>CM036587.1:18571016-19829516 GCA_020745705.1 Hemiprocne comata
ACTCATGAACCTGTACATTGGACTTCTGACATTTTCATTTACAAAAAATAATGCCCATCTATTACAAACCCTGATGAGCTTAGAGATATTTTATGCTTAAACAGAAGCAAAGTAATATTTATTTTGCACAGCTGTCTTCTATTTTCTTCCTTTCCCCCCCACAGCTACTCATACACAGGAGCTGCATTCTCTGCCAAGTGAAGAGCACCTTTCAAAGAAGGCTAGTTTTGTAGAGACTGTATTTCATGGCCCATTCAGCTGCAGTTTTTAATTTGGATGTTTAAGTCTATTTGCCCTTTTTCAGGAGCTGGAGAGAATCACTGATTACACAGTCTGACTGAATCTCATTTCCCCTGCTGAGTGCAAGAAAAGCCCTCACAGAAGGCTCATGCAAGTGGCAGCTGCTTATTGACTCCTCCTATCGAAAGTCGAAATTTTCAGTGCTGAGATCCAGTGTCTTTAAATGGACAGTGGATCTTAAAATCATTAAATGGAGCTGATCTGTTGAGCTGCAAAGACATAGGAAACACAAAAACTTGAGCAGAAGTAGTAAAGGAACCAAAGTGCTGCATGTGAAGCTGCATGATTTTGAAATGCTGCAACAGCCTAGAGAAAAACAGCATTAGGGTGACCAAAATGGAGGATCACATCTTTCCCAGTGTGACACCAAACGATGCATACTGATTCTTCAAGGAGTCCTAAAGGCTGAAGGGTTGGGTAAATGCTGTGGAGCTTCTACACTGCTTTGTCTGACCTTCTTTTTTACAGGATGGGATTCTGCCTGTTTGTTGAGCGAATGGACATTGACAATGTGGACAGCCATAGAGTGACAGAAGTGGTTCATCCTGAGAGCTGTCAAATACTCTTCCAACCCTGCAAAAAAACACATGCACAAATAAACTGTACATACAAAAAGCTATTAATGCTTTTTTTTCTTAACCTCTGTTGTAATGAGGAGGGAGGAGATGATCATGGCCTGCTCTGACTCTGAAGAGGAGCCCACCTGAAAAGGCTGATAATTCTAAATCATGAGGGCACAAGGGCTTGAAAAGTTAGATCAAATTTATCTTTTTCTTAAAACAGCCCACCAGACCACATAATTTCCCTTATTTTACAGAAAATGCCATGTGCCTTTGCTAGCCTAGCTTGACCATGGAGTTCAGGACAGGACCATGGAGTTCATGACCATGGACATGTAGATATGGTATTAGGGACATGTAGATATGGTACTTAGGGACATGGTTAATGGTGGACTTTACAGTGTGCTAGGTTAACGGTTGGACTTGATGATCTTAAAGGTCTTTTCCAACCAAAAAATGTCTGTGATTCTATGGAGTTCAGGTCAGGACCTCGGTTTAACTAATCCAGAGGTACTCAGCTTACAAAAGAAAAACAAGGTATAGGTTATGTAAAAGAGTGCAGAGCCTTGTGAGGTGCCTCTCACAGCTGACCCCCAAGAACAGGCAGTTAATGATGCATTTAAATGCACCCAGATTCTTCCAAAAGGTGCCATCTGGCAGTATCAGGAACCCTTGTATCCCTGTAGAGAGAGCCTGGGGAGGAGCAGCCCCAAGCTGGGCTTCTGCACTGAGCCATGTCCCAGGGCTACACAACACTTCCTTTGCCAAGGTTTTGGCTTGCTTGTGGCAGTCAGTGATACAAAAATCTTGTTGCCAGCAGCTTTCAGGTACAACTTTCCATGCAATACACTCCTCTTTTAACAGGGGAGAAAAAGACATGGAGCTGAAGTCTAACCATGATTAGACTTTTTAAGTCCAGGCTGCCTCCCTTCTGTTGTTTTCCCTGAAACACAGTGTTGAAGATGTGCATATTTCTGTGTATATGCAAACAGCAGATCTCCTTGGTAAGCAAGGTGTTTACCTGAGAGGACAATGAAGGACTGGCACAGAAAATAAACATTTTTCCCTGCCAAAGTGCCAGTGCATCATGGCTTTTCATGTCTGTTCAAATTCTGTTTTCTTTTTTTTCAAAAAGCTATCTACCATCTCAATGTGATTAGTTCCCTTGAGGGCTAAGAAACAAAACAGTGCATCTGTTTCACATGGGCCATGAGGCTAGGGCTGGGAAGTCATCCTGAACCACAGGAGTCCTGCCCCTGTGGGGCAGGGAGTTATGCTTCAGCATATACAGTAAGAATTTCCAGTGCATCCATGGATTAGCATGGACTTACTTGTTATCTAATATTCTGAAACTCCATGAATTTCTAAATTTTCTAGATGCAGGGTAGAAGCCCAACAAGAACCTGAGAGGGTAAGACCCAGCAGGCTGAGCTGGACAAAAGCTCAGGTCACCTCATTATTGTATCTCTGGTGCCCAGCATTGCGTGGGTATCCACAGCTGGCATATTGTGGCAACAACTGAGTTCCACAGTTTAATTATGTATTCTGTGTCAAACTGCTCAATTTTTTGAGACGTCCTGGAAATGTCATTTAATGCCCTTTAGTTGCTGCATGTAAGAAAGTCACTAATGTTTCACCTTCTCTATGCTTCTCTGTCTTCTGTCTCTCCCAAGTAATTTTTTTTAAAGTTGATTTTATATGGATCATATTCCCATAGACCAGATTTGAATGTTGAATGGCTGATTTGAAAATAGAGTAACTTAATGAAATGTTTTTAAATAAACCTAATATGCCTAAGAAGAATAAATATTTGAAGATGGAGATCACTTCAGATAGTGCTGAGATGAGTAAGACTATTTTCATTGTTTAGTTCTCTGTTCTGGGAATAAATTCAAATACCTGAAGATTTGAAAATACATACATTGCAATAAAGAAGCAGTAAAAATACCAGCAGGAACCACCTAAGTATGTGTGGGAGAGGTAAGAGAAGGCAGAAGGAAAGGGAGAAGGAGTTTCAGCTGAAAAGGAGAAGGAGTTTAAGCTAGCATAGAAAATTCCCTCCCCAAAATTATTTGAAGGCAGTAAGAAATTAATCTGTTCTATATATTTCCCACTACAATGAGTTATTTTTGCCTCAGGCTGCCAATCAGTTCTGCTGACAAAGACACCAAACCTTCAAATGTCTTGAATCACACTCTTACATAAACTAAAAATTTGGACTTAAATATAACAGAGGGTTGGGAAGGGATACTGTAAAACATTGCTAAATTTATCAACTAGAAAAGTGGCAATGGCTAATTTATAAGAAGATAATTTAATTCTCCAAGGTGATTTAGGCTTTCTGTCTTTTATCACTGCATCTAAGAACTTAGCAAGCTACATAAGCAAAATAGCTTCTCAAAATGTGCAGAAGATCTGCAGACAGATGTTTTGACCCATGAGGAGATTTTAATCTGTGTTTGCACAATCCTGAACCCAAGCTTCATGGTGGCCTTAACTGAAGGGGAAAACAAGGTAAAGGAAATAGTAATGCTACAAATAAACACCACTATCCCAACTTGCCAAAAAGGGAAGTCTAGTGAGAAACCAGCCCCATGCCTGGGGTGTGCCCTGCTGGCATGAGACCAGGGTGCCAAAGAGGATTTTCGCTCATGAGCAAGACAGGGGGTACCTCAGGACACCCCCTCTGGAAGGGACCGCACAGAGTAATCACTGGGAAATCCATGTAGGGTACTTCCCTTACCAGATTGGCCTCTGAAGTAGACAAAAGGTGTCTTAATTTTCAGCATTACACATATGGTTATATTTGCAGTGAAACTGAATTTTTAGGAAAAGTTTTGGTATTTTGAAAATGAATGGGAGATCTTTTTGACCTTAAATGACATGCACAATTCTCTAATCCTCTCAGAAGCACCCTTGTCACGCCACAAGAACAATTTAGAGGAACTCCAGGCCACTCTAAAATCAGGGGGCATATGATTAGCATTAAACCAAAGAGCATTTTAATCCTGCTGCAAGATTAAAAGGGTGCTGAAAAACAAAGTGTTGTTCCTGTTTCCCTTTGAATGAAATACTTCATTTGATATCAACAGGAAGCTCTAAAGAAGAAATGCTTGCACATCAGGGTAGACGAGAGTGTGGGTAAAGGGCTTCTCAACTTTTATACATCTAGCTATTGGCTTCAGGGAGGTTGCTCCAAATCTGCAACCAGTTTTGCTGAGAGCAGACCCTGGTCTCCAGCCCTCAGACTTTACTGAGCTCACAAATAGCTTATCTGTAGCTCACTAATAGAGAGGCTTACAAATAAGTGGCTCAGCTTGGTAAAAGCCACTTTATAAGCTGCCTGTTACAATACAAAGCTTCCTTCTTTGATTAAAAGGTACTCAATTTATAGGAAGACAGCAGTGGTAGGCCTTCCCTTTGCTTAATGAGAGCATGCTGTTTTATGAGAGAAGTCAATAAAAATGTATAGGTTGAGTCAAAAGTACTTTGATGGAGCTGAAGAATATGGTTTTAGGTATTTGCAAGTTATAAACTGCATCCTGAAAGTGCCTATTTCTGTAGACAGGACTGAGGGATCCTTGGTGATGAGCGTTCTAATTTTTGCAACCTGGAATAGTACCTGAAGTTCCGAAATCCAGGCCAGAGGCTGAAAATATGAGGAAGTATTATTGCAATCTGCCATTCCTTCATTATTTTATCTGTTTAATTTGGTTGTGAACCAAGACTTGACAGGGATTTTCCCTCACTATCTGTTTGTGCAGTATCTATAATACACATAATGCTAAGAAAGAAAATCCAGAGTACTATGCTACGATGGAGTACTGGCATTTATTCTTCCATCCATTTTCCATAGTTCATGATAAATTCCCATTTCAGCTAAAGGAAATTATACTACATTGCTGGAAGATGATAATTCAACATCATGCAAAAGAGACAGAAAAATCAAAGGGAAACTTGCAGATTCAGCATCCTAATGACAATATAACAATAGCAGAGCATATATTTTATTTTTAAGACATATCATTAACATGTTACTTGCTTTCAATTCTTGAATTTAAGAAAAAAATTCTTAACCAGCACCTGATGGGAAATGTGCAGCAAGAGGAGCCCTGATGCTATGGTAACAGAACTGCAAGCCTGTGTGAGCTGCACTGATGCAAGATCTGTGAAACACTGGCTGGGCTCCCATTGAGTCCAATGGGAAGAGACTCCATGATTTCAAGTGTCATGAAATCATTACTTTTGTTTCTGTCCAGATAATTTCTCATTCCTCTGAAATTTTTAAGGGAGGATGCACACAAATGCTATATGTAGAACTGACTTCTTTGGAAAGACCTCTTTTATTCTGGGTGGAGCACCCAAATACCTACTTTTCCTTCAGCTGCATCTTAGATTTACTCATGTTACTATTACCTAACTTTCCATATAGTCCATGAAATGTGAGAAACTAAATATATATGCCAAAGATCTGAAAAGGCCATGCACACCTTGCCCTGTATTTACCAGCTGGCCACTGGCCTCCTGAGTCTGCATTTTCAAGGTCTGATATCAGGCAATAGGTGTGTACCAAGCAGGTAGAAATTCCTTCATATTAAGCTTCAATTATCACTAGTCATTTTTGAAAATGTAAGCTGCTGACTGTGTGTGTAGAAGTGCTGGTGGGATGAGGGTCTGGTGGTGGCTGACAACAGAGATCTTATGAAAAGCCCTCAAATCCTTAAGGAGATTGCCTGACCTGAACTACAAATCTCTTCAATTATTTCTCAATCTGCACGTACTTTCACATCCTGAGATAGTTTTACTGAAAACAAAGAAACAAACAAACCAAAGTTGCTAATTTTAAGTTGTACAAATGCAGCAGTACAACTAATTATGCCTAATGTCATAACTCAATAAATGGATCAGGGCAGAGAAGGGGAAGTGTATCCAGCAGCTCAGTGTTTCTAGAGTAAGTGTGAAGTAGACTCCTTTCATTCAGGCGTTTATTTTGGGCACTGCTTCTCCAGAATTTTAGGGGAGGGATTGCTGACTCTTCCTAACTTCTGTATACCCATGGAGAAAGGTGCTGTAGGTAGAGACCCAGACCACCTCATGGCTCCTTGCAGGCTGGGGAGTTGGGACAAGAAGCCCAGCAGAGATGAGCAAGGAATAAAGCGTAACTTTATTCTTGCTTTACCACACATTGTTAAAGAGAACCCACAGCCTCCTTATTTTAAAATTTCTCTAGAGCTGGCCTTCTTCCATCTTTTGCCAGACAAGGTAATGATCGCAGTGCTCATTTTTCCAAATGGAGACTCTGCAAATAAAACTATGGCCCTTTAAAAAGTGAAGACATAAATATTGAACAGATGTAACAGCACTTTAGTAAAGATCTCCAAGCACATGAAAACCAGCCCTAACATAATGTTGGAGACAGTGAAGAAACAAGATGAATAGTTTTCAGATATGTTTTTTGAATTCTCTTTTTGTTTGCAAATTGGTACTTGGAAAGTTTTGACTAGGCCTGAAGGCAACAGTAGTAGTACTCAGGGTATTGCAGCAGAGTTGTACTCAGAAGTGAAATTTAGCTTGGAGGGAAGTGTTTGCACATTGAAACTTCAACACAGTACATATCAATGAAGAGATGCAAGACAGTAATAGGCTGTTGCTTGTGCAACTTCTTTCAAGTGTTTTTGCATGTGAATTTGGACTCCAAGAGTCTGGTGGGACTTTCCTTTTGCTAAAAGTGAAGCAAGCGCAAGAAATGTAAAGATAAGTATATTACAGAGCATCTTGATGATATTTGTAATGACTTCCAGCCCTGCCCATGTTTATGGCTAGGTCCTGCCCTTGCTGTCTTTAGTACCCACCCTGCACCTCTCTCGGTTTCCTTGCTTCCTCCTGCAGTGCTCAGGCAGCCATCCCTCTCCTGCCTCTCAGGAGTGAGAAGCCTGGAGCAGGTGCTGTGGGGAGGAGTACTATGCTACTTCAAAAAGTCACTTAGACAAAGAGCAGCTGAGAGCAAGTTCCCAGGAATATGTGTCTGATGTGCTGATCTAAAAATAACCCCATGCAGCCTGTGAGATGTGACAGTCCATTAGAGTCTCCAGATTGCCTTTGCTTACTGTGTCCTCACAAGGTATGGAGCAGCACATCATCTGAGCTGATCAGAGCAACCCTGACTATGCCCCTGCAAGTAAAACAAGTAGCCACTGAAAAATTACAGCAGATTTTTGTGTGTGTGTGTGATGGTTCAATGCAAATAGTTGTCTAGACAGCAGCCTAAGACAAATCAATACCTGTAATAAGCCTCATCATGCTTCAATAACTGCCGCAATCTGCAGAAAAAGACTCATACTGGACAAAAAGGAAACCTGTGCTCATGAGGAGAAGGCAATTATGAGTGAACTCTTATTATGTGAAAATTATTCACCGATGAAAGATTAAGCCAATTGGCAACTGGACAAAAGATGAGTGTATGGTGGGGAAAGAGCACATAACGTTTCCTAATAGATGCAGCCGAGTTTGTGGTGGTGGTGTTCAATGTAAGCAGCAGAAATTACTGCAGCTTTGCTCCTTTCCTGTCAAGCACATCTACTTTTCAATTTCTTTTTCATTTAGCCCACTATTTCTACAGAAGAAATGAAAGACAGATCTATCAGAAAATAACTGGAAAGATTGTTTTTCTATCTTTAATTAAATATTGTAAGGAAGTACCTTTCTGAGAGAAAAATGTGCTCATATTATAGCGTAGGGTTTTTTTTTTCCCCAATGGTGTGGTTAGGCTATTAGAGATATAAGCATTGATGATTTTCTATATAGATCTCATGGAATAGCTTTTTCATTTACATTTCAAAGAAGGAACTGGATGTGTGAATCATGTGAGAAAAGAAAATAAGACAGAAGAAAAAGAAACCAAAGAAGGAAGAGCATCATACAGCTACAAATACCTCCTAGAGTTACCCTGGAAAGAAGAGTGTTCACAGCTCACTGTAGCTTCACATCTGACAAAAGGCACTTAAAATGCAACAAATTTTGACCCTTTTAGTGCAGGAACAAGTGTGTGCATTGTGTGCATTGTGTGCTATGGGGATGAGGGAGAGGGTTTAAAATGCTTTAATTTCTGAGTGTTGGTTTCACACTCCCAGTTAATGCCTCTATGTGTGTTCCCGGCAAGTAACTCTTCCTTGAGAAACCCAGGGAGATGTAGACCCATGTCTGTCTCCCATGCTCTGCCTCCTGCCACCTGATTGCCCAGCCATTCAATCGCTTGCTCTGCCTTCCATCCAGCAGCAGGAAAGAGCCCACAAGCTCCATCTGGAAAAGGAACAGACTGGTGGAGACCAAATGAGCATGATGATTTCAGCAGAGAGAGTCAGACAGTTGTCAACGGAAAGGAAATCAGTTGAAATTGAAATCTAACTAAAAGAAGCTACCCAGATTACCAACACTGTCAATTGGATTGAAATTAAGTCCTACAAGTAAAACCAATGGAAAGTGATAAGGTAGTAAGTCAAAATGACAGCAAAATGAGACAGATGCTCTCTGGGAGCTTATTCAAGAGAACTGGTCAGAAGTAGCAAAGAAAATTCAATGGAGCCAATCCAAATCTAAATGGTAGAAAAATAAAGGGAAAGTGGAAGAGATTAGAGATAAAGCACAAGGAAAATATTTTTGAGAAGGTTATAAATCAGTATGCAAAACAGAAAATGGGGGAAAAAAAGAAACTAAAGAGTAAGTTTTAATTATGTCTTAGAGCAAGTAAAATTAAGTGCCTAGGAATAATGTTTTATACTATGCATCTGTTTACATAGAAGCAGGCTTTGGTTGACATGCAGATGCTGTTTTTCAGAAAACAGGCTGATTTTTATTTTTTTTCCCCCTGTATATACAGTTACAAAACCTGTGAAATGTATGCGTTCTCACTTCATGCTCTGCAAAACGCCTTTTTCCTTTCCTTCCCTTTCCCTTTTCTCTTTTACAGGTTGATCCATTGCAGAAGTGCTGCCCCAGGCTGTGGGCAGCTGGAGCTGCCTGCGTCCTGCCTGCCTCCTCCAAGGGGCCAGGGCACAGGAGCCTGTCCCAGGGAAGGCTTTACCTTTCCTCGGCTACACCTACAGTACCACTGGATGTCACTGTTGTTTCATGAAAGACAAAATCTTATTGACAGCTTTTTGACAGATAATGTTTCGTAAATAAACGTATAAGTGTTCATATTGCCTTCCCCGCAACTGTTCTGCACGAGGATCGAAATTACAGAATGACTGTGCAACCCCGTGGATCTCACTTACATTTTTGATGACTATTTTACAGTGATTGTGTTTATGGCTCTTTTTGTGGCACTCTAAGAGGCATCTTTTCCATGAAGAATTGCTTTCTGCTGTGGTAGATAGGGAGTGTGGCTGAACTGCCATAATGAATTTCAATGTTTTTGTTTTTTTTTTCCTTACATTTATATTATTTCCTGGGAAATATTTTGACTCACCTCCGCTGGACTGCTTGTAGCTGTGTTGGGGTAGAGGGGTGAGGTGTCTGCAGGAGCAGCAGTATCTGCTGGTGTCTGCCTGCAGTCCTGGAGATGCAGGCATTGCTGGCGGGCACCGCTGCCATGACATCAGGAGTACTCTGGAGGTGTCTGCTTCTCTCCACCTCTACAGAGGAGTGCGCAGAGACTGCCACTAAACCAGGCATCTCTTGTACTAAGAGGCAATGAGAAACCCAGGCCCCATTTCTTACAAAAGGAAAAGCTTTTTTTTCCCCGCTGTTTGCCAGAGGTGGTATTCAGCCAGCCAAATGAAGACATATAACTCTCTTTAAAGTCAGCGGAGAGGAACAGGCAATTCCAGGAAAGTGATTCATCCCAGCTGAAAGAACTCTTCTACTAGATAGGTCAGATAGGTAAAGGCTTACAGGCATCTATTTCTGCTGACTGACACTGCAGGAGCCTTCAGTGAAGGGTAGACAGTCAGAAAAGAAGAGTCCTACACACTTTACCTGCTATAGGCACCTCTACAGCAGGGTCTTTTGAAACAGTATGTAGATCTTTCCCACATAAACTTTACTCCGCTGTTAACGATCTTTGAGCCAGCTTGCTACATATTTCTGTAACACTAAACATGCCAGAAAAAGCATATGATGTTGAGTGATCCACCCCAAACCAGCCACCATGAACAGCCCTGGCCTGTGCTATGTCCCCCAGGACTGAGGGTGTTTCAAAGGAGCCCTCATTTGCCCCAGCTGAAAGCAAACCAGGAGCTGATCTGACAATTTGGCAGTATGGGCAGAGGCATTCCCATGCCCAGCATGGCTCTCAGTGCTAATTCATTATCTGTGCTGCAGCCTAGGTATAAAAAAATAAATTAAAAAAAAAAAAAATCCTGTTAGTGGCAGGTACATAAAACCCAGTTTCAGCACAGTCCTCAGCTCCCAAAGGCTTATCTGGCATATTGAGGACAACAAAAGTGTTGTTACATACAACATGACATGAAATGGGATGCTAAGGAAGTGGTCCTCTATTTGCATTAACAGACTGGCTCTGTTAGCTGTTCTCCATCTCACACCCATATGAATTTCAAGCAGCACCGCTATAGACTGTCTTAAGACTTCAGTGACCTCACCCAGCATGAATGGTTCATGCAATGAGATAGCAGCTGTGAACCTCTGTACAGAAGTAGAATATTAGAATCCAGCTTCTCTGAAGAGATCAGGCAAGTCTGAACAGCATAACTAAGAAGAAAAGAAATTATGATAGTTGCCTGAATCACTTCAAGGGAGACAACTTAAAGAAGAGGCAGAGCTTGAGAATTCAACCCTAATTATTCCAACAAGAAGTCAACAAATTTGAGGCTAAGGTCACAAACACAGGCTGGCCTAAGAGATTTGCCAATTTTAATTAAAAATGTGGCCAAAACCACTAGGAGTGGTTGAGAAAATTAAATAGGAACACTCATCAGTCCCTGCTGGTTTTAGCTGTTCTATTTTTATTCTGTATCCATCAATAAAGGATGGATCATTGAATAGGGCACAGCAAAATGTGTGAATAATTCAAAATTAGTTTTAGTGAATCAAAATGACTAAGACATTTCCAAAAATGAGGCTTCCAGGAGTAAGTGCTTGGAGTGAGCCTCATCTGGGGCATGACAGGCGATTCCCCCACTTCTCCATAGTACAGACCTCTGCCATCACCTGCATCTTTTGGCTAGTGGTACCTACACAGGCAGATGAAGTGCGTGCACAGACACCCTATTTTCGGCTTCTGGGTCTTATTTGGATTGCCATCCATAGGCTTTTATCTGCCAGGCAGCCTAGGGCACTCCTTGGGGTGTGGGGTTCTCTGGGGATCCAGCCCGTGTTCCCCCCAGCCACGGGCAGCTGAACACTCCCTGTTCACCCCATGTGTGCATGTCCAGTTGGTGGCTGCCCTCAAGCCAAGGCTGCTGTGCTGCCGGCCCACCCCAGCCCACATGCCTAACAGGCAAAGCTGCATATAGATTAAATGTATAAAGGGAAGCAGTGTGCAGAGCGTTTGGAAAAATGCTGCAAGGTGTGGGGCGAGATGCAATCACACCCTTCTGCCTCCTACAGTGCTGTGGTGGTTGCAGCAGACCTGGGATGCAGGGAGCTGAATAACGTCCCTGCACCCTCACTTCTTCCCCAGGTCTGGGGCTTCTCGGGGCAGAAGGCAAGGGTAAAAATGTCAGCCTTTCCATATGCATCGTTATAAGCATTTTTCTCTAATTTTCTGCCATTATTCCCATCATCCAAAGCGTGACCAGTGATTTGCATTGTAAAATGGAGCAAGCCTTGATCCTACCCAGTAGAGGTTGCATTGTTTGCTTTCCGAGCTGTTTCATGGTTCGTATCCCTGTGGCAGCTGTGGAGAACGGATCCGCTTCATGCTCATAGCTAGAGCACTTGGAGATTGTCACGGGCAGGGAGCTGAGAAATCTTCTTCCTTCGCACTTCACAGCACAGGGAAGCTTGGAGACAGACACAGCGCGCCCCGGTGCGAGGACTGACGCCGACACAAGAGCTCCTCCTTGCAGCTCTGGTCATGCCGAGAGACAGGCGTCAGGGAGCCCCGGCTGTGCGGGGAGTGTTTCAAGGGGGAGTAACACCCTGAGAGGGAGCAGGAAGCGGACTGCATCGCTGCGCACCAACCTTTCAGAAAGCTTTTTCCATTTGCTGTTATCTACACGAGTTAAATGTAGGCAAATTAAACATGGCTGGTAGCTGCTAAGTAGGTGTTTCTAGGCACAAATGTATCCTCTCTGGGGTCTCCACCTCTCTTGCATTTGCAAACTGCATCAGATGCCACGTAAGTCATGCTCCAAAATGTGGTGATGCTGATACCAGTATCAGGCAAGAAGTTCCCAGCCTTCCCTGCTTTTTCCCTTTAATCCTTCCCCCCCGCCCCCATTGTTTTAGGCTTTTGCTTTTACATTTCTAAGCAATTAATTTTTTGGCTCTCACGTAGGATCAACAGGTGTGGAATGACTGACGCAGCCCTGATACACTCCATCTGGTTACTGCTGATAAGGTAATCCTGCAGGCTGAGGAGTAATAGCTCCAATAAGCTTAAGAGGCTGCAGCCTAATCTATTTGCAAGAGAGCACAAGCCCTGCAGCCAACATTGTTATTCCATGGGAACAACTGACAGCATTTTCACAGGTGCAGTGGGCAGGGTTTCACCCAGCTATTTTTCCCCTGGGAGTAATGATTCACCCAGTGCAGTTGTACCCCCCCTCAGGAGAAGGAAAAGCTTTGCTCTGTGAGTAACTTGACCCCCAAACCCCATTATTTCAAAATCAAACCAACAGTCAGTTTGCTTCTTTACTTCCATAAATTCTCGAGTCCTTATTTAATCTTCTGCTAAGCAACGGGGAAAGATGACTGTCAACTTTGTGTTGATAGTAAGTTTCTGTAAGTTCCATAAAACCATTGCAGCTGTCGGGTTCTTAATGTAGGGCGTAATGAGAGCAGTGAGGGTGTGCTTGGGGTGCCCTCTGCTGAGGAAGGGCTCTGTCATCTCCTCCGTGCACGTCTGGGTCTTTGGTCACAGCCAGGGGAGCTGTGCAGGCATGCTGAGTACCACCTTGCCTCCCCTCAATGTGTTGTCCAGGCTCATGGTATATAGCTGTACTGAGAGCATCACAAACCTATGTCTGCGCCTCTCATCAGGCCTATTTTGTGCAGCCAACAGCTTTGGGAGTTATTTTATTGATTATTTCTGTTCTTAGATTTTACTCTGTGCTTACCCTGTTCAAATACATCCTGTAGCTTCCCTGCAGCAAGGCACGTGAAGGTGCTGTGTGTTCAACAGGCAAATTGCCCCACTGGAGGCAGCCAGGCAGCCAGCTGGTCCTGCCATACCTCCCCAGGGAGCCATGGGAATTAGCAGCCTGTACTCTCCCCTCTGGGCTGGAGAAAGCACAGAGGGCATTTTTAAGCTGGTGTCCAGCTAGGAAAATATGTGGGCAGTGCTCTAGCAGGCACATTTCTCCACACCCATCACAGAATTATCAAGGCTGGAAAAGACCTTTAAGATCATTAAGTCCAGCCTATGACCAACACCACCACACTGTCTAGACTATGCCACTAAATGCCACATCCAGGGACGGTGCCTCCACCACTTCCCTGGGAAGTCCATTCCAATGTTTGATCACCCTCTCTGTGAGGAAGTACTTCCTAATATCCAACCTAAACCTCCCCTGGAGCAGCTTCAGGCTGTGCCCTTTTGTCCTGTCACTGATTGCCTGGAAAAAGAGCCCAGCCCCCACCTGACTACAACCTCCCTTCAGGTAGTTGAAGAGAGAGTGATAAGGTCCCCCCTGAGTCTCCTCATGGAGACTATGGGGTTATCCCACTGCCATGACACCAGGGCATTGGTGTGATGGAGGCACCTGACTACAGAGCCACCACCCCATCCTGCACTTTATGCTCCAGTAATGAGCTCAAGCAGCACCACTGCCAAACATGGTATTGCTTGCAGCTACAGGACTTACATTGCATCACATTTTTCTACCTTTGCTTCTGTCAGCCACAGTCATTTCTGCTACGTGTGTGTGCAACAAATACACTTGCCTGTGTCCAAGAGGGCAACAGCCAGCAGCAATCCTTCACGGTGCAGGGGAAGCAGGGAGCATATAGGCAGTCTTGCAGGAATTACTAAGCTTTTCCTCTTTCATACCTTGAGCAGCTGCTGGTGTCAGAGACTACACCATCTGCTGGTGAGCTAAGCAAAGGAGCTCACAGCAGGAAGGAAGGATTTCTGCCTTCCTATATTATCCTGCGGGAAGGAGGTGTTTCAGGGGCGTCTCCGCCATTTCTGGTGCCCGGGGCTCCCTGGGGGCACTGGCAGCCCCTTGCCTTGCCAGCCCACTGCAAGGGATCCCTGTGCCTCTGCCTGCTGCCCTGGAGAGTGTCCAAATGCACCCGAGATGTGCTGAGGGGACCACTGCTATCCCATGTAATGAAGGCTCAGTGATGCCATGGTGATGGCCTTGCTGCAAGGTCCTGAAGTTGAAGAATTGGGGAAAACACCACAGGAGTAGGGTGGGAAGGTGACCTGGGAGAGGTGGCCCTGGTGGGGGATGTGTGGTGGGAGATAAGGCTCCTCTTTGTGGGGTGTTGTAGCAGGAATGCTGGGCTATTGCTGCTGCTCACCCCTCAGCTGTGAGTGGGATGAGGCCAGAAGCTGCACTTTTAATGCACTTAGCCAGTCCCCATGGTTTGTGGCATTCATGGATTTACCAGACGAAAAGTTAAGGTTATGAGATTGAATATACATAGTTGATTCTCGACTCAGAGAGAACTGCACCTCTGGTGCTTCCCTTTAAAGTTTCCCAAGGATGTCTGTGCATTGAGACAAGATTTCCAGCTCCCCGTTAAGAAACAGGTAGTGCCTCTGCCAGCACTTTTAAAATTGACAGGTTACAGATGAAGAGTGGCTCTCCCCTCTCCCAGCTCATCTCCTTCCCAGCCCCAGGCATCCCAAGGGAGGGGGGCTCCACCTGCACCTGCCCGAGCACCCTGTTTTTCTGGGCCCTCACAGGTTCCCTGCTACCACTGAGCCTGCACTCACATCAGACACTCAGCCAAGGTGCTTCTGTTTGCACCGGAGATGGCAAGTGAGAAAGGAGTGAGCATCAGTGATTACTCAGAACAGTTTGTGTGAGGCTCATGTACATGCCTTTTGGGACAAGTGCAGGGCACAGAGGTGATGGGAGAGGTCTTATATGCTGTCACCCCATCTCAGACAGAATGGATAAGGCTAACATTCAGATTACTTTTGGACATGGGTAATTAAGTGGTGGAAATGGAGGACTGGAGTAAGCAAGATGCAAATCAGACACTGCTATTTAGCTCTGCTTCGGGTCCTCTCTGTAGGTTTGCTTCTGTCAAAGTGAAGAATGAAACAAAGAGCGAAAAACCTAAATAGTGATTAATAAGGAACCAACCATAGCTAATCACAGCTTTCAATTCAGACTTTATAATTTAAACTTCAGTAATTGTCTTCACAATTTTGGCATCTGCTCGTCCCAGCTTACACAATATCTTTGAACTAACAGCATGGTTTATCTTTGCAATTAGGCATTCAGTGTAGCAACAAATCTTCAATTTGGTGTGAGTCACTCAGCTGCTAAATCAAACAATGTGTCACTAAACAAACCAGTTTCCTCCTGACCTCATATGATGATAATAACAACTTGTGAAACTGTCTTGAGATTTCTTTGGTATAATTTGCTGGTACTTTCTGACACAAGCGTTTTCATAAATATAATTGGGTCCTGCGTTAGAAATGGGATACAGCCGTACACAAACAATTGATGGTAGTTATTATCATGGAAATGCAGGCAATCCATCTAAAAATCAGTTGCTAAAAAGCAAAATAACTTTCTAAAAGTAAGAGTTTTAAGTACTGGGTGAGCCAAAGTTGCAATGGCATCGGCTCCGACGGGCAGGTGGGGATCTGGACTCTGTCTTTGCCGGTGGGCAATGCTAGGGTGGGTGCTCCAGGTGCAGACAGGAGCCCTGTACCCCCATCTGCCAGGTGCACGCCCACTGCTCTATGTCACATGCATGCACAGTCAGTATTAGATGTAATCCCTAATCTTCAGCTTAAATGTAGTCAAGGTGACAGTTGGTGCCAAAAGGTTACGTTACCTAGAAACTCCACCTCTGCGTTCAATCAGAGAAGAGTAATGCTGGGGTGGGAGATGTGATGCACAGCCCCGGGGCATGCCGGGCTCCCAAAACACACACTGCTATTTGACACACCTGAAGTTTCTCAGAGGCTGAATTTGGAGTCTTGGTGGATGGAGGTAGTTGCTTATGCTGGCAGCTCTGCCTCACTGTAGCCACGGATCACAGAAGTCCGTAACACACAGAAATTGTGTCCAATAGTGTCCAAAAGGGCACTATTGCCTTCTGTGTGGATTTTGCTCTAAATTATTTGCTTCCTTCTGCATATGTTTTTCTGTTGGCTGCTGACACAATGTGGCCAGTGGTCATCTTCATTTCAGACAGCAACACAGGCTGCAGCATTTAGCTGACACTGCTGCCTGCCTACTTAATCTGTCTTCAGGGCTTCCTGGACCTTGCAGAGGTTTATCTAGCAGGTACTCTATTGCAATGTCTTTAGTGGCATACTGTCTCCTTAGTTGAAGAGATCCAGGTAGAAAGTCACTCACCTTCTTTCCCATTCCTACCTCTGATACAGCTTTTTGTCCCTTGGCGTGAGCTCCTTCCCCTCGTGTGGTGAACCTAACACATGCAGGCACGTTCTCATGTCTGCATGTCAGCTGGTGTCAGAAGAGTTTTGCAGTTTTTGTGCAGCACAAAATGAACTTGGCAATTTGAAAAACATGGCCCAGAAGCTGTGCAGGAGTCAAGATGTCATAGTCATGGTGGCCTCTGGCATTCAGGCAAACATATTAATATAATCGTAGTATTTAATTAGCTTAATTGGATTTTTCATTTTACCACATCACTTTATTTCATTTCTCAAAATGATTTCAAGGGGTAAAAATCATTTTGCCAAAGGAGGAGCTTGTATGAAGAAACAGGATTCAGCATTAGATATGGGCCATCACCTGCCGAATGAACAAATGAATCCTAATAAATAGGCAGGAAAGAGCCAGTTACCTACACTATTTCACACTTCAATCAATACAACTGAGGTGAAATAAAATCACGTCACTCAATTTTGATAGCAGTGCCAAGAGAAACAGGCTTTGTGCTCTATATTCTCTTTCATTCTTGTCTTTGTCTGGCACAGAAATTACATGAGGTACCATGAATGCTATTTCCTACAGCTGAGCTGCTGATCTGTAAAAAAAAAAGAGTATGATCAGATGCCAGCAGGGAAAAGACAAGAGTTAAAAAAATCTGTTGTTTTTCATAGAAAGAAAACAGATTTCAGGATAGATAACATTCACCACAGACAAGGCAGCCACTTAGAGTGAGCCCAAAGGGATGACAAATGTCACTTGTTTTAACTATATGCATTTTTTAAGTTTGATTTTGGAAACCTTCACCTTCATTCATACCACTGAGTTTGCCAGCAGCACCCCTCCAGCAGCCCAGGCTTTTCTGGAACACAATCCCCTCACCACTGCTCCAAGCTTGGAAGTGAGGCCACTGCCAAACCATCTCACTAACAGACAAAAATTAAAATGAACTGACTCACTCGCTTTACAACAGAACCATGACAGGTATTCTCAATTCTGTACCTACAGACTGCTCCTGCATCATATCATGTCTTTCTTCACAACTGTGGTTATTTCTCAAAAGGTGAAAGTGAAAATGTTTGTAGATGGTCCTTAAAAATCAGCAGATATGTGTAAGAACAGGAGGCTTGTGAGCTTTGCAATTTTATCATCAATTTCACCTGCTCAGGAGTCCAAACACATACATACAACCACACAGGTGACACAAGAAGTAAACATGAGTGCATAATAAATCCATATTTTAGAACTGTAAGGCACCCATGCTCACAGCTGGCACACTTCAGCTTACATTTACCCATGAGAATAAGCTAATTGGTGATTACAGCATCTGATTTATACTGTCACCAGGCCACATGTCCTAAAACATTTAGTCACCTACTTTACACTTGTACAGAGTTACCACATTTTAGAAGCAAACATTAAGGTGGAAGGGTGTTTTTAATGATTATTTTTATACAAGGCACAGCAGAGCAGACTGTGTTTGTGTTTTAATCATTGCAGGAAAGGGCACGGACTGTCAAAAGGGAAAACTCGCTTCATCTTACTGGTAGCAAAGAAAATATTTAAGATATGAGATAGAATTTAATATCTCTGGGGGCTACTTTAAAATGAAGACTTAACTGCTAGCATAATTCTCTTGTGAAGTCAAAGTACATCAGCCCTGAGGACTCCCCCTCTATCCCATTAGCCCTGTGCAGCTCTTCAAAATCCAGCCGTGTTGTTTGCTGAGCGTTTGGTGCCATAGGATATTTTGCAGCTGGAATCACTTACACTTGCTTGGCAACTGTGTTCTGGCCATGCTGGCATCTCCTCAGGCTGGCAGCCTTCCTTGGTTTTCTTTTTTGCTGCAGCCCTTCCATGAGGAAACCAATTGCAGTTTTGCTGTATGAGCGCGGGAGCGTTGCCCAGGTCAGTCAAGGAGAAGGGCTCATCCTGCGGTCTTCTGACAGTCTTGCACCATCTGTAAGTAGGATAGTATGCATTGTATGCATGGTGTCCCAGCAACAGATGAAACAATCATGATCTGGCTTATTCTATGCAATGGAGAGCATAGGTGGCATAGTCCTTTATGAGATGTCCTCAATGCAAAAACTGTTTTTATTCATTCTTAGTTTGCAGGAAAATAAAGGAGCATTACAGCTGTAAGAAGAGCTTCCCCATCCTTTAGCATGGTGTTAAGCCATTCCAGTTATCCTCTCCTAAATTCACAGTTAAGCTGCAAGTCAATGGCTTGGCTGGCTTTGACTACATGGGCCTTTGGGGGTGTGGGATTCAGCATGAGATTCATACAGATGCAAACCTAGATATCTACACACATGTCTGTGTGTGAGCTAAGTTTGCAAGCTGCATTGTAGCAGATGTAGTCAATAATGTTGGTGAAGCGTAAGGTGTGACTGAAGCTGTCCTAGAGTTGGTTTCCGTGGTAGAGTGGACTGCAGCACACTCTGACTCCATGGGCTGTAATGCCCACAGCCATGTTTCCTGTGTGGGACTATGGTTGTGGGACTGGGTCAGGTACTTATGCTCCTGCTCAGCCTGATTCAGCTGAAATTAACAGAGCCCAGAGCTCGCTGGCATCCACATTTTGATGTTTCAGACCTAATGTGAATCTCACCCTGGATGATGTCTACAGTTGTCCTTCTTCTGGAAACCTTGGGCCTGGCTATTAGGAACGTGGAATTATAATACCTATACCTGGTGCTCTAAGTGACCAGGACTCCTGCCCCAGCATTCCTGGGCATCCCTGCTAACTCCCCAAGTCACACTGCCATTGCAGTCAGTGAGGACTTCTGTCACTGCATTGGCTGAGTGGAGGGTTTGTACTTCTGGGGGCTGCATCTGAGCCTCAAGTGCAGTTATCTTTGTATTGTGCATATATACATAATGAGGTGGGTAGCTTTCACATTTAGCAAAAAGAATCTTTTGCTGAAAAGAAACAGTTAAATGGAATTTTTTAAACACTTTTTTTTTCAGTCTTTTAATGATCTTTGCCATCTATGCTGGTGCTTTCCCAGTCACCCCCCTGCCTCATGACTTTTGTAGAACATTATATTTTGTTAGGAGCCCTCAAAACCTGGCTAATTAACATTATTCTCTTCTGTTTCCCTGATGTTTGTTTAGCTCAGTAACCAACTGGCAGTCAGATGGCCTGGGCTCAATTTCTAAATATTCCAACTGAAAACACTTGATTGACACCAGTTCAAGCCTCCATCTGGCACCCTGGGAAACTGGCTGTGCTGCCAGCATGCTCAGGGCAGAGCAGTGCTGCTCACAGGTCAGCAAAGGCTGCTGTCCCAAACCCAGCTGGACTGGGAGTGTTTGCTGAGCTACAGCCTGCTCCCTGCTCCTCACCCCAGGGGCACCAGCCATCACCTGCCACTGGTTACCAACAGCATAGATGTGGCTGCCAAGGCATAAATACTTAGCGGGCTCTACGAAGAGATGTAAAGTATGAATGTTGTCTCCAAAAAAGAATTAATGAATTTTACCTGACAACAGACAGCTTCAAGTATGCATGACCTTATGCCAACTCTGTCTACCTGATGTGTCAGCTTGCAGGGCAATTTTGCTTACTAGCAGGCCAGGCTAAATGCCTCCTAGCTGGTTTCTTTTATTCCTTAAGTAAAATTGCCTACTCTTCTGAGGAAGCAGTGCTGGGCTGGCCAGACTAGCTTTTTGCATACCAAATCCAGACCCATATATTACTTCTCCACTCCTGACCCTTCAGAACAGTCAGTGTGGGAAGACACAGTCCTATTAGGTTCTGAATGTCCAGGGGAAAGTTTCAGGGGAAGCAGAATGTCTAATAATATTGTCATCAACTAAACACCAGTTTTGGAAGAAGGAGCAACCAATGGAGTAATCTCATTGCTTATCTATTACAGAAAGCCACAGGAGTACAATTTTAGAATGTGAAGGACAACTCTGATAATTTTTTCTGGGTGGTGGTAATAGCAGTATGAATGATCATCCATCTATGGACACTGCAGGCATCACAAATGTCCTCTCTCTGTGTACTGATTTTGACTGGCATGAAGTTAATTTTCTTCATAGCAGCCAGTATGGTGCTGGGTTTTGGATTTGTGACCAAAACAGTGTTGAAATCACACCGAAGTTTTAGCTGTTGGGAGCAAGTAAGCTGAAGGAGGACAAGAGTTGTGGAAGCCCCATCCCTGGAAGTGTTCAAGGCCAGGTTAGATGGGGCTGTGAGCAACCTGATCTAATGGGAGGTGTCCCTGCCCATGCAAGGGGGTTGGAATTAGATGATCTTTAAGGGCCCTTCCAACTCAAACCATTGCGTAATTCTATGATTTGATAAAGAGCCTAGGAGGTGACACAGCTAGGACACCTGACCCAAACTGACCAGAGGGATATCCCATAACAAATGACAGCAATAAAAGCTGGAGGAAAAAAGGAGGAAAGGGGGACATTTGAAGTGATGGCATTTGTCTTCCCAAGTAACCTTTACATGTGACAGAGCCCTGCTTTTCTGGAGATGGCTGAACACCTGCCAGATGATGGGATATACTGAATTAGTTCCTTATTTTGCTTCCCTTGAGTGCACAGCTTTTACTTTACCCAGTAAACCGTCTTTCAACCCATGAGTTGCCTCACTTTTACCCTTCTGATTCTCTCCCCCATCCTACTGGCCACAGTAACCCACAACACCATGCCACATACCATTTCAGATGACCCAGTTTCCTCTCTGTGTAGGAGCCATGATGGAAATAATATATTCAGACAGGGCCTGGCCTGGGCATGATTGCATCAACAGAGAGAGGTTGCACTTAATTGCTCTGGAAGCTACTAGAGAGCAAAGATTTTGGCACTCATCAGGTACTGTACTTGATTCTCCTACATTTTATGAAATGAGAGATGCAAGGTTAGACCAGTGGGTGCTACAGATATCCAGGGTGTCAGGGTTTTGACACAGGGAAATGTGTGTGTGTCCCACACACAGCCAGGAGGCATCCCTACCTGAACACTCAATTTTGGCCATTAAAATCTGTGCCAGACTAGAAGATGACAATAAAAAGAGGACTCCACAGGAAGCAACATGAAACCAGTAGGAGCCCAGGACCTCAGTGTTCACAGTGAACTGGGAATGGGCCAGACACAAAGCTCTGGCACAGCAGAGGAAAACTGAGGTGTTAACTGAGGTGACTCTGCCTTTACACCCTCAGTACTCTGGCTTTACACCCTCAGTACACTGTGGTTTGGCAAAGTCTACTCAGTGCACCAAATGAAACAAGCAAATACAGACAAAATACGCTCCTGGTATTCTCTTAAACCAAGAGCTTCTTGGTTTAAATCAGCCATAATTACAATGTCCATGAGGCTGTGGCTGTCCCAGCAATCTCCAGGAGGAGCCTCATGTAAAGCTCCTAATCAAGAGCAAACATGACTGGCAGGAGTGGGGAGCAAGCCTGGGCCTGGAGGCAAACCCAGACATCAAACCGTGAAACCCACAAACCATCTCCTATAGGAAATCTTAATGGAAAAACAGAGGAAAATGCATACAAAAAGGAGAAAAGTGCTTTGACAGCTAGGGTGGGGAATTGCACACAAGGAAATAGAGAGGGCCCATGTCTGGGAAGATTTTTCCTGCATTTTCTGGAAAAGTCACCCAGCAGCTGTGGTGCTGGCAAGAGGTAGGCTTGAGGGGAGGCTAGAGAGAAAACAAGTGGAGGGGAAGGAGAAAGTCATGGGAGTTGGGTAGTTGCCTAGACTGTCCATGTCAAGACAGATAAAGCAGCCTGAAAGAAGTGAATGAAGAGTATAAACCACAGTGGACACTAGTGCTCCTTTTCATAACTCAGACTGAAACTATGCCAATTTTTTTTATTTTTTTTTTTTAACAGAGCTCTTCTGGAGATAACTTTTAAAATTTAACTTTTCTGTTTTTCTTAGCTGTAAACTAACACTTCTGAATCAATGGTGGAACAGTTTCTGAGTTTATTCTGTCCCTTTCCAATTGTATCCATCACAGCAAAGTCAGACTCTGTTGTTCTATCACCCTTGTGCTTCCCCAAACAGGACCCCATCAACCCTGTTAGCACCAGGAGCTTTCCACTGGTGCTTGGCCAAAGATGTCCTTGAGCATTCGGACGCACCATAGCAACCCACATTACTGAGAGCAGCCTTCAGCAGAGCATGGAGGCTAAAGCAGATGTCTTTCTTGATGTGCACTTGAGCTCAATAGTCATGCCAGTTTTCAGCAGGAAGGAGAATAAATTCTGGTCTAATTTACTCCAGTGCGAAATGAAATATTTGCAGAGGACAGGGAGCTATCCCCTCACTGCAGAGGTTTAATGTTTTGTGGACTGGCATCAGGTGAGATGCCGCTCACTGTTCAAATGAGGTTCACCTCTCCTCTGTAACTTGCTCTGCTAACCCACTCATGAGGAAGACATCCTCCCCCTGCAAAAAGAAGAAACCAGAGAGTGCAATTGCACCTAAATTTTAATTCCTTAGGAGCAGGTCCAGGGAGGGAGGAGGCAGGGGATGCTGCCCACCAGTCCCACTCAGGGAGACCGGTGGCCATGTGCCACCTTGGGGTGGGGATCCCAGAGCCATGGTGTGTCCAGGAGCCTGGACAGCCACTCTGCCATTTAAACTGCCTCATTCACAGCACCAGGAAACAAAGTTAATGTTCTTCTGGGAAGAAAGGAGGTGGCGGATGTGCTACCACAGCTCATTGCCAACATTTTATGAGAGTGATGTCCACCTGAGATAACAAGAGTGAGTGAGGTAAGTCCATGTGTTACTATGGCAAAACCATGACAGGTCTGGCCAGATTTCACCTTATAAAGTAGAACTTGTTGCTATTTGACTTTTGTCTTTTCTTCACCCTTGAACTTGGACAGGGCAGAAGATGGACACATAACTGTCAGGAACATAACTTTTCCCAGATCCAGATGAGAGACAATTCGAATGTCAAATGTAAACTAAAGGGAGAACAGGGAGAAGCAGTGGCTGCCAAAGTGGAGCCTGCCCTGGCTTTGCACACCATCCCCCAGGAGGATGCCATATGATGCTCTCCTGTGCCAGAGGAGAGTGGAAACCTGCACCAGGCACCCCAGCCAGCCTTTGCTCTTTGGCTTATGTTTCAGAGCACAACTTATTTTGCTCACCTGTTGCCCATGGACCGATAGAGACTGGCTTTAGGAAAGCACCTCAAGCTTTCCTGGGGCAATCACACACATTTCCAGTGCTTGCCCTGTCCATATAACTGCTTGTCTCTGTGGCTGTTATGTCCTGGGTTTTTAGTGAGCTTTTAAAACTGCATTCTTCCAAGTATTCTTGTTCGGTGTCAGAATTTATAAGGGTGAGAAATGAAGACGACAACTTGTTATTCTCACTCTGGCCTTTTGCTGAACTTCTCAGCTGAACGTCTTGTAGCAAAATCTTTATTTAACATATTTAAAGATGCTGTGATCTGCCTTGGCAACATCTTGTGACAATGCCAGGAACAAGATAGAAACAATTAAGGTAAACAGCCATGCTGTGATTTCCATGTCTGTGCAGTAATACATGTTTGACATTTGCTTGCTCCAGCCCTCCTGCCATGACACATTTCACCTCTGGAGCTCCCTTCCAGCCCAAGTGAGGCTCTGATTTCACAGCTGCTCAAGCACAGGCTTTTATACACAGCTCTGCAGCATGAACTGAGTTACATGTAATGAGGGCATTTGTTAAACAGCATGTCCTTTTGAGGTATGTTGATGTGTTCAGATTTCTTTTCATAGATGTTTCCTTGAAGAAAATATACCGCAACCTTTGTTCTAGTCACTTAAAAGATTTATGCTTGTCTTTTTCTGAGATGAATGAAGAGAGGCATTCTGTATGGAAAAAGGGAAAGCACTGCTTAATGTTTCCTATTACATATATTGAAATTAAATCTAAAAAGTGGTTTATATTTCATTTATCACCATGTTACCCTCTAAGTTATATGTGCATGGAAAACTTAGAGAGAGGCCTCCTTCATCCCTCTTAATGTCTTCCTTCCTTTCTTCCTGGAAACAAACATATCTCAGGTATTTCCACTGCTCCTTCACCAATGTAAGAAAATAATTAATGTATCTTTAAGAGTATTTTTGGTGCCTTATTTTCATTATATGGTTTATACCAGCTTTGTTGGGGAATTTCCTACAGGTAGGCACTTCCACTGGAGGAAGGAGGCTCCAGCAAAAGCTCATTTCCTAAAAGAACAGTTCATACATTTGTACATAAATAAAAAATTAGTCATGAGTAGTTTGTTGGCTTCAGCCACTGTGGTACCTGGTGGGAGTGATGTGGGTGTGGGTGCTCTGTGGCAGCCCCTGCCCTGCCAAGCAGCCAGCCCCAGAGTGTGCCAGAACTACATGTCCCAGGAGACAAAGGGCTGACACCACACGCTCTTGATTAAATTTAACAAATAAAGACATTTTTAATTCAGAACTTTGATTTCAGTAGCAAAAAATGATATGCAGGTTAATCAACATATATGTTGAAAAGATTTATTAAAAAACTTGTTCTTGTGGGAAAACTGTTCCAAATTTTTCTCTCTTCTAAAGAGATTGGAGACCTCACCTGTGGCATTTTCCAAGCACTAGTCCTTCAGGGAATATTATTTCTTTCAATGAAGAAAGGCAGTGACCTCCATGAAGAACTACTACCTGCATGAAGAATTGGAGGCCTCAGGACCCTGTGGCATCTCAAAGCAGAGAAGGGAACCTGGTGGCTCTGGCTGGTCCAAGCATCTCCTGAAGATACAAATTTCTCATGCAGGAAGGGACTCTGCAGGAAATATACTTCAGCCCCTCTTCACATACCTGTGTCTTCCTGCTTCCTCCTCTGAGCTGTGGGAGAGCGAATTAGGCCAATCTCATGTCTCCATCTCACTGTCACACAGTGATGGAGAGTTCCCAGAGTAAATATCAGCCTTTGCATAGCTATGAATTTCAAAAACTAGCTGTACTGTGTGGGCTTCACTGGTTAATAGACCAGATTCACAAAATGAGAACACATTTTTTAAATTTGTCCTTAGAAAGGAATAGAAAGTAATGCACTATTAATTGCAGGTTATAATAATTTAGATACTTAGGGATAATGAACAAAACAAACTGTACTGCAAATGCTATTCAGTAAACCACAGACACTGAATTAAATCAAGCAAATTGGAGCTGTTCCTAAATTTCAAGTTGAAAAAATTAAAAAGTAGGACACTGTCACAGAGCAGCTACTTCTTTGCAAGCACTTGATTGAGAAAAAACATTTTTTATTCACAGCAGAGGTCAGTTCTCACTGTGCCAGCATTAAACAATAGTATTTTTTTGGTGATCCCACCGAGAAAGGAGAATCGATCTGCTGAGAACATTTTGCTTTGCAGTGAAGCAGATTTGGAGTATGACTTCGAGGGCAGACTGAAGGGAAGTGAATATTCCCCATGACTTTTCTGTGGAAACCCAACTTCTGAGATAACTCTATGTTCTCATCCTAAGCCCACATCCTTCCCTCAAAACGTGACCAAAATGCACATGGTCTCATGCCCTTTGCTCAAAAAACAAAACCTTGAAGTCCAAATCAGTATCTTCTTCTGGTCATCTGAAACCTCACTGATCCTCCAGCTCCCTTTGGCTCCTTGTGGGGACTGAAACCTGCACCATGGGCTTCCCTGTCACCTCCCATACCATCCCTCTGCACTGTGCTTTTCAGTTCCTCCTTTTCTCCTTTTGCTCAGTGTCCCCAGGGTTCTGCCAGGGCTAGCTCTGCTAGCTATTTTTTGAAAATTAATTCCTCCATTTTTCAATACCAAATTTGCCCTCAGTGACTTGCAGGCTAAATACCCTCTGGGTATAAGAGAATAATGTGTCACTGAATTCACAAGGAGCTGATGTGTTCCAGGTGTGACATCCCACTTGTGTCTGCTTTACTTTTCACTCCATTCTCCTGTGTGGTTTACCAAAGGCCAGCTTTCACTGTTATAATGAGACCCTCAGAGCCATCTATGATGCATCAAACAGATGCTTTTCCTCTTCTTGCTGCATCCACCCTTGTTTGGGAAGACAATTTAGTAGGGGTAGGAAACATGCTGCTCA
This sequence comes from Hemiprocne comata, assembly GCA_020745705.1. Taxonomy (NCBI): domain Eukaryota; kingdom Metazoa; phylum Chordata; class Aves; order Apodiformes; family Apodidae; genus Hemiprocne; species Hemiprocne comata. The sequence goes on from CM036587.1 coordinate 18,597,669, forward strand.
TTAGCCATACCTTAGACAGACATGGTTAAATCACCCTTTCCTCCCACTGCCTACAACCAATCTGATTTTATGACTGTTTCCAAACATGTTTTTACAGATGTCAAACTTTTTTGCTAGCATTCTTTACTTGCAGGGACTCAAAAAGCACTGAGACATGAGCTTTAGATGCTGCTGTTTTGTTCTGTATGATGAGCTCCCTCAAGTCTCACACCAGGACCAGGGAAATCAATGGAGTTGCTCACAGAAGCAAAAGGAGCAGCAGGCAATACCTGCAGCAATGCATGCTGGTGTTAGTAAGAGTCTTTAGGGTCCCACCTTAATTTACCCCTGTTCTTTATCCTTTGGTCTTCAGTGCTTACAAACCCAGGAGGATGCACTGGCAATTTCCTCTTCCCCTCCCATGCCTGCCTGGAGGTGGCTGCCACACAGGTGTGATGAAGTGTGTGTCCGCACCGTGCTCTGCACCTGGACTGTGCACTCAGGCCTCAGTGCCCGTGCCTGTCTGGTGCAGCCAGGGACAAGCACAGTGCCTTTCCATGGCAAACTCATCTCCTAAAACTAAGGTGTAAAACACCTTGCTGGAAACACAGGCAATTCCTTTTATTCTGGTTACCAAAATGCTACCTGGAAATGGGAAGTATAGTGAGCAGGAAAAGCAAAAATACTGCACAGCATCTTTATATGTTCACTCACTTACCTTGCACCTCTCTTTTTTTATTATTTTGTAGCCATCATATGAATAAAGGCATTTTTTTCCTTCAACAGCTATCCACGTTTTTTACTTTACGTTGCAATCGGCTTAGAAACCACTTGGGGGAACTTTTTGCATCGTGGTTTATTATGAATAAAGAAATTGTGTAGTTGCAAATACCTACTGATCAGACTCAACTCCTTTTATGAGCACAGAATATGGTAGAAATCCAGGTGATTTCACCAAGAAATGCCAAATGCTTAGAACACTTGCAAATAAAGCACACTTCAGATTCCCTACTCTGATAATCTACTTTGGGAAAGTTTGGATTTGAGTGAGTTCCTAATTAAGCATCCAAATGGCACTGAAAGACCTTTCTTTTTTTTTAAAGTCTTGAACTTTATCCCGACCTACAGAAATGGGGAAATTTTGTTTAGATGCTAAATAGCATTTTATAGTGCTGTAAAGCAACAACTGGGAAGAGTTAGATGGGTGTCATGCTAGAGGTGGTTCAACATATACACTGAAAGTCTTGTGGGGCTTTTTCCCTTAAAACTTCCTAATCTAAAATATTGTTTGGGCCTGCAGAAGCTGACAGTGGAAGGTGGAATGAACATCAGGAATCTCCATGAACGACAAGAAGCTGCAGAACAGTTTCCTAGTGGCATCCAGGCGTGGTAGGGAGGCAGCAGCATCACCAGGTGGAGCTCTGCCCCTCTGTTCGCCTCGAAAATCCTCCCTGTGAATGTAGTGCCACACGTCCTCCCTAGGCAAGGCCACACATTTTACAAAAGGCAGTTTTGAAGGCATGTCCTTTGAATGCAGTTCTGAATGCTCAGCAGCAGTGTGCTGCTGCGCCCGGGGCCTGGCAGAGGGAGGGTTTGCAGGGAGGCTCCTCTGGGAAGAGGGAGAAGGGAAGGCTCACGGGTTGGAGGCATGGGGACGTCTGTGAAGGGCACTGGGGATTTGCAGGTGGGTCTCCCTTTCCCTGAAGGAGTAGTAGATTTCGCTAGAAACTTTTATTATCTGTAGTGGATGTTTTCAGTGGGCTGATCCAGCAGTCCTGTACCACTGTGGGCACACAGCAGCCCCAGGCACAGGGGAGCTACCACACGAGTGGTTTGTTGGGCTCTGTGAGACACAGCACCACATCCAGACAGCTCCAAGAGAGGGGATGAGGCCCCAGGGAAGGTTATGGCCCCTCTCACTCTGACTCTGCCAACTGCTCCAAGTTTCACTGCTGAACCCATTTCCAGCCCGGCTGCCAGGCACTGCCTGACATTGCCAGACACTGCCCTGATGCCTTTTGCCCATTAATCAGGTTTTCCCCTTGGATGCCCTCCTCTGTCCTGCCTACCCTGCCTGTGTGTACAGCCTTCTCTGGCCAGGCTGCCCAGAGCACTTCAGGTACCAGGATTACAAAATTTCTCATGCTGTGAACACCAACATAGTGATCCAGTATGCTTCCAAGGATGCCAGAAATGAGTAAGTACCCAGCATGGGACCCAGTCACATCCCATAATGCCTCCAACTGCATGTAACTCTAGGAGCAGCTTTACTTAAAACAAACGGACTATTAAGGCCTTAATGTATACACTTGAGCAGATAGCTAAATCCCTTTACCTGCAGCATGCCATGGAAACACCCACGTATGTTCCAGTGAGATCAATGGAGCTAAGGTCCATGTCTGAGGTTCAGCGGGTGGCTGGCTGCTGGCCAGGGGTGTGAGAAAGGGGAAGGGAGGAGAGGAGAGACTCAGGTCACATCTTGGGGTGCTCCCCCATCCTGGGGAGTGCTGTCCTGTGTTGTGGAAGCCAGAGGTACCAGCAAAGCTGTCTGCTGCTCTCTGCTGCAGCCCCTGAGGAGAAGACAGAGAAGCAAGTACATGAGAGGAGTAATAGTACCAGAGGGTTTTGTTAGAAGTATTTCCCATAAAGTAACTTTCTAGCACGGAAAGCAGGAGAATAAATGCAACACATACATGCAAAGGTAATTAATAGAATCATAGAATGGTTTGGGTTACAAGGGACCTTAAAGATAATCTAATTCCAACCCCCCTGCCATGGGCAGGGACACCTCCCACTAGACAAGGTTGCTCAAAGACCCATCCAACCTGGCCTTGAATGCTTTTAGGGAGGGGGCAGCCACAACTTCCCTGAACAACCTGTTTCAGTATTTAGACTTAATTTTTCTTCCTCATGGTGGGGAGGTTGGAACTCATGATCTTTAAGGTCCCTTCCAACCTTAACCATTCTATGATTCTATGATTCCTAGTTAAACACTAGGAAGTCCCTATATTCAGCTGCAGAAATGATCACTCCCCTGGGAACTGTGTACCCAGCATTTAGCTGAGACCCTCACAGTCTTGCGAAATTGAACCTCAGGTACCTCATGGTAGATGAATGCTGCTGAATAACATGGGGGGGGCATGTCAGCTTTTTAGAGGCAGAAGAGCAGCCCTTTGGACTGTGATGAGAGTCTTTAAAGCACAGCCACTGATGGAAAGGAGCCTGGCTAGCCCCCAGGTCACCTATGAACAACCACAAGTGGGCAAAAGCTCCACAGAGTGAGCAGGGAGGGTGCAAAAATATACGTACTTTAAGAGAAGGGAAGATTAAAGAGCTTGGAGGAGGAGTATCTCACTTTGCTGCTAATTCAGCACTCTTCATCCAGAAGCCAAGTGATCAGGACAGGGCTTTGGCCTAAACTGTTACTTCTGTGGAAAGTATCATCTATGCCTCTGGCTGCCCAGCTGCAGGAGATGCCTAGCTCTGAGAGAGGGACAAGCACATAATCATCATGGAATATTTGGCACTCCAGCATGCTGCTTTCCTTGTATAAACCATGACAGCTCTCCTCCTCGGCTCAGCCTGCAGCACAGGACAGCACTCCCCAGGATGGGGGAGCACTGCAGGACGTGACCTGAGCCCTCATTTTATCCACCCCCAAATCATGGCCAGTGCTGATGGCCCTTCCTTCTGGCCTCTTCTTTTTTCTTTTTTTTGGCATCACTGACTCTCTTAACATTTGGCGTCTCACCTCTTTGCTTTTACATGGTAATTTAGGCATGAATTATGCCTAACAACATTTTATTTCTTTTCTTACTGCCATGCATCACCATGGGACCTGTGCTTTTGGAGAACTGTGAGGCAGATAGAATGCCATGGGAAGATGGCTTTCTCAGAGTTCACAGAATATGTCCTCATGGGCCTGACAGCAGCGTGTTCCCAAATCCTCTGCAGAGGAAAACCAGTTTGGTCTGGCCTGGTAGGGCAAAGGGTTTCTGGAGCAATGCATCTGATAGTTGTTGAAAATGTTATCCACTAAGCTGAGAACACAGTCCCAGGACAAGATGTGACAAACATGAGATATGTGGATTCGATTTTTGAGATCACAGAGAACACACAGAGCACCTGGTAGCCCACTGTATTTGTATAGATAATTATTTGTACAATTGTTTTTCAGTAATAAATATGACTTTGTGGTCTTTGGCGGGTGATTGGATAAACCCCAGAGACTCAAAGCACAGCTGGGCTTATGCAGCTGCCCTTGGTGGAAGATCATCATTGGGATTTTCAGGAATTTGCACTGTAGAGGCTTGGCTTATACTAGACCTTCAGGGGATTTTTCTTCAGGAAAATCAACAGATTGGCATTTGGTATCTCCTTGGTATGACTTTACACAGTTAGCAGGAATCAAAAGGCATTACCAAGTGAGAGTTCAGAGGCCCAGTGCTGCTCGACCAGCTCTTGCCAGTGCTCTGGTCTGCCCAGCACCGATACACTGGGAGAACTGGCAAGAAACCCCTCTGCTTCTGCCTGGGACATCTTGGGAGCCTGAGGATTTGTATCACCCTTCAAAATGTTTGAGTCATGGCAAACATTATATCTATTATGACAAACTTTGAATAGAGATTGAAATTATAATTTTTCTTTTTACTGTAGGAGAACACGTTTTTCTTTGCCTTCTAGTCTAGAGGCTTAGGGTTGCCTGGTTACTCTGACTCAGAAGCTCTGTGAGGTGTCTCTTGATGAAGGAGCAGATACAATTTGGCAATTAGAGAAGCTCTATTTGTCATCTAAATGTAGAAGTCCTTAGGAAAAAATAAACATTTGAAGAGCAGTTGTACAGAAACTGCAGTGAGAAAACTCTCAGAACGTGCATTGGTACAGAACGTTGCTGTTTGGCTTATTGTAGAGGCATGAAGGTCATTAATAATATATGCAATAATTAGGAATATTTTTTTTTCAGTTTTCAATTAATAGAATCTTGTCAATAGACTATATGAATTGCAAATGTGATCAGAAATGCATTTTTGTTGAAGAATTTCCCCAGGGACTAGTGCTATAAAAAGACTCCATTCAGATGGCAATCTATTCATCTTGGGCTGGAGTTAAAGGAACATGATGAGGTGAGGGCCACAGTACAGCCAGCACAGCAAGCTAAGAAGTGTCTTACTTGCTTAAGTGTGCCTGTGTGCACATATATATTTATATATGTATTATATGTGTATGTGTAAATGTGTGCAGATGTTCTTACAACACATTTGTGCTGATTTGGGAAATCTGTGATTGCAGAAACGGTGAAGTATTTCCTTTAGAACTGAAGTCATGTTGTTTAAACACTTGCTTCATAGATGTCCCTACATTGTTTGCATTTTGATGAATGGCAGCAAACACTTTAAGAACAAAGAGGGGCTTCTAATGGTCAGGAAGGTGGGGAATGTTTGTGGAAAAGGGAGATCTGTGTACTGACAATTCTTGCTTGGAGGACTAGGAAGCAGAAAGGCTCAGCAAGTGCAAACTCTAAAAGGTCAGAATTTAATTTAATAAACTTAACCTTTAAGAAAATAAGCCTTTTTCATGTAGGACATCCCCTTAGGCTTGCTTCACTCACCTAGCAATAACCACAGAACAAACAGAATGTTTTTTTAAATCTCGCCATGTTTTTAATCAAGTGTAGGCAACTCATTTTTTACAGTCTAAGGTTAAATTTTGGCTACCTACAGCTGTATCTAGTAGGGGTAAGGCAAATCCATGGTTTTGTGATGGTTCCTTTATACCCTTGTGTTATGCACCTACTGTAACCTACATCACCAAGGCGTGAATCATCACCTGTAACTTCTGCACCAAATGAACTTTCACAGACTCACTTTGGCTGCTGCTCATTTGCAACAGGCTATTGGCTTAACCATCTCCATGCTGTTGGGACTTCCTGCTTCTCACAGTCTGCCTTTTTCAGCTCTTAAAATGTAATGGCTGTACAAGAGAAACAGAAAGCAATAGGCATTTGTCCTCATTATTAAAAAAAAAATTGGATAAATCAGGAAAAACATACATCACCCAGGATTATTGTCAGTAGTATTTCACTGGCTGTAACAACCATTTAAAATGTGAAATGGTGAAAATGTTAGGTAGTTTTTGCCAAAGAAAAATTGTGCCTCACTAATCTCTTACCTAATTTTGTTGTGTTTTTTTTCTCCCTAGAATCAACTGCAGTTAATGAAGCAAACAATCAGAATAAGTGAGTTTCCAGCACAGCACAAGGCAAGTCTACAGTATTAACTACAGGAATGATATGTAATCTGCTTCCTAATTGCTGTGGGAAAATCCAGTAAAATATAATAATTTTCAGCTAACACCACTCCTTCTCCCCCCCTGCCAAATTTGCATTAAAATATGAGAAATTAAGAAGAGCTCAGGAAGAGCTGGGTGAGCAGTGAGGTGGAAGGTGGCATGCAGCGTGGTGCTGGCAGGAGTAATTTGAGATAATGGTCTAAATTAGTACTGCCAGTTAGAAAATACACATGCAGTTCAGATGCCTGAGGTGGACGGTCAGTGGCCTGGGTTAGCTCCTCTCCTACAGTGGCCCTCAGAGCTCCACAACCTTCCAGGACCAGCAGGACCCCAACCCTGGCAATGTTGGGTCGAACCACCACCTGTGCACTCCCTGTCACCCAGCACGCATTGGCAGTGGGGAAAGGAGCAGGGACAGTTAGATTAAGAAGAAATGGTGTAAGAGATTACACTGAGAGATCATTGTTGCAGATAATAAATCAACAATCTGTTTGTGACCAGAAAAAGCATTTAAAATCTGGTCACCACAACAAAACAGGATTTAACAACAGGAGAGTGAACATCAGTGATACAGTTATTCTGCATGAGTGGGCTACCTCCCAATAGGTTCCTTAGTCTGCAATGACCTATTAAAACAATATTTCCATACTGCTTTGAGGATCCTCCACTTGCTTCTTTCCTGAGCCAGTCTAATGGGTGAGAGGTAATGGGAGCCAGAAATATATGGCAGTCAGTGTGACAGTACTTATGCTTTGATAAAGATTCACTAGCATGTTATAGTTATCCTATACTGTTATAGTTTTGACCAATATGTATCTTATGTCTATTTTCTGAAGACAATATCCATGTTAACTCTTGGGGAAGCATGAAATGGAAGTAACTTCACCAATCTGTTTTGTATGTTTTCACTGACCTCATGTATGCACTGTTCTTTGTCTATACGAATAGTTTATGTAGGAGGACTTAAAATAGAAAATTTCAAATCAAAGATGCATTATATTTTTATTACTGTCTGTAAACCCTTTTTAGTTATTAAGAATTATATTGCCCTTTAGTCAGAAATATGGTCTCTCACATCTTTTGCCAGTCATGTTTTGGCTTACAAAAGTTGCCACAGTAAAGAGATACTTTGCATTTCCACGTTGTGTTTCTCCACCAATTGCCCTGAGCGGGATATTCACAGGATTTCTGTGCTCTCTATTGCAGGGAGGGGTGGGGGGGAAGGATGCAAGAACACCAAAGTGGAAAGCCCAAGGATAGGAAAGATGTGCTTTTACCAAACTTCTCACAGCCTCAAACACTTCTTTGTAACGCTGCAAGTACCCTGCTACTCCACGAAGATTCATTTAACAAAACCATCTCCTGAAATATAAACACGACAGAGACAGAAAAAGCTTTCAGGTCCAAAACGGAATGTAATAAATTTACCAAGAAAAAAAGAAAACACTATGTCAAGGAGACTGACTTATCAAGCCCCAAGGGACTGACACTCCTAACAGACTTAGGTAAATACAGTTGCAGAAATGTTAGCCTGAACTGCAGCCCTCGGAAGGATCAGACCAGTGGCAGGCTGCAGAACTAGAGTCTGCATTTTTTATTTTTAGTACAAGGAAAAGGATTTTAACATTGTTCTTTCTTGCCTAATGAATTATCAAAGTTTTCCTCATATTTGGATAGAAACATGCTGGGCTCAATTTTTTTTCCTAGTCTATGCCTACATGATGCATTCACAGCCTCCCAATGGAGTAACATTACTTGAAGCTCAGAGAGAGAAAGAAATAAATTAGTAAAAGGCAATTATATGAAATATATATCCACACACAGCTGTGAGGTTCTGCTTTCATACTCAGAGCTCCTTTTTACAGGCTAACCCACAGCCTGGTACACTTCTGTGAACCTACTGTTCCTACTGTGAAATAGTTCACCCCTTTTTAGTCACTTCATTACATTTCTGGTGCATAATATTAATTACATTCTCAGCAAATGAGAAGAATTACAAACAGCATTGATGATGGAGAAATTATCAAGGAGAAGGAAGTTTCTAATGGGGAAGTGGAGCCTTCCACAGAGAATTCTGCTTAAAATATTGTATTTTACTAACTGGTATGGCCATTTGTGTTGGAGATTATGTTGCTTTGTACCCAATTTAAACAGTGTTCAAGGAATACTTAAATCACACACAGACTTCGAAATGCTTATTGTTTTATTTTCCTGAAGCAATGTTGTAAAAAGAGTATTTTAGAGATCCTGGAAGCTTGACAGCCAATGCCAGCAATGCCCCAGCTGTGTGGGAAAGGGCTGGGACAGTGCAGTTTCCTATCATTAGATGACCTAGATACTCACCCAGGTATGTCCACCTCTGCATGAAGAAGAAATTGTGGTGATTGTCTGAATCCTTACTCCCCACAGACCTGTGCTGCTGGAAAAGGCAGAGGAGACAATGCTAACTCACCTACCTAGTGAAGGGCTCATGAAACCTGCAGTGGGGCTGGTAGGGGTTTGTAAGAAGATTTCTGAAATGAAGCGTGTAACGAAGTCCAGGCTGGGTTTCTCAGGCTCCTCTAAAGGGTTAAGTGCACACTGCAGTGGATGTTCTTGCTCCTAAAGCTGTGACTGCAGACAGTATTCACACAGGACCCCTGGGGACCCTTGAATCCATTCCTGACAAAAAGTAGGCTGCATGTATGTGTTGCTGCATGTAGGAGTTAGCTGCTCCTCTGCCATGGAAGTATCCTCCTCAAAGTTATTTTTGTACAGCCGCTCTTTCTCTCAGTGTGTGCAATGCCTCGAGTGTTAATTGCCTTCTGATGTCTGAGCCTTTAGGATTCATGCTTTTACGATCGTCTTTGCAGCTATTTAATTCTTATACATTCATGTAAATGAAAGCTGATTTTTTCAGCTAATAAAGTCTCTGCATTTAAGTAAGGAAACGAAAGACACACATTTCTATCAAAGAACTATTTATTTATTTTCCTGCTTTATTATTTAAGGGTGTAGGGGGACGGGAAGAGGGAAGCAATACTTTTCTCTCTGATTCAACCACAGAGGTGCAAACCATAAGTGAAGCCACTCCTACAGCTCCCTTCCAAGCAAACAATAGTTCTTAGATGCAGCTTAAGATCACTTTTTCTTCTTATTGTTGACTTCCTCAGTATTAACTTTGAGGAAGAGAAGTAATGCTGCTTGGTAATCTGGCTAAGTGGGAGACAGCAGCAATAGCTACAGGAAGCTTTTTAAAGCCTTTCTGAAAGCAACATATCAAAAGGCAAAAGCTAAGCTACAGAGGGTGCTCATTGTGCCAGGACAACAACACAGATACCCTCAGTGGAGTTGGTTAAGATTTTTTTTTTTTTTCATGGAGCCTTTATATTGCTGTCAGAAAGCGCCAGCCCATTGAAACTTTTCATGGCAAAGTACTGATGTACCTTTCCTCAGTAAGAGTTTCTTCAATTCATAACATACACCTGGTCAAACAAAGAGAAGATAACTCTTCATGATGCACCAACATTGCCATGATGTCCAAGCTACAGTCATTCTTCTTAGATTTTTTTAATTAAACTTGCAAATAACCACAAAAGCAAGCAATGGCACTCTCCACAGAACAGGGATTTTATTTTTCCAATGCTCTTTAGTCCTCCCCTAATGGCAAGACACTGTGTGTCAGCTCAAAGAACATATGTCTTAGAGAAGCTCTGTCAGGAGGAAGCAAGTTGAATTGCTGTTGCTAGAGGAGCAGAGCTGGGGTTTCCAAGGTATTTTAGCTATGCATTTTTTTACTTTCAAAAATCCTCATATTTCTTTTAGATTTAAAATTGAGGCGGAATTCATAAGTTGCTACACGTTTTCTTGTAACTTAAACATTTTAGTTTTCTTCAGGCTGCTGCCATATATGATGAAACTGAACCATAAGATCTTAAGAACGTAGTATATTGCTGGCATCAATCAAGACTAAAGCTGCAATAGCACAATCATCTATAACACTCATGTACAGAAGACAGAAGCATTTTGTGCATTGAGAACCACTGAATGGGAATGTTAACACCATCTGAGCATTCCTCTAGTCTGTTAAAAACACTGCCAGCTAGTAAACCCCAATAAAGTGAAACAGAAGACGACTTGGATTCACATCTCATGTCAGGGTAGGTTGGAGTAGATTGATTTCTTTTTACATAAAAGGATTTCTGGAACAAGGCTGCTGTTTCAGAGCTTCTTGATGTTTCACAGTCTCTTGTCTAAAGGTCTGTCTGCAAAAAGCAGCATTTCACTTCATAGTGACTCACTTTAGTAGATACAACACAGAAAACCTCCCCAACAGCACTTTATTCTGAGTCACATTTCTCCAAAGTAGCATCTATTCAATGTACATGGACTGACTGTCACTGTACCTGGTCAATTGCATAAACATTACTGAGGGAAAGGTATAGCCCAATGGATTTGCAGCTACAATAGTGATGGAATACATCTGCAGAACAGTAAAGTTAGCACACAGTACTAGTCTCTGCTTGTGGAGCTTTTCTTTTTATTTTTTAAAGAACTGCTTTTAAATGTCATGGTCTTTAGGCAACGCCTAGGAGATAATTAAGGATAGTTGGATATAGCTGTGCATGTGTGTCTATGTTTGTAATTAAATGCATTATTGTATATATATTTATACATGTGTGTCTATATATTTGTATATACATACCCACACACACACACATACATACATACATGTAAATACCTACCCATACATGACTATTTTTCTAAATACATCACTTTGGGTGGCTGTTCACGAAAGGTTGGCACTAGAGAGACCTGGGAGACTTGCAGTGGAGTCACAGGGCACTGTGGCTGTGCACCATCAGTGCTGGCAGAGGGCACTGGCTGCAGCCAAAGCAGCCTTCGTGGGGCACAAGAGCACGTTGTGGTGCAGAGCCCAGGGCGGGGAGCAGGCAGGCAGTGCAGGAACTGTAGGCACAGGGGCAGAGTTAAGAATAGACTTCACTTGCCTCCCTACAGCCAACTAATTGAATGGGTACAACTTGAGTCTCCCCCAAACTTCTATGAAGTGTTTCAAGCTTATTCAAGTTAAAAAAATTAAAATGGATAATTATAATTATGGTAAATTAGGGGAGGAAATGACAGTATACCCACAGAAGTTAAATGAAAGCTTAACAATTATAGTTATTTGCAAACCTGACATACACAGGCTTTGTTACTCATAATTAAGTAGTAATCCTACTTAACTGTATTCTGTGAAGGAAACATGTCTTTCTCAGTAAAGACAACAGTAGGGGCTGATATGTGGCTCTTACCCAAATTTACTTCAGACATGTGCAAGGTCATAATTGATATCAGAACTTGACCTTGAACCTTAACTTGCTTCCTGTTTAAGAGAGAGAAATTAGTATAAAATCAAATAATCATTTGGCTTGGAATAGACCCTTAAGATCATGGAGTCCAACCATAAACCTAACACTGCCAAGTCCACCACTAAACCATGTCTCTAAGGACATCTACATGCCTTTTAAAAACCTCCAGGGATGGTGACTCAATCATTTCCCTGGGCAGCCTGTTCCAGTGCTTTACCAGGTATTTTGGGGTGTGTTTAATTTGATCTCTTTGATGTGGAGTTTAGCAGGAGACTAACTGTGCCCCACACTCCATCAACTATATTGATTCAATTGCTGTTTGTAAAGGGGATCTAAGGAGACTCACAGAGCGGGAAGTTGGCTCTTACTCAGATGGATACTATTTTGAGTAGTCTTTGCAAAGTAAGTTGCTGATACTTCCAACATTTCCTCAGTTCCCTCCCTCATTCCTCCCACACACTTTTCATGGTGGAGTTCTTTCTCTTGCTGCTTTTTTTCTCCAAACCCTGCAGCACAGGAGAATCACGGCTCCTCTCGGTTCCCAGTATGGAATTTGGCTGGAATGTGGTGTGAAGGACAATCATCTTGGTGAACCATAATGGTCTGTACAGCAGGTTTAATAGAAGGATCTGGTGCTCAAGGGGACTATTTCACCTGCCTGTAGCTGAGCTCAGCCCTTTCACCAGGATGCAATGCCAACAGCCTGTACTAGATCTCCAAGTGAGATGAGAGGAGCCTGGGCTGTTGCAGCTGAGGGCTGTGGTGAAAGAGCATGCCCCAAGGCTGTGAAGCTTGTGTTGCCATTTAGAAATGCTGTGCCATTACTGTGCTCCTGGATGCGGGAACACAGGAGTACTGTCCTTGCACATTTAAGCTGGGTTAGATAAAGAGTTTAACTAACAAAGCATTTGAAAGGTCTGGTCCCACCTGCACTTGGCTCCTGGTATCTCTTTCTTGCAGGAATGAGGCCATCAGGGGCAATACGTAGTCATGGTGCTCAACCACAGTGCATTATTGATGCATACAGTTTACTACACTGATGGTTGCTATGGCCTGCAGAGTAACAATGCAAGGCAAAATACAACATGCATGTGCAGAGAAATATGTGGATATTCATTTTTCAAAGAAAATGTATGTTATTTAGCTGAGTGGTGTAAAAGATTGGCATCAACAACAGGCAGGCCAGCGATGTATCTCGGGAGGTGTGATCACACTGCATATATCACACCTGTGCTATGGCATATAACAGTTTTTGAGGAAGAGAAAGAACTTAAATGGCTAAGTAGATGTGCTGATTTAGCTCAGTGATGAGCGACATTTTGGGGGCAGAAAGAAGGGGTGGTTAGATTTGAGTGGGTTGAAGCGAGATCTACCATTTGCACGCTCCCCATTGATGCGGCGAATCACAGCCACTGCCTGTAGCTACACAGCAACTGTCCAGCTCGTGGCCCTTGCTCCTGTATGGGGCATCTGTTAAATATGACCTGCTGCAACATTAGCATTATGATCTGTACATTTAATGGGTATCCATTTTCACTGTCATACAGATTTTCAAACTCGGTAAATTATGGACCCTAAATTCATCATATCCATATTGAATAGCTTCCAGTGCTGCAATAATTCTGTACTACCTAGTACTTCATACCTATGATTAACAGCCTTAATATTCACCCCACTATACACACATATTTTACCTGATACTGATACTATACTGCCACCCTTAAGTTCGGTAATTTAAGGTATTCTTTCAATGTTTAAAAACTATATCAGTTTCAAGTGAAATTGCAATCCATATATTATTTAAGTAATTTTAAGCTTCAAGTCACTTTAATATGACATCATTTCAATTACATCCTTGCTCAATAGATACAGCACTTACTCATAAAAGAGAATGAGTTAGTCAGATGTAGAGTTTTCAAGGTCACTATATTGTTAATAAAACTTGTTAACTGACAGAGGCATTAGTCATGAAGCTGAGTAAATGTAATGATTAAGCCACTCACAGTTCCCCACCATTCTGTTCCATCCTGCCTTTTCTAAAGAGAGAAGTTTTATTTTGGGTCCTGATTTAAACCTACTTAAGTCAGTGGAAAAACTTGGTGTGGTTTCACCAGGCTTTGTATCAGACTGCCACTAAATAACAGAACCACACTCATGAAAGGAGCAGACAACACGTTGATCACTCGGGGAGACTCCTACATAACAGCTCCTGGCACAGCTCGTAGCTGTAACGTTCATCTCAGCAAAACAGATGGAGTTTGACCAAGCTCTAGGTGGAACTGTAATTACATTTAATTCTTCAGACATCTCTTACTGCAGAAAGCACAGAATTTCACTGCTGCAGAGAACATGGAATAATTATTGTTTGGACTTGATGGGTGTTTGCTGATCCCCCAGGGGTGGGCTGTTACTCATTTGCTAGGTGCAAGGGACTACATGAAAGTACTCATGCAACATGAGTGATCATAACCAAATGGAGACACTTTCATTTAATTAAATCCCTACTCAGCTCCTGGGAGAGATCAAAACTGATCAGCTCCCTTTTACTGATAAGGAGTACATTATTTCTGCATACATTACCTCTCTATACTGAATACTGATGAGTACTGTGCATTCTGTTTAAAAGTGAAGGAGTTTGTCTGACCTGTGTCTGCTGTGCCTCACTTAGACAAGTCACCCATGCTGTAGGATTAGGTATTCCAGTGATCCGTGCCAAATGAAAAGTTGGGAGGCTGGAAAGAAGACTAAGGTGTTGCCAATGCCAACATGTACAATATAGGATGAATCATGTCCTATGTGGGATCCCACATAGGGATCTCACCTAGAATGAGACATCTTGGATACTTCCAAATCTGAGCTAGTCATCCTAATCTCCCTTGGAAAATGGAAAGATGGCACCTTTAGGGTGCCATTTAAATAACCTCATGTAGACATTGTCTTTAGCATGAACTGAATTATGGCATCTACTCCATTGACCATACAAGTCCATGAGTCTGAATAAGACTCATTCATATGTAGGTTTCCACATGGTGAGATTCATTCAAGACAGTCCCACACAAAGCATCTGCTGCTGGGTCCAAGACACAGAAAGACCAAGCCGCCAGCACACATTGCCAACAAAACAGGCAGAATCCCTCCCTGGCAATCCTGGACCACTGCAATACTCTCTTTAGGAAGCAGTCTGCCACAGAGACTAAGGGGTGGCATGGAAATCCTCCATGAGAAGACTGTCCACTGTAGTCCCACTTAGAAGCAAGGGACTGCATACAGGAGAAAATGTCCAGTTAAATGGACAACTTGCTAAACAAAACATACTTACATGACATGTATATAAGGTGTCTACAGACTCCAGAGAGTAAGGCATTAAATATACTGGCAAGTAGTGGGGGACAGGTAGCACCTCAGCCACAAAGCTGATCTGGGTAGGATTAGCAAGACAGTGAAGTCTTTGTCATTAGGTGGAGCTGCAAAAAAAAGAAGTGTATGAACAATGTCATCAGATTATCACACAGCAGAGGGCCAACAGCTGCAAGGTGAAAGGACTTCTCTTTGTAGTCATAATAATAAGGGAGCATTTAATTAAAAATCCAAGACACTTGAAAAGATGTATCCAGAAGGTACAACGGCAGCAAAACTGTGTCCTTTAGTGCAATTCATTTATTAGCACTACAGCCCCTGCTATGGCCAGCTGCCACTCAAACTGCTTTTCCTTAACAAAGCAAATCCTAATCCAGTATGGTCCTAGGAAAGAAAGACAGACCAAGATTTTGGGAGATGGACCAAGAAAAGCAGCAGTCCATGCACAGTTAGATTGTTTTTGGCAAAGTGGCTAGAAAACAGAGTTATAAAATTATCTTAAGAATGTGTAATTTATGTAAATAAGCATGGAGTCTTGTAGAGTATGTGGTTCATTAAACAGTATGGATACATGAAGGCTTTGGTTTAGTCAACATAATTATTTTAATCTCTTAACATTATTTTGATCTCTTTTATTTTTGCCTGAAAATACTCATAACAAATCTTAAACAACAGCTTAATAGGCAAATATAGTTGGAAAAGTGGTGAATACATTTTTTTATTGTCAGCGATGTGTTCATTATACTCGTGATAGTCACCCCTCTTTTGCTTTTGTCTTCAAAAAGCCCATAATCCTAGGCTGTAAGGACGAAAAAAATAAAATCAGGACTTATGTATGTGCATTTCTGTACAGGGCCTGGCACAACCTAAACTGATGCAATGCTACTGCCTCTCCTGCCTCATGTTGCTCAGAGAGAATCCAGGTCTGGGGGGGATGAGGCAGAGGGGCAGCTCAATCAAGTGGGGAGCAGTGTCTGGAGCAAAATGCATGTGTCAGTGGGGAGAGGTGAATTCAGAGCAGAAGTCAAGGTGAGGGGTGATGGAACGTTTGGAAGGTGAAGATGGAGCATGTGTGGCCTGTGCTAGTTAAATGATTTTGAAGCTGCAAGAATAGGAAAAACAATAGGGTTTTACAAAGGCACAAGTGCAGGCTGAGTGGAAAAGCCAGAGGAAAACAAGCACAAAGTTTCTGTGTCTGAGACAAATATGGAGAAGCTAAAAATCAAAGACTTGTGGGAGGGAAAGGGTAAACAAAAATTTTGAAAACACCAACATTCTTAGTGCTTCTAAGTCTCTCTTGTTTTCAGTCTCCTTCTTGGAAGCAACAGACAGAGCTGAAAAATCCCACTAAAGGAGAAAAGCTCTGATCAGGCTAAGCAAGAGCTGGACATCAGGCCTGCAAAAGGTGTTATAAAGAAATCCAAAGCCCTGGTGACAGACATAAAGTGACAAGGCTAGGAAACATCTGTGTATCTGAGCCTGTTCTAGTAAATGAGCTAATTGTGATCACTCTTTGTAAGAGAAGAGAGAGGGAGAAAATGCAACCTTGAAGTAGATCAGTAGAGAATGCTAGAAGGGAGGATCAGGAAATGCTCTTAAATCTTTCTTTAGGAACTGGGTTTACTTTGCATGAAGGTTGTGACAGTGACATTAAATACAAATAAACTGGTTGCTCATGACAGATTTACCTCCACATTGTGCCACAACTTACCTTTGTCATAAGCAAAGTCAGCTCTGTTTACAGAGCCCAGCTATTTTAGTTAAGGGTGTACAGAGGAACAGACTTTGATATTATTTCTTTGAATTTACCTGGCTCCATGGAACTGAACAGAGATGAAGAGCTGCTGAAATTAAACAGACATGCAAAACTGTACCAGATGTACCAGAGGTGCAAATACTCAAGACTGTCTCTGTGACATTTGGACAGTTTTTGGAGAAGTAAGGAGGATTTTTAATTTGCTCCTCATGTGTACACAGGAATGCCACAAGCTGTGAAGGTGTGCAAGGGAAATTCTGGGGAACACCTGACCCCAGTGCTAAAAACCAGCCAGTATTCATTTCCTACGTTTGAACAGCTCAGGAAACCACAAGAACTTTAATGTAGAAAAAGATCAGTTCATTTCAACTGTGGGTTTGTCTGGGTTTTATCTGTTTTGCTCAGAAAATCTGCAAATTACAAAACACTTGAGGAAACTCCACATAGTATGAAATTTCTTATGTTAACCAAGCTTCCATAATGTGCAAGTTGATAATCACCTACTTTGTGAACCAATATGCATTTTACTGCCATTCAACATTATATAATCCATTGTCATATAAAAGGTGAGCAGTATCATGCTTGTGTTTCCTAGTACTTTTAAGATTTTTACTGCATCCTTCTTCCCACCATCTTTTGGAAGTAGTGGGGTCATCCCCACACTGATGATGAAAAATTAAGGCACAGGGAGCCTGGGAGCCAGGCCACTAAAAAATCTGCTGCTAAATGATTTGCCAAATATTGTACTGGAAGTTTAGAGCTAGGCAGAAAATTGAGTGAGTGCAGCTTTGTCCCAGCTATCTCTGGTTTGTGGCAGGGAGGAGGTATTTTACCAAGGTGGCTCTGGTCTGTATGGTAACGTGATTTAAAAACTGGTGGGGTGTTTGGAGAGGACTGACAATAGGGCTGCCATCTGCCCAGGACCTGAGCTGGGGAAAGTAACTCCAGGGGATCAAACAGAGCTGAACAGCCAGGAGAAAAAGCTGAGAAGAGCTTTAGTTGGCAGCACAACACTTCTGGCCCCTGGCTGAAAAGAGAGTGAAACTAAGTATAAGCCACTGACATTTGCAATGAAAAGGTGAAGCTTTTGTACTACCTGCAGGGTGGCAAAGGGCATTAAACACCTGGTGGGACCACCAGCTGGAAAGCAGGGATGTGAACAGCCCAGTGGCAGCTCTTGAGATGATGAATGCTTTTTTGTTCCTTAAGGGTTTTGTATCAGGCGGATAGCTGACAGCAGGTTTCTGTTTCCCTGGTATGAATATGAACCAGATCCTGACTTAACACAGGCCCAGTTAAAATAAGCTTGTGTTCTCTCCATCCCAGTTTTGGGGAAAAGGTGTCTATACTGTCAAACATGTTCATCACACCACCAAAAAACACCTTGCAGACTGGAGCTTTCAAAGAAGTAACTGAATTAAAAGAGGACTGGAGGCTAAGCTCCTTTTCTGGTGGCTTTGAAAATTATTGAGTTGTACGTTAAGAATTCACCAACTAATAGTTTGCCTCCCATTTGGTAACTTCATACCTCCTGTCCTCTGAGTCTTTTTTTGGGTCTTGTCCTGGTTTGAGCCAGGGTGAAGTGAACTTTCTCTTTGCTGATTTTTTTTTTTTCTTTCAGTGAAATTTTTAGCAGCACCAGTGGACTGATAATAACCAAGGTCACTTCTGACTGTCTGCAGCCTCCCCCCCTACGGGGGAGCAGATTAGACTGAAGGCAGGATCAGCAAATCAGAATATTCCCTTCCCATAATATTTTCTCTATTTGGCTTTCAGTATAGGTTAAGACATCACGGCAGTCAAGCCTTTAGTTTCCTTTTTCTCTCACTTTTCTGCTTACTGTCGCTTCTATCACCCTCTCTTTGCCTTTCTCTCTTTTTTTTTATTTTTCTTCCCAGCTGACATCTGAGGGCCCCGTCCGTGCGCCCGGACACTCCCCCCTTCAGCTGGAGTCACCAGGGAGAAGAGTTGCTGGGAGGGTCGCTGGGGGAGGAGGGAGGGGATCGGGTGTTGCACATCCCTTTGCAAAATATATATATATATATATATTCCCTTATCACTAATAATTAAAATCAATCTGTTTCACTTTTCAACCCAGAAAGCCTCTCTTTCTCATTTTTCTCCCTCTTTCCCTACCTTGGGGGAGAGATTGGGACTGAGAGCATTATTGTTATTGGTTTGACTGCCAACCCAGAGCCAAACCGTGACAGGTCTTAAGAAGTTACACTAGACATCGTGTTTCCCATGAGAGGAGACAAAAAAACAAGCAGAGGAAAGTAGGAACTCTGCATGAATAGCCTCCAAAAGCTGCATTGTTTGTTTTGTGTTATAAAAGGAACATGTTTGATACTCTAAACATCACACACTTTTGAAGTAACAATATCCAAATAATTTACTTCCACGGGAAGGCAATTTACTGTGAGGTAAAAGCAGGAACAGCATTAAATGGTGCCTTAATATAAACACAATCACACGCAAGCACGGGCCTCTAATACATGCTGATATTATCTTGCCCCTTCTGTTGACCCCACTGGGTCAAATGCACCCCGAGTAAATACTGAGTTTGAGGCAAGAACTACAAGGTACATACTTGTTTCAGCTGAAATCACAAGTAACTTTAATAGACAGAATGTACAGGGCAGTATTTGATCAATTAGAAATGTAGTAAAGTTTTCTCTAAGCTCCTTCTAAAACATTCAGTTCTGAATGAGAAAGTAATAAACAAAATCCTCATTATTTTGGTTTGTTTTCTTTCCCAGAAATGCCAGGTTACCAAAGCAAGTGGTTAGCAAGTAGTATAGCTTATGTGTAAAAATCCTTGTCATACACTGATGAGATAGCAAATCCAAAAACCCCAGACCCTACCTAGGCACTGAATTTTTGTCATTTGACTGCAATTCCAGTTATAATGTAGACAGCTAACTGTTGAATGCAAAGGTCATGCAGTGCACAATTGCAATACACAATTAACCATAAATCCTACAAAAATCAAACAGAAACACATCTAAGTAACACTTAGAAAGTAATAAAAGAAGCATTTTGCTAGCAGTTCTTACTAATTGAATTTTTGTTGGTCATTATAAGAGAAGGTATAATAAATCAGAATAAAAATTATCAAAGTTGTATTTTAAAATATTTAACAATTTCTGAAGGAAAATTCCATAAATTGTGAAACCATTGCCTTCTCACTTAAAACACAAAACAAATTTGTGAGGATAATGCTGGTCTTGCAATGGAGCAGCTGAGATACAAATCAAAGTTCTGTAGCAAGTTCCTGTAAAAGAAAACTGCTGTCAATAAAGGGAAATTGAAATATTATAAAACAAAAGCATTAAAATTAGTAGAAATGTATCTATTAAAATATATTGCATACCGGGGAGCAGTAGGCATTTTTGCTAGCTTATAAAAATCATGTGCATTTGCCACATACCTCATATAACGTGATGTGGGAACAGAGCTGGACAGGTGTTTTCTCCAGCACTGCTGTAATTTTCCCTTGGTGAAGTCTCCAAGATGACTTCTTGGAACCCCACGGTTCTTACCACCCTGCAGCTTCAAAAAAATCTTCATGCAACAAAGACATCATTATATGATACTATTTTCAGCAGTGAAGTATGTCAAATCAACCTGTTTTCCATCTGTAGTACTGTAGCCAGTCTAAACTCCCTGTCAGCATCATCTGTCAAGCACTTCAGCTACCAGTGTTCCACTCCAAACAGATCCAGGCAGCCTCCAAGGGAGGCACTCTGCCTTCTTCTGGCAACCCTGCAACATCCCAGCCCATCTCACTGTCTCTGTTTTCGCCAACTTCTGTATAGCAGTAGGGCAAAAGGTACAAGAGAAAGCCACCATTATGGGTGTTTGCCAAGCAGATAAACCCAATACAGATTTTTAAGTTTACTCCATGATTCCTCATCATGAAGTAAGGGCAATGGTTTGAGTTTCATCACTTGACTTCCTCTGAGCAGCCTTAGCAGTTTTTTCTTTGAAAGGCTGCTACTTGTCTACTGGAAAACCTTGCCTTCTGCAGCTACAATGATGTAATAATGATTGTGTACACTTGTATAAAATAATCTGTATTATAAAGAAGGTCATAAATGCACATGTGGAAGATTTATGGCTACTTTGGGTACAATGTAATGTTTTTCCATGCTTTGACACAATGAAAAATTGGACCAAACTCACATATCCAGAAATCTAAAATCCAGTAATTCGATGGTAAAATGTCCAGTGTTTGATTTGCTTGTGCACTTCCAGTGACTAACAGAGCTTACTCACAAATAAAAGAAAAAAAAAAGAAAAATCACCTACATAAATGGAAAGAGATAATGTTCAATTTTACAAGTATTAAAGAACCAGAAGATTGAATATTACAACATGATGGCAGCCTGCCAAACCAAGTGAAGGAATCAATATATTTTACTAAATTTCTAGCATTGCTAAATCTAATTTCCAAGTTAATGAAAGAAAACTCCTTTAGAGTTGGAAAAAGTTAGATCCAACCTGTCAGAAAAATGATCTTATTAAGAAAAGAAAAAATGTTAAGTATAAAATAACTTCTGTACAAGCAGGCATGTAGCCCTGTAACCCTGAACAAAATCAACTGCCATTCTGAATAATTGCAATCACCCCCTCCCCCCCACATTTAGAATTTCTTTAATGGTTCTGCCAGAATCCAGTACTGACTCTGAGGATCTAAAAAAATGTTAAGAGTGTTAGAGAAAAACTCTATCCTTTTTTAGTGCTTGGGTTTTTTTTGGTGGAAGACGTTATTTCAAGTGTGTACCAGCTCAAGGACTCACTCAACACAAGCAAATAAAACTGTTCTTCCCAAACAGCTTTAAACAAAAGAATTTCCTTCTTTGTTTTGTCACTGTGATCACTTTGGGCTGTGGGGATCAGAAGCAAAATGTCTTTCTGTTACAACACCTGGTCTTTGTTAAGGGGGCTTGGCCACAGTTACATGTTGTATAAATGTCTGCATGTCCTGTACTCTTAGGCAGGAGTCAAAGCTGCCTGTGGTATCCATCTGCAGGCTTTCAAAAAGATGATGGGAAGAACTCTTTCTAGTAGTGAACAATGTTCAAAGGATGACAGGATTACCGAGGTAAGACATCAGGAGCTCTCCAGTCCAACCTGCTGCTCAAAACAAAGTCAGCTACAAGATCACGGCTTTATCCAGGTGGTGTATGAAAAGCTCAAAGGATGGGAACTGCACAACCACTGAGTAACCTCCTCTGCTGCTTGACTTCTCATGGTGAAGAAGTTATCTGAGTGGTCAGTCTGAGCCCCCCTTATTTGAATGTATGCCCATTGTCTCTCTTCCTCCCACCATGCACCAATGTGGAGAGCCTGACTCTGTTTTCTCGATACCCTCCCCATGGGACCTTCCTCAGCTTCTCATAGGGCTGGGCAGGTGCAGCCACAGTTTCCTGCCAAATGAAATATATTTTTTAATAGGATAAAGAAGAAGTCCATAGAAAATACAGCTTTGGGCGATTTCTAAAGCCACAAAACTTTGGAAATATTTCCCTCACTTCTTAAAAGCTGTGAAAATGTCAGAAGTGGAGAAGTGGAGGTCAGAAGGCCACCAATAGTTTTTACACCCTGCACCTGAGAGAGCAAAGCTGCCTTAGGTTTGAGCTGAGCCCCGTGAAGTGGTTCTGAGGAAAATCCCCAGGTCTTGTATCCTGATATCTGGACGACTTGCTTGCAAAGGACACGTATGCTGTGCATTTACTGAATGTAAGAACTTTATTCCTCTTCTCTCTGCCTCATGTCCCCATCACTCCTGGTATCATGACTCAGCCAGGTTATCCAAACGTCAGTTTCAACCTGGGAGGCACTGGGAAAGTTACAAGTGAATATGTCTGTATAAGAACCTATCAGAACTCCTATATGAATAATGGGTCATTAAAATAATAGGGATGACAACAGAAAATAAACTAATTAAGCCTAACTACCTGTATCTGTGCAGACATACAGAGGTTGTGCTGGATGAAATGCTCATTTAGCACCATATCCAGCAGTGGGCAATTATGGAAAGAAAACACGGTGATTATGCGAAGACAATTTTCCTACTTTTCAGCCATTTACAGATTAAGGATTGAAGAGTTATATCCACCATCGCCTCTACTATGTCCAGAGACCTTGATGGATTTCTCTTTCATGACCTCTCCAATGCTTTTTGAACTCATGAAATCCACAGCAATCTGTGCAAATAAGCTGCACAATTTAATTATGTCATTTGTAGATGAAAACTTCATTTGTGTCAAACTGCTGAATGATGGCTGCCCTGGGTGTTCTACAGTTCCTACACGATAAAAAGCAGCAAGTATCAGTTTCCTAATCACCTTCAGACCATTTGTAGTTTCCAATAGGCCTCATCCATCTCTCAGTGATCTCTTTCTCAAGCTAAACAAGTTGCTGTTGATTTAGTCTCCCCTTGCACAGCAGCCTTGATCATCTTTGTTAACCACCCTTTACCTTTTCTGTATCTGTTAGTAATATATTTTAGATGAGGAATCCAGGCATGCACACATATTGTATTGTAATGGTACAGATGAGTTATAGGATTTCACAATGTCATCATAAAATGCTGTTTATTCCCTAATATTTTCTAACATTGTATTTACCATTTAATTCAGGAGAATATAGCATGAACCCTACAATTTTTTATTTCAAAATTGCAGCCACTGAGAAAAGAGAGCTGGCCATCATGTTATCTCTCTTACCTGAAACCCTGAACATGGTACACAGCTATTCTAAATAGTGATGCCAAGAAAATGTGAGGAAAATCCATAAAAAGCTAATGATGTGATCAGATCATAAATGCGATACAACTAATTGTTAGTTATTTTACAGGTTTGATGAGCAATGTGATTAGTTTGCATCAATACTGACCTCAGAAAATCACAACACAAAAGATTTCATATAAATGTGCTTTATTGCAGAGAAGTTACATTATTTACATGCTGCAACACATTACAACGTAAATCTATCAAGTATTTCATGGTGGATGCTGTTTGTTGCCAGATAACATTGTTATAAGAACCACATTATAAAGTGAAGAGACTTACAGCTTTATATACTCTACAACTTGGAGTAGCTAAAATGTTAAAAGTCAAAAGGCAGTGTTTTCTCAGGCCTGCCTGTTGTCATATGCATGCAAAAGCCTAAGGAGAGCAAATACAAAAGTATTGTCCAGTTTCAGGTCTATGATGCCACCAAAGCTGATGGTAGGTGTGTACTGATTTATATTTGAAAGCGCGTAATCTTGCATAAATTATACGTCTATTAAGATGGGTATAAATCTAATTATTTATAAACAATGGCTTAAAAATAAAGGAGAAATGCAGCTAGCACATGCATTTAAAAGGACAACCTAGCAAATGTTTGTGACCTTAGTGTTTATTATCTTTTCTCTTAACAGATCTGCTAGAAAACATCTGAATTCTAGAGTTGCACTTCTCTTGGCTGAATAAAGACAATGAAACTCCAGAAAAAGACAACTAAGCAACCTAGCCAATATATGCTGGTGGAGAAAAATCTACGAAATACAGAACATTATTTATGCCTAACTTAGTATGTCTTCATTAAGCAATGTTTCTAGCAGCATCATAGTGAAATAGAATAGCTGAGTGAAGTTTGGCCCCTCTTTTTCTGAAATGTGAAATAATTTAAATTCCCAATTGAATCTGTAGCCCAAGTATCAGTTGCTAAATAATCTGGGGGAAGCTTTGTTGCTTTCTAAAGCAAAGTTCTCCAGTTGTATCAGTCGTAGGAGATGTGACTACAACAAGCCTAAAGAACCCTAACAGACATTTTTTCAGAAGTGAGGGAAAGGGTCAGGATGAAAGAAAACAAAACCAAACAACAATATACAAGCCAGTGCCTCCCCTGGTCAATCAGCCATCCTTCTTTTGCTTGCCATGTGGCTGGGCTGTTTTGCACCAGCCAAGGAATGGGCCATGTCTCTTCGTTTCTAATGAATCTATCTTTAAAAAAGAAAGGAAAAAGGAAATGAGCAAGGAATTGTGGATAGATAGCGGTGGCACAGATATAGTCATGCATGAAGGGCTTGATCCTGCCAGTGGTGCAAGGGGCAGTGGTACTGCCTGGATGCTTTGCTGACCCAGATCTCCTCACCCTTGGTGCATGCTGCACCCCAACACGGCTGCCGCAGAGGAGGGGCAGCGTGTCCTCGCTCAGCCATGAGGTAAAGGAGGGAGGGCAGGATGAGTGAGGGTGCCAGGGCTGGTGCCTGGTCCTTGTACCATCTGTCTCTAAGAGGCAGTGAGTACGTACAAACATCTCCTTCCATGACTCTGCCATGAATGTCCCCTTCTAACCTCAGCGCCTGGCTCTGACAAAGTGCTGACTCCCATTAGTGTGTCAGGGCAACCTGCCACAGGCTGTCCCACACTCCCCATTCATACAAACCGCTGATGAGATGGGCTGCAGAACCCCTCTTCAGGGCTAGGAGGGGCGACAGGTGGTCACCATACCCAGCAGGTCTAAAATTGGGCATCTCTGCACACAGGGTCAGTGCGCTCCTGAAGGACTCCTAGAAAGCTGTGTTCCCAGGATGGACTTCTTCCCATTCAGGGAAATTTAGGGTTGTCTCTGAAACGCTGATAAAATCCCATTGAAGTTGATGGAAAAGTTACTGCCAAACCCTGTGAGTGTCTGGAACCAGGAAGGGAGAATCTGGGCACACCAGGTCTAACCTCAGCTCTTTTTCACACTAAGCAGAGAGCTGGATTTGGGCTGCACGTGGGATGCTGCTGGCACTGTGTGTGCAAAGAGGGTGCACAGATGTCCAAAGAACCCATCTTCAGATGCCTGACTCTCTTTCACAGGTGAACAGGGATTTTGGGTTGCAAGGGTCCCAGTCAGAAGATAACATGTTGAAGGCAAAGACTAGATCTCCCAGGCCATAACTACACCCAACAACAGAGAGGTGAGACAGAGAAGCCCAGCGTAGCAGAGACCTAAGCCAGCATGTCCCCATGGTGGAATGGAGCATCATCCAGCCTAAGCAGGCTGATTGCAGCAGTTCAGCCACTTTAATGTGGAGCTAATGAGCAGAATTTATGAGCAAGGCCAATGCATTTAGACAGCACTGAGACCTGAGACAACTTGTGCCCAGCTGGCTCAGGTGTCTGCGCTCTCCAGGTTTGGGCGTAGCAGAGGCACTAGGAAGATCAGATCCTCCTTGATCTGTTAGTGTAGATGTGCTCATAGACTCCCGTCCTTTTTAAAGGACCAAAAAAGTCCTCCTCATGCCCAGCCTGAGTCCCTCTGCTCATTGCATTTTATTTTAAAGCCACTTTTTCTATGATGCCACAAAAATCAGTTTATACTACATACGTGTATGTGCATGTGTATATTAGATATGACATTATATATATATTAAACATATATAAATATCTATTTTATATATATTATATATATATATTAAACAACACATTCTACTCAATTATCCTCATTTCATGTTATTCCACTGAACCCCATCACTTCTCTCAAATTGCACAAGTTCTTTAGGACTGAGCTGTCTTTGTTCTGGAGTACTGTATGGATAGCCAATTCTAGTGAATAGCACTTTATTGTCACTGTATCTGAGGGGTTTTTTTTATTAGTGATACTCCTCAGAATCTTTACAGTATGTCCTCAGGCCCTGATGGTGTACCATTGCTAAGACTCAATGTTGTGAATGGGCCATCTATGAATTAAGCTAATATGCATGATGAGGACTGTAGCTATTACTGAAAATTAGCACTGTATTAAACACTAACTTTTACTGTAAATGTATGTATAAATAAATTTAAAAAAACCCACAAAGCATTTTGGAGAGTAGGAGAGAGATGCCATAATTTCCATTCCCACCATCTCTTACAATTGCATATATTGGGGAACAGTAATAATTTGGACTTCTCTCCTAACTCCAAAGGCCAATTTTTGGAGGTTCACCAACAGGGATAGACAGTACACTGTTGTTCTAGAAGAGATAGCTAATATGTTTCCCTGGGTTGTCTGGTTTTAGTAAAACAGGTGATAATTTCTGGGGTATATTAGTTGTCACTCCTGCTTGTCTTATTTAGGAGGATATGCTCAGTATGAAATACTGAACAAGATCATCACCATTGATGTTTAAAGTAAGAATTCTGGTTTGTTAGAAGATATTTTCCAATTAGTAACAAACAACAGATAAGTTGTCCTAAGACTTACCAGAATAAGCAGCTAAGACGACTGAATTTCCACTATTAGCAACGTCTATGAGCATTAACAGGGAAGTGCACGACAAGTAACTTACTGTGTATAAAACCCCTGAATAATACAGTATCAAATTATAAATTTAAATAACAGAGAGTAAACAAAAAAATCACTATATAAATCACAGGAAAGGAAAAAAAAATAATCTCCAAAGCCCAAAGGAATTTCCCAATATGAACTACAGCGTCCATAGCCAGTGAAAGATTACTGCAATTCTATATATAAACAAAAAAAATCTACAGCAGGTATTTTAACTTGCAATTAGAAGAAAGTGTCTGCAGATTGCATAAATGTGTTGTTGTGTCACATAATATCAAAGTTATTTGCAAAAATTATACAATCTGGAATGCTTTACTATGAGACACAACAATGTACTGAAACACACAGTAATAAGAAAATGAGAACAATCAATATATAAAATGTATTTTTGGGATGCATTGAGTTAGCAGTGCTATCTAGATTAAACATGTAAAATGAAAAGTCGTCATTTCAGTAAGCTGCTCATTAATATCACTTTTTGCCATCAGGACATTTTCTATGCCCTACGTCTGCTGGATCTTTAAAGTCCCAAGGGCAAGTGAAAACCAGTTGCGGCACTCGGAAATAATTTGGTTGATCTACACTGTGTGTTTGTTACCACCACTATTTTTTCTTTTAAAGGATAAGTGATTTCACAAAGGCAGGTTTCTTTCATTGACACAGTAAAATCCTTGGAGCAGGGACCCTATTCTGGGCACTGCTATTCACATTGTTGGCACTCAACAAATAAATAATAACAACATGAATGATAATTCACTTTGCTTCACTCCTAATTATTTGTAGTGCTGATTCCCTCAAGTGATGCTCCTTAGGAATTTTCAGTTCCTTTTGGCCTCTGTCTCTCCTTTTGTTTTTCTTCTCAACATTGCTACTCTCCTCAGTCCAAAAGCCTCTCATTTTCGAGGTGTTGCTGTTTTATTTGCACTTATAGCAGAGGTGTTTGATAAAGCTACACTTCTTTCTGCATTTGGTAAATCTGGTGTAACATACTCCCAAGGGCAGACTTCAGCTCGAGATGCTAAAGGTTGCTGTACGTAACTACTTGGCTTATGGGAGTCAGATGAAAGCACATTTCCTTCAGAAGAGGCATTTTTTTTTCTGTTCCGACAATTTATTGAGGTTTTCCTTTTCTGCTGCTTTCTGGGGTAGCTCCTCCCGCCCCCCAGCACAGGCATTAGGTGCATATCTATTAGCATTCTCACCCTTCAGCCCAGAGGAGACCTGAGACTTGGAATTTGACTGTTTTTTCTCATTTTCAGAGACCTGCTGCTCTTTTGTCTCCCGAGTGGCTGCCTCCACCTTCTCTGAGCTCTTTTGATTCGGCTGTTGGTGCCCTTCAGGTGTCTTCAGCTTATGAGGAGACTTCCCCTTTGTCTGGGAAGGGTGGTTTTTCTCTGGCTCTGAGGAAGCAATAGACACATGTTTTTGAACTTTAGAGTCAGAAGGCACAGGACCAGGAATTTGGTCATACATCTCCCAAGGACAAACTTCTCCTATGTCAAAATTGTCCTTGTGCAGAGACTTACCTGGGCCTGTGTCTGCATTTGCAGGTGTTTGACTAACCCTTTGCTGTTTCATAATTCCAGATTTATGGGTTTTCTTTGTTTCCTCAGAGGGGGTAGAGTTCTTCTGGTGGGAATCCTTATGCTCCCCTTTATCGGAGGCTGAGTGCTTTCTGCTGGCCTCCTTATCCTTCTGCTGAGATTTATGAGTTTTACTGCTTTCTTCTAGACTTTGTGTTTTACCCGTTAGTCCCAGAGTCTTTTCCTTGGCACTAGCAATAACACTGAGGGATTTCTGTAACACAGATGTTCTTGGATGCAGAGGCTTCTTATCGGCACTTAAGTTATGTGCACTTACTGATTTGCACACCAAAGGGACCGATTCAGTGGAGACAGCTTCAACTTTTTCTGGACCATTTTTGGTTAATTTGTTACCATTCAAGGAATCCAGAAGTGAATTCTCAGCAGCTATAACTTCTGTGCTTTCTGTAGTTAAGCTATTTGGTTCTTCTGTGTGATCCCTAACGTGATCATAAGTGCTGTGGGACTTCTTTAATGAAAAGACTCTGTTTTTCAAAGTCTCTTCTTTTGGCTTTGCAGAACTCATGGAATCCTGTGGGTTTTTTCTCAGCGTGGCTGTGTTCTTCACAGCGCTGTGCTCCATCAGGTCCTTCTCATCTCGGGAGCACTGCCTGGTGACTGTCTCAGGAATTTCTGTAATACGTCGCATTATCGAGCGTCCCAAGCCCTTTTTAGAGCACCTTTTTTTCTGGAGATGTGGGTTATTAGCAATCATCTTTTTCCTTTTATAGATTTCAAGCTGGGCATACAGTTTCTTCAACTCATCCTGCAAAGCAAAGTGAATGGCAAAACTAGTATGTACAGAGCGAGTCCAGTCAAACAAGCAACCCGATGAATGCATTACTCATTCCTCTAAAAATTGCACTAAACTCATTTAACTCTTTTCTAATTCTTGAATGTGCCATTTCTCCATCAACTTGAATCCCATTTTCTTTCACTGTAAAAATAAGTGCAATCCTCATGCACAAACACGCTACCTTCCACAGCTGTGCTTCACACTGCATGCACGATTCATACACACTCATGCTGTATGTTTCAGATTTCACAATGCTGTGGTGTTTGCTTTCCTCCTGAACTCTATAATAAAGTACTTTTTTCTGTTAATCATGTTGTTTTAGAAATGTTATATCTGACTAACCACACTGACACCAAATCCTACTTGCACTTCAAGATAATTCAGAGTCTATGCAAACAGATAAACAGGTCTTGCTGTGGTTGACTCCTCCTCTTTAGCCTCCAGTACGACTTTTACTACAACTAGTAATGTAGCTTCTCTTCACAATACTAAATATTTTCAATGAGATTTCACATGACCTGATACCACAACCATGAAGAGACCTAAGCTGGCCTGTTTTAGCTGGTATCTACAAAAAAAGTCAGATGGATGCAATTCAGCTTTTACTCACAGTAAAAAGTGCTGCTCTTGAAAGTAAATGCTATTTAAGTAAGTTATATATACCCGAATATCTTCAGGATCCAAACTGTGTTCACTCCATGCTGAATTGATACTGCTGTTCAGGTAGGATCCAGATCGACCCATATCAAGCTCATCTTCGTAAGCTTCTGTAGCTATATCATCTCTTGGGTTATTGCTTGAATGTGAAAACTGCAATAAGTATTCATAAAAGAGATGTTGCCATCAGTGCAAAAGTTTACTTCGACATCACTGTAAGAGTTTATATCAACAGCTTTTACAGCACAATGATCCTTCTGTTGATTTCATGTGACTTCCTGAACCCAAAATGCTAGCTATAGGCATCATTGGCATAAGTGGTATCCTATAGAAAAGAAGGCTTAACTTGATAAATCTTGAGAGGTTTGCAATAGGAAAAATCCCTCCACTTATTTTGATGCTTATTTGAACCTCTTCAAATTCAAACTTCTTTAAATTGCATTAAAATTAAGCTAGTATGGAAATAGACTTTCAGCCAGTATTTCCAATTAGGCTGCTAAAACCCTAAGACTGTACTTTACATTCCATACTGTTGAATAATCCTGCAGAAAGCAATTCTCCCAATTTGGATCCTAACCCTGAAAAGGAAGAAATGAGGTGGCTAAAAAACAAACAAACAAACAAAAAAATGGGAGAAAGAAAAAAAGGTGAATAAAAACAGAGACAAGTGAATCTGTCTCTTCTAAGTTTTAGCAAATGCTCAGATCAAGAGTTGGAGAGAGGTTGTCAGCTATTTATTTATTCATATTGATTCACTCCTGTAGTTCCCATTTTCCATACAGTCATCTAGCCTCAGAACTTTATGAATGGAACTTAACCTTGTGAATCTTCTCTTAATTCCCTGAATTCTTTGTTGTGCCGGAAGAAAAGTCTCTGTAGCATTACACAGATAAGAAGCTTAAAATGGAAATGCTGATCAGTAGTTATGAGTCAGCTTCAGAAAGGTCAACAAATTTTCTAGTCTAGAAAGACATCTTTGAAGATATGAGATAAAGTATATTAATATAAAAATTGAAAACAGTAATATTACTGCTAAAGGCCAGAAAAGTAATTTAAAAATAAACCAAGGTTATTCAGTATTAAGGCTGCATCAGTGCGTCCCCTTGGTATGACGGTTCAACGTATGTATATTTGACAGCTATGAGCATACCCTGTTCTGACACACAGGCAAAAGACAGGAATAGCAGCTTCATTAACCTGAAAGTTGCATCAACTTGAACTGCTTAGTGTCCTTTCTTTGTATGTAGCTTTCACCTTTACTGCTTTCTTCGACTCTTGACTTCTTCATTAATATAACTGGTCATTTCTAAAGCCACTGTAAGATCATTCACTTTGCTGGGGTCCTGTCTAAGAGAGCTCTACTCAAATCCTGTGGACTGGTGCTAGAGACAGGTGGAGCTGCCTGCAGTTCTCCTGCCCCTGTGAGACTGACGTAGTGTCCCTTTGTTCCCAGAGCCTGACAGGAGGTGTGCTGCCGTGCCCAGACAGCTTTTTCTTCTCTTCCCTGCCTCCTGTCATCCTCTATTTTCTCATGTCCCACACACACACTCATCTTCTTAGCCAGCACCACTCCTGGCTCCGTATCGTAGTCCACATCTGTCTTGGTATACAGCACCCGTCCATCCCAGGCTCTGACTCACAAAGGGCTTTCCTTTTTCAGCCTGTAACAACTGCCTGGTTTAGATCCCAACTTCTCTATCTCACGCCTAGTCCAAGCTCCTCATTCCAGTTTTATTTAACAGATCCTCTTTGTCTTTCTTTCCCCTCACCTAAACTCTTTGATCTCCAGCAGCAGTGTGGTCACCCAAATACCTGAAATAAGCATCGATAGGCAGGATTCTTTCCTTCTTGTATTAATCACATCAAAATTTATGTATTTGAAACCCTTGGAATTTTGAAAGCTGAGAGGAAGGATCTTTGAAAAGGTATAAGAATTTTTAAAATAAAAAAAATTACAACTTTTAAGGAAACAAACAAATTTTACACCTTCCTTTTCCATCAGTCGCTTGCTGATTTCATACAGCATTGTTTCTGCATGACAACATTTATCTTCCTTGGTCTTGGCAAAAGAAAAGAGACAGGAGACTTGAGTACCTTAGGGATCAGAAGTAGCCCAACAGTGACTGTCACAGTCAAGTGTGTATGTGCAAAGAACAGCATCAGCATCCAGTCAGACTGAAGTCTTGAGGCAAGAATGAATCTGCAAATAGAATTCAGGGTTGCAATTCACTGCCTTTTCTCCAGTGTATTAGATTCAACATCTTTAATATTCCTCAGGATTCTTTTCATTGAAAGGCGAAAAACAACTGTTTTGTTTTTTTCTGTACTACTTTCATACAGACTAAAAATGACATCCACATTGGTTACTTATGTATCACAATTTCAAAACAACTCAGAAAAAAACCAACCAACAAAACAAGCCAAAACAAAATATACAAAGAAACAACAGACCTTAAAGATATTGCTTATTCCATCATTCGCACTCTATTTAGCTTGGTTTTTGGATGGTTTATATTGTCACAGCTTTTTTAGCCTGAACTGATTTATGGCAGTTCACATACACTAAGGATCTGAACAGATGATTTTAGGTTAAGTAAGCACATGTACTATGATAAATTGCACATAAATAGAGGCTGTCCATAGATCGCAGCTACAGAGTGCAGCTGTGAAGCCACCAAAGAGAGAACTGAACTGAAATGCATTTTAGCAGGGAGCAGAGAAATGGTCTTGATTGCAGGACCACCCAGCTCAATACCACAGGGCCCATGAGCCTTGCGACCACTAGGAAATGAGTGGCTGAACCTCCCAAATGAAGCAATTCCTTACTGAGCTTTCTAAAAGGGTGGTAGAACAAGCGCTGCAGTCAAAGCTAGCTGGAGCATGCTTGGCTTATCTGCTTTAGTGAGCTCCCAAAGACAGAAATGGTAAGCAGTGCAATGGATGAATGGATGTACCACTGCCTTGTAATTTGCAGGTTTACAAAAACCATTTAGATAGAAATGACATTTGCAACTTGTCCAAGTCCACAAATACACATTTTGCAGAAGCTTTTGTTAACAGAAATAGTCTGGCATGAAACACTGGCTTATATGCCATAATCATTTTTTGTTTAATACTTTGTAAACAAAATGTTTCATGAACACAATAAAATATTACACATTTTTTCTTACAGAAATGTTGTTGAGGTGTGCAGGGATACAAGGAGGCTCAGGCCTGAGGTTTAGCTAACTGAACACAATATGAGAACTATTGAAGATGACATGAGAAACTGCTGGATAGAACAAGTAACAGAGCAAAAAAGAACAGAAGGTACAGACAGTGCTGTGGGAGATGGCAGGATTTCACAGGCGGTTAATGGGGAGATGGCCAAAATTCACAGGTAACTGAAGGGAGCATTGGGGGCCTCTGGGGAGTAGAATTTGCAAGGTCAGCAGTACCAATGTAACCATATCAGTAACAGCATATAAAGCTGTGATTACCTAGTTAATGATATCAGAAATACCAAATTGGAGTACAGATGTAGCAAAACTGGGACCAACAGGAAAAAAGTAATGAGGGATGGGTTGTTTATTTGGGAGAAGACAAGAACAGAAACAGAGAGAGACTAAGGTAGATGGGGGAAAAAAAGGAGGGGGGGATAAAAGGGGCTAGTGACATGTAAGCATGTTGTCACTGACTGAGCCCTGTACCTCATCACTGCAGTATCTCCTATCTTCTCATTAAATTCTTCTTCTGATGTCTGTGCGATATCACTCTCTACACTGTGCATGTGTCTGTGTGCAACTCATGAGCAAACTTCAGGCTGGACTAGCCAGCATGTGGGAGACCTGCATCTGGGAAGACCCAAGGTCTCAGCCCATGACTGGCTACAGGGCCCCAAATCCAAACATGGATATTAGATTGGCTTAAAGTCTGTGCTTGTATTTGAAGGACCAGCGAATGTAGTGTGCTTGTGAATCTACACAGGCTGCATGTTCCATTAGAGAACACAATCAGCTGCAGAGGAGGAGCAGGACCAGGCTGCACGTGTTGGACCTGTGCTGGCCCATGTTGCCAACCATGTGTGGTGTGTCTCTGCAGACAGAGTGGCTGTGCCCAGCCTCGCTAGGCCTGCAAATAGAAACAGCAGCAGCCACATGAATCAGACAGAATGCTCCCAGGTCCTGATGCCCATGAGATTTGGCTAACCCTTAACATCTCCAGTCCTCAAATTCTGTGAATGCTTTTTGCTTGCTTTGATTGATTAAGGCATCCACACCATACCCCTGAAAGCAAAATAGTATCTGTAGTAGCCATTCAGACCTAGCAAAGATGGGGTTTCTCTTTGAATGAGATTTTTACCATATAAATTTTGCTTTTCTCAGTAATACAAGAGAAAGCACTGTGGGAATTTAATGCTATGCTGATCTGAAGATAATGAAGAATCCTGTGTTTCCAAAATGGGAATAATAGTTTTAAAGGAAAACAAAATGCAAACAGATCAAGTTTTTATTTAGTGCTCACATCAATCTTATATGAGCTTCTGGAGTTTTCAGACTGGATGGCTGCCTTGTAATAGTAGGTGTCCTTCAAGGCTCCAGTGCTTTCAACTTCATGACAACTCAGATATGTCATATAAATATGAGTCTTACATTTCCACTCTTCCAGTTACATCCAGAACTTGGCACAGAAAACACAAGCAAAAAAAAAAACAGTAAGGAAATGTGAACTTCAAAGAGACGGGATTAAGACTTATGAATTCAGAAATGGACATAATCTCAGGAGGGATCATGTACCTCCAGTGTATTTTATTCATTCCTACTCATAAGCAGTAAATTACAGTTTTCTTCAACAAACCAGCAAGTATCAGACAGGGGGCAAAGTATCAATACAAAATTAACTTTTCTTTAAAAAAATAAGGAAGAACAAAATCAGCAGAATTTAGGTGGAAGGAAGGGGATCCTCACTAGGATAAACTTAATCTTTTTGTTTCTCCTTCATAAGGCATGTATTAAAATGCCACGTTTCCTGCTTTTCTCCTCTCTTTAATCTGAGATGACTTTCATCCTAATTGTTAAAAGAAACTTGCAGCTCACATAATAGCTCTCCTAATACACTCAACTGTATCTTCCAAAATGGCTCAAAATATGGTTCAGGAACATTAATAACCAGGCGGAAATTTTGACTGAGAAACTGTCATATTGGTTATGATCAATTAAAAAATATTGTAACTGAATTTACTACCAGGAACGAAAAGAAAAATGCTTCCATCAAATACATATTTTAAGCATTATTTTTGCAGATGTTCGTGTTAAGGAGTAAAGAAGATTTTGAGAGCATGTGGATGTTGAGATACGGGTTTAGGAGAAGGAAACAAAAAGTTTTAGACTGAGAAGTGTAGTACTTTGCAACAATGATAGGGGAAAAGTGCAGCTGGAAGGAGTAGAGATGAAAGACTTCCGTTGCTGACATTTACTCAGAAAAAATGATGTCTCATGGAAGCAAGCATCAAGAAGGCAGAGAGAAATGGGAATTCCAAGACAGAACAAGGAACAGTGAAGAGTATTTGAAGACTGTCAACGGAACAATGCGAAAAAAAAATAATAATCTTAGTAGATAAAGTCTGTTGGGAGGCAAAGGAAGGTGTGAGAAGGTCCTAAGGAAGCAGTAAGAATCTTACAGCATGAGGCAAAATTTATGCCATCTTGCTATTTTGAATTTTCTGGGACTAATTCATTTTTACAGGGTACTCTGTAGGAAAGGCATAAATAGTAATCTTCATGCATCTCTGCCAAGACCCTTATTTATTTCTTCTTACTCTAATAATTTATAAGTATGAAATGTAGAGCTCATTATAAACTTTATAAGAAACGTGCTTTATATTACTGTTACAGCACCATATGCATAAGAACTTTTTATGGTAGCATATAAAACACTATGCTTCATGCACAAACCAATTATCTTAACATACAGCTGCACTGTGCCAATCTGTTACACACCAGGAAAAGTTCATATAAACCAACATTCTTACCTGCTGTTTTTCTAGAGAAACAAACCAGTGAGCAGTATGCAGGTGACTGAAGACAGTCTTGCTGTATCTAATTAATCATATATAATGAACTTCGATCCAAGAACATATCAGCTAGCTATGCTGACAAAACCCCTAATTATACAATTAATAAGTTGATTGTACATATTCTTGAATCCTATGGGAACAGTTTTAAGTTTAGTAATCACTCAGTTTGCAGAATTAAATATTTATGAGACCTGCCATTATGCAGTCTAACCCATTCACCCATTTTAAGTTGCATTATATGAAACCTGAAAGATAAATAGTTAATTACTAGATCTACAGATCACTTGCCTAATTGTATGGAATATAGCAGAGATAATGAGCTCATTGTGAACTGCAACAGCCATATAACGTGGCTCATGAAATGCTGATGGGACTGTCCGCACTGCATAGCAGAGATAAACACCCCACAAGAGGAATAAAAATTCAGCTGTGAGAAGAACAAAAAGAAATAATTTGCAATTAGTTTTATATATAAAAAGGAAGGAATTTTGAAGTTCTATAGTAGCTTCTGTTTGAGCATCTATGCAAAGACAGTATACACTCATACCTGTATATATGTACACACATAGGCATTCAAACTCTATCAGATATTGTCACTGCATATGATACCTGTAGTTTTTATTTGACACATTTCTTTTTTCCAGATGAGGAACCTTTGCATTCATGCTGTGTCAGTTTTTCAATTTATAAACTTTATGACAATGTCTAATAGTGTCTTGCTTGTTTTTCAAATTGGTACTATGGAAGTCTGACATCACTTAAAATTGAAAAAAACCCACTATTTGTAGCCCTGGTTCTTGCCATAGAGGCAGACACAGCTGCTACTACTAGACTACAAGCTTTTTAAGGAACAGTTTCATTTCAAAGGTTTATAACTCAGATATAGCAATATATTTTGGTTTAAAAAAATTCTTCTGTTCATGTTAGCTAATTCTGCTGGTACCCAAAATATGATAAGTCATTTCTGAGGGCCTAATGTAATTATAACAAACCATGTGTTTCTCTGTTAGGAGAAAAATGAGTAAAGGAAGAAAGGAGAAGGAGTAAAGGGTCAGGCTCATCTTAAACTATCCTGTTAGGGCTAACTCATCTGTATCCATAAGTACTCCGACTTCAGTTGCCAGTAAACAGTCTCCTGTGACATCATTTTACTTTTGATACAAATGAAATAATTTCATCCCCACCTCAAAAAACCTCTCCTTCCAGGAAAAAAAACCACAACAAACCAAACCAAAACAACACAGCTCTGCCACGTAGCTATGAATAGAGCCGGCGCCTGTGCCTCTTGCAGTCTGGGTTGACAATGGCTGGAAGTGGTGCAATTCCAAGACAGACCCCTGCAATGCTGGCTCTGCTCCAGGCCAGCCTCAGAGACTGACTGTGATCCCATTATTAGCTAGACATTGCTTTTGCCTTGTTGAATTTTTGCAACAAATCCTCTGACCACTGTACCCCTTTACGTACTGGTTATTGCATTAGTGACACCACAGTACATTCAACTCTGGTGACAGCAAGTTCATACATTGGAGAGAAAAAAATAAAATGGGAGGGATGGGGTTTAACTCACCTGTGTCCAGCCACCGAAAAGTGAGGTGTCTAGCTCAGCCTCTGATCCTACTACTGCCTACGGACAGAGTTAGTCTGCTCTACAGTGCAAATCTTCACTTCCTGACACAAAGTAGGTGCCTCTCCTTGAATACTGACAGCACTCTGATGAGTACCCTAATCTAAACATTAGGTATCAGATGTTCTGGTGGGTGAGCTGAGCCCTACCATAGCTCCTCCTCATCTCTGAAATGAATTACATTGGCCGCTTGAGCTAAAGGGAAGTCCCTTATTAATATTTCTATTGGTTTTGTAATTTTTTGTACTTTGTCATTGCATCTTAAATTATCACTGACTATATGTAAAGATGGAAAAAATTTACATTTACAGTGCAAATTTAGTATAATAGAAGATTAGTTCTTTCTCATACTTCTTTTTGCCAATGCATGTTATTATACGGTAACTAGAGCAGGTGATGAGTGACATCACCCTATGGTACTGATCAGCAAATCATTACTGGTCTAGTTTACATAAGGACATAAATGTTTGTGAACCCACATTAGCAACACACTGAAATAAAACATCTGCACTGAATATCTCATGAGAGCAGGTCCTCCAGTTCTTCCCACTGCTAACAGTCTGTAACTGCTGTAAATTACATATATTATAGTGTTACAGCATTTTGAAACTTCTAATTTTGCTACTCATTTCAGCTACAATCAGTAAGACACAAGTTTTGATAAAAGTATTTCAGTCACACAGATCTCCTTGTGCTCTGATAAGAGTGAAGTCTGAACAACACTTCGCTGTTTCTTACTTTTATCAAAAATAGATGGTCTAGCTTTAAACCCATCATATCTACTAGAACATGTCCTATGTAAACCCAGCAGTTTTACCAGTTACATAAAACCAAACATCTGAAAGTTCATAATCCACACATGCCACTATTTTTGTGTTCTTCCTTAACAAAATCCCAACAATAATAAGCATTTTGACTTTAATAATTTGACTTGGGACCTTACTGAGTGTTGATATGAAGAAAACATGGTATATATCTTCTGAGACTATGTGTACCAGCCCAGTTTTGAGCCTAACAAAAGCACGTATGCAGATATGTCTTCTCACATCCCCCAAACACTCATGTATTGGGCAAACTGGCTGCTTCTTCCATTTCATTCCTAGATAATGAGCTATGCTACCAGCAAAGTCTATTGCTCTGGTTTCTTAAAAACACCTATGCAGGAGTCACCTAGCAAGTTATCTTGCTCCTAAAGTCTTCTCAACCAGGCAGAATACAA
Source organism: Hemiprocne comata (assembly GCA_020745705.1). Lineage (NCBI taxonomy): Eukaryota > Metazoa > Chordata > Aves > Apodiformes > Apodidae > Hemiprocne > Hemiprocne comata. Next base: position 18,636,648 of record CM036587.1, read on the forward strand.
ATTTTACTTCAATGAAATAAGATCAAAAGCTCCTTCACAATCATAGAATCATAGAATGCCAGGTTGGAAGGGACCTCAAGGATCATCTGGTCCAACCTTTCTAGGTAATGCTATAGTTTATATGAGATGGCTCAGCACCCTGTCAAGCTGAGACTTAAAAATGTCCAATGTGGGGGAATCCACCGCTTCCCTTGGGTGACCATTCCAATGCCCTCATGGTGAAAAATTTACCTCTTGTGTCCAATCAGAATCTCCCCAGGCACAACTTGTGCCCATTATCCCTTGTCTTTTCCATGTGACTCCTTACAAATGTTAGCAGAGCTGAATAGTTGAGCTAATTGTGAAATAACAGGCATACTTCACAAACCTACCCATGGCCCATTCTTTGTTCTCCTCAATTGAAGTGAGAAGAGCCCCAGGTCTCTTACTGATTGAAAAGATCAGTTTCAAGTGCTATCAGAGTCTGAGGAAGTTCGGCTTTTAAACAGATGAGAATACATGTATAAAAGTCTATGTGCTGAAGGTATTCCTACTGAAACTGGACTGCAAGCTAAATTTTGCTTATTTTTACAAGAAAAAAAATCGGCTCTAAGTTTGAAGACTTACAAGAATTAATTTTAATTATTTTTGTGTATGAATTTGTACCCTGTTATCTCAGGGAGCAAATGGAAGTGAAAAAGCCACATTTCCATAATAAAAATAAATTTCAATGAGCTGGGGTAAATAGGAAATGCATTTGATCTCCAGATATGATTAATTCTGAAAATTTCACAGTTTTCAGTTTCACAATCATAGTTTCGAGGAGTTCCTAAGACAACAAGAGATTTCAAAGTATTAATCTACTGGAGCATAACAGTAGTTTGCACCATTTAATGCATAATGCTATTATAAAAGCTTTACATTTAGAGCAGAGCTGGCATTGCTGTCTGCAGCTAATAATTAGTGTGACATCTTGTATGCAATACAATTAGGGAATAGCTTTTAAAACATAAGGTAAAATAACAGTGTTCCTATATTTGCTATGCCAAATGCTACAATAATTTCATTAGCAATAACAAACACAACAGACTGATAGAAAACCAATTTATTATCTAAACCACTAATTACACAGCTTAAATGTCTCATGTAGAAGCTGTGCTTGAGGGGGGAAATCAAGTTCATATAATGAGCTACGGACTATTAGTGCAATTTTTGACAGAAAACCAAAGGTGCTATACAAGTTTGCTCTATGGCAAAATGGCCTTTTTGGTTTCTTAATATAAAATAAGGTGACATATTAATCTATTTTTTACCCTGATAAAAAACACAGACATAACTAACTTTAAATAGAAAGACAGATAGACAGACAGACAGATAGATAATGGACCACATCTGGACACCATGCAGCAGGGTTCTAACAACCACTCACCTCTAAGGTCTTACTAGTTCTGTCTATGGACACTAGTGACTGTTTAGAGCCAAATATCTGTAATGAGTAAAATCTGCGAGATATGAAATTTCTATTTGGCTTGCTGAATAATTTTCCACTAAAAGCTTGGTGTAGAAGAGTGACTTCCTTGAGCAGTAAACTACTATCTTAGCATTTTGCAAACCTGCAAATCCAACTCCAAGTTCTAAGTATGTGAACTTGTTCCTTTAAATATACTTTATCCTAAGGCTTATATATTAACCCATTTTACTTATCAAGCACAAGCACATGAAGTATCTTATTTTCCCCTTCTGAAAAATGATGGAAATTCCTAGGAGAGGGTACTGCCAACAGCTCTCTGGACAGAAAATGTCAAGTCAAAAAAATCAAGCATGGAAGATCTCTGAAAAAACTTGCAGTAGCTACACTCCAGACCAGGCATTCAGGTTTCAGGTGCAAATCTGACAGATAAGACCATAGGAAAAGGAACAACAGGCATAAATGGATGTAGATATGAATGGAAGGTAAGAGACGAAAACAAAATGTGTCTGTGTACATAGATGAATTAACCTTTAAATACCTCTACTGCTAGTCATTATGCATTTCTTATCCACATTGGATTATTTCTGGTCCTTGCATTATCTAATCAACCTTCTTATATCCCTTCGTGTTTAAAACCATTATTTTTACTTTTGTTTGCAATGCCCATCATGTTTTTAGAAAATGGAGCATTTTGGAACACAGCTTGGTCATCCAATACACTGGATCAGATTCATGCCCAACGCCACCGGCCTGTTATAACTAAGAGTGCACCATGTCTGCTCACCTGGGATTTGTTTCAGCCATTGTTCATATTCTGCATCTTCTGATAATGAAGGACAATTACATGCTCATAGTAGGTGATATCTATCTACTCTATACAGGAGAATGGACTCAAGGTTTGTATTATTGACTTAACCAAACTTCTTCGGAGGATCTGGGTTAATATATTCACTAGGTTTTGCTAAACATGCAGTTGGCTGTGTTGAAAATTATTTTTTCACATTTAAAGCCAGTGTAAAGCAAAGCCATGTCCAGAGACAGTCTCTGTTTCTTTCAGCATCCACTAGCCAAGTTGTGTCATGCCTTGCACAGCATGGCAAATGCAAACTGACCCACTCCCACCTGTCCAGCCCCCATAACAAGTAAATTCCCATGTTAATCCATATCCTCTCTCATTGCCTGCTCTGCAGATGTCTGTACTTCACCCGACTGCACAGAACTGCAAAGCAAGATATGGTGAACTGAAAGCAGTAATCAAAGTCTCCTTCCTCTCTTTCAAGGTTTGGAAAAGCCATTGAGAGCCTCCTTACACTTGAGTGGGTATGGGAAGAGAACACTCACAGGATAACAAATGGACCAAAGGCAGTAGGGGCATGACTTCAGGGAAGTTAAGAAAAAATAGATTCAGAAAAGCAGAGACCATATAAGGAAACATGAAAAATCAAGAAATATGAAGCTGGATTTTTTAACAGGGCTCACACACCAACTCTTCTTAGAGACCTTAGGAAAGTACTTCATCCTGACTTCTACAGCTTTACGGTCTCTAAGAAATGGACAGCACTAAAATAAAAATACCATATATGCAGCCTTAACTTAACTGTCTTTTGCATACATATTCAGTTAACTATATAATTTCTTAAGAGACTAGACTAATTTAATGCATGTGAGAGAGCAATTCCAGAGCTACATCAAGGCTGGCTAATGAAGAAAGCTCTGTAATTTGTTGCAAATGACATTTAGACGTCTAGTGAATGAGAGAAAAGACTGCAGGGGAAAAAAAAAAGGAGTCTTGTACACATGCACAGCTGAATTCTAACTTTGTCTGTACCTCAAGCTCCTATGCATATGAAAAAAGTCTCCACTCAAGCCCACCTTGGCAGGGATGATCACAGAGAGCATTTCTCTTGCTATTTGGGTGCCAGCCTAGGCATTTTCGCTGCAATTTGCAGAACTAAGCACACAAGGCTGTATTTGTAGCCAGTGAGACGATACATAACACGTTATATATAGATTTGACTAAGCTCTGTAACTAAGCCAAAGGCATTGAGAAATGGGCACCCAGATTAAATGGACCATATAACCCTAATATTATTGTGCCCCAGCTCTGGCTGTGTAAAATGGGGATAATGCCACCCTGCCACTGCAATATGACAGTGGAAATAAATTTACCTGTATTTGTGAACACCTTAAATCCTAAATGGTGAGTTTCCTTCCCAACATGGTTAGGAAAGGAAAGTGAGTTATTTCATGCTGTTCTGGCTGTTTCTCAGCCCTCCCACCCTGCCAGAAATGCCCTTCTCTTGTGCCTCTTCAGGCCAGCCTCCCAGTGGAGATGGCTGTGTCCTAGAGCTACTGAAAGGAGCTCCCTGGAGCCAGGATCCCCAGCCCCATGCTTGCTTGCACTCTGCTGTCCAAAAGCAACCTGCCAAAAAGAAGACACTCCTGAAAGACTGAAGTCCATTTTCATGACTCTGTATGATGTTCTATGTCTGACCACATTCATCTGTTTATAGGCCAAGAACAGACCACTGCCCTCCAAAGAGGGTGATGTGCTCTGCATCCTTTCCTTACACTAACAAGGGAGAGTCCATTACAGCTGTGACTAGGCTAAGTTCATTCGGTATTCTGAACTTTGCACTGTTGGCAAAACTGTGCTGCTCCAGCAGTTACACCATTTTTTCCTCAGCTTTTGGATGCAAATTACTGATTACAGGTCTACTTAGATCCATAACACAGCTACAACAACTCATCTACTTCTCCATCACACTTCATTTCATCAGACTAATGTCTACCTTTTTAATCCACTTTACTGAAATGAAGTGAGCTGTGGATCTGGAAGCACAACTCTTCCATCCTTCATTCACTCAGGGTGCTGGCTGGAGCCAAGTGCACACCATTTTAAAATAGGAAAAAAATTGTGTCCTTGATTGCTCCTGTGTTGCCAGCCAGTGCAGTCTCTTTCTGTCTCACTGCATCCCATCTCCCGCCTGGAGAGCTACACCATGTCATAGGAGAAGTTTTTTGTTCAACAGAAACAATTTTCATACATTTCAGTAAATGGTGATTACATGTGTAAGCCTTTAGTGTTGAGTTATTCCTAGCAAATCACCCAAGGTTTATCTGTCTCTCTCACCATATCTCAGCATCATTTTAATTAGGTAGGCACAGCGATACACAGACTTGCGTGTGGAGTAAGAATGGTTCCAAATCCTGACTTATTTTTCTGCCAGAACTTCCATGGTCTGTGGCTTTGCAAGGCTGAAGGAAGAGCAGGGGTCCATGGGCTTTTTGGAGAGACAAAATGCTCCATCCCCCCACACAAACAAAAGTTTGCCTTGTAGGTCCACCCCATGTAATGCAAGGGACACACTGACTTATGGTCTACAGGCCCCATGGCTTGAGGGTGACCTAGAGATGGCTTTTGCTGGAAATGGAGTCATATGTGACTATGGACTCAGTGACCTGAGTGTGAGCAACATGCCTAGGAATCTCCCTGCGTGAAACATATGGCAGCACTCAGGACTACAATCTCCAGGAATGTTCCTCATTTCTGCACTTCTCTTAGCCCTTACTCTCATGCATTTTACTCCTTACTCTACACAGATGTGCTGTCCTGCCTCATTCCTTCCATAGCCCACTGTTACTACAGCCAGCTGACCACTCTTCTGTGTCCCTGTGCCCCATCATCCTCTTCATTTGTGTGTGGATGAAAAGGGGAGAACAGAATCAGAGAAATACAATGAGCAGCTGGAAGCAAGTTGAGTGTGGAACCTCTTCTCTCACATCTTCAAGAAGATGCAGGCAAATGCCAATGGTATCCATATCCAATGGCTGGAAAGGGTTGGAGCTATACAAGAAGTGGATTAAAAAAAGGGAGGTGCAAAGATAACAAGTCAGAGCATCTTGCAGCTTTTCCCAAAGCCATCTCCTCCTGCAGGTGGCTTGCAGAAGAATCTTGAATATGGCATTTACCAATATATAAACATGCAGCTAAGGTAACCCAAATATGGTTTCCTTAGCAGAAATACTTTGTAGAAATGGTACCTAAATAAAGGCTATGGGATTTCACCTGCGATGTAGCAGATACCAAGAAAAAGCAACATTACTGCTGGGGGTAATGCAACTCAAGCTGCTTAGGCTAGGGGTTCTAGCTATTTTTGAGAACGGAAACAGAAAAATGTTGGCTGCTCATCATTAAATAACAATCAGCCAACCAAACACGCAACCAAAAACCACAACTGTTTTTTTTGTTGGTGGGTTTTGGGGTTTTTTGTATTTTTTTTTAGTTCCATTCTCCATCACCCTTGACTGTGTATTATTTCAAACTGAATTGGAAGAAACAGTTAATCTGTGATGAGTGAATTGTCCCACTTGATTTAGTCTTTTCATAGAGGAGACATTTTGTACCACTCATAATCTCTGCTGCTCTTCCCTGTATGTTTTCCAGACTTACCATATCCTAGAGATGAGGGACATAAACTGCACAAAGTGTTGGTGATGCAGACTGTGAAAGAGGTGTTCATGGTGGCGGGAGAAGTAGGTTGTAAGCAGGAAAGGGACAGAGCTCCTTTGTAAAACAGAATTCTTCTCCTGTTTCTGCTGCAAACACTTTATAGAGCTCTGGTCTTATCACTTAAAAGTAAGCTGTTCACAAGTGATCACTATTTTTACATTACACATTTTCTGAGTATCTACTGTGAGAACTGAAGCCAGATCCTCATCAGTGCTCAATTCTGACAAGGACCTCTTGATTGTGCTTTCCACACAGAGGGGGCTATAAACAGTACTCTGAAAAACCAGTCCCTAGATGTCTCAAGGCAGACACTCAAAATGGATAGCAACTGTTGTCAATTTTGGCTTTAATCTTTGTACATCAATGCTATGGAGAACACAGCTTTAAAATACCCATTCGGAAAATAATAGTTCTTTATTCATTACATCCTCTGAACACCCTCCCAATATGGCATAGGGCCACATCAACCGGGGATAACAAAAAGAAAGAATAATCACTCATTTGCTGAATGCAGCAGAAGGCCTGTAGAAAATTTAACAAAGGGCCTTGTAAGGCTGTGTTACAATGCCCTAGCTCAAAACTGTACAGGCAGTCTTAATGCCCAGTCTGTCAGAGCCTGTCCTGGCAACTCTTACCCTTTTTAGATGCAAAGATTATATATGTTAAATATCAACAAATGAATGGTGGGCGGGAGTTCCTTTGGAAATAGCCTGAAATACTTTGTTCCTTTCCTGGGCTGAGGGCATGCAGCAATCACGACGCAGCCTCATGTTTGAAATCCTCTTGATGCCCAGGACCATGACCCACCAATTAACAGGCTATGGCAGCAGCTCTGGCCAGCTGCATGGGAGCAGCCCAGCTCCTGCCAGCTGGGAATAAAACAGGTGCTGGGGAAAAATACCTCCTTGTGCTTAGTTAATACCTGTCATTCCCTTTTTGTTTCACTTTGGTTTTATAAAGACATTGAAACACACATAGAAAACATGGGGGAATTTTTAAAAACTACAGTTCAAATCCTATCCATGCTGGGTGAAAACCTGGCCCTGCTGAAGTCAGAAACACCCACCTGCCAAGGTTTCACCTCTGCTTTTTAGTTGCGTTTGTGCATGCAGGTTTATATCTGCCTGCCTTTCTCTCCTGCCTGGGGCTTTGTTCATTAAACTTGCTGGTTTGCCTTTTTTCCAGTTTCTGGGAAGTTCTCTGAAATCCTGTGCTGATATCTGTTTCACTGGAGGCATTCAAAACCCACCTGGATGCGTTCCTATGTGATGTACTCTAGGTGACCCTGCTCTGGCAGGGGGGGTTGGACTAGATGATCTTTCGAGGTCCCTTCCAACCCCTAGGATTCTAGGATTCTATGATTCTATGATTCTATGATCTGTTTCACTTACAGGATTCTTCCCTGAGGATAAAGAACAACAGCTTGATTTGTGACCCTGCGAGCCCTTAGGTACCAGAAGTTTATAGTTTTGGGTTTTTTTGTTCTAACTTTCAATCTGGCTGCAACAGGTAAAGGTATAGAATATATTCAGGCCATAGGAAAAAAGCTTTGTGGGTGAGTGTTTTCAAGCCCTCGGGTCTTTCTCTAAAATCTCAGACTGTCAACCATGCCATGGCTTGTCAGTGAGACAGATGCCCCAACCTTCAAAGTGATGCAGAAATTAACACAAAGGAAACAAAAGAATCTATGCAAGTGACAAATAAGCTACCAACAAGTATCCAACCTCAAGGAAAATGCATACTAACTTACATTACATTATGCAGATAACGTAAGATGTTCTGAATGCTAATTTTTCTCATCAGCGTATCACAAAGCACAGAGGCAATGTTAGAAATTGTGACAATGTTTGTGTCTAAGTCCCTACTTCTCTCACAGAGAGCTTTCTCTTAAACTTAATGGAAATGTAAATATAAAACATTCACTGCAATAAAAGTCTCCAGAGATAGAGTCTAAGTAGCATGATTAATATGGAAAACGCTTCATAAATCCTAAGTTCAATAATCTCTGGTAGCATAAAGGATTCATTACGACTTTCTAACAGTGCCTTGTTAATTCTCATTTCACTAATCTGCGACCTTGAAAATTCCCTCTCCACATTTCAGTAAAGCATTGACAGCCAAGTGAAACAAGGAGGTATTGCAGCAAGGGTGATGGAATATACTCCAAAACACTCCCTAGTTTTATATAAAAAACTGTCCATGCCTGACTAAATTAAACACAATAACATGGCTTTCATAAATTATCATCCAGCATTTTTATGTTAGCATTTAAAATCAAATACCATTATCTCTCAATTAATTTACCACATAGAATCTTTTGCAAGGCTGCCCCCAGTAATTATAGGAATAAAAGGGTTCTGTGTTGTAAGTATTTCTCCTGACATATCTCTGAGATGAAGTATCTAATTTGGAACTAGTTCCTACTGGCTCTAAGCTTTTCAAACTGCTATTAACGATAAAAATCTTTGAGTGTATATTCACACACATACACATACACATATATAAAAGCATACACACACACACACACACATATAAGTATATACATACACACACACATTAGTACAGACTTGTAGACGTACGTCTCCTGGTACCACTAATGCGGCTGCGCAATGCACTGAAGATTTGCACAAAGATAACATAGGGTAGTTTGGTTGAGAAGGCAAAATGACAGAACATAAGAAATTCTGCCCAATTTTGTTCAGACTTAAGAGCTGGCTTTGCCTCTCCTGTGCTTGTGTGTATTTTGAAAAACATTAAAACATTAAAATCCCCTCTAAATGTAAATATATGTTTAAAACTTATTATTTTTTTTCCCAACACTAGGCAGAAAGCAACTTATGGAATTTCTGACCAAAAAGGGACTACTGATCATAATTAGGTATTAAGATCTGAGTTGTTAATGACTTCACTACCATAGCTATAAAATCCAGGGAATAAAAGCATTTAGTGCCCATTATGCAACAACCACCACTATAAACGTTTTAATAAAACTACAGTGTATTGCTGGCTATGAAATGAAGTGAAAGTTTGATGCAAAATGGATTAGTGCAAATGACATCATCAAGTGTTTCACATTTAATTCTCTTCTACATCATCTCTGGTGACAGTACTGTTCCATTACTGGAAAGTATAGTTATGCTTCATCAGTACACCCCACCAAAGGGACTCAAAGTGACACACATTTCAAAACTCCTTTGTATTCCTTTCAGTGTGGTTTACCAGTGAGCACACTGACACATGGGCCAGTGTGCCCGACTTCCTCTGAGATCTTACATGAGGGAGAGAGAAGCTGAGCACAGGCAGCTTAGAGCCTCAGAAAGTCCTTGGTGGAGCTGGCAGCAGTGGTTTGCCCTTTAAAACCACTGTGCATTACCATGCACTGGCTTTCTGTACACCTCTCTCAGAGAAAACACTCCTCATATTCCCAGGCTGCTTTCATCCATCTCATCAGCACTCTCATGTGGAGGTGCCACCATTACCGCTCCCCTGCCCTCAGCAGTGGAGCTCTGTCAGTGGGATGTCCCCAGGGGATGCAGAGCAAGGGCAGAAAGGTAAGAATTTATTTCAGATTTCAAAACACTGATGTGTTTGAGATAGTGGCTGGCACACCTGGGCTGTACTAGAAACAATGACTCTAGGTGCAGAAGCACCGGAGCTGTCTGGACATAATGTTTAATGTCAAACATTGCATATTTAACAGCCCTCGCATGGGGAATCCACTCTTCGTTATAAAATTAAAGCAACAAAAATGTGTCATTTTTCTCTTTAATATGAGTCCTGCAGGGTGTAATGTTTTAGCTCCTGCCTATACCATGCACTGAGAGCACATCTACCAAGTATGTTAAACTGTGACATTTGATGTGCATTTCCTATTCCCATTACTTTTATATTAATATCTTTAAGGTTATGAAAGAGTGGTCTTGCTAGTTCTTTTCCTCCTCTCACACAAGAGCTCTGCCAAGTTCTGTGGAGCTTGTTATCATGAAGCTCATTATTAAGCTTCTGTTATTCTAGCCACGTTTTTTTTCACTTTAATAGTGTAGAAGAGCATGACATCTTCTGCCTTCCAAGATGGAATTTCTTGATTATCCATCACTTTGTTACTACAATCCAAGTTACAAACCTTTGAAAGTCATAAAAGTCTCAGTATATTTTAAATGTTTTACTTCTCAGTCCATTTAAAAAACATATATGCCAATATTTCATTCCCCTAGAAGCTATTAATATAATGTTATGTAGTCTGACAAAACTTTAACATATTCTAAAAGAAGAAAAATGCAAAGGCAACCAAGCTTTATTTTCAAAATTAAAAGATAAACTAGAAAATTAACATACCAACAGCCATCATGTAATCCCAGCGGTCTATGAGGCACATATTGAAGATCAGGTGGTCAGATGTTTGCCCTTGGCCAATGAGTGGGATGTTTCTCTCCAAATTTTGGGTTATTGCAGAAGTCCACCCAACAAGAAACCAAAAGACTATCAGCAGAATAACAGCCAACATCCTCATCACTCGCCCACCTGTCATGTATGGAATACGCTGAGCAGTTCGGGACAGGAACACCTTCAAAACCCTGAAAAATTCAGACAGTGTAGAATTAAAAGGAACACCGTGTTGCAGGAATTAGACTTTCATTTTATTTCACTATCAGATTATTGAAGAAAACTATCAACATTCTTTCCCCTGACAGTAAGTACAAAAGCGAAATTTGAAACATTATTACTTTCATATTCATCGTATTTAAATGGAACTGATTGCTGCCCAGAGAGTGCTACACAGCAATAATAGAGATTATTAGCTATGCTTATGTGAGAGACATGCATTCACATGCTGTGTTGTCAAGCTGTTCTGTACCTTCCAGCTCCCCATGGAACACTTCTGTCTTTGGAAAAAGGAAGGTCATTTCCATAAAATAGCATCCACATGTGAGAGATCTTATTTTGTTTTGATGCTGTCTGTCTGCTCATCCCCAATCATACTATTTCCAGAGAAAACATTAGCACTTGTATATTTTTCCCATTGAGCTTGATGTTTCTGAGACAATACTTCTTGCAGAAATAACTGTGGAAGGCACTTCACTAATTAAGTGTTTTGTGATTTGTTTAGTTTGGACAGAACCATCATAGGAAAAGCCACATGGTATGTCAGACACAAACACCATGTAACAGCCACTGAAGATGAAGCATTCACTTTAAAAATATTTGCACTTACTATTAGGATAGGTTTATTCCCACCAAGAACTGTTCAAGGAAGTATCACCTGCATTTTCTACCCATCACCACCTGCTAAAGCTGAAAAAGCTTCTGGGAGCAAGAGGGCAACCAAAGTTGAGGCAATTGGCTCAGGAAGAGGGAGTAGTTTGGCTTTTCACATCGCACAGGACATCTCTTTGTGTTGCCTGCAGCACAGGATCTGACAGAAGCATCTAACCCTCTCCTGGTGTCTTCACAGGAGAAAAGGAGCCTGCAGGGGCTGCTGCTGCCATTGCAGTGCTCCTGCCTGACTCTGCCAAGTTACTAAGGCTGGGCAGCGAGGAAAGGCTATCATGCAAGTTTTCATGCACCCAAACCTTTCAAAGTGAATGGGCTGAAGTTTAAAGGCTTTTCTAGAGATTGGGGTGAGGAGTCTTTCGAAGTGAAGAGGTGAGCTGTTCCAGTGATTTTGTCCTCAAAACCACAGTGGTTCCTCACTCCTGAGCATTAACAAGTCCAGTGAATACTCCCGATAAACATGAAGGGAAAAATTATCACTGAGGTGTGGGGAATTACAATTTTTTCAGAAAGCTGAGTTTTTAAATGCCCTTGTCAGCTATCAAGTCTTTTCAGTGTACCAAGCACCAAGCCACCTCCCAAGCCTTTCCATGGACAGGCCTGCTTTTTCAGCAAAAAAAAAAATCACATTCTGGATTAATATTTATGCTTGTATTTGTCTAAGAGAAGGCAGAAGCAACTGGAGCTGCCTCTCAAACAAGTAACAGAGCAGTGTCTTTTAAGACAGAAGCACAAAAGCTTTTCCACATCCATAAAATGAATCATTGTTTGCTACAAACACAGCCTTCACAGTGTGCATTAGGTGAAGTCAGAGATCTGAATATGTTCAACATTATTCAGCTGTTTCCCTCCCAACAGTTACTCCGCAGGGAGTCACAGTTTTTGATCTTTCCATGTTTGATAGATGTTCTACTCTCCCTTTACAGATGCTAAGTGGTTTAGGTTGAAAGCAGCTTCCCAGAGACTTCAGGCAGGATGGACAGATGACTCCACAGTGGAGAGGCAGGTGATTCTCTCTGCACTGCTCATCTGCACCACTATTGCTCCAGGGCAGCACCAGTAAATCTTCATTTTTAGAACATTAAAAATCTATAAGAAGAGGCTTTCTTCCTTCCTGTTGTCAATGCCAATGAATACGTAGCTTCTTTGAAGGGAAGGAAAAGGTATTGTTTTTTGTAATTAACTGAACACCATCTTTTCACAGATAGAGCTTGCCATTTGTGCCATCGCACATCTTTATGAAGCTTTAAGAATTGGAGAAATCACACAAACCAGCTCAGAACTCCTAGAAACTTTTTTTTGTATTTTGGCTCTCCAAAGTAAATTCTTGGTGAGTCCACTGAAAGCCAACATGTGAGCCTTTTCTGGACATAACAAGGCAGGACCCATTACATTTTTTTCTGGTAGTAACTCATTAACTACTGACTGTGAGACAGGTTTCTAAGGGAGAGAAGTGGGCTGCTGTTACATTATTACATTATGATTACACAGTAAAACAAATATTTTGTAGTACAGCAGTCAGCGCCCCCCCCCCCCCCCCCCCCCCCCCCGATTTGGATCAAAGCACATTTCTTTTTTTCTCATCTTTTTCACAAAAATAACCACTTCTACCTTGAACTTGTAGGCCTACATGTAAACCAACCTCTACACTTTTTTTTTAATGGCAACATGAATCCTAACCTGCATTGCTCACCACCTCTACACTAGCAGATGTGCTCCATCTCCTCTCATCTCCCAGGTATTATTGAACATGTATCAAAGCAGAGATACATGCTCAGGAGTTTCCCTCCCGGGAGCATGTCGACTCAGCAGGCTGGATCATCATTCTCCTTTCTGTACCTCTGACTCATATACTACCAAAGTTCACCATAAAAGAGTCAAACTGCTGCAACTTGAGACCAAATTCCCTCAGCAAACGCATATTGGGGAATTCTTGGTCCAACCAAATGCCTGCACTGACTTCTGTGCAGACAATACTCAGTCCTGTTTTTTTTTTTGCACTGTTCTATATCTATATATTGGGTTGAAACAGCTATTGAGCAAATGAGGCAGATTTCTCTCTGGGAGATAAGAAGTGGAATCAGTGGGCTACTAATAATTCAGCAGGATAGATGATGGAGTTCCAGCACGCAGGAGTCTTCTCTGGTGCTACTTAATTTATGAATATAGATGTAGCTATATCCAAATCTCTAGCTGAATCAAAATCTCTGAGCAAATAAATGTTTAATTATCAGTATCAAGCAAGGCAGTACCAACTGGAAAGACTCCTCCTTCTGTCCTATGTAACCCCAAAATGCCTAGTAGTGCCAGGCAGTGCTCTGGTAGAAGCTTAGGGCACTGTTTGAGATGTATGGCCTCTGATCTAATGCAGAAGAGGAAACTTCCTCAACATCTTCTAGCTCTTCTCCCAGCTAAAACCATTCAGCATATGCAATCCACTTTTATGTGCTGTTGTTGGATAATCAAACCATCACTTTCAGCGACATGTCATCAGCTCTGTTTACAGGCAGATCAGACAGAACACAGCAATTTGCTCTACCTGCTTTGCTGTAAGACGGATGCCTTCAAACAAAGCTTTGACCTACCGACAGCTACAGGCAGCATTACAGCTGATATGCAATAGCCACCCTTTCTACAGACTAAACAGACAGCAGTTTAGGTTGAATGAACTGCCTGGAGACCACTGCAGGTAACTCCCAACTATGCTGGCTGCAACACCAAGTTTGGGGAGAAGTAAGTTACATGGTCTGAGAGCTTTTGGGGGGGCCTGGCTCTGTATAAATGGACATAGGAAAGGCTTGTTGCACACACTAAGAGCTGAGAGCCAAGGGAAGCCCAACAGATGGGAAGTGAAGTGATTCTGCAAGTGGATCTGAAGCATGTCCCCATAGAGGGACAGAGCACGCTGGTTCACAGGACTGGCTGGGATCGCCAACATGGGAACAGCAAGCAAAGCATGTAGCTGCTGCTGTAGAAGTTACATCTTGAGATGTAATGTGTAATCTTAGAAAATAGATAAAACCATAGTAAATTTAATGTGATATCAATAATCTGTCCTGTGAACAGAAAACATAGCCCTTAAACTATGAGCTGACTGCCTAAGTGGCAGGAACTACAGCTGAAGGATCCTGCTTTGACAGCAATGACCTGGCACGATTGTTTATTTTTTATTTCTAACATCTGTCATTTTGCAGCACTACGGAGTCATCCTGTCAAGCTGTTCTGTTCCAGACTGATGATTTTTATTGTGATGTGAAAGCTGCATCAGAAAGATAAGAGGTCAAGCTCTTATGAAGTATATTGCCCTCCTATGGTGCAGGGATTATCTCTTACCTGCATTTTGTGGAGTAACAGTGAACGTGTCATGAGCTACTTTGAGTTAGTAAACTGATGTGATTCTACTAAAAACAGTGAAAAGGTACCAACTGCACATGTATGGCATCACGCCAATACAAAAGAGAGCCTGCACTTCACACTTGACACACAGGCACACACTCACAGACACAAATACTGGGTGCAGGTTTTATTTCCACATCAGGAAGGATGACTGAAGAAAAAAAATCAACACTTAAGGCCAAATAGCTCACAATTTGTATTTAGATGCAGTCACACCACGAGTTACTGGTTCTCAGCTGGAAAGGATATAACCCAGTTGGGAGAAAGAGAAATGAACAGCTTTCTAAACCTCATTCCAACTGAAAGTCTCCAGGTCAGTCATCATCTACTTCCCAAGCGATATTTCAAGACCTCAGCATAGAACAGACATGAAGTCCAGCATTGAAGATACTCACTGAAATCAGGATGATTTTTGCTTTATTGAATCTGATAATCTTGAACCTGAGCAAAACTGGGCTGACAGCCATGCCATGTCAACAGCACGACAATGGCATGGCAAGACCTGTACCATATGTATGATGTCCTGTCTAGTGAAAAGATACAACTAGAAAAAGAAGTTCTGACACTTATTTGGGCATACGAATACTTCTGAGAGTCCCCATCCTGTGTGTAGCCACAAATTTGGCCACATATCACCAACTGCCATCAAAACTTCTCAACTCCTTCACACCACGCTTGCAGTAAATGGAGGTGTACATAATAGGATATCTCCCACGTTTTCCATTTCAGGAAAGAATACTGTAATAGCAAATACACTGTGTCAAGAAGACTATTGCCATGAAAGGCAACAAATTCTTAGAAGTTACTAACCCTTCCAAATGCACTGGATTTTGTCATTGGTAACAGAGCACAAGCTCGCAGAATGTTAGTCTGCACAGTGAGACAACTAACAGTATCATAAGCTTGCTTGATAGTTGCAAGGTAAACTTAGGTACCAATGGTACTGGAAACACGGGGATGGACATTGTGCTGCAGGATTGTTTCCTCTGTACTGGAAGTATTCCTGGCTTCAAATCCTCACCTGAGGGTCTGTGGTTAATAACAGGCAATATTCACATCAGAGAATAATGACAGTACATTGACAAATTACCAATCAGATTATCTTGTGTACCAGGTGATCAGGGAAACAGTGACATTCCTTTTCCTTAACAAATTAGACTTACTTTCAAAAATGTGACTTTGAAAGTCCAGTTTCTTTGATATCTTCTCTAGAGTTTTACAGTGATTTCCTATTGTGGAAAACTAATGTGATGCAAATTTATCAGATGTATGATCAAATTTATCAGAAAAGTAAGCTGTGAAGAGGAGTTAAAAAAATGTATTTTATCTCAGTGCCTGGTAAAAACTACCATTACTAAGCAAAGACAGATGGGTCTTGCGTTAATGCTAATCTATTCCATACAGTATTTTCCTAGATTAGCTTTAATATGATACGTATAAAGGTAATGCTACAGTGCTTCAATTAAAGTTCCCCTTCTGGGTCAACGTATAGGAGATAAACTGTGCTGCCATAATTCCAAGAGGTTGACTGAGGAAGGTGGGAGGGAAATCACATGCTGTTCAAGGGAAGGCTCCACATATTGGGAGGCAACAGGAATCCAATCAGAATTCCCACTGCAATCAGAACCACTCACTCATTCCCATGTGAGCAGCACTGGACTCTCACTCTCATGCATATTTAATAACATGTGAAGAGTCTGAAAATATTACTTGCTTTGATGAAAATGTATTGATTTCAAGTAGCTTTTGTCTGCTAATCTGTAGGTAAGCCTGGAATGAGCAAATGAAATTATTTATTTCTTTTAATGTAGCCTAGATTCTGACATTTTTCATACTATACATATGCTGTATTTTCTCCTTTCACCTGCAAGTTTAAATTCCCACCTGAGAAAAGCTCAATTTCTTGGTGGACTATAGATCAAACAGCTTTCTCTGCCTGCAGCCAATTGCAAGGATGGTAGCTTGAGACTTCTGACAGATGAGCTGAGGTTTGCTTTTCCCCAGTGCCTCCTCACTGTCCAGCTCACTGCCCTGCTGCCCGTGTCTGTTCCAGCTGACTGCTAGCTCCCATTGCAGGAGACACTGAAACTGCGTGTGTGTTCCTCTTTGAAGTGCTTTTGTTCATAACACCATATCATCCAGGTAGGTCTCATCAGAAATGGCTGTTCCTCAACTGGATTTATCCTTCCTGGGTGTGTGTTGATGGATGTACCAAGCACTGAGGAGCTGAGAGGTAAGAAGGCTCAACAAAGGGACTTGCCATGTCACGTAACCAGGTTTCAGTGATGCGGACCAAGTCTCCTTATTTATGAAATCCTCATCTACTTTGTGGTAATTATCTGTTCTCATAAACCACTTACTGCACTAATACCCCCATGAATCCTACTGAGATTAGCAGAACTAGAGTCTCAGTGAAACATCAGACCCTCTGCTGTCAAACTCTGACCAGGCAGAGCTCTTACAGAGCACACTGTGACTATGCAACCCATTAAATAAAAAGACCACCAACCTGTCCCTCAGACAATGAGCAGTGACATGTCTCTTGTTAGTGAACTAGTCAGATTCAAGGTTACATCACACAGTTGCTTCAGTGGCACCAAAATCAAGAGCTCACAACCACAGAAACCTATATGAGATTATAAAACTCTGAAAATCCCAGGAATAGGGATTTGGATCCTTGGGATAGGCGCAATGCCATCTCTTTCTGAGTCTGCTACCAAATGGTTAACATAGCCATTTAAATAATGCCCTCCTGATAGATATGTTTAAACGACTACATCCCTCACTCAGTAAAAATGAGGTCAGCTCCTCAGACATTTTTCTCCATAAGCAAACCAATCTTATTGAGCTCTTAATTCAAATTTGAGGTGGTTTTGTGGCAATAACCTTAATTCATAGATTGTTAAGACTCCTGCTGCTAGTAGTTTAGACTGAAGATTATAAACCCTTCAGCCCATAGAAGCTTTGGCTAAGCTAATTATTTGCTTCTTAAAAATCATCAGGTGATTATTATCTTTTTGTAAATCTAAAGCCATTCAGTTATATACCTTATCAAAGCTTTTCAAAACAGGCAGTACAAAAGATCTCAAGGTCACTATTTAGCAGGAAGCTTACACTGTGAAAACAGATGCAAGAACTGCCTCCTGGTGATACTTTCCTACAACAGGTCAAGAACTTTTTCAACATTTTCATTACAAAATTTGCTTCACAGAGCACTGCAGAGTTGAACATACAAAAGCCAACTCCTGATTCTGGCTCACAATGTTTCATTTCACAAAGGCTGATGAGTAAAACCAGCAGGGACAACACAGGCTCCCCTTCTTGTTAGTGCTACTCCATACAGGGATCCTCTCCTGCTGAAAACATTCACAGACAATTTCAACAACCTTTTTGAAAGTCAGAGGCATTTTCTAGTGATTGGCAATAAGGTAGCTGGTCAAAACCTTATGCCAAAGCTTGTATTTTTGTTCTTAAAATAGTCACGCTACAGATAGGAAAAGTCTCGCCACGGATAAAGACCAAATCCAGGCCAAAGTAAATTTGGGGTTATGTCTCTTGATTCAGAAAGATTTTCTTTCCTTTCTGCTCCTTCTTAGTACACTGGCAAGCACTGCATTTCTCATCAAAAAGCAGGGAACAAAAATTTAATCAACTTGGATGAATTACAGTTCACTTTGCTACTAGCAGTTTGTTGTGAGGACTGAACTATATATCCATAGCATATTTACAGAACATTAGATTTTGCTTTTTGAGAAATGAAGTAAAAATAGTAGTCAACAACTGAAGAAAAACAACTTAACCACAATTTCACAGACAAATGTCTTAATGTTGAGAGATGGATGCTTAATTGTTTTCCCCTTTGTATCCCATTATGTATGTCGTTAATATGATATTGTAACTGTTAGTTCATAGGTGCTACACTGTGGATTGAACAAGATAAAAAAGATTTCAATAAAAATATCTAATTAATTTACTAATTATTTTATTTATAATTACAAAGCAGGTTTCTATACTAAAGAACCACAAAATGAAATGTGTTTTTATATGATCTCTTTTGTCTCATTAGCTACTTTAACAACATTAAAGACTATTAATTGTGCTCTTATAATAATTTCATACAATTCTGCTACTGGATTTACTAGAGCAGGATGTCAGATCCTACAGCTTAAAGGCCAGATGTAGCTCTTCATTTCACTCAGGCTGGGCAGTTGCTGGCTGACATCCCTAAAAAACATTAATGAGCAGTACATGGGTTTGTACGGTCTCCCAGACCGCAGCAAGAAGTTTCCCCATCCTAGCTCTAAAGCAACAAGCTCTAATCATAGAGTCTGAGTTTGAATTTGTCACCACAGGAGCTTCAATGATCAAATTATTTCTCTGAACACTCCACTTAGAGAAGGAAATAAAAAGAAGAGTAAAATTAATTTCTCCTTAGTAGTCAAATTGTGTTTTCCTTAGACGGTTTCTCATGCTGATGAGATTTTTTTGAGGAGCTTCAGCTCCATGTGACATCTGGTACTAGCTTTATTTGTAAGATACTAAAGATACAATTATTTCAGAAAAGATGGGGTCAGTAGACTTCTCTGATAGAATTGATACTGCCCAGTCCATCAATGGACCTCTGAGCAAGCTCAGGAAGAGATCTGGGAGATGGCAGTGGGCGACAGTAGACCTGGAAAAGATCCACAAACCTGAAAGCAAAATTCCCAAGAACCAGAGAAGATTGTAGAGAGCTTGAAGCAACTTCAAAATTCACTAAGATCAAACCAAGACCTGTCCTACAAGGGCATGGTATACAAGTGAAGAATTAGGCGTAAACACTGCTATTTCTAGCTTGATATATCTAGTTGCCTTGATTTTTTTCCACTAAAAAAAGAAAATCAGTTACCTTGGCTGGTCAAACAGATCCCTCTTTTTCTGAGTTTTCGCTTTGCTTTTTTTGATGAGGTTCCTGCAGGAGAAGGTGCATACAGCTCAAAGCTGTTTCTGCCTGTGGGTCTAGTGGCATCGTCAGAGGAGATTCAAAAGAACTATTTTTCAAACCAAACTGATTTAAATATATTGCCTCAAAAAAATTCCAGTGAAAAGAAAGGGACCAGGAGAAGTACTGTATCTGTGGAGTGCTCGCTAAAAATCTTTGGCACTAAAGTATCTCCTCACCAATTTACTTGCAAGCAGTTGTTTCCTCTTCTGCTGTGAAATGACATTCCCACACACTGCTTTAAAATGGCAATCCATTATTAAAGATACAGGAAGCAAACATCAGCAATTGCAAGTATAGAAACTTCCCCCATCTTTACAAAGTGTAACACATCACCATTTTTATGCCCTCCTCTTTCTTCCATACCTTTTGTAGTGTTTTTTTTTTTCCTTTTACTTTACTTCTATCACATTGTTTCAGAGCTGGAAGTTACTGTGAACTGGTAGAGAGATGTTCATACAACTGCTTCCACACTGGATGACCAAAAACATGTGAACCTTTACATATCCAAATAAAGCCACATAAACCTTTATATTTTTTTAATCACATTATCTTATTACTTCATTGCTAATCATTACCAGATATGGAAACCTTATTAAAAAAAATAAAAATAAAATCCTGGATTCCAGCTAAGGCTGATGAGATTTACAGAAGTGGTATTTCCAAGATTCATGCTCTTCCCTCAAATTCGTACAGTTAATATATGGAAAAAAATATTTTTCTAGTCCATATAAATTAACCATGCATAGTGCTTACATATAGGGACTTAAAGTTAGCTTCCTTTTCCTAAGAAAATAAGCATAATTATGAACAAGAACAATCCAAATTTGCATTTCTTGTCAACCATGAGGACACTGAGGACAAGGAATGGGGATAAGCTGAAAGGTCCAGTCTTTGATGTGTTCTGCTCTCATTTATATGCATTCATAACCATGGCAGATGTAACAGAAAGAACTTGCCCTACTATGCCACTTCCTTTAGGCCTAAGAAAAGAGCAACCACACCCTCTGGACACAACCTCCTCTCAGATCCACAATGCACACTCTGTACTTCAGCAGCACTCAAGAAGAGGTGCTGGGTCACCAGTACCCTTATAATAAAAGATGCAAAGCTGACAGGGGTTAATGAATGTTGTACAGAAAACTGCAGAAAGACAGATAACTGTAATACTTAGTTATAATACTTTTTGAGAGTTTTGTGCTCACTTTAATAAAATAAATGTTAACCGCTTTATAATGTGATTGACAGGCAGCAGTGTTTTGTATCAAGTCTACTGAAAATGAAGCTCTTTATCAGCATTATGTTCTCCTTCCACTTGTGGAATAAAATATTAACATTATCTCATGGTTGTACATGCAGGTATCATGGCTAAGACCTTCATGTGTCTTTGAAAGGAAAGTTTATTCTTCAGCTTGTCTGCTAAAGATAAGATTCAAACAACTTTTAACAACAGATAAAATCAGGAACATCTCCAGCCATCATGAGATACAGCAGTGTTACCACCAACAGAAAATGAGACCACAAAGAATGGTAACTTCTTTGGATAAAATTTCCATGTGATAAAATACTGTTATTATTAACAATATTCCTCTGCAAACGTGCGCCTGGGGTAGTTTACACTGGAGGGAATGAAAATCCTGGCAGGGGTATTGAAGCTCATCAGGCATTTGGGAGGTTATAGTGGCTCTGGTCAATTGATCCACAGAGTGCCAGGATAGCCACGGTTGGAAGGGAGAGATTAAGAAATTGCCTATCCAATTGTCCTGATCAAAGCTGGATCAAACAAGATCAGGTTATCCAGGACCCTGAACAGTCAGATTTTGAGTTATTGGTCTACGTTAACCACCTCCCACAGCAGGGAAGAGGCCAGTTGCTGTCATGGAGGAGCAGTGACCCTCTCATAGAAAAAGAAGCCCAAAACGCAGGTTAAATACCAAAGGCTTCCACAGCAGCTTCATGTTCTTCAGTGCAACTTGTGTGCTTACAGGAGATACTTAAGATGCAGGAACATCACTTATACATACACCTCTACTTTATCAATACAGAGGTGCGGATATGGTTATTAAAGGTGCTACCTTCAGACCTCTTCTTGCTTTGGTAGTCTTCTTATTTTACATTTTTAAATTCTCCATTCTCAAAAGCAACAACAACCAAAAGTTCCAAGCCTTCCTTATTTTGAAATCCTGTCTTTTCTTCTGAATGCAGATGCAGAGGACAAACCACCATCAGTTGGTAACCAAGCTGCTAGTCCCATAAATTCCCTGACATATTGCCCAACTTACTTATGTTTCCTTCTTAGTATTCACTAAGAACTTCAGAACAAAGAAAATTCTACAGTATAGCTAAACAGACCAAAATAGAATTTTTTAAGTCCAATCTCCCTCATACTCCAACAAGTCAAACATCCCTCCTGTAGAGCAAAGGCTGTGTAAGAAAATGAACTTGAGTATGTGCACAGCAGTTTCTCAGCTGAAGCAGAAAACAAATTCTGACCAAAGTCAATTAGGGAAGAATTAGAAGAATGCATCTCTTCTGTTTATAATAGCATAGTAAAGGAAAAAATAACTAAAAAATGCAGCAACTAAAAAGCCCCATATAAAATTGACATCTGATAAGCTCTTGAAGACACCTGGATTCTTCTGCTCTGATCAGCCTCAGGTTGGCTCATGCAAGCAGCACGGTGCACAGCAGGACAGACCAGCCCCATGTTTCTCTGCATGCTGTTTCTGCATGAAACTGACAGGCTGCTGACCATTGTTATTTAAACTGTTACTGTTAATAAACTGCATTCTGTATGCTTTTTTTCCAATTTTTCGTATCAAATGCACATACAATTAAAGGAAATTTAAAGAATCATAGTCCAGAATGATTGTTTAGTGTCTGCAATAACTTAATAAAATTAACCCTTTCATAAGCCTCCATGTTCCCGCCAGGTAAATGCTCATTCAACTAAGTTCACTCTCAATATGTGTAAGCATTTGTAGCAATCAGAAAAAAACTGCTAATTAGGTTAATTTGGATTTTGTGAAAATAATTAAAATTGTATGTCTTGACAAATACTTGCTGTTCCCTACCCTGAACTGCAGAATTCCACAGTGCCAGGGATCTGCCTCAACAATTAGGAGCACCCTCTAAGGCAACAGCACTACCGGTGTCCTTGCAAATAACAGCTGATGACAGGACTGGAGAGCTCCATGGATGGGTACAGGCACTTTGGGAAGGACAGACTGGAAGGGCAAGTTGCCCTGTTTGTGAGCGGGCAGCTGAGATGCATGGAGCTCTGCCCTCGGACACCAGCTGAGCCAGCTAAGACCTTATAGTGCACTGTGGTGGGTGTCCGCTACATATTGCCTAGTCAGGAATGCAAGACTGAGGTAGGCTTTCCTCAGACAACTGGTGGAAGTCTCATGTTTGCAGATCATGGTCCTTGTGAGGGTTTTCAGCAACCCTACTATCTGCTGGAAAAGCAACAGAGCTGGGCACAGGCAGTCCAGGAGATTTCTGGAATGGACTGATGATAACTTCTGGGTGCAGATGACTGAGGAGCTAAGAAAGGCAGACACTCTTCTGGATCTTATACTTACAGAGAAGGAAGGACTGTTGGGGCCATGAAGGTCAGGGACAATCTTGGCTGTAGTGACCATGAATGGTGGAGTTCAGGATCCAGAGAGAAAGGGAAAAAGCTTCAAGCTCGTCCAAGCTCAGGAATAGAGCATACCAATGTGCAGGACATCAAGCAAAGGATGCAGGAGACCTGCATGGATGAACAAGGAGCTCCTGACAAAACTCAGACATAAAAGGAAGTGTATAAGAAGTGGAAGGAGGACCCAGGTGACCCAGCAGGGATGCAGAGACACTGTCTGAGCAGAAAGCAATGGATTTATTGCAGCCAAAACCCACCTGGAGTTCAAACCGGTGAGAGCAGGTTTGACCGGCAACAAGATGTGGCCAGTGTCATTGCAAGGTCACTCTCAATACTCTTTGAAAGGTCTTGGTGATTAGGGGAGGTTCGTATTGACTGGAAGAAAAGTAAACATCACTTCAACCTTCAATAAAGGCAAGAAGGAGGATCCTAGGAATTATGGGCTGGTCAAACTCATCCTGATCCTTGGGAAGGTGATAGAAAAAAAAAAATCTTCAGGAAACCTTTTCCAAACACATGAAAGACAGGGTGAGGGGGAGTAGTCAGCCTGGATTTATGAAGATGAAATCACACCTGACTGACCTGATAGTCTTCTGCAATGCGATGGCTGGCTGGCTGAGGAAAGAGCAGTGTCTAGTGTTTATGGTGACTCAGGAAGACATTTCACACTGTTTTCTATAAAATCCTAATAGAGAAGCTGATGAAATATGGATGAAATAAATGGACAGTGAGCTGGACTGGAAACTGGCTGAATTGTCAGGCTCGAAGTGTTGTGGATTAGCAGTAAGAAGCCCAGTTGGAGGCCAGCCACTAGTTGTGTATCCCACAGGCTGGTACTGGGGCAAACAGTGTTTAACATCTTCCCTGACAACCTAGACAAGGGAGCAGAGTGGACCCTCAAGAACTTTGTGGATGATACAAAACTGGGAGGAGTGGCTTAGAGACCGCACAGTTCTGCTGCCATTCATAGGGATGGAAAAACGCTGGAGAAACGTGCAAACAAGATTCTCAACGTTCAACAAAGGGGAAATGCTGAGTCCTGCAGCTGGGCAGAGTAACTCCATGCATGCTGGGGGCTCACTGGCTGGAAGGCAGCTTTGCAGAAGATGACTTGGAGAGACTGGTGGACACCAAACTGATTATGAGCCAGCAAGGTACTCTTGTGGCAAAGAAGACCAACAGCCTCCTGAACTATATGAGGCAGAGTACGTCCAGCAAGTTGAGGGAGGTTGTCCTACCCCTTTATTCAGCATTGCTGAGGGCTCATTCAGAGTTCTGTGTCCAGTTCTGAGCTCCCTGGAGAAGAGAGGCATGGACATACTGTAGCTGAGCCCAGTGAAGGGCCACAAAGATGATTAAAGGACTTGAGCATCTCTCATAAGGAGAGAGGCTGAAAGGACTGGGGCTGTTCAGCCTGGAGAAGAGAAGGCTCAGGGGGAATCTTACCTATGTATATAAATACCTGATGGGATGGGGTAAAGAAGAGGGAGCCAGACTGTTCTCAATGGTGCCCAGTGACAAGATGAGAGGCAGTGGGCACAAATTGAAATCCAGGAAATTCCATTTTAACAAAAGAAAAAAGCTTTTTTTTCTGTGAATGTGGTCAGGTAGTAGAATAGGTTACCAAGAGAGGTTGTGGATCTCCATCCTTGGAGAAATTCAGAACCTAACTGTACATGGCTCTGAGCATCCTGTTCTGGCTGAGCAGGTGTGTTGGACTATATGATCTCCAAAGGTCCTTGCCAATCCCAGCTCTTCAGTGATTCCCTATTTTTGTGTAGTCAGTATACATACATACAGATAGATGGAAGAAACTCAGAAATCACTAGTATTTTCTTAGTATGCTTTCTGCAACAAGCTTCAGACCTTAAATCTTTAGATTGAATATGCTCTAGAAATGTAATTGCATTAGAAGCATACCTAGCATTGGAAGCTCTTTTGTATAACTTCTATGAACATCTTCAGAGCTTTGACTGAATATTCCACAAAGTATCACAAATTCTGCTCTCAGGGGCCCACTAAAGTACACCTTTTCACTTTTATTTTCCCTATTTATTACTAGACAACACTGTCACCCATTCTAACGAAGAGGGTAATGCAACACTCGCACTTCCCTGCAAGGTTATATATCACTGCAACACACAACTTCAATAAATAAATTAAACATTCTGTTCATTTGTCATTCTGCAATAAAATATTCAAGTTTAAAGAGTCAACTGCAAGAAACATTAACTCTCATCTTCTGTGTTTCCTCTCCTATGCACAGGAAGAAATAGCATAATCTGACAAGCTGGATTCTGAAAAGTATTGCTTTGTGTGTTCGCCATAAAATAATGAAAAAAATGACAATTTAAATTATGGTCAAAGGTTTAGTTGTCAGGAGTTCTAAGCCAATCTAGAAAAATAAGAATTATGCATCTATTTAAAGATTAACTCAAGTAAAATTATTCTGCTGTCCTGAAGGAGCATTAAGCAAGCACACAGATGAGCTAATCTGAATTCCATGATTTTCAGGAAGAAAAAGGAAAGGTTTATTCCTATGAGATAGGTAAAACACTCAAAAGATTCTCACTGAAATAAAATGTAAAAGATGTAAAAGATGCAGAACCAGGCAATCTATCCACATACAGCAATGAGACCCCACTGACAACAAAATGGGCTGAACAGAATGAGAGGAAAATGCAGTAAGATCAAAGCTTCACAAAATCTGCAAAGATAAAGTAAGGAGGAAGAGTCTCAGCTCCCCTCTGAGGTCACACATACATTAGAAAAGTGTTCATATCCATGAAATTTTTCTAAAGAGTAGTTGTTTAAGCAGAAATATTACATTTAGAGAGACATCAAATAGTGCTAAGAAATGCAGTGGCAATGACCTTGCTTCACTACCAAATAACCCAAAGAAACAAACAAGTAAAAAAAAGGGGGAATTAATAAGACTATTTTCTTATTATTACTCAGACATTGACCAAAATTCAGCCTTGGTGACATCCATGCAACAAAAGCTAGTAACACAAGAAACAGATTTGACACTTGAATATAGCAAGCAGCTTCAACGTGGTGTTTCATATAGCATGAAGATGAAAATAAAACACATCAGTCTAGTCTAACTGAACACAGAGACAAAAGGGAATGGAAAGCATGGTTTGATTTTACTGAAAAGAGACTTGAGATACATTATTTGGTTTCTGTATTCTGTCTGACAAATCTTGCAAATGACATTGATGACTCGGATGTTGCATGCAGATGGATGATGACAGAGCTGAGGCTTTTCAGGGCAGGGCGTGCTGCCAGCTCTTCGTACATCCGAGCCTGCTGGGGCTGCATCCAGGCTGCAACAAGCTAAGAAACAGCTAAGCTTAAATGCTCATGGCCTTCTGAGAAGGCTGCTACAAAACCTGTCTCCCTAATTGTGATTTTCAATATTGTGAGGTTACTCAATTTTGCTCTTTCTCACAGTCTTGTGTTCATTCCAGAGACTGGGGAAACACTTTTTGGGATTTGGAATAAGTAGTAATGTTTGGATTGGCAGGATGATATCTGTCAGTGGCTTTAATACAATCACTAAGCTTTTAGGAACAAGGTGCAGAAAACAACTACCAAATTCACTGACTTGGTTTATAACTTCTTTTTTCTTATAAAAAGGCTCACAGCTGAAGTCTAAAGGGCTCAGGATTGGGTTGTTTGTTTGTTCCAGAAAGCCTGTGCACTCCGTCTAGGCTGCAGGTTTAAGAGACCCGTTGCATTCTGTCCCCTATGCCCCTCCATATAGGAACGTGTTTGCCAGCTGTGGGGAACTGAGCCTTTAGGAAGATGTGGCCGAAAGTGGCTGCAGGTGGTGGCCATGCCCCTCCTGTTCCACAACGCTGACCGTGTTGTGCCCACTCCATAAAGCAGACTTTGGCTCTGTGTGATTTCTGAACACTACAGAAGGAAAATAAAATAAAGACAGATCTTAGTGTTCTATGGTCAACCTATCTTCCTCAGGTCTACAAGCAGTTTAGGGGTTTTGTGGTGCCTCGAGCTCGAACTGGCAGACCCTTCAAATGCAGGCGAGTTGCAAGTGGAACCACAAGTGAGCAGCAGGCAGAGACAGTGACAGTGACAGCTAGCTAGGAAACTGCTACACTGGAATTTGAAAGTGCAGGACTTCCTTCATAAAAGTGTTATTTTAAACAGACACCCAAAAGAAGGTGGGAACAAGAGAGTTTGTAACATATCTATGGTGAAGAATTGGTCTTGTCATTTGAGCTGGAGCAACTGAGTAACAGACCTGGTTATGGCTGACGTGATTGAAAAAACTCAGAAGGGAATTACCGGAATCCCAGAATTAGCCCTTTAAAAAGCCACTAGAATTTGTCTAGCAAATTAATTAACCAAAAAGAACTTGGTATTGGAAGATTTATGGGACAAAAAGGCATGTGCAGGAATCTACAATAAAGACTGTATTGCACCTGATGACACTAGACAAGACACTATGCTCAGTGTTTGAAGAAAGGCTGAAGACGAGCCTGCCCACTCCAGCAAAGCACTCACACCCTGCACAGGGGTAAACCAACAATGCTGCTGCTCCAGCAGTGAGAAATGAACCAACAAACTATTATATCATTGGCCACAAGGCAAAGGCAGACAAGACAAAATGGCACCTGAAACAATGCCTAGCCTCAAAGTAAATGCACAGCTAATGAAAAAACAAGAGTTAGGAGTTAAGTGGTGAGCAAATACTCTGTAAAGCTGATAAGCTAAATATGGATAAATATATAATTGGAAAAGACTCTTTATAGCTTTACCAACAAAAAAGTATATGAATTAAGAGGATAAAAGCATGTTTCAATCTTGGTCTTACTCAGCAATACCTTTATTTGGAGAGGTAAGGAATTGGGCATCTGAGGGACATCCTTGCAGAACACAGCAGCCTCATCAGAGTCCAAATTACCCACAGCTTCATGACTTCAGTGATTTATGCTGCTTACTACACAGTGACAGCTTAAAAGGAGCAAAGGTCACTTGCTTTGACAAACAAGGAAGGGAGTAGGTAGTTCTGGTTCTCCAAAAGGGAAACAAAGATTAGCTTAAGGTGCAACCCTGCCCCTGTAAACCTACAATATAAATGGACACAGTGCAGAGATGCTGTATTAGTACAAAGCACACCAGTTACTGGGATTGGAAGCACTATGACTGTGTTACAAGGTGCATCCTCAGCTATTTGTTCAGAATTTCTTTGCTCATGTTTGGCACACTGTTGCAAGGCTCTACTGCTTTCAGGTATCTGCATGACAGTGTACCTTGTGTGAGAAAACTCACATGTTAGCACTTGTTTGGTATTCCTGCACCATCTTGGCACAAGCCCACTGTCTCCTCTGGGTCAGATATAGGTCATCTTGGGCATGCATAAAGTCTCAATCAACGACACAAAAGCAGTTTGTTAGCACAAAGACCACCAATCTATTTAAGTGTTATTTTGGTAAAGGGAGAACTGTAGACCAGTTGTCCAAAGCTCTCAGTATCTCTGATGGAACTATGGGTTCTGGGCAAAGATAAACAAATACCAGAATGCACATGAGAGAAACAGTAAGCATAGGAATAAAGTTGAAAGAGGAGTATAAACAGACAGTGACCATTACCACCATGTTTCCCCTCTAAATGAGAAAAGGATATGAAACACATAGAATGGTCTACAAGGATTTTGTGTCCAATCTCTTACCCATATCAGCAATCCTGATGGTGCAGCTGTATAGCAGATGTGAATGCAAATCCCAGTACAGAATACAAGTTTGTTCATGGGGAT
This sequence comes from Hemiprocne comata, assembly GCA_020745705.1. Classification (NCBI taxonomy): domain Eukaryota; kingdom Metazoa; phylum Chordata; class Aves; order Apodiformes; family Apodidae; genus Hemiprocne; species Hemiprocne comata. The sequence goes on from CM036587.1 coordinate 18,665,687, forward strand.
TCCAGCCCTAAGGGGTCATTGTAGGAATTAAAGAAATTGAACTGAGCACTAACCAACATTTCTGTGGAGGGACACTGACAAAGTCTCCTTCCAAGACACTGAGTCACAGACAAAACTGAACACTACATAATATGTCCTTGCAAAACCCTGCATTTTACACCCAAATGCTTATATGGTCAATGTCTCTTTTTTATGGGTGTAATAGACTTTTATTCATCAGAGGCCAATGTTAGCTGATACTCAGAAGAAGTCATCAATTGCTAATTCTAAAAAGAGTTTGGCAGTCACCACCTACAAGGTTCCCAGAGCGATACACAGGCTGTTTTCTTAACTAGCAAAATATGATTTTCAAATTGAATAAAAACTTGAAAGAAACTTGGTCATTGCAGCTACATTCTCCAAAGTATTTTAAAAAGCGCAGAGGAGCAAAGTCCAGAGCTGGATTAAGTTAATCCGATTTAAAAGAAAAAAAAAGCTTGCCCAGTCTAAGATAGAAGGCAGACTTACTGCTGAGGAAAAATCCTGCATAAAGTAATTAAGGCTGTTACTAAGGGATGGCTGGGACAGTGTAATTCCAGCCCTTTTAGAAGTTTCAAGGCACTCAGCACTATATGGAGTTTTGTTCAAAGCCAACAAGAGAGTGATTTCTGAGGTGCTTAAAAATATGTCAGCAGGAATATATGATGGTCATTTTGGGACAAAGGGAAACCATAGGAGAGCTAGAAAACAACATGGTTTAATAAAAAATGACTATAAAATCTAAAGTTCAGTAGAGAACTTTATGAAAAAATAAGAACAGTGGCATGAAAAAAAAGATTCTAAAAGCTTGTCACATATGCCAAAACTAGAAAGGCAAGGCAAGCAGAAGAACAGAAGACCTCCTGAAAAAATGTAGGCACAAGTTTGTTGCAACATCTAGAAAAAAAAGATCATATATTTTTAGCCTTATTTCAGTCAGCCAACGGTACCAAGCAATTCCATCCTTACACATACCATCTCTCTTTTCAATAGCCTTGGTGAACCTGCTACTGTACCTTCTGACATTGGCTTTCAACTGGAGACCACACATTTAAGTAGTTTGAACTGAAGTGTGATTTCAGACAGGTAATGCCAATTTGCATTATTCAAAACTGAACAGTAGAAAACAATGTCAGACTAATGCTGAAAAACACATCAGGGAGACCCTGGTCCACATATAGCAACAAAGCAGCAGCAATAAATCCCTGAATGCTTATTTTGTAAAACAGAAAGCTGAAAACAAGAATGCCAGCACTGGTGAAAACTGATGCCAGAGTCAGAGAGGCCTAATGGATATATAAAAAGATAGGCAAGCAGAAACAAAAAGCTTAGGAAGATTCGTGGTCACTTCGTGGCTGTCACTTCCCAACAACTCTGTCCATGCTGATGCTTGAGGCAGAAGCTGCCAACAGCAAGGGCTCCACCACCAGCAATGCTGCACTCACGTGAAGTTGTAACCTCCCCTCCACACACCCAGCAGAAACAGGTGGCATCTCCCAGAAATCCCAGCAAGAGGAAGAGAGATTGTTTTGCTCGATAAGATCTTGGAAAAATAATTGATGTTGCTGTTGCAGAGGCCAAATGTAGAACATGGCTCCATCAGAATGACTGCGCTGCTATTAACTGCCTGAGCACAGCAGAGGTGATGGCTGGGAAGAGACCCAGAGGCCCTTGAGTAACTCAGAGCTGCTAGCTAACTTAATTCACACATTAGAAATAGGCACTCAAAATTTTACACTGATTATTAACCGCTAGTATTTTTATATTTGCTCAGAGACAGAGACTCCAGCTTGAATTGTATACAACTAACTGCAATTCTGTCCAGAGGCTCACCTTGTGCACATGAAAGAGGTAGGACTCAAGTAAAGAAAATTCAAACTCAGCTGCACATAAAATTAGCCAGTGCCCTGTACTGTAATACTATGCAATAGTAAGAGTTTTACTTTGCAATTTATTTTTTTGTGGTAATTTTTAATTGAAAATATCACAAATTAGCTCTAAAAGGAATAGCTTGATATCTGAATTAATAAATACTGAAGCTTTCATCAGGACCTACTGTCTATGTATTCCTGAACATTAAGCAGCCAAGACAATGCTCTTGGCCTTTCCATTTCAGTTCACGGATCTAATAAATTGCACCCAGAATTCTTAGAGCACCTTAGATATCTTTCAGAAAAGCATATATGAGGATAACTCACCAATGTGCAGACTGGTATGAGGCCGACAAACTTTACCCCTGTGTATGTTGCATGGCAACACTGCATTTTATGTCACCAGTGGCTAGTAACACTGGTCAGATAAAGACTCAGTTTTTCAAGAACAATTTTTAGTCTTCATAGTAATCCAGAAAAGAGCAACTAATATCTGAGAATATTTGGTCTAGGTACCAGTTTTCCCAGTACTAAAGGTCTGCATTATGGTAAGGGAGCAGGACTAATTTCAAAGCAGCTGCTGTGTCCCATCAAACAGTACAACAATAAATATGTCATTTCAGTTTATAAATACGGTTAATTTCTCAAGAGACCCATACTAACATGAATTCTGTATTTTCTATTGCATGTTAGTAAAATAAAGACCAAATATAGGACTAACCAGTAAATTGTATAGCTTGATCAACTGTATAACGGCCCATTACGTTTTTTTATACAAACGCCAGCAATTTGCAGTACTATTTAACTACAGAATATCTTCCAAGAAGGGATTCAGTCTTGATCTGAAAGTAGCAGAAAAAATTCCTCATTTCTCTTGTTAGGTTGTTCAATATCTAAGCACCCTTCTGAGGAGAATTTGTGCCAGATCACTCATTTGAATTCCTCTGGCTTTGGCTTCCAGCTATCAGATCTTATTAAACCTCAGTCCAATAGATTAAAGAGTCTTTTGTGACTACTTTTTCTCTCCTTGCTCGTTAATACACCACACAAGAAGTCATCTCTCAGCTTTCTTGCTGATCTAAAGAACAGATTAGGTTTCACAGTATCAAGCACTTTTCCCAGCCCTCAAATACCTTCTGAATCATATTCATCTACTGCACATCTCCTTCAAAAATGCATCTCAGGAAGAGAACATAATGCATTTGTATTACTCTCAAAGATGTCACCTCCTGCTGCGAAATCAATTCTCTACTGATGTTTAAAATGCCTATTCTCCTCAATTTTGTCTCTTTAGCTAGTCCCTACCTATAATTTGCCTTTTGGCTGTATTCAGCTGTATCTCTTTGACTAAGCCCAAGTTACCAAGCAATAGCAATTACTTTACATTACTATCCTTTCTGAAAAAAAAAAATTGCCATTTCACCAAGCTTTGTGTTAGCCACAAATTTCATGAGTAATCATTTTGTGCTCAGTTCTTCATTGCAACTGAAAATGTTAAATAGTATCAGGCTTACTTCTGATTCTGCATAGAAGCCCACCGAGGCCTGCCCTCCAGTCATGATTTTTCACTGACAATCAGCATATGTGATCTGCAAATCCCTGCTTCCACTTAACTGAGATCAGTGGACTGTGAGTCACATACTTAAATCCCTCTTCACACTCCTCTACAAATAGGCTATAATTCATGTACTGCAGTGCAATGCCTGGCTTCTCTTCCATGCCATAATCCCACCCAGCAGACAGCTGGGCAGCAGACACTTGGTTCCACTGACCAATTCTGTCCTTCCCCTGGAATGAGAAAAAAACCAGCCTCAGCCTGTACAGCTACATTACTTGTTTCACAAATGCATGTGAAAATGCATGCCTATCTGGAAGGAAGATGCTGCTGTATTGCACCACAGCATAATGTTGTGCCACCTGAGCGAGTCCTGGACTTGGATAAGGTCTCTGAGAGGATGTCTGCCAGCTCCACTTCTGAAGCCCCTCTACATGAAATCTGATGTGGAAAAATGGTCCTTTCTCCCATTATCTGCCATGGTGCTCTTGCATGCCATCAAAACACATCTGAAAGGTCTGTGACACCTGTGGATCATTGCAGAAGGCCTTCCAACCCACTGTGGTTTTTTTTATAATCATAACAGCAATATAATCTAATACTAAAACACAAGATACCTCCTTTATTTTCTATTTGAACTTTCCTAACCAAACTCGGTCTATAATGATCAAGCAGAATGTGTGCTGTATTTAGGTGATTAAAAAAGGAGCCCACGGAACTGTACAGCTGTATCTACGATATTTTTATAAAAATTAAATATTAATGGCAATACAGATGAAAATATTTTCAGGATCACAATGCTCTAATAATCTTACATACTTTATATGCTACTGATTTTTTTGTTTAAAGATAATGTTTATTAGTCCCACTTGTGCACTGTGCTTCATCAAGATTAACTCTGCACTGAGTGACTTTATAACAGTTGTGCTACATTTTATTAGTTTATACATATGAAAGTAGATATTTTATTCAGAAATATGAAACAGAACCATTATGCTGTCTACTTAAGGCTAGTTACTGCCTGACAATAGCAGGGATACAAAAGAGCTAAATAGGATTTTAATACTGTAGATTTTGTTGGTGAAAAAAAAGCCATAATAAAACAGATTGTGACTCTGTTATTTAATCTAGAACAACTACCAAAATGGGAATTTCATCTGGAATGTGCATCATGGAGGAATGCTATATGGAATTTACTAAACTCTCTAAGTTGCTGTCTAAGGCCCATAAAAATAAATAAACTAGCAAAGGTTTGCAGCAGGACAGAGAAATTGATTATACTCAGGACATTAATTAACTAGTTTAAGACATGCTACCATTAAAACAGATTTTTCCATGATTAGCCTAATTAGTGAAACTTTGTTCCTTATGAACTCCTTACTGTATGTGATAACATTTTTGCAGCAAGTCCAACTCGCTTCCTCCCTAAACTGCATCTCCCCACCTTTCACTCTCCCCCAGCCCTTAAAGCCCTCTTTCCTCTGCTGTTCCCTCCAGCAGCCAGGCAGGAGGCAGAGGGTTGGAGTAGCCAGCAGCAGGTGCCCACTGACCACCTGGGACATGTCAGCCAGGGTGGGACCTGCTGATGCTGCAGGTTTCAGCCTTTGCTCCATGGGAACATTCATCAGGTCAGTTTTCTTCCCCAATACTGTTTTTCACGAAGCTTTCTAAGACGTAGTGCGTGCACCCTCTTCTTCACTGCTATCTTTGAGCTATCTTTTTTCATAAAAAAGAAGCATGAGTGATGTGAGCTTCAAATAATGCAAATGACATAAGAATCCAGTTTTCCATGTACTGCTTTACTTGTTTAAACAAAGATGGGTAAATGTGCTACACCTGGAAAAAGCAAGTGGATGACCTGCTCTCACAGAAGATTAACTTTTCAGTAATTAAATTAATAATAAATACATAAAGTACCTGATCCCCTTCTTTTTTCCCTGTGTTTCTCTTTTAGCCAAAACTAGGTATCTCTCTCTCATCTGAGTCATCGCTACAAGAAAATGAAGCTGACAGTGAGGTGACAGAACTACAGGAAGGCTCTTTTTTAATCCTCACAGCTTTCATACTGCCTCTGGCTCTGATATTCAAAGCAGTATCATGGAGCTCTTGCATGATCACACATGAAAGAGAAGAGGCAGAATAGGGAGCTATGGCTGCAAGAGCATCATAGAGGTGTGGAACTCCAGCAGCCCACAACAAAATTTATATGGCTGCTAGCCCTTCTGCCAAGCTCTGGCAAATTTTGGAAGCTTCTTGAGTTAATTTTCCTTGTAGAAGAGAAACTGGCAGTACAAAACAAGTATCTTCTCTGTGCAGGATGTTTATTTTCAAAAGTCCAGCTGCTCTTCTTCCCCAAGCCAGAACGATAACAAGCAGTGCTTAGGCAACTCTGTTCAGCCAAAGCTTCAGATGGGGTGTCTCCCCTCTCTCCAGAAAGATGTCTTCATGTCTTCATCTCTCTCTCTCCAGGGACCTGCACAGACTTGTGTGCCATACACAGCACTTAGTGCTTCTCTCCAGGAATGACTGATGGCAGCTTTGTGTTTGACACCATACCCCTTCCCTTCTGCTTAGGACAATGCAGTCTGAGACCAGGGAAACTGCACATTGAACCTCCTATCCAGGGAAGGTACAGATATATGGTGTCACTGAGCTTTGTTTGCATTACCAGGAATTAAAGTTAATAAGGAAACTCAGGATTACACCTTTGTTATGTAACTGCACAAAACTAACATAATTTTTATCTGTTTTAATTCAAACACTAATACTACAAAAAACTACCTCACCCACGAAAGGAGTACTTTGAAGTTTATGAATCTTGGGTCAAATCTAACTGTGGTTGCAGCTTGCCTGCTTTCAGGAGGAAAAATGGGAAAATCACCCATTTATGGAAAGTTCCACAAATCCCTCAGAAGAAGAGGCAGACAGATTCTCCTTCCAGGGCCTAGGGGAGACTTATAGCAAGTTTCAGCACTGAATATATCCTGTAACACACACCTATAGTGTTTGCAGCAAGTTTGTCTCAGGATGGTTGGTCTTTAGAAGGGAGTTCACAATGACAGGTCACTTGGCTTTCTTACACCTGATGCTGTGATTTCATTCATGGGAATATAACAAACAGGAATACGTGAGCATTTACCGTAAGATCACAGAAACTGGATTTACAAAATGAACAGTGCTGCATAAAGATAACAAAGATCAAACCTCTCAGGTGCTAAAATATGCTGCTTCCTGGGAAGACAACGACAAGTTGTCAGAATGTTTATAGTAAGCCCCTATGGTGTAACCAAATCTAAGGCTTGACTAAGCCATCTCTTTTCCTACCTTGGAAACAGACTCAAACATCTATTCCTGCCAGTCAAGTTAATGCAGTAAAAACAGTTCCAAAAGGCAGTATCAGACACTCAGGACACTGCACTTCTTCAACAGCAACATCTGTCTCCAAAATAATTTTCCCCCCTTTTGTTTCACATGGGATAACAACCACTACAGACCACATTCAGTGGCAAAATCCAACCATGTATACATCTATCTGAAGTCCGTTCCCACTTGTGTTTTATAAGAAAAAAGCAAATAATTTTATAGAAATGAAATCTCCCACTTTACTGGAGAATTCAACCAAAATTACCAGCAGGGCCTAATTTCAAAAGCAAAGGGTAGCTCCCCACTACAGCCGATCAGCTGTATTTTCCTTCCCCTGCTACAAAAGGAAGTTATGCCATGTCCTCCTTTTTCCATTTCTCACAAAAACACACACCTCCTCACTAGTGTTAGCAAACTGACTTCTTGTTTGGTTTCTCTACTACCATGAGTCTTGTCTTCTGTAATATACTGAATCACAACACATGGCATGCTGCACTGCACGCTCTTCTCCATTGCTCTCACATTGCTCTTCTCCACCTTTCTCTATCACCTACAAAGATCTGCAGTAAAGGTCACTACTCGCTCTGACTGTACCAAGCAGCAAGGAACATTAAATTATTAATTTAAAAATTAAGAATAAATCAGTGTTTCCCCACATTGTTTAGCTGAGGATCATTTAACCCAGAATTTGGGAGATGCAGGAGTCTGGCGCTGTGCATCGTTTGCCTCTTCGGACATGATCCAACCAGCAGCACAGCATTTAGATGAAGTGCAGCAATGCCTCTCAGGGTTAACATCTTCTTGTCCTCCATCAACACCTCCACCCCACCATCACTACTTACAAAAAAGCCATTGTATGTCATTATCTTGTTTTCCATACATAGAACATTATGTTCTCCACACTGTCTCACCCCCATCACTTCTCCAGTCTCTTCTTTTTCTCTTAGTACTATAAGAAAAGGAGACTCCCACGAACTGGAGATCCCACTCCTGGGTTTCATTCTCCAAAAACGTCTGTAAGCTACCCTATCTATACATGCACAAACACACACATATGTCTTCATGTATATACCAATAGCTTTCTTCCATTTTATGCTTTAATCCAGAATTAATAATTCTGTATTAATCCTGAAAACAAGATGGTAGAAGTTCACAAAATATCAAAAATAATAAAATTATTTATAAAATTATAAATAAAAAAATAAAAGCCCTGTTCATAAAATACAGGGCTTGAAAAGGAACACAAAGAGTCTTCAGTCACAGAAATATACTGCAAGATGCAACATCAGCAGGTCTTTTAAAGCCAAAAGGTTAAATTTGAATCATCGCTATTTTCTGAGAAAATTATTTTGAAGAATTCAATTGTTGAGGAAAGTACTGAGTTTTATGTTCACAGCTCTACAGTTAGGTTTCTTAAATTAAGCTCATTTCCTTACCTCCATCCTTCCACCCCCATAAATATCAACTAATTATTTAAAAATGCACAATGAATAAGAAAGAGGCAATTTAAGACGAGGCAGTATGGAAATTGACTGTGATGGGTGGTCCAAGAATGAATCAGTACCTGACTTCCCTGTTCTTTTACTCTCATTAAGCACCTGCTTTTGGCTACTTTTCTGATTTCTCCTTGATGCCTGACCCTAATGAAACCTCAAAGACCTCTTGAAGAAGTGGGCAGCTACAGCCACAAAGAAAGCAAGTGTTGCCAGTGCCTTGTATCTGGCTTTGGATGACCTTCATGCTCCAGTGTTACTCAAAGCACCTAATGCTGAGAAATAGAGCTTTAGACTTTCCTGTTATCATTAGTAGCTGCTTTTACACAATATTGGTTTTCCCATTAAACGTAGAAAAATCACAAGTGCCTTGCTAGCAATCAGTCTTTCCCCCAGGCAAGACACAGGCTACCTGCAGGAGGGAACCAGTGCTTGTAATGAGTATTTGTGGTGTCTGCAGTAAGCCAGTCTTCAACCCTGCAATGACTGTGGATTAAATTAGATCTGCCAAAAATTCCTACCCAGTTTCTACTAGCATCATATTATTCTTCATTAGTGTAACTGTTGCAGATGTATATAATAAAATATATATCTAATTTAACTCAGTTTTGCTAGGCACACTCCCTGACTGAAATATTGAGTACTAAAAAAAGACCAAATATCATGAATGTAGGACATGAACGGTCAGGAAACCAGGGTGGAAAGCAAAGATAGATCCTAGAGAAAGTAATTCTGGGTTACTATGTGAAATATGTTTGGCTTTTTTCCTCTTCATGTTTCACATAGAAATATAGTATTATTCAGGTTGGAATTACCTCAGAAGGTTATCCAGTGCTCAAAGAAGGCTTAACACTGAATCCAGACCAGGTTGCTCAGGGCTTTATACAGTTGGGTCTTGAAAACCTCTAAGTATGGAAATTCACAAGCTCATGTGCAACCACCTTCTCTGTTTATTACCCTGATAGTGAAGATGTTTTACTTGTATGACATTGACCTGATGCTAATCTATATTATATAAATTGAAACCTCCCATTTCAATTTGCCATTGTCTTTTGTTCTCCAATATACATTGCTGTAAAGAGCATGGCTCCATCTTCTCAGTAACCTCCTTGCAGATGTCAGCTGCTGCTAGGTCCCTCCAGTGCCATCTCTTCTCCAGACGGAACAAGTCCTGTTCCCTCAACCGCTCCTTGCAGGGCAAGTGCTCCATGCCCTGACCATCTTGATGGCCTTTCACTGAACTCACTCAAGTTCACTGATGTCTTGGCAAAGTCCAAAGCGCACACAGCATTGCAGATATGGTCTAAGGCATGCTGAGTAAAGGAGAATAATCGCTTCCCTCCACTTCCGGCTGCTGTCCTGTTGATACAGTTCAGTCAGCTGCTACACTTCATTGTTTTGTGCTGATCAAGACTGAGGATGTAGTTCATTCTTGATTTCTTATCCAATCTTTGTCCAGTTTTGTGACCCTGTCAGCACAGGTGCCAAGTAACACCTAACAGTTGAACGAGCAAAGCGGAAGTGCAAGATTATCTGCCCGATTTTGCAGCCTGTCTTCACTTTATATAAATGGAAGATCAACTATCCTGTCAGGATATTGCCTCTTCACATGAGTAAAACCACATAAGCAACCTGTTAGAGTAGCAGAACTGCAATGACAATGTCAGTCTTCTATAGCCTTAGGCTGTTTCTCTCTCTATATGAGCTATAGATAACAAATCATGCAAGTAAAGTTGCCAGTTCTGTTATATCTTTTCTATAGTGCTCTAGCTGTTATTCCATTTGCATCAGAAATTGTTCCTCCCAGAAAAGATGTGGCCAGACACAGCATCACACAGTCAGAGTTTAGCAGCCAAAGTGTACACTTGCAACAAGGGACATGAATAAAAAGGGAGCTGCAAGAAGAGGCTCTATTTCAAAGGGAAAGCAGTTTTCCACCTAGAATGTGACAAGCCAATAGTGCAACACGGAACACAAGATGTTCTCAGTCCTTAATTCAATTTATGAATTCAGTTTATCAGACCTCCTCTATCTAACATGGCAACACTGTAATGAAACTAAGATGAGAAGATGAGCAAGCCTACTTCATCCAAGATGTCCAAGTACCAACATAAACATACTGCATATCTCTTTTCTTCAATAAAAATACTTGCAGAACATATCAGTAATTTTTTTCACTAAAGTTTAAAGAGGAAGAAGCATTGGGATTTTATCTACCATACGCAAAAAAGGCTTCAGTTCTTAAGGGGACTGTGGAAGTGGGATTTGAAGTTGGGTCTCTGAATCTTAATCTCTGAATCTCATGTGAATGCACTGCCAACCCTGTGGAACCCAGACTTTCCCACACATCATTGCTGGCATTGCTGGCAGGCATTGATGCTTGTGAATGTGTAGCCTGTCTGCCTGAAGAAAGCAGCCCTTGACTTATGAGCCATAAGAAAACATACTAAGTATATATGCCACAGTGTATTGTTTTACCCCCCATTGCTGTATCTAAACACTTGGAAAGCGTCTCTCTATGAACACTTTACAGGGAAACTTTTAAACACTCAACAAACACTCCTGTATGTTCCTACATTCAAGAAAAGTATATTCACCTTCTGTGAAAAGGGGTTCTTGCACAATTTTACAGCTGATATATATATTTTTCATTAAATCCTGTCCGCAGTCACAGCTCTCCTCTGGGATTAGTAGCATATCATTTGAGCAGAAATAATGAGGAGAAATACGCAGTGATTTTAAAAACCAGAAACGGCACTTGATTGTAATATTTATGGCTCTTCCATTTAAGTACCCACACAGATTGCACACACTCCCACAGAGATGGAAATTAATAACATGTGAAATACCTGTGCAGCTTGAGCGTCACAGTTCCATAAACAGTAGCAAAGCCCAGAAGACGAACCCATCTTAGGAGAACACAGCGAAATACGCTTGGCTCAAAATACAAAATGACAACCTATAGAACAGAAAGACAGAGAGAGCTTCAGTACTGCTTTAATGTGAAAGTTGCTCTTCATTCAAATGCAGAATAGTTGCAAAACAGGACAGCAGACATATTTCAGTTCCTACTGCTGTATATTTAGATTTTCTAGTAAAGTGATGGGATGATCAGATCAAGCAGCTGGCTCAGTTCTAGGCACCAACTCCTTTTGAAGAGAGCTGGCAAAAGCCCTGTGACAGACTGAGCAGTGACAACACTTTTAAACGCAATTCCACTGACTCTTCTTAACCGAGTGAAAACATGTACCCAGAGAAGAGGATAGAACAGACAAAGACATTTTCCTTGAGCTATTCCAGTAATATGCAGCTGGCATAATTCTGGTTTGATTCTGGTATTTACTAGGTTACACTTCAAAATCACTCCTTCTAATAAACCTAGCAAAATGATAGCTGCTCATTTTTCTCTGCCAACTATTTTGCCACAATAAAAATGATTGCACTTGCCTCTCCCAGTCCAATACTTCAAGATCTCAATGTCATATTTGACTCTCTCTTATTCTTCCCCATAAATTTTCCCTAAGCTACACCAACTCTCCCAATGCATCATCACTTTCTTAACAGAAATAACCTTTTTGCTCACTTATGGATTTCTCTAATCACAACCACAGAAAGGTTATTCTAGCCTTTTGCTCTATCTACCAAGTACCATGCATGAGGACAACCCTCAGTGAACAGTCACATAAAGCTACTTCTGCAGGTATAGCGTGTATAAAAGTATCATTACTAAGTAAAACACCACCCTTCTCTAAAACAAGGCTGCTGAAATGGTGCAGTCATGATCTGAACCAGGAGTCCATTTCTTCTCGTTGCAACAGACGTTGTCCCTGGTGTCCTGAGGGATGATCCCATATCCCTTTCCACTTGTGTGGCCTCATGAGAAGCCTGCAGTCCCAGCGATTCAGCTGTACATTGCCCTTATCTTACCTGCAGACCCTGCTTGGTCCAGTAAAGCTAGATCCAGTGCATCCCACCTGTCTGACCAGAACCTGGTAAAATGACCCAATGCATTGCAGTACAAATTAATTGGGTAATTCTGGTCTAGAGAAAGAAAGCACTGAAACATTCAGGCCATCTGCCACAGCTTCATTTAGTCAGTAAATTCTGGTAGTAGAGGTAGTATTGTGCCTACCGGCTGCCACATGGTATTATTTTTCTAAGTAAATGGTTTTCTATGTGAGAATCCAAGCCCAGGATATTGGCCAAAAGCCCAGTACTATGTCCTTTGGGTGACATAGACATATTTAGAAGAGTGAGGGCAAAAATGGCAGACACGTGGGCTGAAAGAGAGAGAAGCTGCTGTGCTTCGCTGGCATGTTTGATTTTTTTTACAGCAGAATCAAGCTATTTCTTTAAAAAATATCATTTGTTGAATCCAACCATGGAGCAAAATTTAATCTGCTTTCTTCACTATTATTGGACTGATGTGTTTCAAGGTAGACATTATTTGGGAAAATGAAAAATGCTACATGTAGAGAACAGCATGCAGCAGAAGGCCCATTTCTCCTTGGAAATCATCTGGAAAAACAAAAACCATGAACATGCATATATATATAAATGGAGCAACCAGCAAGAAGTTTCTCATAAAGACCTGAATGATAGTAATGACCACTTATCCTAATATACAGTTACATACATTATATACATTAGAGGAGTTGCAGAACCAGAGCAAAGTCCGTAGCAGCAACCTGCCTCCTGAGGTTTGCCAGGGAGTTGAGAACACCCTGTTTAATCTTTGATTCCTCCAAACTAGAAGACCCACGTCAAAAAAACCCAAACCAAAACAAAAGACTGGCATGAAGAAACTGCAAACATTTTGAAGTTGATCTGAAAGCAGAATTTTTCAGATGGTTGAAATGGTAAGGTCTGAAAACTTTCTAGGCACCAAATTCTCTGAACAAGGGCAACAGCTTTCTTTGCCATGCCATCTGACACAGCAATTTTATCTGCAGCTGATTGTTGAAATATTAACTGCTTGTGTCTAGAAAATCTCATTGATTTGCACTGAACCATTTGTATGAGCAGCTGAGGCATTTGGCTAGCTATCAACCAAGAAAACACCACTTCAAATGCAGCATGGTTTGAGCTGGCATGTGGCAGCTCACCATGAAGGCTGAGGAGGCAAGGTGAAAACTCTTGTCATTTTCCTATTTGAATTTAGACACACTTCAACTACTCCTTTGCCCAGTGGCCAGGCACATTGTGGACGTAAGACTTGATCCAAGTCTGATTCCCTCTTGAGCCTTCCTCTGTTTATATGATGGAGAATACTTTCAATGCTCTCCGAAGAGCCAACACACATTTCCACCTATTTTTTCGTAACCTGCATATGGTCTGGCATGGACCAAGGCTTTGGACAGCAAGAATTGCTATACTTATGTTTTGCTGGCTTCCTAGGCTTTCCAGGAGGTAATTCTAAGGATATATCATTCCCACTCCCATCAGGGCTCACTGGGATGTTTAGTTGACTGCCCTCTCTAAGCTCTTGTCAGCATTAGGTCTCTTATAATCACAGTAAATTTTAGTGACAAAATTTTAAAACTGAATACTCTTTAACGGATTGGAGCCAAGAGACTACAGAAACATTGACCTGGAAGCTCAGTACACTAAAAGATATGTTCAAGTTTTTCATCTTAGTGGAATCACATTCTTGCAAATAATATATATCTCGTGAAAAGTGTGGCTGTTGCCCTCCATCCCTCACTCTCTCTAGCTAAAAGGCAAACAAAAAAAGAAGCAGAACACACAGAAGTCTTGGTTTTGTCTTGTATCAGCCGCTTCTACCTTCTGGCTACCAAAACTCCTATTCCCTGCTGTCTTCCCAGAGGTAAGCCTTCCTTAAAGTGACAAAAAAATTGCAGCAATGGGATGCTGAGCTTCAAGCTAGGAGCATAGGATGAGCACAGGATTCATCCACATACCCAGGCTGCTCTCAAGAGAATAAGATAATCTCTCTGCAGTTCTAAAAGACTTCTCTGCCCACCAAAAACTGACAATAACTCCTTTTCCCTTTTTGCTTTTATAATGCATTAGACCACGACAGCAATATAAATCTCATTAAAAATGCTTAGAGGTTTTGCTGATTAATGTCACAAAACCTATTTTGTGTACATAATGAACTGCAATAACCTCTGTTTTGTCAGGTCCTGGAAGCCATTTAAATACTAGATATCAGTTTCTGTTCCTTAAACAACAAAGGTCTGGGGAAAAAATATTTGGAAACTGAAGAAGGGGAGTCAGACAGTGCCTGTTCATGTACAGGTTACTGCAGCTGTGCGTGAGGCTTCATAAACCGTGGCTCATCTCTGTCATTTGGACAAATGCATTTAGATGTTTGCTTTTAACCTCAATGTGTTTAAAGCTCTTATCACCCTCGCCAAAACATTGTCCCAGTAGTCATGCTACCACTTGTGGTGTGGGAGCTGAAAAGACTTTCTAAGGTCACCAGCTAACTGTCAAGTATGTTTAGAGCTGAAGAATTACAGACATGGAAGAGAGACTTTGCTTGCTGACACAGCAATCAGCCAGTTCAGTGATTCAGCCGACATGATGAACAGACACACACTCTCTAAAGACAACATCTAAAGTTGATACAGGTTCCTTGCCCACTTCAGCAAATTCTTGGTATCAGGACAGGTAGGACTGTAAAAGCACAGAGAACTAACATTGAGCAATTTAATGTTCAAAAGCATAACACTGCCCTCACAAAAAACAAGCAAATAACGTGTTTTATAGCTTCAGTGCCATTATTTCTTGAAATAAATACAGCATTTAGAAAGTTTCCTTAAAAGAAAAAAAAACAGCAAACAAACAACAAACTCAACCTCCCCCCCAACCTTATCAGATCTCTATAATGTTAACAGTGAGAAATACTTCCATGTAACATAAAGTTTTGGTTTTTTTTTCCAGATTAACTTCTCTGTGCACATTATAAGATGATTAATTTTGCCCTTCATCTTGGGCACCAGATCTAGGTGAAAATGTTTTAATTAATACTGTGCAGTTCCCCAGGGTGCAGTGACTGGTATTCAGTCTCCCTAAATCAGGCATATAATTTCTGCCCAGATTGTAGGGGTCTAGTAAATCAGCCCTACTAATGCAACTTCCATAAACAACCTAGGGATGAAAGCAGGTACCTTGGAGAGCCTTGAAGAAGTTCAGGACTTCAGCTACTTGGCTAGAATCTTGGCCTGAAGGCTTCAAATTCACATTTCTACTGACTAGAAAAGTACTTGAACATCTGTTTTAGGAAAGTTGGCTACAGAATGTTTGACTTAGTCCTCCTAATGTTGGTTATTAATTGACATATAGTGAAGTAACTTTCCTAGAATTTCGTAGAATGTTTTGAGTTGGAAGGGACATTTAAAGATTATGGAGTTCTCAGTGTCATGGGCAGAGACATTATCCATGTTAAGATAGATGGAAATGAGATACAGAGTGTAGAATTTGAGCCTCGGATTGACCTGGTTATGAATCCAAGGTGAAAGTCACATACTTAGTAAAAAAGCAATGCAAAAATATTATTCTTTTTCTCATTAAAATTTTGGTCAGTTATCCCAAAAAGCTTTACAGGAAAACTATCTACTCTTTTATTTAACTTCAGAATTTGCTGCCAGTACTCTGCACAGTTCAATGCAGGACACGACGCAGTCATTTAAGATAATGCCTTTTTGGCTAATTCCATTAACAAGCACCTAGGAGATACTGTGAAGAGATCCACCCGACCTGTTCCACTGTCCAACACCATCTGCCCTTGCCCGACTGCAATAGCTGTTTTGGGCTGTCTCCAGGCAATTCTGCTATGGAACAAACCCTCAGACGCTTCCTCTCGGTATCGTGCTGTGCTTGGAGATGGGCACTCTTCTTTCTTCTGCCATGTTTCAGTGGTTTCTTTCAACACGTAAAATATCCTCCAGGGTAACCTAGTATACCAAGTCACCTATTAATGCTTCCTAATACTGAGCAGGGATTTCCCACAGCAGAGATGCTGTTTGCAATGTTAGATAAGCTTGCCATCCATGCTCATGACAGTCTGGCACTATGCTTTCTAGAAAAGGGACCAATCCACGTGTATGTGGGCACACTGCCACCATAACAGATGGGCATGAATGAAGGCATTCATGAGCCTGTGTACACTATGGGCACCACATACCACTGTTCAAAACATGATTCATAGCTCAGAGCATCTGCTTAAATATTAGTGAATGCACAACTCATTATCCAATCCTGGACTACCAACAAATATTTCCGGTGCAACTACACAGAACATTTTAGAGGTACGATAACAGCTGAATATATACTTAGGCTAATTACATAAGAACACTTCCTTCCACCTACATCCCATTTTTTTAAACCACATGTGCTTTTTAAGCCATAACATTTTAGTCTAATAGGCCTATGGACACACAGTACCATCAAACCCTGTTATCCTTGCAAATCTCTCAATTTTAAAGCAGAGTTGTGCTGGATCATTAGCTCAATGTCTCTATAAAGCACACAGTTGCTGCAGAAAGCCACAGTAGGTGCTATTCTTGCCTCTAAACTGGAACTGAATCAACTCCCCAGTACACAGTGTGGGAGGCACTCTGCTGCTGGGGGCAACGCATTTCAGATAAGATGTATGTCGAAGTCAAAATACTTGTGGCCATTTAAGATCGTTTGGGCTTCCCCATAAAAGAAGACAAGTTTTTCCTAGCCTCCCACACAAAGCCCAGCTTGAAATTTTGCCTACTGAAATCTTCTTTTTCCTCCCACTAGACTTTCAACTGCAGATAGGTTTTGTTCATTGCCTGTCTTAAAACATTTATTAAATCTCTGGCTGTGCTTCAGCAAAGGCATGTCTTGCCTGTAAAGACTTTGGAAGTCCATGACACAGTATAAGTACATAACCCAGCTCCCTGTCTTCAAAAAGAGCTGCAAGCGTTAAGAATAGTTTAGGTCACATTGATGCTCTGCACTCTTTCATTTGATGTTTCTTTTTCCTAAACTTATATACAAAGGCCTTGGATTACTTTGCAGTTAAATACTGAAATGTATGTGAAAATCTGGGTTTCCTGACCAAGCAAATGGTCAAGTTTTGAGTGGAGATTATTAGACATGCTCTGCCAGCAGCAACGCTAAAAGCAAGGATGAGCAGGTGAAACATTCAGGGCTCCAGCCACATGCATGCTAAGAATGAGAAAAGAAGCACAAGTGAAATGTAGATCAGAAGCTAGGGTCCTTTACCATTCAATGCTTTGATTTTCATGGACTGCATTAGATTAAGAAAAATTATTTCAAAATTAATACAAGTAATTTCATCAGAATCTTTTATCTAGGCAACAGGTATGTATGCATAGGCATACTTCAAAAGTTGTACAAGGCAATGAAAAATTATGAAAGTGGAAAATCAAAGGAAGGTGTCATGCCAAAATATCTTCTGATGTATTTGCTTCTCCCACCACTTAACTTTTATAATCCAACTATTTTTTTAATCTGTTCATATATATTTTTTTCAGTGTGTCATGCCACTTGGGTAAAAGGTAGCAGTCAAATGAATGCCCTAGTTTACCTACTTTATATGTGAAAAAAAGTCACAAAACTTTCCTATTTGATGTGCTACTATTATCTTTTCTTATCAAAGACGTGGTCACCCAAGAAGCAAAGAGAACCATTTTAAGGAGCTGAAGCATCTCTAATGAAAAAGACAGACATCTGTTCAGCCCAGTCTTTTGCTTAATACTTGACGCATTTTAACAAACAGGGTTAAGAACGTGCTAGTTTCATTTTATGAATAAAGAAGTGCACTATGCAATACAATATTTTATTAAAAACAAGAAAAATCTAACAATTAATTTTAAGATCATGTCTGGGATTTTAAGAAAAAGGAACCTTTAAAATCATACGGCTAAAGTAGTTCATGTTAAAATAAATCTTTCAAGAGCTGCAGCTAAATCAAGACATAATAGAGTAAATTATTCAGAGCAACTTGCCAAATATACTTAATGCAAGACACAGGTCATAAAACACTCACATAGACTTTTGCATTTCATTACAATGTGGCTGAAATCCCTACAAATATACATTGCAGAGAGGGGTTTTTAGATGAGTACTTTCAAATAGTAACTTCCACCTGAAAAACAGAAAATACACAGCTGTTTAGAGTTCCAAGAATACCTTATCTCCTGGTCTGAATCTAACAAAGCCAGTGAAGTATTTAACACTGAATTTGTGAGAAAAAATTAGCCAATGGTTTAGGGTCTTCAGGAATACCTCCTTCCTAGCTGCATGCTCTCTCTGAACTATACTTTAGGCAGGTTCATGAGCCAAGGTAGGAATTTTATTGACACCAACTTTTATGATGCTTATTTGGAAAAGACAACCGGGACAGAGCAGGTCTTTGAAATATCCTGTTAAATCACAGCAAAGACCAGGAGACAGAGCTGGCTGTTACGCTCTGCAGGAAAGTTTTTGTCAGTATTTATTTTGACAACCAGTAATTTAGAAAACCTCTCTCCACAACATACCAGCTGGACTTCTCAATCCAGCCCGTGCTGATTAGTTTACTGCAGACATCACTGCTGGAACTATTGACTTTTCATTTTCAGCTTATGTTCTGTAGCAACAACAGCAGTGGGGACAAGCCATAGGCCATGGTGTGACAAACCTCCAGAGGAAGAAGTGGGAACAATCCACCTCTTAATGTTCCAAAATCAAGAACGGATGCCCAACTGGTGAATCTGCTTTAGGTAAACTGAAGCTATTGGCTTCAGAAGAGAGGTAATTAAGTGAACTGTAAAAATGAGTGATATACTCTGATGACATATGATCCCATTGGTCTTAAAACCATATTAACTATACTAATAAACTTATGTCAATAATATAATTAATTAATTGAGTTATTAACAAAGTCCAGAAGAAACCAGCCATAGCTGCAAACTCAAAATTCACTCATTCTCTAGTAGAAACTATCCAAATAGGAAAAAATCCACAATTTCTCTTCTTACTGACACTCTTGTAGTTTGCATATCACAGATATGAACATTGCTACCTTCCAAAAGATTGTGAAGATTAGATTCTTGGCTAAGAGGGCCAGTATGCTCATACTCTTCAGTTCAAGTAAAAATAAAATTACTTTTAATATGAATCCAAACAGGAAAAATATTTAACCAATGTCTATGAGATATTGATAAATTATTATGACTGAGAAATGAAAAGAAATTTAGAAAAAGATATTTCTAGATTAAAAAATGATCAGGCTCTTCAGAGATTTTCTCTGAGTGATACATCATGTCTAGGTGATTTTCCAAGAACAGTGGAAATCAGCTCCACTGATGAGCACCACTGGAGCAGAGCAGCCTGCAGAACCAGCCCTCCTCTGTGCAGAGTGTAGGCACATGCACTGCAGGTCCTCTTCTCTGGAAACACAGACACATCCCTAGGTAAGTCACTACTTACCTATGTATTGCTCATGGATGCTGCAAAGCAGTAGTTCTATAAAGGCCTAATAAAGGAGAGGTGAATGTGATAAATGTATGAGTGGGGTTACCAGCATGGTTGTGTGGAAGAGCAAGGGACTGAACTCAGTGAAGGAGGAGACCTTTCTTCTTATGTGTTCCTAACACAACTATTTTCCTCCAGATTTCCATTAGCAACTTTTTCTTCACAGAACCTATATTCTGTGATCTACTTCTGTCATTCTGGTTCGTAAGCATGGACTATATTTAGAGAACAGCTGAGATTACTGGAAGGACTATAAGCAGAGCATTTTCAAGGAAACATGCTTCTTTTAGGCTCCAAGGTGCAGGAGAATGAATACTACAGCATAATTCCCATCTTCCTATTTTCCTTGTCAGTTGGCCATTGAAAACATACTAGAAGTAAATTCTACTACTGCACATTTGTTATCATGAGGGCTGCCATTTGTCTAGGTTTGTAAAGCATCCAGCAGATTTCCGAGCATTGTTCTTGCTACCTAAGAAGTGCTGAGAGTTGAAGACTCTAGAAAAGCATCTCTTTCAGGTAGGAGCTCCCAGCTCCTGGCATCTGAATTTGAATTCAGAGGTAGCCAGGCCCTTCCATCTCTTGGCGTTCATGTTCAAGACACTGCCAGATCAATTAATCAATAACATTTTTACTCTTACTCTAGGATTTCCTACCTTTCATGGAGTTTAACCAGCACACCTAACCCCTAACTGGAGAAGTCTGACTCACCAGCCTTTCAAAAGGTCTTGTGTGTTAAGGTGAACAACTAAGTGTCAGGAGACATGAGTTCTACCTCTCCTGTCATAGAGCTTCAGAGGAGGAAAATATTCTTAAATTAAAAAAACAAACAAACAAAACAGTACAGAATAGATATTTGGATGGTGCAAAAATTAATGCTTTCACAAACTTCAAGATTGTATGGACTATAGATATATATTGACACTGTGGAGCTGCACAATTTCATTCTGTGTTTATGGGTATGAGTGTGCATATGAGGCCATAGTTGTAAATAAAATATAAAACCTTTTTTTTGAGTGTAACTTCTACATACACAGACATTTCTTACTCCCTTATACAGCTGATGTGTTTGCACATACATAATTAATTGTATGCTTGTATTAATATTTATATACAGAAATAGATTTGGTGTTTTCCTTGTGATTTCATTTTTATTTGCAAAATCATGATTCCCTTCTAAAATTTAGCTACTTGTTATACTGATTCGACAGCACATTGACTCCAAAATACAAGCATAATTCAAGTACGTCTGTGGCAGTACTTCTTCTTTATAAAAAGCAACACAGAACTTCAACAAGTTTAGCCTCCTGCAATTCTAAGCAACCCTGAAAGAGACTTCTAGTGCAAAAGTGTTTGCATGGCATCTCCATGAACCACAAAACACTCCTTTACACAGTACGTGAAGAAAGTTCTATTAACTTCTTAATATTCACTCTCCTTCACCAGTTCAAGCAGTATGATTTGATACTATAATCCCTGTAATTCTCTAAGAGAATAGAAATCTGGAGTGGAGATTCTACACATCTGAGCTAGGGAAGACAAGTGAAATGCTGAGGTCCAAGACAGGCAGCTCAGGCTGCCTCTATATTCAATGGGGAGCATCCTAGCCAGAAGGCAACTCACATTGACCTTCTACAGGCACCTAAGGTGGGGTATGAGCTCTGTCCTCCAGAGGTAACTACTTTTCTCCACAGGCTATAAAGGGAGCCTAAGGGTAAAATGTGTTGGTCAAGGTTAAAATAAATTAAAAAAAACCCTGCACCACAGATTAGTGCTCCAAAGTTTTACTCACAGTTCTCAGCACTCTCAGCTCTCTCTCATTCTTAAATGAGAAAGAATTTTCTACAGATAGCATGCAGCTACTAACCATATAAAGCTCATCCTTCAACTCTGAAACACTATTGAAAAGAACAAGCTGGAAAAGGCTTCAGAACTACTTAGCCTAATTTAATACTACTGTTTTAAACTGAGGATCTCAAAGGGAAAAAATAAACCAAAAAACCACCAAAAACCTTAGGTGAATCCAGCTGCAGAAATAAAGGGGCCTAGAATACAAGGTATGTTTCATGTATTTTAAAGTAACCATCAGGGAATGCAGGAACACAGAATTAAGATGGCCATGAGAGTAACACAGGCATTAGCCGGTTGAGGGCTGTGTTCTGAATGGACAGGTGTCAGTTCCATTGCAGAAGAAAAATGCAAAAGTCTTAAACTGAAAAGCAATGATCTCAGACTAGCCATGCTGAATACAAGCTGTAAAGATGTGATCTTGAGAAATATTTCAGCAACACAGCTGGATGAATGCAGACAAGCCTGAGAATTCTTCTTCTCATACCTCAGGAGGAATATTACTTCAATAGTACAAGAACAACATACTCAGCTCTGAAGGAGCAGTCTTCAGCATGTGTAGGTGTCAACCAACTAGGAAGAACAACAAATCAGAACAAAAATCTCCCCTTGGAAATGCTGCACAGATGTGGAAAGTAGGAGGGATGGATCTCAGAACAGATCTTCAGGAAACAGAGTGTGGACTTCCAAAATATTAAGGAGTCTGTAGAGAACACTGAGCAGTTGGTGAGAAGTTTGAAATTCAATGGTGCAGGAAAGAGGAGTCAGATGAAAGACGAGTTGCAAAATAGGAAATCATTGGGGGAAACTAAGGGTGACAAATTCTTCTCCTCTGGAAAACAAAGTTTCATGACACCTCAATGATTTGTCTGGCTGCTCATTACCTGAAAAATCAGTGACAGTAAAATCCCTAAGGGTCAATAGGCACATCTCATCTTCCAAATATCACATTAGCTAACCTTTGTATACATTCTGTTTTTCCATAAAACTACATTGGCAAATGTACAAGTAAACATATTGATGAATTCTTAATTGTCTGACACAGGCAATTTCTTTCTAAAAAAGAAACAGATAAACCACCAGAACATTTGAGATGCAAGGTTGCATTTGATGGGCATATCTTTGATCTTTAATGTCTTTTTCAGTTGTTATTACAAGTTTCAATCCTCTCTCTCACATGGTATGAAATATTTTCAGGTCCTAAAGATTTGAACTCAAACACCCAGAACAGCATTAGGACTTGCAGTTTATTTTGCTGAACTATGCTTTTTCTGTAACTTAGGGTTTGGGTTTTTGTGATTAAAATTGCCTTTTCTTTCAAACATGTAAAGTAACTGTAGAGAAATAAATGTGGATAAGAAAAAACCCAGAGGAGCAAATTTTTTATGATTTTGAAAATCTAATGAGATTAGACAAAACAACACACCTGTCCTCAGTGCAACAACTACCAGGTTTCCTCAGAAAGCTCTTGACAGTTAATGCTTTAACTTGGAAAACAACCAACTTCAAGCTATTTTTTTCCAAGTATAACACTTGACATCCATATGCTGCTCGCTGCTCATACCTAAAAATAACTTAAGTGTTCACTGGAGCAGGTAGTAGAAGCCAGGTCTCCCCCTTCTAACCAATAGATAACCTAATCAACAGGCAAAATAACTTCCATACTACACTGAAGAGTTAAATTAGTATTTGTGCTTCAACCCATTTACTGCTGCTTAATGAAACAATGTGAAATGGAACAATAGTAGTGCAAGAGGCTGAACACTTCTCATGCTACAGATCATGGAGCCAAAGCATTCAATCATTCTTCAGAGTGGTACAAGTTTGTATTTTCTGAGCCAGAGAGGGGAGCTGAGCCTGAGTGCCACATCCAGAATGAAAACAATAACAAGTAGGATACTTGATAAAAACAGTCTATAGTTTGGGTTTTTTTACCACCTGTACTTGGTAAGAAAGTAAGGGTTGCATGGTGTACTTGAAGAGAGAGGGTTCAAATTTGCAGCCATTTGTGAAGGAAGGCTTTTTCCCACGTACAAAAACTAGGTAGGTAATAAACCACAAATCCCTGTCTCTTCAGCATGTCTAAGCTAGCCAAAGAAGGCATTTTGATTTCTGTGTCTCTGACTGTAGGTACACAGCCCTTTAATGTAAAAAGTACCTTACCTGACCTCAAGGCACTAAAAATAAACACTGCAATCTGGAGTTGCAATGCCTAACTCTATGGCAAGTATAGTCCTTAAAAGCCTTGCCACGATAAAAAATGAAGCTATGTCAGGAAATGTGTTCCCTGATAATGGCCTAACCACTCAATCATCTTTGGTCTCCCCCTTTCAGAGACACTGACCAAATAGCCATAACCAGTACCTGCTGGTTCCCTCCTGCTGCTGCAGCTGTAAAAATAAAGCATTAGAAGTATCAGTCTTCCAGGGCAAGATCTCTCATTTGCAGTCCTGACACATCTCACTTGCACGGTCCACAAAACACTTTCATTAACAGATCAACAAAACAGCAGAAGGAGGCTTTCTTCAAATGTTCCACTGCTTTCTGAGCCCAGGGGGAGTCCTCCAAACATTTCACTGATTTATCAAAGAAAAGGCCGACCCTCAACCAGGAGAGACACATTCTACCGCATTTTGTTGCTAGGCAGTCCCCTGCATTTAAGAGCAACTATTTATTTATATGAACTTCCTTCATCCTCCCTACCAAGTTGCTTGGGGTGTTGGATAAACAACTGTACAATAAAAACAGCATAAAAAGCAGAAGGACAAAATATTTAAGAGCAAAATTAACAGCTATCATCAGAGATAAGAATGAGATCATAAACAGAAACAAAAATAACCAAACTCCAGGCAGCCAGGGAGAAACACAGCATTTTTTTAAAGAGAGAAGTAATGTTGGTAAGATAGACAAATAGTGAGACAAAACACCCATGTGGTCACACCCCATATCTGAGACTGGCCAAAACAAACACTTCAGGACTCACATTTAGATGAGGAGTTGAGAGTACTCAGAAGGCCATGACCTTCTTTTTCTTCAAGGTTCTTGCACACTTACTATATATGTCACAACTATTTATGATTTAAAACAAACCCATTCAGGCAAATTTCGATAGGATTGCTTGTGACATGTCTGAGAAAAATGCATTACCTTAGATAGTCTAAGGAAATGAACCTAGCAGATTCAGTGTATCATGCTACAAAATTTCATCTACTTTACGAAAGACACACATGGAGGGCAAAAACCCCATTTCTTTGAACTTACTTAAGTAACTACAAAATCTCAATAATGCCTGTCATGCTCTCTAGACCAACAGAGTACTCAGTGTTTAAGAACAGGGACTTCTCTGTCTTCTATTTCTTTTTCTCCCCTTCACTCTGAGTGGTTTCTGTTTCCTTTTTTTTTCTGTTCTCTAACCTATTTCTTCATCAGTTAAGACTAAACATTACTTGAAGTTTGATAAAAGTTCCAATTTTAAAAAAAATTATTGAAAATAACAGAGAGTGACTTTACCCAACTTTACTGTCTTCTCAATAATTCATGTTCTGTCAACTTGCTTGTTTGTTTCATCTGATATGTATCTGGGGTCTTGTCATTAATATAAACAATGACACATGCTAACTATGGTATAAAAATTTGATTCGTTATCTATTATGAAATTAATTTCATGTCTAGAAATTCTTTATCACCTCTGGTGTCTGCTATACACACTGGAGAGTTAAAACATAAATTAGTGCCTTTCACAATTGCATCATTTGATATGAAAGGCTTTTTGATGTTACCAGGTTAGCTCAGTTTATAGACACCTGAGGATAGCCTAAGATGCTAGAGGTTTCTTTTCCAAATTTAGTAAGCACTGAAGGTGCTTACCCTAAACAGAAAATATACCCTTTCTGAGAAAAAAAGTTCTCCTTATTATTTGTGTACTTCCACAACCAGAAGCAGTAACTATAGCCCATAAAAAGTCACCTCAGCTTGGGGTCAAAACACACCCTCAGCCTGGGGTCAAAACGCATCGAGTTTCTCTTCCTGCATACCTAGTAGTGTGGCATGTCTTTTGGTTACAGAAAAGTTACATAAAGACCAGCTAAAAATTAAATTTAGATTTTTAAAATATTCTCGGTGATACATGAAATTGGCAGATACCTTACTGTTACCAATATGATTGGCAAATGTCTTTATGTTACCAAATCTATTAATCTTGCTTAAGACTTACATTGTAGGTATTTAGGGTATGTTCTGATCCAGCTATCTTCTGAAACTCCTGGGTCTTCATAAAATAAAGCATATGATTGTCTAACACAGCCTTATTTTGAATTAATGGTTAATATAGATGTTCCTTTGTGTTTTAAATTACTTGTTATGACAGCATTTTGCCTTCTTGTAGCAACGATCGGTGATTACTTGAACACAGTGCCTGCTACTATGGAAGTAACTTATCTGGATTATGATTTCAAAGATGTAAATATGCCTTGAAGCTTGGAAAGTAGACACGAGTTTAATAAATATGGATATTAATAAATAACCCAGCACACAGACTTCTACACATCAGTTCTTTACAGATTTCAAGGCAAATACCACCAATAAAACCAGCAAAAACGATGAACTGGCTCCATGGGCCAGGAAGCTCTGCCAGAGTTTCAGAGCAACATTTCAATGGCTCTGCATGCTGGTGATTTCAGACTAGGAGTTTGAAAGTGAGCTGAACACTGAGAACAATTGCTCTGTACCCCAAAACATGCTGTATTTGAGAAGATGAGGCTAGTTAACAAATTAAAGTAGGATCGGTAGAATTAATAACATATTACTGGAATATATAAAATTACTTTGGACTCTGACTAATGTGACAACTTGGTTTGACATGGAAGAACAGATCTGAAGATTAAATCATAGTTCCAAGGTTTAAAACCAGTTGTTATTTTAACTATTCCCTATAGAAAATTCAAAAATTTAAAGATAAAGAGTTTTTTAAGATAAAACTCTGACCAAGATACAATACTTGAAGTAAAAGTGGGAAAAACTTCCTTAAGACAACAAAACTTCCTTTACTTTTCTTCCTGAATGTCAGTATAGTCTGCATTAGTACTAGCACACGCTATCCAAAATATACCTGTTGGATATACATGTAACAGGATTAAACATTTTTTTCTGTGAAAATTAACAAAAAAGTTTTGATCATACAGGAGAAGCCATAACAATATGTATTGAACAGATTAAAAAGGTTAATCAAAGAATTACTAACCATTTATCCAAAAATGTTTCTTCACCAAAGTTTGTACACACACCACAAAACAGAACCAAACTATTTGTAATAAGCTCCCAGGCAGCAAATTCCCCCAGCGATGTGCTGCTGCTCAAGGAGCCCAGCCATGGCAGCCCAGCCATGGCAGCAGCAGAGGGCACACTTTCCAATGAGAAATTCATCACAAAGCACCGAGATTTCAGCACACCCAAGGAACATGCTCTGCCTTTACGGCAGATCAGCCCAAGTGCACGAGTCCAAGGCATTCAGGGTATGTCAGAATTCGTGTGTACATACACTATGACTTCGTTTTGCACTTTCCAGTGGATCTGGCCCTTCAGATTACTTTTAAAAACAATGACCTTGACACTGATGAAGTTTCCAGGTATTCCAAATGACTTCTTAGGCTTACTGCCTTTCTCACTACCTTTGAGTCCATCTCACACTAGATATACAAAGCAAGGACTTTTCAATTGTCTGCAACGTATAAGAGGAGAAGACAAGAGAAGTAACTGGTAGGCCTTACTTTCCAAGGGGACTAAGGCATCTAAAGGATTACATTAACTTCAAGGCTTACACACAGCTGTTAGACTCCAAAACCTTGCCTAATCTAGCATGCAACTGAACCCCCTCCAGCACCACCACTCCATACAAACCAACCCACCTAACTCATGCCAGTATCACAGAATCATAGAATGGTTTGTGTTGGAAGGGACCTTAAAGATCATCTAGTTCAAAACCCTCTGCATGGGCAAGGACACCTCCCACTAGATAAGGTTGCTCAGAGCCCCATCCAACCTGGCCTTGAACACTTCCAGGGATGGGGCTTCCACAACTTCCCTAGGCAACCTGTTCCAGTGTCTCACCACCCTCACACTAAAGAATTTCTTCCTAATGTCTGACCTAAATCTCCTCTCTTCCAGTTTTAACCCATTACCTCTTGTCCTCAAACTACAAGCCCTTGTAAAAAGCCCCTCCCCAGCTTTCCTGTAGGCCTCTTCAGGAACTGGAAGGCTGCTATGAGGTCTCCTCGGAGCCTTCTTTTCCCCAGGCTGAACAATCCTAACTCTCTCAGCCTGTCTTTGTAGGAGAGGTGCTCCAGCCCTCAGATCATCTTCATGGCCCTCCTCTGGACTTTCTCTAGGAGCTCCATGTCCTTCTTATGCTGGGGGCTCCAAAATTGGACACAATACTCCAGGTGAGATCTCATGAGAGCGAAGTAAAGGGGGAGAATCACCTCCCTTGACCTGCTGGTCAGGCTTCCTTTGATGCAGCCCTGGACATGGCTGGCTCTCTGGGCTGCAAGCACACATTGCCGGCTCATGTTGAGCTTCTCATCCATGACCCCCCAAGTCTTTGTCCTCTGGACCGTTTTCAATCAATTCTCCACCCAGCCTGTATTTGTGCTTGGGATTGCCCCAACCCAGGTGTAGAACCCTGCACTTGGCCTTGTTGAATTTCATCCAGTTTGCATGAGCCCACTCCGCAAGCCTGCCAAGGTCCCTCTGGATGGCACCGCTTCCCTCCAATGTGTCGACCTCACCACACAGTTTGGTGTCATCAGCCAACCTGCTGAGCGTGCGTTCAATCCCACTGTCCATGTTGCTGACAAAGATGTTAAATAGCACCGGTCCAAGTACCAACCCTTGGGGACATCTGGACATTGAGGCATTATCTCCACTCTTTGAGTGTGACCATCCA
Organism: Hemiprocne comata; assembly: GCA_020745705.1. Classification (NCBI taxonomy): domain Eukaryota; kingdom Metazoa; phylum Chordata; class Aves; order Apodiformes; family Apodidae; genus Hemiprocne; species Hemiprocne comata. Next base: position 18,694,256 of record CM036587.1, read on the forward strand.
GCTGGTTCCTTACCCAACAAGTGGTCCACCCATCCGTATTGTTCCAGTTTTGATACCAGGATGTCGTGCGGGACAGCGTCAAAGGCTTTGCACAGGTCCAGGTAGGTGACGCTGATTGCTCTTCCTTGTCCACCGATGCTGTGACCCCACTGTAGAAGGCCACCAAATTAGTCAGGCAGGATTTGCCCTTGGTGAAGCCGTGTTGGCTATGTGACATCTAACAACCCTCTGAGCCCTCTTCAGCTGTTGGCATGTAGGAGCCAGTCTTGCTGGCAAGGTCAGACTAGGAGACTGAGGAACCTCACTTAGGCCATGCACAAGCAGCTTTAAATCCCTGATTGGTTTAAGAGAGTTCCAAGACCCTTATGTCTAATAGTATCCAAACCATGAGGCAGCTCAATGGTCTGAAGCCAGCCTGTTCTCAACCCACACTAGCAGAGCTACTCTAGTTTACATGAAAAGCTTGAACACATTCACTGGGCCAGTCTCTAGCTTATGAGCTCAGGTCTGTCCCCTAAAAATAGAAAAATCTGAGTTACAAATTGATGGTTACATGACCATTTAGTAGAAGGCTGAAATACTGATTTGAGTAAAATTGGGACCTCTTCTTGCTCTTGCCCCTTGACATTGCAAGCATTCCCACTGTTCCCCATGTTATCCTAAATCCTGCAGATAGAGGCTTTCTATTGGGAGTGATGTATGTACTTCTTACTGTTCCTCACTGCTCTGTTTATCACCTAATGTCTTGCCATGCAAGTTGGGTTCAGCGCCGTAGAAATTAGGAGAGCACTTCTGAAATACAGTCCATGTGGGACTGGAATCAGCATTTTTTTCTGTTAGCATTTTTATGGCTTAATCTTTTCAAGCCTAAATCAAATATCCTCAGATCATTTTCATAGAGTATCTATCATCTCGAGCAGTTTAAAAACAGCTGCATGCTACGAGATGAAAAATTCACCATCAAATGTGTCCTTGCTCATACCTTTAATAAAATATTTTTTAAAACTTGGATTGTTATTATTAGTAACAGCCATTTGTAATGCGATTCTTCCTCATTGATCAGGACCCTGCCGTACATGGCACAGCTATGCCAAACATCCCTGCACCCAAGAGTTCATAATTAAAGTATGAGATGAGAAACCACATGTCAATATGGAGGAAGCACAAGGAAAGAAGACAAGATTTACCTTTTACAATTATGTAAGTGGTGGTTTAGGAAAGAAGAAGAAAGCTTGCAAGGAGTAGTGTGAAATAACTATCTGCGAGTGAAGAACAAGCACTGAATGTACAATTTGTGGTTTTACATATTTCTTTTTTAACATGTAATTGTGACAATGAGAGAAAAGTCATCACTGCATCAAGGTACAAGATGTCACTTCTGTCTTGTTTTCATTTCTATAGTGTTCAGTTGTTCAATTTCCAATTGTTTTTCTTGTTGCTGTATTAGACTTTGTGCTGTGTTATAATTCTCAGGGGCAGCTCTCTATTATTTTTTCTCACTATCGTGCTTTCCTTTTCCTCTTTATATTGCTTTTGCTAACTAAAAATATGCAATAATGCTTTAGCACCCCAGCTTATTTAAAACATTAACATAAAAGAGTAAGTAAAATTGTCGATCATCTAAATAATTTAATATGTTTGATAAATGTTACACTGTAAAAGAACTGTGGAAAAATGTTATTTTCTCCCACTTGCAACTTTTTGTGTGATGAAAGAAAGTCTCATTTCATCCTCTTATTTTCTGTGGGTTTTGTCCATATATATTACCTTGGAATTGCTTAAAAGTTTTTTAAGCTCTGAAATCCCCTCATCCATTTCCATTAAGAGTTTTGACTGAATTGATATATCTCTCTCTTTTTTTCCAGTAATGTGCAGACTTACTGAACTGTATGTATCATGCCACTGCAAGAAATCTACTTTGGATTCATATTTCAAAGAGAGATGCTGTATCCATGTATGCATGGATGCTGTATATTGGCTGTGAAGGACAAGATTCCTTAATAGCTTCCTCAAAACTTGCATGTATTTGCAGATCTGTGCCTAGTCCCACAAAGGGAGAGGATCTAGAAATCAAATAATTTGTATAAAACACTGCTGAAAATACTTTTGCTTTTTCTATGTGGTCCTAATGTACAGAGCTTTAAGCAATAAGTCAGAAGGTTTATATCACATAGGAAAAAGCTATGTTTTGTAAAGACTAGTTGCTTGGTCTAGTGAACATCATCTATTCCATCCCCTGTACTCGTGTTACTTCTAAGAACAGAAATCTCATCTCTCCGTACTTGATGTGGTGTATACTTAGACCCAGGCCTACTCTTTTGAATATATCATTTTCAGAAATCTGGCTAGTTTCTTGGCAAACTTTTTTATTTAGTGGTCCCTAACTTCATTTTTTCAACCCCAGCAAACTAAAATTGTGCACATTTCTGCCAGATGACTCCATTATTATCAATAAGAGAGTAAATATAGTGTATCTTACACACTAGTACTTGTTCATGGGTTTGGTATGTTGCAACTTACATTTTATGTTATAAACTTGCCTCTCCTCTCATAAGTGTGTATATTACTTTTTCCAGTTCCTCTCTACAAGCAAAAAGTTAATTTCTTATTTACATCAGGAGATAAGTGGTTTCAGGGTAAAAGTGTTCGATTTAAATCCCACTAATCTCCTATCCCAGAGCTTAGAAATGAGAAGTTTAAAAGTGCTGAACAGTAACTAAAACTTTCCACTATCACTATTATAATTCTATAAGATTTTTCCAGTAAGATTTCACTAGTTATTATATCACTTGCCTGTAAATTGAAAACTGCATGACAATGGCTAGTAGTTGGTTTTAGAAAATATAAACATAGCACTGTCTGCACCTTCTCAGTTCTCAGCATGTAGAATGTCTGAATAAGGGCAGTCTCATCTCTGATGGATGAAATCTCCTTTCTTAAGTTTGCCCTCCAAAAACATTACCTTTTCTCTTTCTCCATTGTAATGCACTGAATTTCTCATCTCTCCTAATCATTAAGCATTAATCACCCTCCGTGGTGTGACACTTAAACTCTAAGTAGATGATTAGGAATGCATTCATGCATACAAGAAGAGGGACCAAGAAGAAAATCTCAGTGAGGAAAATAGTGTGTTTCAGCTCCTGTATTATTCACAGTGAACAGGATTTAAGATGGAGATTCTGCTTGGTAGTATCAGATTATCTAAGTCAAGTCTTCCTTAGGCATGAACTGCTGCTGCTTTAATTTTGCTTCAGATTCTTGTTGGTGCAGATCACAACAACCCTGAACTAAGGAGGCAGGCAACAGCTGCATTGAGCAAGTTCAGCAAGACTTAACGACAAGTTTCAGGCCTTTCACTTGACAACAGTTGTTCCTCCTTGGGTCTCAGGTATGAAATCATGAATAAAAAATGAGACATTTGGTGGAAAAATACGAACATGCCCCTAGCTTCTGCTGAAAAACAAGTGGGTAAGTGGAAAAGAATTACTGAAATTTATCTCCCACCAACATGCAGTCTCTCAGGTACTAAACTAATTAGTGAAGGTAAATCACTGACGTCAGGACTATGCCCTACTGAGAGTATGTCAAATGTTGACTACAACTTTTAATATTTTCATTTCTGGCACAGTTCACTCCTGGCTCATCTGTACTATCAAAAACTCTTGCCTTTAGTTTTACAGTTTAATAAAAATGTGGTATATAATTTTTCATTATCTACCCTGTGGAACTCAGTTCACTTGTCCAGTGGTCAATATGATCATCAAAACATATTTGTCTGAGAAAAATATTCCTATCTTTTCTAGCTTGTATGCCACTGAAATCCAACAAGATTTATGTAAAATAAAGTACATAATAATTTAATAAGACTTTTTTTCCTGTTTTGTTACTCTAATTCAGAAGAAACAGGGGGATCAAGTGAAAACCTTCACTAATTAGATTTTTTCTTCTACCAGGTGCTCTTCAGTCATTCCTTGGCTTGCCTATATGGCACTGCTGTGGTCTCCTGCTCAAGTGCTAGCCAAGCCCCTAATGGTTTAGCTTTACAGTGCAGAGCAAAAATGGTTTAGCTGTAGGGTCCACAGCAAAGAGGATGAATTATTGTAGCATGGTTCCAGGCATTGGTAAGGAGCAAACTCCAAAATATTTCCAGCACTATCTTCTGCCATATGAATTTACCCACATTTCAGCCTTTCATAATTTTTGTGTGACAATGCTTTCTGTGATCAGAAATGAGCTCTCCACTGCTTTTACTTTTTTTTTAACTTGTGCACATGTTATTGCTCACACTGTATCAAAAAAAGTCACTGGAAGACCCTGGCTAAATATTGTGCTTTTTTTTTTCAGGGTTGTGGTCTGTTTTCATAATACTACTTTGGAGAGAAGACATTAACTTAGGGTCTTTATCTACAAATTCTTATATATGCAAGTAAGTGCATTCATGTGAGTTCCTTCAGCGGAATTATGAGGAAAGACCACGAGACCTTGCCCTGCTCCACTTACCACAAGATTAATTTCACTGAATAAAGGCCTGACCAGACCATACCACATAAGTCTCTGCAAACTAGCAGTGCAGAACAGTAATTTAAAATAAAAAGGTCAATGAAAACACAATGTGGCAGTTGGTTCAGGTCACCGACTGCTGTCCTTTTCTCTCCAGCTCTCAGGCCCTGTACACACACATATACTTGACTATTCAGTGAACCTAGATTCTGACAAATGTGTCCTTCAAACTCAGTTCTTGAAAAAGCTTTCAGAGTAGCAAAAATAACACTGCCCTCCTACAATCCTCTGCTGCACCTTTGGATCCATGGAAGGAGGAGCCTGAATTTTGTCTTGGTATCGCAACTAGTGTCAGAAATACGAGTGTGGGAAGCAAAGACATGAAAAAATAGAAACATCAGTATCTGCACCTTCACTGACCTACCTACAGCCTGTAATTTACAAACCCCACTTTATGTTCCAACAACATCACATGACTGATCACAGGATTAAGAAACTACAACTACGTGACTTTATTATGTGCCTACACACTGCCTGGTTGGGTAGTCTCTGTCCTTGGAGGTTTTTATGACCAACCTGGATAAAGCCCTTAGTAACCTTGTCTTATAGATGGTCTTATAGCTGACCCTACTTTGAGCAGGAGGTTGGACTAGAGTATTTTTAAGGTCCCTTCCAGCCTGAGGCACCTTGTGAACACAGCACACAGACATACACAAAGAGAACAATCTCTTTGGTGAGAATCTTCTCACCAAATTCCACTTCTATAAATTCTTAGAATTTATTATGTCATAACTCTAACATCTTTCCCATATCCTAAACATTTGTTGTCTACACAGAGATATCAGTAGCAAATCAAGGTCATGAGACACATAGCTGTGCCTAATCCAAGTTCTAGATATGGATAGTTATATATGCAAAAGCTTTTAGTTATCTCCTTGATAGTAGCTACTAAACTTCAAAAATAGCTATTAGTGACAAGAGAACCATGAAGAACTATTACCTCTGTATCTTGCTTTTCTGCTATTTCACACACATTTATTCAAAAAGCAGAAAATCTTCAGTGTCTGCTTCCTGCTGGCAAAAAAAGGACACAAGTGTTCCCAGTGCCCATGAGGTTCCTGTACTTTGGAGCACAGCTTGTAATGCACAGGCTACACCAGCTTAGTTTTGGTCTTTGCATTCAAAGCAAGCTTGGTCTCAAAAAAAAAAAAAGGTATTGGTTTACTGGTTGCATGTTAACTTCAAAAAGTATGTTTGTCTAACAAGGACATTGACTGAGACAAACAAACTATTGCATAATCTTCTGGCCGGTTCTCTGACTTCTCTGCCCAAACAAGACGATCTACATTAAAAAATCCTGGCAATGTGGCATTTAAAATCTGCCTTTTCCATTGGCTGGACATCTAATCCACTATGATTCAAATCAAATTGAAAGACCCTTTTCTAGAGTACTAGGGAAATCTGTAGTGATTATCTCAGAGCAGAAAGTTGCACTGTGTCTTTGGATTTCAGTAACATGAACACGATACTGAAAACAGGCATGCTCTTTAGCTACCGTGAAACAAGAACATGAAAGAGTGTTATTTAAAAAGCTTTAAAATCTATTTTATTAATAAAGAAGATGTAGCTATATGCTGGAAAACAATCAAGCTAAAACATCCGTAGTATCAGAATGGCTTTGCAGTGCCAAATGTGTTGGAAAAAGCAAAATCTTTCTGTTGGTCTCAGTGAACATCAACATGTGAGGAATAAACAGCAACTGAGCTCTTGTAATGCATCCCTTAAAGTATGTCTTAAAAGCACATTTCAGGGACAAATGCATAAAAGTATTATGCGTGATTCCATTTTCACATTCATAAATGCCAAAAACAGAGCCTTCCAGTGAACTTCTTGCTCTGCTTAGGGCTGTGACTAGTGGAGCTACCAGAGTCTAATCCAACACTCATAGCTCACTTTTCCCTTGCTAATGTACACACAGACTGGGGAAAAAGCTCACATCCACATCTAAGCTCCACTACTCCCCTCTTTCTACTCCTTCTCAGAACACAAAAAGGTAGGTCATTCTAGCTTAAGTGTGAAAGAGGGAGTGGCACAGTCCCAGAAACAGATCCTAAGAGCTACTACATGCAACAAGATCACAGAATCACACAATTGCCTTGGTTGGAAAAGACCTTCAAGATCATCGAGACAAGAGATGTCTAAGCATGAAGTTTACTTCAGCTTCAGTACTGAGCTGTTTCATGAGCATTTGGAAGTCAATGCACTGCCAGGCAGCAGCCCTGTTTCTCTAAACTGATAGCAGTATTGTCTCACTATAATTAGAGGTTTGGAAAAACAAGGAATAGCAGTAAAGAAAAATAATTTGGATTCTTTAGCCAAAAGAAGATTGAAGGTGAAAATCCTAACAGTCTTTAGAAAGATACTCTGCAGCCTCCTGAGCTAGTTCATCTTATGGTCTAACTGACCTCACTGTTATAAAGGTTCCTCCCCACTGTCTAACATCACTTTCACTTACCGAAATTTAAGTACTTCTTATCTGCTATATCAAGAACATGGAGAAGAAATTATACCCTTCCTCTTTGCATCATAGTACTCACTAACATTTAGAACTGGCTGTAGAAATTGCATTATAATACTGCATGGAATTTAGAGTGAATTTTGGAGTTTCAGTTGCAGTAGACTAGCAGTGTGGTAAATGTTTTATATCAGAAAATGTACAGCTGCCTAGGGTGGAATTCATCACCATTTGAGGCACGTACCCCAGGCTTCCTTTACAGTCAATGAAGCCTTGGCCATGATCCAGCTCATCTTCAAGTCAAAGTCTAAAATGAGTCATAAAAGGACCAGTTTCTCTTCACTAACTATTTGGTAAGCATAGGATAACTGTTTCAGCTATGGATACATATATAAGAAACAGACTCCTAGAATAATTTCACTTGCAAGGGAGCTCTAGAGGTCATCTAGTCCAGCCCCTTGCCCAAAGCAGGTTTAATCAGGCCAGGCTGCTCAGAGCTGTGTCCAGTCAAGTCCTGATACCTCCAAGGACCACAGACTCTCTGGGCAACCTGTTCCAGTATTTGACCACTCTTATGGCAAAAAATGTTTCCTGGTATCTAAAAAGAATTTCCTATTTTCTAACTTGTGTCCATTACAGTTATCTAAAATTATCTGAGATCTGACCCCCAATGCAATTAACAGGCTACTACTACTCTATTACAACATTATGTTTGTGCTTGCTTTATTTGAAGGTCTTTACCAAATGCAAAGAGTTTTCAAACCTGTGCTCATGCAAATTGTGTTCCAAGCATTAGCAAGAAAGGGAGTTGGGAAAGGTCTAAAAGCTCCACCACAGTCAGTATTTCTGGAAAAGGAAAATGAGAAATGAGAATCCTTCCCTCAGATGCCAAGTATAGAAGTTAAGAGACTCCTCCATAAAACAATCAGGCTTTGGCCCTCTCTTCAAAATCTAAGAGCAAAGAAATGCAAGTGAAATCAATTAGAAAGACCAGCATTTGGAGGAGGTCCATCGATAACTGGAAAGACTAAGTAAAGGGAAATCAGAGATGTTACTGAGAGAACTAGAGAAAATGTAAGAAATGAGAACCTCAGAAACAAGAGCTGCCCAGCAAATGCTGGGTAAAATCCATGCATCTGTAATAGTCAAAGCTCATCTGCCCGCTTGTAATTCAGGAAAGATCAGCATGTTGTTATCAATATAGCAGAATTTGAATAATAAATGTTGGTGGAGACCATCATTTGCACTTCCCATTTGGTTAGAAGGGCATTGTAACAGCTGTTTTTCTCACCAAAAGCAGCTGGCTGGTGATATTATTTTTCAATTAATGATGCTACACTACAAACAGATTACTACATGTAGACATAAAAAACAATGGCAATTAGTGAAAGAAATTAAGCAATATAACAAAGTAGGGTTTTGGTTTCCATTTAATTGGAGGGTAGGGGAAGTCAGAAATGCAATAAAGCCCTTCTGAACACAGCAAAATTTGCATGCTGAAGGCTTCCAAAACAATCCAAGACAGACTGACTAAATTAATCTAGAAAAAGTGAGAATTAGTAAACTGTAGAGTAGTTGAAAATGAAGATGCAAAAGTCTTAAAGCAGTGCTGAGAAAATCTAAGGGGATTTTGATTTTTAAATGAGAATGTAGTTTTGCTCTGAATCCTTAAATGAACAAAGATTTGTGTTACTTAGAACTGAAATGCTGTAATTTTATCAATTTACATTGTATATGCACTAAGGCAAGCTGTGTAATTCTGCATTTAGTTGAGCACAAAAGTAAAGCTGTTTGGATTTTCCCTCCAAATCACAAGAGAAGAAGAGATGATACAAAAAGGAAAATGCCTTGCAGAAACACAGGTTTTTCTTTCTTTAAGACTGTATAATAGACCTTTCTGGCTACGCTTTGCCTTCGCACATTTATTGTTCCACTGTCTTGTCCTGAATTAGAAATTTATCAAATCTTCCTTGGATACTGAAATCCTAATAATACTGTATCTGTTTCAATCTTATTTGTTTTTTACAAAACCATATTCTTGCAATTGGTGAAATTTCAGGATTAATTTCTCTGTCTGAATGTTATTATGATCTCCTGCTATCACATTCTCCACATCCCTCCCCTAATGCCTTGAAAATAGAAATTATTAAATTTCTCCGGTTTTAGTTTCAGCCTCTAGGAATAACAGCCTCATTAGTAATTACCTGCATAAGAAAAAAAGAAAGCCCCAGCAAAGAGTGTGGGAACATAAAACAGCTGTAAGACAGAAGGCAGGCCATATACTTTGTGTATTAGCTTCTAACAGAATGTGTTCTCAGTGGACAGTTTTCTATAGTATGAGAATGAGATGAGCAGAGAATGACAAGCTCTACTCAAGTATCTACAACTGGGAGACAGGCTAATCAGGAATTTTAAGCAAAAAAGCTTTCCTCAGAATATGCCAAATTGACATTTTGTACTTTCTGTACGTTTAACATCATTAATGTCCATGGAAAAAAAAAAAGGGGGGGGGGAATGTTTAAGTAATTAAAAGCTAATGGGATGTTTTGGTTATTGAAACCCTTGAAGCTCCACTTCCTTTTCTCTCTTCTGCCTTTCAAGGTTGTGGATGTGCCATCTCTTGCAGTTAACAGTATGGTTCTTCTTCAGCTGCTGACAGAGAAGTCTTTTTCTACCAACAGTATCTAACTGTCCCTGATGCTGAGCACCTGAAGGCTTAAGATAGACACCCACCAAAAGATGTTCATCCTTTGTGAAATACAACAATTAGAGGATCAAGACAAGAACTGGGAAAGAAATGGAACCATCAGTGACAGGTGAGCAGACTGCAGACACAGCAAGAGCTATGATGAGGCTTCTGGCATACCTTGGAGTTGAGGTTGTACAAACACTGACTGGTTCTTACGGAGCCTTTGCCTGAGGAAGCCACTACCTGGCTCCAGGGTTCCCTGAGAAAGCAAAGAGGACACAGCCATGGAAAGGAAACCTCTCATGTTATGTTTAATGCTATGAATTCCTGTAAATGCTTTGTACCATTTCTACACCAGCTGAGGAAGCAGTGCACAGGCTTTCTGTTCTGCTCATTAGAAAAGAATGTGAAAAAACTTCTGAAAACCTCAAGAAGAGGTATTGCAAAGTTGTAAAAAGTACAATATGGAAAAAAACATAACTTCTTTCTTCCTGACATCTGCAAAGTGAAAGATAAAAAAAACACATAACACTATCCTAGAAATGCACCTACTTTGTCTTCAGAACTTGAAAAGCCCACATGATTAAAAAAAATGTATGAAAATTCCATCAGGATTTGTGTTTATTACATTATCTTTTACACCTCACTCTACTAGTTTATTTGCTACTTGTTCTACAGCTGCTAAGGAGTTTTGTTTTCCAGCTAGTCTCTCAGTAACTACACATTGGTCTGTAAAAATGCAAAAGATTCTGCCTGCTGAGGAAAACAGAACAGAAACATATTTTAAAATAATCCACAACTCCATCTTTGTTTCTGTCTCCCGATCTCCATGCTTTCTATCAACTTAATTAAATTTACACTTTGATGTCATGCTTTATCTAATCATTGTATTTGGTTTATGTGGCAATTAACAAACTTGGGTTTTCTGGGATTTTTGAAAAGAGAAAGGATCTATATTTCTATGAGTTCTGTGATATATTCCTCATGCAACTGTGAAATTACTTTTTGTTTTCCACTTACAGCATAGGGATAATACCATCTCGTTTTCCTAAATACACGGTATTGCAGATGTCATGTAGCTTCAGCAACATCAAAATGTATGCCAGTAATAGATTGAAATAATTACTCTCCTTTGTACTACATTCCAGAGAAATCATAGAATCATAGAATCATAGAATGGCTAGGGTTGGAAGGGACCTTAAAGATCATCTAGTTCCAACCCCCCTGCATGGGCAGGGACATCTCCTGCTGGACCAGGTTGCTTAAGGCCTCATCCAATCTGGCCTTGGACATCTCCAGGGAGGGGGCATTCACAACCTCCATGGGCAACCTGTTCCAGCATCTCACCAGCCTCACAGGAAATAACTTCTTCCTATTACCTAGCCTGAATTTCCCCTCTTTAAGCTTCAAACCATTGCCTCTTGTCCTCTCACTACACTTGCTATAAACCTGGCATTTTTTTCCTATAGCACAGTTTAGAGAGGTATTGCCTTTCAAAGCAAGAACTCATCTTGACCCAGAAAACCCAAAAACTTCCAAGTAAAAACCACTGCAAAGTTCCCTAAACTGAAAACACAGTATTATTACAAATACAGTAAAACATTCAAGTGCTCTAAAGAGTATTTAAAGAACACAGCACCGTTTATAGTGAGATTAAACTAACAATTATATAAACAGTTTTGACATGTATATTTTCATCAAGGTGATGCATACAATGTTTTAAAATATTGGCAAGGATGTAATTAAAAAAAAAAAAAAAGTTATAGTTTGACTTACTGGAAAGTACAGAAGAAGCGATCCAAAAAGAATGGTTTCTAGCAGCACCAGCCCTGAAGCCCTGATACTCTAGAAGACAAAAAGCAATGGAAAATATTAGAAAATTCTCTCTGCTTCCAACTTAGATGCTGGGTTCTTTGCAGAAGTCACCTTCACTTTTGTCAGTATAGCACTGCCACAGTGATGCTTACAAAGCACAGCATTAAACTGTCTGTCATATTGGCATGCTCCACGTTATTTAATTCACAGGCCCATTACAATGGTTGTGTTTTACAAAATCCAATTTTAAAAAATCACTCTTTCCTATGTTAAATACTGTTCAACACGTATTACCTGGATACAGTTTGAAACTGCTAAAATTGCTCTCAAGTGTGAAGAATTACGGATCACGGGAATTACAGACACGAATTTACCTTTAGGATTTGTTCTGTACTATTTACATTTCAGTAAGTCCTTAAAACATTTCTACTTAGTTAATAACTTGGCTTCTATAATATAAATAATATACAATTGTAAATATATGCAATATACAATAATGTAAAATTTTACTGAATACAGAGTGTGCTCTTAGACTGAAAACACCTTTATTTTTCCTGACATTTTTTACAAAGATTTTGATTCTGTGATTAACTTGTCAGGTTTGTACAACAGCATGCTATTTCCTCACTGATTCTAATGCACTCTCTCCAGCACAGTTTCCTTACATCTTAAAATAAAATTTAAAATAAATTCTTTTTTCTAATACAAAGTATATTACAATAACTTTGATTATTTATGTATAGTACATTTATGCTTTATCTTAAAGACAAAACATCAACTGTGCTTCCCATTTCTTTAAACATCTCCTTCCCCTGAGATACTGTTTCATACACTGCACTGGAAGAATGCAGTGCTTTCCCAATGGTAAGCAAGGCAGTCAGGGAGAGGATTTGCCAAAAATCTTTTGAAAAATCCACTTCTTTCGCACCATCGAATCCTCTTGTGGGCTGGAATCAATGGCTCATGGTAATGTCTCTAATGGGTTTAGATGGGAGAAGTTTATCTTTCAGAAGTAAAGCAATCTTTAAAAAAAAAAATCTATCTGAATGGCTTTACAGACAAATTTTTGGTTCCCTGGGGTCGAGTTTCTGCTTGCAACAGACTGGTGGAATTTTCTAGATAAAAATTCAGCTTTTCAGTGAGTTTATACTCTTACTCAGGTCTTCTGTTGCATTGTTCATTTTTTCAACTGGTCACCTTTACAACATCTAATGTACTAAACACAGGCTGAAAGACATGGAGGAGATTCTCAAGAAGCCTTTTTAGTATGAGACTATTATGGAACTACCTACATTCTAGCAATGGTGAAATTTTCCAGCAAGAGTTGTCTAAAGTGTGTGTATCAGCAGAGATATCATCAACATCCTGCACAAGTGTCCATCTCAAAAATTAACCTGAGTTATCATGAATAAGTATGTGAATACCAATGGGTATTCACATCAAAGCTTCTGTTTTAAGGAAAACACCAATGTAACAGCTCCAGGGGCATCCTTGTGCTACTGATGCTATTTAGTAACAATTAAAACCTGAAGTAAGGATTATTAATGGTTTTCCACAGGTCTTAAGATGATAATGGTGGCTATTTGGTTCAACCACTGCATGAGTTTCACAGGAAAATTTTGGGATCACACCTTCTTTCCTTAATTTTGGGCTGGAATTTTTCATGTATTTAAGAATCATTATTATGGCTCCTCTTTTCTAGACTTTTCCAATTCTTTCAGTTTTCCTTGTGGATCTTAACTTTAGTCTTTCATATTAAGAATTACTTATAAAGGATTGCAAAACTGTTCAGCTACCTTTCTCTAAAATGGCACCCTGAAACTGAGACTGATCTATTTCTAACAAAATTTTCATGGAACTGATATGCTTCCATGAAATGTTTCTTAAAAAGCAGAGCAAAGCACCAACAAATAGCTAAAATACTGTAACTATCTTTCTGAATAGAATACAATGCCTGTTTTAGCAATTGCTGAAACTTGAGTATCAAGCAACTAGTGCAGCTTATATTTATAGTAGGTCCCCACAATGCAAGGCATTTGTTTCAAGAACCCAGATTAAAGTGTTTTGTTTTGTTTTTCCCTCTATCATGATAAACACAATCCGAAATGCAAAAAGCTGAGAAACTGGTAACTGAAATGCAAGTGTCATGGTTTTTTAGGCTCAATTGTTCCTATTGGTCAATGACATATCAAATTCAACTCAGTCAGTCAGTACTTCATATAATTTATTTCTGTCACTTGGATAGATGGGCAGCCTCACCCACTAGTCTGCTAACATAAGGATGGACCAACACTCCTGTAATGCATTTCTCCATGTAACAGCCCTAGTCCACTTCATCTGGAAGGATGCTCCAGAGAAACACTCTCAAAATATATATATCAACAGACCCAAAATCTTCCAAAACATTGATTCTGTTTTTGTGAGACACTTACTTGTTAAAAGCATCCCTAAACAATAAGCAAAGACCTGAAGGTAGAACACTTTTATGGCCGCTGTACTAAAATTACGTACCCATACTCCTGTATTCAGATGTATTCAACTTTTTCAAATGGCACTATAAAAATGAATACATAGAGAAAACTTTTCAAGACTGTTTTCTGCAGACACTTCTGATCTAATATAACACCAAAAAGCTGTAATTAAATGTTTAGATACCAGTTATGAAGTCATTAAATGACTTCCAGGTTATTTTAACTCAGAAGTGACTTGACTCCCAATTATTTTACAGCTTAAATGCTTGAAGCTATGGATTATGCACACTGCTTTGACATATATAATAGTGCAAATATTTTTACAAACTATAAATGGCAGCATGAGTTAGTTCACATTTCTAATGAATACATACATGTAGCCTGAGATGTAAATCTTATGTGCAGCAAATGAAAATGAAAAGCTTAGAAATCTTAGAAAAGGTTAAAATCTGCCTCCAATAACACAGCTTTCACACTTTGTGATATAAAGTTGCCAACACTATATTACATATTTTAAAAAAGCACTATAGGACCACGTCCACAAGATTCCTGATGTGGCCCTCACTCTGCTGTAGCTGGGAGCTCCACATGTTTTGATACAGTTTTTTTCTTCACAACATCTTTGTAAGATAATGGCACTTAATGGATTGGGAATTGATGCAGAGGGGTCTTGCCCAACCCCACACAAGACACAGGCAGAAGTCAGTGAATTCACATCTCCAACTACCGATCACTACTCAAATCACTGAAGCAGCTTTTTTTTCTTATTTTGTACAACGCATCTGGATACGACAGCACAGTTGAGAAAACAGCTGAAATGGGTATCAGGGAAGATGAAATGATGGATAAAAGCTGGCCTTCAAACATCTTTTGCACAAACATGCTTTTATAAAACAAGTTTTTTGCATCCTGACCAGTCTTTTCTTATCTAGCTTTTATCTGGGTGGCATGATCATAAGATAACCTGCAGAGGCAAAGAACTTGGATGATCTGGACTTGATGATCTTAAAGGTTTTTTCCAGCCTTGGTGATTCTGTGAACTTCAGTATTTTCAGCTCCTCTTCCTAAACAATTAATTAACCCATGATTTTCTTCTCACATGTGTTCCAGTAGGAAGCACTCTCTGTGAATTCACAGAATCATAGAACAGTTTGAGTTGGAAGGGACCTTAAAAGATCATCTAGTTCAAATCCTTCTGCATAGGCAAGGACACCTCCCACTAGACAAGGCTGCTCAGAGCCCCATCGAACCTGCCCTTGAGTACTTCCAGGGATGGGGCTTCCACAACTCCCCTGGGCAACCTGTTCCAGTGTCTCATCACCCTCACACTGAAGAATTTCTTCCTTATGTCTAACCTAAATCGCCCCTCTTTTAATCCATTACCTCTTGTCCTCTCACTACCAGCCCTTGTAAAAAGTCCCTTTCCAGCTTTCCTGTAGGCCCCTTCAGGTACTGGAATGCTTCTATAAGGTCTCCTCGGAACCTCCTCTTCCCCAGGCTGAACAATCCTAACTCTCTCAGCCTGTCTTCATAAGAGAGGTGCTCCAGCCCTCTGATTATCTTTGTGGCCCTCCTCTGGACTTTGTCCAGGAGTTCCATGTCCTTTTTATGCTGGGGGTCCCAGAACTGGATACTGTACTCCAGGTGGGGTCTCATGAGAACTGAACAGAAGGGGAGAATCAGCTCCTTTGACCTGCTGTCCTTGCTTCTTTTGATGTAGCCCAGGATATGGTTAGCTTTCTGGGCTGCAGGCACACGTTGCTGGCTCATCTTGCCTAGGCACTACTGTTTCCTGCCCTAAAAGACATGTGGGGGCCAGAGCAACACTAGAATTCAAAATGAGCTTGAATCCAGGTTTTGACTGTGCTTTTATCTCAGTATTTGATATCTGGAGAATGGGGGGTTTAACCCAACGTTTACAGATACCACAGCTTTTTGTAACAGGATTCTTCAGCAAATGGAGCAGACACTCTCACAGAGATCAATGCCATCCACAGTGGTGAGGAAAAGCACAAAACTTCAAATCAGATATCATACAACCAAAGAACTATTTTTGCATAGGTGTAAAGAAAAGGGAAAAAATGGGTTAGAAATGGAGGCACAAGAATTCTCCTAACTACATCTTTGAAACTCTAAATGTTAATTTTTTCTACTTCAAAGAAGAAGAGATATTTTCATAAGAAAAAAGTAACATGAAAGCTTTTGGTTTAGAAAAAAACACATACATGGTTTTTTAAAATATGTACTAATTTTTTCTATCAGTAACCCTATTGCAGCCCAGGAGTTGAGGTCCAGGAAGTGAAGTCTTCATCCAGCAGTGACGCTTTAATAACAGGCAATAGCTGTTATTAGAGGGGAAAATCAAAACTAAAGCAGGATGTTTTTTTATTTATTTATTAGATAAATATATTCTACATTAGATACACCGTATTTCTACCAGTCTCTGAGCACCAGTTTTTCCACCAAAAGTTCAGTCCCTCATTGTACTTTGTAAATACAGGCCCCTGAGGTGTGGCTGTGGGCAGCACCACTAATGTTGGAATTAATGAGAAATCTGCAACATACAGAGCAGTGAATATGCCCACATATCTCAGGAAATAAGCCCTTGCTCTTTTAAGAAAACAAAGAACAGAAACAATTGAAACCTAAAGCCTCCACCAACTGGTGTCCAGCTATACTGTTTACACAATTAAAATTCTCTGATGGTATTCACAGAAATCAGGGAATTTAAGGATAAAGCCCTGAAACTCCACACAGTGGGATTTTCTTCCACTTGCATGTAACATTAGCTCAATTACTTTTTCTCTTCCTTAACAGCTGCTTGGTTTTCTGCATCTGCCTTGCTTTTTGGCATTTATTTTGGTTTTTGCTTATTTATTTCTCTAGCTGTTCATCATGTGTACAGTTTGTTTATTGCCACTTCGTCTGTGTGCTGTGTGCTCATTTCCCTTTCGGGGTTTTATTTCTGTGCTTACTTATTTGTGTCAGTAAAACTGTCCTTTCTGGTTATTCCTTGTCTCCCTTAATGGTTACATACTGCTGACACCTAAGTGATACAGCAGTTTATCTTGTTTCTAGCTTCATACTACCTTTCATACTTAGCTACCGCTATCACACACTTTCCACATTCTCTAGGTTTGTATGTTTTTTAATTGAGATCTTGGTTTTAAAATTATTATGATTATGAGTAAGTTGAAGGAGGAAGAATAATTTTTGAACTAGGCAGTAGCTTCAATCCAGCCTCCAACCAGAAATACTGTAATCAAACCAAGAGGAAGAAATTAAAATAATATTGCACGTATTCCACTAAAGTTCAAGACCAGGTATGTACTGGCCTTTACTACCTTCTTCATCCTAAGCCAGAGTTTTTCAGAGAGTAGCTACCACCTTGCAATTCTGCAGTGAACAATAATGTCCACTAAGACAATTCCAGCAAATTTGATGCCAGTTGTCAGACATGAAAGAAATTCAAGTGAATTGCAATGAGGCAATTCTCTGGAAGCTATCAAAAGGGCCAGCTAGCAAAATGCAGGATAGGTTTAGGTAATAAATAGAAATAATGAAGTAGTCTGAGAACACAGGACATAAAGGCCCCCGTATGGTGGGCTCAGTAAAGTAAAACACATTATGTTTGCTGGAAGGGACTTCTACAGGTCATCTAGTCCCACCCCCCAAGAATGGAGTTAGGCTGACACAGCTGACTCTGGTCTGGCACATCTGTCATAGTGAGAAAGTTTTTCTAATGCCAGCTTAAACCTCTTGCAATCTTTTTACAAGAGTGTGCTTCAGCCAGAGTTTTTTATCTATTTAACTCCTGGTTCCTGTTTTGGATCTGAGGAAACTAGAACTTCATCTGTCTGGAGCATAAAAATGGAATTTCATTCTCTATTCTTGGTATTACCTTAATCTACTTCGTAAAGAAACTGATCAAAACAAGAATGCAGCTCCTGGAATAAAACTGAAATGGTGACTACAAGAGCTGAGGAGCAAACCCACATAACATAACTCTTAGATGCCACTGGAGAACAGGTAAAACTAAATCACATTAATGTCACAACACTTTAAAAGTGGGATTTCAGTGTTACTGCACTGTTTGGTTTGCTCCTGAGGCTTTCTCCATGGCAGGAATCACAGAATCACCCTGGTTGGAAAAGACCTCGAAGATCATCAAGTCCAACCATAACCTAAATCCACGCCCCATAACCTTTATCTACCTGTTCAATGCTTAAATCATGTCCCTAAGCACCACATCTGTATTTCTTTTAAACACGTTCAGGGATAGTGACTCCACCACCTCCCTGGGCAGCCTGTTCCACTGTCCAATTCATCAGCTCCAGATGGACTATTGCCAATCCACCTCTCTACCTGGAGCTTTATTGCTGATTACCTGTGAAACTAATGAGGGGGTGGGGAGTTCCTAGGTAGTTCAGGCCAAGTATCCCCCATCCTACCTTCTGTTTCCTCCTACCAATTGCGTTAGTGGAACACATTTACTTGAGTAGGCCTGCAAAAAACATTATGTGTGAAGGGCTGCTTTATGCCTTGGGATTTGCTCAGTCTTCAGTCTATCCATACTATCTAGACCACATTAATAGCCTCTGAGGCAAACCGTCATTCCTTTTCCCTGAATGTCAGAAAGTAACACCATTTCTGTGGCAAATCTCACTAGGAAAGGAAAGTCATACGTGCCTCTTGGGCACTGTTAAAGGGTCATAAATAAATGCTTAACAATTATTTCCATGAAGGAAATTAAAAAGAAAAAAAATAGCCAGCCAAGTTGCATCAAGTGTAACAAAACAAAAAGCTAAAATGATGGATAAACGAGCACAGAAGATACTGCATTTCAATTCTCTGTTGGTCCTAAGTGATCCAGGAAGTACAACAGCACTAATTAGCATTGAATTTCTGAATGTCATCACACAAAGTCAGTGATATGAGTGTCTAAGTATTTTCAGAGAGAAGAAAACAGAAATTAAAAGCCCAAATAAAACGGAAGTCATTCTCTGTCTGCTTCATTGGATATTACCAAATTAACAGAACTACACTCCTGGTGTCAGTCCAGAAGACTGCAGTTTCCCCAGGACAAGTCACTGTGTGAGCTGTATGAGCATGGTACTATGGAAACCTAGGAGTGGAAAGGTTGGAAAATTTTATCTTTTTTTCGATTTCATTGAACAGTTCTGCCACTTCTACAATATAAAGAATGACTGAGAAGGGCTGTGATTTAAAGAAAATTTCTTTTTGCAAAGGTGGTTGGCTAATCACCAGAATGTGAGCTTGCCTTACAGATAAATGAGGCCTAAAAGAAATAATATGAAAAAAGCCAAGACAGATTTTGTCTTATATCTCAACTTTGAGTATAACACATTCATATTTACTAAACTGTAAAGGGTATCTACCATTCAATGTACACCTGGAAAGCACATATGGATGCAGAACAGAATTCTACAGAAGCAAGGAAACATGGAGTACAGATACAGGTTTGCCTTGTGGTGCTAAGCTGATGTATTTGAAGTGACTAGATAAATTACTATGCAAAACTGTTTCAAAACAAGTGAAACCAAAAGCTTAGCTAAAGGGCTGTGTGATGACTATGCACTCCCCCTCCACGCTTCCAGAAGGAGCAGCCCTGGTGTGAGTCTCATGGTGCAGGTCTGACAGATCCATTCTACTCTACATATGAGGACATAGAAGACATGATGAAAAGTTACTGGATTGTATTCCCAAATCTGTCTCTTCTCTCTGAAAACATTTCCTGTTCAAATTCTTGTTTCCTGGTATGGGTTGTTCTTTACTTCTATCGAATGGCAGAATGGAAAGGAGAATTTGTCAAACTGAAAATATTTGGTCTGAAATGGAGCTGGTTGAAATGTTTTATTACCAGATCCTTTTCTTACTAAAATACGCCTTCCCAGCAAAAAAAGTGTTTTCAGCATGACTGTATTTTTCCTTTGATTTCCATGCACATTCCTCTTATCCTATGTAACTTTTCCCATTTAAAAACCCATTGTTACCTTTTTCAGTGAAGAAGCTGGATGGAAAAACTAATGAAGTACTAATTTCCAGAAATTTTATTTCACTTGAAACTTACCTTTAAGAGATAGAATATAGAGATCTTCTTTCTGTCCCTGAGGCTGAGCTACAGCAAGCAAAATGTTTGGCTCCTCTGTTAAGAGACAAAACCTGAGTCTAGCAGTTCACAGACAACCATCAACATTAAACCAGAAAAGATTGGGAACTGCATTTAATTGTGGTGGTTATCTTAATACTGCTGCACCTGGACAAGGACCAATAAGGACTAAAGAATGGGCACAAAAAGAAACCGGAAGAAGTCCCCTGAAGTCTCAGTTAAGTACCCTGGAATACTGCTGTCATAATTTTATTTTCTTGATGATAAATTCAGGGATTGATCAGCACTGCTACCCAGGAAAAGGGACATTTCAAATGCCTTATCAGGGCTATGCTTTCATTTTATTATTTTTGGTTGACATACAAAATTCAACCAACTCATTCCCAACTGACTGCATGAAACAATCTTCACTTCAGTGGAGAAATGGTTGTGCCTCTTTTGAACATTCCTTTGTAAAATATTCAAGATAAAATTCTGTGTCCTGTTCAACCTCTCACCACACTGACAAACACTTTTAATTATAATTGGTCTATTTGAATTATAGCCTCCTAGTAGAATATGGTTTGCAAATACCGTAAATTTCATAGCAAAGGCCAAATTTTCTAAAGGAAGGCCTACAGCTATGTACTGCCACTTAACATATACTGGCAAATGGTCAGAATTTTCTGGCATTTGCAGGTTTTGTGCAGTACTCAAAAACCAAACAAATATAATCCTCATGTTTTTTCATTTCCCCTTAAAGAATACTTACACAAAGGTCAAATTTTTGTTCTATTACTAGTTATAGCTAAGCTCAAATAGAATATAATTATTAAATTTATTTTTTACTTGAAAAAAAATCAGGAAAAGCAAAGGTCAAGCAGTCATCAATCATAAATCAATTTCATTAAAAGTGCACAAGGTGTCAGGGATCCAAGAAATCTCTGAATAATTTATTTTTCATTTGATATGGCCGGTGATCCTCTCTGTTATATAAGTAATGAAACCCTTTACAATATATCATAGAATCATGGAACAGTTTGGGTTGGAAGGGATGTTAAAGATAATCTAGTTCCAACTCCTCTGCCATGTGCAGGGACACCTTCCACTAGACCAGATGGCCCCCCATGAGGACCGGGCTTGTGAACATGACACTACTGCTATCTGTCTATAAAAAGCTTCATCTACTTGGTTCTCCTGGTGAGGTGGCCTGTAGCAGACCCCCACTATAATGTCCACTGTCACTGCCCTCCCTTTAATTCTGTCCTATAAGCTCTTGGTCAGCTCCTCATCCATCCCCTGGCAGAGCTCCATGGACTCCAGCTGGTCATTGATGTAGAGGGGGACACTGCAGTCTCATCTCCCCTGCCTGTCCTTCCTGAAGAGCCTGTATCCTTCCATTCCAACACTCCAGTGACAGGAGTCACCCACCATGTCTCCAACAAGATCATAGCCCTCCAGGCACACGCACATCTCTAACTGATCCAGTTTATTCCCCATGCTGTGTGCGTTTGCACAGAGGCATTGAAGTTGGGCCCCAGATGAAGCTGACTTACTGGCTGGAGTGGCTGGAATTCCTTTGAGATATTTCACTCATGCTTCCCTGTTGATCCCTATCAGCTCAGGAGTCCCTGGTTCATCTCTGTAAGACTTCAAGTGTGCTGCAGTGTATCCAGCCCATCTCCCAGCAACAGGCTAAGGGCCTGTCCCTCTAACCTTGATGTGTCATACCATAGCTTGTCACAGGGAAGCCTGATATCCCTCTCCCCCTTCAAATTCATGGTGAAGATTAGGTGTTCCACATTTTGAAACATGGGTCCTGCTGCCTAGAAGTTGCACTACACCACCTACAATACAGATACTTGCAAAAATAGTATTTGTTGGTGAAGAACCCTCACAGTGTTCATGTTCATGGACATTTTTCTTATAAGAGCAGGAATTCCTTCCTTGGTGACATAATCCTTAGATCAAGACACCTGGTTCTCAGCAAACAGTGATGAATATGTAGTTGAAGGAATATCAGTAACGAGGGAAATAAGGCCCAAGCTCAGTTTCAGTCTATTCACATCCTTATGGTTAATTTAAAAGCAGAGTATGTAAAATGACGATCATCAAAATTCTGGATCACTTAAAAGTGCCTGTTTCACTAAATTATGCATTCAATTAATGAAGAAATTAAATGAAAGGAAGATGCAAAGGCATTGTGGTCTTCAAGAATGAAATGCACTTTGATATCAATAGTTGTTTTATCAGCAAGAGATCAAATGGAATATACAAAAAATCTGATGGAACACAAAACCAAATTTCATGAGCAGGAGTTGGGGCTCATTTAGAATGTTGCCCTGATTTAGCTTACAAATAGCTTCAGAGAACCTGAATCACGTTTCAGCTTTCCAATTCTACATGGCACCACCAATTACAGAAGATAATACCCCAGCTCACTAAAACAGTCTGTATAAACTGCAGTTCAATCACGTAGAACGAAATAGTTTGTGGTAAATTACAGGAGGAAAAAGCAACCTGACTACAAAGCTCAAGATTCATAATATCTTGGACAAAACAAACTGAGAATGACATATGAAGACAAGGGTTAGAATAAATCTGATAAAGATAAAAGCACCTCACTATTTGCATGACTGAGAAGGTAAATGAACTATAGCTAAAGACCATTATACTAATTTCAAATCCAACAAAAACTCGTAATTCTGAAGGTTTTCAATCCAACTCCAGTTTGTTTTATTCACTTTTACTTCACAAGAGCCAAATGGCTGAACCATTCCAAACTAATAGCTTATGATTAGATCTGAGAAATTATGACCCACAAAATGGTGAAATTTTTCAGCTTTTCAGAATTTATTATACTAAGTGATCTCTTATTTAAAAGTTTCATTCATTTTTTATCTAAAACTTGCCTTTGAAGGGAATACTACTATGTATAATTTAATTATTCTTCCTTTTGCTGTATGGCTGACAGCCTCAGCCCCAGGTCAGCTTCAACTTATTGTGGACCCGGCACAAGGAGAAAGTACAAAAAACTGTCCTTCTTCCACAAAGTTAAGAGTTTAAAATCAGGGACAACAGATGGATAAGGACAGATGGGAAGAACCATGGAACAACAAAAAGGCAGTATAATGAGCAATCAGTAGTTCCAGCCTACCAGTATCCCATCTACAGTCACATACCTTGTCAGCAGCTGAATCTGAAGACACAATATGGAGAACAGAAAATGCTCTCAAAAAGCCTCTACCAAGCATGGGGAAACACAAGGGGTGTTTTCTGAAAAATGTAACAAGATAATGATGAGGGAGGTTGGTGCTGACACCTCTGTATCAATGAAATGGCATCAGGAGAGACAGAAAAGTTCATGTGGGAGTTCAAAAACCAAGAAGTATAGCTCACGGACGATATAAACAGGAAGATGCAATGAGGACAACATGAAGCGGCAGAACAGAAAATCACTTGCAGCATAATGGGATTTGATGGAAGGGATTTCAAGGAATACTCCACCTGGAGTACTGCATCCAGTTCTGGGGCCCTGAACAAAAGAACAACATGGAGCTGTTGCAGCCAGTCCAGAGGAGAGCCACAATTATGATCAGAGGGCTGGAGCAGCTCTCTGATGAAGACAGGCTGTGAGAGTTAGGGGGGGTCTAGGAAAACTCTCCACCGCCAACTCTCTGCTGTGACATCTCTACACCAGGACATCTCTACACCAGGACAACTCTCTGGGGATCTGCAGAAGACACAGGGCTGTGCTGGTGACCCACGTGGCTGATGTGAATCAGACATGGACTACGACACATTTGCTCCACTTTGGCGTTCAGACTGTATCCTGATTTTTACTTTCTTAAAATTAATGTATTGTTATTGAAGACCTTGCAGTCTACAAATTATTCTCTCCTGTTCCACCAACACTCCACAAAACTCTACAGCATAGAGCCCCAATGTTCAAATTAATGGAGCTGTAATTTGTGCACTTCGAGTGTACAGTGGGTCAGGAAAATAACTGTCACCAGAGACAAGGCTGTAGTAGCCTTGAAGTCATATGTAAGTTTAATTGTATTACACTATTATTTCACTTTTAAAATAAATTATGTAAAAGAAACACAACAAAATCCTTGAATTTCAGCATGTATTTTACAAGAACTATTACAGCATAGAATAATTTTTTCCAAATGTTTCAGAGAGAGAAATGTAGGGAAGCTGAGTAGACAAAATGGTCTGTCACATGATAACAAGCTTTCCCCACTGATTCTTTGATGCAGTAACTTCAGGAAATTTGCATTTACCTGGTTTCATTTCGGTTTGTGAATGGGTGTTTACAGATTTATGGGGAGGAAACTTCCTATCATGTCAGCAGAATAACAGCAACATTATTTATTTATCCTGCCATTTGTCTTGGAGTTGCATGCTGCTGTGACCCTTCCTTGTACAATCAACAGCAAAGTCACTGGTGGCTTGTACAAGGTCTTTGGCATGCCTCCCTGTCCAAGAGCAGACTTCTGTCTGAAACAGGTCTTTCTCTCTGTTTTAAGGGTCTAAGTGTAGGCTCATAAAAACTTTTCCAAGCCTAAGCTTAATTTGTAGTAGAGGGATTTTTCAATGAGAAAGGCTTGCAGAATTTCAGCATCACAGAATAGTTGTGGTTGGAAAGGACCTCTGAGATCACCAAGTCCAACCATCACATTTCATAGTGACATTCATTTGCTTGATGAGCTTTTTCTCTCTGTGAACAGCATTTCGCCAATACACAGGCCCAAGGTTTGGAGAGAGAAACATGGTTTTGGAAGCAGCTGGGATCTGCATTCCCATGGGTCAGTGTCTGCACCCTGTTTTGACACTGAAACCCAGTACAACTAAGGAGAAGCAAGCACATCTGAAGATGAAAAAAAAATTTTTTTTAAATGTTTCACTCAAATAGAAGGAAGAAATAGCTTAAATTAAGAAAATGGGAAAACAAACAATATCAGAAAAAAACGTAGCATTAGGACTTTCAAATAACAGAAATAAAACTGTAGTGGATATTTTATTCTAGAAAGTCTTGTGCCTTTTACTAGAGATATATTTTATTGCAAAATTTTTATTTAATGATAGCATCCTCAGAGAAACTTTATGTGCTGCTTTTTATGTGGTTTTTGGCTGTATCACATGGTGGAAACTGAACCCAGATCATTCAGACTACAACATGCTTGTTCTTCATTCTTTTCTTCATTTATTTGGGTGAAAGTTGAAGTTTATGGCTCACAAGCAGCAGCCTTATGCTGTCAGCTTCTCTTGAGGGCTTCGTGCTGTGAACACAGTCAGATTGCTTTCTGCCTTCCCTGTCTCAGCCATGGCTCACTCTGTCTGGAATAAAATCTTGATATTTTTCTCTGACATCTTCTCATTGATATCAATATAGCTGAAAAAAACCCTTGATCTCCTCCTGCTTCCCTCTAAGACATCCCAGCTACTGCATTCTTAGTTACTGTAGCAACCTGCTTGTTACCTAACATAATTTTGGACTCTGGAGCTCACTTTGCCTCTGGCTATATCTAAGCCTTACTGAACTCCTTCTGAGGTCCCTTTTAATACATGTTTTCTGCCAGTGCACAGACCTAAAATTTTTATCTCAGCTTATCTTGTGTCTTGACTACTGCAACGTCCTTTCATCTGGCCTTGGCAAATACAGTCATGGCCTGCTCTTACCTATTCAAAACGATGGAACCATAGAATGGTTTGGATTGGAAGGGACCTTAAAGATCATCTAGTTCCACCCCCCAGCCATAGGCATGAACACCTTCCACTAGACAAGGTTGCTCAAAGCCCCATCCAAACTGGCCTTGAACACTTCAGGGAGGGGGCATCCACAACTTCCCTGGGCAGCCTGTTTCAGTGTCTCACCACCCTCACACTATAAAATTTCTTCCTAATATCCAATCTAACTTAACCCTCTTCCAGAGTTTAACTTTCCCCCTTGTCCTCTCACTACAAGCCCTTGTTAAAAAGTCCCTCCCCAGCTTTCCTTCAGGGACTGCAAGGCCACTGTAAGGTCTCCCCAGAGCCTTCTCTTCTCCAAGCTGAACAACCCCAACTCTCTCAGCCTGTCTTCATAGGAGAGGTGCTCCAGTCCTCTGATCATCTTCGTGGCTCTCCTCTGGACTGGCTGCCACAGCTCCATGCCCTTCTTGCATTAGGGGCCCCAGAACTGGACACAGTATTCCAGGTTGGGTCACACAAGTGCAGAATAGAGAGGCAAGATCACATCCCTTGACCTGCTGGTCACGGTTCCTTTGATGCATCCCATGATGTGGTTGGCTTTCTGGGCTGTAGGCACATGTTGCTGGCTCATGTTGAGCATTTCATCAACTAGCAACCCCAAGTCCATTTCTTCAGGGCTGTTCTCAACCCATTCTCCACCCAACTTGTATTTGTGCTTGGGACTGTGTAGGACCTTGCACTTAGCCTTGCTGAACTTCATGCAGTTTGCACAGACCCACCACTCAAGCCTGTCAAGGTCCCTCTGGATGGCCGCCCCACCCTCCAGCATGTCAGCAAACTTGCTGAGGGTGCACTTGATCCCACTGTCCAGGATGCCAACAATGATGTTAAACAGCAGTGGTCCCAATACTGAACCCTGAGGAATGCCACCCATCACTGATCTCCATTTGGACATTGAACTGTTGACCACCACTCTTTGAGTGCAACCATCCTGCTAATTCCCTATCCACCGTCCGTGTTTTCCAATTTAGAGGCAAGGCTGTTGAGCAGGACAGTGTCAAATGCTTTGCACAAATTCAGGTAGATGACATCTGTTGCTCTTCCTTACCCACCAGTGCTGTAACCCCATCACAGAAGACCATCACAAAGCCAAAGTGTAAAGTGTCTATAAGTGGAACTAGGTTTATTTTTCTATTCACAAACACTCCATTCCTCTAAAACATGTATTAGAATGCAACTATATACAGATATGAAACCTCCAGGCTTTTGAAGTGAAAGCAAAACTCTGCAAAGACAGGGCAATAGCACCGTTGCAGCCATGCCTACCAATGCCTGCTGTCTTTGGGAACTCCAGCAGCCAGTATGTCATCTCCAATTCTCAATTGCTGCCGCAGGCTAACAGCCACTGCACTTTTTATCTTTTCAATATGGCACTCTGCAATTATTTATGTGAGAGTTAAAAAAGTACAGCATCCCCCAAGGCATATCTTAACTATGCAGAAAAATGGGATAGGACATTTTATGAGTTCTGTTTTATGAATAAAGGAAATGAGAATTCCACTAAAAACAACAACAGTTTTGAAAAAAACATCACCAATGTCTTTAAAGCTGCGCAACTCAAGACTACAAATAAGCTTCCCTGAGAAATGACAAGAAACTAGGTTTTCACTCCAGGACATGATGAAGAAAGGGTGTATAAAGCACCACACACAACGTGTATGTGCTGAATGAACTGTCAGGTATGCCCACCAGTACAGCATGTAAAGGTGGCTGCTCCATCTGTGCAAGATCTCTTCTTCCCTCTATCAAGTTTTCACTTCAGCTGAAATGTCAGAAATTGGGGTCTAGGGAGAAAAAAGAAGAATGTGCACCTAAGAAGAAAGGCATCCAGGTGTAAGCACATCAAGATGTGACAGCAGAGTTAAAAAAGAGAAAGGATTGACTGATTTACATTAGCAAAAAAAGGTATGTTTGCAAAGCCAGCATGCTTTAATATTTAAAGATGTATCAAACATCAACAGTCTGTAATTATTTCACTTTGAATTAGTGCATCCTTTCATGGATGTATAAGGGAGAAAATAAATTTGTGATTTCTGAGTTTTAGAGAGTGAAACTACAGCACTATCTTGCATGTTGCCTTTCATCTATGTCCAGTTTTGTCCAGTGTTTAAAATTGAGTTGTTTAGGTATTACCTTCACCATTTTGAAATCATATTTAGAAGAACACTTCAATATATTTACACTAAATGAAAAAATAGGAAAGTGGTGGCATAGAATAGCTAGCCAGCCTGAAACCAAATCACTGGAAATCTGTGTTCAACAGTGAGCAAAACCCATGTAAAACCAATCAGCCACTGTTATTTGCCACAGTTCCCTCAAGAGAGGCAAAATTATATATTCTTGTTGATGATCAGCCATGTGATCTTGTTAACTGTGAGTTTTATTCCTTGATCAGTGTTCCAGATATGTATTTTTCTCCTCTCGTTAAAAGTATTTCTGTATTTCCAGCAGTTCTTGAATGTTCATAAATGGAGAGAAAAAAAGACCAGTACAATAAAAGACAGCTTAGTTACAATTTTATAATATTTGAGAGTAGAAATGGTCTTGGATGAGGCAAGGCCCTTCTTTTCAATGAGCTCTATGGCAGTCCTTCATCATTGTTAATGAGAACAATGTACATGAATGACAAGCTTGTTATTGAAATGCTGTTTTGAAGACTCTCTCTCCTAAGCACTTTTTACATCAGTTTTAGGAGCTGACACCAATCTTTTCCAAGTGTGCTACATGCTGTCAATTTTACCTTGATATGCTGGATTTACATCCAGAGATGCTGGCCATAGATATGTCAGGAAGACAAAATGATCAGAACACTCCAAAGGTTTCCTCCAGCATGCCTGTGGTTTTCCTATCCGCTCAGAACCTGACTGTGCTGCAGAGCATGCTCAGGAAAGACGATGGGAAAGTAGCTTGGCTTTAGTGTAACTGCTCTGAAGCTTTTAGTGTTGAGTTGAATGAGAATTCACAGCAAACAAGACTCTTCTGAATAGGTCTAGTGGGACTGAAGGCTGGTGTCAAATTCTCTTCTCTCCTTCAGGTCCAAAGTAGCAATTAGCTGCTTCCATGCTACAGCTGAGATGAGCTTCTCTGGTCTCTTGGCCAGTAGTGCTTCTTAGCATTTGTTAAGGGCACTCAAAATTCCTCACAGCAGTTGTATGCTACCTGATAGCTCCATGTTTAAGTTGATATGTTGCTATACAAGGGTCAGCCATTTTCAGTGCTTCTTTCTGATCAATTTCAACAGGCAGCCTGATAACTGATGAACTCTTTAGGTTCTTTGCAGGTGCTGTCCTTCAACAGTCTGGTACTTTTATGAGAACTTGTTTACAGTGAAAATGGTTTCCTCTCTAAGGCTTTGGTAGATCTTTATCCCTTGAAAGCTTATGTTAACTTTGATTTTTTTTTTAATCTGGTTTTTATTTATATTTAAACATTTTTTCTTTCTGGTGCCACACAGCTTTGCTACCCTTACACTGCATGTAATCAATACTGCAGATGGTCACTCCCCTGTTTGAGCTCTCCCTTAGTTCATATAACACTACTCAGATAGATGAATTCTCCTATTTTGTTGGTGATTTTCATACAAAATGACTGCTGAGCCTCTCATTTATGAGAATATTTGTTTTACCATCAGCGATTTCTGTCCTTGCCTAGCCAGCTACTTTTGTTAGCTTAGCCTTATACTTTTTGGACATGTTTTTAGTCATGATGTTTGCATTACCCAACCCATAATAACAACAGAGCACACAAGAATGTTTGCTACTGTTCACCTTGAACTAATTAGTTTCTTAGTTTTCAGCTTAGTGAATGTTTTGCACCCCTGTACACAGCCATGAAGATCTGACTCCACAGGTCTGACAGTTGTTCTGCAAGATCCTCTCATAGTCTAACAAAGTCTTTTGAAAACCAAAGCAGTAAGAGGAGCCTATTCCTTTATAAAATCCTCTACAATTGCTAGGACATGTATCTAGTTCATCCAAAATGCTGAGAGCCTCAGTTGAGTCTGTTCCTTGTTTTGCATCCAGTGTCCCTCTACTTCTCTTACTGTCACACTGCAGGAACCTCCCTCAACACCTCCCCAGCTGCAGTATTCACCAAGACTGCAGTATTCACCAAGACCACCCTGTCAGGGCAGTCTAACAAAACTCCAATGTTTCCGCTACTGAGGAAAAATTGCTTTTTGCCAGACTTCATTGCACAACTCCCTCAGCTTCATTAAAATTGGTGCTGTCAGGTGCCCTCAGCTTTTCTGATGAGATTTCATCCACTTCCATCTCCCAGGAGTTTTTCAGCCTCTTGCAGCTTGTGCTACTGACAGGCTGAGGTTTTCCAGCTTTCTCTACTGCTTGGCATGAGGATTGTCTAGAGTAGTTAAAGATTTCTTTGAAGTCATCTGCACATCTGCTTTCCTTGCTGTATTAGCTGTGAATATTTTTTTCCTTTTTTTCTTTGTTTGGCACATTTCTTTCATTTACTCTCCTGCTGAAATACTGTCTTTTCCCATTATTGCAAAAGCATCTGCTTTATCTGTTACATTTTTCATCTTTTTCTATCCTTCCCTACAAAGCTCTTCACTAGTGGTTTAGCTTCTGCTACTCATTCTGTGCCTTATTCCTAATTTTTTTATTCATTCCACTTCGGAGTTCCCCCTTCTCTCGGCAAGGGGCCACATTTTCTGCCTGTGATTTTCTCCAGTTTTGACTCTTATGGTTTAATAACATTGCTGCTGAGCTCATCTCGGAGCTGCTGAGTCACTTTCACTTGTGCTTGACAAAGCCTCAAATGAATTCCTCAGCATCAATCTTTCCCACAGTATCTTTCTGCAACGCCACTTTGTACCGTTTGCCAATGCTGACTACTATGTGAAGCCACTGATTTGCAGTTACATTCACAGGTTGGCAATGCCAAGATTTTGGTCAGAGGTGCCAGTGATAGTTTGGAGTAACTGCATCTTGGACGAATGAGTCGAATTTTGTTTTGCCAGCTATCAAACATGCAAGTCCGTATGAGTAACTACAATGCTTTCAGGAAGAGGCATGAAATCTAATGTAATGACTCTGTGCCAACAGAACGGCTTTCTGACACAGACTCTAGTGTCCTACCTCAGGTCACGGCCTGTGCTGCATTATTAAAGTAGAACAGCAGAGACTGATCCTTCCCAGTCTATTCTCTAGTTTCCAACAACAAAAACTACAGACTTCCTGAACCCGATGTGTCACCAAAACCACTGTGTTTAAGTAGCCAATAATGGAAATATTCTTCACAATTCCTTCTAAAATCTATTTGAATTGATTTATTCTTTGGAATCCATTATACTTTTTGCCAATTAGTAACATAAAGCAATTAAAAGCAACTACTTGGTTTTTTTTGAACTTGAAAGACTCTTTGAACATCCTCTAGTTATATCTTAAGAAGAACCACGGATATTTTTTCACACATCAACATCTCACTGCCTTACACGACTTTATACCGTATTTCCTGCACTGCCTTTTCCTCTGTCATCTCCTGGTTAGCTACAAGAAGCATAGCTGACCTAGGTCCTTGAGATCGTAATTTAAGAGCTTTTGGTGGTGGACCTAGGAAAAAGTACTCTCATAACCACATGCTCATAGCCCACCTTCACAGAGCTATAAATACATTTGCAGGGCATCACATTCTCACAAAAGCCCACTTCCCACACTTATCCACAAACTCAGTGGTTCTATTTTCTTTACCATTTCTATGAAGTTGCAAGCACATAAGTTGGACTTACTGATCTTTAGTTCTTGTCACCAGTAAGGGAAGTCTTTATAAACACAGATGTCACATTTCCTATCTTCCATTCCCCCACTACTGCTATTAAATTAAGCAGTAGCTTACTCCACAGTACATAATTCAGCAGTTTTGTAGAGGAGCTCTTTCAGAAGTCAGAAGAGGACTCTTTAAAGGAACCTTTAGAAACTCTAAAAGAACAGATGTAAAACAGAGACCTCTAAAGGTTCCTCTAAAGCGAAGCCTGGCTTTAGAAGCCAGTCATCTGGCTTTGCTCTAGGCTTTGCCTATTTCTTACAATTTATTTTGTCAAGAACTTTCACATGTGGAACCACTGTGGTTGATATTTCCCAGGTTTTCTTGTAGATCCTTATTATTACATCCTAGGTCAGTAGTAAAGATCATGTTAAAATGAAAGTCGTATCGTCACACTCTATCAATAACACTTTAGCAGTTATTGTTGAAAACATCTCTGTTTTGATTGCTCTGTTGTTTGGGAGTGAAGCCAACAGCTGATCTTTTAGTAACGGGTTTGGATCTAGCATATATTCTGCACTGCTAATAAAACTAAGCTGATGAGTGACTCTTCCACAGCAGTCCCCATTGTAAGTACTGCTTGGCCATATATAAACATTATGATCAAAGATATTTCTTCTCTAAAATACTTCTGATCTTCATCAGAATCAAACTTTTTCAGACCAAGGTTGTCACCTCCATCATGATCTAAAGGGTCCTTATGGACCTTTATCATTCTTTGTCTGAAATATTACACTCACAATACGACAGTCAAGGTCCCATGGGTGTTTCTTCCCAAGGTGCTTTCTGTTGGCAGACTTAAACTTTTCAGGACCTTAGAGGTTTTTTAAGTTAAAATTTACCAGGAGCCTCCAGAAAGTACAAGCATTAAGTAGTGTTTTGCACACTCACTTTTACTAGAGTGGTAAACCAATTCAGTTTGCCTTTCCATTTACTGAGCTCGTTTTACTGACCAACAACTCTATAAAAATGCCAAACATCTACTCTTCATTCTTTTCAGCACCGGGGCCTTAATTTAGCATTTTTTAACTCTTAACCTCTATCTTTTGCTCTTTTGAAGACTTGGAAGATTGCTTCTTGATATGGTAGCAGTACGTAGTTGTTTCTGTTAAAATGCTGTATTAAAAATTACTTTTTGTAACTATTTGAGTATTGTAGTGCCATATGTGGGAGAGAATCCAAAAAATGCTCTTCTCTGACACCCACCCAGCACAAGACAAATGAGCAGTTTAACACAGTAACTTTAATCACAGACAGATACACTAACCTAATTGAGGTTTGTTTCACTAACAGTTGGAAATCCTCAAAATGCAGATATTTTGAATATATTTCAATAGCTGCTCTTTAATTTTCATGACTTTCCTCCCTTGGCAGAGAGTACACAGTCAGTTACTAGTTTTGTTCATTCACTCCAAATTTCTGTCATTATCCAATGTAACCAGCAGTTTTCTTACACAAATACTCATTGTTCTCAGCATGTTTCCCCTTCATACAGCTTCTCATTTCATGGTAATCACACAAGACATTTTTCTTCTTAAAATCATGATGTACCAACAAGATAAAGAACATAAAAGAAATCCAAGACAAAACTCAGCTGAATGACATGAAAAGCAATGGCACATCTATTTTTCAGTTTCCATTCCTTGAACACATTGATCATATAGGATTGTTTACTTTTTGTCACATTTTTCCTCCCCTTTTCCTTGTGAGGTACTCTTAGAGCAAAGTCAACTCTCTTCTAAGGTTACAAAATTATGATTCCATCCATCTCTGTCCAACTGAATTAAATGCAATGTCTCAAAGGCATCAATATTTCTTTCCAGAAAAAAGAATATTTTGGTTTAAGTCTTGTTCTCACTCGTTCAGATGTCATGATGAACCTCTACTGGTAAGAGGTAATCTGGGAAAAAATAAGCTCAAATTTTTTTAAAAAGACTGTAAAGTTCTTCAGAAAGGAGGAAAGGTGTGTATATGCCTCTTTGTTATTGCTTTGGCATTATTCAGCTCCCATCTGGTTCTTTATTTATAGCCTACTTTGGAGAAATGGCTAATCATCACAAAAGTAAAAATGCACCCTTCACTGCTAGCAGGTTTTCTGAAATACAAGTTTTCTGTAGTATGTTTAATAAAGATTTTTTTTTTTTTACTGCAGTGGATATGTATATCAGAACATAAGTAAGTGTACAAGTGCAAGAGTGTATGAAACTTTACTCATCTCTGATCTCAAACTATTTATGAGAAAATACAGAAATATCTTATTCAACCATCAATATTTCAGTGTGAAAAAAAAAATCACACCAAACTTGCAATAGCTGCACATGAAGTAATCTACTCTGTTCACTTTGTAGGTCTAAAAAGTAAAGTTTTTACTCACAAGGAATGATTCTTTCATGAAGCTGTCTATGACACTAAAAGTGAGTAACATTACCATGTGGACTAAACCTGCACAAAATTGGAATGAAGTTCTTCTGCTAGGTTAATGTTAGGCAACTAAACAGATGCCTACAACAGACTTTTCATAATGAAAAACTTTATAAATATAATTAAGTCTGTAATTTGAATCATTTTATGCAATATGATTAAATACAAAGACACTGTCAGAAACAGAAGAGAAAAAAAATAAAAATGTTACTGCTCATTCTGTGATTTCCTGGCAGGATATTAAAGTCTTTCAAAATGAACCACGTATTTTTAACACAGACACTGTAGGATTAGGAAGACTGAAGGATCAAGTGTCCCAAAAAACAAAATGGAAATGCTTTTCAAGTTACGGAAAGTGGATGAAGCAATTCATTTCAGCTGTGTGCATACCTACCTCTGTCAAACGTAGGTATTGAATATGTGCCAACTTCATTTCTTTTCAGTAAATTGGAAGTTTCAGAGAATATTCTACGTTTACTGGGACAACAGTGAGATTCCATGAGATATTACACGTTGAAAGATTTTGAATGAGGTACAAGCAAAAGCTCATTAGGTAGTACATTGAAACCAAACATCATTCCCAACCATAGTAAAACAGATACTTTGAAGATCTCAAGACTATAAATGCCCACATGCCTCCTTGGGTACCTGTGTAATTAGCCTGATTTTCCAAAATCACTTTGAACATGACAGGCTTCCTTGATTTTTGCTGATCATCTATAAATGTAAGCAGATTTCACTGGGTGACACAATTTAGACACCTCCACGCTTAAACCAAAGCATTCCTGCTTGGAAATCCCATCCTCTCCTGGAGTTGAGCTGCTTACCTGAGAAGCTGACTGTCAAAATACGAAGCTGTACAGCTATATGTAAATAAGTCTGTACCACACAAACGTGTCTGCTTACCTTTGCCTTGCGAAAATGGTAGACTACCAGCATGCTTATGAAGTCCAGCAGCATACAGAGCGTTTGGAATGAGATGATAGCCAGCCGTAAATACTTGTCCTCCTGTGCATAGCAGGGAGAATCGTCTGTACAGTAAGAACATCCTTCCCTGCAGGGTAGGCAGGTGTACACTTCCTCTGACAATTCACCACCAGAAAAGCGATTTTCTGCATCCTTCCCTGGAAGTGTCAGAAGGGTAAGGGGAGACACCTTTAGTTGTACAGTATGGGCAGCTCATCCATACAGGAGTAAACCAGTCCTCTGCTGACTCTCCTTCCCTCTCTGTTGGTCTCTTTCATTAAGTTCCAAAATGGCTTGCCAGGGCTGCTTTTGTCATTTCACCTTCACTTGTCATGTTCAGAAAATGCATACCAATTCAGACATGAGGGAATGAGCTTATTAAATGTCAAATGCTTTCCTATTGTATTTAAAGTCAGCTAAATCTGTGCAGGAAATTCTCTGAAGGAGCCTTCTGAATGGGGAAAAAATTACACTGAAGATTTGGGAATAAGGAAAGGATTTTACACAGAAACATGAAGAGCAGACTCATTAACTACTAATGTACACAATACAAGCTCTGACCCCCTTCTGGATTGTTCCTCAATTTCATAAAGATGCTATCTTGTGAATTAATTAGCTTCAAATTAGATAAAACCCTTATTAATTAACATTTGTTCAGCATGCTGTTGCATGATCACACTATTCTGTCCCTAAAGCAAAACACTAAAAAACACTAAAGCACTTACACTAATATAATTTTCCATTGTTCACGCAGCACACCAGGAAATCTGGGAAACCTGTCTCCAAGTTAATATTTTGTCTACAAAAATCAATGATTCTTGAGTTGACTTCTCATCCATCCAGTGAACCCACCAATAGAGCACACAGGAGGATTCCTACTTTTACTGATCCATGAACACTTGTCTGTAACCCCCTGCAAGACTGCTTACCTTACAGGCAATTTATGGAATAAAAAGGTGAAAGAAAAAGGAGATGAAAAAGAATAATATTAAATAAGAAAGAAAATCGAATTTGCTGAAAATGTCTAATATAAGTAAGATGGGCTTAGGACTTCCCAGAAACAGAAGAATGTGGCTGAAGCCAAATTAATGTGTGATAACTTCTCTCACTTTTCACAAGACCAGATAATTGCTGCAGTATCTTTGATTGAAATTCTCCTCCTCTGCCAGTGAAAATAGTAATCCATCCATTGTTTAGTGTTAATTCAAGAGACAGCCTATTCCATATTGGCCATTCATATTGGCTTATGAAACTCTCTCCAGAATTTTAGTTTGAAACATTTGAAGCAGAAGGTTATCTACAAAGGTAATTATTTCTTGCTTTCTCAAATCTGTGTACAAATGCACATAAGCACACATCTGCTGACAGGCAAAGCCTGGGAAAGTGACAAAGAGGCTGTATACCCAAGTTTGTTCATTTGGCATGCCATTCCAGCAGGCGTGTGCTCCTCACCCTCAGTGTAGGATGCTTTGCTCCCGCATCCTGCAGGGGGTGGAGAACAGGCTGGCATTTCACACGAGGGTTGTGGATTCCTCTTTGGAGCTTTATTCTGAGCAAAGATGTTGGAAACCTGAATATAGCAGAGTAGTGCTGACTCATGCTGGTAGCCAGTTTTTCTTAGATCTTGTGTCTTTTTGACCCAGAGTGTGGAGGCAAGAATGGAAATGTTGGAAAATAACTGTGCTTAGGCATCCCAAGAAGGATGAGAACCTCTAAGGAACACTAATCCTGAAGGTATCCTAGGATTGGAACTTCTTTTCAGAGCAAACACCCACACAACTCAGCCCATCATCATTCCAAGAGCTTTGCCAGAAATCACCTTCTCCATATCTAACATTACATCTGTTTCCTAAATTACAGCTAGAGCAACAGACCCACACCATCCCCTGTAAGAGACAGAAGTCAGTCTCCCACCTCCCATCTATGTATCCAAATCAAGACTGCACTACCTACTGTCAGAACCTTCCACTTCATTTACTCAACATCTGCACTCATGTCAACCTGCCTTTCCACCACCCACCTGTTCCTTTATAATTTCCATAAAGGGTTGTCCTTCAATTAGCTCATCTCCAAAAAGATTATTTAGTCTCTTTAAAACCTCCATTTCTGAGCCACACATGAGACATTTGTTAATGTGCTTCTATTGTGGTAACTAAATAAATTATGTTCCATGTAAAAACTTTACCACTGAAAAAAAAAAAATTAAACCCAAAAGTTATAAGATTACTTCAGTCACAGATACTACATGAATATGGATTCATCATTTTGCATGGTCCTGAACTTGATATTCTTACTTTATTTCTGAAATGTTCAACTTTAAAAGTTGTTGCAATGAATTTATAATCCATTTTAGCAAGCATTTTATTATCTGAGTCATGCATGGAAGCTTCTTCTACAGTGATTCAAGCCAATAAACAGTTGCACATTGCAGGAAAAATCCAAAGGATACGACTTCATAATACAGCAGCAAGCCTTTGCTTAGATGTGTCTGGTGTCATGCTGTATACAAAGGAAGATCATCAATATGCATCTCCTGCACTGCCAGCTAGGGCTTATTATCTGGTTAGTATCTTTTGACTTTGAAATGATTCTTCATTATAGCTATTATAAGAAAGATCCAAAAAATCGGATCTACTTGAGAATTTACACAATGTAATATGGAATTATTTACAATCTCTATTTTCTTTTTTTTTTTTCTTTTTTTTGCTGCCAAAAAAGAAATAACATTTCTCAGACCTCTAAAAGAACTTCTCAGGAAAGAACCATTCATTGTATTTACCCCTGACCGGGAGCTTGCTTGGCCACCCACACTCTTGCCCTGACTATGTCTGGCCCTATCCCCTCACCAAAGTCAATGTAAGGTCAATTCAAACAACAGACAGTCCAAGCCAAGGATGAAGTTACTGCCTCTTACAGCACTGCTAGAGATTTCCCTGTGCCATGCTTTCTCCTATCTCAGCAGCTCTGTGGGATTATGCATGCTTCCTACAGTGAAGAACACCGTTTTTTCCTTCCCACAAGATGGCCAAAGACTTTAAACACTGGTAAATCAGACAGACAAGAAGCCAATTCTTCATGTAAGGCAGCAGCAGTTTTATGCACTGATATAAATGAGATGGAAGCAAACTCAGAAAGACTGACTATGCTGCACTTCAAACTGAGGATAAGGAAGGTATAAAAAAGTACTGCCATCAAGGAGAAAGAACAAAAGAAAAAATGCAGTAACAAAAAAAAAGGATAAAGCAGAAGGATAAAACAAATAATTGGTTGAAAGTAGGCATAGGGGCACAAACTAATACGAAGTATAGGAAGAAAAAATTTTAGTACTAGAAAAATAAAGCAAAAAGCTTAAATGCTTCAGCTATGTCCCCCTCTCTACTACATTTTTTTTTCCAAGTTCTTCCCTCTACTATCCCAGTCTTATTTTTCTGTCTGATTGGCCCATCTGTTTTTGAAATGGTCTCCTGAGGGTAACTCTTCATCAACTTTCATTCTCCCAAGCACACTCTGCTACGCAAGGAGTGCCTGAGCAGCTGTGACATTGCCAGCTGAGATCTTCCTGTAAAGTGAGAACAGCACCACAGACTGTCAAGTGCCAAGGCACGGATTGCTACATCCCAAACAAAGTCATCCTAGACCCCAGTCAAAACTGAGTGCTGAGCAGAAGAAAAGATTGATTCTGTTCCTGTTCTGTTGCAGCATAAACGAAGAATAACATCAGCAGCATTGGCAATGCTGCGGTAACTCAGTGTGTGAGTGTAACTGGACCTGCTAGCATCAACACCTGGTCATCAGCTACAGGTATAACCCACCCCCCAGCAAGGGATCACTGAAGTCAGTGATAGCCTTCATACGTGCAAAGACCTGCAACATATGAGTTCTGTTGAAGAACTAAAACCAAAGGGCAGGGTAAAAAATAGAAATTCCCACTCAACTGGAAACTCCTCTTGAGACTTTTTATGTGACCATAGCACTGTTAGAGACAGTAAAGTCCCATATTCAAAGAAGAGAAACACCTCTATAGCTTGCATGATTTTGCACAGGGCAGGTTCCACATCTGAACAGTGAGAGCTGCACAGAATCTTTGCAATATATGGATGGTCCATTGCTAAATAATGAACTTTTAGGTTGAACAAAGCACTGCTGTTCTATTAAGATCTTCCACTGCAAATCTGATTACCCTGTGAGGCAGAGAACCTAAGGGCTTTGGAGAA
Organism: Hemiprocne comata; assembly: GCA_020745705.1. NCBI lineage: Eukaryota > Metazoa > Chordata > Aves > Apodiformes > Apodidae > Hemiprocne > Hemiprocne comata. Next base: position 18,733,500 of record CM036587.1, read on the forward strand.
GGGTGTTAGAAAATGTTAAAATGTATGTAGTCAGCAGTTTATCTATTCTACCTGTACTACTAGTGCTACCTAAAAATGAGCCATTAGAAGAAAATGCATAATCACGTACTCAAGCACTTAAACTTTAATGCAACTTGCATAGATGAAATACATCCTTTTCTAAAATCAATTTCTGTCCTCAAAAGAGACCCTGGAAATATGGCAATAACTGTGTGTCTCACTAGTACCCAGGGTCCTCATTAACCAACACAGCAAAAACTAGAAGGCTTTGCATATTTCCGCACTGTCAATTCTGAAGAACAAACTCACACTTGGGAGGGAAATAACCTTTTTTGCTCCATGGCAGGATACTTCTCCACATGGTCTCCTACCTAGCTTTCTATTCACTAAGAGAATAGTCTAAATTTCAGCTGTGCACCTGTCCCCCACCTACTTCAGGAACCTACAACGTGAGCTATGCAACCTGCCTGTGAGCAGCAACACATGCTGCTTTAAGTCAGAAAAGCAACCAACTTGCAGAACCTCTCCTAATGGAGGACACTATTAATGCACTTTTTACGCATCCTGGCATTCAGGAGCCCAGCTGAGTTTGCAGAGGAAGCAGGTAAGTGTCCTGGTCTGAGAGTACCAGGATAAAAATTGTCTATGGCCATACTAACCTGAGACCTCCTGGGTGCCCCCAGCTGCTGCCGGCCTGTGGCTGTGGCAGCGGCAGCTACACTGGGGGAGCAGCTGTGCCTGTGGGGAGGCAAGGGTGGGTCAGGTGACCCACATGGACCAATCGCAGTGTTCCATGGGAGTCCATGGTGCTGCCTATAAGATGGCTCCTCCTAGAGCCCCCTCCTGGCCTCTCTGGCTGTTGTGCTGGCTGGGTTGGGGTTTGCTTGTTTGACATCTCTCCCTCTGCTGCTGCTCCTACATACTGTTTTCTTGCCAGAGAAGAACAGCATTCGCAGAGACAAGTGTCGCCTTCTCCTGCCTCCCTGAGTAGGACCAGCTTGGATGCTCCAAGGCTGTTGCACACTGTGCTTGGGACCCTGAATTTGGGCATCCCCATCTGCTGCCAAGTCCAGTTTGGGGCTTAAAGTCTCTCTCTTATTCCCCTTATCCCCTTATCTTCCCCTGGGAGAGCAGTGGGGAGGATAACAGAAAGCATCTTTCACCCAGTTATTGGCTGAAACTGTGACAATAACTAATCTTTTAAGCCTTCCCGGCAGCAAACTGTGTAGAGTGCCCAACATCACTGCAAAGCCCTTTTATACAACTGTCTTACAGACTCAAACGAAAACATTCATCTGGACCTAAAGCAAAACCTTGTCCCCACTTAAGACTCTGATGCTTTCAGTACAATGTGCAACTATAAACCATATTTTGCTGTGATGCAGAATCCCAGTACAACTGAGAAATGCTCCCATTTCAAGATACAACCCATTCAATCAACTTTTTCAGTCCACGGAAGTACAGAACTGAGGCATTTTCCTACCTATCCAACCATTCATCCATCCACCCACCCACATCTTATCTTGAGACCTGCAAGTCTTTCCTGCCTCTGTATGTTCTTCCTTGAGGAATGCTTTCTACAGAATTTAACATTTCTACTCATTTTCCTCTCTGCTATCATCAGACTTCACCAACCCATCTCTACAAAGAGATCTTCAGGTCAGACATTTTGTGTCAAAACTGCTTGCAGGATTCATGTCTAGAAATCCTGTATTAGCATAATTTTGAACCTTCAAATACATACTGAAGCTGTTTTAACTGTGCCATCTTTTCCTCTTTTCTTTTTACAGAATGCACCTGGGTGAGAGGGCTAAGTTCCTTTGAACCACTGTTTTTCCTACCATTACTTCAGTCATTTCCAGTCTCACACTAGCTGTCTCACTGTTCACTTTTTGAAATCACCTATAGAGCTTGGCAGTTTGAGCTGCATCCAGAAAAATTAAAGCAGCTCTTTATTATTGACTGTTTCAAAACTTATGTTTAAGTTAGCTCACAGTAACACATGCTGAAATCAAAGTGGCCCCGGATCACATAATTACACGCTGTAAAATATCAGCATATGCAATCACTTCCATGAGACAAATTTCACTCTATGCTACCTTTTAAGAAACTCAATCAACCTTAAACCAATCTAAGGCAGCTACATAGGCTCCTCCTTCTATAGTAAATGGAGAAAAAAAAGGTTATTTGCCTGAAGAGTTACTTTCTCATGTAGACACAAATTCTGCCTTTCTAAAGCAGCAGAATGACTCTCCAGGGGAGCCACACTCTCACTGCTGACTGTAGTTGAAACCTAGGTGACTAATACATACCATGCATATATACATTTTAGACAGCTGATAGAAGACAAAATTAATCTCATCCCCAATGATCCCTAGTGCTGTTACAATCTCTAGTCACATTAGTTTTTTGTGTTCTGTGGCATTTGGTATGAGAAAAATCTAAGAATGATTTTTTTCATACACTCATTCAACGAGTTAAATCCCAGCCTCACTGTAACTCATGGCACTGCAGGAACAACCAAACATAATCCTTACTCTATTGAAAGATTCACACAGCCCAGAGAAAAGGCACTATCAGAAGGCTGCCTTCTGTGACACTCCACAATATGAAAAGAGAAGGGAAACAAACACTCACCAGGTAAACTGTTAAACACACTATGCTGTTTATGTTATATATATATTCATATAAGATATGACATATAGGTATATATGAGATATACTGAGTTAGGGGTAAGATACTTGGCCTATCTTTATCCAAACCTGATCAAATCAACAAAAAAATAGGCCAACCCATGATATAGATCAAAGTATTTCATATTTGGTATTCAGGGCTGTGGACAAATAGGGAATTCTAAAGCTTTTCCTAATATTACAAGTTACTTACCTTTCATCTATAACCCCTGTCACTTTCTTTGTAAGAAAGCAGAACCCATGAGTAACTAATACACGAAGGAACCTGGAAGCTGTATTTGCAGCTCTTGAGTCCACACAAAAGAATTTATTTAACCCAATTACCCGGTACTCTGTAGCATGGGGACATACTTTTTCAAGTACCACATCGTATAATTCTGCACATGATTTACCAGTACAAAATCTATCTGTGAGTATTACAGAGCTGCACATTAAGTGCTGAAGGCATTCTAGAGGCATTTCTATAGTGGAACAGGAACAGCTATGTTCCCACAAGGCAGGAGATACTACACACAGCCCTGGACCAAGCTTGGTGAAAGTCACTCATTGCCATTCCCTGGGCATCTCATACAAACTGCTCCGGCAGCAGAGAGCTGATGACATGAACCTTTGGCTAAGGATGGTGTGAAGAAGCTGGGGATGGTATTCGCTCAAAAGCAGGAGGCAGAGGGGGATGTCCTGTTACACCCTCAGGCAACATCTCTACACCTGTGACCGCAGCATGTGCTCTACTAGTGTAACTACAATGATCTTGGCACAAAATCTGTGCAGAGATTATGCTTTGGTCATATGATGAAAGTAATAAGCACCAACTTCGGGCATGCAGTTTATGTATTTTCCCTGCTGAGAATCAGCTGAGTTCTGCTTCCCTTACTGTGAGCAACTCAGTCTAAGTACCCTACAACGTGTGTCCCAGGCAAGTGCAGGCTGTATGTTATCTGTATTGTACAGCCAACCAGACTCTCAGGCCTGATTCATCTCTAATCCCCCATCAGTAAGAGTTAAGAGTTTGGATGCTTCTTTGGATTCTCCTTTGCAAAGGAAGTAAATTGAAAACAATTAAATCCTGCACAAAAGTAGGGGTTAAGGCATTCTAGTGTGCGCTGACCAAAGAGAAAATTACTAGATCAAGTTCCTCAATACTTGTGCATGAGCACAAATGCCATAAATTGCTGTTTCCCCACAGCAAGACTTCTTTTCATGTTTTTCAATTTATTTACAAATCAAACATTCTTCAAGTGGGTATGTTTTACAGGATCCTCAAGAGTATCACAAATGACAAACCAAAGGGCTGGAACTCCTCAAGTGATTATATAATCCAAGAGTTGCAAACCACTGGGATTTTACTGCATAACCCTGATGAGGATAAAAAGAAGTCCTGCATTATTAATGCTAGCTCTGTTTTCTTTTTTTTTTTTTTTTTTAACTCAAGCAAAGGCACTTACTCTGAAAGCTGTTCACTGAGAAGATGTTTGGATGATAGAATCCAGCCTTGCAAATACATTTGTAGGCTCCAAGCACAAATCCAAGGCCTTTAATTGGCATGCACTGTGAGAAAGATAAAAAAGAAAAGTCATGCAGATAATCATATAATGATATACTCAGATGTATATTCAAGCATCAAAACATTACAAGACACTGTGAGCAGACTTCTAAGAATAACCAGGCACCCCTTCCAGTTTGATGGTATTTTCTCAGTGACTTTTCCTGTAGTCATATATCATTCCAATTTTTTGTCTTGTTGTTCAGCACCAGCAAACTGCAAGGACAACTATAATCAAGTTGGTCCCACTGATAAACAAAGCAAGTGTCAAATTTGACTCTTGTGCTTCGGCTTTAGGTGGGATGTCAGAACAGATGACATTTTTCTAGAGTTTCCAGCACTTTTCCACAGGAAAGCAGGCGGAGTTCAGATGGCTGGACTCATGCTATGTGACGAAGAACATGGACACCTGCAGCCAAATCACCAACCTTCTGCAGTCAGCACAGGCTAGTGCCTGTGCTGGAATGGCAACCATACTGGAGTGGAGATTAACCCAATCAAAACAAAGCCAACAACTGGTTAGAGAAAACGGCTGCTGACCTAAATCTGACCTAGGTGAAAGAAAGCAAACATACGCTAATGGGAGCTCTATGCTTCTGAGCTCCTTGTCCTTTTTCAAGGAAGTAATACGTGTAACAAGTTTTAACTCCACGTTTAATTTTGACATCAGGACAACCACAGCAAATGTATTACAGTGACAAAACATCTACTGTCAGACCATTTCTGTACAATAAATGGATTGCCTAGTACAAAGTGAAGAAACACTTTGGCAACGTGAAGGTAGAAATACTGGTAACATTATTTTCCCTCAGTACAGCTCATTTCACTGTGTCAGATCGAAATATGCTACTGTATTAGATGCCTGTCCCAACAGTGATTCTCCCCCTCTACTGCACTCTCATGAGACCCTGCCTGGAGCAGTGTGTCCAATTCTGGAGTTCCCAACACAAAAAGGACGTGGAGCTGTTGGAGCCAGTCCAGAGGAGGGCCACAAAGATGATCAGAGGGCTGGAGCACCTCTCCTACATATAAAGTCTGAGAGAGTTGGGGTTGTTCATCCTGGAGAAAATAAAGCCCTGAGGAGCCCTTAGAGCAGCTTTGCAGTACCTGAAGAGGCCTACAGGAGAGCTGGGGAGGGACTTTTTACAAGGTCATGTAGTGTAGCGATAGGATTAGGGGATAATGGCTTTACAGTGCAGCAGGGTAGATTTAGGTTGGACCTTAGGAAGAAATTCTTTACTGTGAGGGTGGTGAGACACTCGAACAGGTTGCTCAGGGAAGCTGTGGACGCCCCTCCCTGGAAGTTTTCAAGGCCAGGTTGGATGGGGCTTTGAGCAACCTGGTCTAATGGGAGGTGTCCCTGCCCATGAAGAGAAGTTGGAACCAGATGATCTTTAAGGTCCCTTCCAACCCAAAGGATTCTATTATTAAAGTAGAAAAAAAAATTTTCAGGGGAAAAGCCTTTCTGGCTTCTTGCTTTGTAATGGGAAGGTACACACTATTATAAGCGACTGCATTTTCAATTTGAAGGCAAGGAAGAAAACAAGTAGCTTCTACTGAATTCTGCAAACACCACAACACCCCTAGTACCATAGCCATGATCCATTCATACTGAACAAATTCTTCATATAAAATGTGTCACAGGCTCATGAATCTGTTCTGCATTATAATAAATGCTTTACTAATGATCCTTTCACATACATCCAATATTCACCCCAAATAAAAGTCTGTAACTTTCATTGTCACTGACCAGTCTAGAAATTGAAAATGAGCAACATATTTCAAGCACTGTTATCTCTCCTTGGTCTATGATATTATCCTTGTTTCCAGTCTTTGGCATCTGTAATTCACACCTTAAAAAAACATTGGTCAAATTTTGTTTCTTGCAGTCCAATAATCCCATGCAAAGGTGTAACAGGGATCAGAACATCAGTCTGCTGAAGGGAGCGAAGGAGAGAAAGCAAACCTCAATCCCTCTAGATGCAGTTTCAAACCCTGAAATTTCACTGTGCTCAACACTGCATAGAAACAGAACTATTTACAGCCTCACTTTTTTTTTTTTTTAAGAAATTGCAGCAGCTAGGCAGGGAAGAACACTAAATATCATGTGGTCAAAAACGAGGAAAGTACTCTTCCTGGATTAAAAAAAAGCCCCTCTTTTTACAAACAATGTAACATTTTAATAACATTTAATAGTGCATTAGCCAATGGTTGCAAATATTAGGGTGAAAAAGGTAACAAGTAAACTGAGGAAGTGTTTGCTGATATCTGCTCAACACACAGCAGACACACCCAAGCAACTTCACCCTTGCCCTGGCAAGCAGCACCCTGATTCACAGCCCATCGCATCAGTTGTGGGCCTCAGACCACCAAGAGCACCAAGACTCAGCAGCCCACAACAGTCTGCGTAGACACAGGCAGTAAAGTACTGATCTGCTACTAAGTTACTTCAGGTTTGATCCGTATAGAATTTAGCACTGAAAAAAGCAGATGTGCAAAAAATACCAGCCTTCACATAAGCAAACATAAAACTGACCTGGTTTCAGCTTTCATTATAACTGTGAAAGCAAAGCTCTGGGAATAAAACCACCATACTCCGTAGTATTTTTTCTTCATTACTGGCCATCAGCTTTTTAAAAAATCATGCGTTATTTAATTTGTAAGAGCAGCTACCTTAGGTTAGAACAGAAGCTCAGTTTAGGCTTGTTATCACATCTTTTACATGCCCAGCAGCAAGTATCGAGGCAAACAGTGAAAGATGCAGGAGGGTGGCTACGGAGTGAGCCATGTGCCCTTCAGGACATACACTCCTAAACGGAATTTGCATTCCTTTAACTTCCAGGCATTAGTATTTATAGATGGCTTGGTTACAATTTGGAACAGCTTTTTCATAATCTTTGCTAAAAAGATAATAATAGGCATCTGTACAATTCACACAGCACATTTATTCCAGCTGTCAGTTCCCTGGCTTGCAAGTTTATACCTTCAACTTCACAATATTTGTAAAATGTAACGACTCCCAAGTTTAACATAGTATGGTTTCGATTATACAGTCAGCTTAAAAAATAAGGTATTCAAGTAACATCTACCTTGAAATTATTTATAAATAAGCAGGCCCTGAATAAACACAGACAAATCAACTAAATTAGTTTTAAAAGACTGTATTGGTTTCATTTTTATGCTGCTTGTTGTAAAAGACAAATTTGGAAAAATCCATTATGATAAAGAATATGTCTGTTGGAAAGAAAATAAATCTTTCCAACAACCTGTGCCATTGCTTTGGAAGTCTAAGCCAAATCTTCTGGCATAAGAGAGGCAAAGCCCTTCATCAGATCTGAACAGCCAGAAACCAAGTGACAAAATATTCCACAGGTACTCAAAGCAGGTGTTACACCCCCACCAGAAAATGGAAGGGAAAAACAAGGCAAAAAGAAGCTAGTAGTTTAAAGGAGACAGCATGTGGCATCATGTCCTGCATGTAATTTAGAAACTTAGATAAACTACTAAATAATACAAATAAGCCCACATTTATTTGCTCTGGTTTGGGACAGCCCATAGGGAATTTCTAGAAAATACTACATACAAATGAGTAATTTTGTGCCTGGCACGTGACGGCAGCTGGAACAGTTCATTGTCCTGTGAGACCTTGAGAGACTCTTTCTGATCTTGTTTACCATGTTGCCAAGCATGAATGAAAGAAGCTGAAAGTCAGAGTGACATTCTGCCTGCTGAAGTCAATGGCAGCTCTGCCATTGAAAAGGCTTTACCTGTTTTATTTTCTCACATCATTTTTCTTAGAAGAGCAAAAAAAGCATGTTTGCAGCCTGCTCAGAAGTGAACAATGAACACATCCACGCATCCAAGCTCCTGCTGCACCCATCACCTGGGTGTCTCACACTTGCCTACAGACAGCTTGGGAGGCAGCCAGCGTCCAAACAACACTACTCATTAGCTTTTTCGCTTCAATTTTTTTTTTTTTTTTTTGACACAACAGGGGTGGCCACTCCGTAATTTACATCAAAGGGTTAGTTGGTGGGCCCCCCTAGTTTTCTCCTACCTTCTGAGTGCATCAGTGGAGTTAATTCTTCTTTGAATTCAAGTTTTCAAATGTGTTTTATAACAACAACGGACTTAAAATTATAGTGAGTTGTTTAAATCCTAAGAGAAAGCACCATATTAGCTGCTCTGATTTCAGCTCAGAGCAAATGTTGCTGTCAGAACAATATTTGCCTCAATAGTTTGAAGCTTCACTAAAAATTCCTTGCTGCTTTGTAATGCTATTTTTTATTATTTTAGTCTTGTTAAGCCATGGGACCAGAGTAAATAGTGATGGTGAGCAGTCACAGCTCAGTCACACAGATAATTATAAATTACATGTGATCATTGAAGTTATAATAGCTGATCTTTTATTAATCTCAGCAGTCACTCAAATCTCTCAGAAAAAAAACTGTTTTGTTCATGTTATGGTTTTTACTTAGGATACTTTGGTTACTACAGACAACCTAGAAACGGAAAAGTCAAATCACCCCCAATCCAAGCAGGAAGACACTCACTAAATGTAACAAACTGTGGAGTCTTGACCTTCCAATTAACCCTTTCTGCAATGTGAATCAGTTTGGTGACCTGGCTGTATGTTCAAGGACATACAGCTATCCCTTCTGCTTTTCATCACCATTACTCCCAAGATGCCAACATTATCAGCCATTGTTGGATAAACGATGTCAAAAATTCAAGTGCTAGTAAAAAAAAATAAAAAAGGTGGAAATGGAGCATTTTGCAAAGAAATAGAGTAGAGAAGATCAGAAATACATACAAATCATGGTACTTGCACAGAAGACAGTGAGAGGGCAAGAAAAGTGAATTAAGCAGTGTTCAAAAGCAGGTTACTGGGTGGGGTGGCATAAGCCATAGAACTACATCATCAGTTGTAGTCATGGATATGGAGAACCCAAGATCAGCTTACAAGCCATGCTTCCCACAGTTGGGATCCTTTACTGAATGATGAAAACACAACAATTACAGCAATTTTCAGAGGATAGGTAGCTTGGGACACCCAAAGGTTCTCAGCAAGGACAGTGTTTAAGACAGATTTTTCATTACTGCTGAAAATAGCTGTGCAGGCTACAATCAAGCAACTTAAAAAAAGAACAAAACAAAACAAAAACCGCAAAATATCTCTTCATAGGACAGATTGGAATTGTTACTGGAAACCGGAATAACTTAGCTTCTGATTAACATGCTAAACAACAAAATTACAATTTCTCTTCTAGAAAACAGTGTAGCAATTACAGGAGAACCTGTTAACAGACACCAAAGGGATTGATAATTTTATGGCCATTAAATAATGCAGTGTGATTAATTTGAAGGCACTTTCTCAGGGTCAGATTTCCTTGGCCTTGAGGATAAATTAAGACATTTTTACTATTAGCATAGGTTAAACTGTATTAAGAACAAAGTCTAATTCACTTCCTAAGTGTCTTATCTACATTAGAGAGAATTCTCTTCATACTGAATGGACTTCAGAATAAAAGTAATGTGCACATTTATAAACTTTATTTAAAAAATTTACATTAATACCAAGAACAGACATTCACATTTTCTTGTAAAAGCTGACTGGAAATACTAGAACATCCAGTTCAAGCCAGTAACTCATCAAGAATGTTGTAGAGTTTAAGCAAAGAAAATTCATCCAAAACAGGAAAGAGGGTGCACAGGAGTCACACAGCTTATCTCACAGAAAGGCATGGCTGAACATCCTGCAGATTTCACCATATTTTAGGAAGAGCCTGACTGTTAAGTACCACCAGCAGGGATAGCCTGCTGGCCCTGCTATTTGGAAAGGGAAATATTTTCCTTTAGTTCATCCAAAAGCTAACAAATAGCTGCTATAATCAATGGATAATTTTGATGTATAATCCAAAGAGGGAAATACAACAGTGGAAAACAAAGCACAAATTTTAGTAAGTTAACGCAGCATTGCTAAACTGACATTTTCTAGCCAGCTGCTGTATCGGTCACTTCTACTGCATTTCACAGCAACCATTAATTACATTACCTCTTGACTCTTAAACATGTTTAGGCTGATTCCACACACTAGCAAGACATGTATGATCACTTTGGAAAAGATATTTGAAGTTTTGTGTCTGTTTACCCAATACATGCTAACTTTCTGGACCTTCTGGCTGGTTCCAGGCAGTACACTAGGGGTGAGAAACTTGCTGAATTCCCACAAGCTTCACGAAAATAACATCCTGGTAGAGAAAAGATACTGTATCAGTGTCTCTACTGAGGCAGAGACTCCATAATGAGGACATACACCTTATCAGACAGTAAAGAATGCTCTTTGGAATGCTACAGTCATAAGAAAAGCTTTAGCTGGCCCCAGTGCCTTCTTAGATGTCAGGTAACAGCATAAGGAAGTGCATCAGGAAGCCAGGCTATAATAATGTTCCTGTTCCTTGGCATTCAGTCCATTTTTTGGACAAGTTGGCCCATTTTTCCAGAGGTTTTTACTACTCAGGACTGCCAGGAGTCTTCAGCAGAGTCCAACTATGTTAAGTTGGATAACTGATGCTCCTAGTCACAAAACAATTTCTTACTTAAATTCTATTTGAGTATTTTGTGTGAAACATGACTGAGAAGACAGTTGTATCAAGGATACAAATTTTAATCTTTGCTCCATTTTGCAGCATTCTTTCCTTTTATATTAGTGCAACATTACACAGCAATTGAGGGAAAATACCCATGTCACTGGTACTTGAATGAGGACACAACATTTTTTATCACAAAACAGAGTATGACATGGTCTATTAAACGAATCTTTCAATTTACTTCTTAGTCATTGGTAAATCAAAACTCCCAGCTAGGTTCTGTTCATAAGCAGGATGCATTTTAAAAGTGTATTTCTTTCATGCAAGAAGAAAGTCAAGTCCTGCAGCGGACTGACTGCTCAGTCTGCAAATTGATCAATATCCTTTTAGTAATTTTGCTTTATTCGGGATTGTGGCCTCTGAAGTTTGACAATGTGTCAACTCATCAAGAAAGTTAATCTTGCTTACAAGATAGTATCAGAATTTGAGTTTTTCTGCTTGTCAAACGTATTTCCATGTTCCAGCCACAGGTCTCCCACCGTCAAGGTTGGGATGTCTCTCAGAACTGAAGTTCGTATCACAGTTTCTAGGTTTAACCTATGATGAGCTCCGTTAAACAACAAATTCTTATTGATTGTTTTCAATCTCATCCCCTGCCTTCTTTCACAATTTCATCTATCAAAGGAAATGATGATTTTGTGACAAAGCCATCATTCCTCCTCTTGCCCAAAAACACTGCAAGCTACTGTCTGTCAGACTGCTGTTCAAGCACTATCGTAAGGGTTATCTCACAGAAGTACCACCATATTACTGCCGTCAGAAAAAGTTCCCCCCAAACTCCCATTACTTGAGTGTACCAGCCTCACACTGATCTTCAGAGTTTGGAGCTCTACACTCATGCATTACAAGCACAAGTCCCACAGAGGTGCTGCATGTCCTGCTAGCACCATGAAAATACAGCACCCCATAAAACAGCAATATACCTTAATTAATACCTGTCTAGTTGCTTACTGCTTCTCATCCAGGACACCAAAGAGAGATCAGCCATGAGGGTAGACCATGAAATCCTGTTTTTTGCACTAACACTTGCTTTCCTTTTGCAACCTTTATCAGATTTGAGGGAAAATGCCCTTATTTTGAGCAGTAACTATCCTATAGGTAAGCACTCACTTCTAGGTCTAAGGCTAGCCGGAGGGCTGCTGCTCCAGCTCCCTGTACAGAGCCACCATATTCAAGACAGACCCCTTGAAATCTTTCTTCTGTCCTCCTGCTTCCTTTATCTCAAAACTAAATTCTTACATTTTATCCAAAGCCAGTGTACCTTTGATGACTCATATTCACTCCTCTATTGCCTTCTGGAGCTGGAGGGTTTGGCCATGAATATGAATTCCTCGGAAGGCTCTAAATGACCACTTCTGATATTTAATGATACTTCTATCTGCCCATCATTATTTTTCCCTCAGATTTCCACTTAGTCCAACAAGGCTACTCCTGTGCCCTGATGATTAAAGTCCACTTTCCCCTGTTCTGCCCAACTCCTATTTCCTTCTCAAGCTGAACTCCTCCTTTATACAAGCTACAGTCAGCCTCCATTTGACATTACAAAAGCCACCCATCATAAAGATGTTCTCCGAAGCTCATGATATAACACCAGCTTTGATACAAACCTATAAGAAGCATTCTTATTTAAGAAACTGAGAATAAACGACTGTGTTTAGACATGTATATGAAAGCAAAGATTCCCATGTCCTGTGTCAAATAGGGAGTCCTTGTGTTACAGAGACCTCTTGTATCCACAGAAATTTTAGGCGGGTGCCTGCTGGAGCACATCGCCCTTAGCTTAAAAGGTCCCAGAACTCTGATGGGATTCTGTGTCAATGTTATGCCGAGGACCTCCATGGAGCAGCCCAGACTACAAGAGTGCCAAGGTAGCTTAAAATCTTCATTGCAGCCCTCCTCCATTGTGAGAGCTCCAGCAGGATAGCTTTCTTCTTGTACAAATCTGAAATATAACTAATCTTTAGCACAGAAGTGTAGAGACATTTAATTAATCCTCCAAGATGTATAACAATATATACATCAAAATGAAGATAAAGTTCAAATCCAAACCGGAATTATTAAATACACTTTCAGTTCTAATTTGTTCAGCACTCTGGTTTCCCTCAGTTCAGCAACATACTGTTTTTGAGCCAAGGTCCCAAACCGGCAGATGGCTTAACCGACTCTAAAATGAGTTCCCTGCTAACCCCAATGGCAGATGGCAACACCACAGAGACACAGGAAAGATATAGTTGTTCCAGCTTGTGGCAGGAAGCAAAGGCAAAGCATCAAACAATCTCTGGAACCAGAAACTCTGGAACTTTATATTCCTTTCCCTGGCAGAGTAACTACTGATAACACTATTTGAAAAGCATGCGACTGAATTTCAAAGCTTATTTCCCAGGGACCACTGAGAGTGTCAGAAAATTCTGCAAGTTTGTCTGCACCGTAATCATTCCTTCCTCAACTACTCCCAAGTATACAGTGGTAGAAGGGTTAACACTAAAACACAGGAATCGAAGTGGCCTTCATGCAGAAAGGGACCTATCATCCTCCCATTCTATTTAATGAACTTGCATGAAAACAGGGGCTAATGAATAACAAGTAACTTGGTATATCCACTGGAGAGAAAGGAAACTATTATTCAGCAGCTGTCAGGAGCTGGTTCACAAAGCATGATGGATTCAATCTTTTCTGACACTGTTAAAATTAAAAAGAAAATTGTTTTCTATTATTAATTAAAGACGTGTACCTCTTGTTCTCAGAGCTCTCAGAAATGGTGAAACAGCATCTGGTAGCAAGACTCTGTAGACATATAAACCTCAGCAGACAGTAAGATGCTTGGAAGAGTTTGCCTCAGACTCAACAAAATGTCAAGTTTACTTTGCATCTGACAGATTAAACCCATTTCATTTGAAGCCAGTACAGAAATAGCACCGAAGACCTGCCAGCCCTAATGGGACACATACATGCACACAGAAAACCCACCCTTGCTCCACATCATCTCACTTTTAACTCTCACTTCAAAATCCCTTGAAGAGGCTGCAACACAGTTCTCATTTCTATTGAGTGGCAAGTCCCTGACCAGTGAAGCTAAAGCCAGGACAAATGAAGTCACAAGGTCCCGTCCCACATTCACAGGTTTTAGTTGGTAACATGTAGATATTATAAAGGTGACAATGGAAAAAGAAACAACTTTTAGGTTAAGAGTGAAAATGTCTGGATTCTGTGACTCCTCAACCTACAGTTAACTGCATCAGGTTTTGTTTCATATTTATAAATATATAATGCTTGCCTGTCTTCTTGGGTTAACAATTCCATAAGAACAACAACATTACAGCACACAGACTTGTAAAATCAACTTATTGTTGTATCCGGTTACTGCTCACCCCTCTCTGTCCTTTCTGTCCTTATTCTGCTGTACAATGCAACATGTCACCAAGGACATGAGACTCGTGACCCACCTCACTCCCAGGAATGACATGGACTCTCCATTTGCCTCACTCTAACAGACTCTTACTCCCAACACTTAAAAGCAAGAGGCAAATCCAGACACCAGCCTATTCAGTAGCCTGAACAGCCTTCTCAGTTCAAATACAATGACCAGTACTTTTCCAAATTTTCTAAGAGCAGAAATGGGACACAGACAGGGTCTGCCAAATTTCTATTCTGAGACTTCTAAAATTCCATCTCAACAACTGATTTCATTAAAACCAGAAAAATCTTCCTGAAAGTAAATTGCATGAACGTCTTTCTGTACTGTAAGTGAATTATAAACAAGCCAAGTTCGAAGACAAAGGTTTCTATTGAGTTTCCTTGAGTCTGAGGCAAACTTTCCCATGTACTGTCATTGCTCTGTAAATTCCAGGAAGTTTCTGAATTCCATATACAAAATTTATAATTCTATAATATAGTGAAATAAGGAAATACAGAGAAAAAAAGAAGAAAAAGAAAGGATCCTTGCCCTGAAGGAGGAGTAACTTGCTCATTATAATGTAACCATTATTGAACATTATTCTTGTGACATAGAAAAGGTTACCTGACAAGCTAAATTGCACTTTGGATTTGCCATAACTTTCTGCTATCCTTAGTAGCTCATTTGAGACTGGTATGCTGCTTATATTACCCTGACCTGTAAAACCCCCCTGTTAATACTGGCAGTGATGCTGGTACTGGCAGAGCAAGTTACAGACACTGAAGTTAATTATATTCAAACTAAAGTAACTTTGGGAAACGCATTTGGATGCATTCAGCATCTGGCTACTTCTCAAATTATAATCTACTGTAAATGCACAACTTTATTTCCTCAATGAAGTTTTATTGGCTTGTGCTAGAGCAATTAGCATTTTTGTGAAGGAAAAGCTCCCTGGATACAGGTCAAAAGTAAAGGAGTGAGGGGGCAATTAAACACCTCCACCTGCATCCTCCCACCAGCAGCCAGGTGAGGACCAGTGTCCCTTCATCTCCCTCCAGCTGTCACAGGTGAGAGAGGAGAAGGACAGGCATTTATATGCTGCACCCTCACGCTTTTTCTCATTACAGTTTCCACAGCTGAAAGACCCATGATTTTAACACAGAAACACTACTTTCAATGGCATTCTTTAGCACCATGCAAAAATTTACTCAGATATTCATAGAAACTATTAGTATCCTGAAAATGTTCTCCTTCCCTAGAGATACATTACAGGCTTCTCAGCCACATCTCATAGCTAACTCTTATAATAGAAGACTCCAAAATAAGTATATGGAGAGTTAAAAAAAAATAAATCTCATATTGCACTAATAAAAGTAAATACTTCTGTTAATTTGGAATAATAAATATGAGTTATATACTTTAACACAAATACCAAACAAATTAAGTTAATATAAAAAATAATACATAACTCACTTTAAGCCACCAAGAAACTTGTTTGCATGTAAACCTGCATTGAAAATAACAAAAATAATTACTAGAGTGGATATATGTGATCACCATCAATTAACTATAGCTAAAGCAACAATGTGTGTCTGTTTGAACTACACGGAATTGAAAATATTTTACTGTAAAAAGTTATCAGATCCATTAATGACATTAATAATAACTAAGACATTTTTTATAAGATTTTGTTTTATTTTAGTAACAACTCTATACTGCCATATGTCCTCACTGAATCTCATCTTAGTGTATATAGTCTATATATTTTTCATTTACTATCTCCAGGTTACAAATCAGCAAATTTCAAAAGTTTTGTTCCAATCAGTAACTGCTGACTTGCTCAGTCAGTACCCTCATCCATTACTTCTTATACACAAGTCACAATTTGGATTAAAGTACGGTTTGGCAACGAGAAATTTCTATTTTTAATATAGAACAATACCAAGCAAAATTCCAACAAAACATAGATACAAACTAATACAAGATCTAATCTGGGATGGAGAAGACTAGAACAAGTCTATAGCCAGAAGGCAGCCCACTGGAGGAACAGCCAAGGGCTGCAGCCCAGCTCTGTACTGGGCTGTTCCCCTTGCCTTTCTGCACCAAACTGAACGGAGCTGATATGTGCCTTCAAAAAAAATCACACCACTTGAACTAGCATTTTTATGAACACCACTTTCTATCGAAAAATTGTAGTTAAGCTTCTCTTATTTTAGTGTCTCTCATGTCAAAATTAAGAATATAGAGGAAGGGAGTAAAATTTAGTACATCTTATTACCCCTAAGGACCCCATCCAGTATCTTCCTCCCTCATACTCCTTCCCCAACCTTGTAATGTCTACATCTTCCAGACAAACGCATTTATCCTCACAGGCAATTGTGCTGCTGAACCTCAAACTGCAGCTGAGGAAACATATTTGAAAGACAAACCAGCTTTTAGAGGCATAATGTCAAAAGCAGCTGAAAATACACAGCAGTTCACCAATTCTTCAGGAAATTATTAGTGGTTATTTTCAGAATCACAATCAACATGTTCAGAGCTGCACAGAACAAAAGATGTATACGGTCTCTGTCACATGAAGTTCAATGTAACAGACACTTGAAAGACAAAATGAGAAGGATTTAATTCTGTTCTAATTTACTTTTATTTTAAATAAAACAAAATGCTAGTAACTCCAGTGCTTCCAGTCACCTCACTGAACTTACTGGCTAATGATAATAATCAAATCTACGCTTCATTATGCGTTTAAACTTTTAATATACACTAAATTCCTTTAATATAAATAAATCTGTTTAGACTACTAAGAAGTTATAAAACCTAAAAAATTAAGACCACCATAGTATTGAGTGCCACCTATGACTCCAGCTTCCAGCAGATTACAGAAAGACCAGAAGGCAGGGCAGGTTTGTTGCTATTACTCATCGGCAAATAACATTCATTTAGCAACTTGATTTCCCAGGTCCTCATCAATTCCATCCTTATCAGTGAATACTTTCCTAAAACTGTTTAATCCTCAAATCCATGATCAATGGCAGAGAGATTATGGACACAACCTGAACTTCACTGATAGGACTAACAACAAGGCTCTTTCAAAGAAAACTGAAGATCCTTTGCAGTATCTGTAGCATCACTTGAGATTACAGAAAAAACTGGCTCAGAACATAATGCTGTGCCATGGCTTAACTGACTCACATCTTTCACACCACCAAAACAGCTATTAGGTTGCAAAAAGACGCTGTCTCAAAAAAGCAGTTCCACTGGCAGGATTTCTCACAGCTCCGAGATACCTTTTCACTTTCAGTAAAGTAGCTGATTTTTAATGCAGCAGTAACTCATAGCTGAAATATGAGAATTTCACTGTTTCATTAATCACCCAGACCTCTCTATACAGACAGCATCCTCTCCCTTTATCGTGTAAAGCCATCATACTTTCCATGTCCTAACTTACCTTTCACATCAATTGCCCGCCAGATTGGAAAGGCTATCTGGCTATCTCCCTCAACGCACAGGCTGGGTTTGCCCTTTTCTCCTCCTACCTGGAGCCCCATTTGCTTCCTCAGGAAGTTTCTCTACCTGTGCAACCTGAAACAGTACTAGTTAAAGCTCTCTCTTCTCTGCCCTGTTTCATATATTTCTTTATTCCATTTTTCTTTCTGGTCTAAGACACACTCCTCAATTTACAGAAAAATTGAGAGAAAGTTGGCATTGAAAGGCCTGGCATTCATCTTCATTACACATATCTCCTTAACTGAATGTGTCAGCAGCTCCTTAGGAATTAAAATTGTTACAATATTATGCTTATTAGAATCATGCAGATTTCAATCAGGATGTTTATTACAAAATTTCATCCCTTAAAATAATTTTGCAGAATTCTATTAAACTTATTGTCCAAACGAAATACCTCTTTCACAGAAGTAAGAGATACTCCTGCCCTGAAGACACTAGCTTCAAGTTTATTTTCTCCTCATTTGCTCTCAGAAAAGTAGGCATCATAGCTGCATTCCTTCTCCCCATGGGAGATTCTGTCACCTTCTCTATACTGGTTTGCTTCTTACTCTGAAACAGATTTTGATCGTTGCTCTGCTGGAGTAAGAAACTGCCAAAATGAGCAAGACAATCAAAATATAGCCCTAAAATAAGGTACATAACAAAGCTGTTATCCTGTTATCTATGGAGATGTCAAGCGCTCCTCAGCTTTTGGAAGAATCATTTGTACAAATATTTAAGCCCTGAAAGCCAACACATTTACCAATCATTTAGACATAATCATCTTGTCACTTACATGCAGCTCAACAAACATGTCATTGGGGAAACCCTACAGTGTAATTAACGTTGGATTGAATGACAACTGAAGAAAAACATTCTAAGCATTTTCATTCAACTCTGAAAAGCAGTATCTAGTATGTCAACACTCACTTCACCAGGAAGATTGATTTTCCCCATTATTATTCTTAATTGTATACATGTAGCTTTCGATTTAATTTCACTGAGGATTTTAATTGTGGCTTGGCTTTAAGGTTTTCTGTTTAGCAGTGCAGTCCGAAGTTTTATGCTCAGGAACATAAGAGATCAATCCACGTCACCTGATGACACAGTTAAGTGATCCAATAGTTAGAAAGAAAAGAAAGAGAAAAACTTACTGTAATTTTTAGGAACATTCAATTTTGCAGGTAAACTTTTAAAAAGAAACAGCAACTGCCAGTTCCACTCCAATAATCATGATATTTTCCTAAATACACTGTTCAGTCTTCTGAAGGAACTGTGGCCTCAAAAGGTCTTATTTTGCTGTCAGTATTGTAAAATTCCATAGAGCAAAACAACTTGCAGTCATAATTACCTATGTTATAATACATTTCTTCTACATTGACTGCAGAGATGTAAGCAGACGTATCGGTCAGCACATCATTTTAAATGCACACACAACCATTGTCTCAGCAGCACACCAGCCTGAAGCTCTGAGATGTGGCAAGGTCTCACCAGAACAGCTGAATTCTCCATAAAGTGCTATTAGTGTCCTGATTAAATATTAATTACAAGAATATAGTTGTACAGCATTTAACTGGGAAAAGGCCATTACTGAATCACAATTTTTCTGCCAAAAAATACCTAACACAGCACAATGTTACTTTCTGCCCTATTTAATATGGATCACAAGGAGGTAGTAAGGGATCTGAAAGCATCTGTCCCACCCAGTGGCAAAGGCTGTGATCCACTGTCCTCCCCACCTTTAACTAGACAAAATCCTGGCTAAGAAGCATGCCTCTTTCAGTAGGAGTACTATCTGCTTCAATAGGAGCAAGAAGAAACTGTTCAATTTCAAAGGCAAGCCAGGCCTGTATGCGGGGAGCCAATGCCATAACTGCTCCCAACATCCCCTGTGCTTCCCCACCCCTCCTGCCTAATGGAGGTTTTGGGCACCTGCCCTCAGGGCCCAGCTGCCAGCCCTTGGCAGGGGTCCCTGCTGACTACACATGGACCACAGCCATCCTTCTGCATGAGGAAAGGACTATCTCCAGCTATCCACACGTATTTTTTTGGAGTCATCTTAACCAGCAGATCAAACTGAGGGCCCTTCCCACGCTCCTTACCTTGCTCAGCTGGGGACTGCCCTGTTGTGGGGCAGTGCACCAGCTCTGCCTGCAAGTGCTGCTGGCAGCTACACAGCTCTGACACCACTTCTTAGCGTAACAAGCTTATGTTGTATGATGGATGTATCACAAAGACTTGAATTCTACTAACTGAGAACAAATCTAGTGGCTCCATTGAAAAATTGAGGTTGCTCTTATTTTGCTAACTTACATTGATAAGATACAGGCCGAAGGAAACATCTAGCACTACCATGTGCAGGGCTGAGCAAACACTCTTCAATTATTATTTGCAAAACTAGAATTGTTTGGGTCATATTTAAAATGCTTAACCATCTGAATCCACCCCAGTGATAAATACTGATGAGGAGAGGGAGAGCTTAAGTTCTGTGTGATTAAAACATGTTAAATAATGATTGCAGAAACAGTAATTTCTGGGCACTGAAAAAACACGAGTACCTACACCTACCATGGTGCAGTAGGCATCATGGGTCTAGGTCTTTCCACTGTACAGGAGGACCCAAACTTGCATCTCACGTCCCCAGAGACTGTTCTAGCACTCAAAATTTTTCTGGGAGTGGTCTCTCTCAGACTCCACCAGAACAGTGCAAGATACTGATCTCTGAGCATTTTAGTTCAAGTCTCTGAATGTGCCTTAGAAAAAGCATCTCATTCTCAGATGCATCCTTTAGTTACCAGGTTACTGATCCATTCACACTTCCTTGGTTCTTCCATGCCTTATGGCAGCACATTTCTTAAGTGATTTATTAAGTTACACTAGTGGGGCAGAATCAAAGTGTAAAATTTACTTCCCATTTCCTCTCACTGGAACATTCCCCTCAGATTTTTTTCACACACTTCTCTCCTGTTCAAGGTGCCCTCTAGGTTTCACATGTTTGACTAGAGCACTGCAATATTTTGTAACACTCATGACAGTGACGGATGGTAGAGGCACACGATCCTTGCCCAAGGAACTTCCAGCCTGGAGATTAGGAAAAGACGATGCAGTCTGGTGTCACAGTTACTGAGCTCTGGGAGATGTTCTTCCTGGGCTTTTCCACTTAGTGCTGGCTCCTCTTCTGTCTGCCCCCCACAGACTTCACCTTTCTGGAGGCATCCTGATAGCCCTGAGCTGCACCTGCAGGAATTGCTCTGCTGTTCTTTTCCACCCTCCTCTTTTTTAAAAAGAAATTTCTTTCAATGTCTTTTTATGCCTCTTGCTTTTCTCTCCTTTTCCATTCCTCTGTTAGCTCAGTTTGATATAACTAAAACCAAACCTATTATCACTTTTTATATGAAGGACAAACCAAATCGCGTAATATCCAGTAACACAGGATACATTGAATGCTTAGGAATTAAGAAGTCATCAAGTAGGTCGATGTGAATTAACTAGTTTTTCAGAGAAACCTATACAATCAAAAAAAGGCAGTAACTTAGAAGCACCTTTAGATTGGCTGGAGGAGCTGGGCCTCTTCAGAGGGGACGAAACAGCTCCCTACAGCCCTGTACCACTTCTGTCAGCTTCCCAAGGCACTTCATCTCAAGCAGTCTGTATTACCACATTTTCAGTACTTTTTGTGCCTTCAGAGAGGTTGCTAATGGAAAGCTGGTAACCTCCAACAGGATTAAAAACAAGGCATGCAACCTGGTAGAACACCATCACATTAAGAGCTCCCAAGGGCTCTGTGGGAGCCACCTGGGGCCTGTGAGAAACAGTGCTGCAAATAGCACCACGTGCAGAAGTATGAAACTGCACTTGGGGACACAATTTGAGAACATTTTTCCCCCTGCTCACTCTTTGCCTGCAGCTGCCTTAAACACACGTGAAATTGCTCCACGTGATCCACCTTCCTCAGTTCTACGTTGGGTTTTAGAGTAACAGAACAAGCTGAGCTTTTGATTTTTTTGCTTTAGTTGTTGCCTCTGTATTAAGTAGGTTATGCTGAATGCTGAGGGAGAACGAAGAAAAAAGATTTTCTCTTCTTAAGTGTTGTCAGCGTAGGATTAGCCTACTAGGAGATGAATGCCAAGGAACCTCTCACTGGGCAGCCTGGATTCAGGCACACTCAAGCTGCAGATGCCCTGGGAGAGCACAGGCTTTTATATGCAGATACACTTGATCCTGGCTTACACTTGTAATTATTTGTCACTGCACATCTCCATAGAAATGAAAGGATTTACATCTTTTTAAATAACTGGCTTATAATAATAGGTATGAGTTTGGTGAATTTTCAAAAATATCTTACAATTAAAAGCATTCAGTCTGCATTATCTAAAAAGCTGCTAGAGCAGAGAAACCAGCAAACCAATATTATTCTTTCTTCTTTTACTAATGCATTTTTATGTTCTGCATAGTTTGATATTTAGCTACACACTTTTTAAATTGACAAATGGAGAGCTGCAAGCACTGTTTGAACATTATATCTAGGATTACTGTGCCATTTCTCAAGAGTAACAGGGAGGATTTTGAATATGGATTTTTTTTCTGTAGCACTGCTCTCCTTTTCTTTCCTATGTTTTTCAATTTTCTACTGCAGTATTTGAAAGCAAAACTGACCAAGAAAGCCCAACAATTAATTCCAGAAGCAATGAGTGCAACAAAATTTGGACTTAATAGATTTAAAATAGGACAGTGCTCTAACGTCCATGCCTCCCACAATCAACAGTTACAAATCCTAACTCACTCTTTTCAAATCAGAAGCAGGTTGCTGATGCAGACAGCTCTGGTTTCACCTGGGAGGTAATGAGGTGAAGTCATTGCATGGGAGAGAAGAAAAATACAGCCAGCTGACTATGCACCACTTAACTCAAGGGCTCCCTAGTGGGAGCCATCAGCAGCAGGGGTGCAGCTGACAAGTGAAATCCTTCTTTGTATAACTCTTTACTGGCTATTTCTGTGCTATCGGAATAGCAAATAGTTAAAAGGACACAGAGGAACAGAGCCCATGAAAGCAATCTGCAGAGGTACCCTTTGTGGTTAAAAAGCAAGAATTCAGCAAGCTCATGGGCTGGCACAAGTCTTTGTCCCTTGAATTTTATTAGAAATTAGTTTTCTCAAAAACACCTGCCTAGACTGTGCAGTGCTCTATAGTACTGACAGAATATAAAGTCCTTGCTTTTAGACCTTAGACTATATAAAGGGTGGGTGACAATAGGATTTCACATCTCTCTTGCTACTCTGGATGCCTTTGTTACCATCTAAAAAATATTCTACAGGCAGTAAAATTAAGGAAGTCTGGTTTCTTAACAGATGTACCTCATGTTTCAGTGTGAGCTCTACTTAAATCATCTCACATGGCTGGGACATTTATAACATGTCCTGCACCTGTGCAACTTCTGTCTGAAACACGAAGTCAGCCCACCTCTTTCACCTCATCGTGAGCTTTCATGCTCCTCTGTTCCTTTCTCTTCACAATACATGCAAGACCATAACATACTTGTGACCTCCATCCCACTGTTATATTGGCCAATCGGCTCAAAATTTTCTGTGTGAGATGACCTGATAGTCACACAACACAGTTGTGAATGCATCTTTTTCAGGGGAACCCAAGCTAAAATTACAACAGAAATATATCCAACAGTAACACAGGTTCCTCCCCATTCCTGTTGTAGACCCTATGCTCCCTACCCATCGAGCCACAGGACTATCCCCACTTAACCTGCATGGCAGGCCTCCAAAACATTTCCAAGCAGACTCCCTCTTTAGCAACACTGGGGTCTTGGAGTGTGCCCACAATTTCCCAAGATCTGACTCTGTTTATCCCAGGCCAGGACAGAACATTGTTAGAGTGCTCAATTTTAGCACTTTCCTGATGTTAAACTTGCACATCTCTGCAGTCACAACTTCAACTGGAAAGAGATGTGACTGTAGAAACATAGGAGTTTCCAATATATTTGACACTACCAATTAAAAGTGGAAATCATCAGAAAAAAAAAATTCTTTTTCTTAGACTCCTTTATCTCCACCACAGCTCCTATGTTTCTACAAGCTCTGCCACAGCTGCAGATACGTTAAGCTTGCTACAGCTATTCAAAAACATGTCTCTTGTGTCCAGTACCACTATTTGAATCAAGTACAACAGATAAAAGCCATGACATTAGCATGCTAATAGCCTCTGCAACCATCGCACAGCAGAAAGAAGATGGGCTCCTACTGTTTGACACTGTCTTGAGAAGAGAGAACTGCCCAACACTTCACGCTTTCTGAGCAAGGGGAGTATAATATCACTTCCAAACAGTCCCATCCCCTTCTCAATCAGCCACCAGGAAGCCAACAGCACCAGCCAGCCACTGACCCCGAGAAGCCAACCCTCAGCGGCTTTGACAGCACTCTGAGGCACTTGTGCCCACCACTGTTGCTATGCCTTGTCCTTCCCAGTATGGCTCCTGCTCTGTTCAAAGCAGCAACTAAGCAAGGATAACAATATAATCCTAACTGTTTTTTCACCTAGAATTAACTTGATTATCAGCAGCATAAACCAGGTTCCTGAGTAAAACTTATGCAATGGCCTCTCAATCGGGTACTTTATTCTTCCCTCCTAGAAAAAAAAAAAAAACCATTAATAATTACTATAAGCAAAAGTATAACAGTTTCTTCATGGACCTCTCCCAACTAGGGAACCCACTTGTCTGCAGTCTAAAAGAATGTGCCCCAAAATCTGAAGTCCAAAGATTACACGAAGTTGCCTAACTATTCACTGAGCATCACTGACCTTCACCCAGCCAGAAAAGACAGCAGCATTTCATCCATCATCTTCCCCATTTGTAGCCTTGATAGCAAGCTGGGCAGTCTCAACCTGCATCATTTCAATTGGAGAATTACTGGAAATTTCCTCACAGCTGGGAGCTGCTGCACCTCATTGAGACAGACATCATTAATCAGTCTGTCCCCAGTCTTAACCAAGGCTGCAGTTGCAACTGTATGGACAGTAATACAAGGATGGACTACAAATAACTGCTTATGAGAAAAAATGTACTTTCTAATCTTGTTTTCCCACTGGATTCAACTCAAGAAATTCTCATTTGCTATGTTTAAAAGCAAGCATATAGCAAGAAACCCATATTCTTCCCCCACAGCAGTGCAGCAATGGTTGGAAAAGATTTCTAGGAAAAATGGGAGCCACAGCCTAGAACACAAGCAACAACTGTTTTCTTTTTCCTCTTAGTAAGTCTCCAGAATTATTATAATTACTAGATGCCTCCCCTGAGAAGGAGCTTCAGTGTCAAAAGAGAAACGTAGAAATAGCAAGAAAATGCAAAAATTGAAGTGCCAATTTACTAAGGTCATTTCTCCATTTAAAAACATAAAATCAAGTTCAAAGTCAAATAAATCACTATTGGGTTTTGCCATTATTACTAATGACAGATAAAAACGTATTTGGTTTGTGTGCTGGTACACCTTCCAGTGAAGATATAGATACACATTTACATTTGTGCTCAGCCTTCTGTTTGAATTTAAGATTTGCTTTTTGGTGTGTTGGGAAATTCTAATAAGATTTTTAATTAGCAGATATGCATTTACACTTTCAGTTAAATTAAGGACAGGGTTTTTTTGTCTGGGAATTACATGCTTTTTCATTTCTCAGAGGCTATGGACTGAAAGCACGCAATACTTCTCTCAAAGTGACTTTCCTTAAAATGATTTAGATTTTATATTCCTTCTTCGTTTGCAATTGTTCAGTTCAAAAAAGCACTTATCTAGAAACTAA
The DNA here is from genome assembly GCA_020745705.1 of Hemiprocne comata. Lineage (NCBI taxonomy): Eukaryota > Metazoa > Chordata > Aves > Apodiformes > Apodidae > Hemiprocne > Hemiprocne comata. Next base: position 18,759,073 of record CM036587.1, read on the forward strand.
TGAAGTGTTTATATCAGGATCATTGTGTTGCTTTCACAACTAAGAAATTGTGCTTTCTTTAACTATCTAGCAACATAAATAGCTGTCATTCCAAATATGCATTGTCTTTATCATTCACAAGAATGGTTTTAAACTGTTAAATGCACATTTTTATATATTGTCATCATATTTTTCACATAATACTCCAGAATGATTAAAAGTTTAAACTTATTTTTCTGGTTTTAAGTGTTTGCTTTCTCCCACATATAATCAGCCAAGCAGTCCACCAACAGAAATAACCGTGCAAACAATGAAAACCAGATCACAAATGCCTGATAGCTAGACAATTGTAATATAAATAAGTGTACAGAACATATGTGACAAACATCATCTAAGAAAATAAAAAGAGATGGCTTGAATTTGGGGTGTTAAATTGTGGAGAAAAGCTAAGGTAAACCAAGAATTAGTCAAGGAAATATTTTGTGAGTATCTCCGAAAAAAAAACCACAACAAACATACCAAAGAAGTAAATTTCTAAAAGCAACCCGTGCATTTTCCAGTTTTCTCATTTCTAACTAGTATATATGAAATAAAAGGAAAAAACCAAAAATACCAAAATTGTGCAATACAGTATTCAAGTCAAACACAGTCAAAGTTAGTGGAAAAATTCCTCTTGCCTTATTACTGTGTTGGAATCAAGCTTTGGGTAAATGTCAACATGAAGACACTACAAAGATTTCTGAAGATAAAGAGTCCACAGCATTCTAACTGTGTTTTCTTTTTGCTTTAGTAAACACCTTGGCTGCAGAGCATCTTTGCTGTTTGTGACTTTCTCATTCCCCATTTCATAATTACTTTACACCACTAGGGTAAGGTTATTCAAGTAGTGGTAGTTTCCTTTTATTTTTTTTTCCTTCCTTCCCAAGATCAATTGTATGTTCTTATATTACCACAAATCTTCCCCAGACCATATGGGAATAATTTCAGTCTGCCTCAGGATAATTTCTGTCATTATCAGCCATTCATTCCCATTAGAAGCTGTTACCCATCCTGCCATTCAACATAAAAATGAAATCCTGTATTATCTATTCCCTGGATCACAGTGATTCTGGGGTTTGCCTCCTGCCATTTGAGCCGTTTGTGGCAGAGACAAGACCACCACTCTCAGAAAGGTTGCAGAGGCAGCTCCTCTGCTCATTCAACAGATGGTGCAAAGCAAGTCATCTCACTCATGGATGTAACATACGTAATTCTACCAACTGTATTATGAGGCTATCAGGACTGACATTCTGACAGTGATAAACCATTCTGTACTTGACAGCAAAGAATCAGTTGGAAAGAGGTCAGTGTTTACAACTCCAATAACAGTAAGAAATTATAAAAGCAGTGGTACAGATATTCAAGTACTCAGCACAGCGAAACTCAGTAATGACATTGCTTCCCAGTAACTAACTGGTCCCCGAACGTGGAAACCTGACTTACTTTCTGTAGGAAAAATAAACCTGACTTTCTCTCCAGAGAACACTCAAATGACCTTTATCCACAGCAGTCTGAGGAAGCAGAGGCTGTAGTGAGAGATCCACTGCTCTGAACTTCCAGACAGTATTAGGAAACGACCATGGAAGGATAAATTGTTGGTGGCCTCTATGCCTCCACTCCTGGACTAAGAAAATCTTCACATACTCTGAATCTTTCCTCACACTTGCAGAAGACATGAGCCTATCTCAAGCACAATACATACCTAAATAGGTTGTATTTCAAAGGACCACAGCACAGACTGTGAACTGTCTGCTCCAAGTTCTGACCAGCACTGCTGCACCTTCTGACTGATGGGAAGGAGCAACAATTCAATATGTGTTTTCAACCCCCGTCCTGCACTGTACTGTGGCTCCTAGGAGCCCATTTGCTCAGTCACAGCTTCTTCCTACTAGTCACATCAAAAAGGCATCAGAAAGGTTGCTCTGGGTAAAGCTGGGGAGAGCAAACTGCAGCCTTGCTCCCTTCTTGTGGTTCCCTTGGCTTTCTAACTTTTTGGGCAGCTCACCAAGACTGACACCACACCAGGGAGTTGGGGCCATTTCTGATCACCACCCTGTGCCTTGGTGAGCCTCATGTACCTCTCTGTTGCAGACTCCCTGGACTGTCCTTTCATGGCCATGTCATTAGTTGTATTTCTGAATGCCTTGCTCTGGTTTCTTTCTCTACCATTTTCTCAAGCCACATATCATAAATACTACACATCAATTTGCCTCTGATCTGATGTGACTGTTCCATCTTACAAATTACATCTAGCTTTATCCTGGTGACATTTCCAGCTAAACCACCTGGCCTTTTCATTTATTTTTGAACGTAGCAATAGACTTTCTGGGACGACTTGTCTGACCTTGTCTTCTACTTCCACCCCGTGGTCCTGAAATTCATATTTCTGTGATCCTTATAGCACTGCTTTATCTGACATCAGAAGCAAGGAGAGGAACTTAGGCTGGTCCAGCAAACGCCAAGACAAAGAAGAGAATCACAAGACACTCTCTGTTATTACACAATCCAAGGCTGTCGCCCCTTCTTCATTCAGGGCACAGGCTAGATCTGGACTTGGGGCAAAACTCAGTGCTTACTGACAGTATCTGCTGCCTCAGTAACCCTTGCTTCATTTGTTGCAGTAGTTCAGCAGTGCACTGAAAATAAGGCAAAGCAGTAGAGGACTTGTAGAATTATTTCATGATTCGGATAACTACAGACATTGGCTTGATGGTCACACTCAGAGAGTAGTGATCAGTGACTCTATGTTCAGATGGAGACCAGGGACAAGTGGTGTTCCTCAGGGGTCCGTACTGGGACAGGTGTTGTTTAACATCTTTGTCAGCAACATGGACAGTGGGATCGAGTACATCCTCAGCAAGTTTGCTGACAACACCAAGATGTGTGGTGCTGTTGACATGCTGGAGGGAAGGGATGCCATCCAGAGGGACCTTGACAGGCCCATGCCAATCTCATGAAGTTCAACAAGGCCAAGTGCAAGGTCCTGCACCTGGACTGGAGCAACCCCAAGCATTAATACAGGTTGGGCAGAGAATAGACTGAGAACAGCCTTGAGGAGAAGGACCTGGTGCTGGCCGAGGAAAAGCTCAACATGAGTCAGCAATGTGCGCTCGCAGCTCAGAAATCCAACCGTGTCCTGGGGTGCATCAAAAGAAGTGTGGCCAGCAGGGTGAGGGAGGTGATCCTGCACTTCTACTCTGCTCTAGTCAGGCTACAGCTGGAGTACTGTGTACAGCTCTGGAGCTCTCAACACAGGATAGATATGGAGCTGTTGGAGAGGGTCCAGAGAAGGGCCATGAAGATGATCAAAGGGTTGGAGCACCTCTGCTATGAAGACAGGCTGAGGCAGTTGGGGCTATTCAGCCCGGAGAACAGAAGGCTTTGGGAGACCTTATAGGGGCCTTCCAGTACCTGAAGGGGGCCTACAGGAAAGCTGGGAAGGGACCTCTTACAAGGGTGTGTAGTGATAGAAGGAGGGGCAATGGTTTTAAACTAGAGCTGTGTAGATTTAGGTTGGACATTAGGAAGAAATTCTTTACTATGAGGGTGGTGCGGCACTGAACAGGTTGCCCAGGGAGGTTGTGGATGCCCCATCCCTGGAGGTGTTCAAGGCCAGGTTGGACGGGGCTTTGAGCAACCTGGTCTAGTGGAAGGTGCCCAAGCAGGGGGGTTGGAACAAGATGATTTTTAAGGTCCCTTCCAACCCAAACCATTCTACAATTCTATGATACTTCCCTGAAGTACCCCTGCCCAGGCTGCAAAGGGTATGTGTAGTCGATCTGGCAGACTTGGGATCACTCTGCCCTTTCTCCAAGTCAACATGAGCTCACTCTACTGGTCAGCTGATCCAAGACCATGTATGTGGGTTTACAGAAAATTAGCATGCCTGAATTAGAAGAAGGCAGCAGTGTTGCAGGTGCTGCTGACCTAATCGCTCTTTTGGGAAAATGACCGTGGGATCGGTAAACAAGCTGGTGTCCCACGGCTGATATCTCAAGAAGCAGCTGGAGAACAGAGAAAGTAGAAGGAACTACATGTTGAAAACAGAATGGACTCTTGCTAAGCAATGTCAATATTATGAAATGTCCTCATAGCTTGCAATAGATAAGTAGACTATATTTATGAATGCTTAAGCCTGAATGAACGTCTCCATCTCTGCTTGCAAATCACGATGGAGCCCGTGCCTTAATTGCTGCACATGTACATCCATAGCACAAAGTCCAGGCTCATATGGTCTGTGCAGTCAGTAGAGTGAAATATTTACTAAGGAAGAGAAACAAGAATGTGAGGTTTCCTACTGAGGTCCATTTGGTTGAACCCCATCATATCCAGAGATAGCTCTTGTCCCGTCTCAGCAGCTGCCGTGAGGAAGCTGTGCTGCTCAGGACAGCTCTCCTGAGTTCTCCTGACAGCAATCCTATCAAGACAGGAAGCCAAAAAGAGTTTTCCAAGAGGCACAGATCTGCTGATGCCTGCACACAGCGAACTTTGTTTAACCAAACTCAAGGAAAGCAGAGCAGCAGGGATCAGAAAAAAGAAACAAGCACAAAGCAGATGACATTGGACTTTCATGTTTTTGCTGCTGGGAAGAGAAGCCAGCTGAATCAGTCTGATAAACACATGTAGTACGACCAGCAGCTTTGGTAGTTAAATATGTAGGAGCAGGAAGAAAAAAAGGTGGCATAGAAATATAGCCTGTGAGAAAATAATGGAAAATAATTTCAGCACGGGCTGCCTTAACAGTGCCTCTAAATCTTCAGTGTATAAGTACTCTTCCAAGACCACCTACTAAGAAATCTGAAATAAACACTAGAGTCAGAGTGCTCACAGTCTGCATCTATCTGCAGGTCGGAAGCACCCTGCGTGCCAAGCACCAGGGCTTGGGGACTCATGGGGTGCTTGCTTACCCTCCCACACTCACCGGGTGCTTGTTCACCTTCCCAGCAGCACAGCAAGAGGCACAGATCCTGACACCACTTGGCTCCAGCAGCAGGAGCACGCTCGGCTGGCTTCACTGCACACCACCCGGTCCCAAAGCATCCTGCACACATCATCCACGTCTTGCTTGGAGGTCACCTCTGTCCCTGGCTGCCACCTTTGTCAGTGTATAATAACTACTGCAGTTCTTCCTATTTATTTTATGAAATACTACTACTCCACATACCTCTGCATGGCCTAGCAATAACAAGGTATGTTGCACACTTAGTTTTACTTGCATAATGCTACTTTTAAACTAGTATTCCCAATGGTGTTTTACAGTTGAATTAACCTGTAAATATTCTAGGAGTCAAAACACTAAAAGGATGCAGACTGTGCTGTTTTATTTTTAAACAGGAAACAATTGCATTTCATTTCAGCAAACATTTCATTCTCAAAGCTGTTTTCACCAGGGTTGATAGAAACTAAGTAAAGGAAGCTACACGTCTTATGAATCCAATGTCATTCCCAGCTTTCACAAGCCTTCAGAGTTGACAAAAAATAGGAACCACCCAGCCAACATTTCATATGATTTAGCCCAAAAAATCAGAAACAAGTGTTGGGGGTGAATATACTCTGAATGACTCCAACAATAACCTTAGAATAAAGCACTGAAGAGACTGATAATCAGCTGGTACCAAGGTGACAAGATGTAAGTGTGCTCAGACACCTCGAGTCATTGTTTTCCTCCCCCTACCTATGATCTCTGACCCTGCTCTGCTTGATCATACACTGCAGCTTTTCTTTATCTTGAAAAAATCCTTCAGACGGTTACAACGGGTGAAGTGGTAACACTGTAGACATAGCCTACTTCTCCTTTTGTGTGGCAGTTCTCTGAAATACTCATAAAATATGCATGTTTTAAGCTTCTTCATGGCACCAACTATTGTGCTAGTTAGCTTGATGAAGGCAGCACAATTGCAAATCTAAAGGGACACTGCTGACTGGTTTGAGGTCTCAAAAATTGACTCAAATTCAGCATGTGTGTTTGGAGGTGTTAGATGTTAAACAAGACTAATAACTACAGAAATGCCTGTTGCAACAAATGTCTTCAATTCAGAATAACTTGAATTTTTTCAAATTATCTTCCATAAAGTTACTAAGCCACTTCCAAAACATGACTGTGCCAAAATAGGATTATAGGAGAAAGAACTCTGCAAACTCTGTAACATAATATGATATTATTTTTTAAAACTACTTTAAATGGTTATTTTTGCACAAACATCCCCAAGCAAACATCTTTGCCTATTCCACTGTTCCCATCTCCCAAAAAGGTGAGCTCTAAAGTAAAAAAAATACATAGGGAAGTTTCAGCATCTTGATTAAGTCTGAAAACTTTGCAATCTTTGTGATAAAACCTTCAGAGACGGTAACCCCAGCCTTCAGCTCTGAGTATCCGTTACCTCAGTCCACTCAGGAATGCATCCAAAAGGGGCAGGTGGACTTCAGCCTTAACATGTCTTCTCTATCTAGGCTTGATAACCCATCACCCATCCTCTGCAAAAAAAATGCAGAATGAGGGTCATACAATACTGAAGGCAGTAAGCCTGTTGACAGCGTCCCTTAACAAAAACTAATCAGGCTTTTACACTCTTTGAACAGATGCTGACATTTGAAGCAGTCACAGAAGCTAAGTACTCCTCACTTTACTGTCCCCCATACCTGATGTGCAGCCTGGCAGGCGTGTGAGTACCAACAGGTGCAGAATCCCTGCAGAAAGCAGGTGCTGCAGTTGCCTAGTGAGCATTTGCCCCTCTCCTCTATTTTTGTAATAGTTTTTGGGTTAGAGTGGTTGCATGGGACATGCAAAGGCAAAGGTTCAGGTCTCTCTTGTCTGAACAAGGTTCAAACCCATACCTTGTACATCACAAGAGGGGGCGTTAACCACCAGACACTGTGTTCTGCACATACAAAAGGAGAAGGGCAGGGGATGGGGAGCGCTCCTCAGACATGCAGCTGAAGTGTTACCAAACAGAATTAGAAGTTCATTGTACAAAACAAACGAATTACATACTCAGCAAGAAGGAAGCAAGTGCCCTCCCTATGTAGTTAAGTCCCTGACCAGTTGGCTACAGAACAGTGTTTTCCTCCAGCCTTTTCTTCTGTCCAGTTCATGTTGGATCCTTCATTACAGTGGCATCAAGTAAACAGAAGAGAGGTGTGTGTCCCAGCTATGAACATCATTAATCTGGTGGCATTTTACTCCTCTGATCTGAGTGGGTTTGAATTCACTTAGAAAGAAGAATATTGGAACCTGGTCTCCTTCATCCTGGGTGAGAGCTTTAATTATTGAGCCACTGCAGAATGAGGATACTAGCAGCAGCAGCTCTTCCTCCGGCTGTGTTTTAAGTTGAAAGAGTGAGGCATTATGAGTTCCCCAGCAGGGGGAGAGGGGCAGCGCAAGAAACCTCCCTGCCACCTTAGGTGACTTGCCAGAAGCCATACAATGGGTCAGCAGCAGCGTGGGGAACTAATCTATATCTGCCTCCTAACCCAGTGCCTGCCCTGATGCATCTTCTGAGCTCCCAGCTTCCAGCATTGAAGTAGAGCTCAGTCACCTGAGTGTCCCTAGCTTTACATGAGTTTGCCTTGCAGGGTGCTAAAGTCCTTCAGCACATTTGCTCTTGGATAAATCCAGTAAGACATACACACACTGTTCTACCCCTACTAGTTTTACATCTAGGTGTCATTCCGCTACTTTGAAGAAAAGGACAAAGCAGAGAAAAAGCCAAATGAGGGAATATTCATCAAGACAACCTGCCCAGCCTCTCAAGAGTGCATGTCTACGGTCAAATGATCAAAGCAAAACCATTTTTGCTCTTAACACTTTTCTCTTGGTCCTTTGAAGAAAAGAAGTAACAGCTCATAAGAAAAATATTTATTCTTGCAGTTTACATCGCACATGATTGCTATTCAGCCTTTTTAGCTTTTGCTACAGCTGCTGACATGGTTCCTACACCTACTGGAGGGGGAAAGGCTTCTGATTTTCAGACATCAGCTATTTCAGCTTCTTAAAAGGCTCATCTCATTCTAGTAGTTAACAGGCAAAAAGTCTCTCTTTAACAGCATTGCCTGAATTGCTAGCCCATGGAACTTAGTAGTCAAAGGAATGACATCTGCTAATGTCACTAGAATAAATCTATTCTTAATCATCATCACCTTCTTCCACTTTCCCCCTGCCCCAAAAAGATAAATCAAGCTAACCATCACTTCCTTAAAGATTTTCTCTCTCCTTTGCTACCCCTCTCTAATGTCTGCTTACAAATGTGTGGCTTAGAACATTTCTCGGTGTACGGCAGATAACACACTGATAGACAGTAGGATAGTCTTAATGCCAGAAAATTTGGAGTGACTCATCTTCATGAAAGCAAGCCATGTGAGTCACAGCCATGATGACTCAGAAGCCTGAGGAGAAGGCACCTTTCTGGGAAGAAGAATTGAAATTGTCCTACTTTTCCAAATATATAACTTAGAGGAGCTTCCCATAAGGGTAGATTTGGGGGGGGCAAGGAGTGAGGGGGAATTATATCATCAAAAGGTAAAGGGACAACATGTATATTAATAGAACAAAATAAAATCACATGTTACTTTGTGACTCACCATATTTTCATTATTAAACCTCGTATTTTATAAATAACATCCTTTTCCTCGTTATGGCAAACTAAATTGTGCTAGGCTTTTTGTTGAAGTGCTTGATTGCCTAACTTCACTGATAATTCAAATAGCAATTTCATGAGCAACCACAGGGAAAATAAAACTTTGAAGACATACAGTTCATTAAAACTATCAACAGAAATGGATAAACATGACACATCAAATAACAAATTGTAATGTTTCTAGATATAAATGTGGTAAGGCATTTATCCCTCATGCTTCACTTGATGGTAGCAGAAATATCAGATTGCATAATCTGAAACAAAGAGTATGAACATACAAGTCTGCTTATCATAATTTATATATAACCTATACTTTATAACTCTGCTTATCAGAAATGGTGCGAAGACCTAAATTAGCAAGCACTCAAATGTTACGTCAAAAGTCATGTCAATTTTCATCTATGAACCACATGTGGTCCAGGCTATGTGAATCACAAGGCAAAACAGTCTTAGTCTACAGAGTTTAGGAGGCTTTTCTTTCAGAATGTTAGATAGAGCTAAAGAAGGGAGAAAATTCAATAAATAGAAAAATTCAGTGACTACAGAGACAGGTAAGTCAGAACACTTCATCCAGTTACTTGGTTTGACGCATCAGATTTCAGGTAACCTACCCGCCTCGTGCTGAAGCAGGTGCTCATACCCAGGAACTCAGTGTCTCTGTGCCAAAGCTGAGGGCACACTAAACCACATCACACAGCTGTTCATCATACATTTTGTCAACTGATTAATGCACTCCACTCCCTCTTGTTCTTTCTGTCTTTTTCGTCTGCTTTTTCTTCCTTCCGTAGGTCCTTAAACAACTCACTAGGCAGTCTCTCCTGTGATCTCACCTTCCAAGTTTTTGGTTTCCTTTCCTTTTCTTAACTCTGTGAAGACAGTATCATTCTTCTTTTTTTTTTCCTGCTGCCAATAGGATCTGCACTACCATTGAGTAAACTGTCCTTTGAGTGCTTCCAGTGTTAGAATCACTTTATCCTTCAACTTTCAGTCCTTATTGCCAGATTTGGGTTTAGAAATCCAATTTTTCTTTTTTTAAATTGACCATCCTACCCGTGGCTCTTCTGGCCATGTCCTTTAAGTAAACCGTTGCATGAACTAGACTAATCAATGGCTGTCCCTGAATACCTTCTCTTCAACCTGCTTTCCGTTCCCTTGAATTTAATTTTATATTTCAATGCCCCATATTGGTCGTTTGAGTTGTAAAGTAATGCAGCTTAATTTAAATGAGTTTTTTTTTTAAAGTTTAAGCTAATACATTTTATTTGAGAAGACTAGGAACATGGAAATTAACTCCTGAGGTCCCTTCCAATCTGAATTGCTCTGTAAGTCTATCAGATTGATAGTTTCAGTGCCTTAAACAGCAGCAGTTTGTTACCCCACCATAACTTACCTATTTGTCTGAGACTGCATTATCATTTGAGGACACAGCTCACCCTACCCCAGGGGCAGTCACACAAAGAGCTACTTTAAAAGGCTGTCAGTGTTCAGATACTTCATAAGGAGAGGAAGCACATAAGCATGCAAAACAGACAGGTTTGCAGATGTTCCTCAGAGAACCCACCTGTTGTGAATAATTTTGAATATTTATTTAGCCTGACAGCCAACGGGGCTGGATCCAGCTGCCACTGCTGAAGTCCTTGCTGACCTGGGTGTTTATCCTGCCCCAGCCACAGCTGAGTTACTCAGCTCATACTCTGGCCTCAGCTCATACTCATCAGCTGGTAAAGGTGGGTTTGCATTAAAGCTCAGGACGGAAAACCGATGCAGGCAACGTACCTGCCCATATCCCCTTTTGACACCCTGCAGCACAGGTGCAGGTCTCCAACAGCAGTGACATGCAGAGGGCTGGGGACAGCAGAGTTTCACTCTGCACCATGTAGGTTTGCCAGCAAACATCTGTCATAGCCTGGAATTACCCTGGACTTAAGTTCAGATAATTGTCTTTCTACAGATGCAGGCAGAGTGACGCTGTCCTCCCACATTTGTATTACAGTCTCAAAGGCTTTTATAGATCTTGACAACCATTTCCACAGCGGCCAGCTCTTGTATATATTTTGATTTTAGGATGCCTCAGCTTAATTCACCTGAAAGGGCCCAGTCACCAAACACGCAAGTGCCAGCTCCTTCCAGAAGCAGGTCATGTTGAGGAGGTTGAGCTGCCTGGTCCCTCCACACTGAACACTCGATCCATCTTCCTGACTCTTCCTCTTTGCCAGATCTGCAGCAGGCGTGAATCAGCAAAATTCCTGCTGGCTAATAGAAATTTTAGTACCATCTTCTTACAGGTTTTCTACTTCAGTTGTCACAGACACATTGCCCTTCAGTTTTCTCTCACTTCACCATATTTTTTGTTACCTCTTAGACTACGTGCAGAGTACTTACCTTGAAGCGGCAAGTAAAGGCAGCTTAGAAGAAAAATCATAAAAGTACAAACCAAGCCAAAGTAACTTGCTGGTCTGTCTGTATATCTGTTATTATATGGTATTGCTACATTTTTGACACACACTAATACAGTCAGTGGTTTGGGGGCTGCCTTCAGAAAGTAAAGCAATTGGTCAGAGATCCGAAAATGCCTCTGAAATAATTGTGTTTATATTTATAAATAAGTCCTACTTCCCTGAGCACAGGAGGAGTCAAACAGCAGGAGAGACAGTGGGTGTGTTGATGCTGCAAGATGCAGTGCAGCTCACAGATACCATCTTTAAAGAGGCTGGCTTGTGCACTGGGAAACTGCTGCCGCAGCAGCGCAGACCTCTGGTTTGGACCAGCACATCCACACAGGTTTGCACATTAACTCCTCAACACTTCAATTTTTTATTTTTTTTTGCCTTTGGTCCCTGGCTCCCTGACTGTAGTGTTAAAAGTCAAAGAAAGTGTGGAGGGAGCAGGCTGGAGCAGGTTGCAGTGGTGCTGATCTCAGCCCTGTGGAGCTGCTGGAGAAGGTCTGAGCGGTGACAGGGGCAGGGAGCCGCTTGCCTGAGCTCTCTGGAGAGCATCCAGGCAGCACACTCAGAACGTAAGTCCAGGCTGCTCCAAGAAAGCACAGTGGTTTCCCAAAGCAGAGTGACTCTTCCCTAAATCTAGTGTCCTTATATTTAAGCATTTCCAGTGCCCCTGCATATCTTGCCGCTATTATTCCTACTCAACCAGAATGATTTCCATGAGACTCAGGAGCTATGGCAGCGGGAACAACATAATCACTAAAATATACTTACACCTTAGACAAGCACACACATATTCTTAGGTAGTACTGATAAAGGGAACTTCAGCAGCTTCAAGAGTTAAAATCTGGATTAGGCTCAGGCTTCTCCATACTCTTGGCTCAACCTGTGAGCCCCCCCGTCTCCCACTGCCCAAGCATCTTTTCCCCTTGTTTAGCTCTTGTCGTTCCCTCTGGGAAAAATCAATCAGAGATGCTGAGTGAACAGTGAGGACACCTCTTATCCCCTGCACCACACCCCATCTTTGCAAGCTGCTTCTGCAGGCCATTGATAAGATCCTAAATTACATCAACAACAGAAATACGTGTTGATGTACAGCAGTGTTACTTCCTAAATTAATTAACCACCAAGGCCAAAATTCACAGTCATCACATAAACTCTAGACCCAGCCCAAATCAGACATAATTAGCAGATCATAGGTCTAACAATAAGGTATTGAAACTATCTGACATCGACATTACTTCAGAACTCCAAGTCACAAAGGCTAAATATTTTAATTATAAAGTTATTTATAGCCTTGATAAGAGGATAAAACTAAGTCCCTTCTGCCTATCCCTGGGTGCTGAGCACATGGATGTCAAAGATCCCCCTTGCATTCAGGGATCAGGACAACACATCTTCTCCAGAGTAATATTGATCTCAAAACTAATTTCACAAGTGTTGACACTGTGCTTGTCATCACATTTGAATATAAATAAATAAATGAATGAATACTGTTAGGGACAATTGCCTACACCTTAAGGTACTACAACAGTATGTTAAATTGGAAATAAAATTGTTCCGTTTTCACTGATTAAGAATACTGCTCAGAATACAAGTTAGTACAACAGTTGTATACGTAACATGCATAATCCTAAGCATTTATTCTTATCCAAAGAAAATAAAAAGTAATTTCTTAATAAAATGCTGTTTAATACAAGAATAAAGATGCAGAAGTAGATTATATTGTGCTTTTTCTTGTGTATGTAGCCAGCTGAAGCACAATGCAAAGCTGTATGAATAAAGGAGCAACACACCTGAATTTACCTCTCAGCATCCTAGACACAGGGCTGAACTGCAATTGGAAGGAACCATGGAAATCAACAGTATGTCAAATTCAGAAATTCTCTCTCTAAACCAATAAAATGATCTAAAACCAAGGCTGAGAGACCTGGGGCTTTTCAGTCTAGAGAGAAGACTGAGGGGGGATCTAATTAATGTCTATAAGCACATGAGGGCTGGGTGTCAAGAAGGCAGAGACAACCTCTTTCACTTGTGCCCAGTGATAGCACAAGGGGCAATGGATTCAAACTCAAGCCCAGGAAGTTCCACCTCAACATGAGGAAGAACTTCTTTACTGTGAGGGTTACAGAGCACTGGCACAGGCTCTCCAGAGAGGTTGTGGAGTCTCCTTCTCTGGAAACTGTCAAGAACTGTCTGGATGCCTTTCTGAGTGATCTGCCCTAGTTTTTGGTCCTGCTCTGGCAGGGGGATTGGACTTGATGATCTTCACAGGTCCCTTCCAACCCCTAACATTCTGGGATTCTGTAAAACCAGTTTTACACTTTATTAATTCTGACAGAGTACTTGTCTATACCAAAAATGGTGCCACCATACGACAGGCTGGAATTACAGCATGATATTAATTTGTAATCACTTTTTCATACATATATATATATGTATGTATGTATGTGTGAGAGAGAGATGTGTAACACTAGGAAAAACAAATGCCCCAAAGTATTTTCTAATGCAAAGCATTCTTGAGTTCAGTATTGAGAAATTGTTACCACTTGCTCCAGAGAGTTACTAAACAGATAAGAATTAGGGAGAAAGCACAAAATACTGAGCACCGCAGAAAAGGAAGAATCCTGCTAGACCCGGAAGTAAGAAATGTGCCTTTCAAAATCCATCCTTGGTAAGCCATCCTGAATTAACAAAAAAGATAAGCTACATACCTTCTTATCACCTTTTCCATCATTCCCAATGATGGAATTCCGCATTCCTCAAAATTCCATTCCATCATTCCTCAAAATGCTAGTTATGCAGTTTCAAATTCCCACTTAGTCTACAAGAACCAACATCTTCCTCCCTATCCAAGAGTTTTGCAAATAGAGCTTCAAGAAATACCCTGCATGATGAGCAGAAGTTCCAGAACATTTGGACGGGGCTGCTCAAATAAACATTAGGGACATCTGTTCTGAAAACTAAACCAGTCTTTGTGGTTATGAGTAATATGCTAAAAATGGATCATAAGTGGCCAAATTCTGTTCTCAATCAAACTTTAACAACTTCAATGATTTCAACACTACTACCCTAATTATCTCGGTTGATATGCATAATTTCTGCCCGTTGGCAAAGAAGCTGCAATATTCACTATTGCAGGATGAGGTACTCTTCATAGTTTAAATTCTCCCCTTTCATTGTCTCTTTACTGGTAATTTTATTTCTTGCTAGTCTTCGGTCTACTATAATTTAGTCATACCACTCGGCACATTCTTCATCAAGTTGAGAACTAAAGCTTTTTAAAAGTGCAGTAGGAAAAAGGCAGAAATGCAGAAAGGTTAGCATTAGCATACATGTCATCCTCTCACACCACACCTCTGTTCAGTCCAACAGAAGAATATGCGCTAGTCACAGCCACAAGTAACTCAGTGGGATAGATTACCAAAGGAACTAAGGAATTTCTCATTGATTAGCCTTTAATTTCAGATTGTACATTTCTTTCAAAGACACCTGAGTTCAGCTACAATTTAACAGACTTGGCAACTTTTACTTACATCCTAGAAAGATTAATTTCCTCCACACCAGGAATTACCAAGTGACATTTTGTGCTTTAAATTATGCAGATGATCAGACCAGTTATTCTTATCTTCTACATGTGGTCTGGAAATCAATGAGTCATGGCTGAGGCTACAACATCTGACATGATGTGGTCTAGACTTTCCAAATGAGTATTTGACTTTACAGACTAGTCTTTGCCTAAAACAATTGTAAGATGGCACCGTTAATCAAATTAGCTTTTCCTGGCTGATTCCAGCTCTTAGTATTCTTGGGTAGGAATGTGTTTTTCAGCTTTGGTTTAATCAAAGTCCAAAATTAGAAAACATTTCATGTATGCACAAGTCATAACTCTAATGTAAAGTAATAAACAGGTTTTGATTGTATGGGGAAAAGAAAAAACCCACCAGTACTTTCTTTCAATAACTTTAATACATTATTTCTTATCACTGCTAACTCGCAGTAATTTTGAGACACAAGAATAATAAGTGATTTTGTAATCTTCATTGTATTCTTTTTATGTCTTTGAAGAACTCAAAGAATAAATATTACCCTAGTGCAAGACTCAGTGAATTCAAATTCCACAGCTACCCACAGAAAATTGTTCAAGGCTGAGGAAGTTAATATCTCATGGGCCTCCATCAGAATATCCTGTGCACTAATGGAACTCAACAATTCTCAATTACCAAATGGCAGAAAGCATTTTATCCTATTCCTGGCAAGTGGCACAGAATCAGACATTAAAATCACATAATTTCATTTTTATAATATTTTTCCTTTCCTTCCCCTTCATTTCAATTTGGATGTGATATTAGCAACCAATAATTCAAGAGCAGCCAGAAATAGAAACTTGTACTATCCAAGAATAGCTTGGAAAACATTTCAAAGGCTATGAAGCATTAACCTTCTCCTTTAGCTTTTTTTAAGAAAGTACTATATACTGGATCCTTAAGTCATATCTGAAATGGGAGAAGGCAAGATTAGAAGCAGATATCAAAAGGTCATCTCACACAATTTACAGTAAATAAATACTATGGCAAAGGCAATAAATAATATAAGGTTACATAAGAACTTCCAAGCATCATTTGTACCCTGTGCTCTCTTTCAGTAGCAGCACCGTAATGCACCCAGCAACCAACTGCAACATATTCCTTGTCTCATTGACTTTTACACTGCAGCAACCAGTGGAATGGAAAAATTATCACTAAGGCTGAAGTTGATCAGGGGAAGTAAACAGAGACCAAACTTAGCCCTTTTGTGAGTATCACACTCTACTGGCAGCAAAAGGGGATAAAGGTGAGGCTCTATTTTTAAAATATTAGAATCTTTTAAAAAATTTAAAACTTTCAAAGAAACAATACAGAAGTTTTAGCAAACTTCCAGTGATATCGGTACATACAAAATTTGAAGTCTCTAGTGAGTCAGTACCTACATAGTTTAAAAAAAAAACACCTGACAATTTATCATTTAACATCTTGACCTTCACAGACTCATTTTATTCCAGCAGTGATCTAGAATAATATTCTGAAGTTTGTAGTGCTACTATCTACTCCAAACTACCACAAGAAACCATGTTCAAGTCTGCCTTCAAACACGGCACAAACCCAACACGACCAGAGAACCCAGAGCATTTCTCCACAGCGGAGAAAAGACTTGACACCACTTCTACATTAGTGCAAGCACTGCCAAAGGTCTCATGATCTTTTGACCATTTTCATTAGAAGAAACCACTTTAAATTATTGTAGGACACTGCAAGATGAAAATATGGATATCAAGCAGTGGGATTTTTGGCTGTGTTATTTGACAGCACAGCAAGGTCTTAGACACCTTGATATTACATGCATTAGAACAACATATAGTATCTGCCAACAGACAAAATTGCTCTACACTGAAAAGGAAGTATGTTAATTGCACAA
This sequence comes from Hemiprocne comata, assembly GCA_020745705.1. Classification (NCBI taxonomy): domain Eukaryota; kingdom Metazoa; phylum Chordata; class Aves; order Apodiformes; family Apodidae; genus Hemiprocne; species Hemiprocne comata. The sequence continues at coordinate 18,775,619 of CM036587.1, forward strand.
ACCTATACCTGAGTTAAATATTAATAAGCAGTAGTACTAGTCTCAGTAGTACTGACAGGGTTGAGAAAGATAATAGAATGAACAAAGCTGACAAAGACGATGATACTTTCGATTAAATTGACTTCGCTATATTTGGGGTTTTAACTGAAAATTAACTGTATCTGGAATCAGGCTACAAATAAGCTGCAAATTATAATCACTTGAAGCAGGTAGAGAATTGTGTGTTTCAGGTATACACAAAGCATGAAGGAGTAAAAGGAGCAAATCTTGCACCTTTTTGTACTGTGCACAGAACTGTATGCAATATATGAAAATCTTAGTAAAAAAAATTAGTAAATGCATGATTCAATGTACTAGGATGTGTACTGGGTAAAGTGGGGAGGGGGGGCAGCTATAAATCAAGCTGCTGGACAGTCAAACTAAACCTGCATGGGCTGCCTGAAGTGCTGTGGGTGTGAGCAGAAATTCTGCTACCAAACTAGTGCATGGCTTGAACTGTACCAGTATTGGTGCTGAATCGTAGAGGCTAGAATACAAGAGCAAGCTCACACCTCACAGTGGAAAGCCATGTAGTGTGGAGCTACTGCTCAGCTCCAAAACGAGTGTATCTGCATGTGCATTGCACAGGAGCAAGTCCCCTTGTTAGTGAGAGTTACTAACTCAGGACAGCCAGGCTGGGTTTGCTAGTTGTTACAAACTATACCTTTAACAAAAATGCAAAGAGAAAACAAGAAACTGTCATATTCACCTTTTGCACCCTGCAAAACCAGGGTTGTATGAAAGAGCCTGTACCACCTGCAGCACAGCCCTGGACCGAGCAGCCCAGCAGGCCAGGCAAGTAGTAGGAACCACTCCCTGCTTGAGGCACAGGAGAAATTGTCTGCAGCTGAACTGCAAAAGCTATTAGCCATCTGCAAACAAAAGATAATCACATGTAAAGTAGATTTAGCAAAAAAAAATATGCAACCATACTCAGCAATGGGATAAAATTTCTTTGCCTGCCTGTATATTTTTATCAGAGCTTATAAATAGCCTGGATTTCCAATTTTAACACAGATCGTTGTAATTCTTCAGCTTCTAGGAGATCACTGTACAATTGTGTGTGTCCTGTCCAAAATAATGCTTGTAAGAAGATCTCTTAGGGAAAAAAATTGCATAGGTTTAGGACTCAGTATTGTATGGTGATAGGCAGAGAGGAAGGGGAGACTTCAGAAAGCTAAGCAAAAGAGTAAAATTCACTGCTGGTTTTAACCCTTCCCTTTCTCCATAAAGCTAGAAAGCTGTGCTACGTGGTGCCAGCAACCACTCCCACTTTCTGTTCCACACAGCTGGAGAGCTCATTTAGTTATCCTATTTATGAGCATACTTTTTAAGAAAGCCCTCAAGAGCACAGAAGAGCCACATTACATCAGACCAAAGGTGCAGCAGTGCCTAGCATCCCATTTGGTACGGTGTCTAATAGCAAATATAGGGAAGCCTGTAAGGACTTAAATAATATTTGGTGACACTTCTCTACAACACTCTCCCAACTTCCAGCTCAGGGGTACAAGGTGGTGTCAATGGATTTGATAATCCCCATTTGATTTGGCATCCCTTCATTGGTCCAGACATTTTTTGAACATACGTGAACTGTTAGGTTCCACAGTGTCAAGGAATTTCAGTGCTCAACTATCCAGTGTACAAAAGAAACCTTTCTTCTGCTTGTCACCTGCTTCATACATTTGGTATCTTCCTTCCCAGAGTGTCATTATTATGGAAAGAGAAAGTATCTCTGGTACCTAGTCACCACTTGCAGGGGAAAGAATACGAACAAAATAAAATCAGACAGATCTTGACCTCTTTGTATACAAAAAGAAACCACTGCTGGAAGAGAAGGTTGATTGATACAGGACAGTGTTCTCCTAGTAACCTGAGAAAACAGAGCCCTCTTCTCCAGGACAGAGCTGTGTCCCAAAGGCAGAGCATTAAAGTTGGTGATTGTAACTGTAGTCAGTAGCAGAGATTACAGGACTCTGCCTCCCTGAGCTCTTGTGAGGAACTCAGGGCATTGACACAAGTATCACAGCCAGTGAGGAACCTGATTTCTTCTGGGCCTGCCAGCCTGCTTATGAGGGAGGGGAGTTAACAGAAGTAATGGGGAAATAACCACCCTACAACAGGCAGTAAAACTGCAGAGGTTTTGTCACCACAGGCTTCCAGTATGACCATATACCCTGGTGACAGGTAACCACTGCTATGAACACATAGCAGCAGAGCTGATCTGTACCAGCGAGCCTGGGAAAGGCAGTTGTCTGATAGCGCTGGTAACAGATGGCACACCTTGGGCTCAGAGGCAGATGTCAGCCATTACCTGTGTTCCTCCCCCCTGCCAACAAGCAGTGCACCCTGGCTCTGCACTTCTTACACACGCATACACAAACTCCTTAAGAGACATCTAGTCCACACTGTACAGAACTGTTTTTTGTTTTTTTTTTTTATAAAACTGTAAATTTAAGAGATATTCACCTATTTTAAAGAGAAAGCTCCACTTAGATTCTGCTACATGCAATATTTTAAGTTTTAATGTTTTTGGCATTTTTCTGTTTTATTATTTGGGAAAAGGAGTAAATGTCCTTTTCTGTTAACCTTTCTTCGAACAACTGCTTCTTCAAAATATAAAGAAAATCTTCATCAGCTATGTTATGCACACAGATACACACACAAAGCCATGCTTTTCCATATCCACTGCTTCAAAGACAGTCCTCAGCCAAAATTAGCCACATTTCCAAGCTGACTTTAAACATTGTATCCATTTAATGAAAAAAACAGGTTGTTTTCACTAATACAAACAAGAACACAGATATATTTACTAAGGAATCCAAGATCTCTTCCTCTTACACACCATCTCACTTGGCTATCAATTTGTTGAGCACATTGCACTATGCACTTAATCAATATGAAATTCAATTTAATGCTTAAATAAGAAATAAAAATAACCAGACATGCGTAACTAGAACAACTTCAGATTTTTAATTCTGATTTTTTTTTCTATTTAATTTAGTTCCAATTACTAACTGTTTACTATTTTAGTAGTTGATTGAATTTGGGAATGACGCTTACTGACAAATTGTACATCCTGCTTTTTTAAACATTGCCCAGTGAGTTGTGTTGTTGTTTACCATACCAGATGAGTATGTTCCAAGTAGTGTTTTCATTGGCTTCTTTTTAAATTAGAAGGATCACAGTATGAAAAATTTATTTTAAAAATGGTGCTAAAGTACTGGCCTTTATATTTTGACAAACAAGGGAGATGTACTCGGTGCTGTATACTGACTGCCACAGTGGACAAGCGTGTAAAGCTCTAAGTGGACTTCAATGTCAGCCAGCTACCACCTCACCACCTGATGCCAAGCACATCTACCACTCCGGGCAACATTTGTGAGGAGGCAAGGGGAGGAGGCTACAACTCTTTTCATTTTAGTTTTCATATATGTCCATGGTCTGCTACTTAGGTAAGGATGTGAACATCCACCCAGCTCAGATTATATTTTCAAAATTAAAAACTATGGGATAGCTACTTTAATCAAAACGATGAGCTGCCATAAGGATGGGCCTTGCTCCTCTATGCTGTAGTCCATATTCTTACAGTAGAATACAGTGTATTGATGTACACGCTGAATAACCACACAGGCAGCAAGAAAACTGCTGCCAATTGCAGCTGAACCTCCACAGTTCCTGGCCTCCATATACACAGAGCCAACACTCCACAGAAGCCAAGTGGTCAGAACAGGCTCCCAGTATCTTATTAGGCAAGGCACTACTGTGCATCCAAGTCCAAAGAAGAAAGAAATGGAAACACTTCAGTCCATGGTCTCACCACCTGTAAGGCACTGCTCCTGGTAGAGAAAGCTGAGAGTGCTTCTGACCTGTTCTTCTCACGGGACCTTCAGCTGACAGCTCTCTTGTGCCAAAAGCAACGCTGAGTAAGCAAACAAGTTAAGGAGAAAATGTATACAAGTGTGAAGAACTCAATAGAGTGGACTCTCCAGGTTGGAAAAGACATGCTTATCTAGAGGCACAACTTAAGTTTATAAAATGACAGCCACAAATAAAGTGAACAGGGAGGCAGAATTTGCAATCTTTTATAACAGCTAGCAGCAGAAGAATACTTTTTCCCCACAAAACATGCTAACAAAGCAGGGGCAGGGAGGTGAGACATTTTACCCCAGTTGAGTCAGCATTTAATTCTGATCAGCCTTGTAGGATTTTGTGTGTATTGTCTCTCACAGAGAAATCAGATATGAATCATAATAAGTAAAGTTAGTGGGTTTGTTGTTTTCAAGATAGCTGAATATCAATTCCAGGAAGACTTCTCCAGAAGATCAGAAACAAAACATCCCAAGACGAAAGGGCTTTCATTTGTTCTGAAACTATCTTCCTTCTGTTATATTAATGACAACCTAAACAGATTGTATTTTGCTTTCCTGAAACTTTGAAATGTGTCTATCTAAATCCATTACCACAATAGCAGCCATTCCTACTAGAAGTCATTAGCAAGCAGGAAATAACAAAACTGTTCAGACACAAGCAAGAAATAAGAGCAAAAATTAGAAATATGCTAAGACAAGAACAGGCTAAAAATATCAGTGAGCAAGTTTCCAGATATAACTGGAATGCAGTCATAGGAAACACATCCAGTTCCCAACAAATGCTGATGCTTGCTCTACATGGGCAACTGTCACTAACTTGAAGCAAAATATTATACTACATATGATCAGAGTAAACTCTCAGAACTTGATTGAAAAAGCTGAGAATACTTTTGAAGATCATAGATCTACTTTTCTTGTGCTAACAGAGAAAGCTCTGCTTCTCCCAGGCCAATAGTCACATCGGCATGAAGAATTGTCCTAACTGTAGAGACTGAAAAGGATTTGCCATTTTTCATTAAATCTTCTGTTTACATTTATTACAGGATTTATTTTGAAAGACAAAGTTAGCCCTCTGATTATACAGAACTATATCACAGAGAAGAGAGGGAAGCATTTTACGTTTCAGTTGGATAACAGTAGCTTGGGGCAGAAGCAGCTCAGCATCTTCAGCTTAATGGAGACCCAACTACTCTTTTTGGAGTGTGCTGGGCCAAGACACCTACCAAAGTCACTGAGAAAGATGTAGTCCCAATCACTCTGAATTATTGCCATTGCTGACTATGAACTGTTCAAGCTGATGGGAGTTTTAATTACTTAATGTGACCTCCACACTCCAAAATGCTGACTGCAGAAAAATGCAGGCACTGCCCAGCAGTGACTATGGGTGCATTTGACACAAAAGCAAAGGTTTTGTAAGACAGGCTGCAAAGCAGACAGAGGAGCAAGACAGCTCAGCTTTCCTGTGATGCTGCAGCTCTGTAATTGGTCATCCATTTGGCTGGACTTTACTAATTTGTAGGTCTTCAAATATCAAGTGCTGTGTATTTAAAAAGGCCACAGAAATGGGATAATCAGTTTTATCAAGGAAAATTTATAATGAAGAGTAACAGCTAATAGAGGCAATTCAAGCCTTCAATAACCAACCTCAGGAATTTGCAATAGTAATACGAAGATATTTCTTCTGTTTCTAAATGCATGCATGCTTTTTTTCTGTTTGGGATTTATGTACTTTTTTTTCTATAATCTGTATGGCCGTTTAGTACACGTGACAGGGACCTGCTCTGTGTCACCTTCCATAACCCAGTGCAGTGATCACAATTCACAGCCAAGGCTCAGAAACAGATTAATTCCTACAGCTGCAGCTGGGGGAGGTGTGAAGGGGAGAGTTTGTAGAAAGAAAAGCTCATGCCCTGAGAAAAAATCAGGACAAAAACATCCTGACTATTTCTATTAGGATGCTGGGACATTCTGTTTTCAGAACCATCCCAACCAGACCAGGATGTCTAGACATGTTAGGTAGCAACTACAAACCTGAAGCTTCATCTGTACCCCAGTTGCTCGTGCTACCAAGCTACTGCTGAAACTATAAAGGAAAGAGCACATACTCTATAGGCTACACCACCCTTCTGCTACACAAACATCTGCAAAAATTCCTCATTTGAGCAGAAAAAATTTTACCCAAAACGATGATGCGAAATGCTTCAGTTCTGGATGACAGAAAGCATTAACTTTCAGTAGCAAGAAAACCACAGCCAACAGTCCTGCTACTTAAGTATTCTGACACCTAAACTGAAAACAGACTTGGGCAGGTAACTGAGATAACATGTCAAATATATCTAGTTGGAATGAATAAATTCAGTCACCTTCTTCACCTAATATCAAATGCATACTTAATGTAAAAAAAGCATTCACTTTGAAAGAAGAGCAGAGACATTTTCTCCCTTTTTAACATGAGAAACTGCTCCTGATGTCCTAGAAACTGGAAAACCAAACTTGGAAAAGCACTGTTTAAAAGGAATGCGTAACCAAGAACAAGCAGTACTAAGATTACATAGGAAAAATAGGAGTTTCACAGACAGGGAGGTTCACAGAACACGTGATTTAATGTATCTCTACCTGAAATTTTATACCCAAAGGAGGTAAGGTGGGTGAAGGACAGTGTTAGGGACAGCAGTTGCACAGAACATGACTGAAGTTCAGATCATCAGAAAATACTTAGGAGTCTAATAACCACTGAACTTGAAATTGAGGAAATGAAACCCTTAAGGACGTCTGAAGGATTATAAATTAGTGATCAAAATTCATCATCAATTACTCTTGACTGCTAAGACAGCAGAGTTGATCCCAGCATATATCAGGAGGGGAATATCGTAAGAGTGAAGAGACAACTTTTATAATAATATACTATGGCATTCATGAGGCCATAATTAAAAGGCAGTGCTCAGTCTTATGGTCCAAATTTCAGGAAGGATATGGACAAATGAAAGAAAGCAGTCAAAAATAGGAATGAGTCACAGGTTGGCAAATATGCACAATGACAGTTTTATTTGTAAAAAAATAATCATCAGTTTCATAAACACTTCCTTGTCCGACAAACTTCTAGTACTGGTTGCCTCTCCATTCAACATGGCCTGACATTCCAGTTGTTAGAAATGGAAGTTACATAACCTCAAAATGGAAATAAGTTCATTATTTTTGCCAATTAAAGTCACAAACTTTTGGAACAGCCTCATATGGTGGGTTATGGATCACTGGAAGAAATTCAACCAAGATGAAATACCTCTATAGAAGCTTTGTTAGAACTGAATGAATAATTACAAATATGCTGTAGAGACAGATTAAATTGTTTAGCCAGAATTATACAAAGACAGTGGTTCCACCCACCCCCAGTTGACACAGCTATTTTAAAAGTTTCAGATTTCAGTGCATCAGGGCAACTCCATTGATTTCAGATAATTTACCCAAGACTCACTTCAATACAGCTGACTTTAAGCACTGACTCCGAGTATTTATTTCAGTTCAAACAGAAATAAATAGAGTTAGAAAGTTTTCAGGAAAACCAATACTTAAGCATGCTATCTTGTTGAATATTGCCTTCAAAGTGTGTTTTCTGTTAATTAAAACCATTTGGTATTATGCCATCTGCCGTTTTCAGTGGCATGTTTTAAGTGCCTTAAGATGTAACAGTCGTACCACTGATAGACCAACCAAAAATAATAATGGTTGGTTCAAGTAACCAACCTGCTTAGAGAAGCACCTTAGGTAAATACTGAAGCATCACAAATCTGCCAGTGCAGTTCACTTCACATTTCCAATTCTTTATCTTTTTATATCAGTTACACATATACAAACACACTACTTGCATGTATTTCACAATTCAAATTCTCAACAACAGCATAAAACTAAGTAAAAACATCAAGGCATACAAAATTTATGAAGATCACTTCCTGTTTCACTAAAGGCTACATTCAGTCTACAGTATGGATAAAGATACCAACCAATTATCCTTTTTCTCAAAAGTTTTGATCCACTCCATAGTCTAAACAAAGGTAAACATTCCAGTCACATCAGACTGGAATGAGACTAAAAGAGAACATAATCTTCTAATATAATACCTGGAAAAATATCAAATAGTGAAGTAGGGAGATTATATCCTCTCTGCATTCAGCACTAGTGTAGCACATTCTGGGACGTGTGCTCGCTCCTCGTTTTATATATTTTGTGAAGAATCAGTGGTACATTGGAGTAAATTCAGCAAAAGTTCCATAAAAATGATCTGAACACCAGAAAATGGGCTTTACAGGAAGACTTCATGATAAAAAAAGAGTTGTTCAGAATGAAAAACATTTTCACAAAGGTGGCAAATATTATTTGATTATCATCCAAGTATCTATAGTGGAAGAAGTTAATCAATAGTGAAGGACATCTTTAGATGCGTGGCGCAATGAGGTTGTTTACATGTTACCTCTAACTCTGCATACGACATTGATGGTGAAAAACAAACCAAAGCTAGACAAATGCAAATAAGGAATAAGAGACTTATTTTCACTACAAAACCTATCATGCTTCCAAGTAGGTAATTCACCACTGGAAATGTAGAAACAAGATAGGATCTCCCTCTCCAAGTCATAGCCTTGTAGTCTACCAATTTAATCAAGGAAATCATAGGTAACTCTTGGTAACCTGTGCTGCACAGGGGCTTGGTCTTTTGATTTCTCTTCTCAGGAAATCACTGCACAGAATTGTTTCACAAAAGATTTAACAAAGAAAGCCTAGGGTACTCTCTGAGTAATAACCACACATTAGAAGGTTTCTTGTTCAAGTCCCTATGCCTGCTACCACAGCATGATTTTTAACTCTATCGGTTAGTAATCCAGCTGGTGCCTTACGATTTTTGTTTGCTTCACCTTAAAATACTTACAATTTTGGCATTCTGCAAAAGTAGAGGACTGTGAAAGAGCAGCTGCAGTCTATTACAATGATAATACAGTGAACACAATCATGAAGACTTTCCTGAAAGCAAGAGAAAAACAATCTGAAAAGTATCAGCAGTTTGATGGAATATGGCTGTTCCTCCTGTAAAAATGGTTGATAGAATCCCTTAGCTTTTTTTGAGTTAAAAACACGACTCTGCTTTTAACATTTACAGTAGGGAGGGCTAGTTGGGACCGGGGTGACAGCAAGAATAATTTCTCCTAAGAAATACAGAATTATTCAGCATTACTAGTCATTTTAAAAAAAAGGAAAAAAAAAATTTTAGATGTCAAAAGGACACATAAAACCATGTCTTTTTCTTGCTTTTATGAAGTCTTAATGAAAAAGGCATCTTCATCCAGTGGCAAGCCAACTGATCTTAATCAGAACAAGCTATGGATGCAGAAGCTGATGGCTCTTATATCTGTGTTAACCACCCAGTAAACATTCCTCTTTCCCTTTTGAGCAAGGAATCCCTTGGAATCAGCGAATACCAGACCTTGCAAAAATGACTGTCCAGACTGAAATGTTTCTATATTGTAAAAAACCTGGAGACTGCTGAGATGAAGACTGAAGGTGGAGTGACAAATGAAAAAAAAAAAAGCTTGAAAATATATTTTCAGAATTTCTGATTAAATAAAAATGGATGTTTTAAAATATACTTCAGAGTGAGTGACAAAGAAATGGGGATTCCTAGATTCTGTGACCCTTAACTTAAAAAGCTCTTTTTTTCTAACATCACCTCGCTATGCCAAGTAGAGTTGCCTGTGAATTGAGGTATAAGTGAAGTAGAGAAGAGCAACAAACATATTTCTCAGATAATGCAATAGGAACAGTTCTGTATTTCATTAAATGTATATTCATTGTGTCTCTAACAACTGACTAGTGATACAATTTGCACATTTTGACTTTCCACAGACGTGAAGAAAAAATTCCCTACTACTACTAAGCACTAATAGGAACCTATACAGAAGTCCACAACAACAAGAAAATTCCAGTATTTCTTTCAGGTCTATTAAAACTAATGATCAGTTCTACTGCTGTGACAATGCTGACAAATTAAAAACTGTGAATTTTAGTCGGTAGGGAAATTATGATTTTTGCAAGAGAACTGAGACTGAAGAGATTTTCAGTAAATGAGATGTTGACTGTTGTTGTCCTTCCCCACCAAGAAATGGACCCTATACACATGCTGTTTTCTTTGCCTGGGGAGTCTCACCAAGCTCACTAGATGATACGTAAGCACTCTCAGCACTCTTTGTATGCCTTTATCAGTCTTCGAATAAAAATGGCTTGCTTTGAGTCTGTCACACCACAGAGGTTTCTAGTGTTCAATTACTTGGACAAATGCTGACATACTTTTGATTACCACAGGCTATTGATTATGCCAACCATCATGGCATTCTCCTCACTTTTTTCTCTCCTTATATAGTTCATACTTCTTTGACATTCCTTATGAAGTACAGTGTTCTATAAGTATTTAGGCAACATTTGGGAAATCATGTTTTCAGCATGAAGAGAAACAACTCAGCTACCTGTACTTAACCAGGCAACACATACCCACATGTAAATTGCAATCTGTCCCAAACTCTGTGTAACAGATCCTTCTTTGCTACTGCTGCTACCTGGGCTAGGTAGATGAGAGTTGGTTTATGGACCAATTTTTGTCACTTTTATCTTACTTAAGTGTGAAAATACCTCAGCCAGAAAAGAATGGCACTAGATGGACCTATCAAACAATCCCCTTCAGTATTAGAAGTCTCCTCCCAGGGGCAAATAAATAAAATAAAATAAATCACTACAAAGAAGTACATCCAGAGAGAGTGGTCTTGCACCCTTTTCTGATTAATGACAAGTTGGACAATGTATTGACCTCATTTCTCCAGCCACTCCCAAGCCAGACTTCATATAAGGAATGCATTTAAGCTTGTGCAGAAAATTAAGCCAGCATTTCAGTAGCTTTGAGGTTTAAGTTCTTCTGTCCTGTTCCTGATGTTTTTCTGATAGGTTTCCATGAACCGGTATGTGCACAGATTCAACGTCAGAGTCTTTATTTGAGGGTGAAAGACTTTAGATCACCAACCTTCTTGTTGGCTCCTTCATTGCTGGTTCTCGTTTGCAGTGTTATACAGAAACAAGGCTCTCAAGCCTTTCCTCCTGACTTTTTTTTTTTTAAATACAGTCATTAAAATCTAACGACTGTATAGCCACTAAAGACAACACAGGTATCGTCATTAAATTCCTAAGAAATGTAATTCCTCAATTTTTCACTACATTCTTAGAAGAAAACAAAACAAAAGCTTCAGAGTGCTCAGCACCTATCAGTCACAAGAAAACTGAACTTTCAAAGTCTCCCAAGAGCTGAGCTCTGTTTCCAAAAACAGCTTGTGTATTCACAGTCATGCTTTTTGACCTACTTTTCTTATTTTCCAGTGGGAATACACAACCTAAAAAAATGAAATTTAATTATAGTAACGGTTCATAAATAAAAATTCCATTTTGGTACCGTCAACCATTCAGGGTAAGCCCTGGAAGTCTTTTTACAGACTACATATGCATACTACTTTGCTTACCTTTCATTATTGGCATTATTACCTACTGATCAATTGACAAATATTATAGACCAAGTATATACAAAAAGTCAAGACAACATTTAAACCTGAAACATTGAAACACTGAACTGGAAATTGTTTAGATTTTTATTGGCATTGAAACACTCAGTGTTAGACACAATAGCAAATTGTTCAAACTATTATAAAGTTTGGTCCTGCTATAGACCTGCTCAGGAAGAGATGGCACTTTCTTACCCGGGCAATTTTTTCCCCTAATTTTAGCAGTGACACACACCCACAACTTTGGAGAAAGGTGCTCCTCAAGTACCTTAAAAAACTAAGTAACTTAGTCTCCAATGGATAAACTAATTTAATTATTATTTGTGAATTCAATCATTGGTATCTATATGATACACTAATATGGTCACACAAACATTAACCTGATTTTGTCTTGTATAAAGAATCAAGAGCATTTTGAGATTTCAAGTTGAGTTTGTATGGGTGGAAGTTAAATTGAAAATATCTGTAAAAAATAATAACTACAGAAATTAGGTATTAGCCACAAATATAAAAAAGGAAGGGAAGGAACAGTAATTTAGAAAACCTCGTGAGTCATGTTTTGGGACTTCTGGGGGAACTAAACACCTTACATGTGACAGTTGCTAAAGCAATGCCTCAAGCTGAAATTGCTCAGAAACAATAGGCTCAGTGATGATTTGACAGCCTAACTCAGAAGCAGTTCCTTGCATTCTATGCAATTACATTCAAGTAAACCCTGTGTAAGCAAGAGGAAAAATAGTAACCCTTTATTAACCTGTCAGAATCAATCTTCAATAAACTTAAAGTATTCTATGTCCTCCTGCCATGGTAAGAGAGATGTGAAACAAGCAGCAAGATATGCTCCCTACCACACAATATTTCATTTGGGCTCTTTCTTAAAATACCTAGTTCTCAAATCAGAAATTTTTCTCTTTCTGTCCAGGAACACAAATATGTAAAAGTAAACTTGGTTGTGAACTGTAGCAGTAAAACTACTTCTACAAGGATGTCCACTGCTGGAGTTTCCAAATCTAAAACTAGCTCCAGCCTTTTCACTTTGGGTAAACTGGACACCTGACATGGCTTCTTACAAGCCTGCACCAGCAAGAAAGTTGTGAAAATAAATTTTAAAAAGAGCTACTGAATGCAGGATCAAGGGTTTTTTAGCTTGTTCATTAAATAGAAGGAAATAGATCATATACAAAATGCATGAACTGGGAGTGACAGAGATGAATAATGTATCCATGACTTGTTTGCATAATGGAGTTACTTGATCTACTTTGACTTCTCAAGCAGAACTGAAGTAAAAAGTAATGGTTTCCCCACCATCTTCCAGAAAGGCCTCAGCACCTCATACCCTCCCCTAAAGGCCACAGGACACTAAGAAACTTCCAGCTGCTGTTGGGAAACCTGTAAAATAGCATAGCAGATGTTACCCCTTGCATCGGGAAGCTACCGACCACTGGGCAACTACATGATTTAATGAAAGAAGCTCAAGCCCTCCTGCAAAAGCTGGCAGACAAAATCCATTTGTGCTCAGACAGCAAGAAAAGAGAATTTGCACAGGGGGAGTACAGAACAAAGGTTTTTCAGAAAGGCTATTTGAATGGATTTAGGGTCCTTTTACCCATAAACAACCCATACTCTTGTGAACTTTTAATACAGTCCAAAGCAAGTTTTTTGCTTAGACTGGCTTGAAAACTTCTTTGGGCTGTGGAGGGATAAAGGAGGATGGGGAACACTGATTTTCTTGCCAAAAAAAAGGCATTCCAAATTTCCACCACCACCCCAAGATAAATAAAATATCTTAATTTCGTTGAAATGACAAAAATCAAAGCAAAGCACTATCCACAAAAATAATCAGGAAGATTTTTTGTTTGGTTTATGTTTTGTGGGTTTGTTTTTTTTTTAATCTTTAAACTACTCTTTAAAGGATGACATTAATCTCAAAACCAAAATGCACACATTCTCTGTTGCTCTTCTGCAGTAATAGTCTGGTAGGACATTCTGCAGAAGGGAAGGGATTTTCAGCTTCTCAACTAAAGTTACTCCACTTTCATATAAAGTAACATAGTATTTATGCAGAAATATGTCAGGAACACAAAGGCTCTTCTAAATTCAGAAAGACCCTTTCTGGCTAAAGGAATTTCTTCTGAAATAGCAACCAGTTTTTCTACCCACACTCATTTATTTCAGTATTACTTTATTTCTGGAACTCTCTACACGATAATCATTGTGGGAACTAATCCCCCTATTTATTTTTTTTTTTTTTTTTTTTTTTTAAGATTTCTGTTACAATCAATGCACAGATATAAAAAATAATTTTCAGTGTTTTCCAGTTTAAGGTGCTCTTCAGAACAAGTATCTCCCACTCTGAGTTATAATGCCAGGTTTACGCACTAGGAGTAGTTTTTTGTACTCTTTCAGACTTACACAGCTAATTCCTTGCTCCTAGCATCTTCAGCCATGAACCTCAAGGTTTAGAAACTACTTAGTAGCATGAACTTTTACCATCAGACATCAGTGAGAAACGAGTAAAACAAGACAGTTCTTCAACCATACCAGATTTTTGTCCCCATTTCATTCCAAAATGCAAGTTAACAATTGCCCAATTTCTGTGGTCCTTCAAATCGAGCCTAATGTCAGCACGAGATCCTTCAGGTTTGGTCCAGCAGCTGAAGAGGACCTCCTGGCCTGCCCAAACTCTTACCATGGCTCTCATGTAGGAATTCAGGGTGCAGGCAAATATGGTGTACTTGAAAATCCTGAGATCACCTGTGGACAAGCTCATTTAATTGGTGCATCCATTAGGTGCTCATTATCATCTCTATGGGAACATACTCTTGCTCTGCTTTTTCTGAAAATTTCTTGGGAATCCTTCTCTCCTCTAATGGCAGAACTACACTCTTTACAGGTTTAAAAATGTCGTCTTACAGAACAGCTTTGGCATCAATTTCTTTCTGAATAATCTAAAATTAACATAAAAACCAAGTTTTTTCCAATTTAAAAACTGCCTGACAGAAACTTATATACAGGAGAAAACTAAATTTGGAGTCTAAAATATGTTAGTTCTAACTTATACTACAACAGCTTCCAAGATAGTGCTCTACTAAATGAAAATGGTTCACTTACCCTGAATGAAAACAAAGTAATAAGACTGCATTTTTCTCAGTATTTACATATTTGAAATTAAACAAAAGGGCTTTTTCCCCATCTGATTTGTTTAGTTAATATCCTCACTGTGCTCTCTCAAATCACTACACCCTCAAGTAAGAGGCTCCTGTTATTTATCTTTCATTACACTTAACTTATTTTTTAGCTAAGAAGCCTGCTTTTCCTTAATTACTTCTCATGCCTGAAAGAACCTGTTATTTTATCAATAGAATATTCTTGTAATTTTTAAGTTCTAGGAGAAAAAGAATATCTAAGAAAGGACCTTCCTATTGTAACCTAGAAGATGCTGAGCTGTGTTTTACAAAGCAATAGCACACAGCATGATGCACTGGCAATAGGGCAATAGTACATGGCTCCTCTGTCAGAATTTGCCTGAGTGCTCTGACAAACTGGGCATTAATGCTTCATCCCTTCAAACATGACTGTATACAGACAGATACAACCTCACTTGTAAATCACTGTCCTTGCACAACAACTAGCTTAATGGCATGACTTTCATGGACAGAGGTTGACAAACTAGTTTAACAAATGTTATCCTTAATAATTACTTTCAATGCAAGTCTTAAAGAGCAGTTGGTTTCCAAGGTTCCTATCCAGCATGAGGAAAAATACCCTGCCAGGTCTAAATCCATCCGAGTATTATTAATTACTACCCTAAAAACTTGCTTTGTTATTGATAACCTGAGTCGTTACAAAACAAAAAAATATACCTGGCAAGAAGAAAAATAGAAAAACCCTACTAAGTGGCACATTTTCCCTATCATCCTATCCCTTTTCCTTGACTTGAATACAGTCTACTAGATTGCAATCTCTTCAAGTCTTCATTTACATTTGCTTTTAGGAACATTTACTTACATGACAATTAACATGTCTGTATTCCTTATATCCATTGTATAGAAACCATCACACATTTTTGCAGTACAAGTGGGCTTTTTTGAGGGAAAAATTCTTAACATTTGTCTCCACAAGAACTAGAGAAACTGTAGCACTTGGTATCACATCACAGAACACATCTTCATCATCATGTCTCCTGAAGAGGCTGTACTGGAGGCCCTTCCTGGGAAGATCAGATTGTGGTCTTCCTCAACATTCAGGACCATCAGATCTGAAATGTCTCTATCTAAATGCCATTGACTGACAAGAAAAAGCAATTCTTTGTGAAAAAGAGGAATAGATGAAAACAGCACTATTTTGAAGGAGTTCTGAAAAAAAAACTCATTTTGGAATCTATATTGTAAATATCTTTACATGTTTTGACAACTCGCCATCCCTTCAATATGCAATCTTTACTTTCTGGTAAGAGCAGTTTCTTGGGTCAACTGTCCCAGGATCAGTGTAAGCTATGGTTTAAAGGAAAACCTACTTTATATAAGTAGGGAGAAAAAGTGAAAAAGAGCAAGTCAAAGAAGCCTAACGTCCACTGATCTGAACCTGGGCTTTTTCCTTACAGACTTCTGCCCACAGCGTTTTGAGATGGGCACACAAGTTGTGCAAGTTGCTTTAAAAAACACATGCTGTTTCTTTAAGAACTTGTTGTCTTCTGCATAAAGGCTGTCAAAGGCTGTCTAAGACTGTCACTATGAGGCTCCACACTTCTTTTATCTACCCTGAACAAGATTAATTCAGTTCACAGCTGTAGCTTTTCCTCTCCAAAAGCCAAACTGGCAGTCTCAGGCAAGTATCCAAAGTTTATTTCTTCCTTTTCTTCTTACAGACTATTTTCAGGGAGAGAAAGATGTGACCAGTGTGGTGGTGCTCCCCACAAGCACCACAGCACACCAATGCATTGCCTCATTTCTCTCAACAAGATGCAATGGAGCAAATAAACAAGACTAATTCTGTAATCGAAATGTAGCAGAGATATTTAAGAGGACACTAAGAAAATTGTCAGAGGCACACTGGATGTCTTTCCTTGATTTTCATTAGAGAGGCAAGCTTAACAGGAATTAGGCTTTTAGCTGTCCACCAAGTTAACAAGTCTGAGGAAAATGTATGAAGAAAAAAAGTTTCTTCTACTATGGCTCCATTTTTTTTTGGCTGTGCTAAGAATTTTCACATATACAAGCAGAATTGGCTTGAAATAGAGATAAGCTGCTCATGTGGCACACCAGACACTGCCATTTCTGCATGTCCACCTCTCACAGGAATGGTAGAGGCCTTTGCACTCCCCACCTGCAGACACTCCATCCTGCACAGGCCAGGGAACACACCAGCCTTTGCTCCACAGTCCAGCAATCAGCAGTTTTACAGCAACCATATTAACTCCTGTCTTCTTGAAATTCATTACAGAGTAGTAACATTTAAATTTTTTTAAGGAATTCTAGGGTTTTTTTAATGTGCACTAGGGCTGTTAATGGTAAAAACTTGACAAATGAGTGGTCGAAGCAAAAAGGAAACCAGCTCTGAAGTCGAAAGTTCTCTAATGGGGTTAGACTAAATAAAATTGCACCGGACTGTTGTACAATTGTCTCAGCCAATTTAGTTCAGAGTAGACATCAAAGGCAAGGAGACATTTACTATACTTCAGAAACCGTCCACAATTGAAAGAGTAACAGGACCAAAGATACATGATTAAATGATTCAGCACTTCTGTGACTTTATTGACTGTATTTTAAGCCAAAGGGGAGTATTAGATAATAAAATCTGACAAACTGTATCACCAATCAGACCCCACTGCTTCAAGCAAAACTCCTCTGCCCATATCCCAACAGCGTGTGAATGGCAAATAAGGGTCTTTTAGAAAGGTGTTTGGTCTGCATTTGAATATCAGAGAGAAAAGTTGTTGGACTGTATTTGGATTTGATTTTCCTAGTTAACGGTGCAAATATCACCAGCCTACAATGCATCTGCACTCTCAGTCATCAGGGCAAAATAAACAACACAAACAAATGCATAATTGTATCTCCATCCCCCCTCACTCTCCTTGGTGGCCCATCTATCAGACAGCAGAAGGGATTTCATGTAGATGGGAGAAGAGGAAGGCCCAGGCCCATGGGAAGGTGCAGCAGTCAGCCACTCCCTGCACGCCTCAACACCCGCACACTTGGATGACACACGAGTTGCTGCTGGTTTCAAAACTCGCTTCAGCCCAATATATTCCAGCATATTTACTAGAGGCACTTACACAAGATGGTAAGAACACAAAAATAATAGGAAGATAATAATGAAGGAGATCAGAAATATAGTTAGAAAGAAAAGCTGAAACTCCAATGCATTCTACTGGATAGTGAATCTAGAGAGGAGGAAAAGCAAACACAGATTTAAGAAAAGGAGTTGCACACAAGTAGTTTCATTTACATATGCATACTTCCCAAAGCCAGGAATACAACCTTAAACCAAGGCTAGGCTAAGGTAGAGACTCCCATTTAAAATAAGACTGTAGGCTCAACAGCACAAATATATACAGTAGCCTGGGGTAGATTTTTCCCAAAAAGGTGAAGTCTAGCGGGGAATTTTGTGGGGGAAGAAGGTAAAAGGAAAAGGGTCTGATTGTCCCAATTATGACACTGTATCAAAAGGCAAAAATAATTATTGGTAATATCCAAGAAAGGCAAACAGCCCCAGAGTCCCATTGTACCAGGAGCTAGACAGTCAGATTTCACCTCCACTAAAATAAACTGTCAGTGAAAGAAAGCATTGAAAAACACATCACTACAACAGTGGCTACCAATACAAAGCTGCTTCTTGAAAGGTAAAATATGACCACTGTGATGTCTGCAGTCACTCCAAAAATGAAGGGAAATGCCACTAGTCAATAGAGTGGTTATTTTACTTCAGAAAATAAAAGGGTTCTCCTTTCCAAATGAGGGAGCAGAAACAAGACTTTTTTTAACCTGCACAGAGTTACTCCAGAAGTCAGAATGAATCCCTGCCAGAAACCGGTCTGACCTCAACAATTTGGATCACATCCACAAAGCTGTACTTACTAAGAATACGTTGCTTGTACTGATGGTTAAATTGAACAAGAAGATCAATAGTACCTGAGAAGGTGATAAAGAGAATGATGCACTGAATAGTGAGCTGATTAGCCTTTGCTGCAAGAGTGAAAAACATATCCCATTTGCTTTCATTCTGCCTCCAAGATCTAAAATGTCTTGCTACAGAGCCTACTAGAAAAAGCTGGTCATAGAACACAGCACAACAGGGGCTCCTGGGGCCAGCACAACAGGTCAGCAGCTCCACTCATCTTTGTGGAGATCACAGATTACTGCCTCTGTTCTTCAGGATCAAACAAGGATTAAAATCGTATTAGTGAGAACTGTCTGCATATTCCAGACTGAAACACCAATTCCTGATGTGAAAGTATGGCTAGGAAATCATATAGCTCTGGATCATCTGAATGGCCAACTGTGAACAAACTCACACATTCAACCCCAAAGTTATTTGGGACTTAAGCAAAAAAATAATGGGGGAGAACTCAAGGACTGTTTTTTCTAACAGTGTGTATATCTTTGGACAAAACAAATGAAGTGGAGTAAGAGTACAAAGCTAAATATTTGATGTTTGCAATCGACAAGCGAGATGCTATTTCACTGTAAATAGGACTTAATGTTAACAGTGTTATTCTTGTAATGTAACTCTTGCTAAGAAGGTACAGCTGTTGTACAGCATTTATCCCCTTCAAGCTCTCCTCTTCTTCCATCACTCTTTTCTCAATAGAACATTGAAGCTTGTAGATGTAGCTTAAGGGGAGCCTTCTGCAGCCATAGGATCCCCCTGACATACGTGGTGCTTCACATACACACCAACTTTGTTTTCTTTCATAAATCTGTGAGACAGGGCAATCATTTCTTGTGCAACATACATATACATTTAAACATCAATCAACCCAAGGACTATGCAAAATTCAGTAAGAAGTGAAGACTTCCAAGTTGAGGCATCTCAATTATTCCAGGTGTTCCAACATTTTCACCATTTGGCTGCATAATAATAAAGATACACAAACACGGAAAATATTTTTACATTTGGTACAACACAATAAACACGTAAAATGTGACTCCTTACAATCATGTAATCACTGAAGAAAATATTTTTTAGGTTACACTTTTAATAAAATTACTTATGATGTATAATTTGTTTAGCAATGTTAGAAAATAACTAGAATAATCCACTGATGCATAATTAAAAGCAACTCTCAATCACCTATGGAAATGAAACATAAGTGAAACATGCATTAAACCTGTAAAAATAATTGTTCTTTCAGTGGCTTCCTGAGTAATACTTCATAAAAAATCACTTTTTGTAATTACACAGACTAGGTAGCAACAAAGCAGTTCCTCAGAAAGCAATCATTATTATGGAGTACTATCCTGCAAGAAAACTCAAACTTTAAAATCAAACTTCATTCCATTAACCAGGGGGGAAAAAACAAAACAAAACAAACAAAACAGTCTTGGAGTTTTTCACAAGAATATTCCAGATTTGTATCAGCATGACTTGAGAATTTTATTTAGATATTTATTTTAAACAATCACCTTATTAGTTATCTATATCAAAATTCTCTATAATTAAACTACCAAGAAATGTCTCCACTAGCTAGTGGAATGAAGTATTCACTTTGAAGGGCTCTGAACAATATGAATTTGGAAGTTTAAGCTCTACAGGAAAAATGTTTGCTCTCACATGCTTAAAACCAGTTTGTGTCTTGTATGTATTGGAATATAAAGATGTTTCATCATGTCTTGTAAAAGTTTACAAGTCCTGGAGTGTTGCTTTATTTTATTTCCTTTCTTGGAAGGGAGACAAGCTGCTTTGGCTGAGCTAAAACCCACCATGACTATCCAATGACGTAAGATAGGTATGATTCGTGATGGAACTGGACAAATAGTATCAAAAGGAGAAAGGGCATGTTTTCAGTGGGGCTTTGACTAGTAAATGGGTTTCTAGAATTGCTCAAAATGTTATAACCAAGCAGTTTTCCATTACCATTCAACAGGACTTTCTCAAAATGTTGGGGTTTTTTCTCATTTTTCCCCCATGATAAAGGATTAAAGCTAATGCACATTTTTCATCAAGTTTTATCAGTCTTTCAAGTTACACGATTTCCTAAATCAGTTTCCTAGAATACATCTTTCTGTATTTCAAAATTAATACTTTTTAAAAATGTTAATTCAGGAAAACGTACTGCTTCTGTTGGTTTTACTCTGTTTCAGGGTGAAGACAACCATCAAAACATCATATTTTCAAACAAACCAATGAAAATTTATGGAACAGTCCCAGCAATTCTCTTCTATCTCTAGGACAGTATTCTATACATTTTAGTCTAACTTACTGTGTTTAGAAAACTCACATTTTATAATTCAGCGCATGTTATCCAAATAAATCCCACTATCATACTTATATTACAAATCTTCCTCCCTTTCAAAGCTTTAACCATGAGATACTTTGGCAAAATATATGAAGAGATATAAATATTTCAGCCCTAGCCTGAGCAGCAAGCCAGTATCATCACATTCAAAATTTTAATGTTACCTCTACTAAATCAGCTTTTGATGTTCTGAAAGTAACTAGGTAGATATGTTTGCAGTTATTAACTAAAAAACAAGGATCTGAATATACTTACTCCATTTCTTCTATTGTAGTAGGAGAAAGAATTGTTGAACTTTCTATAGAAAAAGTATCAGAAGTAAATGATTTCTCAGAAAACTCGCAGGCATATCTTCACATATGAGAAGTTTAGAAGAAACTGGTGAAAAAACGCATTTGGCAATGGAAGTGTCTTGACATAAGAGTGAATAAAACAGAGTAGAACTACAGAGCTCAAAATGAATGCCACATTCTCCAGATATACTTCAGACAGAAAAAAGAAATTGTGTGAAAGATGAAAGAAGAACCAACCACAGAATCACACAGCAACTGAAGCTGGAAGGCACATCTGGACATCACCCAGTCCCAATCCTTGCTCAGAGCAGGCTCAACTAGAACAGATTACCCGGGGCCACATATGTTGAGGAACTTCTGAGTATCCCCAACAATGGAGACTCCACCACATCTCTGGGCAGCTTGTTCTAGTATCTGACTACTGTCACAGTTAAAAAAAAGTTTCTTTCTTGGTTTCTGCCTATTACCTCTTGCTCTGTCACCAACTACCCCTGACTAAAGTCTGGCACTCTCTCCTTTACACCTTTCCATTAGGCATTTACACAGATAAACTACCCAAAGCCTTGTCTTCTCCAGGCTGAACAGCCCCAGCTCGCTTGGCCTCTCCTTGTTCAACGGGTGCTCCAAGCCCTTAATAGTTTTGATGGTACTTTGCTGCACTCCCTGCAGTCTGTCTTGTACTGGGGAGCCCAGAAGTGGACCCAGCACTCCACATGTGGCCTCACGAGGCAGGGTAAAAAGGAAGGATCAGCTCCCTTGACCAGCTAGCAACACTCTGCCCAATGCCACCCAGGAGGCTGTCAGCCACTTTTGCCACAAGGGTATGCTGCTGGCTCATGGTTAACCTGGTGTCTACCAAGACCCCCTAAACCTTTTCTGCAAAAGGTGCTTTCCAGCCATCCAGCCCCACAGCCCGTGCTGATACATGGGGTTAGGTGGAAGACAAGGATCAGTATCTCCCCAGCCTCTGCAACACCTCTTCACAGAGCAGTTCAGCAGAATGCCTCAGTACAAACAACCAGGTCATTCACAGGCATGCATGTGTGTGCATTGGTATGATGTCCATACACATATATACACAGATTAGCTGTAAATAAATGTATATATAAAAACATACACCAAAAAAATTGAGGGTTGCGAGTAATTCAATTTATCAGCTATAGAGAGAATGCTCAGTTTATTTCTCAGGTCAGCCCAACCTAGTTAGCTTTATTTTCAGATGTAAGACCATAACTGTTTCGGATGAAAATTGCAGGCCTCACTTTGCCTAAGCGAGAATGCATAGTTATACCACTCTGAGTATTTTTTATCTCTAGCCAACCATATTTGAAAGATGAAAAAATTAACAGAATTACTAGATGGAACTGGTGGTATAAAAAAGTAACTACTATATTCTGACAGAAAGAGTGGAGCTCAGTAAGCAAATCCTACTATCTATTTTATGCAAGTAAATGGAAACGGATAGCCCTGTGAACAGTAGTTGTGATAAATCTATGGACTAAATTTAACTGCAGAGGAATACTGATCACACTGCAAGAAGAAAACAGTGCAGTAGTACAACTATAAAGTTGTCTTATTTGTCTCTACAGTAATACCTACTTCTCCTCACCATCTCTTCCAAGTAAAGGAGGACTCAAACAGCGTAAAATACCTTATTTATCTTAAGTAGCATACATGCATAATATGTTGGGGAGAAGTGTTTTATCTTTCACTATTTACTCACTTACAGAAAGCAGAGTAAAACCCTTAAAGGAGATTAATGAGAAAGAAAGAAGTAATCCAATAAAGCTCAGTAATGGCTTATAAACCAGCCAAAACATAAAACAGAAAATATAAAGATTAAAAATCAAATGCTCTGCATTTGCATGTTACTATTGGTGCTTAATATATTCATGATCTAAAATAGCACAGGGCAACAAAGCAATGAAGAAACACAAGAGAAGATATTAAGTATGTTAGTAAAGACTAAGAAATTTCTAGATCAGCCCCTCCTCAGTGAATGGACGACCTGATGGCCATCAGTTTACAGTACTGGCAAATGCAAACTAGAAGAACAAATCATATGAATTACTGGGATCTAAACAGAAGCATGGGTAAATCAAAAGCAGTTATTTTTTCAGTAGCAAAAAAACATTCACCTACTACCAGAACCCACCAACAGAAATGATGGTATTTGAATGTCTACTACTGTAAGATTGTGATCCAAAAATAAAACTAAATGAGTTTGTTCCCATTAAGGCTATTACTATGGCTCAGTACATTGCTTTGAATATGAAGAGTCATCAGCTCTTCTCTCTGGTTTTTCATCTTGGGATCTTTAATATGTTGTCAATCTAACTTCAATTTCTTATAGAAAAAGAGGAATGAACTTTACTCTCAAGGCTAAATTAAACTAGCCTCTTGTGCAGGTATCATGAACTACAAAAAAAGCAGGCTGAACAGTCGCTACCTTTAATAAAAGCTTTTTTTTAAAAGGCAGATAAAGAGTTTTTTCCACTGGTTTAATGCTTCTCAAGTCCATATTTTTCCAACAAAAATGTATGTGCACAAGCAGAAATTTTGTATGATAACAACCAAAAAACCCTCTGCAGTATATTGCCTGAGTAAGCTAACAGCTAAGTATGCAAGTCAGGAACAGAGTCTGCACAGTTCATAGGAAGCTGATGTCCTTTGCAATGACAGCAGCGCAGCAACGGTCTGTTTAGCTACAAGGAGATTGGGTGGCTTCATTTCAACCAGAATGCTACCACAAATAAAGATCACCAAGAAAACTGTGAAGCTGGTCAGATACAGGTTCCAAAAATATACCATGATGCTTAACTCTCTCGAAGTATCTAAAGAGCTGGGTGGATGCATGCTGTAATGCACCCCGAAATCCCACTCTGCAGATGACCCAGCCTGGCTGGAACACATCAGAACTCCTTCTCACCTCACAGGCTCAGTGTACCTTTCTGCAGAAACCAAATGGTGGAGAGGGTAATTTGCACACCTGGAGATAACACCTCAGTTTTAGTCCAGGCATCTATCAGTTTAGAGATAATAATTTTGCCTCTGCATCCCAGCTGTAAGATGGGGGTAATAGTCTATTATCTCCTAAGATACAGGAGTACTTGCACATCTTCTAAGATAAGCATATCAAATCTCACATAGGATAGACCAGATGCTTTGATACAGAAATTCTGTGTATTACTCTAATTGCATATATCTAGTTGTGCTTAATGCTACTAGAAACATATATTGTACAGTCCTCTGAATGTAGCAATAACAAATGAAAGCCCTGAATGAAGCTGTGCTCTCATTACGTCTAGATCTGATAGAGCTACTGCCACTTCACATCTGGGAAAGGTAACTCATAACCAGCCCACTAAGGGAGAATGGTCCAGCCTGGCTACAGTCCCCAGGCTCCTTGCTGCCAGCTTTTCTGTGGCTCCTAATAGACCCTGAGCTTCCATCTCTTGCCACAGCTTTTCAGTCTCTTCCTGCACCCATTCCCCTCTCTGCAACCTCCCCTTTGCTCCCACCAGGTATATTTTGTCCATGTTCCCCAGCTAACGAAACTTCTGGGCCCTCTCCTCTTGCCTTCCCAAACATGATGGGTAAAGCCACCAGTTCAGCTCATTGGCATTGCCCCATAGGATGCTCTGCCCAGGAGAGAGAGATCTGAAAGCTGTAGCAATAAATCTGGAAGAACTCCTAACTGATGCAATGCTATCATTGCCTGTCAACTGCAAGAGAAACCGAGTACCTTCCTGCTATTTTCGTTTTTGTCAGACAGCATCATTCAGCCATTAGCTGCTTTTCACTTTCTAGCTCTGGGGGAAATAAAACAGCAGCAAATAGAACTAACCTGGATGAATTTAAATGTTCAGGTTAACACTGCTAATTAAAGGAATTGTTGCAAAAGCTTTATTCTTCTGAGAAAACATTGAGAACCAAGACTAGCTTCTGCAAAACACTGGTTCATTTAAGATTTTTTTCTAAAGAGACAAATATGCTGTAACTAAGCAACCTGGCTCTTCCTTAAACTGAAAGTTGGTTTTCATAGTACCTTGTTTATCACTGAAAACTCTGACAAACCTCCACCTTACTTTATGTAATCGTGTCTGGGGGAGTGCCAGATTAGATCTGGTATAGTGTTGTAAAGGGACTTTTCCTATGAATGCAGATTGATGCAAAGTTATTTTTAAAACAGCATCCAAAGTGTTCTTGGTGTCTACTGCACACTCATCCAGACAGAGTTGTGTGAGCAGCCATCAGCCCGAGATAACAGATATGCCTTCCTGCTTCTGGATCCGAAAAATGCTGAATAGGTTTTCTTTACCTGTGCACTGAACAGAGCTGCTCCCTGTCTTACATAGTCCCTTTAGCCCAGAATTTGATACAGAAATTGGTAATTCTACCACTAAAGATCTTGTTTTCTTCTAAAAGGAAGTATATCCTGACATATGCTCTCCACCCTGGTGTGGGTACTTTTTTTGCCCTATTTTGGATGCAATCTGTAGCTCCAAGGATGATTATTATTTCCAAATTAGAAGTTAACTACATTCAGTAAACCCTATTCACTCAGATTGAATCACCAAACAGATTTCTTTTCAATTTTTTCTTACTCTGACTGCATTTTTCCTAACAGACAGAACAGAAAATGGATGCAAGTAATAAGCAAAAACAGTGCTACTGGATATGGCCTACTGGGTTATGACTTTGGATTCTCATCTCTTGTCATGCTTCCACTCCCACAGAGTATGTGCATTAACAGCCTTTTCCCAGTTTGACAAGACCATTGGAAAGCATCTGTTTTAAAACCTGGAAAGCACTTCTTTTCCTCTCTCCCAAATCAGTTCCCTTTAATTGGCTGCTGTCTCCCCATTTTTCAGCTGGTTGTCTGTAACACTATGTACAGTATAATGAAATGTGATGATCCCAAATGTTTTGCTAAATGATAGAAAAGATTTTGGCTGTACTGCTCATTTGTTTTTCTCTCTCAATTGGTTTTCTGTTTGTTCAGAATAAATACACACACAGTAGGCCTATGCATCTTTCTACAAACACAGATATACACACACTATATACAGACAGCAATGCAGTTTTGTTTACTCTGCCTCTCTCATTCCCTCTAGATATTTTTGCATGCTGTCATTTGTGGAATACTGTTGAAACCCAAAGGGATGTCAGCTGAGCCTGCCTCACACTGCAAGCTGTTGGCAGTTTCATTAAGGATGGGGGAACAGCGTGGAGTCCGCTGCTGTTTTTCAGACTGATGCTGCTGGTTGGAAGCGTTTGGCCGAGCTCAACAGGCTATGCCAGCTCATTTCTTCAGATGCTGCTCAGCCTTGATTTTATTGTTGGTGTCTCACCAAGGACTCTAAAGGTGTTACTAAAAGTGCCAGCAGCTGTTGCTAGCATGTATGGTAAAAGAATCTCATATTAAAAGAAAAATCTTAAAAGGCTTCAAAGAGGGTAAAAATGCATGTTTTCCTATCCCCATAACCAGCCTTGCCTGTACAATGAAATTACTTTGGATTTGTTATCGGATAACAGTTTTTCTTCCATTTTTTAATTTCAGAATTATCTGCATTATTTTCTTCTCTATCCAATTCATTTTAATTATTTCTAATCCTGCAGACATCACCTGCCTCATCCATTGCAGTCCCACGGAATCCAAATCTCTTGCATGTGTATTTTTTCAGTCAAACTGTTCCCTGTTTCAGTGTCAAGGTAGAGGGCAGAACAAGAATGCAGCTCTCTGTGCTTTGCCATGAGTTGGCCCTTCTTCCTCCAGGTCAATAAAAGAACACCTGGCCACAGCCCCCTTCCTTTTTTTTGCTGATACAATTAAAAAAATGTTAAAAATCGCAACCAAAGACTTCAGCCACTGCTGCAGCTTGGCTTCCCTGTGTAAAGCCTCCCCTAACTTCCTGCCTAATTAGACCAGGCAGTTTCCAGTCATCCTAAGCTTGAGGGAGGGCACCCTTGCTCTCCCAGTTCATCTAGGCTATGAAATCAGGGATATGAGTCCTGCAGATAAAACATTAAGAAATCAGAAAAAATATTGCTATAGTAGGAACTTAGGTAGTCAATTTAAAAATGGGGGAATCTAAGGTTTCCAGAGCTTGCTTTTTTGTATTCTAGAGCACCATACATAAAGCAAGATATTCCAGAGTCAACAATCTACCTCCTCAGAAACACCTAAATCTAAGGACATATAGCAGCTAAGGCAGAAATAGTATGTCAAAGCATTTTCTGTATTTGAATAATTGTATTTTTCAATTCCCTAACCATACACTGTTTTTCTTTCAAACAAGGACTAGCACTACAATTATTTCAGCATGTAATCAGGTTATTCTTGATGACCTCCCAAAGCTAAATCCCAATGTCACACATAGGTTATCATCATCTCTTAGTGGTCCTGTGCCAGAGCATGTGACAGCAATACAGTACTTTGAACACCAATCTCTATCTTCTGGTATTCTGGCAGAAGTTGGGACCCATGCATTCATTCCTTCTTTTTTTTTTTTGTCTAGCACATACAGACCACTGGTTTAACACATTTTTCCATTCACTGTAACACATCTCCATCTCCCTCCTTTTAACTCATTTTTATTTAGAAAATAAACACTTCAAGACAGCACAGAAAGTAGGAAAATTTGTCTGTGACATGTCTAGCAGATTTTAGCCACTACAAATCTAACTGAAATACAAGACAAAGAAGCATTTTAATAATCCATAAGCTGAGGTTTTTTCTTCCTTTTGTCTAAGTTGCCCCCTTCCCCCTCTCTGCCACTTGCTATATGTTCATACTGCTAGGGAAGGAGAGAGTTCATATCTCTCAAATATTGATCTTTATGCATTATATTTAATGGCACTGATAGCCTGGCCAAAAAGTATGGGCTATGCAGTAAACAGACTTTTGGAGCCAAATCAGATATTTTCTATGACAAAATCTTACTGAATGGTCTGTGGAAAGTCTCTGAATATTTAAGTCACCTAACAAAACTGAAGAGAGGAAGAAGGGTCTAACTTAAGCAGAGCTGGAAATGCAGAGATTTCCATTCTCTTCCTTACTCTGGACACTGACTTTATAATCTGGCACAAAGCACTCCTGTGTCAGCAGGTATTTCTGTATCTGCCTATAAGATAAGAGACAGGATGGGAAAGATAATTAGTATTTATTTATATAATTAGTATTTTATTTATATTAGTATGAGACAGCGTGTGGAAAGCATTGCCACACAATTATGTCATTTACCCTGTTCCATGAGGTGGATTCCAGTGAAACAAAACATGAAAAGCAGCATTTGGGACCTGCTTGAGCAAGCGGAAGTCCCCACGAGGATGAACCTTCCAAAAGAGGTGGCCATAGGGTAAAAGGAGAGAAAGCTTCTCTAGAAATTGTTCCCAGCAATTCCCCATCCTCAGGGTCACTTATTAAGCAATGAGTCTCATCCTCTTCAGGTATAATAAGGAAAACTTGCCCTGCTGGGAAGTTTCATTTTGAGGGAGGTTTTTATTACCTATATATCTTTCTCTAGGCCATGAGACCCTTGTTGATTTTAACACTCTAGTAAATGTCACAGAGAAGAAAGATCAGCTGGACAGCTGGCAGGTTTCTGCTTTGCATACAAGTTGAAAAGTCATTCATGCAGCAGCACTCATTTCCTAACACGTTATTAACATTTTAAGGTGTGAACCTGAGCCCCTCTCACACATACAGCATCACTTACTAAAGATCTTCTACCCTCGAATGTACATTCTAAATCCTTTTTCCATTATGGGAACTCACTTATGGACTAGATTAGCACAACAGGCTCACTAAAACAAAAACATGCAACCGTCCATTATGAAAAATAAAACGTCCTTTTTAACATCAGCAAAGGTAGCACCACCTATTCTCTAAACAGCACAAGGCTTCCTAGTATCCAAAAAGCAGCTCTGGTTTTGTACTGATGTGTCAGGTTGGAGTCAACAGTAGCAAAAGTGCTGTATAAAAAAGGATTATTGTAAATTATGTACAGCAGTTTTTGTTAGCTCCCAAAAACAAGGAAAAACACTACGCAAAATAAACAGGGACAGGGAAAAAAGTAGTAAACACAACCGTGTGAGTGAGTCTGGTAAATAAGCACTCTGCAAAGAGACTTGAGCACAGCCCACTTCACAAGAACACACCCCCAAAATCCCAACATGAAGATCTGATCTGTATATTTTACATTTGAAATAGAGTGGTGTTCTCTCCTTCAGCACATAGGAAATGCCCAGCACACTCTCAGCAGGAGAGTGAAGCCCACAATGCCAAGAACCCAGTCCTGGCTCAAAGCTGCTTCTGGTACCACCTCTGCACAGGCACTTCAGTTTCTCATACACAGTAAAAGACCAAATCAAATAGGTAATATTTTCCAGCTTGCCCACTGAGACACTGAAGACTGGAATTAAAATGGTTTCTGCAAGTCACAGAATACTTTCTGTAACCCTTAAGGTCATCTTTCATGTAGACTTTCATTCTGCACTCAGTTTCCTAAATGATACTCTGCTTGCCTCACGTGCAGTAATAAAACAGAAGGCAGATTTTACTGAATGTCACATTCATGAAGAAAATCCCTTTTCACAGAGTGAATTCTGAAGAGAAATAAAAACTACATTCTGCTCCCACAAAAATGAATTGTGAAGACTGAAAAAAAAATAATAATTCGTTTATCTCCCCCCTTTCTCCAACAAATTCTTCCAGAGAGAACAGCTTTTTCCATTTTTCTCTTCAGGACACGCTCTTAAGGACTTACATTTGGAAGAGAAGCGTAACTTTGAAATTATATCCAGTTTGGTTTGACTCAGCTTGTTTTCCTATATATTAAGAATTGGGAATGTGATTCAGAGCCCATTACAGTGAACGGTGGACTTTGAACCTGACTAAAGCGTGTTGAAGCTCACCATTGACCTTCACTTACTCCATTTTATTTTAGGGCCTGAGTTTTTCTCAGTCTTCTCATAAGGTTTGTTTTTTTTCCTTTTCTTCTTGATTGCAGGAAGAGATGCAACTTACAATCCCACCCCTCTGCTGACATTTCTGCTCCTAATATGTTAGGAAAAGGAGGAGCACTTGCCAAAACAGTCACATTCAGGAGAACTACCATTTATTAAAAAACAAGCTAAAACAAATCTTATGGGAAATAGTATTTTCTTATAGGTAGAAACATAAGGTATTAAAAAAGAGTTCCTCTAAATTCAGAAGTCAAGAAGTATTTTACAAAGAAAAAGCTTTATTTTATTTGCAGAAATATTTAATTTAAAATTGGTCTCTCTTTACCAGAGACTACCCAATTCCTCATTTCAAGCTTATTTTAAAATTAAAAGTGAAAAATACCAAGGAGGATGTTTACAAAAATTCTGAGGTTTTATTGCTTAAAAATGATTAGTAGATTAATCCATTAAAAAATACTCTTTCCCTAAATTTAGATTTGGTTTTGATAATCTAGCATTTTGTAACAAATTAGGCAAACATCTCCTGACTTCCAATAGAAAACTGTCAACTTTCCCTACATTTTAATTGTTCTTTCTGAAAGCATGTAAGTACATGACTGACTTACTCTCACAGAAAACAAATGGATGCCTTTGCAAACAACATCATATGCCATAATAAAAAAGAAAAATAATTGACTTTATTTTATTTAAAAGTTTCATTGAACACATATGACTGGCCAGGCTGAACAATCTACAATATGCTGCCAGAGCCAGACACAGACCTTCAGAAGAAAAGGGAAGCAGGAAGGAGCTGAACAGAAACATTTAGTCAGCTCTATCAAAATGTTGGCATTTTTAATAGGAAAGAATTACAGTGTCCAATTCTGCCTATTATCCTGAATCATTCTATCAAAAGCCCATGTTTTTTCTGAATAATTATCAGTATTTGAGCCACTTTTACTGTATTTTGCAAGACTTGTCCATTCAGAAGTGACACTTATTAAAAGCCTATTTTCATTTAGAGTGTAATTTTCGGACTTGCAAGCAGAACTTCATAAGTCATTTCACTGGTAATATTATTTTCCCTACAGCTGTTATTTCTGCACAGTAACTTAGCTTCTGTTTTGTTTTATACCAGTATTCCTGAAATGCAGGCACTTCTGAAACTCACACATACCAAAACACGTTGTGTAGAAAGATCTTTTCAGCCTACAAGCCACGTTCAAAATCTTTAAAATAGATAGCATTTGTACTACAGAAAATAATAAACAGTGGAAAGACCTGTTATTGAAGTGTAGCTCAGTTCCTTAGGGGGAAACATACCTCAGAATTGTTGAGATGACACCTGTGTGTCCCCGAGAACCACCCCTCATTCGAACACTGGTCAATGTCCACCTTCTGCAGATTGATGTCGACTTTCACAACGCCTCTGAAAAAAAATTTAAAAAGAAAAAACAGCCTTCAACACAGCGACTACAGGAATAGGTCAAACTTCTTCACAATGCTGTAGCCTGAGAAGCAGAACTACATCTTTCTTCTAAATAAGGAATTTGATGAATGTCTGAAACCAGTTTTGTGTTTTTGAAGCCACGATCATAGGGACGTGGTCTTACATTAGACCTCACTGAGAGGTATTACCACAAGAGCTCGGTAGGTCTAACGCACCAAGTGTGAAGTGGCAAGAAAGAATAAGTTATAGACTAAAATAATGTAATGCCCTGCACATTTTACCTCCCTAAGTACAGTACCAGGCCATGCCCGCTGACAATAACATCCAAACCACCTGGACAAAGGCCTTTTTCTGTACTCTTCCTAGACACAGCCCGATCTCCAGTGACTTCAGGCCTCTCCTCCAGCAGGCATCTGAACCCCTCTGTCTCCTCATCTCTGCCAGCCAGCACTGGTATAAGTCCTGACAGAAGGGCAACACGAGCCAGGAGTAGGCCATTGATGATGTCTGTGAAACCAAAAAGAAAAATGTTTCCTACTCACACAGGTCCTCAAGGACTGTCTGAACTGTACTGGTTCTACGTTAAGAACACTCAAGTTTATCATCAACAGTTTCCCTTAGTTGTTGTTTGTGGGTTTTTTTAATGAAAAGCTAAAGCAAATGCTTTATTTTATAAAAAAACAGAAATCAACAGATGAATAAAAGCTGCAAAACTGTACTTCCATATCTTTAAAAAAAACTTCAAAAATTCTTTAATTCTCTCTGAAATAACCTCCAGAATGACTCTGGTTGTAGAAAATTCATAGCATCATCTTGTGAGAGCATGTATCTGTGACTGCTTCACTCACTGCTATCTGGACTCAGCAAAAACGTCAGCTACCAGAAGTTGCACAACAATAGTTTTGATTTCCACAGTTTGAACTTCCATAACTACCAACACCATCATCCCTCCTTTTCAGGCTGTGGAATACCAAGGGCATGACCCAACCTCAAGAAGATCTAGCTCACCTCAAAGTGAGTTGCCTTCTTAAAGCTCACTATGTAAATAAGAATAAGAATAATACAGAGCCATATGTTTGAGCGGCCACTTATTAACCAAATCTGAACAGGCATTAAGAGAGCATGCTTGATCCAAATCAGGACAATACTGCTCCCTCACCCCTGACCCCAGTACAACTAAGTGCAAAGTGTCCACAACAGCTTTATTAATAACATTAATCTTCAGACATGCTATATAGTCATTGGAGAAACACAAGCACATCACTTAAGTGACCTGAAGAAGAATTATTAGGAAATTATGTAGGATAGCCAGTAGGAAGTAAGTAGAGGTGCACTTCATTCTCTTCTGTCTCCCACCTACAAACTAAATAATGATGGGCACACTTAGAAATGACCTGAAATATTTAACTTCAAGCTCTACCAAGTCCAATTTGAAATAGTACACACAAGAATACTCAGAAATATTTTTAGTTTACAGCTGTGTAAACTTCCCATTCTTGCTTTGAACAACAGCTCCCCCAGCGCCTTCCTTCCCAATCCATCACTTCTTCCATGTTCCAGGTGACCAATGACCTCAAGTGAAAAAATGCCATACTGTACAGACTAACTATAAGATGTTGATCTCGGTGGATTACAAGCATATTTTCACCTGATAACACAGTATCTGTCTCAGTTCCTCATAGAGTAGAGGTAATTAACTTCTCCTCTGGTCACATGCTGATTCCACCAGGTGCATTTCTAACATATTCTGGACCTTTCTGAACATAAATACTAGTGCATAGGCTAGGGTCAGGACCTGTTCTGCAAGTGGATAATCAAACTGTGGCTGCATACAGGCATGAACCAGGTGGCAGGAACAGGACCAACACTACTCTCTGCTCTCCTAGTTCACTGCACCTTGGCAAGGGTCTCTCAAGCATTAGCATCATTCCAACTACCCTAAAGAAATCAGTTTATGTGGTAGAAAAAACAGTGATTATTCATTCTTATTAGGATTGCAACAGATTCACCTGTGAGATTCTCCAAGCACCTTAGGGAAGTAGGTCTTTATTTCCTTTACATGGAAAACTTTTCCCTTGTTTACATTTTGTTTTTAACTGGCAGGAGGGGAAACTTGCCTTTCCCTCTACAAACACTTCTGGAGAGACAGATTTAAAATTAAGGGTAAGGTACCACTGCTATGAAATGAGAAAGACCTAATGAGTTTATGTGGTATCATGAGGAGACACTCTTTGATACAATTATTTTGTTCACAACAGATGTGAAATTCTTAAATTCATATAGCAGTTGCTATTGAAAGACCTCAAGTACCTTGGCCTTTTCCAAACCTGCTGTCACAAAGTCCACTGCCCCATTCAGCAGCAGGCCCACATTCTCCCTAGTCCCAGTTTTGCTGCTGGTGTACTTACTTGTTGTTGCCCTTCATGTGCCTCACATGGTGGAGAAGAGACCAACAACCCCCTTGCTACAACCTCCTTTCAGGTAGTTGTAGAGAACAATAAGGTCTCCCCTCAGCCTCCTTTTCTCCAGGCTAAACAACCCTCGTTCTCTCAGGCGCTCCTTGTAAAACTTGTGCTCTAGACCCTTCACCAGTATTCAAGGTGCAGCCTCACCAGTGCCAAGTTCAGGGGGACAATTAATTCCCTAGTCCTGCTGACCACACTATTTCTGATACAAAATGCTCATGTTCATGGTCATGCTCAAACTGTCCCTCCATACTCCTCCCAGGTTACTTGACTCTGCTTCCACCTCTTGTGCACTTTCATTTTATGCTTGAGTTTTGACAGGATCTCCCTGTTAAGCCAAGGAGGCCAGAAAATTATCTAATTTCAAAATACTTTCACAATACTTCTTCCAGATACACTACAAAATTCTTGTATTTGAAACCAAATGCATTTTCCCTTTGTTTCCCTTGTGTTAAAACTTTTCTTACAATAATGTTTGCCTTTCACAAAACACAGCTTTCACGAACTCACACAGAATCACAGAATGTTAGGCATTGGAAGGGAACTCTGGAGATGGAGTCCAACCCCCCTGCCAGAGCAGGACCAAAACTAGGGCAAGTCACATAGAAACGCATCCAGACAGGTCTTGAAAGTCTCCTGAGAAGGAGACTCCACAACTCTGGGCAGCCTGTTCTAGTGCTCTATCACCCTTACAATAAAGAAGTCTT
Source organism: Hemiprocne comata (assembly GCA_020745705.1). Lineage (NCBI taxonomy): Eukaryota > Metazoa > Chordata > Aves > Apodiformes > Apodidae > Hemiprocne > Hemiprocne comata. The sequence continues at coordinate 18,810,437 of CM036587.1, forward strand.
TCCTCATGTTGAGGTGGAACTTCCTGTGTTCTATTTGCATCCCTTGCCCCTCGTCCTATCACAGGGCATGACTGAAAATAGATTGGCCTCTCCTTCCTTACACACACCCTTCAGATATTTATACACATCAGTAAGATCCCCTCTCAGTCCTCTTCTCTAGACTAAACAGCCCCAGGTCTCTCAGCCTTTCCTCAAGACAGGTGTTCCAGTCCCCTGTCCTTCTCGATCAAGCGCACTTTTTAAAGGCACCTACCACTGCATCGCTCCTCGTGGTTAGAGGCCTGAGCTCATGTTAAAAACTCAACACAAACATTTCTACCTACGGTCTATCTACAGCTTTTCTGCACAGCACAACCTGAATTTTTGATATGATTAAATTATTCTGTTTTTTCCTTTCCTCAGAGCTTTATGAATTTCTGGGCTGAAAATCTGGAGGAAGGAAAAACACTGCAATCCAGAAACAAGCAAATGAAAACACTCTCTCCTGACAGTTACAACCTAATATCATCTGGTAACATCACAGTTCTGCTGAGGTAGCAACAGCATCTGGAACTACTTCAGGATATAATGCTTCCAAAAGAGAAGTTTCTTTAAGCATACAAGTAGCATGTACAGAAAATATCATTATGGTAGGTTTGTTTACTGCACTCATTGTTATGCTTTGCCATTTAAAACACCACCTCAGACTTGTACCCCACCGTTATTACACATAGAGGACACAGATACGTACATGACAATATATTTCTGAAATTCATCTGTGATTAATACAGTAGCTGGCACAGTCTGTTTAGCCACCCACATTTTCAGTTATTTTTGATTCAGCATTCTGAAAACGGAACATATGGTATGTATATGGACCAACTACCTGTGTTATATTTATTGAGCTAACTGGAAACAATTGCAGCTCTGCTAACTTGACAGAACTGATCCAGACAAATAACAATGCTGTAAGAGTAGACCCAGTTTGTCAGCCTAAGACATTCATCCACACTGACAATGCTGTCTGGCTGAACCCAAGCCACAGTGGTAAGTTAATAACAACATTACTGGTAATTGTGGACCATCTGGCAAGTAAGTATATTTTGTTAATCTCCATATAACAATAAATATTTGTTTTCTGCCACAATTTTACAGTCCTTACACAAAAAAGATACTTTAGGATTATGCATCCAAGTTTAACATGTAGTTAAGAAAGAATTAGTCGAATTGTACATAATAGATAACCATTGAAGAATGATGTCATCACAGATTTTCTGTCAGGTCAGAGGTTTGATTTACGAGGCTTTCATGTCTGTCTTAATTTCCAATACCACTGCTTGTTGACATGCCATTTGCCTTGAAATCTGTGCCAGAAATTGATTTAAGCTTATTTCCCCAACCTATTAGCTATCTTGACAGTTTCAGTAGTTATAATATTTCATTGTAACATGTGGTAAAACCTATACCTACAGAAATTTTTTTTTGCCTGTAATGTTACATCATAAGGTAGAAGGAGCATGTTCCCTTTCTCCCAAGCAGCTTAAGTCAGAGCTGCACAGAGTAATACCCTGCCAACATTTAAATGGTGATAAACAATATCTTTGTCTAGATCTTCAGAAGCTTTTTGGCACAGGGATCATCACAGCTCAGGTAAGCAGGCATTCAAAGTTTAAGTCTGCACACTTATTTTTGTACCTGTAAGCACTGCAAGCAGCCATAATTAAGGTATAAGGCTTAGTTATCATACTGAAGCAGACAACATCCCCCAGATCTAAATGCCTGCCTAAATTCTTACTGTCATATTCATTCACCCCTACATGTTGTCCTTCGTAAGTCCTCCTTACCACAAAACAAGGAGAGAAGAAAAATTCTCTACAGCCATCCCAAATCTGCAAATGTCCACAACTCTAGGTCAATGTATATTGTAATTACTAAAGCAAATGTTTTCAAGGCAGTTACCTCTTCTGACCATTCTTATTTTGGAGCCTGACACTTTCAAGAATATTAACTTTCAAACAGTGCATACTACCTGACACCTGAGGCTCCTTCAATGTACCATCAACTAGGCATCCAAAAAACAATCCTGGTGTCAAATTCATAAGCCTTACTGGTAATCAGCAGCTTCTGCACGTTCAAGTTGATTTTCAAAGTTAAGATTTAGCATCCTGCATCACTTAGATGTCTTTAAAACTATTACCTTTGTATATCCAGCCAGGTTCACAAAAGGCTACTAGGATGTTACATACATTATTTTGATCTAATCACATAGTTACCACTCATATCTTACTAATAGGACAGAGACAGACTTACCTAATTCCTCAGCCATAGCACAGCTGCTGCTTTTCCACACACATGTTCACAGGAGAACCAGCTTTCACTAAAAATAAACTTAACTGAAGAGTCGGGTATAGCAGTGTGGGCACATGAATCAGGATTCACCTGTAAAGAAAATCCCCCTAGGCCATTTGGAACAGTACTACAAGAGTGGGATACTTAAAACTGAATCCTCTGTTTTATGAATTATTTCAGATTTAAAATGCATTCAAATTTATAGCACGCAGTGCTGCCTCTCCAGGGACTTCCTTACAGTTTAGTCAGAGAGCTTCCTAGATACTTCAAGAGCCACTGGTATCTTTTTTGCTTGAGGATTTTCAAGTTGCTGCTGGCATTTTAATTCTGCCACAAAGAATCATCTTTTATGGGAATGCTAAGGAGTCTGTCAATGATGGTGAGCAACCACTTACATTAGATTTTCCCTAAGAAAAAAGGTCTTGGAGCCAAATTCAAGCTACTTAGTAAGAAACCAGCTTTTTTTTTTTTTTAAATGCTCCCATTACTGTCCATGGGGTCAAAGAGACAGATGGAAAAGAAAGGGCCTCAAGGAAAGTGATATAAGAAAAAAAAAAAAAAGGTTAAGAACAAGAAAAGCTTTTGAATTAGAAGGATCCAACACAGAGATGGCCTCAGTCTAACTACACCAAATCTTCTGACAGTGATGATTTATTTAAAGGTAACAAGGGAGTTTTAAAAACAAAAAGTAAAAGTGGAAGCCAATGTTAAAAAAAAGGAAAATGGAGAGGCCTAAACCTGGGTGATGAACATATAGAACTACAAGAATGTAAGACAAAACTAAAAGACATTTTTAGAAGCAGCATATTAAAAGCATAGGCTCTACTAAGCAAACACGTTTCACATACCTCAGAAAAAGGGAAGGTGAAATAGAATCTGTAGGGCCAACAGACAATCATGATATAAAAACTGCTGAGAGTAGAGGCAGCCTTTGCAGAAAACCAATTATCTTCATCATTGCACACTTTAGAGCCAGAAAGGCTTCAACCTCTGAGCCTCTCTATAGAGTATCAATGTGATAGAAGTTAGCTTTCACATGCAGGGATGTTAACGAGCTGGAAACCACAACTACCCCTGCTTTGTTCAACACATACACAGACAACCACAAACTGGTAACCAAGGACAAAGTCTGCAGGCAACGATACTTAGTATAACCCACAGCTAAGTCTGACTGACACAGAGATGGTAAGTGAACAGTTTTTGAAGTGTTTTTGTAACACAAGAATCCAGGATCTCCTGATGAATTTAGCTCCATGGAGCAAATTTTAAAACAGAATTTTTTTTTCTCCGAACACTTCATGATTGTATTATGGAACCCAATGTTAAACTGCATTGCAGAAGACAAAAATTGGATAAGAAGCAAATTAGAATCATGGAGGTCAGTTTAATCCATAATTACTATCAACACTCATTCAGATGGAGTCTGAAAAACAGTATTTTTTTTTAATTGCTTATAATTCGTAAATGGGATATAACCAAGATAGGAGAACTTGGCACTTCCACTGCTCTTATATTTTTTCCTAAGCACCTGCCAGAAGCTGCTTTTGGAGAGTGGGCTAGGTAAGCCTTTCATCTGCCCTAACACAGCAATACTTTTGTTGTTACCTTTAGGAACATTTCTGTAACTCAGCTCATGTTCATCAATAGAACAGGAGGTGACAGTCCTGGAGCCGAATTTTAGATAGTAAGGACTGTCACATGTCCATTCTCTTCAGAAGAGTTTTGATAACCTGCTGTGCTGGAAGCCTTGCCCAGAAGGGATGGGCATAGAGAACAGGAGAAATGACAGTTTGACCCAAAAAGCCAGTTCCTTTTATTGCAATATACCATGTGATGTATCATTGTGGACATAAATGCAGTTTGCCTTTCAATCCTCTCCTGGACATATTTAACTTCTTTCTTCAAAGACCCGCTTCCTTTCCTCCAGTAGTGAAGACAGCCAAATTGTGTTTCAAAAAGAAATCCTTATTCATTTTTCCTTTTGTTTCATCAACATCTAGTTTTCTAGTTTGCTCATATGAAAAAAGGCAGAGACATATTTGATTGCCTAGAGAATACTTAAAATATAATGCGGTTTTCTATAAGCACACGTCAGAAGACATTTCTATGTTCTCCACTCTTTTCAGGAATATAAACAAAAAACTTGCAGAATTTCTAGGAAATAAATTATTCCCTTTCATTTTTAAAACCTGTCCTACATCCACCCAGTCCTACAATCATGTTATATGGGCCAGAGTGTAGTACAGAATATATGTCAGCCTCATCATTTTAAATTGATTATACAACTAATGTAACATGTCACAAAAAAATAAGAAAGCCTCCTTAAACAGTTAAAATTACTTTCCTTTCTTAGTTCAGTAATTAGACTAAAGAGCAATTAGAGGAGAGAACTAAAAAAGGGGGCTAAAGGAAGAAATTTAAGTATCTTTAAAAGAAAAGAGTTACTGATTTTCACAATCTTTCTTTTATTTCCACATTTACGGTTATTTTACCAAACAATTTAATACCTGTGAAATGTTTAGCAGAAGAGAAAAATCACATGTATTCCCTAAGGAGTCACTTATTTGTCATACGTGCTTCTACCTTCATGGTTTAATTTGCCTTCAGTGATGCTTCCTCAATGAGTACCCTGTTACAGCCTAACACTGGAGTAGTCCAAGTAATTTTTAATAGCACAGTGGAAATCACATTACACTGCCTTTGGGAAGAAACTGCTAAATTTAACTGTGCAATAGAGATTAATCTTTGCACCAAGGAAAATCTTTCTAATCATTAAGAAAGTAGGAAGTGTGAAGAAGACAAAAAAATATTCAGTGGTGACACTTGATTCAGCCAAACTTCAGAATGAAGATATCTGCCAATGTTCCAGAACACGTCATTGTTCAAAATAAAAACACAAAGCTTGCACAGCCTGTTGATTGTACACCTCTCTGCCAAAACAGCCATTATTCCATTGCACTGTCCAAACAGTCCCTGAAAAAAATTACAAACACTGCCCTGGACTTGAAAAAACTACCTGTCCTTGCTGGAACAGGAAAAAAAATCTCCCTGTATCCTAAAGATATTCTGACTTCCTAGATGAAAAATAATGGAAGAGCAATGACCAGTTCCCAAAACGTTGACACATTACAACACATTAAAGAAAATGAGAACAGCACACAAGAGAACATTTTGAGCTGCAAAAGCAGCAATTCATTCATCAGAGTTTGGGGATAATTGATGTCATTGCACAAGGCTGAAACATTGCACATGAATCTGACTAACCACATTCAAGAAACACTGAAACAAGACTTGAGAGAGGGACCATGGCAACAGAGAGCTTGTAACAGGAGACTAAAGAAAGCTGGTTTGTGTAGTCTAGTAAACAAAGGTGGAGAAGAGACTGCTGCCTATAAATAGGTCAGAGCAGTAAACATCAGTGAAGTGTGCCTTTTCAGATAGAAAGCAGTTCTGGAACAGAAATAAATGGGTAAGAACTGACTGAGAATAAATTTAGATCAGAAATCAGAAGAAGCTATCCAACCATTAGGGCTGACATACTAGTGGACTGCAGAGTCAAGAGGGAGATCTACCTACTTTAAGACAGAGTTTGGTCAGCTGGTGACATTAAGTGGGCCTGTGACAGCCAGTGATTGGACCTAGTAAACCAAAAGGGCTTTATCAAAAAAATAAAAATAAATAAAAAACCCCAAACAACCCTCATAGCAGCACACCATTCTTCCAGTTTAAGGAGTAATCCTCCCCACCAGCCTACCAAACTGAAGCAATGAAAGCCTGCTTCCTTCTCCAGAGGCCAAGAGAGTACCTTTAGCAAAGGAAACGTACTCACACAATGCAGCTTCTAACACCATTCCACCTCCATGTTAGAGCTGCAAAGAGACCACCTGAGTCACCATGTGCCATGGAATATGGTTCCATGTACTTGTGTAACAGGAAGTAGCAGAGGAGGATCACTAAAGATTTGTGGCAAGGGCTAACAATCTACCCTCTGCAGCACTAGCTGTAGAGTGATTAGACACATTAGATGGTCAATTCCAGCTGCAAAGGAGAAAGAACAGTTTCACCAAGAGATTAGGTCTAGCCTTGTCATTTCTTGTCTAGGCTTGTCATTTCTAAATGAGAGGCTATGCTGCATTCTGTAAGCAGAAGGCAATGTTTGCTCCCTGCACTTGGGCAGACCAAAGGCTGGTGAACTCAGACAACACCACAAGCAAGCACTGCCAAGAAGCTGTAGTCAGTGCCCCTAGCTTAGCACTGCACAGGGCTAACATGGTCCCACCAGGCTTGGACAGCTTCTCCTAAACTTATCAGCACAGTCAAATTGTCTTTGGTTTCTCCACTTCATCTCAGTATTGGCCTACAGTGCCAGCCTTGACAAGGCAACTTGAGTGACCATATTCTCCCACCTTCTTTGGCCTTCACTTTGGACAGTTTGGATGTCGTCTCTTGGGAGAAGGTAAGAAGAGTAAGAGATTAAAGACAGATAGCAAGCTGTTTGCAACAGCCCCCCCACCTGTAACGCTTCCTCTGGCAGAAGGCACCGTAACCCTTCACCACAAGAACAAAGCTTTTTTTGGCTGTACTTGCTGAATGTCATTGACCACAGCATTGCAGCAGTAGCATGTATTGAACATAACCTGTAGTAATTATTAGTATTGCCTTCATTAAACTCTTTCCATTGCTACACCATGTTATGTACCCATCTGTTACTGCAACAGGAGATACACCAAGAAGCAGTGGCAATGGATTTTCCTTCTGTAACCCGAATGAACTCTCCTCCATGGAGACAACATGTTCCTGAAGGTCTCTTACCCTAACATACCATGTTATAAACCTAATGTCAGCAAAGAAAATACATAAACTGTTAGACAAATATTAAAGGGGCATGCCCTAAATTACCATCCATGACCTCAAGCCAGACTATTAAATGGAAAGAGCATGTAAAATGATGCATTAACATGGTTCTAACAGATGGTCCAGAGATAATTTGTTGAAAGAACCCATGTAGCTTTCTCAAAAGACGGAGCTTCCTACACACTACTCTTTACCATACATGCCTTAAGCAGGAATTTAAACTACTGCATCACTCAAAGACAGATGGTGAGGGGAAATAAAGCTTATTTCAAGAGACACCTTATAGTAATTAATGCTAATGTTGTAATAACTACATTTGATTTTACATTTTTGTATTACATGGTTATACTTTAAACCATTTCTTCTCTTAAGAACTCATACTGAGGCTGTGTGCCTATCAAGTATAGAAAATATTGTGCAAATATTAAGACAGCCCATAAATCTTGGGAGAAGTGTGTTTTGTTTGTAGTATTTCCTACATAACTGAAGAGTTACTTTTTCAATATCCCAAATAATAAGCTTTTATTAGAAGCCAATCTTTCATGTAACATACCTCAAAGTAGCAACAAAGGAACCATCATTTAGCCTCACGAGAATATGTGTATGTCTACATATATGTACTTCTTCCACCTGCTTCCTTGTACAGTTACCAAAAAACATATACCACCATTTTCTTAAAAATGCTTACCAACTAACTCATCTCTGATTTTGACATAGAACTTTGTTTTGTCCTAACTGTTCAGTACAACAGCAATACAACACTTTGAACTTGCACAGCATAGCCCATCACAAGATCTTCTAAGCTTGGAGAACCTCTTCTTATTTAGATGTGTTTAATGGATGCCCTTTGAAGTACCAGAGCTACAACAGGTTCTTCCATTTCTTCAATTGAAGTGACTCCTACATGAGAGGGTGTAAAGAGGAAATGAAGGCAGAGCTCTGTACTGCACCCAGGATGACCTCTACTGGTTGCCTTGGTTGGCCAGGGTTACTCCAAAACGAACCTGGTGTGTTCTGCACACCAGAGCTACCACAGCAGAAACCTACACCACTGAGATGCTTCCTGGCATCACAGGATCTTGACACAGAACTGAGGTTGAAGCTTTAGACTCTGCTATTTAAGAAGCTGTCTTTCTTTTAATTGAAGTCAAGATTGAAGCTTGACATCAAGAACTAAGTTCTCAGCTGGTTAAGTAGCTGCCACCCCACCCCAAGCCTAGTGGTTCATTAGGTTATAGGAATCACTATCCCCAACAAGAGAGTATCAGCCTACACTAGCTTTCATGTGCATCCTGAAGTTCATCAAGTGGTAAACACTGCATTTCAATGAAGTATGAGAAGTTTCCTGAACTTTTCTGGACACACATATCCCTGTTAGGGTCCAGAAATGCTTCACAGTTAAAACCATTCTTGGGTTTTGGTCTTGAGAGGAATTCATGATAGTGAAGATTTCATGGCAAAAGGTAATTCCATAAAGAAATAATTAGCCACTCTCTATTCAGCAGATTTTTAATTTTTCCCCCAAGGATGCACATCTGCATTCACACCTGTTCAATCCCACTGGATTTCAGACCAAGCCAAGAAAAGAAGTGTTCACATACACAACTGCCTGGCCACCTAGATAGAGCAAAGTCTCCCTGGTGTCTGCTGTGTTCTCATCTTTACCTACTACTGAATTGCAGCAGAAAGCAAATTCTGTAATGTTCTCTCAAGTCCTGACAAATGCCAGCTGCTTCTGAGCAGTGGGCATTTCCTGAGGGACAGCTGCCTGTGAGCCCCACCACAGAAGTGCCAGAGGGAAAAGTCTGACAACCCGTTCTCCATGGTTTACCCTCATTCCTTGGACACATCTCTCTTTGCTGTCAGAACATGAAGACATCAGAATAGGCCTTTCTGTATCCTCCTCTCTGCTAGTTACAGCCCAGGTGCTAAGTCCTTGGGGTTACAGCAATAAAAAAAAAATAAGCATTTATTAACATATACCAGGTATAAGCTACACAGCTATGTAACAGAGGAGTGTCCTAAAACACCTTTACTACTGCCAGGTCAGGTTGTAGCCACATGCACTATGACAGAACTGCCATCAAACACACTCACTTACCTACAAACATACCGACCACTGACCAGGCTAGAGCACCCCACAGTGGATGTGCTCTAGAGACCAGAAATAGCTTGTTTAACAGTATAACAATGTTGTTTCCCAGCTAGTTAAAATCATAGCTGGGATTGAGGTAGTTTTAATTACGCAGCATAGAAAGAAATAATGCCTCAGTAAACATCTTCCTCTTGCAGTCAGAAATAAACTACAACTGGCAGCCACTGCTCTCCTCTCCCCCCTGAAGGATGCCAACTCACATGCACACCTGTTTCAGTGGGAGCAGGTAATGCAAAGGTTGTCCTACAGAGATTAAAAGTGATTCTTCTATTCAGCAACAGCTCCCTCAGGCACACGAAGGTAGAGCTCAACAGGAAGGCCTAAGATTGCTCTGCAGTGTGACAGAGCAGCCTGGCTGGCAAGGGTTGATCAAATCACTCCAGAGACACTGCATGCCCTTCCTGAAGACAGGGGCAGAACCAAAACCCCATCCTACCACCTTCCCAACACAAAGCAAGCAGAGGAACACTCCTCCTACCTGAACTCGGGGAGGAGGTTTGGCCGTAGCCCATAGAAAGCCGCCGAGAGCGTCACTAGCCAGCCGGGTTTGTAATTCCCATTCTCACATTCCAGGTAAGGTGAGGACCACCTGATGTGGTTCTTATCAGCAGTGAAGCTCTCCCGCCTCTTCCAGCTGTTCTCCAAAGTTTTGGGGCCTGTGTTTAAGACCTTCCTGTGCAGATGCGGCCTCAATTTGCGCTTCAAGCTGTGGAACCACTCTGTTTCCACAGAGGCATTGGCCAGGTGGTGAGCTGAGGAGGACAAGTCCTGGAGGAGGACCTGGCTCTCGTGCCTGCTGGCCTGGAGGAACACCTGGGGTGTGGAGGAGAAAGGTTCCGTGCTAAAAGTGATAGCTGCCCTGGAGATGTTGGGGTCCCCCTCCAGGAGGCTCCTGATCAAGGCGCGGTACCACTCCAGGTCCTCCTGCAAGTTCTGCTCCCGCGACTTATTGCTCTGGAGGATCACATTGAGGAAGTTGGTGGCGTGGGTGAGGGTGTCCAGGGCCCCGTGCAGGGAAGGATGCGAGGTGAAGCGCGACTTGCCGGCGAGGTTGGCCAGCTCGTATCGCCCGGAGCAATTGCCGCGCCGCAGCTCCCGAGAGTCGCCCGTGTAGAGGAACGAGGCCACGTCCTGGGGCACCTCCTCAGCGAGCCGCTGCGCCAAGATGGTGCTCTCCGTAGAGCGGCTCCGCGGGGCCGGCGGAGGCTCCCGGCTCTTGATGTTGTTGTAAATAGGCTGCCTCCCTCTGAGCGCCCGTTCCGGGCCGCGCACCGCCTGCCCTTGGCCGGCGGCAGCCCCGAGGCCCCGCTGAGCTAGGAGCAAAAGTAGAATAAGCCGAAGCAAAGCCATGTCCCCTGGCGCTCTCGGTCGCGCACACGCGGCGAAGTAGCTGAAGATGTGCTTCGCGCAGGCGGCCGCGGTGCAGGAGCGCGAACGCGCAGGGGCAGCCGAGCGGCAGCGGGACGGAAAAGGGCCCCCGGCGAGTCACCTGTGGCGGCGGCGCCCGCGCCCTTCCCAGCGCAGGGCGCCGCGCAGTCCCACCGCCAGCGCGGAGCGGCTGGCAGCCCCTCCGGCAGCGGCTGCAGCGAGCCCGCCTGCGCCTCCTCCCGCCGCGGCCACCGCGCTCACTGAGCTGCTGCCCAGCGCAGCGCGCAGGGGCGGCGGCGCCCGCGCCCGGCGCAGCGGCGGGTACCCCCGCGGCGCCCCGCCGCCACCCGCGCTCCGCCGCTCCACATCCTTCGGGCGCCGCTGCCGGAGAGGGGGGCCCGAGGCGCGGGACTGCCACTTGCTGCGGGGATCAGCGGGGTTGGGCGGGAGAGGCTGCTGCCAGGGAGCCAGCTCTCGGCTCTCCGAACGAAGACCTCCTCCGCCCCCTGCCGTGGGAGGCTGCTCACCGGGAGGCTCCGACACCCCTTCCCCGCCGGCCCTTATAGGTGTAGCCCAGGCAGCTGCCACCCGTGTGGCCGCCTCCCCTGTCAGTCAGCCGGCAGCCATTCACGGGGCAGGAGCGACGGCGCCGCCGCCGCCGCGGAGAGGCGTCGAAGCACCTTGCTTAACCTGCCGGCGGCTAAGCTCGGGGCAGAGGCGGGGAAGCCACCCGCTGCAGCGAGAGCCGCTGTGCTTCCCCCTCGGCCGTGGGGCGGGGGCTGTGGAAGGGGAACCGGCCGCGCCGCGCCCGGGCCGGTGCGTGCGGTGCTTGTCCGTGGAGTGCGGCAGCGACACCTGCTGGCCGGGCCTGGAGCGGCGCCGCTGCGCTCTGCGCCTACGCGCCGGGGGCGATCGGGCGGGAAGCGCTGGGCTGAGGGGAGGAGCGGGGTGCCGGGTGTTAAAAATACCTTCGCCTACCACCCCACCGGGGGGGGCACGGGAGAAGGCCAGAGCTCCGTGGGAAGGCAGCTGCAGCTCGAACTGCAGAACGTGGGCTGGTACCTGTTAGGTCTGCGTGCTGCTGTGAGGAGGGCGCTGTCTGGAGATGGGTGGCAAGGGGGGGCACAGGCCTGCTTCTCGGCATCCCTCGGACGCGTGGGGCCAGCCGGGTGCCCCGGGAGGAAGGAGGGCGGCGTTTGGCAGAGGGCACGACGTTTGGGTGGGAATGTACAACTTTGTCTTCTGGGGCCTGCAGATCCATAACCAAGATACTCTCATCGTCTGCAGGTGCTGCCGTACTTCTGGCATGGGCTGTCCCACCTGTGTCCCTTGCCTCATGGGTGGTTGGCCCAGACATGGAGTGCATCCCACCGTGAGGGAAACTGAGCTGCTTCCCTCTCCCTTCAACTACAGTGGCAGGCTGATTGTATTTCTGTAACCATAATCTTTCCTCCTTTTTTCCCCATGGCGTTTTGACTCCAGATGCTAATTCTTACTCCTGTCTTCAAAACTAAGCCATTAATCCAGTGGCTTTCAACACTGACCTGTAGAGCATCTGCATGGAGCCAAAGCAACGCTGGCTGATCACCTAGCTTTCCTTCTGCTCTGCCGAAACCACCCTGAGAAAAACATAAATGCACTGAAGCTGTAGTTAGGCTTTTCCAGATAAGCCATTGGTTACACCATTATCGGTAATATGGATCTAGTTTGGCAAACTGTTTAAACATATGTTTAACTTTATGCATTTTATCTGGCAGAAGTAATCACCTGCTCAGTATCTTAGTGATGGATGAAGGTGTTCATGACAGGAGGCAGTTAGCAAAAAGTGAATTTTAGAGGAGATGGTCCACAGCAAAATTGCTTAATTACAATTAATTCCATTCTGGTTTAGTATAGAATCATAGAATGTCAGGTTGGAACAGACCTCAAGGATCATCAGGTCCAACCTTTTTAGGTAATACTATAGTTTATATGAGGTGGTTCAGCACCCTGTCAAGCTGAGACTTAAAACTGTCCAGTGTGGGGACATCTACCACTTCCCTAGGGAGACTATTCCAAAGTTTGACTGTCCTCATGGTGAAAAATTTACCTCGTGTCCAATCGGAATCTCATCAGGAGCAACTTGTGCCCATTACCCCTTGCCTTTTCCATGTGACTCCATGTAAATAGGGAGTCTCCATCTTCTTTGTAGCCACCCTTTATATACAACTCCATTTTGGAATTCAAAATTGCAGATGAAAAGAGTAGTAAAAATAAGATTTATTTTTTTTCCTTTCTCCCACACACATGTGCATGCACATCCTATGAGGAGCAGATTTCAGTCATGTAGAATATATGTTCTAATTTTAAACCACCAACAAGATACATCTACTCCTTAAAGCATACACTTATTTTAGAATTATTTTAAACCATACTTCAATAAATTGTCATTCTAATATAGCTAATTGTACATTACATTTTCAGTCTATGTATTCTGGTGAAGCGATGCACTTTATCTTTGCCTGTGGTGACCTTTAATAATTATAATGTGTGGATAAGAGAGGAAGTTATAAATTTTTTTTCTTTGCATACAGTTGAAGATGTGATACTCACTGCTTGAGCATAACTTACTTGTACTCAACTTTCCCTCAAGTAAATAGCCTGTGAGATTATTTAGAAACCACATATACTGAGCAACTCAGAAGCTGGTATTTACAGTTTAGCACAGCACAGGGAGTCTGTGCTTCCCAGTCTGCACCTAAAGATGCATCATTTGCTGTGGATAAGTGAGAACCAGGGCTTTTGACAGGAGCAGCTGTCAGGACTGAGCTAAGCTAACATGGGATCAGTTACGTGGGGAGATAGCAATGGCAACATAAATAAACAAGCATTTTTTGTAATGGTGCGCCTGTGCTGATTCTCTTCACTGCCTGTCATGGGCTGCTCTAAAGAAAAGGTCAGTTCCCTGATGGGAATTCACTTCCCCTACTGTAGACTGACTATTAATATCTATCTAAATTGCACTAGGCCTGCTAAATGGCCACATTCACACATTCTCAGTGTAATAAAATATCCCTTTAATGTACTTGCATAGTAAGTTCCTTCTATTTCCTGATCTCTTAATAGTCCTTCCAAACATCCTTCTCCAGTAGCACCCACCGCTGCCCCACCGCCTTGTCCTTCACTAACACCCCCAGAAGCTGTTGTTCTTAACCTAAAGGTTTGGCAGGAGCAAAGACCCTAATGGGTTAGGGCATGACTCCAGGTGCTGACAGTCTCTCCTTGATCTCAGAGTTAGAAACCTCTCTTTTTCCTGTCTTACCAGTTTGTTTTGTGTTTGTGCTCTCTGTGCTACCAAGTCAGAGGGAGAGGATGAGAGGTGAGCTGAAGGACTCTCATTAAGGGTGCTGGGTTCGTTGTTAAGTCTTATCCTGCTGCATCACAAAGGGTTCAAAGAGCCTCTTTATCCTCTAGGGTTTCCTTCTACAGTCAGTTCAGACCTGCTCCCAAACAGCTATCGTGTACAGCCAGGTCCAAAATGAGACACAAACAGATCTTAAGCTGTTGCAAATGTACATCTCCTTAACATCTTTGTAAAAACTGTGCTGCAGGACCCAAGATCCGGGGAACTAGCAATATGGAAAGCTAGTATCATCTTAGATTAAGGAAATTACCACATATTTTATTTACATGGGTTTAATAAGGATTGGAAGAGATACAGGGACCTTTGATCACTGTATTTTTATTTTCATTTTAAAATGCACTAATGCACTAATGACTCTGTTTGTCATGTGTAATCGGTTGACTGTGTCAGAAATCTGTTCAGCTGTGACCAGTACAATGTGAAAATGGACTGGGAGTCCCTGAGATACAAGATTACTATGATTGAATAATGTTTCCTCAGCTTCTGCCTCAGTTCCGCCAGAGATGTTCTTTCAAGCCATCCACCAGAGAGGAATCAAGAGGCATCTGACCACTGCTCTGCATATTTCTGAGTTGTTACAACTATCACAATTGCTGCATGCAAAGTACCTGTACACAAAGGGTCTTGCTTCATTGTATTACACGTCAGGCTAGAAGGATTCATTTAGCTGTTGTGTGAGCTCACCCTGAGTCTAATCACAGTGTAGAAAAAATAGTGCAAAACGTTAGCAATTCTTAACAGATTATAGTAAGTGTAACATACTTTCTCCCAATATGGCCTGTACAAAAAGATCTTGGTTTATCTGAACTACTTGAAATGTGAGAAGCATCAGAATAATTCCATTGTTGAAACTGATTGGAACAAAGGAAAGGCTGATGTAGTATTTAAAGACTCGGTTATCCATTAATATTTGTCCTAGTTAGGTGATATACAGAGTATACTCA
Source organism: Hemiprocne comata (assembly GCA_020745705.1). Classification (NCBI taxonomy): domain Eukaryota; kingdom Metazoa; phylum Chordata; class Aves; order Apodiformes; family Apodidae; genus Hemiprocne; species Hemiprocne comata. Next base: position 18,825,489 of record CM036587.1, read on the forward strand.
CTAAGTGCTTTAACTTTTAGAATGATGCATTGTATTTCTCTTACAAAACAAAATGTTTATCAAAATCATTGTTTATGGTATTTAAAAACACATTTAAAGAAAGCATTTTTAAAATAAAAGTACTTTTACTTGTAGGTTGATTATCTAAAGAAATAATGTTATTGCAGTAATATTTTTTGTCTGTCTGATAAGTCCCTTCTCTTTGCCAATAACTTCTGATCCCATTAGTTCATTTCAGCTAAGTTTGACAGCAGTGTGAAGGTCTCAAAGTTGCTGCAAGCTTCTACAAATGTTGTAAAACTCACAGCTGGATCAAATAAAACCAACCCATCTTCATTCAGCTGGAGGAAAAGCTGTGAAGTGAGTTCAACGGTGACATACATGGTTTCTTTGGTCTTTCATTTGGGCACTCATATTGGCTGATAAGCATACGTACATCCCAAAACAGCTGGGGCAGCCTCCCTACCCAATCAATATGGAACAGCCAAAGGGGCTGAGGGAGGGAGCTCGAGAAGACAAGGGGTAGCTGGAGGCACTGTTGGTGATGGGCACAGTGCCACAAGGCATTAATATACAATGCAAAGGATACAGGGGGGCTGGGAGAGATGCTGGGTTTATTGCAGCAGAGGGAGAGGCATCGTGAACACAAATCCACTGGAAGTCAGGCCTTGTTAGTTCTCATTTCACCAATGAATAAAAACCACCACCTAAATATTTCAGAGGAAAAAAAAAAAAGAAATATGAAATAACCAAAATGCAGAGTATAAAAGTTCTTACTTTGAAGCTGATGGAAGAAGGAGCAATAACTTCCCTGTCAGTTAATGTTGCCTTGTAGTGAGAAGTTCAAACCCATTGGATATTTTCTTAGAAACATTGGGACAGAGAGAATCTCAGAGGTTATCCAGTACAGCACTCCTGCACTGCAGCAGGATTATGTTCAGTATGACCATCTCTGGCATTTTATCTACCTTCTCTCAGAGAACTTCAGTCAGGTAGACTTCACAGCCACCATAACTACCGTGTTCCAGGTTTCATCACCTTGGGACCCAGTGGGGGTAAGGGGATTTCCTATATTTTCAGTGTCTTCTTTATTTTCTTTGTTTCTTTGCTTATTTCTCAGAGCACAATCACCACAAGCTAGTATGTGCCTGCAAAAAACTACTTTGACTTATTCCTTTTTGTCTTTTCTCTCGGCTAAATTAATCAAATTTCTTAACAGCCTATGCTTTCTGAAACTGTTGTTGGCACCGCCATTCTCTTCTTGCATGTCCATTTTGTTAGCCTGTTTCTCTAGGTGTCCCAGAGCAGCCCTCCCGCTGTGCATCTTCTGCAGGCTATGTAAAATTCTCTGTTAATACACCCCACATTGAGGTTTGCTTGCTTTTTCACCTTCACCAGAGTATTGACTACTGCTCAAGTCTGTAATATTGTATAATCCTCTTAACCTTTCAAAACATATTGCTTCCTAGTTATCCATTATCTATTTTTGTTGGAGCTCTGCTTCCTCTGGGTAGCACTTACTGATTTTAGGCCATCTCTCTGATTTTTCAATATATTTCCTATTCTGTTCTACAAAATGCTTTTAACTATCTCCTTTTTTATTGTAGTTATTTTCTAATTTTATGACCTTTTATTTCTTTATCCAATTTATTCATTAAGCTTTTTAATAGAATGTATCTGAGATCAGAACCCTTCAGGAACATACTTGAAACATCCTCCTGGTTTGATAGTACACAACTGATATATTGTGAGAATTACTTCAGAGGCATTGCTTGCCCACTCATGACCCACCTACACAGTATTTCCTTAGCTTACTGATGAGAACCTCATGCTAAGTATTTAATGAACATTGCTGATATGGACATATAGCACATCTACTGCTTCATCACCATCTGCGAGGTCAGTTACAAGTCAAAGAAGAAAATTCATCGTTTCATATGGATTTTTCCTGACAATCCCACATCGGCTTATTTTAATTAATTTATTCTTTCTGGGTGATTACCAAACAGTAGTTTAATAGTTGTTTTCTGAATCTTCCTGGTGATATTTATTTAATGAGCTTCTCTATAGCCTCTCTCATCTCTTCTTCTGAAAATATAGTATGATTTTTTTCCAACTTTAGGATCTTCCTCCAAAACACTCCAGATGGCAAGTGCTAGTATATGTTTTAAAGATCACATCTTATCTCCAACAGAAAATGCTCTTCCAGATTAGGAGAAGATAATCTGTCAGACAACATATTGATGGCCTCGACTCCTAATTGTTTCTTGAGAACTTGCGTCTGATACGCAGATGTATCTAATATGCAGATGCAGACTCTGCATTTTAAATAAACACTATTGAAAAGCTTTGTAAGCTTATTCACAGTTGGGAAAAGATAAGGCGAAACTGAAGGTAAGGTTGCAAACACAGTCCTTTCTGCTTGTACTTCACAGACATGCTTTGGATGTTGGGAAACATTGTGCATGTATACAGAGTTGGTGGTAGTGGTCTCCTTTGGATTAGTAGCCATCACCTAGAATATGTCAGGGGCAAGTGAGAGATAGAGGGCCTTCTGAAGAAAAGCTTCAAAACCACAACTTTGAGAAGACATCCCAACAGCAAACTGACAGCTTGTCAGGGGCAGAATGGAGCAGGCAAGAAATATATAAAAGGTACATGCACAAAGGCAAAAGGATTTAATTTTGCTGAGGCTTTTAAGTTTTTAAAAAATTAAAAGCCTCAGGAAAATTAAATCTCAACTAGGACATATACTGAGTAGCTAAATTTCCTGTGAACTACTTCCCTTCAGTAATGAACCAGTTGATTACACTGAGCCTCCTAATCTACACAGTGCTTTTTAACAGCTTAATACACATCCTTCAGAATTATCAGGGAAGAACAATCTGCTGCATAAGAGCACAGGCAAGGTGGGTTTCTTTGTTCTCTTATGGCAAGAATAACATTCATATTATTCCCAACAATATCTCAACAAAATTAATTATTTTGTCAAGCCATAAATCATTAATGCACACTAACCTGTCCAAGTCTTACCCTCCTATCCTAATCTAGTCTACACAGCAGTAAAATGCTGCCTGTTGTTTTCTTCCTTGCTTTCTCTCTGCTTGGGATTTGGGGCATTGTAAACTTTTTTGAGCTTTCAGAGGTGTGACCCACAATATGACAGCATGGTAACTACTTTGGATTTAACTATAGGTCTGGATTCTATACTCTTCCTCCCAGTTATTCTACCAATGACAGTTTTTCAAACACATTTCAAAACTAAAATCATCTTGCATTTGCTTTCAGTTATATAAAATAGAACAAATTGTCATCTGAGATAGATGAACATATCTTTACTGAAGCCAATGAAATTATATGAACTTATATAGGTAAGTATTTGCCCACTCACCTTATATACAAAAGGCAAAATCCAGAATTCCTATTAAAACATTTCAAAACCCTACATCCCATTACATTTTGTTCTAAGAATCTGCAGATGTCAGCTAATAAAAATAAACTTCAAAGGGAGGAATCATTTGAATTAACTGGGAACTAAATCACAATCTCAATGTAAGTTGTTTGGAAACGGTTGCTTTATATTGTGTTTTTAAGTGGGTATTAGCCTTTTAACAGCTCTTCTGTTTGATGCTGAGCAGTCCACTTGAAATGAGAAGTAAATAGCAGAAGCTACTGATCGTAGACCTTGAGGTCTGAGGCAGCCCTTCCTTCCATGCTGATAAAGTATTAAAAACAAACTCAGTTAAGATGCTGCTTTTTATTTCTCTTTTTGATAAAACCAAGATTTCCCCAAGAAAATCAGATTTCCCTCTCGCTACACCTCTTCTTCTGCCCTATGCCACATTCGGCAGTGAAGCCAGAGGTGAGATGTGGTAGATACTTTAACTCCTATTACCAGTGAATGAGAAGGAAATACCAACAATATGAGAGAGAGAAGGAGAAGGGAGAGCCAAAGAAATTTCAGTTTCTGACTGTTTTTTTAATAACTTGCAAAAAGAGAAGCTCTGCTTGACTGCATGTCAGCCAGATTCCACTCTGGAGGACAAAGGTAATGTGCTGGAGGCAGTATAGTGAAATAAATAAATAAATAGATAAATATGTACAGTCTCTTGTCACATATACAGGGCTCAAAACACCCATCTTTTTATTTATGAAGGCAGTTTTAATGGACAAGAGGGCACATGGCTGGATAACCTAGGGCAAAATCTTCAATAGTTGTACAAAACCTGTAAAGCAAAGACAGCAGACAAGCAAGAGGACACAGTCATTTGCCACAGCAGTGTTGGGGTGGGAACTCTGTAGGCTAGATCCAGACTCAGGAGTCCTCTGGCACTGAAAAGGGAGATATGACATGAAGAGTTAAGGCAGACAATGGATAGGAGCACACTGGCAAATAGATTTTCAGGCTTCCACTGAAACTGTCATCACGAATGGCCTTTATTTGTGACTGTGGTGGTCATATTTCCTGAGTGGGTCAATAGGACGTGTAGTGAGCAACAATGCATAGAGCTGCATCCTTCATGCTGATGCTAAGGAGGTCTTGTGGGGATAAGAGCTTTTTGTCTTTGAACTGTGGAAAAAATCTGTATCAATGAAGAAATATCTTCAGCCAATCCATCATTTCCATAGAATCCTCTTCAAAATTAATATTAGTTCAAGAGTAGAAGAGAATTTCTGTACATTTCTGTAAAATTGGAGACACTTGAATCTACAGTTCAACTGAGCAAGGACGATACTCAGGAGAAAGTGCTTGTTCCCCACTGATTCTTCAAATCAGTGTCTGCCAAAACTTTTGGAAGATAATGACTATGATGTAGAGGGAGGATTCAACCATTATTGTCAAGAGGAAAGCTATTTGAGAGGAACGTTTCCATTTATCTTCTCTAGAAAGGGTGATGATTTCCTCTGAGAAAAAAAATAAAGAACTTCTGCACAGAAATAGAAAGGAAGGATAACTTGTTTTCTACACCGAACCCCATTCTGCAGTTCCTTTCCCTAAAACGTTTTATAGTCTGTTGGTCAGTTTTTGCATTGATTTTCTCAACTCCTTGTCTAAAGCAATTCAAATAATAAAGTAAAAACAAAGGTAGGCGAGTTACATGTTAAATTATAGCTTCAAGGACATTTTTGCTCATACACAGTTTTCAGCCAGCAGACTGTTGATATTTGCTTATACAAAACATAATTTTTGAAGGGTTCCCATTTTCCTCAAATCCATTCCAGCAGCATGGAATGGATGTACTTTAGCTGTCTTCACAGTGTTATCCAGCTGCTGTTTCAATCTACGTAATGTGTACCAAGGCTGGACAGAGTAGATGACTTCTCACTTACAGTGCCAAGAGTATGTTATTCTTATATTCCACTCTCTTTCATTACATGTTTGCAAGGGACAACATCAGTCCAGTGCAGCACTTGATGCACTGTCTCTTTTGCCAATGTATGCTAAAATACCTGCTCCCTCAAGAACCAATATGCTTCTTGATCCCTACTGTGCTCCAGAAAGAGAATTATGAGCTAGGTCACTTGTTAAACTCTTGTATCTCCTGACTCAGCTGCAGCAAATGAATAAATGCAAGGAAGCCTTATCAGTGTGTCCTTTTCCAGGACTATATATAAATTATGGGCCACTGTGACTGTAGCAAAACATAGGTAACAGGACTTGCAAGAGGTCTTGCAAAACACTCATGTCCCCTGTGCTGCTCTACCTGGTGTGAAAGGCAGTCTGCCATCTTTCATAAATATACAGTATTTTTACCAAGCATAAGTTTCCTTTTCCTTTACTGAGATGCAGAAAATTTTCTGATTCTGGGCAAACTACATAAGGACATACATTTCTTAATATAAAATAGACTTTCATTAGTTATAAGAGAAACGAGCCAGCTCTAGATAATTCATTCAGATACAAATAACAGCTTTCAGAGAGGTAAAAATACAATTACTGGTGATAGTAAGGTAACCTGGGGACCTATTTTTGCAAGTGCAGTGTTGTTAGTGCTGCTTCCCTATTCAAAATCTACTTTAAGTTGGCCTGATTAAACTCCATCTTCATTTTCAAGTACACGCAAAGGCTAAAATCTACCTACACTGCCATCTATAGTAAGCCACCCAAAGATTTTGCCAGAGGTGGTATTTGAGCAAATATTGGCAAGAGACACACCATCAAGTCCTGCACGGGACTGATGCTGTCAAACATGATGCTTGCAAACAGACTGAAACAGCAGCTGGATAATACTGTGACAACAGCTCAAGTACATCCATCCCATGCTGCTGGACAGGATTTGTGGAAGTAGGCATCCTTCACATATAACTATGCTGAGGACAATTCAGATCAATGTCTTTTTACTTCCGTGCAAGAGAATGTCTTCTAGTTTCACCATGTTGTGATTGAAAGGTACATAACCTTCAGCTTTGTTCTCACCATCAATTATTTGCAGCTAATATTTTCACGAAGTCTAAGCAGCCTGTGGAGCACTGCTTCTTTTGCATCACAAATTTTAGTTAAAAATCCTTTTGGGAAGTGGGACTTGGACTGTTTAGACTTTGGCATTTCACAACATTTTACTTCTTTTCCTCACAGATCTCAAAGAGTTATGTTAAAATATATGTAAAGTATCCATTCTCTTCCTCAGTTGAGGCAGCTTCTGTTTGATAATCCAGAATTTATCAGCCATCTAATCTCAGATCTGCTGTTTATACTGCCCTTCTGCAAATGTGTTATCACTGCCCTGCACACTATTCTAAAGCATTTTCCACAAAACCTACAGATTTCAACATGCTAAATGAGCACAACCCAGAACAAATTTATACAGAAGCTTGAACTCAGTCTTCACTTTGGATGGCAGTGTGTGGGAGTGTGTGCATGCATGTGTATTTGTGTGGGTGTATGAGCATTCATTTCTTAAATTTTGTTCCTGCTGTAAAAATGACTCGTATAGCAGTTTATTTTAATACCAAATTGCAAGTTTATTTTTACAAGATGGCAGTTTAACACATTGGGAGAAGGAGGGAGAATAGATTTTTTTTCCCAAGGTCTGCAGTGCCTCCGATGCTCTGTAACAATCCGAGCAGAACTTAAATTCTGGTGACCATGTTGATGAAAAAGTGAATGTGCTCAGTGAGCCAACAAGAAGCAGTCAGGGAAATAAAATATGAGACTTGGTAATTTTTCCTCTTTCAGCCATTTCATCTGAATTTTGCAATTTTATTTAAGGCAGAAATATTGTACTTGAGGAGGTTTAATGCCTTTTTTTAATTAAATATGTTCAATTTGTTTGTGAAGAAACATTTCTCTATAAAAATCAGCTGTGATACCTGGTGAGTTCATTCTTTCCCTAAAGCTAAAATCAGCTGTAATAGCTCTCCTCCTAACTCTAGAAAAAACATTCTGTAACTTTGGTGCTTTAATCTCAACATAGGCCTCATAGGAACAAGCACAACAAATGAGGATTGAAGAATGAAGGCAAGCTGGCTTTAGGGCTCCATTACACTAAAAATGGAAAGAGAAAGGTTGTCTTCAGAGCCTGCACAGTACTGTAACTTATGCTACACAAAAATTAAAAACTCAGCTGCCTGGGGCTGGCTCAGGTCCCATTGTCTCTGCAATGTAAGGCAGTAGGAGTCTCCTTTCTCTATCTGTGCCCAAATGAAAACTTTTCACTTGTCATTTTGAGGTACCTATTGTCACATCTGCACATCATCTGTCACATTCTCATTTTCTGCTTAAAACCCATCATACCTGCTGCCTGCAGGCTCTCAGTGTTCCAGTGTCAGGATCACCTTTCAACCTCCCACAGGCTCAGCTAGGAAGGACCCATCTTTTAGCAGCATCTATCCCAGCAGCCCCTCCCAGACCCAAGCACAGGGCTGCATACTCTTGGCTGGGGTTCTCCAAGGTCTGCCTGAAACCCAGGCACGGGTAGAGGAGGAGGTAACACCATACCCAGCCTTTGTGTCTGGGAGTGGTGCTGCAGACGTGCCTCCTACTGCCTTTTTCTTTGCTATAAATGACAATGCTGTTGTACTAGTGAAATGCCACATACCAAACACAGGTACCTCCATTAAACTATCAAATGATGCAAAAATAATCCAACACTAAAAAAAAAATCCCTTTACTTCCTTTATCTTCATATTCTGTTTAATAGCTGTTATCCTTTTATATTAAGTTCTCTGATTTTTTCTTCCATTCAAGTCTTATGTATTCATCCATGTTTACACACATACATACATGTACTTTGAATTCTGTGACGCTCTCCTAACCATGTTCCTTTCCTACTCCTACCCCCTTATCCCACCTACATTTTTAACTCTGAGAAACTCCTCAGCTGAGGCAATGTCACGGCAACGGTTTGCAAGGACAAGAAGAGAAAGGTGCAGCTGGCTCACACAGCTGGCTCACACAGCTGGGAAGAAGCAGGGGACAAAACAGGTGGAAGAGCTCTTTCAGCAGTCCCGTTATGCCCAGGACTAGTGACTGCTGGCTACAACAAAGACTGCAGTACTGAGTGGTAAGGATTAATTCAGCTGAGGTCCAGGGAACATATTCTGACTGAGCTTTGTGGTACTTCTATTTTTTCTGCACCCAGTGAGCTCCACAAAGGTGTGAAGCTGCCAGCCAGCTCTGCTATGCCTTCCACCACTCTTCTCTGTGCTACAGATGTTCACCTGTCACTTTGCTCTAGGCCATCAGACTTGACAAATTCTTATTGCAAACAGAAGATAAGATCCAAGTGTAGCAAAGTGGAATGATACCAAGTCTATTTTCATTTCTGCTAGCCCAGGAATATGTATTATGCATCCATTTTACATTTATGGCAGTTGGACTCAAATCTGCATCTTCCTGTAAGCTGAAATGATTACCTTTGCTTTTGGCAGTGGCATGATAATGCTATATCTACCTGAACAGGATTTTATCTCATGACCCCACTAGGCAGCTTAACTTATTTTGCTGCAAGCCACACTGTTTGGAATGAGGATAGAAAGTTGGCATGTTCTGATCAGTAGTGATGGTAGAGCACTTCTCCATAGTCCTTTAGTCTTCCCCATCCCTTGGAGGTTTGGCCCCTGTGGGGGCCATCTGTGACAAGGGGTGCAAGGGCACAGCCCGGAGCAGCAGCACCCAGCCTGCACAGGTAGTGCAGACCCTGGGAGGCTGCTGGCCTTGCAATCTGGGACCATTCCCAATAAGCTTTCTGAACACAGACACCCTGTTCAGTGGTCTGAAAGCATTTAGCCCTGTAGGAGCAAACTACACTGGGCCAGTCAGCCTCTGAGTAGTCCTTGGGCTGTTCTACATTATGTAGACAGAGCCTACAACTCTGGCCTGACTTTGCTCCTGTTGTTCCTATTTTCACCCCATAGATTCAGCATTTCAAGCTCAGACACACCTCTCTAGCCAGGCACACTCCCTCTCTACTCTGCATTCTCATTTGCAGCCAGCTCTCGGATGTTGCTTCATTGATCCGTCTCCTGCATTGTTTTGCAAGTCTACCACTTCTTGCTGTCTGTCATTTCTTGTCATCTGAACACTCTCCCTTTTGTATCTTCTGTAAATTCCTGGTGCTGTTCCATCTTTGCTATCTCCTTTCTTCTGTTGATTCTGGTGGCAGCACCTGGTAATAGCACTTTTTATTGAGAAGCGTTAAGTATGACAGTAAACATTTTAATTGTCATAGTTCTTCCTTTTCTCTCATTCCTTTTTCTGTTGGTTTTCTTCTCCATAGGCTCTCTTTCCATGTAGTTTCATATTAATTTCCCACATCTTTAGAATTCACCAGGAGCACCCTGCTAGTCCCTCTGCAGCTTTGCAAGTCTTTTTTTTTTTTCCTCTTTTTTTCCTTTTTTTTTTTTATAGGCAGCAGCCACTCTTAATCTTCTCAGAAACTATTCATCTCTGTGCAACACCTGTCATCTTTCGTGCCCCAGCTTCTCATTTTACATCTGGTCTGCATTTACATAGCCTAGTCTTTAGACTAGTTTCCTGATGCCTTTCACAGCTTTCTGCACATCATTTAAAATCTTTTCTGTACTGCTTCTGCCTTCCTTTTTATCTAAGAGGCAGAAGGTCCCTGTTAGCTAGTTGTGTTTCATAGGAAATTTTCTTTCAACATCAAAGAATACCAGATTGCAAACACTGTTAAAATTAGTACACAGCTCTCTAGATCCTGATGAGTTATAGCACTGGATAAAGATTTATGCCCCAAGATTTCTTATTCATTCCTGGGTTTAGTGCAAATCAATTCTGTCTAGCCCTGAGATTTTGGCACTCGTCTAATCTCCTTTTCCATGTCTGTATCTCTATGTCCATTCTGAAAATCATCATTTCCCTAAAACCTTGTCCTGCCATCCTCAGTCACTCCCTTTTGCCACTAAAATGTAAACAGAAAGTATCCTCCTTCCAGGATTAAATAATTTCTCAAAATTCCTTAGTAGTGGAGCTCCCACAGCCTTCCCAAACAACCTGCCCCACTAGCCTTGCTCCCTGGCCTCATTTATCCTAGTTGTGTGTCAGCTTATTTTTCTTGTGCCAACATAGTGGACATGGTGAACTATTCACTCCTTCCTCTTTGCAGGTACCATTTAGATTTTGCAGACATCTGCTTTCAGCCTTCCATTCTCTAGACTGAACTACCACAGGGATTTCAGTCTTTTTTTTTCTTGCGTCATATTTTCTAGAACTCTGACCATTCTTGTGTTCTCTCCTCAGGTCCCTCAGGATCTCTCTCCCTACCAGACTGCTCATACTAACACACACTAACCCTGCTTTCCTGAAGAGAAACGTTTGCTTCTCCATCAGCCTGCTTGTTCCCCAGTGAAGTTTATGCTTACACTTCTTTGTATTGGAGAGGCAGTCTCAGTGCTCAAGTCTGTGGTTTAAGATTGAAACTTAAGGGTGAATCTTTGTTGATACATATAGAAACATTTGAAATAATTCTGACATCATGTAGCGTAGGCTTGCTTCACTCCTCTGTCATCCTTGCACCACAAGGTATGTAACTTTTTCCTAATAATTCTTCTCCTAATTCCCTCAGTAGTGTCTTTGCATTGTGAGTACCCTTGGTTTCACTGTAAATTCCTTCAGTCTACAATACACTACATCTGAGTAGCTCATTTCATTTTCACTAGCAGTTTTCTTTCTCCCTAAAACAGCAGAGGTTAATTAGAGGGTTTGTGTTATCCATCAGTATTTCACTTCTAGAATTTCCTGAAGACATATAAAGGGCCAAAAAGACAAAGTTCAGTGCTTTATTCCTATTTGAAATAACAGAAGGATATAAATCCACCTGCAGCTGGTGACCTTTCAGGATTTGCCGCATTAGATCACATTGAAAAAACTCTGATGGAGGAAAAATATGGTAGGGAAAAGTATTATCTTGAATCCCTAGTGTAATGTTTGCAAGACAAGATTTTATAGCAGTTATTTTACCTTTTGACTTATTCACACTTTTTGCCTCTATCCTCAGGCCAAAGTGTTCAAACTTCATGAAAAAAATGACATTTGGCCAGATTTTTTCCCTGATCAGATGCTGACTGCCAGAGGTAGTTTTTTTTTGTTTTGTTTTTTTTTTTCTGAGAGTCCTGTCTAAGCTTTTTCTTTGACAAAGGTTGCACCTAATATTAAGCCTGAAATTTCCTTACAATAACTTCATAGCTCCTGAAAATACTGCAGGAGTTGAGGATGCCCAAAGGGCAATGCAGTAAAATTAATTGTGAGAATTTGCTCTGAGTGCTAGGTAAGACCCATCAGAGGTGGGTGTCTACCTGCAGTCATGCACAGGTATGCACAGAGTGTATTAAGGTCACAATGTGAACTTTTGTCCCAATGTTTATTATTAATCTTTCCAGAGAGTCTTTTCTGCTTTTTAAAACTAGCTTAGACATTTATCTGAAAGAACTGTAAATGCTTGAACACCACTTTTTATGACAGATAACAAGAAAACAAGCAGCACCAGTTCTTTCACCCAGGATTCCTTCAGCTCTAGCTTTGGTCCAAATTTTGCTCCCAAATAAGTCTTTCTAAAACTTGAACTAGTGAAAGAAGGGGAACAGCCAAGTAGCCTCATATTTACTCAAGCCATTAATGCTAAGATTACCATCCAGAATTTGTTGTGTTTTCTACAGCTATAAATGCTTTGTCCTAGTAGGTGGATTGCTTTAAATGAGCCTGGCAACATCCCTTCTCATATGTGTATCACCCTGCTGATGGCCATCCAAATAAGATAATAAAATCATAGAATGGCTAGGGTTGGAAGGGACCTTAAAGAGCATTGACAGGGACCCCTTGCAGTAGATAAGGTTGCTCAGGGCCCCATCCAGCTTGCCCTTGAATACTTCCAGGGATGGGGCTTCCACAACTTCCCTGGGCAACCTGTTCCAGTGTCTCACCCCCCACATAGTGAAGAATTTCCTCCTAATGTCTGAAAAGCTGTCCTAATATCAAAGCTGACACATAAACCTGCAGTTGCCAAGGCAGCTTTATTTTGCCTCTTGGTTTCTGCTAATGTTCTGTGTCTGAGCGAAGTACACTAGATAACACTCCCGTCTTTACATGCTCTACCTGCCCTGTCTACATCTTTTTTGAGGGTATGCCCATCTTTTTTGTGTGTTGCCAAGGTCAGAACTCTGGGGGGATTTTTTTAGCCTTGTGTGTATTCCAACTACCTTTACCTACATGGCTTTTAATGCAGTAGTGACATTAGTCACTACTATTAGTATAGCACTCCTGTCCTGAGCCATTTCTTTGGGGCTTTTCTTAAAGCCTCTGCAATATTTCTTGCCACATGACAGTGTTTCAGATCAAGCTCTGCCAGCAGGCACCATAACTCAGATCATTTAACTAACCCACCCTCAGACCTCACCCAGAATGCCACCCCCTCCAAGTCACACTGATTTCTTAAATGCATTGGTACCATCTATAGCTTACAGACTTTTGCAGGCTTCTGGACCCCTGACTGGAAACAGGAATATTCCATACAGTAACCTTTACCTGTTGATGTTTCACAAGGTAATCTTTATCTGTGAAAGGCTTGTGCACTTCAGAGCTCTTCACTGGGTTTTAGAAATGAGATGCTTGCATATGTGTAAAATAGGGTAGATATTACTCTCTTTAAACAATCTTTTCATTTCTTTTTCTGGGTACAGGTTTTTTGGGTTTAAAAACCAAAACAACAAAACAAACAACAACAGAAACCCAACACACAAAAAAGCTAAAAAAACCCACCAAAACGCCCTTCTCTTTACTGCATAACTCCCAGGGTCTGCCACAGAAATGTGTGACTATAATAAAAGGAGACATCAGCCTTGAGATCCTCAAGACTGATTAAATAAACATTACATAAAGGTGTGTTCAATGACTAACAGAGCAACTGAATAATTCTACCTGAACCAATACCCTAGGACCTTCAGTGGTAAAAAACAATCCCCTGTCATGTCAATAAGTGGAATTTGCCTTTAATCCTTAAAGGTGGGCAAGAAAGTCAACTTTCAGTTTGTTCCTACTTCACAGTTAGCAGCCTCAACAGCAAGAGCATTAAACTCTTACATGGCTCAGTCTTAAGAGTGGAGCCAGCTAACTCCCTTGGGGAGGGCTAACAAGAGCTCCTTATTCAGGTATGGTACCTTGAGCAACCCCTTCCTGGAGAGGCAGAGGCTCTGCAGGCAAGCGTGTGGCCAAGGACACAGGGCCCCCATGGCAGTGCCCAGCCAGCCTCCCAGCCCTGGACCACCCAGCCCTGACCTGACCTCCCCAGCCAGGGCCTGCGGGGGATGTATAGTAGAGAAACAACATTAGGGGGAGCTCCATTACCTAGTCCAGTTTTTTTAAGAGTGAGCATTGTGTCCGTGACTCCACTTCTCCGGGAAATCCCTGTCTTTCCTCTTCACTCTCCGGCTGTTGCGCGAGGGTAACAGGCGCCGGTGAGTAACAATGTCAGGTTGATTACAGGTGTGTTCTTATTACAAAAGCTGGCAGCTAGCTAATCTCACCCTGAAGTGGCCAATTATCAACTCTTTTTTTTTTTTTCTCTTCATTTCCGACAACAAGTCAGAAATAGCACAGTGTTACTTTTAACTATAGTCCTTATATCCACAAACTGATTATAAGCTAATGAGATTAATAATTAGCTATGGGAACTTAATGTTGGCAGGTTGTGCTGCCTATACAATGAAAAGTTTTGGCAGTTTCCCTGCATTTTTCAGGGCTTATGACCGGGATAGTTTACTGCAGCAATTATCCCAGAACATTTATTATTTTCATATAAGCTCTAATGTGCATAATTTAATTCATAAATAATCATTAGAGAAGACACGGAGAAAAAATTTCAAAGGAGATGGGAGGAATTTGAGTTACAGACAATAAATGTGGGCAGACCATGGCACAGCAGCTGTGGGGAAAGGCAAAAATGGGTACTCTAAGAAGGTGGAGAAGAGCAGGGGAAACTGAAAGAGGCAAAGTCTATAATACTACCAGAAGGATTATTATTATCTTTATTTTTTTTAGTACTGGTACAGGAACTACTGGTACTGCTCTAGGCTTATTTGAACAGGAAAAATAAAATGCTTTGTACTAAATGGTCTCTTACCCACCTTAAAATGCTTTCTATCCTAGTAGTCCTTTACTAGTCCTCTGAAAGCAGTGGCAGTGGTGCTTTCCGTCATCTAAAAGCAACACACACCTGAACCACACTGTTGCCCTCAGTAGGAATGCAACACTGCCTTACCACAGACTTGCAATTTTCATCTCAACATTTTCTAAATAAAATAATGAGCCCTATCAAAATTGTTGGAATACCTGACTCTCCCCATCTCCCTTTTTTAATGCCTGTGAGAATATGCAAGCAATCAAGTTATTGTTACTAGAGGAAATGCCAGAGCATCAGCTATTGTCTGATAATTGCTTATCTGAATGCTCTTCCTTGCAGGACATGCGAGGTCATTTTCCCCTCTTTCTCTCACAGATACGAAGTCTCAGTGCCCTTGATCTGGAGAGGTACACACAAGGGATTACCATGTAGCCCCAGGCTGTACCTCCCATTTTGTCTGCCCCCTAGGAATCTGTGCCTGGCACCATACTAGGTCCAGAAAGTAGTTTTGCACTTACATATACATTAACTCTTAATTTCAGATTCTTAATATGTCCTGGCACTTTGTTCCATCTGCTGCTTTGCATCTTGCATAAAAGAAAGTAATTTTTTGTTCAAATATTTTTGTTTTATGAGCCATGCACTATGTAAGAGGTTTCATTGTATAACCTCAAGTGTAAGTACCAGGTTTATGTCAAAGGATTCAAAGGTTTTTGGGTGGCAAAAGACAGATGGACAGACAAACACACAAAACATAGTGTTCTTTAAGAGTACTGAGTAAAAATATTCATAGCAACAGCCTCATCCTTCACACAAACATTCAGTTCAATAACTTTTGGGGACATATTCTCTATCACCTCAGTAAGTTTGTGTAAAATTATTCAGATGCATAAACATTTACAGAATCTTTCCCAGGGTCATTTCACATCACTCAGTATTTAAGCTCATCTTTTTCCTTGGTGATATACATTATTCACATGTCAAGAAGCTAAATCAAAAGCACGGTGATATATTACTAATTTAAAAATCCTTTGGCTCAAACCCTAGGACAATTTCCTTCCCAGGAGGATGTGTCATTTAAAAAAGTTCTGGGATAGTGTTTCACCCTCCACCCATCAAAAAAATGTAAAAAAAATTATATTTTGCTCATTTCCTTTTGGGACCAGGAAATAATATAAGTAAGACTACATAGGAGATTTGTGATGATTAATTTACTGGCAATACCAATAGCTTGTCCAATGAAGTAGGAAGGAAGTATAGTTCATTTTAATGGCACTTGCTATTGTAAGAAATATTTCACATGCTGAAATGTTCCTTATAGCCATGCAAATGCATCCTCATGCTACTAAAAACAGACTAGGAAATTATTACATACAGAAACATAAACAAAAAATTCTCAAAATAGGATAAAAGAATGAAGAAAACAATTAAGTTAAGGAAATTCCAAATGAAGGTGGTAACTACATCAGGCCGTGACATAACAAATATAACACACATAAATAAGCTGAGACATAATAAAAGGTAGATTTACTGAAGTGCATTCTGCACTACTCACATCCTGCTGCATTATTTCCTATCATTAATTACCCCATCTACATCCAAATAGTATCAACCAGCCAACTGGAAGCACAAGTTAATGAGCAAAATTTCATACTCAGGGGTCAAGTTCCTTTTCCTTCATTTGTCTTCATTAGCAGCACCTCTCAAGGCTTTCCCAAAATAGAAGGCAGTGAAATTAGTCAAAGAGATTTTTTAAATCACCCTCAAGAATGCTCAAAAATAAAACAGCAGGATTAGCCTCCGAGCTCTCAGGATGAAATGGAGGTGGTTATTGTTATTAAATAAGATTACCAAAACTGTATGTCTGGTTTTCCTATTTATTTTCACCATCTGTTCTCTTGACTGGGTGTCACATTTGCCTGGCATATTGGCACTGAAGGATGTACAAATGCTTTACAAGTTACTGCCTGGTCCGTAAACTGTAAACCAGAATTACTTTCCTTCTCTGGTTACTTCTGTTCAGTACATTGCAGTCAGTTCCCTTCACAACACCCTATCCTTTCCTCCTGCTCCAGTTAAACTGGGCTTCTCTCTTTTCTTCCCAAGGACAAGGCAGGAAAATCAGCCACCACTGGTAGCCCATACCATCTGCACAGAAATAGGAAGGCAAATGCATCCAAGGGATGGCCTCACAGATGTCCTGCTTTTCTGCACCCCCTCCTGGGAGCTTCCAGTCTCCTCCAGCTCCATTGCCCTTGCAGAAGTCATGCATACCAAGACTCCTCTGCAGAGTCTAAATCCCTTAAAAAAGTAGTTACAGGCAGGAGCTGGAAAGGCAAACAGGAAGGTGGGGTTTTCCTGCATTCATTCTCCCAAGAAATCTCTTTGGTTTATGTCATGTCTTCTTACAAGCTGCTGGGCAAAATGAGAAGGCAGCACCTCAAGGAGCCCTTCTTTGTCAACAGCCAGTCAGCTTGAAACCTCTGGCCTTGACTCACAGTTGAGAAAATGAAGCATAGCCTTATAGCCCTGGGAAATACTTTGGTCCCCACAGGTATGCACCAACATGGGTGAAAATGGGGCAGTTATTTAACAGCTTGGGCAGTTTGCACACACACGGTGAGATCAGAAACATCAGCATCACTGAGAGGCAGCACAAGGTGGAAGCATTTGGAGATTAAATGTGTACACAGCATGTCTCTGCATCAGGGCAGAGGCTCCTGGGTTTTCCTATGACCATGTATAGAGGGAACTCAAACTTATCTCTCATGAAATTAGATGTTTCTTCTATGCTGATCCTGTTCTATTTAGCACTAACATGGAGTCCGTTTATAAAAGAGCAGGGTGATAAATTGCAAAAAGCTGCTCTTTCCTTGGAGCAGAGCAGTATTTTACTTGAGAGATATAAACCTTCCAAGGATCAAATGGTGTCACATAAACACAATCAAAACCACCCTTCAGTGTGGTGCTGCCTACACAGAAATGAACAGGAAAAGGAAAAAAATATTTAAGAACTTGGAGTTAGGATGCGTTGGTGTTGGGGAGGTTCATTGTGTCAGTGAAATTCAAACAGTTGGTGTAATTTGACGTCTCCAGCCCTGTGAAGGCAGAGAGAACTTGCAGGGGTCATATCGAGATGGTGAGGCATGGTTCCCCACTTTGGTCACCTTTCAGGGTGCTTTGCTGGCTGACCATGACCAAGGGTCATGAATCCTCTGCCTGCTGTATAATAAAGGCAGGAGGATTTAAAAAAACTGACTGTAGTCCATGATGTTTTCTTGTAGTTCTTTCAATGCTGACCTCACTGATCAGGTATTCAGAACCAGGTCGGGACTGAGCTCTCTGTTGCCAGAAATGTTGGTCACTCTCAGAAGCAAAGATGATCTTTGTGAGGACTTGACTGTCCCTCCCAGCAGAGCCACTTATTGAAGCACCCTTTAGTAGACTTTTTTTTTTTTTTAATCTTAAATAATAGTTTAATTTATAACAGTACCTTCCAGAAAATAGTTTCCTTCTCAACTATTTGGCTTTGTTATCTCCTTGTCTCGAAAAAAAACCTCTCAGCTCTCCAAGTCAGATCAATCCAGTCAGGTCTGGGTCAGGTCCATGAAGCAATGGCAAGTAAAGCCATGGCACATCAGTCCTGCACACAGCAGGCCCCATCACTGATCCCTCTCACTGAAATTAAGCCAACTCCTGCCTTAACAGCAGCTGCTGACAGTGAGAGCAGGCAGTACTGAGGTGGTGCAGGTACTACATGGTTAAACTGCCTCTGCATAACAAGGTTCTCCAAGGACGGACATCGTGGACCAGGGCAAAGAAGGTACTGAGGGAGGTCAGTAGTGGAACACAGTGCTTGTACAGCAGAGGGGCCCAGAGGGATGCAATCCCCCTTTGAGGAACAGGAATGACTGAGAAGTTCAGGGTGCACAATCTTATCTGAATGCTTCCCTGCCTGACCCAGCTGGGCAGAGAGAAGAAAGGCTTGGTTTGGTCTCTTCGTTTATAAGAAGCCTTAGATAATGGGACTGAGAGGATCTTTAATAGATGAAATAGGAAATTAATTTCCTTTATTTTACCATCAACTTCCTTGAAAAAGCTCAAGAGAATTGCAATGCCAGACTCTAGATAAAAAATTATTTCTGCAAGAAAACAGATGCTGAGCTCTAAAACTGTGCCCTGGAAGATTAGCCTGGGCCCTCACAAAGCAGTCTGGGACTTCTTTTGAAGAAATCTTCCAAATGTAATTTGAACAATTAGTTCATCTCAAGCATTTCTAGATCTCTAGACAGCCCCTGTGAAAGAAAAAAAGATAGCCCAGCCAGTGTTTTGGGCCTACAAAGAAGAAGTATTAGTGACACTGTGATGGCTGCTAATGAGACAGCTATAATTGCTATTGATTTTCTGTGGAAAATTGACAGAATTGTGTAGCCAAGCCTGATAAAAGGGATATAAGATGGATTTTTATACCAACTGATCACATACCTTGGTCAGTCATTTATGCTGGCAGATTGACGGTAAGTGTAATAGGGATTGTTTTGGAAATCTATCAGCAATTTATAAATTCCAATTCAAGACTTCTATTACAAACTCTGAGTATGCAACAGCAACTACATATTAAATTGCAAAATTCATTTGCCTTTCTTGCCATTGTCTTTCCAGTTCTTCTGGGGAGTAAGTACCAGCAATGATGACAAAAACAAATTTCAAGATTTGCTAAGGCTTATGTTCCTCCTCCTCAAACGGAAACCTTCTTCAGCAGAGAAGATGGCCAGGTGAAGAAAACTGGCTGGTGTCTACCCAACTGATATCCCACTGTGAAGAATTTAAACACCTAGTGACATTGATCAAGGGTTACATGACAGGTGAAAGTGATACCCTAAAACCCTAAAACTGTGTGGCCGTATTATTGTATCTGTACAACTGAAGTAGTGGTGTGCACGAGCATGTGACAGGTAAGCCATCAGATGTTATGGCTGCTTGTGATCCCTCAAAGAGCTGACAAAAGTTGAGGTGAGACAATGGTGGTACTGCCTGGATCAGGACACGCAGATCAGGAAATGGCCATGAGTGGCACTAAAAGACATGCAACGTGACCTGCACACACTGTTCTATAAATTTTTTGAATACTCTTACTTATTGGATATATTTCAGCATTCAATATTATTGTGGGCTCTGGTATGTCAGAGAGTGTAAAATCATCTAGAAGTAATTTAAAGTTAGAGAGGTAGAAGAAGGTGATTGAATTTACCAGAAGCCTCAGCCTGACTTCAATTGTGCTAATTCAGATTAATAGGAAATAAAGTAAAAGGGCATGAAGGATAAACTGTGACATATCTGCTGGATTAACAGAAAGAAGCTGCAGTGCAAATAGCCAGGAGTTATATCTGCTGGCCTTAAAAAGACAGAAATAATTTCATATTAGCAAGAAGCTATTAAAGGAAGAGCTCAAGCCTTACCTGAGCTTGTGTTCAAGGAAAGATTCCTATCTGCAGATGACTGGGGAGCTTCCTTAGAGCTCAGGTAAGTGTAGGCAAGATTTCTGTCCTGAACTGGCCCCCTTGTCAGTGAGTGATCTTCAAGGCAGAGCTCAGAGCTTTCAGCTGTGACTCCCACTCCTGTACCTGTTACCAGAAATTTGGCACTGAAGCCTTTTAGAAACTCTTTTGCCTTAGTAATATCATATTGTCCTTTTCCTACTCTTTTTATCATGTGTTCAAAAATAAAAGTAAAACCATTTTCCATCCACAACAGTAAGAGTATAATTTCTGTGCAGTGGGTTCCTTGGACTTTCTTCTTTTCAGCTCATGTTTACAGATCATCAGCTGCTAATGACAGGATCCCATTTAGCACACACTTAACATGTGGACAATATAATTAAGCCACTAGAAAAATGCAGTGTGGGAATAGGAAGACCAATAAAAGAATGTATGCTGCAATATATAGGGAAGCAACTGAACTGTATGAAGGATGACCACTGGCTGTGCCTCATGGCTGATCAGCTTTCTGTTCCCCCCAGGTAAAGAAATCTGCATAACAAATGTGGTGTAAGGCTGAAGGAGGAAGGCAGAGGGAGTTTGGCTCTAGAAAGAGGTAGCTTTAGAGCAGGGTCAAGTGCAGCTGCCTGTGGGAGAGCAGTGTTAGTGGTGACCAGCTCTCACTGTCACCATGGGCTGACAGGACTGTCAGGCCTGGCAGGGGCATTCGACATTCAAGATGATGAAATGAGGTTCCTTCACCTCTCCAGCTGGTACCTGGCAACGAGGTATGCATTTCATTGAACCATAGAATCATGCAATGGTTTGGGTTGGAAGGGACTTTAAAGATCACCTAGTTCTAAGCCCTTTGGAACACTTCCAGGGAGGGGCATCCACAACTTCCCTGGGCAACCTGTTCCAGTGTCTCACCACCCTCACAGTGAAGAATTTCTTCCTAATATCCTGTCTAAATTTACCCTTCTCCAGTTTGCAACCATTCCTCCTTGTCCTATCACTACATGCCCTTGTAAAAAGTCTATCTCCACCTTTTTTGTGGACCCCTTCAAGAGCACCACTTGATGGTGTGCGAACCTGTGGTGGGTGCAGGGACATTGCTCCTTCTCCTGGAATCTCCCTATATACCACCCCAAGCATCCAGCTTCCAGGCCCAATCAGCAGCTGGGTGTCCCATCAGCTGCTGACAGTCACGTTTCTTTCCCTTTAAGTGGGGCTAGTTTCTGGCAACGTTGGAGCTGATTAAAACTCTTCACAAGATCAGCTGATTAATCAAGACAACAAAAACATTGATCAGCAGGAACCAGAACATCATGAATATTCAGGAGGCCCTAAAGTAAAATTTCTTTAATAAATGACACCCCCTCTTTCATGACATCTGGAAGTGTCTCATTCATGACAACTGAGCTAGCAGCTTCCCCTCCAGCATCCTTGCACAGCAGAGTTTGTTCACTAACGTGCTCAGAAAATAGTCAAAAAGAGTGACAAAGATTTGTCATGCACTGATTACCTGTCCCAAGAGAAAGCAAGAATCTAACTTTGATAGAATAAAGAAAATGTTTTACAGTGAAAACAACCATTCACTGGAACAACCTTCCCAAGGATGTGGTAGAATCCCCACCACTGGAGGTGTTCAAGATGGGCCAATGCCAGGATGTTAGGTAATAGGCTCCCTTTCCCACAAAAGATTGAACCCACAGAAAGTCAAGGTCTCTTCCAACCTGGGCTGTTCTGTGGTTCTATAATTAAAGTGAATATGAGCTCCTGAAAGTATAAAGCAGGTGATCACACTCCGCAGGTCTCTGCTTCTTTGTCAGCTTTGACCAAGTATACCTCAGAACCCTTAGCAGCCTGGTAAAGTGGGCAAGTGCAACCTTGCAGCCCCCTTGGCCTCAGCATTCTTCTTCCCAGGGCAACTTTGCAGTGTAGCAGCAGCCAAACCCTGTGCAGACCAGGTCCAGCAGCAGAGATCAGGGTGACATCTCCAAGACTGAAGTCCTCTTCTCTCCCCTTATTGTCAGATCAGATACAGGTAGCTTGGCATATTTCTGTACACAGAGAAATCTAATTGGATTTGTTATAGCAGCATTTGCATACATTAGCATCACCACTGACACAGAGCAGAGTTATTGTTGTGTAACTGTCCCCGTTTGGAAGGGGCCGTCAGTCAGCCACCCACGGCGCTGGCAGGAGGCATTGTGTTGGCAGAGAGACTACTGCAACCTGCTCTCCATGCATTTGTTTGACAAACAGTATGGAATCAGCCAGGAGACTTAGCTATCTGTCACCATGATGATGCATATCTGGTCTATCATTAAAAGGGAAATCTCTCTAAACATATATGTATGTAAATTTAAAAGGTATTGTTTCAGCAGCTTCTTAACCTAACTAAATTCTGAGCAAAGTTAATATAAACTGTCCATTAGATTTTTTTGTCCTGTTTTATAAATCATAACAAAAGCTGGGAGCCCTTTCGTATATGACTTTAACCAGAAGCACATGCTGAAGCAAAATTTCATACATCATCTGTTATTCACAACTTTTTGTAATGTACAGAAAATTAAAAGCTCAGTAGCACAATAAATAAGTAGTTGGTGTATTCTGAATTAGAAGACTTTTCATACAATCGTTTAGGTTGGAAAAGACCTTTAAGATCATCAAGCCCAACTGTAAGCCTAACACTGCCAAGTCCCACTAAACCACATCCCTAAGCACCACATCTACAAGTTTTTTAAATACCTCCAGGGATGATGACTTGACCACTTCCCCGTGCAGCCTGTTCCAGTGCTGGATAATCCTTTCGGTGAATAATTTTTTCTTAAAATCTGATCTAAACCTTCCCTGGCACAATTTGAGGCCATTTCTCCTTTTCTATCAGTTGTAACTTGGGAGAAGAGGCCAACACCCACCTTGCTACAAACCCCCTTCAGGCAGTTGTAGAGGGCAATAAGGTCTCCCTTAAGCCTCCTTTTCTCCAGGCTAAACAACCCCAGTTCCCTCAGATGTTCCTCATGAAACTTGTTCTCTAGACCCTTCATCAGCTTTTTTGCCCTTCTTTGGATGCACTCAAGCACCTCAATAGTGGTAGTGAGGGGCCTGATGGGATTGGAGTAAAAATACTTTGATTTCTGAAAGGTTTTAATGCACTTTTTTTTTTCAGTTTTTCTTTCACTGGAAAAGGAACATACAGGATGACACTCTTAAGAGCCTGATATTGATCTCATCCCCTGAAAATGTCATCATGCCCTCTGTGTGCCCATATAAGGTCAATTCCGTTGATGGAAGAAACAGAAAATTTCTGAAACAGAAATTGTAATTACTTTTTGATACAGAATTTCCCTGGAATGTTTTACAAAGAAGACAGATAATTAAAAATGTAATAATATAATTTACATTTAAATTTATTTCTATTTTTGCAAGTAATTCTATGTATTTCGTATGCACATAGATGTCTTATGAAAAAAAAGAAACATTATCAACCTGGGAGGTTCATTTTTTATCACACAAGTGTCCTAACACACAGGACTGAAGATCCCAGATAAGGAGCAAAACCTGAGCCATTAATGCCTCTGTGGATTATACAGCTAATGAAAATAACAGAGCAGCTCATCAACCTGCAGAAGCCAGGGCTTTGCAGAGATGCATCTTTCTGCTGCCCAGAGAACTTTGCTGATTATTAGAGTCCCGTGGTTCTAGAGGGAATAATCAGTGCCAGCCATGTAAACTGGGTGCTGACGAGTCCTTCCAAGAAGCTGGGGATAAGTATCTTTGTGACAATCTCTGTGATAAGTGCAAAGCAGCCCCTATTCTCAGCCTCGTTATGGATAAAACTTGTGATGGGGAAATAATGGGAAAGGTGGTGAAATACTGTCAAACACCTGTCAAGGCAAAAGCCAAATGTCATTTCCTAACCATGCTGTTGTATCTAACAGGCACTGTAATAGAGTGCATTATGCAAAGGAGGCACTAGATGGACAGTTTGGCAGCAGTTCAGTTCCTCCGGACAGGCAGATCACTGCCAGTTTTTCTGGAGGACAAGTATTTTGCTAATTGATAGGAAATGCCAATGAAGGAACCCATGAACCACAGACCAAACTCAAAACTTGGTTTGATTGAAGAGATCTACCAGTTACACTGAAATACAAGATGACACTATACTTTTTGCTGAGAGGTTCAGAGCAAGGCTGTGTTCTTCTTTCTGGAGATACAGGAG
Source organism: Hemiprocne comata (assembly GCA_020745705.1). Taxonomy (NCBI): domain Eukaryota; kingdom Metazoa; phylum Chordata; class Aves; order Apodiformes; family Apodidae; genus Hemiprocne; species Hemiprocne comata. Next base: position 18,849,770 of record CM036587.1, read on the forward strand.
AATTAAAGAGAGAAGACACAGAATGCTCTTGCATTCTCATTTAGGGCACCTACATCCCTAGCTGTTTCCCAAGAGTGGATTGCACATCTGTGTAACATATAATGTGTTCAATATGCTCTCTGGAGACTTTCTCATCAACACAGAAAAGGAACCACAAGACAGTCAAGCTTGGAAAGAATGTTATGCCCCAAATAGAGAGGACCACAGTTTTCCAGGATAACTCCTGCCAGACAGTTGGAATCTGCTTCAAAGCTCTCTCAGACACAGAGCCAGATCATCCATCAGGGGAAACACTGAGCTCCATCTATTTGCCAAAAAAAAACCCAAAAAATCCCCCAGGGTCAAACATCATTAGGAAAATACAGGGTGGTTTATTAGTCACAACTTATTAAAAATAAATACCTCTAAAAACAAAGTGTTTGGAGAGCATACTGTTCTGCCCTTAGCTCTCCTTGGAGGAAGGCGGATAGCAGCTCCTTGCCGCACAGCGTCCCCACAGCCCCATCTCTGGAGAACATGGTGCTGCAGAGATAAAGAAGCTGTTAGAGCAGCCGCTTCCCTCCCAGATAAGGATGACTAATAACTCACTCAGCAGGCCCCTGTTTTTTGGAAGTGCCATTCTTAAAGGCTTACAATTAGTCAAGTCTGACTGCAGAAAATAACATTTCCTGGGGAGTGGTAACCAGCTGAGAAAGCTGGTGGCCCAAGATGACTCAATTAATCCTCATCAGCCAGTACCCAGAGCAGTAAATTGGTGAGGTCACTAGGGCTCTGCATGAAAGCCCACTCCCACCAAAGCTTGAATGCCCAAGCACTGGTACACTACGCATTTTTAGAGGATGGGTCCCCGTCCCTCCACCAGCATAAAACCCTGGCATGGCTAACCTGCCCGCAAGCGGGTCTCCCTCAGAGCCTACTGAGCCCTAATGTGAGATGGCTTCGATCGGTGCCTCAGGCACATTTTTGCTAGAAGCCAAACCTGCTGCTTGCAGGGCTCGATCAGAGGAATCCTGGCTGTTGCAGCTGGAGCCAGTGTGCTCTTGGCAGGAGGGCAAAAGCATTGTCATTCCAGGGCCTAGCGCCTGGACCCTGGTACTAAAGAGAGGCAGCATCTCACGGATGTTTCCCCAGATGTGTGCTCCATACAGCCACAACGCTGCACTTTTTAACCCCTTGTTGCCTTCAGTTGTTGTTCCCTAGTGCTGCTGCTAATGGACATCATAGAGGAGGTTCAAGCATTTGGAGAAATTTCAGCAGCAAAGGTCAGGATTGAGGATGCCTGTCAGGAGGAAGTAGTGATTTTCCAGCAGCTGCAGAGAGCTCCTTGCTGCAAGCAAATTCCTCAGTGAGGTGATGCCAAAATCTAAAGGCACAAAAGCAATGAGGGTTCATGCAACTATAAGGCAGTGTCAGGTGTGTCTGATAAAGCAAGCAAGATGGTACAGCTGCAGGTGTGCGACTGAGGGGCCTCAGGTGATCCAGTGATCCGGTGATCACCTGAGTGATCCAGGCACAGCCACTGCCCAGCAGGAAGAGACAGGAGCAAGCACATCCTTCCCTGTGTGTCAGCAAAGAGAAAGGACAGTTGGATTAAACCCTGCAGACTTCAGTCAGCAACTGCTGCTTATGCCGAGAATTTCAGGCCACAGATAGAGGTCATGTAGATGTTTACATACAGCATTTTAAATCAGTTCCTGTGACTCATCATAACACAAATATTTTTTTATGGAATTTGACATATAAAGATTACCTGTGGAACTGCAGCCACATTTAACTACTGCCGTGTAGTAAATATCAATAAATATCAGGAGGAGACAACAGACTAAATTTATGACGCTGTGAGAAAAGGATATTTTCATATACTAACTCTGTCTTAAAAAGTCATCTCCTGAGACTGTGTGTTTTCCATAATCTGTCTAGCAACTCTTCAGCTTTTGAGTGACAGCAATATAAAGGATTAAAACAAGTGGAATTTAAAAAAATTCAATTAAGATAAAAAAACCTCACAAAGTGGCACATTTATTCTGCAAGTACATGCTCTCTCCTGCTTTACCCAGCCACATTTCCCAACAAAAAAAAATTGATTTGCCAGCCTCACAAAAGCAACAGCACGAAAGGAGTGCAGCAGAGCCTGTCTGCCCTCTGTATCGGGGGGGAAAGGGAATGCTGCCTTCTGCATTTCAGCTACCAGTGTGCCTGCACTACAGAACTTTCCAGCATACAGGTTATGTTTGCAAGGACTGGGATGAAAAAACGTCAATTGTAAGCCAAGAAAATACTCCATGGTGTTTATTTAAAAAGATAATAGGCCACCCCACAATAGATAGCTACAGATAGCTACAGTTATGGCTCTAATACTGCTTGTTTTACAGGACAGAAGGAGAATTGGACAATGGTCCTGAAACACAAAACGGGGCAGGCCGCAATTTCAAGGTTGATTAGGTAGCTACATAACAATCTGTGTGAAATGAGCTGGTAATATCACCCCATTTTTGGAGGCAATAGATACTCCCATTAGAAAAATCATCATCAAAGCTATCATCTTTCTTACCGGAGGCAGACAATTCGGTCCCTGGCTTCTGTCTGTTCCCAGAAATGGCCTTTCTCTGCACCATACGGACAGGCAGGGACACAGATGCCTGGTCTGGGCTCCTTGGGTGCCATCCCTGTGCCAGACATTTGCCTTCCTGGGGTCTCAGGGCAGCACTTGTACCCATGCAGCAGCTCTTGTAGGTGGAAGAGCTGTGTCAGCACGTTAACCTGAAACTGCTACAGGTATGTTGGTAAAACTCCCCCAGATATAGTCTTATTCCTGATATCTTTTCTTAACTTTACCACTGTGGACTAGAAATCAAAAATCCCCTGTAATTTCAGAGGTGGGGTTTCCCCATGGGGATTTACACCTGTGCCTCCATATTGGTTTACATGTCTTAGAATAAACATATAGGTAACTGGTAAATATCCCTAAGCTGTTTGGAAGTATAGTGGAGACAAAAAAGCCTGGGGAAATGGGAGCGAAAGGAAAGGAAGGAAAAGACACAGGATGCAAAGGGCTGGTCTGTTTAAATGCTCTCCAAACTAAGAAATCTTGGTGCTATTTCTTTAAAATAAGGTTTTCAGAGGAAGCAGACATCCCTTTCACATGTGCTTTATCAATTCCAGGAAAGCTGATGAGACTCTCTTTCTGAGAAAGCAGGTGGCTCTGCTCCATCCAGCTCTTTGAAATCACCTAATGAGATCATTTCATCCAGGAGACAACTGAAGCGGCCGCGCTGCACAGCAGCCACCGACTGGCAGAGCAGTCTGAGAGTGAAGGGCGTTCAAGGTTTCAAAACCACATCCTCCTTCATCTCGACATGATCGAATCAGCGATGAGACGGCGCCTGGAACTGCACTTGACAGCTATGAAGACAGAGCGACCGGTCTGTTGGTCAGTGGTCAGCAGGTGAAATGGAGAGCAGCTCCCATGGTCCCTGGGAGAAAGTAATGAACCTCCATTTTCCCCGCCGTCTGCTCTGTGACAGATAAAAACTAGACTTTGCTGCTGAGTTTGTCAGGTGATAAATTCAGATTAGTTTAAAGCAGGTAACCTGGAAAACGCTTATGACTTTTGTCAGCTGTGGATGCACAGTGGGGACCCTGGCAATGCCCCTCCTGTCCAACTGGTGTGACCTGAGCTACGGCTGTGCTGTAGAAGTATAAAAGCCAAGCAGAGACATCACACTTAATTATGCTAAAATTCACGAAATGTCATACAGCAAATGTCATCCCTATAGTGTCAGGAGATCTGTTCTTTCAGCCAATGATCTTTTTATACTCTTAAAGTAAAAGCTGGTCTGTCTCCTCAGTCTGGCAGGATTTCTTGACAGTGTGTAGCTCCAGTACGTCTTCCTGGCTCACAGGAAACCAGCCAGAGTTCAAACCTAGTTTTCCTAGTTCTTCACTTCCTACTAAGGCAGGAGTGCCATCACTGGGAAAACAAATTCAAAATTCAGGTACTGGATATACAGACCTTCCTTGGGGTCAGTCTTGGTCTTCTCCTGCTGCCAGCCGTTAGTAGATGAGTTACACCACAACCTGTGTTCTTGGCAGAGCCTTCTTTTCTCCCCTCAGGTCTACAGCAGGACTTTAGGGTTTAGAGAGGCGATTTCTGTCTTCAGCTACTACTTTTCCCAGCTGCCCACAAGCGAACATCCAGGGCATGGAGGAGCTTGAGGTGGGAAGTGCATGCCAGAGGGACTACCAAGCATCTTCAAAGCACAAGACCCTGGATTGGACAAAAGCAGTTTAATACTTTAGCTGTTTCCCACTGAGCTAGAAAACACCAAGATAACATGAATAACAACTGTCTAAGTAAAAAATTAGGTTCCTGTGCTACAGTGCAATACTAATCTATTTGGTTTTGCTGAGGATAATGCTTATGCTTGTTATACAGATAGTGTAGGATTTACACTCACTTGAGTATAAGCAAGTTTAGAAATTATGAGTATTTTGAAAATACATTACTGGGGTGGCAGAGAGGGAAGTTCTGCTAGAAGGCAGAGAAGAACGGAGACCTGGAGCAGATAGCCAGGTCACTAAGTCCTGTCACCTGCTGTCACACAGCCCAGATTGTGTCATCCCCTCCAGACACTGGCCACTTTTCTTTGGCAAAATAGCAAAGCATTTGCTCTGTGAATTAGCTTCAAGAGCTTATTGCAAAACCTCAGTGTCTAGGTGGGTAGAAACTTTGTGATTTAGATACACTCTGTGTCCTCTCTTCATGCTGGTTTGGGGGCTGATACCATCCTTTCAATGGATGGGTCTCTTCTTCTCCAATGGTGTATTGGCAGGCAGGGGCAGTGGTTTGCTGGACTCATCCTGCAGCCACACAGGACACTGGTAATCCCTAGGCAGGCTGGACACCTCCCTGAGATCGCTGGCAGAGCTCTGCCAGGAGCCCACGTCGTCATCCCTCACGGGGCAGAGTACCCTTCTCACCAGTCCATGCCAATGGCACAAAGTCTCCCAGGACTCCCTGATGAAATTGACCTAATGTAAAAGGGAAGAGAGCAGGAGCCAGAGGAAGAGCAGGATGGACCATCTGAGCCTGCACCACGTCTGAGGCAGCCTTTCCTTCTGCCCATCACAACACTTAACTATGAGAAAAGAGTGAGTTTTCTGTTATGATTTCTCCTTGTTGCCATTATCATCTACAAAATGTGATGTGTTTAAAAGAGGTTCATACAAATATTTAGGTAACATGCTTTAAACATCACGGTGCATTGTCCCTGTATGAAGAAACAATGTCAGGGCTCTGGTATTATTTCTCTCCTTGTGGGACACCTATTGTTTGTTTGGGGCCCCCTATGTAGAAACCATCCCAATTAAAACCGTACTGTAGAGCTTTGTGACTATTCCTTTCCCTTTGGGAATAGCACCAAGGTAAAGACCAGTGCTACCTCTGAAGGGATGCAGTGACTCCAGTCCTGTAACTGTGTCGTCACTGGGGAAGGCTGGCACAAGTTTTTGTTTTTCCTGCTCTGCAAAGTTCCCTGAAGTACTCAAGGACATTCTTTAAATTCTTTTCTCCCAGCCTGTTGTTTGATAGCCCATAAATAGCTCCTCTTCAAACACAATGCTGAAAGCCCTAAGTAATGAGCTGAGAGTGAAAATGTTGTGGTGTTTAAGCACTTTATTGCATTTGTGGAGGCCAACATCTTCAATGCTCTGCTCAGCTTTATATTAAAAAGAATTAACCAAAGCAAAAAACATTCAAGATTTGCTATCTCATTCCTGAGTTTCCCATAAAAATGTTTTCCTTTTGTCATCAGAATTATAGTTACAAAGCACAAAAGGTTGTGAAAATAGCAAGGATGAGCTGAGCTGCAGCAGCTTTGCATGCTTTCGTGAAGTTGGCTTGGAGATCATGGCCAGGGTTTTCACATTGAGATACCTAAATATAGAGCTGTGCATACTCACCATGGCTGAATTGCCAGGAGCCTTTATGTTCAGAGCTGGAACATGATAAACAATTTCTAAAAAATCAGTCTGTGATATCTAATTTTGGCTAGCAAAAAGGAAATCTATTTTGGAACACAAGTTACTTATGAAAATACTGAGATTTGGTTTTTTTCATGTGTCATTCATGGGATCACTTTGTTCCATGACTGTGAAGGTAAGACCAGGGAGCAGTGATCTGAGCTTTCTTAGTGCAAATATTACATTACTTTATAAATATCATACCAATACATGCCAATAATAACCTGGTTATCCCATCTTGTTCATTTAGCACCTCCTCATAGCAAAACCACAAAGTCAGTTTTCTGGCTTTTAGGCAAAGCAGTGCTTTTGGAGAAAGCATTTTCCAAAGGGAAAGAAAAGCGTTTTGCTTTCCTGAGGACTGTGCTAGCGTGTGCTGTACTAACTCTCCCATTCAGCACAAATCCTGCAGTAGATGCTGGGTGCTGGGGTGCACTTCTGCTGTACACTCCTGCAATGCAGCATTCTTGAACTATGTGCCTCTGATCAGCATTATTAGGAGTAATCTGATGTCATTAGATGATAATCCATGGATTTTAACAGAGTAAAATATCTATTATCAACTTGCCTCTGGGAACTATAAAAGTTGATGAGTCTTTTTTATCCTGCCAAATCTGACCCTTCTGTAACACAATTAACTTTTCACATTAAACAGCTCTTAGTGTCAGAGATGTTTCTTTAGCCCCTAACCTGGCCTTACTCTGAAGCATGTGTTTACCTTTCCACCTGGGAGTGTTCCTTTTCAATTATACCACCTGTGTGATTAGTTTCAGCACATACTAAATCGCCACAGTAGACTAGAATCTCCACGAGAAACACCCTTCCCTGCTGAAGACCTCTGCATCCCACCCATCCTGGAGCAGACTAAGAGTCTCCAGATGTATTGCACTCATTTTGGTGAAAGCTGCTATAAATGTTAAGTGGACTGTGAGGCTGGGAATATCCTGAGGAAAGCAACTGTGATAAAAAGCCATGATAAAATTATTAGAAATGCCTCACAGTCTGTCAGCTAATGTATCTTTCTGGAGGAAAAAAAGCACCAGGAGCAGAAAACTCACCTTGAGTCTGGTCACTCTCACACAACTTTCTTGCATTGACAGGAAGAGGTTGAAGGTGCTGTTATGTCTCGTGGGAAATGTTTGGCTCCAGGCCCCTGGACATGGTACTAAGTGCTGCAGTCTGCTGAAGTCCAGTGCTCTGTGGTCATGGATCAACACATGGAGGAACTTGTTATTCTTCTGGACTAGCTCTATCTCTTGGTTCTCCCCTGAAAAATAGACTTGCTGGATTATGACAAAGCTGTCTGCCAAGTGTAGGAAATTAGAGGATTTGTTTTCCAACTTGATCTGTCACTCTGATGGTTTGACCTCTTACTCAAATGCAAGACCAAAACATCATGACATTTTTTTTCCTTGTGTAGGGCGTAGACGCAACTTTTCCAAACATCTTGCTACTTTTATCTAATCATTCACTCACACATCATTCAGGAAACAAAAATGAGCAGGACCTGTGAAATATGTGTCCCCTAAAGATTTGAGTAAGACCTTCAGCTGGTACAAATGGCATTTCTCCAGCTGGACAGCAGAGTGCTGCAGCTGTAGAGCAGATGAGCAGCCAACCCTTGCAGTACCTGGACCACCAGGAGCTGGCACAGTAAGTATCACAGCGCTCAGGCTGGAGAGGGAGACACTGGAGGCATCTGCAGCCAAGGGAATCCAGAGTGCTTGAGACAAACTCAGGCTCACCCTGCTTTGAAGGAATGCCAAAAACTACTCCTAACACAGAAAAATGGGTACATCTTAACACCCTTTGCAACATTAGGCCCATGAACATGAGAAAACTGCAGGTCCCTTTATAAGCAAGAGGACAGACAAGCTTTGTAAAGACTACCAGGTGCTTCCCTGTTGCTGACCGGGTTGCTCAGGATGTGATCTTAGCTGCAGCAATGGGGATCTGTCAAGTAGCTGGTCACAGTTTCACACATTCCTAAGTAATGCAAATGAGGGTAGGTTTGATTTAACATACATAACTACTGCCTCCTGCTCCCAGACTGCATCTGGTGATGCCCAAACCTAAGAGCCAAATAAGGATTCAGATTAATGTATGGAATAATACTAAGGAGTTGGAGAGAAAAGATCTGTTTTCCCCTCTTTTGGGATAAATATAAATATAAAACTGTCTCATCTTCAAAGTAGATTGTTCTAGTATAGCTGTCAAAAGTAGATCAGGCTTATGGACACAAAGGTCCAGCTGTATCGAAAGGGGAAAGTGATGTTGGCAACTATTTGACTAACAGTTCAGGACAGGGAATTCCCTCCAGGGCGATGTGGAAATGATGGGTGAAGAGAGAGTATCTTTGCTGTGGTGATATTAATAGCTCATTTGCAGATTTTTACCTAAATCTATTCACTTCAAAAGCTCAGCTTGGGGACTGAGAGAGATATTTTTCAACAAAACATTAGTCTCAATTAACTAAATGTAACTAAGATAAATGAGCTGGGGAAAGAAGAAGAAGTAGATAAAACTGGTGAGGCCATTACATCGATAACAGGAAGATGGTGAAACTTGGAAGACACACAAATACAATCCTGCAAGTATTCTGAGGCAGGGTCAGAAAGGGATAACAAGGTCCTCCCAGGGGAGAGATGCTGAGTGGCCAGACAGTATTGACACAGACAGTCAAATAACAGCCAAGCCCACAGCAAACACTGCACTAAGGTGGGAAGGAATTTTAATGAGCGATTTCAGCCTCATACATGCTATGAAAAAAGGACTTGGCATTGCTCCCAATGACAGTGCCCTCCAGATTAGAGGCTACATTGCAGCATCCTCAAGGAAGGATGAAAAGAGACAGCAATAGAGTTTCTTGCTGTCTTTGACCCTGGTATACTAATAGTAATGTGTGCCTGAGAGGAGAGGAAGAGGGAGAGGAAGAGGAAGAGGGAGAAAAGAACCACAATAATGTTAACTGATTTATAGATATTAATCCAAAGTTTTATGAACACCTATAGCAGGTCATGCACTCTTAGGTAAACAGTAACTTATGTAACCCGTAGTGCCACTTCAAAAGACTGTTTTCTGATGTCTTCCGAAGGACCAGTATCCCAATTATCTCAGATGAGGCAGGTACACAAAAGCAAGCAATATCTTGTGGGATGACAGGTTCTGCCCTCAAAAACACAATGGAGGAACCGGCATGTACAGTGAAGGCAAAGGAACAAAATGCTCCTCAGGCATGGAGGCGGGGGGGGGGCATCCGATAGCTCAGCTGTCTTCTGCAAAATATCTGCAGTATGTTATTAGCTCAGGGTAAATGAGTCAGATGCTTCCCCCAGGAGCCATTGTACCCTGGCCGGGCAGTGGCAGGGGGCTGGCAGATGGCTGCTAGGGATGCCTTTCTGCCTGGAAAACCAGGAATGAAAAGAATGTGCCCCAAGCACAGCTGATCTCTTAATGATGGACCCAGCACCGCTCCATCCCCCAGCCCAGTGTGCTGCGGGGGCTCTGCCACCCCAGGCGGTGTCAGCAGAAGAGCTCTGTGCTCTCCTGAGCAGAATGCAGGCTGCCACTGTCTCTTCCTGGCCTTCATCCTGCTTTAGGCTCAAAAAGTATGATACGGTTAGTCAGCAAAACTCCTGAAAAAGCCTACTGATAGTTGTAAGGCTGAAAGAGCAATGTGCACGTTATTTCCCCAGCTCTGCACCTTGATGAGCCATGCAAGATATCTGGGAAAGCAGTGTTTTGAGTTTTTTGAGTGCTTGTGCTGTCCCACTGTTGTGGGCTTGGCCCCCTTGTGAGAGCAATTTCCCAGCCAAGCTTCGGAGCCAGGGAAGGCCAGTTCGCTTCATCTGTTGCTGCCACCACTAGCTAAAAAGGCAGATCCTCTCACTGCCACACCGTTTATTTCCATTTGATCCTGTTCATTATTTCTAACCAGCTTTTAATAAATCAGTGTTCTGCAAGAGACCCCAAAACTGAGCATAATGGTGACATAGGCACGTATGGTGCTTGTATCCAGATAAAGAAATACTGGTTACACTGTGGATGGTTCTGTGTGACGCTGGATGTACAACCTCCCTACTAATGGCTTGGCTTCAAATACAGGTTTTCAGCAATCCTGAGCCAGCACACGTGGCCAGGAGCACCCTGAGTGTCCCCTGGACATTGGACAGACACATTCATCCTTTCATACTTGCCCCTTGAAATAATCAGCAACTGGAACACTTAAAAGCAATTACATGTTTAAAAAGAGAGATATGCAAACTCTTTGTTCTCCCACAAGCTTGTAAGCCGTGACCTTCTTCTATCTATTTGGAGAGGTTATATTTACTTTTGAAAACACAGGGTAAATCTTTTACAGAAAATACTTTGAACTATTGGGTTTTATCCTTTTCTTTTTTTCCTAGGTAGAGCCAAAAATCTTCAGTGTTTTCTACATCAGTGTCTTCCCTCAGGTTTTTCACCTTAAAGTCAAAAATGTACAATTTTGCCTTAGTAGATTATGTCTCTATTTATTTGTGCATTTTCCTGTAAACAAGACTGACTGCTTAACTGAAAGTCACCTCCTGCATTTCTCAAATAAGAAAGTAGCTGCTCTCCCAGAGGCAGACATGGGTAATTGCTTGGTAACAGCCAGTGCAGGGCTTTGGTTTTCACCATGAACCTATTTCCTATGCAGAGACCAATTAGCAGCTGCCGAAAGGAGAAGGGAGCCTTGCAGAGCAGCTCAGCAGCTCTCAGTCCCAGCAATTTGCAAGGTGTTTCCTCTACACCTCCTGGTTTCACACCAGCCATGGCCCAAGTCCATTTTTGGCCACTTGCTCTGTACCCTTCCTCTGTGATAGGATTTAAAACCTATTTTTACTGTCTTGGAGCAAAATATAATCTCCTACTTTCATCTAGCCAGGATGAGGTTTTTCCAACTGGGCAAGGGGCTTTCAGTGCATCTGCAAGTGGTGGGGCAGTATTGCTGGAGCTGCTCTGGGCAGTCACTTTGGTGACTCAATTTCCAGTGAAATATAAAGGAGAAGTGGATGGGACAAACAGACAAGTGGCTCAACTCTCTCCTCTGTGGGTCCCCCACAGCAATCCTCACTCAGAGCTCTCATGCCAGGTTGACTTTGCCTTTGAAACTTCAGGAAATCAAGAGTTTTGATCAGATATTTCTCTGCTGGGTTATAATACAATATTATCTGTGAGACATGAAGATGAAGATCCAGCTTGTAGGGCTACATAAATACATGTATGCTCAGGGGAGGTATTAGGAGGAAATTCCAGGAGGAAATTATCTGAGATGATGTAATCAAATACTATATTATAAAGGATATATATAGGGCAACTGAGCTAAGGCTGCCTGGAAAGTTCTAACTTGGTTATTTCCTATCAGCTGAATGTTTGACCTTGGAACTGTAGCATTTCTTTACCCAAGTTTTCACGTCATATTAATCAGCTTCAGTCACAGACTTGACAAGTATCTCCAGTGACCATGTCCCTTGTTGTCTTTCAGCTTCATTACACACAGCAAACATGAGGGAGATGGAAAGAGTGAATGAGAATTTTAATAGCAGTGGAAAGAATGATCTTCTGTTCGTGTTCAAATGTATACGGAGGCACTCATTGAGGTGGCTGGCTTTGAGCCTGTGTAAAACAATAATAAAAGGGTTAAGAGAGAATGTAATGGATAAGTATTTAAAAGTTAATAAATATATAATTAATTTCCAGGATGCATTTTGCAATAATCCAATCTTGCTCCTGCTGAGCTCTATGGTAGTTTTGTGATTAGCTTGAAATGAATCAGGCTGCAGAGCTATCATAAAGAAAAATCCGACACTTAAATAAAATCTTTATTCTGAAATTCCAGGGTCTTCTTCAAAGATGCACAGTACTGTTACTCCCATTATACAGATGTAGATGCTGTTTTTACACAGTCACTCAGATGGTCAGGTGATGGTCAAGAAAATAGTAATTAATTGCCTGCTTAAATTAGCTTAAATGAATTTCAGTGAAGCTACAGATTTTATTTCCGATGGATAATTGATAATTTTTATTATTTACAAGGGAAGTTAAACTTCTTCTTGCAACCCTTCTTTAAATGTCATTTGGAAACCATATTCCCAATATTTATTCCAGAATATTTCCGTACCTATTAACTGTTAAGATATCTGTTATCACCTTCCCTAATACCCACCTTAGCTCAAGGGCTCTCAGCAGCGCAGGTAGAACCCCTCACTGCAGGGAAGGACCTTGGTGCCAGGCAGCCATGGTACCTGCAGCAAGGAGAGATGGGGAAGGGGACCAGGCTGGGATGGGGCAGCTGGCACTGGCAGGAGAACCCAGCCCCACACTCACCCTGGGCATGACCCCCGCCTGCTCCCCAGGGCAGGGCAGTGAGGTTCACAGCTCCTGCACCGGTGATGCTCGGAGGAAGCAGCATTAGTTCTGTTGCAGCAACAGTTCCTTCGGGTGGCATGTGGCCTCTCCTAGACCTCAAAGTCAGGCTTGGCATCTGCAGTTGATGAATTGCATGTATGCCCCCAGATCTCTGCCCCTCCTCTGAAAACCAATCTTTTGGACCTGGCTGAAGGCAAACAGGGCTGCACAGGACCACCTGCTCTCCCTTGTGCTATACAGTATGTTCTCTGAGACCAGATGTAGCTGGAAATTTAGTGAGTCCAAGTTCAGAGGAGGGGGAGACCGTGGGGTATAATGGCAGTGAGCTGCAGAAAAGAATAATTTTATTTTCCAGTTGCTAGACTGCTGTGAGTCTCTCTCCAAAATGTGCCTTTTGTCTGTTTAGCAAACGCCCAGAAGTAAATGCTGTTTTACACTGTGCAAAAATTCTGACTTTGATCACCAAAACCAGACTGACTTGCTTAGAGGAGCTTGGGCAGCAGCAGCTGCTACAGAGCAGGAGCTCACATTGCAACCAGGAAACCTTTCTTCCTGAGCCCCTTCATCTCTTTCTTCTTTATGAAGTTGCCATTCTCCAGGTACCTGAGTGATTTAGTCAAGTTGGCAGGTTAGTTCATGGGATATGTTTTCCCATCTTTTGCCTGCATCTATTTTGCACTTTGGAGACCTCTCACCAATATCTTGTCTCACTGCTACTTTGCATTTAACCTTCATGGGGTTTTTGTTGTACTACTACAGAGGGAAAATCATCTGAGAACAAAGTTCATAAGCCAAATTGAGGTCACATCTTTCTCTGTAAAAAACAGCCTTCCAACATGACTGTCTATACCTTTTGTTTCCTGCTTTTTGCCCAATTATCAACCTAATGAGCTAACTTGCTAACTTTCCACTTATTCCGCTACTTTTCATCACAGATACTGTACTCTGATCTGAAATTTTGCCAAATGCTCTGAAAAGCTATTGCATTCCCCTTACAGCACTTGTAATATTTTCAAAATATTCCACTACATTAATGAGTTATGACCTTTCTTCCTAACACTACTATCACTTTCCCGTCTTCTGCCCCTGGCTCTGGGTTGGTTTTCCATCACTTTATTCCTCTCTTTAGTTAAGAATATGCTCAAGGAATTTCTTAACCACTTCAAGTACAAATTAATATCTCTAATTTCCCTGAACGCTTCTGTTTTCCAACCTTTAAGGTTTTTCTTTGAACATCAGTTGGCAAGCAGCAAGCATTGTCCATGCATTTGAAGTTACATGCATTTGAAATCCACACAATGTCATTATATAAATAAAAATGTATTGATTGGTGTGTTTGAAACTAGTGAATCAAATGTAACTTTCACTGTATGCCAAAATGCACACTCGGAGCAAAATCACAGGTAAATTCCATTTCAAACCTGGGCCTCAGAACCAACATCTCAGAGACAATTAAATGCCAATCATTTTGTGTTTGCATCAAAAAAACAAACAAACAAAACCCCAGCAAAACCAACAAACTAAAAAAAACCCCAACAACAAACCCAAAAAAACACAGAATGAAAATAGATGGAACCAATGCATACTTGCAGTCCAGCTTAAATTATCCACGTATTCCCTTTTAGTCCAATGGTCTTCCACTTGCTTAATCACTTGGCTTGAGAAGTGAGATGAAGAGACTGGCAACAAGAAATATGGTGCTAGCAGCAATGAGCCTGTTATGGAAGACATGCAGAGAGGCAGGGAAACACAGCATCTCCAGTTAGGTTTGGGGAGCTGCAAAGCATGTGCAAGATAGCACAAACATTTATTTCATGTCCAAACCATGTGAAAACCAACCTAAGTTCAATAGGGCTTTGTTGCATCTGAATACCATCTATTTATATGCTTAGTAACATCCAAACATTAAGCCTATAAAGGCTGCAACATACTCCCAAAATTAGATTATTTCTTAAATCAGAGGGATCCAAAGGCAGCTGAGAGTCTCCTGCTCTATATGAAATGTGGTGTGCTTCTGGAGACAGCTGCTGGCTTTGGCTGTGGCAGCAAGGAGGGACCTATGTGAGGGCCTGGCAGCCCAGTGACCCCTGTGATTGGAAAACAAAGTTATTTCTATTTGGGCACTTGTGTATGTCATAGCATAGAGTCTCTTTTGCCCTTAGTCCCAAGAACATTGTTGCTCCTCCAATCCTGATACACAGCTGGATGGTCATTGAAGTGCTCCAGGGCCATCGCACTGTGCTGGCATGGACGGCAGGGTCAAGAGCAGTGAGAGCACAGTACCACATGCCAAGTGTGCCTGCGGGGTTATATGATCCAAGCAATTTTGCTGAGTGAAATGAGAGCAAAGTGATAAAGGGCACCAAGTGGCACTTTTGATCAGAGGCTGACTGGAGAAGCATCACTCAGGTCAGGAGGGAGCAGACAAGAGGAAATGAGGAACACTGCAGAAAAAATGTGGAAAAGGAAAAGAGAGAGGGAGAAAGAAAAGCATATGAGGTGGCTACTGTTGCTTTTTATCAGTGTTGCAGACTTTGTATTTCATAAGAAAAACATCTCAGTCCTGTTAAAATACCCAAATAAATCAGTACATGTCCACACAATTGCAGAGATGCCATCTTCTAAATCTCTGCTTTCTCCCCCAGGTTTATATATTCCATGTCAGTATTTTGTCCTCAATCCCTGAGACACTCTCACCAGCTCAGCACTTTCAGTTCTGCATGTTTTTACTGTTCTTATCTTCCACCGTTTCGGTTTACAAACTCTCACAGCTCAGTGACAGCTTTCACAGCAACAATGAACCAAGGTCAGGCAGAGATGCTGCACAAAAGCAGCCAAGAGCCAAGGCCAACCCGAGGCCTGGGCCACAAACCACCCTGCGTTCCCAAGCCCAGCTCCACGGCTCAGGAAGGGCATGTAGTCCCTCTGCAACATCTCACATGCCTTGCCTAGGAAGGACAACTGCATGGGCTAGATCCCACCTGCACCTGCTGATGCAGCAGATTGGTACCCACAGGGATGTGCACCACTTTCTACACATCAGATGCATCAGTCAGGATGACTTTCACAATGACCACATGAGCATGAATATTCTGTGCACACAATAAACTGAAGTACATCTCTAATCTATATGCATATAGTTTACATATACACGTGCATATACATAAGTTCTCTCACATTTTCTGTCTGTCAAAACATACAGCAAACTGAACAAGATGCCCTGGGAACCTTCGTAATCAGGAAGAAGTCACACAGCTTCAGTTACACAGACTGCTGAAGTATAAGTGCCCAGCCCATGTTAAACACAATTTTGAGGTTTAAAAATAATGTCAAAGCTTTCTTCTTCCTTTACCTCATAATTATTGCTGGAGAAAAAGCAGACATCCCCACCCCGCCTGAAGTGGTTTTCCTAGTATCCAGCCTCACTGCACCAGGAATTTACACAAATGTCTCAAGGAAACCACAGCTCCATTTTTTTAGCACGACTTCAATGCTAGGGATGGTCTGTTATAGTCACCGCCATGTTTAAATTAATTGTTTAAGGGGTCAGAATGTCAACCTCGGGCATTAATTTACAGACACTTTGCAGAATTGTGTCCAGCTTCTGACTGTTCACTGGATCTGATTTTTGTTGCATTTCCCCCCCTTTTTAAAATTTCTATATATTGATGTTTGATTTTAAAAATAGCTCTTCACTTTCTGTGTCATTCATTTAAGAATCTGGGGAAAAGGAAGGCAGGAAAAGAATAAAACATCCCCTAATCTATCTGACCCAAAAGAAATATTGCAACAATTACAATTTCCAAGCTTCATTATAAAGATATCAGCTTATCAAATACCAGCACACTTGTGCATTTACAACTCTTCTCCTCTTAGGTCAAATTACATTAACAAAATAGAGTCTTCCTCTCCACTGAAAATTGTTGCATGCATACACTTTACCTTCTGTTCAGAACTGATGGCAATTTGCAAAATCCTGCTCTTTGATAGCCATCAGAAGTAGACAATGACAACGTAGTTCTCAGAACTTAAGTATGAACATTTCAAAGGGTACCTGATTCCAGATAGGAAATAAAACTCTTAATTTGCACTTTAAGCATCAGCCTGAAAGGAACTTACTTACATTAACCACAAAATACTTATTACGAGATTATGATTTATTTTTTTAATTTTGTGATTCTAGTATCTTGAGCTGTAATACAGAGTTAAATTTACTCTACAAAGACTGATTTTAAATTTCCCTGTGAAAAGGATTAGAAAATTAAAAAAATAGTTATGCTAAAATGACTTGATGATAATGAGTGGTGAAGAATTTGAGTGTATTAGACAGACATCTGCTTTACAAACAACAACAAAAAAATTACTAAGGTGGTCTCAATGACACCCCAAATGTTACTGTTGTGCAGCTTATTTCTTCTGTAAAGATCTACAGATCACATAATCACCAACAACATCTACTGCAGCTGTCAAAAAGGAAAGGCAAAGGAAAGGCAAAGAAACATGGTGCATACAGAAGGGAATTTAGTGACTGGGCAACTGTCTCTGGGAAACTGGAGGCAACCACATAATAAAATTGCTTTCATAAGTTGATCCAAAAATATCTTAAATTAAGGCGACAGAAAACTCATCAGGGGAAAGTTAAGGGACACCGGAGATTAAAGAGACCAATTTGTGTCTTTTTGGTTCTTACCCATGCAGCCACAGTAGCCATAAGGCACAGTAACTCGTCAGCTTCTCAGCTGCACAACTACTTTTAAGCTGTTCCATTTATATGTAATTGGATTTATGAAGCAGATCATGCAATTAACACAAGGAACAAAACCTCATCACTAAAGATGATGCTTCTGCTGCCCCTGAACTGACTAAACAGCCACCACTGTGGGAGATGGGAGACCCACTCTTCACCCTGTAGGCTTAGCACAATAAGCTAAGTGGTCACAGAAGGCTAATTTTATTTTTGATGGGTTTAAAAAAAAAAAAAAAAAAGAGAGAAGAAGAAGGAAAGAAAGAAAGTTTCTATTTCTTCATTTCCCCCGTCAGCTGTCAGCTGTGCCTTGCGGAAATGAGCAGCAATTTGTGGTACTGGGTGCTACAGAGATCTTAGTAGTTGGTGAAGTAGTTTTCATCTAGCTTTTAGACCAGCTCTATACAGCATCAGAAAGTTCACTGTACAGTCAGTATCTTCCAGCTCAACTTTGCCACTCTGCCTTTTGAAAACAGGTTGTCTGTGTGTTAGGTTTGACTTGTTTTTAATAAAGTAATTCTAGTGGCAGGCAAAAGTAACACAGTGGATAATTATGTCTGGTTTGTATTCAGATGCCTTTCAGAAGGAAGAGACCTGTACCTATAACTATCTCATTTCACAGTAATATAAATGAATTAGAAAGTAAGAGCTTTACCATAAGTGACCCAGGAGCACAAAGAATGGAGATGTTGACAATTCAGGTGCTGCATGCTTCCAGGAATCTGGATTTAAAAGCTAATTTTTACAGTTTGAAACTCAAACACATTTTTGTTTTTTGTAAAGGAAGTCAGGACTGTTTTTCTGTTTTCAGTAACCACCAGTGTATCATGAGCATCCGATTCAAATTCAGAGAATCCAACATATTGTTTTGATCACAGATAAAATGTAATGATACAGTTTGGAAGTATATTAAATATTTAAGCATCTGATAATTTTCTAAAACGTGTATTTCTATATTTCTGAGATTGAGGAAATGAGAGAGTGAAAGAGATTATGTTACTAATTTGGGGAAGCACATCTCCATGTTGCATAATTAACCTTTATATCCTACCTATTTAAAAACCTCATGGAAATCCTTTATAAATCTCACTTCTTTTCATTAGGCAAATCTGGTCATCTATTAAAGGTAAATAACCCATTTCCTTTGGAGTACAATTATTCCAGAAAAATCTTTCATCCAAAACATAATCCAGAGTGATAAATCATTTAGAACAATAAAATCACTTGCATGAACAAACAGCTTCTGTCAGTAATTGTGTCTGCTTGCCCTAGGCATTAGATTGTTACATATGGGAAGTGATAATACTTGTGGTTACAGTTCCCAGTACCACATTTTCCTTTCCCAGTTCACACTTACTCATAGCAATGCTTATCCAGCAGCAGTTACATAAGATGCAATTCCAAACATTTATAATCCACCTCCTGCAAACAATAAACCTCATCAAATTAGCCCCTGATGGGCTTTGTACTGGCAAAGCAATTTGCAGATCCATCATGAAGTATCAGTACTATTATTTGTCAGCAGTCACTATAGTAATTTTATGTGACAGTGTTACCTGCAATGCAACTTATAGTGGCTGCCATGTAACTGAGAGACCCTCAGGCAAAAGGACAAATTCAAATTTATTTCCTGCATTTCTGGGAGTTGTACTACATATCCATATGATTCAACATCATGAGATGTCCCAGAAGCAAAATCAGCAATCGTTGAAACCACTGATTTCTATTGGTGGTGTCCATTGCACTCTACTCATTATGGTATCTGGGGAGACCCTGAACCCCACCATTGCCTTGACTAACCTGTTTCACTTGTTGAGCTGTGTGTATTTCTTCTTACAGACTATCCTTCAGGATAAGGCCTCTTCACATGCCAACCATCAGCCCTTGAGAGTAGACAAAGCTTCTTTCCTCAGTACATTTGTTTTCCCCTTTTTTTAAACCTCCTCCATGGGACAGGCTTCTTGCTCTTCTCAGATGAATCCTGTTCCCATCTACTCATCCAGTACTACACCTAATTACTACCAAAAAAAATCAGCATGTAACCTAACAAGGGCTTTTAGTGAGAGGACAAGAGGTAACGGATCAAAACTGGAAGAGAGGAGATTTGAGTTACACATTAGGAGGAAATTCTTTAGTGTGAGGGTGGTGAGACACTGGAACAGGTTGCCCAGGGAAGTTGTGGAAGCCCCCTCCCTGGAGGTGTTCAAGGCCAGGTTGGATGGGGCCCTGAGCCACCTGAGCTAGTGGGAGGTGTCCCTGCCCATGCAGGGGGGTTGCAACTAGATGACCTTTAAGGTCCCTTCCAACACAAACCATTCTATGATTCTATGATTAACCTGAAAGGTAAGAGCAACAAATCATTTACTTCCTTATCAACATTTCATAACTATTATGAATAACTTTCTTTGTACTGCTATTTCTACATCCTAGATCCATCTACATTTTTTGCAGCAAATGGGAGACATTCAGGCCCTAAAATTTTACTGGTAGTCAACATGAAATACTATGAACTCAGCAGGTTTGCCTCTTGCAGTCCTTATGCCATATTGAACCAGCAGGTAGGTTCCAACAACCTGATCATTCTGAAAGTGTTTAATTGACTGACAATTGTTTTCAGTGAACAAAAATTCATGTTCTGTTTTGCACGGCCACCTTTGAGAGATGACAGAGGTATAACAGAATCTTACGAAAAAACATCTGCTCAATGTCAAAGTAGTACCCACTCACTCAGCAAACACTGTCATTAGTGTCACTGGTGGATGCAGCCACTACTGTGTCCTCTCAGCTGGTCTATATGATAGGAACCAAAAGGAGAGGGCTGAGGCATCAGCAGGGGATGGCACATGGGGCAGAAAGATTACGAGGAAATGTACACATGCATTAGAAGAGATGTCATGGAAGTTTTGCTACCACAAAACAATTAAAAATATATATATGAAAATTAGTCTATCATAATCCTTTCTGTTGACTTGAAAAACATTCCACAACTTACATTGTACAAACTTACAGTAATGCCTTTTTTTCCCAAATCAAAATGCAACTAGGGCACTAGATAGAATGGAAATACTAATTATTACTTAGCTCAAGTCTGATCTTACAGAGTCAACAAAATAAGCAAAGTAAGACCAGGACCTTAACCACAGGAAAAAAACCCAAACCAAATATAATATGCATGTTCCTGTTATGTAAAATCTAGTGCACTTGTATTGGTTTAGTAGGTTGTATTATGCTCCCTGCCTGCTTGCATTTATGGAGGAAGAATAAGGTATTTGATTTTAGCATGCAAAGGTTACAAGAAATTGAAGAAGATATAAAGCCTAAAAGAAAGCAGGGCTCTGTTATCAACCTGGATGACAGGCATTTGAAAAGATGTTTCTTGGTCATTTTAAGCTATGAAAAATCCTCCCCTGCACAACAAGTCATACTACTTATACTGTTTTTTCCTGCAAAGATCTTCTCTTCTTTGTCCCAAAACTCACTACAAGCCCCATATGCTGCATCATATTCAACCCCCCAAACATTTAGGTTTCACATATAAGGCCATGGTATTATTTGTGCTCTTGATTTAAATATTAAAGAACTAAGTTTTTAAATTTTAGATTCTTACAGTAAAGAAAAATTGATTCAAGATTTACACTTGAAGTCTCTAGCAGCATATAATGTCATGAATTAATGTGGTGTTTCACTGATCTAGAAGCATCACTTTTTTCTGGGTACTTCACATAGCAATAAGTATTAACTTATCATTAAGGTTTCTTACTTAAATTTCTGTTAATTATATTTTACAAAAATGAAAATATAAAAAGCTCCTCTACCATTACAAATGCCTTTCATTTAGAGCCCTTCAAAACCTGCAAGACATTATAATGTCTAGCAAACTTCTGTTAGGAATGCCATCTTGTGGTTAAAAGCTGCACAAAACGATTCGAGGTAATTTTTAACAGATTCCTACTTGCAAAATACTGTTTTTGCAAAAATGAGCTATTCATGTGTTACCTTTCAGAACTGTATAGCACTATTTTGTTAACCATTCTGGATGAAAACGGCTGTGAATATGGCTTTCCCTTCCTCATCTGTATACAGTGCTAATTAATTATGCAGGGAGTAGTAGTTTCATTACGAGATGGGATGCATTTATTAGCATTTTAAACAGAACCTGACTGACATATGTACTTACTAAAAAAGTCCACTTAAAGCCTAACTTATTTAGGTATAATTTAGTGAATTTGTCTAAAATGTATAGAAAAGATATTTTTCTCAAAATACGTTCTAGAGCAAAATCTTACGAGCACACTTTACCTTCTCTAAGCTTTATGGAGAATCTTTGGTTGGTATATAAAAGGTCAAGTTTATCTATAAAAACAAAACATTGGATTTTTCCAATTAATCTTACCCAAATCTTACTATGAGCTGAAAATGAATTTAAAATTGACATTGGATTGTAACTTGCTCATGAAAGCAGAAAGAAATGCCAGGTAAACATGAATGGAAAGAAGGGGTCCAAAAGCATCTGGTAAACTTTAAAAGATCCCTAACTTAAAAGCTTAGAAAAAGGAATCAACTACATTGAAGCCAGCTGACATTTGCATAGGCACTTTCCTACTGTGTATGTTCACCTCATTTTCATAATGAAAGTGTATATTGCCCAAACCATTACAACACATATTGTATAATGAAATTTAAAACTAATGAGCCATATCCTAATAGCCATGAGTCAAGCCAGGGTGTGCATTAGTAGTCCATTTGCAATTCTCTAAAGACAGAAATAACAAGGCTGAACACATCCAGTAGCCTATTTAGCACACAACTTGTTCTGTGCACTGATAACACTACAGCAGAACCAAAATGAGTTCACAACCTCTAGCACACAAACCTCTGGGAAATACTGTCCATACTTTTGTCAGCATGCAAGTTACTCCTGTGGTGGCCAAATAGGACTGCTGTGATTGTTTAATTTGACCTCTTGCAGAACATGGATCTGACCCACCTGAATTAGTCCTTTCAATCAAACCACATCTTTTCAGGCAACGATCTGACACATCCAGACTAAAAAAACCTTTACCATCCTGTTACCTGCCTTTCTCTCTTCTTGTCACATCTCTAACTTCTACTTACAATTGCTGATCACTCTTTCTCTGCTAGATGGAACAGCACTTCATTTTGTTATCAAATTTATGCTCCAAAGATGTTTTTTCTCTTTCACTGAACTATGTACATTCTGTTTATTGAGATTCTCATGCCAGTACTTCTTTTTAATCCTTTTATTGCTCTTATTTCTCATTTCTGTCCAATTTGCCAGCACTACTGGAAACTGTAACTATTGGAGCTGGGCATAGAATCCTTCCAAAAGGTTACACCAGAGTCAAATACAGACAGCAACATTGCTTCATTGACAGCATTCCCATTTCTAAACCTGAGGATCTCTATGGTCCTTTTGGATATAAGACATGCTGAGAACTCATGTTCCGATGAGCACACACTTCATCACCTCCAGACACTGTTCAAAGTCAGCATTTCCTACAGCAATTTTTTCTACTTGGCAAGTATGTCCCCCAGCCCTCTGCTCCTAGAGACACAGGTCTACTTTAGGCCACCGTGAAATGCAGATTGCTTACAGCTCCCAACCAATAAATTAATCTTACTCTGTTTAAGTGGCTCCTTAGTATTTTTGTGGCATCCATAGATTTGAGCAGTGATTATGATATTTTCTTCTGTGTTCTTAACAAACTCACGGTAAAGAGCCAAATTGTATGTGAACTCACTGTCCTGGGTTGAGTCAGGATGAAGCTAATTTTCCTTTTACTGATTTTTTTTTTCCTTCAGTAAGCTTTCTTTTAACTAGCAGCAAGTGTTCCAGCTAGTGGACTGATAACACTGGGCTAGTTAAAAGAAAGCTTACTGAAGGAAAAAAAAAAATCAGTAAAAGGAAAATTAGCTTCATCCTGACTCAACCCAGGACACTCACATAACAAATCTGTTCAGTCACACCTGTCCTTTCACATTTACACTTTGAGATCATTCAGGTTTGGACTCAATTAGTATCATAATGAACATTACATTTGAGGGTGAAACACTACATATTTCTATAGCAATAACTTCTTTAAAATAAACTATTTTAAGATCTAAGGGTATTCCAAATACCAGTGATAAAGTACCTAAATAAAATACTAGAGGAATAATTCCTGTGCTATGTAACTGATTTTTTAAAGTCTGAGATGCATTTTTTTAATGAAAAACGTGTTCCTTTGTTTCACAGGGAAAACACTATAGTTTCTCTGCTTGTTTAAATTTTATAAGATATTGAATGTAAGCAAGTAAATCAGGCATTTTCTTAATTCTGATGAACAATTTTCCTATTAAACCTTTTCTTTCCTGTGCTGTCAAGAAAGTAGCCAGAAACCATCTTAAACAGTTACCAAGACATCAAGTTTCCTTGAGTAAAGGGCACAAATATCTAACATCTACCTCCACACCAGGAGAGCCTCGGAAGTTCTACCTGTGTTGGAAAGCAAGGCCAAGATGGATGCCTTTTATATTCTAAAAAATTGCTGAAGCAACAGCTTCCCAGTTCTGATAAGTGTGCTGAGCACATTTACTACTACTGTGAAAAAATAAAGTAATATTTAAATACTCCTCAACTTGCTAATATATATTCAAAACTAACTGCTCACATTAATTCACTGAAATTAACTACTTGATTCTTATTGCTGTTTCAAGCATTCAAGTAATTTTAAGCTTGTGATCCTGAAATCATGAATCAAACGAACAGAAGTTGCTCTGCAATCTCTGACAACCAGTTCATCCCTCCACTGAACTGAGTATGAATAAGAAAGATTAAACTCTCAGAGATTTTCTTTTCCATATTAACTCCTCATAATACAGACTTCCCAAGAAGCACCAGACAAGTCCCTGGTGCAACATAAACAGAGTGTTTAGACATTTGCTACTTTTCATGTTTATTTTTTATACATACTTTCCTTTCAGGATGATACAAACTATCTCACTAATGTTTATTAAAGTCAGCAAAGTGAATTACTAGATCATTTACTATACACTTAACTTTCAAGTTAACATAGGACAGAACATGTATTTTAAGATTTAATACTATTAGTAGATTTTCTTTATATCACAGTGATAAGGATTTACAAATATATTTGCAAAAAAAGTGCTAGAGAGTGGATCCCACAGTACTTATTTAGAAAAAATACAGTGGATACAAGTGACTAATGCATTTTTTAGGCATGCCAAACATGTTACACTTAGTAACAATGTGTGTTCTTGATGTCCCTGAAGAGCAAAATTGACCTCTTGAAAAACAAGAATCTTCCCTTTTAAAGTTCTGCTAAAACAGTCCATCACCTTGAAAAACATAAACAGCAATTCTTCCTAAATTGTAAGATATTCTGAAAACAGAACTATCTTCTGAAGTAATCCCTATCTGCTTTGTTCACCATTTACCTCAGATCACTCTTTGTCACCCTGAGAAGCAGGACTGTGACTAAAGGCAAGTAATGACCAGTTGGGAAGTCTGTAAAACCAAATTATTTTCCATATAAATATTCTTATAATAAAAAGTATAATTACAGACAAATTACATTTGCCCTTACATTTGTTACGTTTGTCCTTAAGGTTTTTCAGGTAGCATCAGTGCTCAGCAAAGATTTATCTATACAGAAGAGTAACAGCTTAACTAAAGCTATGCTATCACTCCTGGTCAACAAAGCCAGTGGAAGTGTGTATATATGCATGCTCACACTCCCTGTAAACCTGGCTTATATTGATTTAGACAGCAACATCCTGTCTTTAGACAGATAGCAGCAAACTGTTTATCCACCAAGCCTAAGTGGCTTAAAGAATCCTGCTAACCATCACAATGTAGGTTTTCTTTTGTGCATCACGAGCACGCCATTTTTGCCTTAAAAAGTTGATACAAAATATTGCATGACAATAATGCACAATGTCTGCAAAAGACCAAAAAACAGCACTTCTGTCCACTCTTGATCATTAATGCCCTTTGAATCTTTTATAATATTGATAGTGGGGATAAAAGAAAAGTGCAGTAACAGTAGCACAATGTTTGTTGAAACACAGTATTTTGCTGTCTGGCATTTAGAAAAGCTGGGCCAGGAAGGCAGAGGGATTCCTGCCCTCACTACCCTATCCCCCCAGCAACCAGCTATAGCAATGGGGACACTGGAATTCTTTTCTCTTCCATTCCTCCAGGCTCAGCGGGACAAGGCAAGCCAGAAGATGGTACATTACAGCTACAACACAGCATCAGCACGTGGTCACAAATAACTGTGTACATCCAGGATCATGACACTACTGCAGCATTTTATAGTGCCCATTACAGGAATTCACAAGCAGATACAGTGCACAAAAAATAGTTCACTGAAGTTGTAAGAAAGTCCAAAAATTAATTTATTATTTTAAAAAATTCATAAATACTGTATGGTAAAAGCCTTTAGATGTTCTGAGAAATGTACTAATACTGTATGTGCTCTTTAACCTCTGCCTTTATACATCCTAAGTCTACATTAAAAGCCCATACTGAAGTACAACTGTTTTTTGTTTTTTTTTTTTTCACTTGCTCAATTCTCTGCTATAATGGTTCATGTTATTTCAAAATAGCAACTAGAAATTTTACTAATACTTCTTCCTTCAAACCAAGCTTCAGTTATTGCCATGAACTTTAAAATATTGAGTCATGCTAAAATAAATCCTCAGTTAGTTTAGTTCTGACTGTTTTATCTAATAATGAGTCAAGTGAAGGCAAGACACTGGCTTCTAGTCTAATCTTGTTTTTCTCTTTTAGGTACTTTCTATGAAAACCAGCCCTTCCTTGTAGACATTTCTATTAAGTATTATAACAGCATGTGATAAATTGCCCTATTATGTCAAATGGCATTAAGCTTCACAGAACCAAGTCCTGCAAGATTTCCACAGAGCCTGTACGTTGAAAACAATTCCCATGCCCGTAATTCTAACCAGGCAGTTGGGTTTAATCGATGTTTTGGGGTTTTGTTTTTGTTTGGTGGTTTGTTTTTTGTTTTTGTTTGTTTGTTGTTTTGTTTTGGGGGCTTTTTAAGGTTTAGAATTCTGATTTTGTACTGAGCACATCCAATGGAAGGATTAAATTTTTTTCCACTTGGGACTACTGTAAGGATCAGACTGAAACATAGAAATACAAGGTAGATGTGCACTTATCACCTACAAAAGCAATGCTTCTTTTTTGGCAATTCTCTTATATAAATTTTCGTTACAGAATTTGGATTATTTTTTTAAATTCATAGTCTTTCTCACGTCATGTCAGGAAAATGATGCAAATTCCTCTGCCTATGAGGAGGGCACCTCATCAGAGTTTTCCAGTACCTCAATGGTGGCTAGAAGGAGGATGCAGGCTAAGGAGCCACACGAAGATGATAACGGAAAACAGGTACAAGTTGCAGCAGGAAAAATTTCATCTTGATATAAGAAAGAAATTTTTCACAGTGAGAACACTCAATCACTGGAACAGCCTCCTCAGGAAAGTGGTAGAGTCCCCCTTGTGGGAAGTTTTTAAGACATGACTGGGCAGCATGCTAGACAATCTCATCTGGGCTCCCTTTCCCATGAAATGTTGGATCAGATGATGTTTTGAGGTCCCTTCCAACCTGGGCTGTCCTATGATGCTGTGAAAATAAAAATAAAAAATTATTTTCCAAAGTTACTGCAGAAATAGTCAATGAGGACTGAGCAGAAAGAACTAGAAAGATCCTAAAAAGGCATCCAAGAATGGCACAATCTAGAAAGCTTTTCTGTCACACCTTTCTTACCAGCCACATTTAATGTTATTGTATAACGTGCTCACTGTGGCAAATGCACATCATGCTTGGGTCTTTTACCTTACAGTGAAGAAGTGACAATTTGTTAAAACAGTTTGCTAGATGGTGTCTTCTTCATTTCTAATGTGGCACAAAGTACAGACACCCAGAGGAAGCTAAGAGATATGGCAACAGTTTGAAGCTCCAAATGAGTCCTGACATCTAGGAGATACTGCTTCTCAAAGAGGGGAAAAAAAGTTATCAATTATGACCTCTCTTGCCAATACTTTTCCTATTTGTATCTTGGTGGGAACCACAACCTCCCATAACTATACACCCTCACAACTGATGACTCTCAGCTCTTTACCTGTAACCACATGCCATTCAAAACCTGCCAATACATCATTTTATCATTTATCTTAGTGTGAAATGTAATTATATTTTATACCTTGCCAAATATAATCTACAGGTAGCAGGGAAAGTCTGTCCACAACCACATAATGTCCTAGGGCAATCTGCTCTATTTCTTCCTGATGTAAAAAACCAATAAAGAGCCTGTTATTAGCAAAACAAGACTGCTAACACAGATCTATTTTATGTTACACAATGAATACCTCTGATGCTATCACACTTCCTAGACACTGGAATTCACCCTTCACTTTCTTCGATGGGAAGCCAAGCACTTTAGGAGGCTTCTTTCTTATACTAATTCATGCAAACTGTGACAGAACAGAATGTCATGGAAATGAATTCAAGGAAAACATGAAAATGGAATTAGGACAAGAGAGCTATATAACCTCTAAAATAAAACATATTCTAAAAACTTGAGAATGCATGGAATAAATGTAAATAAATGGTGAAGCCCAGTTCTTATTTAAGGAGATTGCTGCTGCTACTAGCAAATTATTTTGTGTTATTAAAAAAGCATTCTAAGTTGAATGATCAAATAGAAATGACCTAGGAAAGAGACTATAACATATTGGAGGAAGAGTAACATCTCAAAAATTATTAAAAATATTGAATTACAGATTCTATTTTACTCAGGAAAATATCTAGGAGGAAAAAAAACACATCAGAAACAAAATAACCAGATTTTTTTACATGAAAGCTGGCCTCACAATACATAGAAACATTATATAAGATAACATACCACAAAATAGAATGGTTGAAGGACTAAAAATACAAGTGTACTTGAATCTTTGTAGTGAAATCAACCCTTATTAGTAACATTTGAACATCATTACACTATATTCTGTTTCAGTACCCTAAGTGAAGCGAGTTAAAGTTTAACTAATCACCCACTGACCAAATGATCACATCATTCTTGCAACAAAGCAAGAGCTAATAGTTTCAGAAAGGTCAGACTTCATTATCTTCCTCCTTCCATGGAGGATGCTTCAGGCTAATGAAGGAGACAGCACTGCCAAGGAAAGTCAGCTCTACTGCCGGCTCTACTACACACCACCTGCAAAAAAGTATTCTAGTCTTTTATACTATCAATTCAGAACTTTTCACCACTACTAGACATGTGTTACTTACAAACACTGTTGAAAACTTTGAGTATACAAGTCCGTGCGTTATGCTGCGGACTGAACACAGGACAGATGAATCATGACTTTATTAGAACATGCAGATCGTTAAGAAGGTATCGCAATTGACACAGTGGACCTCTGATCAGTTGCTCAGAAAACTTTCATAAAATGATTTTGAATTAAGGTTTCTATATGGGACATCAGCATACTCATATCAGCAGCACAGACTTGGTGATCCTCATTCCCCTTCTTTTTCAGGGTCTCTAATAGGCCCCAGTGGACTGGAGGCAGAGGGCTGTAAGAACTCAGCAAATGAAGCTGACTTAATGGATTCTGTTTTATTTCTGCAATCCTCAAGGCCCTCAAGATAGCAGGTGCAAACTTAGAATAATGAGCCGTAGATGAAATAATAATTGGGCAAGTTCTATCTTGCAATCGATCTGCAACTACTTTAGCAACAGCTGTGTGTGTATCCAAAATATATCCTGTGGTGGTGTATACAGAGTGAATGGCAGCTAGACAGTCCTCCTCAGAGCACCATCCAGCCACCAAGTCCTGCTGCAGCTTTTGAAGTAAATCATCCTGTAGCTGGAAGTGGCCCTGATTTTCCAGCTGGTTATAGAATTGTGTCACCAGTTGTCCATTCTCATTAGCAATCAGGTGCAAGTATCGCTCAAGGTTGGAGGACTTCAAAATATCCACTGCTGGTGAGAAAGTGGGAATTAATTTTCTTCCCCTCAAATCATAAACACCTGTTCTTATGAAGTCAGTCAAAACATTGTTTTCATTGGAAGCACAAATACATTTTCTAATGGGAATTCCCATCATTTTAGCATACAAAGCTGCTAATATGTTGCCAAAGTTTCCTGTAGGAATGCAAACATCTATGGGGCTTCCAAAAGGAATAATACCCTGATGAACAAGATCAAGGTATGCAGAGGCATGATAAACTATCTGAGGAAGGAGTCGTGCCCAGTTTATGGAGTTTGCTGCAGCCAAAGCTGTTCCATATTCTACTGTAAGAAAGCCAGTATAATCAGAATTAGTAAAGATTTGCTTTATAGCTGTCTGGCAAAAATCAAAATCCGATTTGACACCTACTGACCAGGCATTTTCTTTCTGACAGCCAATCATCTGTGATTTTTGAATTGGGCTTACTCCATCCTCAGGAAAAAAATTAATCACAGCAATTCTCTGTTTGTCAGTGTCATGGAGACGACTAAAGCCATCTAGGACAGCACTCCCTGTGTCACCAGAAGTAGCTACCAGAACCAAGTAATTGCAGCTTCTAGGAATGCAGTATGCGAATATATGTGGCACAATCTGCAATGCAAAATCTTTAAATGATGCTGTTGGTCCATGAAATAACTCGAGGAGAAACTGATTGCCTGCCAGATGCCTAACTGGGGCAACTTTAGAACAAGTAAAGTTTTCTCCATAAGCAGTTCCAATAATTTCTGCCAGCTTAGAAGCAGGAATATCCGCAGGATGTATGCATCTTTCTAGTATCACCTGGGCTCTTTCAACGTAAGTTGCTTCTATTAGGCTTTGCCATTCTCCAGCAGTGAATTTTGGAAGGCCTCCCCCCGGAACAAAGAGTCCTCCATCAGGAGCTAAGCCCTCAATAACAACGTCACTGAAATATTTACAAGAGCCTTTTTCCATACTCCTTCCAGACCTGCTAGACCTAGTTGAAATGAAAGTTTCCAGTTCTGAGTTTTGGTATCTCTTCACAGCGCAAAGTACCTTTTCTGCTACAACCTCTGCTGCAACATCCACTCCACAAAGAACACGGATGTCATACCACCTTCTGTAGAACTGCTTCCTAAACTGAAGTATGTCCTTGAGAGAAATACCAGGAGACTGGCCCACAATGCGATCCACTTTCATTGATTTCAGCCTGCTCATAATGACTGTTGTGGGCACATCCAGATACACAACTATGCCATTTTTCTTTATATGCTGCATGCCAGCAGCATGCATTGGATTGGACCCAGTAAGGGAAATGACACTTCCAGATGCTGAAAACTTCAACAAGGCTTTTCCTTCCTCCTCTAAAAACCGCTCGTTACCCACATCCTGCAGTTTTTCCGACACACTCGTATTCCAAGTTGTTTCAAGGACATCATCGTCTATGTCTATGACAGGGCAGTCGAGTTTCTGACCTACTATTCTGCCAACTGTTGTTTTCCCAGCACCCGGAGGTCCCATCAGGATAATATTTTTGTTTCCAACAAGAGAATGGCTTGACAACCATGACTTACATATCTGTGCAAATAGAGCAGGTCTTGAAAGCATGAGTTTTAAACACATGTTAGGAAGAATGTTTTGTGTTATCAGTCTTAAAGGCCGATACTGAAGAATGTGAAACATCATCTTCTGCTGGGTTGTTCTGGTCTTTTTTCAAGCCAACTTGACAATCCACTTAATTGCTTCAAAAAGAAAAAAAACAACAAACAACAGCAATTAGTGCCTCAGCAAACGACTAGGAAAAAACCCCTAAAGGATATGAAATTCAGAACGATAAGAATTCAAACATAAATCCAGTTATGCCTTTATCAGTGCCAGGGAGATATTTTTCAGAATAAGACTCATTCTCCTTTCTTCCACAGTTTCAGCTTGCTTCCACTGACAAATCCAAACAGTCCACATCCTCATGGTAAACAGATACATCCAAATCTAACACTACAATACCATTTCCAAGTAATATTGTTTATAGGAATTCAAATCCAACTAGTTTTTTCCTCTAGTAACTTGAAGTACACATTTACAAATAACAAAGATTAACTAAATTACCATCTTGTAATCAAAATGTTAATAAAATATACATTTTGCCCACTTCCTAAGATGCCTTTGGCTTCCTACCTTTTCTTTATAAAAAAACCCCAACGAACGTAAGACAGACTTAAATACACAGAGAACTCACAGACTTGTGCAACAGCAAGGCTGGAAGAGTTGCATCCAATTCTCTCCTGATGGGATGGCAAATCTAACGATTTGTGAAGAACTCCTACAATGGAATTGTATTGAGTGTAGTTTGTGAAAGCGAGAGAGAGAGAGAGAGAACACGTCATGAAGAAACTCTCAAAAAAAAACAAACCACTAGAAAAGTCAGATCTTCAACAAATATTAAGCTAGAAGCTCTCAACATGGTATTTTGTTTGCTTAGAGAAATCATCACCAGTATCAGCATGAATTGCAGCATTTGATTTGTGCACAGCTGCTGGACATATCATCTGGATTGTTTTATGAATTTAAGTAGACCACAGGGACTTAAATCACCACAAACTATAGATGCAGACAGGAAAGAAACTAGACCCATATTTCTCTAGTTAGAAGCTTCCCATGTGTACATAAAGTCATAAGAAATCTATTGGTGCAAAAAAAATTGCTGGGAATTTCTTTATTCAGCTGCTCAGCTGGTTTAATCTATTCCAGCATAATTTAATTTTGCACCTATATAAAGTACATTTACAGAGAAGCTTGCAACCATTGAATTCAAAGATTCAATAAGAAAAAATTAACAATTTTTTACTCAGTTGGCAATATCTCACTGTACAAACAGTTCAAATTAGACTTTGTATCTTCTAGAGTTTACCAGCATAGCTAGTACACCAAACAATCCAACTTTAGATATAGCTAATTTGCCCAAAAGAGTGTTTTTTGGTTTTTTTTAAGCAGAGCTTACACCCTTACATCCCGTGAAATGTTTTGGCTATGCACCCTGACCCTTTGCTTGGACTGCTGACAGCACCTACGTATCATCAGCAAATATCCCCAGTTTTAACAACTATTGCTGGTGACAAGAATCATAGAGAAAACTGAACTTTGCTACCGGTACAAACACAACATTTACAACAATATAATGTATGGCTGAAATTCAGTAACCAAACAAGTCAGTGCCACTTTGCTGCTGTCAGACCTCAAGCTACGTCAAGGCTGGTAACTGTATTTCAAAACTGTTCACACAGGACACCTTCTGTTTGACACTTCTCAGAGCTTTTATGCAGAGAAAAAAATTTAAAAAAATCCAACCATTCAACTTCAACATCCTCGCGATGATACCACGGACCGAGACCCTGCAAAGGTTCCCGCCTCACGGCCGCTCTCCCGCCTCACCGTTTCGACGCCCCGAAGGTGTCAAATCGCGGGTGAGGAGGGAGGCGCCCACTGGGGCGGGGCCGCGCTGGGCCGGGCCGCGCCGCGCCGCCCCGCACCGCGAACACGCGACACCTGCCCACCTGGCCAGCACACCCCGGCCTCCGACCTCCCAGCGGGAGCGGCGGCGACCGCCCTGCCCTGCCCCCGGGGCGGGGCTCAGCCCATCCCGGATCCCCTCGTCCCCCGCCGCCTTCAGCGCCGCGTGCGTGCACGTACCGGCGGGGGCGGGAACAGCTGCCACAGGTAGCACGCGCACCCCACAAACCCGCCGCCTCACCCCCGCCACCCCCACCGCGCACGCGCAACCACCTGCTCGCCCCGCCCCTCGCGACTCCGCCCACAGCCAGGACGCACGCGCAGTCAGGCCGCCCGGCGGGGTCTCGATCCGGCCCTGCTGGCTTCACCTCCCCCCAGTGCGCCTGCGCGGCCCCGCCTCGCTGGGAGGCAGTGCGCATGCTCGCTACTGATGGCCTCCGGAGGCAGGTGGTGGCGGGATGATGTAGGTAGGTTCCGCCCCCTCATGGCCGCTGTTCCCTAGCAACGGGGTTCCCTAGTAACTGCAGAGACAAGAGTGTGGCGGCCCGCGCCTGAGCGGGCGGGTGAGCGAGCGAGCTAGGGCCTCAGCGGCGGGAGGGAGCCGTTCGCTGAAGCGGGCTGAGAGCGAGGAGGGGCCGGGGGGAGCTGCGAAGAGGGAAGAAACGAGAGGCTCCCTCGGGGAGGTGGGCGCTTTGCCATGTCCGAGGTCCATCGGGGAGGTGGGCGCTTCGCCGCGCCCGGGTCCCTCGGCCAGAGGATGACTGCGCAGTGTGCTCGGGAGAGCATGTATGCCCTCCTGCCCCGCCTGGAGGAGAAGTCTGTCAAACCTCCCAGGTACGTGTGGGTGCAACAGTAACGCAGACACGGTGACTGGCAAGGCTATGCATCTTAAGATCAACACATTTTACAAAAAAAAAAAAAAGCACCACCAAAACTCTAGTATTTGCAGAGTTATTGCTCCTTCTAATGAGTCACCAGCTAACATCTGAGGGTTTGCAGCCTGCTCCATGAGCTGATGATTCAGTTGGTGTCTTCAATACCATCCTGTTCATTGACAAAGAATTTGCAAAGCAGTCTTTCCACACAAAGGAATTGCATGACATCTTTGTAATTTGCACTTAAAACAATTTTTCAGTGAGCAGCTGAAAAGCTGCTTAAAATTTTTCTCAATGTCACACTTCCATTCTTTTAATATGTCAGGTGTGTCTTCTGACATTGTTTCCTTTGCTTTTCTTTCTCAACCCTTACCTTAAAAACATTAAAAATTACTTTTACTCACCTAGTATTAATTCCTTTGAGAGTTTTTATAAAGTTCTTATTTGATAATTATGCAAGCATATGATGTTTTTTCAGGTCCCTGTTATTTTATATGAAAGAAAGCTTATAGCACTTTCAGTTAAAGGTTAGCATAGGTCATAACTCAATAGGTTTAAAATGAGTAGAAATATCAGTGATACTCCTTAGAAGAAAGATAGTTATTTCTTTTCGGGTAAAAGGGTTCAGAGTTATGTTATTCCTAGTTCTGAACCTTTTCCATGTAAAAAGATATCATAGATTTTTTTTTTTTCCAATGTGAATGAAAGATACTTTTGGCAAACAGAGGAAAGTGAAATGACAGTATGGCAAGGCATGCAGCACACTAAATCCATTTCTGTCTTAATACCATTCAAGGTTTTGGATACTGCATGACCATCAGGTTCAGTTTAGGCAAGGAATTCCTTAGGTTAGATGCAATCTGATAAATCCCCTTCTAATCTCATTACTTCTCTTGTCACCCCACTTCCTGCTTTGGCTAGCAGTATGCCAAATATCCAGCTGGTAACAATAGTGTCAAACCTGGTTTATAGCATGATCCGACAAGTTTTAAGTAAGGCATACAAGATCCAGGGTCTTTTTTTTTAATTATATATATATATTGACCGATGTCAAGGTTTAACACCTGGCCAGCAATTAAATGACTGCCAGATGATCTCTATTAACCCCTCTCCCTTCCCAGAAAGGGAAAGGAAAGAGAATAAGTGAGAGAGACTTACAGGTTGGAAATTAAACTACATAGCTTTAATGAAACTGTAATGATGAAAAGGAAAATAATGAAATATGTACAAATATATACAAAACTGATATGATGCTCCTACCCCCCCCCCCCGCAATAACGCTCATGTCATCACTGAGGCTGCAGGGCAGGCCCTGGAAAAGTTCCATACTGGGCTCCTGGAGACAGAAGCTGGATGCAGGAACGCATGGATTCAGGAGCATATGGATTGGGATCAAAGGCAGATGAATGGACAAAGTCCTCTCAGGACACTGGCCATGGACGAAGAGAGCTTGACCCTTGTAATCCCTCAAATTTATACCAAGTATGACATGTATGGGATGGAATACTTAATTTGGTCACTTTTGGTCACCTGTCTAGTCTGCTCCTCCCCACAGGAGGGTGCAGGTGTGACCCCTTTCCTCCCTTTTGTTTCCAGAGCATAAGATGTTTATTCTCCAGCAGTAACAAGAAACATTGAGTGTTACCTGTCCTAGAAGTAGACATTGGCTGAATAACAGGCTGGTAATTTCAGAAGGTGCAGCTACTTTGAAGAGATTTAACTGACAAGTAAAATTACTAAATGAAAATTTGTTCCATCCTGGCTCAAATCAGGACAAGTGGCTGGATACTATTCATGAAACCAAGGCAAGCATCCTCATTTTCTCCAACTTTGGTGTCCCAAGATGACACCTAAGGAATACTAATTGTCTTCTTACAGTGTCTTTTTTCACCTTGCCAAATTATGAGTGGATTAAATTCTGAGGTCCCCCATAACCATGTTTCTTCCTTGTGATATTGGTGTATGACTGCATCTAGCCACTTTCTTGCCCTGAGAAGTCCCTGCAAAAATACAACTGCTGCATCTGTTTGTCCAAAGGAATGCCTATAGCTGCCTACAGAAGACATTTTTACTTAATGCCAATATGTAACAAACTCAATACCTTCTCATTCACTTTCTTATTCCAAGACTATGTGAACCCTGTCAGGTCAAACTCCTCATAAAGTCACTACCTTTCTCTACTGTGTGGCTGCAATGCCACTCGTAGCAAATGGTGAGGATTGCAGTAATTTGTGAATGTGATGGGTTTGTGCCTATGTCTATGGGTGTTTGCTATGAATTTAACAGAAAAAAAAACCAACAAACCCACCTCATTCCTTATAACTAGAGGTATTTCTGGAATTATATATCTTACGTGCATAATCCTCTTTCTGGTTTTGGAGACCAAGTATCCAGAAGGCAAAATAACTCTGCACTTCTAATAAAGTCCTCTTGCATTTTCTAATGTTGTGTTCAAGTACAAACACATGTATCAGACATTTGCAGATCATATACAAAAGCTTTTATCAGTATTGCTACTATGACTCCCATTCACTGGCCCAGCATTACATCCCATCTTTCATCCTATTTCAGTATTTCCATGAAATAGGTTGCATCGTATGTAATATCTCTGTTATTTTTTTCCTTACCTGAAGACATGGTATAGTTTTTTCATAAACACTTTTTTTTTTTCCATGAAAAAAGAACACAACTGTTAATCAGTTTTTGTCTACCATAAGTTAATATGACATGTTTCCTGAAGATGGATGGATTTGAAATGGTACAAGGAGGTAGCCTTACCTTCAGGAGCAGGGAGTTCTGCTTCCTCAGGAAAACATCTGTGACAGCTCAGGCCTTCAGATAGAGGGAAGATGCTGCTAACCAGCTAATGACCAGCATTTGGCTTCTTTTGGAGAATATGTTTGCATACTTTTGATTAAAGCAGAAGTTACAGTACCATATGCAGCCTTACTCCAAAACAGCAGTGTGTGCATACCATGTGCATACCATGTGCATACAGCTTTTCAGGCCTCACCCCTTACTGATTTTCACATTAGCCATTTCAGTCGGTGCCAAAACCACCACTTATTAAACTAGTTCAGTATCACAGTTCAGATCTGTGTAATACAAGAAATATACAGTCTGCTGTGCTATTTTCGAGCAGTCATCCATCTCATCTAATCTCTTGTAATAGTCTATAACCAATGGATTGACAGGAACAATTTTACAGTGCACAGTAATAAGATAAGCTGATGATCAAGGACATTATGTCCAACTCTCAACTATATTTGACATGTTTTCTGAAGCATGAGGTTTTACATACCTCTAAAATATGTTCCATCCCATAGAATGAAGCAGTTAGTGTTCTCATTATCAATACAGATGTCATATTTTTTGAAGCCAGCTAAACTTTTCCTGAGATGTGTTGGATTGCTCTGTAAGGCCCTATGATGCACTGCAACTGCAGCTTCTGAAATGGCCAAGATACATTGGCATTTGCATCTTTCCCATGCTACAAAATTTGAAATACAGAAAATCTACCAAAGTAGGTTCATTATTATTATTTTTATTGTTATATACATGCACAACAGCTGCACATTTTGGATGGCTTTCTGAACAAAGCATACAGCTACCTTAAAAAAACACTTTTAAAAATTAAGTTAATTAAAAAATAAAGACCAAAGTGCGTAACACGTGACCTCATAAAAATAATTAATTTGTGCCAGCAGTTTATTTCCAAAATGTAGGTTTTGTTGATTTTCAAAATGTCTGTGTTTAGTATTTATATGAAGAGAGGGAACTTGGGGTGTTTAGCCTGGAGAAAAGGAGGCTGAGGGGAGACCTGCTTCCTCCCTACAACTCGCTGAAGGGAGGCTGAAGCGAGGGGGTAGTTGATCTCTTCTTCCAAGTAAAAAACAATAGGACAAGAAGAAATGGGCTCAAGTTGTGCTGCGGAGGTTTGTATTAGGTATTAGAAGAAACTTCTTCACTGGTAGGGTGATTAAACACTGGAACAGGCTGCCCAGAGAGGTGGCTGAATCACCATCCCTGGA
The DNA here is from genome assembly GCA_020745705.1 of Hemiprocne comata. Classification (NCBI taxonomy): domain Eukaryota; kingdom Metazoa; phylum Chordata; class Aves; order Apodiformes; family Apodidae; genus Hemiprocne; species Hemiprocne comata. The sequence continues at coordinate 18,887,363 of CM036587.1, forward strand.
GGTGTTTAAAAGACATAGAGATGTGGTGCTTAGGAACATGGTTTCAGCATTAGAGTTGGTAGAGTTAGGTTAATGTTTGGTTGAGTTAGGTTATGGTTGGACTCAATGATCTTAAAGGTTTTTTCCAACCAGAACGATTCTGTGCATGTAGGTACTGTTTCCTAAAGTGTGATAATACTGACCCTGGAGACAAAATAGAAGAAGGAAGGAGCAAGTTGACTTCAGAATCAGAAAAAGAACCAACTTGTCAGTGCAGAGCTAGGCTTTGCTTTAGTATGGAGGTTGTGTGAATGATGGCCTTTATCTGGGAGAGAGTACAACACAAAATAGCTTAGACTTTTGGCATGAACTACTGCAAAAATATATATTATTTGAAAAAGTATTTTTAATAATTTTGTGACCTTTAATTTCTCTGTGCTATTTTTTATTGTCAAGGTATATATCCATATTTAGACCATCTGTGAAACAAGAAGTAGAGAAAAATAAAGCTCAGCAGAAAACTATGGGACCAGCAAAAGTTGCAGTGCCATCTCCAAAAAACTTTCTGCAGAAACATTCAAAGGAACCTAAGCTACCAGCAAGTAAGCATAGACATTGAATATATTAAATATAGTGTATATTTTGAATTTTAAAATTGATACTTTTGATTTTGAAAGTAAGTTATAATAATTTTTAAAAAGAAAATTTAACATAGTTTTTCTATGCTGGTGCAGGATCTCTGATACCAAAATCATGACTCTATTTTACAAAGATGTTTCTTATTTATTGTATAATATACTGAAACAAGGAACAAGGACGTTACCTGTGTGATTAGAAAATACAGTAAGCATTTACTATCATGTGGTACAAAACCAGCTGAAACATAAAGAAAAATTATATCACTCTTGGCTGCAGCTATTCAGATATTGAAGATGTGTTGATGGTATATTCTATCCTGCTGATATTTCAATTTGTAATTTTGTAGTTTACATTTGTACATCATTCTTTTCTGCAGCTAATCATTAATATTAAAGTAAATAATATGAATGGGAGTATTAAAAGTTAACTAATTGGTTTTTATGCTTGAAGAGATACCAGAAAAGTATGTGAGCCTTTCTTGATGTTATAAGCAAAATGCAGCTTTACTCTTCCACACTGATTTTTTGGCTCTTAATCCCACAGCACTAAATTAGCTGGCAGTGTTTGATCCATAGGATTTTTTTGAGAGCTGAATGCCACAGAAAGAAGAAAACTGCAATACTTTGCTGCAAAATGCATCCTATCTTTGGGCACAAACTATAATTCTAGGTATAAGAGGTTGACAGCTCAGCCTCGTGGCCAGTTCTGCAAGGGTGGAGTGACCTTCTTTGTGCTGCTGGAGTTCTAAGTATGTTCTTGTCAGAATTTGTACTTGAGTTCTGAAGTTTCAGCTTGAAATTGTTTTTAGCCTGGAAAAATATGAAAGCTAAATGTACAGTATTAAAAAAAAAGCCTCTCTAAGAGAATGTAGGAGTCCAGCAGCCAGATTTATGTGGCACATTCAAATGGCTTTAGCACTGAAAATACAGGCTGTCCCAGGAGGCTTTGTAGGCTTAATGCCTCAGGCAATATGGGTTATTAGAACCTTAAGGTAAGCTTTGGTCCCAGAGGTCCTGTAGTCATCCTGGGTCATTTTTGCATAAAACCTTCACTTTTTCAGAACATCTGAACAGCGTTCAGTATACCAGCATGTAATACTTAATGATATCTGAGCATGAATGCTTCCAAGCTCAAGACCTTGTTTGATTACTACACTAGTGTTTTAGATGGGCATAGGAAAGAAGGTTGATTTGCCAGTAATTTGGATCAGTCCATAAGATCCCTTTTAACTACTTGCATTATAAAACTGGTGTTGTCTACTTCAAATTTGCTATATATTGAGATAGAGCACACTAACCTAATTTTCTCAAGCAGCTCACAATATTTCTATTTCAACTTGTTGATTCAGGGCTACATAATAGCAGTATGTGCCTGGGTGTTTGCATTTGGAGTCAATGTACCAAAGCCTCAAAATGGCTATGACACATCATAGCTTCAATCCAGATTAGTAATTTCATTGCCATGATTAGATCCTAACGGATCTTGAGAAAGAACTGTATCATTAACTCAAAAAGTTCTTGTACCTTCGTTGGATGGAATTTCATACCTACCTCAGAGAAGTTACACTGCTTGATCACCTCTTTGAAAGCATGGGACTTTCATCACTTGGAATTTAACCAATTATCAGTTGTCTAAATGGGATTATGGCATTGTATTTATGGTATCTGTGCCACCTTCAAAACTAGGTTTGATCCAACTAGTTAAAAAATAGACTGCAAGGACAGAACAGAAAGATTATATTTTTTTTCCCTAAAGTCTGCAATAGTGTCAGTTTTTAGAGTCTGATTACTCACCACTTCCTTACAAAAGGTATGTTTCTTAACCTTCAGTTGAATCTTGTCATATTTCTGGACTCTGGCATACATTTTAACCAAACTTGTTTGCTGGCTCCAGAAGTGGGGGCTCCCAAAACAGCAAGTGTGCACCAGTGTACTGCAGGTAAGGATAAGCCATCACTCACAGAGAAACTATAGAGATCTTCTTTCCAAAAGGACATCCTAAAAGGAACAGGGATTTACATCTGCATGTCATACAGTACTAAGATATGGCAAGCTATCAGGCTGTAAAAACAAAACCCAGGAAAGCACTAGTTCGTGGGGTCAATATCAGTAAACCAACTGTTGCAGGAATGAGCTCTGTCACATGTGACATTACAGTTATTTTCTGCCAAAGAAGAACACGAACTCAGACAACCCAAATCAAATAATTCTCTCTGATAATGACTGTGAATTAGTGGGAGATGTGGTGGAAAATGGATTGTCTTTCCTTACTCACCTGAAGCGAGACTACTCAGGAGACTACAGATTTTCTGTTGCTGCTTTGCAGGAAGATTACACTAAGAAGGAGGAGTTTCAATATTTTCCAAAGAAAGGATTGTGAGAAGTTGTTTATGAGTGTTAGGGAGTTGCAAGAGCAGGAGTTATCCCTCAGGGAAGGCTGCCCTCAATGACCTCACCAACAGGGTGGAGTCCCACCATACCAGAGGCAGGCAAGCAGAGTGGGGTGGTGATGATCAATGGCCTAGTGACCAGCAGGCAAGATGGGGTAACAGGCTAGGTCTATCCACTGATTCCATGTAGCTCTTCAGGAATAGGACTAGGGGCAGGCACAGCTGAGAGAGCTCAGCCAGGCAGTGGCAGGACAGGGCTGAGCTGGAATGGGTCTCCAGAGCTCAAGGGTGTGGGGTGGATGCCCCAGGTGAAACTAGACAGGGCCATTAATGCCTAAGGGCCCTGACAACGAACATCTAAAGTAGAAGCAGTTTTAATTACATTTGAAAAAAGTCCCATACTGCTCCAGTTAAGAGGAAATAAGTGGCATATCATAAGGAAAACCCATCTAAAACAACGTTGTATTTCCTAGGTTCTGAAAGCTTTTGTTATGCCAAACAAGCATACTCATTTTCATCATAGCACATTCCCAGTCAATTTTTTCACTGTAGATACAGTTGGTTTATATGTTAAAGTAATCTTTTACATAATTTTAACTTTTGAAAAATGTAGTAACATTAAATAGCAAAGCTCTTCATGGTTATTGCTGAGAATGTTTGCATGCTCAATTCACAGGAAAAAAAGAACAGGATAGTAAGAAATTGCCTGCATTATCAGTGCCACGGAGGACAGATCACCCAGTTATGGGAATTCAGAGTAAAAAGAATTTTATAAATATGAATGCAGTTGCTGCTATCACAGGATTACCTAAAAAGCCTCAACCTATTTATGTTGATAGCAGACAGGGAGACAAATATCTACTTGAAGCTTCAGGACTTGTTCCAAAATATATTAAAAAAAAGGTAAGTTTTATTAAATTACAGTGGAAATACTAGTAGCAATGCCTATTTTAAGTTCTCTATTGCATTTTCCTATGAAATTAAATTATTTCTGAGATGTTTAGATCCCACTGCTGTTTGTATTCAAGGAGAAATCACTGGAACTGGAGTTGTGCCTTGCCTTTGGTCTGTAGTCATGTGCTTATGCTGTCAGCAAAACAATGTCAGAATGACACTGCTAAAGCAATAGCAAATGTGTTGCATTGGGAACCCAGGCAATATCTAATGGGGAGACCAGTGGAGTTCTGTGATGAATGAATGCTGGCTCTTTAGGAAAGACAGACAGGGAAGGAAGGGTTGCCTTTTGGATGAAGGAGCTGTTCAAATATATGGAGCTCTTCTTGTGGAATTGGCTACAGGCTGGTTGAGCTTATGGGCCAGTAAGTATCAAAAGTGTGTTTGTTATGGACCATCCAATCAGGTAAGGAACTAGATGGAATCTCTTTAAACAACTTGAGGAAATCTTCAGATCATGGTGCAGCTTCTTACAGAAGACTTCACCCTCCTTGATATCTGCTGAAAGGACAACACAATGAAAGGATTGAAGGGATGTACAACAGTATGAAAGGAATCAAAAAAAGGTTCCTGAAGCATGTCAGCAACAGCTTCTTAACACAGATGGTGGATGAGCCAACCAGAGGTCATGGTCTTCTGGTTCTGCTACTTAAAAATGAGAAAAAACTGGTCACACAACCACCTCCAAGCACAAGAACAGTCCATTCCACTACCCAGGAAAACAAGATATAGCAGGCATCTGGCTTATCTAAACAGGTAACTCATGACAGAGCATTATGCAAAAAGAGACATGACTTACGACATAACTCATGACAGAGAAGATGCAAAAAAGTGACCTGAAGCCCTTGTGGTATCTTTCCATGGCTAAACATATATATAAGCAATGCCAGTCATAGTTCTACCCAACACTAAAAGATTTGTGAATCATTTAGCATTTGGTAGAACAAAGGTAGACTCTGGTACATTCTGGTAGAGCTAGATAGGCTTTATTTTACTAAGGATAAGGCAAAATAGATGTGTTCCCCCCAATTACATCTGGGATATTCAGAAATAAATTTTCCCCCCAGAAACACAATTCTGGTACATCCAGTATGGGATAGTTTATCATTCCTAGCTAGTCTCATTTTTGTGTGTTAACACTGTTCACTGTCTTCTGTGGCATAAAATCATAGAATCATGTAGGTTGGAAAAGACCTTTAAGATAATTAAGTCCAACATTAAACCCTACTCTGTCATGTTGACCCCTAAACCATATCCCAAGCACCACATCTATATGACTTTTAAACACACACAGAGATGGTGACTCAACCACATCTCTGGGCAGCCTGTTGTGTGACAACCCTTTCAGAGAAAAAATTTTTCCTACTGTTCAGCCTAAACCTCCCCTGGTGTAGCTTTGGGCCATTCCCTGTTGTCCTATCACTATTGCCTTGTGAGAAGAGACCAGCACCTACCTCTTTACGTTGTTCTTTCAGGTAGTTGTAGAGAGTGGTAAGGTCTCCCCTTAGCCTCCTTTTCTTTAGACTAAATAGCCCCAGTTCCTCAGCTGCTCTTCATAAGACCTGTTCTCTAGGCCTTTCACCAGCCTAGCTGCTCTTCTCTGCACCCAGCACCTCATTGTCCTTCTTATAGTGAGGTGCCCAAAACCAAACACAGTACTTGAGGAGGGGCCACACCAATGCCGTGCACAGAGGGACGATCACCTCCCTGGTCCTGCTTGCCACACTATTTCTAATACAAGCCAGGATGCTGTTTGTCTTCTTGGCCACCTGGGCACACTGCTGGCTCATATTCAGCTGCTTGTCAATCAGCACCCAGAGGTCCCTTTCCAGCGGGCAGCTTTCCAGCCACTCTTCCCCAAGCCTGTAGAGTTGCATGGGGTTGTTGTGGCTCAAGTGCAAGACCTGGCACTCGGCCTAGTTGAAGCTCATACAGTGTGCCTCAGTCCATAGATGCAGTCCATCTCATCGAGGTCATTGATACAGATGTTAAACAGAAGTGGTCCCAACACTGAGCCCTGAGGAACTCCTCTTGTGACTGGCTGCCAGCTGGATTTAGCTCCATTCACCACCACTCTGGGCCTGGCCATTCTGTGTGTTTTATCCAACAGAGAGCATCCCCATCCAAGCCATGAGCAGTCAGTTTTTTCATCACAATGCAGTGGGAGACAATGTCAAAGGCTTTACGGAAGTCCAGGTAAACATCCTGGAACATCCACAGCCTTTTCCCTCATCCACCAGGCCAGACATAGAAATGTAAAATAGTAAGCCAGCTTGCTGTCATTAAGAGGTTTCAAACTCCTGTGTCATGTACTCTAGGCGATCCTGCTCTGGAAGGGGGGTTGGACTAGATGATCTTTCGGGGTCCCTTCCAACCCCTAAGATTCTGTGTTTCTGTGATTCCTCACTTAACCATCAGTTCTTATAAATAGATGTTTTTGTTTATGGATTCTGTTGTCTTCCAAGGTTGCAAAAAGAAATTGAAGGGAATTGTTTATATGTCTTACTCAGGCTACAAAGACAGTAACATTTGATACTTCTAAGAACACAGTGATTTAGGATTTTATTGCTCTGTGGCACAAAATTCCATTTCAAGCTGTCTTTGCAAATGTAATATACTATGGATGACAGGTATGTCTTCGATTCCTTCTTAAAAGCACATATAAGAAACTTCTTCCTTACTGTTACAGGATTATGGTGTTACACCAAAATATGTAACAGAGAGAAAGGAAGAAATGAAGAGAACTCAGAAAGAGTATGAAGCCAGTATCTTGGAGTATCTCAAGAAAAGAGCCATGAAAGTGCTATCTGATGAAGAACGGAAATGTCTTCTGCAGGTGCATATTTTGATTTAGTGTAATTAGTAACATTTACAAAAGATTAAATAAGGTAATGTAAGTCCATATAAATAAATACTAGATTTTTTAAGCGAGGCAAATGAGTTCGGTATTTTACCACTAGGTGGAGCTGTAGAACAGTTGTAAACTGAACTAAAGGGAGCTGGTCTAGCTACAGTTTAGCCCAGTTTTACTAGTGTTTCAATTCTGCTAGATTCCTATCTCCCGTAATGATTTGGGATTTCAGTGAAACTTCCGAGGAATGCAGAAAATCGCCTGTGTGGCTTTAGTGACAGTTCTAATTCTCGACTTGCGAATAATGGAAAAATATATTATTTTTTAATTGATGTATAACATTGCCACTTTTATTGGCAGTTTCTATATTCACAGTGTGACCTCACTCACTACAGCATATGGTCATGCTTGAAAACAGAATTGAATTGCAAGATATTAATAAAACTAAGACTGGAGAATTTGTATTTTGTCAAGCTGTTTTGGATGCTGTCTTTTATACAGTTTTTATTGCACAAGATTTTCTAAAGAAGACTATAATACCATAAAAGAAGTAGAGCAGAACAGAGGCATTTTAAAAGTATATCCCATCCTTGAACTGGAATTTTGCATGACCTCATTTTAGCCAAATTTCCTATGAAAATGAGGCTTACATTACTGTGATATCTGTCCCTTAAAAACTTGATCTTAGCAGCCACCTGAAACAAATTAGCAGATGGATGGACATCTCCAAGATGCTAAATTCCCACAAAAAAAGCCAGCAGTATATCTAGACAGAAAACACAGCATCTAACTCGCTTTCAAAGGATATTTGGTTAATCAGCAAGATCCAAATAGCTAGCACAATGGTGTCTGTTGCTCATGGAGCAAGCAGGAGAAGCTAGGGAGGAATATGAGAGAGAGGTGAGAGTATTGCATTGACAGCAACATAATGAACGTAACAGCAAGGATGAAAATTAAGGTATTTTTATGGTGGGAAGGGCATGGGACAAGCTGATGGCCCAGCAAGCTAACTATGCAGCAAAAATATGTGTGCCAAAAGGCATGTGACTTCAGCTGCTCACAGTTCTGCGTTTAGTTTGATTAAAATTATGTTCTGTTTTTTAAAATACAAGAAAGCACTGAAATATTTTTTATTAATTTTTTTATTGTTTTTATTAGTTCTCTTGAATTTTAAAAAAAAGTTTGCTCTTTCATGGGCCAGATTACTTACACTTTTATACTGTTAGGAGGAATTAGTGCCTCCGGGGTATGTGGCTTCTGCCCAGTGCTCAGCTGTAGACATATGGGAATTCCTGTCTTTTAAAGTAATTGACATGCTAGTGAACATGTGCACTATCTGATTTGAAAGAATACGTGGCAGTAGATGTCTGAACAAAATCAAGCCTCATAAACTTAGAAAAATGAAGAGAAATAATTTGTGCCAACATTTTTTGAACTCTCTCTCTGTTATGCTTACTTCGGTTGGGGTTTTATGAGAGTAAAAGAGAATGTTGATAAATGCAGTACATACTTCTTTCTGATCCAGCATGTATTAGAATTCCTTATATAGAGTTAGGTATTCAGTTTGTGATCTAGCCCATAGCAGTAATGGTCAGCATATTACATTGCTGTTGGAGGAGCTGTGAGGGAGATTTTTATGGAGGGAGTCAAGCTCTACTTTTGATCTCTCTGCTCTGCAGGGATAGAGTAAATTGTGATGAGTACGTGCTCTAATGTGTTTTAAAAATCACTGTTTTCAACGGTTTCCAAACTAGTTTTTACTAACGTACAGAAAGAAGAATTATTTAAAAGAAGCTATGAGTGTCTCTTCTATTAAAGTTTTGGGAATAGGTTATTTATGTATTTGTAAACTATATCTCATGCCTGGTTTACTAGGAGCTTTATAGAAGTACTTTATAGCCTTGCATTGCACAGACAAGTAGCACTAGAAGACAGTAAACAAATAGCCTTGTTGCTGGAAGTTTCACATGTTGAAGTAGGGGTTTTAAATTTATGTAGATATTTATGTATATGAAGATTGTTGGAATAACCTTTATGGGCAGTACTTAGGTGCTTAATACGCAAAAAACACAAATTGCTATGCAATAAATACACTGCTTTGAATCAGTAAAATATTAGTTCGTATTAAAAGTAGTTTTCTTAGTATTGGCAGGGAGAGGTAATTTCTTCTTGTGAAATCAATTCCTACAGTGGACACAATCATGTAAGTTTAAGCACCAGAGTCCTTGAGTTCTGAAATAGAAAAAACAATCTTCAAAGCTAAATATGTATTAAGAATAATTCTTCTAAACTTAACTTAAGTATGTTAATCAAGTAGCCAATTTGGAAGAAAAGGTGCTTAACAATAGTGGAGAAGAAGGACATGAGGCTGGAAATCACATGCTGTAAAATCAGTGTGTCAGCTGAATGCAGTTTTAGTATGGAAGAGAGTTGAAAACTTTAGTTCCTAAGAGAATACCTCCAGTTCTTAATATTTGAATATACTTTTCGATCTCCTTTAAGAAAAAACCTGAGAGCCAAAACCATTTTGGAATAGTTTTGGGTTTTTTCACTGACAGGCATGTTGTATTATTTATTCATTGCTGTATGAGTTCCTTGTAGTAGCTGTTATTAAGTTCACCCATATAGTTTTCATGAGGATATTTGATGCACTGGATAAACTACTAAATCCTCCTGTGCATGTATAGGATGTATAGTTCTTTATCCTCTTGAGGAGAGAATTTAAGAGCAATTGTTGCAGTAATTGTGAGGATGTGAAGACAAGTTTAAATTTTATTTTTCTACCACAGTCTCATTCTGTGCAGCGTCTATTGATGGATAAAAGTTTGTCTTTAATGCTGAATTAACAGGTTTACGAGTACTTTTCAGCAGATTACATGGGGTTTTTTAGGCAAGGTTTTAGTCTTGGGCTTTTATATATGGAAAATATTGTTTACTTTGTCTACTAAGGTAATTCTTGCATAGCAGCATTCAAGAGAGGTAGCATTATTGAGATTATTGTTGATAGAGTCTATGACAGCTAGGTTTTTTAGTCCAAATGCTAAGTAAGCTACCTATAGATGTTATTGTAAATAACAATATTGTAAAATGTAGATTAGGAAGGGAATGTAATTATTTAGAATTTTTTCAAAGTTGTTCATAGAAGTTAAAATGTTGTGGGGTCAGTTTGGTGTCCATGGTCTGAGCAAAGCCTCAACTATGGAAAATGAAGGTGGTGGTGAGATGAACTGAAACTGCTGATGCTGAATTTTGACTGGGGTTCCAGGTATTGGTACTCCTGTGATTACTTAAGGTAGCTAACATCACTGTGTGTGATGTTGTGGTATGTGTGGTAGCCAGGTTGCAGTTTGTAAGGTAATTCCTGTTGCATTTTGGAGAAAAGAAGGCATTAGAGTGTTATGAGTTTGGAGGCAGCTTTTAAGTATCCTAGTAGTTCCTCAGTGAGCACACTAGCGTTAGATACAGTGGAGCAGTCAAAGTGGCCTACCTGTAGATCACTGAAAGCATAAAAGGTCTTGTATAGAATAAGGAAGAGCCATTTTTCATTTACCTTGTGGAGTTTTTCTTGAAGATACTGAAGACTGGAAATGAAATGTACAGGCTTCCTTGAGTTCCTGGTAGGCTAGAGAGTTGACACATTTACATACTTTTTTCAGTTTAGCATTTTTGTAGCTTGTCCTTTGTTGGCTAGTTTAATTATTGTGTTGGTGCCTCTTAAAAACTGTAATTGTTTCTCTCCAAGGCACAGACTTTTTTAAAGACCACTCCTTATATTGCATCAAAATTACTTCTGTTGCAACTACGTGGACTTTTAAGCATTTAATTAACTTGGTCCAATTAAGATGATTAAACATTATGCATATATTTATATATTATTTTAACATTGCAGTGACACTTATCAAATGCCATAGTAACAAAAAACCTAAGTAGTTTATGTGCATATTAATCTTAATGAAGTAAGGTTTTCTCATATATTTCATTTTCATGTGATGGCACTAGGGGCTGAAAAAGAACTGGGATGAAGTATATCGTGAATTTCAGTGTCTTCCAGTAAAAATAGACACCATACCCAAGATGTTACATAAAGAAAAGCTGGAGAGACAGATGAAACAGCTGGAGCATGACATAGAAATGATCCAGAAGCACAAAGTTATCTACATTGCAAATGAGTAAGGACTGTTTTTCAGATATTGCCTCTTTCCTCCTTTTTTCCTCTACCCCTACATCTCCAAGAAGCACTAAATTCTCAGAAGAAATTGATACCACCAACTATTCAGAAGAAAACATTCAACTAATACAAGTATGTAGCTTTTTAGAAAAGCTATTACATGAGCTGTCATCTATGTAGTTAAAAAAAGTTTTGAAATAAAATTCTTAATTAAACTTTGTGTATTAAAACATGAATTTAAACGATGCTTCTTTGTAATTTTTATTAACTACTAGGATTTTTATAAACATTATACGAAACAGCACAAAAAAGACTGTTTCCTGTGTTTGGAGCACTTCTTTCCTTGCATAGCCAAAAGAAAGTGAAATAATTGTCTGCCAAAGACAGCTTGGTAAATATAAATAACTTCAGCGTGCAATGGCTTCTGGACTAGTTATTAAAGAGCTGTTGCGCTTTATTTAAAAGCTCAATCGGTAGTATTTCTAAACTGCTTGGCGTCTGCACATTTTGTGTACTCATTTTTTGTTACTACAACAAATTTTTGTGGTGGAAGCTGGCTTCACTGGGCTTTTGCCTTCCACCGTGGCAATGTGGTCCTGAATTACCCCAAGCAGCAGCTGTAGCTGTGCATTTCACTAGGTTGCTTGAGTAATTGAGATACAATACAGATACCACATGTAGTGTGCTGTGTGTTTTTATGTATAAATAATTCTCTAATACTATTGTAAATCTACAACTAAAGTGGAAAAATGTGCTTTGGTTGCTGTTATGTGTGTAATGTTAGAATGAAAGCAATGTACTAGCATGGGAGTCAAGACCTAGGCAGAAATTATATCAGCACATTATACTGCACATTTCTTGTGCATCTTAAACTTGTCTGTAACACACACTAGGAAAGTGTGGGTGAGCAGGAATGTGTATTTTCTTCTTTGTAAGTTATTGTTAAGCAATCATGTTTATTTTTGAAAGAGACAAGCTGGAAGAAACCTGTGGTTTTGTAAAATATGAATTTTATATACTGTTTACTCAAAAGAATGACTTATACTGTATATTTTTAAAAACCGCACCAATTAGAAGCACTTAATAACATGTCACATTATCTCTTAGTGAAGCACAAGATGCCTTTCTTAAGAAATGCAATATAATCAAACATGGCTGTTTCTTGTGGCTTAAAATAAAAAAAAAATAGATTGGATTCCAAACCAGCATGCATTCCCACTGCCTCAGTCTCAGCTTTTAGTTACTCGTAGACCATTTGGCTGCATTAGGTTGAGGGTCTGCATTTAGTTCTTCTATTTATCATCAGTGCTAACTTTATGGAAATGTGAAGCAGGTCATGGCCTATCCCAAAATTTGAGACAAGCAACTAGGCCACACTTGGAAACAGTCCTCATCCAGTAATAATGACTGCTTTTAAAATTGTTAAAGGGATATTAGTATATTATTGGGAAATTAGGAAGTGAACAGGAAGGCAAGCAAAAAGTATTGCTTAACAGACTAAAGCCCATGCACTTCTGTAGCTGATTGGGCTGTCACTAGTGTCTTTCAACAGTACTGTGGGGTTTTTTGCATAAACCTCATATAGTGCTTTGCAGGTAGCTCTGCTGTCACAGGGGATGTTACCGTCTTGATACATGTAACCAGCTTCTGTCACCTGATGGGGAGGTTGTAACTCCTGTCTGTTTTGATCTATATGTGACCTACCAACATTTCTGATCCTGGAAAACATTTATTATCATGAATATAATTGAAAATATGCACAGAAGGATAACATTCCTACCCTTGAACTCTCTCTGGGAAGAATTTTGACAAAATACATTTACAGAATCCAAATAATGTAACTCTGTATTTATATGTTCAGGAAATGATAGTAATCGGAGGTGTAGTGTTCATTAATCAACTAATATGTACCATCAGTCTAACTAAAGCAAAAAAGTTAATAAATTCAGTCATTCTGATAGAATAGTTCCTTCATAAGAGATGAAGAATATAAATGTTAACAGAAGCAAGTCTGTCCACAGGCTAAAAAGTAGCATTACCAGTTTAAATGTTCTTTAAATTCACTAGTCAATTACTGATAATCAATGACATAGTGAGAAAGAAAATAATCCAGATGCCTCTAGTATTTAATAATTATCAAACTAGTATTTTTTTAATGGTCCATATTAAATTGGATGGCCATCACAGAATACATGCTAAATGGGGATGAATGTTTTGTTGGTAAGAGTTATGTTGCCACAATATGAAAATATTTCCTGTTGGAAGTTGTGCATAACGAAACTGTGTATCTATTTTTTAAAAATAGCAACATGAAATTATGATAAATATCTCACTGCCTGTTCTTCGGAATGAAACTATTTATATCCAGGAAGGAAGGGATCAGATATGGCATCGTCACAAACAGGGAGTTCCTGATTCTAGGGCTCCCGACAGAGCTGCCTCAAGCAAGCATCAGATCTGACAGGGCATATGGGCTACATGTGTCTGGTCTCAAAGCACAGTGGCTTCTTGGGCTCTGCATGCATTCCTGGGGACTAAGTCTGGGACAGTTCCTCAAAACCTTCCTTGCAGAGGGGTAACCTTACTCCCCTCGTGAAACAGGAAGGGCGTAATTCTGTGGTAGCAATAATATGGGAGACATTCCTCAACGATTCAATTTTCCTTAGTCTCTGTAGGTGGATTTTATTGTAGGAGGGCATGATCTGGCCCTTTGTATATTTTTGTAAAAATTTGCATCACAAACTGCTGCTGTGATCACTGTGCCACAAAGCTAAAATCTAGCCCTTTCACTGGCATGTTTCAGGGAGAACAACACATCTAACAATTTCAGCCCTGATGAAGTCAGACATCTTTCAGATAAGAAAACTTCACATATATGCAAATTAATGTGAGCCCTAGATAAGTGCTAGTCCTAGTCAACACTTTCATCCTTGGCTTTATAATGCTTGTAATATTAATTACAGGAGAGACAGGTGGCAAAACCTATCATTAAGGTTGCCTGACAGTTCCGATAGTCAAGGAAGCCACCTGCTGAGCCCTGCTGCCGATTGGGATCATCCACCCAGTAACTAGAGGTGTACTGAGCCTGACCAAGCTAAGGAGGACCAGCCATTTCATCCCATGAGTGGACATCATGTATACTTATCTGCTGAATACCTAGATTGTATTTTTTTTTCCATTCTGTTTCAATCTTGCTCCAGTTCCTTTTTTGTACGTAATGTTATGTAAATAAAATGTGAATTCCGTGGTTTCGTCCTCCAGGCTAAGCAGTGGCATTATGGTAGGAATCCAAGGTCAGATGAGTTTCTATTTTGTGTTTTTTTTCTTTACTGTTTAAAGGGTACTAAGGTAAATCTGACTTCCATTTCCAAGAATCACAGAATGTTAGGGGTTGGAAGGGATCTTGAAAAATCATCCAGTCCAACCCCCCCTGCCAGAGCAGGATCCCCTAGAGTAGGTTAGACAGGAACACATCCAGGCGACTTTTGAATGTCTCCACAGAAGGAGACTCCACAACCTCTCTGGGCAGCGTGTTCCAGTATTCTGTCACTCTCCCAGTGAAAAAGGTTTTCCTCACCAAATTATAAAAAACATACTTTTTTTCTAGACTGTACGTCCAAGAAATGGTTGTAGATGAGCAGGCATAGCAAAATAGTAGATTATATTTATGTCAGCTAGTCTCTTGGATGCTGCTGTCAGAATTAAATTCTCTTCAGTCACTGTAGTAGCTTATGTTGTTAATTCATTATTCCATGCCTGCCTCCACATTGACTCCACAGCATGGAGAAATCCACACAAACATGCAAACACTGGAATCACTTTGTATTCCAATCCTTCTTCAAATATTCTTTGCAATGGTGCCCACCAAAAATCTAACAACAGCTGAGCTGCTGGTGAGCTGAGATTAGGGGTTATCTTGCTGACCTGTGCAGTTTCCTTGAGCTCCCCTGGCACTGTTGCCAGTTGTTTGATTATGAATTATCTGTCGTGTGGATCATCTTTTTCTCTCTTTGCTTAGTGTCTGATGCACAAAATTTTGTCTGTAAGTAGAGCTCCCATGTGTTAATAATAATAATAATAATAATGCATATTATAATCTAGGGATGAATGAAGACCATGCAATAAAGGGAACAGATTCAAGTTGTTTACGAAAAGGGTCTGTTTTCCAAGAACTATCATCTCATTTGTTTCAGCAACTGCAAAGTAGGAGTTGAAGGAAGAGAAATGAGATTTAAAGCACTTAACTTATTCCCTGGAGCAGTATGATTTATTCAAGTCTTTGTCATAGAACGTTTTTGAAATGCAATGGTAAATTACTCCTACCTGGCTTTTCCACTGGTAGCTGTTAATACCGCATTTCTCATTTTTGGGGTTCCTGACTCGTGCAATTTGAGCCCATTTGTTTCCAAAACAGCATATGTGTGCCTAAAGTTAGAAGCTATGCTTTGAACCTAGACAGCACTATATAATAGTTTGAAAGCTACTGTCTCAAACTGGTCACTCACACTTAATGAAATTAATGTTTCATTTACTCTTGCTAGGTGAGAAGCCCCGTATAGAAAATTCAGGTGAGTCCATCCTTTAATTCCCAGAGCTGCTTTAATGATAGACGAGGACCTCTAGGACTGTTCCCATATTGCTTCAGGGGCCATATCAATGCTGAGGAAGCAATGTAATAGTTCTGTCTTCAGAGTAAAAAAAGTCAGTAGTGTTCAACATGTGACCCCAAGCACTGCACAATGAGGAAACACCAGGTTTTGCTGTTTGCTTAGGAGAATGGTCTGTATTTTACACAAACGATAAAATTAGCAAATGGTCCAAATCAAGCATTCCAGCACCCTGAGGGAGCGGGTCATTCTGTGCAGCAACAGAGCACAGGGGTTGGCAGGCCATGAACATTCAGCATGCCTGCCCTACTGGAGAACTTGCTGGACCAGATTCTGCTTTTCAATACACTTTTGTTACTGCACTGTTTATTCTAGGCAAGCTGTGAGGTATACAAATTACATCAAAGATGACTGAGATATTTTGGGGAAAAAAAAAGTCCTTAAACTGTTACTCAGTTACTTGTTTAAAACACTCAGAACTCTTTGGTTTTGCAGATTTTCCTAAATTTGCTGTAGTTTATTTAAAAAAAAGTAGTGATAAAAAAGAAAGGTGATAAAGCCAAGTGAACAACCTCCTTTGAAAAGAAAACAAAACTCCTAACAGTTTAATTAATTACATTGGGTGTGACCTACTATATACATATTTACAATTCCCTGACTAGTTTTCATGGCTGTGCATGATCAATTTGTCATAGGATATGACGTGAGCAGCATTCCTTGAAAATAATGCTTTATCATTCAAATGTCAATACTTCTCAATAGCTTGTTGGGAGAAATATTTGCATAATATTATGAGGGAAATAAAGTTTATTCTAGTATTAAAGGACCAGAGGAAATTTTTGTTTGCATTTATTTCAGCTATAAAGAACTCTTTATTAATAACATGAGCCTGAAAAGCAGGAAGAGTATCTTCAGGAGGCAGGAAATTGCCAAGTGAAGCTCTCGCTGCTCTAGTCTGGCACAGTGAGCTTAATAACAAACAAAAATGTAGTTTTGTATTAAAGATATTTATCACAGACTAAATAAATCAAAGCCCAGATTTCTGTCAAGCAGTGCCTAAGATTGATTTAAAGGTCATAAAAAAATAAAAAACAGACTAACATCTTGAATGGCAGCTTTTAGCAATTTTCTTGATATCGAAGTTACGGTAGTTCATTTTCAAAGCCTATGTCAGTCTTGCAGACTCAGTACAGGTAAACTGTGATAGCCAAATGTTCTGAACTTCCCTTGTGGATCTTAAATGCTGCAATTGCTTTAAAACTAAACTTTCCAATTTCTCAAGGTAGATCCCAGCTTGCAGTGCTGCTCCATCAGCTGCTGTGGTACAGTAGTCACAAAGGGCAAGTATAGCTTCCACACTACAGTACATTGTAGGATACCACCTTGCCCTGACTAATTGGACAGCTTTTCCTACTGTCTCCCTAGGTTCTTGAATGTTGGGGAATGGTTTGAGATAGTGTTTCATGTTCTCCCAGATGTCTGTAACACTGCCTGGCAAATACGTTCTGTTGCACTCAGCGTCTTCAGCAGCCACCCTATTGACTGGGTATCTGCCTGAGGTAATGCAGAAGAACACAAAATTCTGGAACACATTAAAATTGGATATGAAAACAATTCAGAATTCCTTTCAACATGCCCTAAAGTAGTGCATATACTACACTTTTGTTTTTAATGTTCTCTTCAGTGACCATTTTACCCAAAAATTACTTTCTCTGCAACAACTGGGGGGAAGGCAGGTAATTTGCCTTGTAACCACTAAGAAATGCAGGTTTATGCTTGATAAGATTGTTTACAGTTCTGCTGTTCACAAAACAGCTACAGCAACAGGCAGAACCAGAATAAGAGCTCTTACTTCAACCTCTAATTGGCAAGTTTCTACCTAGGTAAGCCATACCTCTTGAAATATTCTGGATTTTCATGCTTTTCTTGTCTATTCTGGTTGTTTACATATTAAACTGAGTCATCAAAAGTTTGTTATAACTTCTTGGGAGGAGAATACATATAATGGAGTTGCAAAGGCTAACAGGTAACTCCATGGTAATGTTTGTCTTGGACTGCTTTCTTGATATATCCCTGCCTTAACCTTCCATTTTCAGTATTTCTTTACATTAGAGTTGTGAAAGGGCATATTACATGTCCTGCTTTTATCAGTAACAGGGTAGGAGAGGAAAAGATGTGTAACTGAAATTACAAAGTTCATTCTGTGAAGGGCCAAGATATAAATACATTCACAAGGGATTTGCATATAATTCTTAACTCTGCTTTGTTTCTCTGTGTGTTGCTTCTTCCATCTGCTCCTTTATGTCTTTTGGCTATGTGTCCAGACCTACTTGTTAGTATTATCTACCCTATTTTCTTTGTTCTTTCCTCCTTTGATCATTTCCCATGGTTGTATATCTAGAACTGTTTATTCTTTTCCTCCTATTTTTAGTTTATAAACAAACAACTAAACAAAGATAATAGGAACATTCTTCAGAACACTTACACTCTTTTTCACAGTTAAGGACCTAATGTCATGTTTTAAATAATCATATTTTGGCCCTAATTGAAAAATATTTTGAAAATCTACTGTAAATTCATTAATTCTACACCACATAGTACAATATAATCATTCAGTAAGTACATATACCTCCATAGCAAAATCCCTAGCAGCTGCATTTCCATCATGCACAAAGAGCCTTATTAATTCTGGTTTCTATAATTTCTGTGGGCTTGCAGAACCCTGAATTTGTCTCATTTGCAACAAAAGTAAAAAAACAAATAACTTGCATTTTATGCAAACAAAAAAACCCTTATGCAGAGAAGAGCAACTTTGTGGATTGGACTGGTGGCTGCTGGTAGCAGCACTACCCTTCAAACTGCACCCCAGCTAAGTTTATCTAGTATTTCACTTCCATACTCTTATTTATTGTTAACAAGACATGACACTTCATTACATTTCTTAAGTGAGCCCTATAAGATTGTTGGACAAGAAGAATACCAAAAGGAAGACTTGACAAAATGCAGTCATCCAACCTTGACAGGAAGAACAAACATTTCCTGCTTAAGTTTTTCAGCACAATGCGAGAGGAATTTATTTTTTAGTATCTTGTTCATGTTTGTCTTTTGCAAATCATTAAGCTTCTGTCTGCAGTGTAGTTAGAACAATTTCTTGTATTGCATTGCAGTGTTCTGATAAAGAATGTGGTTTTAAAAGACATAAAACTCTGTAATAGTATGCCAACTAGTCCAAAAAGCAGAAGAAACCAGGTCTCATACAGCAGTAGCAACAGTAATCTGAGTTTCTAGCTGTAATCCAATTAGCTTCAGAATGTGGGCTTTAGAAGGGGTTCTTGCCCACCTCCAAGCAAGAAGAATCTGCACACCTTGAAAAGTGGCTGTGGGTACAAATCAGTAGCATTTAATCCCAAAGATTAGATGAAACGTTAGACTTTCTTTCTCAATAGTTGTATGAAATATTGACATGCAATTGAAATGCAAAAGTGTTTAGAGATTTTCCCCACTATGAAAATCTCCTATATATTTTGCAAAAATATTTTTATTTACTTTATGTAGGTTTGCACAAGTCTGTATATGCTTTTTATCAAATTCACTACTTTTTATTAAGTTTATTTTGAAACACTGTGAATAGGAACTTGTTTTCAGCATACCTTGGTCTTCATATACAGGCATCACTTCCAAGCCAGACATATTCTGGAGTCAGCCTCTGTCACTTTGTAAACTTGGTCTTCTGTTCTTTCAGATACATTGTGACTTGTAGCAATAGCTCTTCTAAGAGTAGTTCCTTAACCCACAAAAAAAGCAGAGATATGGCTTCATATAAGAAATAAAGCATTTATCACAAGATAATTTTAAATTCCTTTAGTACTTAGCCAGACTTGAATTGGTGTGTAAGTGCACTAACAGGATGCACCTAAAAAACCAGCCCATGTTGGACACCAGGCTCCTACTGTAGACACACCCATAGTCTTCTTTGGATTCATCTGCTAGGACTTGTGACCAGCAAGTATAAATGAGCACACTCTAGAAACCAAACTGAAAAAATGTCTTCCCGCTTGGACACAAAGCGCACCCCAGGTATCACTAAGCATATTTCATTATTGCCAGGTCTCCCCTAAAACTCTCTGCCTTTAATAATTTCTAGTATAGGAATGGCAGAATTATACTAGTTGTATATTAAACGGATAAATACCAGAAATCATAACTAACTTTCACTTTTAAGAAAGTGAAAAGCTGTAACTTTATCCACAGGGGACTGAGAGGCTGTTAGCATTTTTTCCCAAAGAGAGGATACAAAAAGGAAAGAGCGAGTCAAAATTTAAACTTCTTACATGGGAAAATAAAGGTAGACAACAACCAGAGGAACCCAAGAGAAGAAGCAAGCTCCTTCCCATCCGTGAGAGTGAAATATGAATAATAATTTTAACAGAATTAGAAGGGGCATGGCAGAAGGCTGTATGGTTCCTGGTCATGGTGCTGGGCTGAAGGCTTTGGGAAGATGTAGCTTGTTCCATCACGTACACAGTGGTGGGGATGAAGGAGCACCAGTTCAGAAGTCTGCAAGAATGGAAAGCAAGATTAATGAACTACTGGAAGTTTGCTTTCTGGAATCCTTTTTTTTCTCCCTACAGTATAAGTAAAAACCTGTCAGTTTAAACCATTCCAGCTTAATCTTATCCAGTAATTTATTCATCCCAGGCCTCTTAGCTCTGTCCAAACCTTTCCCACATCCTGCCCGTCTGTCAGTAGTGCTGGCTTCGAGCCGCACCTACGCCTGTAGCTGTTTCCACCTCCTACCCCACTTCACAGGCAATGCTACCACTACTGCCTGAACACCTACCCCCGCCGTTTTACACAGTTTTGCTTATGCGTTATAGACCTTTAGCAATAAAGCTTGTCTTTTCACGGCAAAAAAAAAAGCTGACGAGTGCCTGTTTGGCGAGCCCCGGCTGCCGGCGAGCACACCGCAGGCTCTGTTCCTTAGGGAGGCGGAGGACCGGCCCCGAACAACTCCCTCCCGCCCCGGGGCCAGCCGCGTCGGGCACCCCATAGCCCGGCGGGCGCAGTCCAGCCCCTGGCGCCGCTTCAGCCCCGCTCCCGGAGCCGGCCCGGCCCCGCCCCGCCGCAGCCCCTCGGGCGGGCGCGCAAGAAGATGGCAGGGCAAGGCAGCAGCAGCGCGGCGGCGCGGAGCGGTGGAGGCCGCGGCGTTGTGGTAAATGCAAAGCGTCGCCCGGCCCGCCCCGGCCGCTGGCCCGCCGCGGTGCACGATCCCCCCCCTCTCACCCCCCCCCGCCCCACTTCCCCGCCGCGCCTTCCCGCCCTCCGCGGCCATGCGGTGCCGCAGACCCCGCACGGCCCGCCCTTCGGCGCGGCTCCCCTACGGCTGTCGTTTCCCCCGGCGCTTTGTGCTTGACCCCTCCGCGCCTGCTCGGCCTTTGCCGGCCAGGCCCCGGCACCGCTTCGCTACCTGCTTTGCTCCTTTTCCCGGCCCCCATCCTGAGGCCGCCGCCAACCCCCGCCGCCTGTCTCCTCGAGCCCTTCCCGCCCTCCGTGAGTCCCCGCTTCCTCCGAGCTCCCCCGGATGGCATTTGGGCCGTTTCCTCTCACCCATGTCTCGTCCCCGCACTTCCCTTGCCTCACGCCAAAACCCGCCGTCCTCAGCCCTGCTGGGGCTGCCGGAGGGGGACGGTGCCTGTCCCGGCCCGTGGGCTGCGGCGGGAAGGGACGTGTTGGCCTCTTCGGCCCAGAGGCAAGCAGGCCGGCTGAATCCCCAGGCTTCATCGGGCTTTTGTTTTCCTCCGTATAAATACGGCCCTTAAGTACCCCGAGCGGCCGCTGTGGCTGTGCGTTTCACTAGGCTGTTTGAGTAATTGAGATCGGGATCCCCAGGGATCCCGACGAGTCTGGCTCCCACCGAAATGGATGTTAAAGCAAGTATCTCGACTCTGTGTGTGGATCGGCTTCTTGCACGCCGGGTGACGGACCCCGCTTTTCGGGACAACAGTCAGAGTCGCCATGGCACCTGGAAGGGCTGTGAAACACGCTGTTGGGCTGCTCCTTATTCTGCTGTGGTGGGAATAACCTTGAACTTTGGCAGCGCGTTTTGAGTACCTGTGGGCCTGAATAAATTATGCAAAAATTAACGGAGGGAAAAAACAGATTCTCCTTTGAAGCAAATACCATCACTGCCACCACCTTAGTTATGGTTTTACTTTATTGTATTGTTGTGATTTTAACCAAGTTGCAGAATAGCTGCCCGGATCACGGCCCAGAGCTGAGTGCAGAGGTTACACCCCATCCACGCCAGCATCCTCTTAGCCCCACTTCCGAAGAAACCCACCATTGTATGTTTGAGCTCTGTCAGAAGCCACCATGCATCAGCCACCTCTCCTGACAGCTGTATAATAAATGACATTTTTAAAGCAAATGACTGTGTTTCGTGCCAAAGCAATGTGAGGATATTGCAAGGGAGGGGATGAGTGCTCACAACAATGTTCTGCTGATTTAATTTCTTCTGCTTGGATATGTGCATACACTCCACAGCCCCCCCAAAAAACAACCAAAAGTAAGGCCAGCACACTGTGACTTAAGTTTACAAAAGCTGGGCTTTGCCAGATGCTTGCTCCCTAATATTATACCAAAGCAGAATCCAGTCTTGTTGCTTAGAAGGGAGTACTGTGCTCAAGCCTCATGTGTACCACTCAGACAACAAAACTAGCAAAGTTGTTCCAGTTCAATGTCTCCAGCTTCTTTCTTACACCTCAAGGGAATGTTTTCTGGTATTGCCATGTATTTGTATTCCTTTTTGTAGACATTCACATCAACTTTGTAAAGACCTACTGAAGAATTTCTGTTGGGCTACTTCAATGTACCAAGCCTGAACTTTAAAAAGAGCTCTTTCTTTCACTGTAGGACTTCTTTGATGTAGTTTTATATCAATATATTTAGCATATATATTTATTTATCCAGTTGAATACTGCCTTTTTCTTGGCACAATCACAAATATTTCCTTCATATTTTTAAGGGCTAAAGCTTGAAGTACATAGAAGTTGAGTTTAATTTGGGGCAAATGGTTTTTTTATGCTTAGCTAATTAACTGAGGATAATCACACTTTACAGTTACTTGAAAATTGTCTTATAGCATAACACTGTGAAATGCTTCAGAGTAAATGTGAGTTTCTAAGCCTTATTGTTGGGAAATGCCCATTCAAAATAAAGAATATGAAATTACTTGATATTAGATAAATAATTCATTAGAAAGTACATGTGAATTTCATATTATTAGTCAAATGCTAGTGATCACTTGTAAATGAGAACTTCTGTATTATTGAAAAGTGATGCAGTTCGTGTTCTTTTATTCAAGAAAACCATAAGGGTAGATGGTAGAATGAAAATTTCATCCTGATCCTATTTCAGAAAGGACTTATTGTAACCTAAGTAAAAGCTATTGGTTTGTATGAATTCTGAATCAGTTTCCATCCATGTAGTTTGATCTTCTGCGTGACACTAAAAACGTGCAATTTGATGAGAATGCAGAAGCAAGTGATACCGACAAGGGTTCTTAGTGAATGTTTATAGTGCTTTTGCAATTTCAAGCACTATCTGAAATTGTTTCATTTTACATTAAAATGCTTTTGAACAAAACCATGCCAGGCGTTCATTGCTACAAAATGTTTAAAAAGTGTCGGCCACCCTTAGGTACTGAAAATGAGGATGCAAAAATAGGCTTCCCAGGACTGCAGCAGTGTTTTTGGAGCAAAAATTGCCTCTAGTTAAAAACTTCACGAGGGAGGATATTTATAATCTGTTTCTATGGAAATGAGGAACATAACTAAGCAATTTTTTCTTTGTGTAGTTTCGAGGCTTGTCTAAGTCAGGGTAAAAGCTTTCATTAATTCCAGTGATCTCTAAGTCATGCTCTTTGTGGACAAATGTTCAGTAGTAGTTACCAACAAATAACCTTTTTTGATACAGAAACTACTGGGCAGAGTTAAGCAAACACAACAGTCAAGGTGTCTGTAGCTGTCAATGAATATGCAAAAAAGCCCCAACTGAACAAAAATCCGTGACTCAGCACACTGCTTCAGTACAGCTTGAGGAAGGGCTTTGACTAGGGTCAAGACTAGATGTGAAGGAACAGCTTAACATCAAATATGATACGTTAGCCCAGATATTTTTGAGACATGATTTATTGCTCTTATACAAGAAATTGTAAGCTGAAGTTGGTTTCACTGGTGGTCCTTTAAAGGCTTTATTTAGCAGAAATGCCAGTAAGATGTGAGCTTAACAAGGCAAGTTTCTCACCATTTATCCTTCTACTCAAGATTCATGTGGCCAAGCTGGAGAAAGAAGATAGTATGTGACTTGGGGAACATAATTGTAGAGAAAACCTATTAGGTGTCACTTTTTATCCATAACCAATATTGAAGCAAACCTTTGTAATGATTCTGAGATACCTTATGAACCTGCCAGTCTTGTTGTTCAGAAGAAATTGTCAAAACTGTTGTTTTGTAGTTTGTTTAGTTCTTGTGCTGGCGACTTTGCGTCTTCATAGCTTTCTGAAGCTTTTACCTGTTGGCTGATTTTCGCCCAAAATCTCTACTGCCACTGTATGCTGTGAGAACTTACTGTTGTATTCTGATACTTATAAAACTAACATATATTAAATGTGTAAAATATTTTTTCTGTAAATGTATGGATTTATAGACTAGCTGATAGCGAGGTGAGATGCAAACATTTTGTGATCACATGTCTTTGATATCTAAATTAAGAACCTCACCCTTGGCAAGAAGTACAGTCTTCCACTGATTTGTGGAGATACCATCCAGGAACCATGTAATTTATTCTCCCTATATGCTCTTTCTTATGTAGAATATTTATTTATGTGCAACTTTAAAACACCTCTAAACCAGAAATGTAAAATGTTAACGTGTGATTTTATGACTCTTAATCTCATTGTCTGAATCTCCTATTGGAGAATCCCTTCTTACTGGTAATCTTACATTTGCATTTTGAGTTTGAAAGTAGTAAGAAAATTAGACTAGCCACTAGTCTAATATTAATTAGTCACATATTAAACTTTTTCTCTAGTTGTTTGCAATTTCAGGTGAAATTTCCCATGTTCTGTGGGGAAGAAACTGTAGCATTTGATGTGTGAGATATACTGAGAAGCAACATAATAGGAAAAGTGAAATAATGAGTTATAACTGGAAGAGAGTATGACATACAATTAATTCAGCCAAAAGAGTGTACAGGAACACTGATTTTATATCAGTTACATATTGTCAAACACCATGAAGTATTCTGAACAGAATTATTTGATATTCAGATTTCAGACAATTGGCCTGGATACAGTCTGGATTTGTTCACTTATCCTCAGCACTACTATGGAGATCTGGAATATGTGCTTATACCTCACGGCATTATTGTTGACAGGTATGTGTAGTTTGAATGTTACTAAGTAAATTCTTTGGTCAGTAGTAGTATTATTTTTAGAAGGCCTGTCATCCACAGACTGTGTATATGACATTTGTCCTAAAATATATTAGCAATTCCAAAAATACTTTATTTAATTTGGAAAGTAAAAAAAATGCTTGAAGGTTTGGAAATGCTAGACTTGCAGTTGCCTTAGCAATTCTCTGTCTAATTTCTTTCACCTAACTTCTGATTTGGACATTGAATGAGAAAGGGGTCCCACAAAAGTGTGACCACATAGTGAAATTGGCATTGGAATGTAAATTACAAGAGAGCTGGAGGTGAAAGAGTAAGTACAAAGCTTTTTATATAGTTATACTTGAAAGTCCCACTTGCACTCTAACCATCCTGTGTTTTTAATACTGAAAGGACTAAAAACTGCGTTCAATTATATACAACTTTTGCAACTCCCTAGTACAAATCAGCAGTACCAGTTAAACTAATGGCTCCTGATTGCACCAGTGACTTCTGTCATTCAGCACAACCATAAGTGTATCATGGACTGTTTGGGTCCTGATGGTAGGATTGAAGGGTGGCAGTGGGAAAGCTTGATGATCCCTCATTCGTTACCTTGTAGTGGTTCCCATGTGGTCTCAGTGTAGGCATTTAATGGTGCTTTGGTATTTGTGGTAGTCCAGCTCAGTGTTCATGCTCAGTTACTATCTTGACTTTCTGTTAAAAATGAAAAAGTTACAAAACGGAAATGGTAATTTTCAACATGGCATTTATTGGGAATATCAGAATGGAATTTCATGGGACTTTTTTCAGCCTGTGGCTTTCTACCTACCACATTTAAACAACTGGTTTCAAGTACTGAAATTGTTGCAGCCCCTTGAAAGAAATTGTAAATATTCATCATAAGGAAGAGTTATGATTCCTGCATTTGTTCTTAAACACAAGCTTTCTTTTGTTGCCTTTCCTGTTACCATTGTGTTTAATTTTTCATCTCTTTTGGTTATGGTCAACTGATTTTTAATTCCTTTTATTTAAATAAATAGATTATAACTTCAATTCTCACAGAATTCAATATAAATTTGTTTGCATTAAGTGTTGAACTCCAGTGTTGCTTTTGTACTCCAGCAGAATGAACTCCACTGTTCGTTCTTATTCCACCAGAAAAGACTGATTCTGTTCTAATGAAAAAGGATACAGAACCAAATATATTGTGATCATGCAAAATTTTTGTGCAGGAAGAATTCATTGAGAGAATTCTCATCAGTTGGTAGCAACTAAATATAGGTTAGAAAACTAGTATGCTTTTCTTTAAAATCTGAAATGAGTACATTTTTGTCTATGCTGGAGTTCATACTCTTTAAAATCCAAAGCAGTCTTTGGAATTTTTTTAAATTTTAGCTCCTCAAACAATCTGAGGAAGAATTTTAAAAAATGAAAATCACTAGACAAATGTTTCTTCTTAATGAAACGTTTTCACCATTATGCTCAGACTTGACAAAAGATGATAAAATACTATTTTACTCATCTTCTGTAAAGTAAGTAAGTGAAAGTCTTTTACTAATCTTCATTCTTACAAAAGTAAAAGGAATTACATATTTAAGGCTAAGCAAGATGATCTAATGATATCTTCTATTTTTCAAATCTAAAAAAATACTAATGACTGCTATATGGAATTTAGTTGAGAATTACAAATAGAAAGATGTGAAAATGAAGTCAGAGCCTTTGCTCATATTTAATCCATTATCTTCAGTTTAGAGCTTATTCTTCTCCACTACATGCAGACATGTAGGTTTCACTGAAGTTCAGTGTATTTGTGTAGTGGTAGATGGATTCCCATATTACAGTGGGCAGAGAAAAAAAAAAAAAGTAGTACAAAAAATGCAATAATGAAAGACACAGGATAATTTACAGTATTATTTAATAAATTGCATCCTGTCAAGAAGTTCACTCTCATTGAAATTACTGATCTTATTCAGAGAACTATCAAAGAACTTTCCAGCTAAAGTGTTTACAGAAACAATGCACTGAACTGTTTTTCCTCAAAACATCAAATGACATTGTTCAGTTTTCTGTTGATACCTGGTTTACATCTAGAAGTGACTTGGTACCCCATTTTAGGTCTAGAAATGCCATCCACCTTGTTCTCTAGAAAGGAAAGCTACTTAAGCATTCATGTTTATTATTTTTACCTTGAAAATGCATGTATGGCAGAGATGTGTATCGTTTGGTTTCAGCCATCTGCCACATTGTATTTGTGATGCAGAATTGTCAGAGAGAGGACAGATACTGGAACCCTGCAAATCCAGATTCACTGGAGCGTAATGTTGATTGTTATCATGTGTGTGATCTCAGAACAAGTCACTTAAGCTCTTTGCTCTCTTCCTGTTGCTGTATGAAGTAGTGATAATATACACTTTTTGTAAAATTTTGATTGATACTGCATTTCTTTATAGTATTTGTGTATGTTTTTATTAAAATTGTAGGGGTAGCATCTTCCAAAGCCTATCAGCGTGAAATATTTCTTGTAATTCTTTTCCCTGTCTTTCACTTAATGTGTTGGTCTTGCGTGGTGACTAACATAACAAGTTAGGGGACTGTACAGGAATATTTTATATTGATGTTTCCTATGAGGTAAAACTGAAGGCTGAGTTGCATTCTTTACTCCAAAGTCTCTGAAATGCTTATGAACATGTGCTGAGATGTGTTATTCCCTTTTTTTAAGTGGGGAATTTATGCATTTCAGGTTGACCAGTTTGATTCTCATTCTTTGTGTCCTGCATCCACCACTCTATATCTGCTTACTGTGAACTTGATCCGAACCCAGTGAAGTCAAGCCAAGGCACTTAGACTGTCAGTCAAGCTGTATACTCACCATAGTGTTTCTTTGTAGCCACAAGGAAAGTATGCCATGAACTTGGAGAATCTGCACCTAATGTTATTTTATCCTTAATTTTTTTTTGCCCCAGGACAGAACGATTGGCCAAAGATATTATGCAAGACATTGGAGACAATGATATTGTGGTTCTCTGTGTCCTCAAAGGTGGCTACAAGTTCTGTGCTGACCTTGTGGAGCACATTAAAAATCTCAGCAGAAATTCAGAAAGGTTCATCTCCATGAAAGTCGATTTTGTTAGACTGAAAAGTTACCACGTAAGTCAGCAACTTATTTATGTAGATTCTGGTTGTATGTTCATAATAAATAATGGACTTTTGTAAGTGGGAATTTCCCCACCCCACAATTGTATAAAAATAGTATGAAAAATATTTTTGTTTGATAAACGTGTGAGGTCTTATTTCAGAATATTTGCTCACGACCCTTTATATTTTATAGGTAGATTGAATGAGGATATGAAGTATCCTCAAGCTGGCGATTTTTTATTTAGTCTGTCTTCACTTTTGGACAGAAAATTATTCAAGTTTCCGTCATGTAAAATGTCGGCATGTCATTTGTTCCCCAAATCCTCAACAGTTCTGTCAAGTTTATTTTATGTTACTTCCTTTTCCACCCCCACATAGTTTGGCATAACTGCAAGATGATATATCTGTCTTATGCTAAATGTTTAAGGCTAAGTAAATGAAATGCTTTCATCTGCATAACATGCATTTTACATAGTAGCAAAATATACCACTAGATGATGACAGTGTTTTGTAAGAAAATGAAATAAATGCCTATAAATATCTAAAGGTCAGGTGTCAGGAGGATGGGTCCACTCTTTTTCACAGTGTCCAGCAACAGGACAAGGGGCAGTGGGCACAAGCTGGAGCATAGGAGGTTTGAGTTAAACATAAGGAAAAACTTCTTTACTGTGAGAGTAACAGGGCACTGGAACAGGCTGCCCAGGAAGGTTGTGGAGTTTCCTTCTATGGAGACATTCAAAACCCATCTCGACATGTTCCTGTGTGATCTACTGTAGGTGATCCTGCTCTAGCAGGAGGGTTGGACTAGGTGATCTTCAGAGTTCCCTTCCAACCCTGATGACTCTATGACTATGAAATAAGCCATTGAACCAAATCCAATGTTGAAGTAAGGATTGACTTACTGGTATCTTCAGAGGAGATTATGCAGTAACGATTCATTGTTTCAGTGAGGCAACAACAGTGAGATGACCTGCCTTTTTTTAGAATGTGTGATTACAGTTTCTATTTACATAAGCTATACATTTACATTTCACCTTGTAGTTCACACTCCATAGTGAGGGAGCATTTCTAGAAGTAAGTTGTCCTAGAAATACCTGAGTAAGTACACTAAATAAATGGAGAGATAATACAATTTCTCTGTGAGCACAAATGCGATTAGCTGAGTCTGATAGTTCCCACAATAATGCTACATCCTTCCCACAGACAGAGGCTGGTTGGTTGGCATTTTGCTCTGACTCCAGTGATGATAAACTTTTCCTAATTTCACAAATCCAATCTGAACTTTTTCCGCCATGGAAGAGAAGCAGATGAGAGGCTTTTACAGCTGTTTGGTTAGGATTTGGTCTTGGGACTTGTCTTTCAAGAATTAGTCAGGTATATGAAGAACATGTGCAATAGTAGTATTATACAATTTCTAGCTATTTAGCAAGATTACAGAACTAATAAATTGAAATACGTTTGTCTCATATAAAGGCACATGGAAATTATACTAAAATTTTTTTGGTGCAGTAATGATAGCACTTCAATAATACTGCTTGGCAAATAGTGGAATTACTTAAATTAGTTTTTATTTGGCACCTGGCATATAGGTAATGCACCTGCTTTTCCTATTGGGTTATCTCTTACCCAGTATGAAGATACCCTGGTTCTAAAACTTCTATCCTTGGTGGCAAGTCAACTCTTATTAGCTATACAAACCCATAACCAATGAGTGGCAGGAGACCACTTATATTGCAAAAGTGTGGAAATCTTCATGTCATTGCTTAGGAAATAAAAAAAAACATATCAAGCTGAATCTGCTATACAAATTTTGCTATGCAAGGATGCAATTATCAAGACTAAGTCCTAGATGACCCTAGCATTTAGTAGCTGTGCATATTTTTGACTTAGCCTCATTTTAGCAGGAAGGTAGCACCTTCTGTAGAACTAGTGCTTGCATCCAGTTTTTAGAAAATGAACCCTTTTTTTCTTATATGTGCTTCCAAACAGTTTTCATGCATTTAGAACCTGAAGCTGTGCTTGATTTAGAGCTTGGAACAGTGCATGATACCTGCCTGGTCTTGAGAAGCTGAATGACTCTCCAGTATATGTTTGAAATTACTTAATAGTGGTAGATGAATTCCATTCATACCATTACCACTATCCGCCATCCTTTGTGGTTTGAGTTATTGTTGTGTCCTGTCCAGCTGCAGGTTTTAGAGAAATTTTACCTTGTCAACATAGCTGTAGTCAGAAAACTTGAGGAACTCACTGTTACTAGTTTAAGTGACTCTTTATGCCTGCCTTAAATGAGACTCCCAAGTCCCCCATGTCAGTTTAGTCTGTAATAACATACCTCTCACAGTGTTTTACACTTTAATCAGAGGCAAATAATTACATTTTTAGAGGTAAGACTCTAAATGAAGTCTTGTAGTGTCACCAGTTCCACTCCTTTGATTCTCTTTGCCTTTTCTGTTCCACTTTCTGTTAAGACTTAGTACTGCCTTCCCTCTTTATCCCTTTTTCATTTTATAGACACTGTTCTTCTCACAATATTTATCCTTTTACTAACTGTTCTCTGTTTCTCTCCTAAAGGGAGTCCTGCTGCTCTTCCTTCAGATACATCTCCCTTCCCCCCCTCCAGCTGTTTAAATCCAACAACTAATTTCAGCTCAAACTCATGGGACTTTTTAATTGTCTCATTCCAACTTCAATACTGAAAGGTTAGTTGATTTTTAGAGGTTGTAATTTAAAGTGGGATTTCTTGACTTAATCATGTAGCAAAAACAGGATGTATTTGTGACCCAAAGTCAGATCTTGGCATCAGTGAAAGTACATCTTAACTGCAAAGAATTAGACTTTGGTGTCTGCCATAAATACATGATTACAGATTGTACATATTGCAAAAAAACTTTATGTGGTTCTTGGTTTTTCAAACCTGTCATCATTTCAGAATTTAGACACTTAATCAGTATATTAAGTTCTGCTTTCCTATTAAGTTGCTGAAAGTTTGGCATGTGAATTCCTTTTTAGACTTCTTCATACGTATTAATTGATTTTTTAAGAAAAAGCACAGTACTTTTAAATTCTCTGGATATTAATGAGCAAGGTTTTATCTGGTTTGTGAACTAATGACATATGTGCCTAAGTGTGGATATTTTTATGAGAAACTTTCCTGTGTTTTACAAGTGTTGTCTTCTTTCATTATCTCAAATTGGCATGTTGGATTACTGAATTTACTATATATTCCCAGGTGATGTGGGAACATTCCATTTGATTATTATTTTTAGAGGAAAAAAAGTGGAATCCAACTTAGGAAATTGTAACCTAAAATTGAAGTGGCTGTACTGGTTTTATTCTACAGACATTAGTATTAGTTCTTAGACCTTTAATATAATTCCTGCAACTGAAACTGGAGGTGCAGCCTTGTCCTAAAGCATATTTGTATTTCCTCTAGAAATGTTACCGTATTTTTCCATTTCTTTAGTTGTTTTTTTGGTGGTATTTTTTTTTTGTGGTTTTTTTTTTCACTAGAATGCTAAAATGATATAGTAGAGAAAGTTAAGGAGCTTATACACGTGGATGGAAACTTAGAGGCTCAGGTGTAGATCAAGAAAGGAAAAATTAGGTGTGCTTAATTGTAAATAAAGTTCATATATGTAAATTGAGAAATATACTGTTCACAAAGAGACACTTGATAACTTTGTTATAACTCAGATTTTAAAGCATTCTTAATCAGAAAGATATTAAAAATAATTATGAACTGGAAGAGAATCATGACTGGAAGATGTATGAATAGTTTTCCTTCATAGAAATGTGATTTTTGGAGAACACCATTCCTTGTAGACTTAAGGATGATACAATATACTTGTTCTCATCTAATTTTGTGTATTTAAATAAGGTTAAAATAAGGACATTGTTTAAGTGGGGGTTTGATTAGAGGTTGTATGGTGGCTTTACAAGCTTCTAACACAGCGGGCAAGTTAAAAGGAAGCACAAAGGTAAGAGTTAGAAAATGTGATGGTAGGAATAAACAGATACAGAAGTATCATGTAGACTTAAGGGTAAGAGTCAGGAAGTAGATGGAGAAGAAAATAAAATTCACTTCCAGAAATCTGAATGAGAAGCAGCAGCTCTGAGTTTTAAGAGGCAGAAAAAAAAAATACACTTTTTTGAATGAATTCAAAAGTAATGAGGCAGTAAGTATAGTGGGTAGACAAACTAGAGTGGCCCTCACGTGAAATATGATGCAGGTATGAAAAGCTGTGCACCAAGTTTTGTGGGAAAACAGTGTATTCTGGAAACACTGACCTAAGAATACACCAGCAGGAGACGTGAGAAACAGGGATCCAGAAATTCTTTAATATGTTTGTGATATTGATAACTTTAGCAGATTAAAGAACTAATGAGGAAGAATCCAGAGGGAAATACAACAGAAGAAGCAGGAAGATGTTTTACTAGGGTGTTTACAAATTAATGGATACAACTAGGCAAGAAAGAATGTTTGAGGAACAACTAAAGGAGAGAGTGAACAGAGGAGTAGAGGGATATGGATATCATGAAGAGAAGGGCTGAATGGGATATTTTTTAGTTAAAAAAAATAGTGTGAGAACCATAGGAGAAGACTAGAGTGTTCACAAACAATAATTAGAGCTTCTCTTTGTTCAGTGTGGAAGAGACAATTTAGGACAGGCTGATAAAGGTAAAGGCTCAATTAGAGCTTGAAACAGAAGAGAATGATCTGGCTTATCAAGTCTAATCGCCTACTAATAGATGCAATAATATCACCTCATCCTGATCCATGGGTATGCCAAATGTGATTGTTAAACCAAAACTCTATTTTGAAAAGGAATTGGAAAAATTAAGTGGAGAAGTAGGGGCAGTATGCAGAGTCTGTAGACTTTCTTGAGAAGTTCTCAGCAACATGTCAGTAGAAGAGAAAGTAAATGTATGTGAATTAAGACTTCTTTAGCATACAGATGATGGAAGCTAAAAATTGGAAAAACCATGCTAAGAGTCATCAAACCTGGTGATGGGGGCTTTTATTAGGCAGACCAGTGTGCTTTTTACATGAATTGCTTCCTTTTCTTGTGAAACATTTAGTATTCCCATCCATCATTGTCTATTTGATTTTCTCAATCACTATATTTTACAAAGTGAGTATGACAGTAAATCTCCCATTTTGGGGAAGGGTAAGTGAATCTCAGTGGCATAGCTTTTTTTCACTGAAAACCATGGAGAGCTAAACTAGGAGTAAGAGTGATCCTTTTCCTCAAACTTTTGTGATTTCTTTGGTTTTTCCTGTGTGGACTAAAGTGATAGAAGACTAGTTGTCTCTTTTATTTTGAAATAACACTGTTATAATAAGCTCTGTTATGTTGAATAACTTTGAGAGTACTGCATCCAGCTCTGGAGTCCTCAGTACAGGAAAGGCATGGACCTGTTGGAGCGGGTCCAGAGGAGGGCTATGAAGACGATTGGAGGGCTGGAGCACCTCTCCTATAAGGAAAGGATGTTGGAGTTGTTCAGCCTGGAGAAGAGAAGGCTCTGGGGAGACCTTATTGTGGCCTTTCAATACTTAAAGGAGGCCTATAAGAAATACAGGGACAGACTTTTTAGAAGGGCCTGTTGAGACAGGACAAGGGATAACAGTTTTAAACTAAGAGAGGGTAGATTCAGACTAGATATAAGGAAAAAAAAATTTACTATGAGGGTGGTGAAACACTGGAACAGGTTGCCCAGAGAGGTGGTAGATGCCCCATCCCTGGAAACATTCAAGGCCAGGTTGGATGGGGCATTGAGCAACCTGATCTAGTTGAAGATATCCCTGCTGATTGCAGGGGGGTTGGACTAGATGATCTTAAAGGCCTCTTCCAACCCAAACCATTCTATGATTCTTTGAAATGGTGCAGTGCACTTCTGAAAGAGGATAGGACATGAATTGTTGATAACTAGATTATACATCACAGTTGTTAATTCCATCTTTAACACAGATGATTACAGAATATCGATCCGTTTTTCATATAGTGCCTGAATAGTGGATTATAGAAGAATATAGAAGAATATCAAGAAGATATTGTTGAAAATAGTCCTGAAAAATATGAATTAACTTCAAAGGCCTGTTGCTTGCTAGTCACTAGGGGGAACTTTTAGAGGATTATGTGAATTTGGTCAATTAATGTCATTAATTAAAATGAATACATTATTTTTCATTTCCAGAACATAACTAATGAAAAAATGTGATCTCTGATTTGTTATCCATGTACAATGGTTTCCCTGAAGTCTGTTCACAAACAAATCCATTGATATGATCTGTTTCCTCTTCAGCCTCCAGTTGTTTGAAATGTATTTACAATTGTTGGTTATTAATCTTGGCATAAATGGGACCATTAGTGTTGCAAAATTCTGAAAACATGCAACAAAACAAGCATTGTTTAGTAGAAATCTGAATGTTTGACTATATAAAGCCATCTCAGTAAATAGTTTTGCTAAATCTCTCATCTGTAGGCGTAAAGCAACAGGGGGATTTTATAATGAGTAAGTTAAAAGTCCATTGGTAAATGTAGTATAATAGTTTATTTTTCTGCCCTCTGCGTTTGAACTTGACTGCCCTCTCAGTATGAACTTGACAACAGAATGTTGTCATCCTGACCCTAAAAAGCAAGTAACTTCAAAATGGTTTTATTCATTTAACAACACAAAAGAAACAACTAGGTTTATTGCATGGATTTAATGATTCATATCTATACCCAGACTGTACACCAGTGTTACAACGATTGCTTATCTCCATGCCTGTGTGTCATGAAAACACAACTTACGATCTCCTGAGAAAAATATGTATCCTGAGATGAAAGAGAATCCACATTAGCTTTTGTACTTACAGGTTTTCTCTTGGACAAGTTGTGAGTTCCTTTAATTTTGCTTCATGTACAGAGTGTAGCTGATGACTGTGTCATTTTCTGGATGCTGAGTAGCCCTGGAAGGATTACAAATTGCAGCCTACCTGGTAGAATTAATTCCTATCAGCTTGAAGGCCAAATTTTGCAATAATTTCACAGGATGGAACTGCAGATTATCTGTGAATTATCAATTTGACATGCAACAAATATTTTCAGTGTAGGTAAACTGTGGTTTATTTAATTTGGAGAGAAGTTGTGCATGTACTAGACATTAAAAAACTAAAATATACTCTTCTAATCTTTTTCAGAGGCATGGTTTACAGTCAGCACTGTAGACAGTGCACACCTGTAGAGAGAATTTTGCACTGTGATATGGGTTTAGAAGCTAATGGGCAACAAAAATACGACATTAATTTAGTCCACAGAAGGTACCAGTGTCAAGGATATGGACCTTAAAGCCATTGCTGTTCTGAGAAATGTGTCCTAGTGATTGTAGGCAGTGGTGCCAAATAGATGTCTTATGGGCAAGCTAAAGCTGAGAGATTTGGGACTAGAAATCTGCCCCTAGAATTGCCAAATGGATTTTATCTCTGTAATTTTCCTTGTCTATGAATGGATAAAATTGCATTTGCATCCAGAAGTAATAGCATCTTTTTGAGTGAAAGCTCTGTGAAGTGCTCAAACCTGCTAAAACAAGTAGAAGGTTCTTTACAGTTCTAAGCCAAAGATACTCGAGTCTTCAGGAGGCACTGATGCTAGTCTGTATCTCTGATGCTCCAGTTATTAAGAAGGAAAGGAACAGTGGAAAAATCATATTTTATGTGGATAGAATGTTTGGAGATGCTACAATTCACAGTCCTTCTAACTGTCTTCAATGTTCATTTTCCAAGTGTTAAGACTTGTTAAAAATAGAATATTTTTCATGAAAGGGAGAAAATAAACATCTACATGCAGCAATGTCTTACTGCAAAATGTCAGCCTCAGAGACACTAAAGCTTTTAAGAGAAGTAGCTGAACATGCGTTAGTAGAGGAAGTTGTCCCAAAAGCTTAATATTGCAACTACGTGATTAATTTTTGAAGACATTTACAAGAACGTAATGAGAAGAATGGGAGTCTCATTGGTTAAATTGTGGTGTTATTAGACTGTACCTGCATCTACAGCATGATTCAGGCAACTTTGAGAATAAGCTCTCCTGCCATGTTCATCTGTACATCAGGTACAGATAGTTAGTGGTTTAGTCTGAAAATTAAGACACTGGAAATGGGTCTGTTTTCTGACTGCATCTGCACTGGCGGGAACAATGACAGTCTCCAGTTTATTCCTCAAGGTCTGCAGTGCCCTCCCTCCAGCTCAGCTGTTTATGAGGACTTTCTAACCTGTCTCAGCCCAGATGAGACCTTTTATGGGAGACTTTCTATTCGAACCACTTCAGCTTGCTGGATTCATTTTTACTGACCCAGATGCACACACGCATCTCAGCCTGGTAGTAGCCACTGCCACAGGGAGTTCAAAACAGCTGAGGACAGCTTGTGGGCAGTAACTTCTGTAGTCAGCAGAGGTCTTGATGAAAAAAGAAGTCTGCCTGTAGTCAAGGGATCCTCATTACCAAGAATGCAAGCCTCACATTCCCCTCTTACTTGTCTGAGAAATGCATTTCAGAGGCATCAGAGGGAGCATGGATATTTCAAACCTAATTATTTTTGTGAACCAACCTACTTTTCATAGTGTCCTAAGGCAAGAAGGCAGTACTATGTGTAACAAAATGTGAACTTAAAATTAAGTGTTGTGAAACTTCTCAGGTCTGGAGGCAGATGCTCTCCTTTCAAGGCATCTACAGCTTCCATTTAACATGATGGCAGCATTGTGAAATATGAGAGCTAAAATTCATCACTTGCCCAGGGTTGTTTTGAGTGTGAGGAATAAGAAAATGTTTCTGATTTAAGTTATTTTAATTCAAACATGCAGTATTTTTCTGCTGGACACTGCTTAGGGGCTTGAAGTGTTACTAATAAACTAAGTAGGTGTTAATTTGTGGGCATAGTTCAGAAAAGGTTATAATAAGCCTACCTTGCACTCAGTTTATCAAGTTTATCTGTAATGTAAAACTTACTCATAGAGGGGTGATCTCTAACTGGATGCATCAGATAACACACCTACACACCACTTAAATATGTTAGCACCATCTGAATCCTTGGTGATTTGTTTTAAGTATGAGTAAGTGTTTCAGTGACTCATATATAAGAGATTTGGGGGAACCAAACAGCTCAGCCGGGGGAGAACTGAGTAGGAAGCAGCCTGATTGCCATGGGGACAGAACAAGAACAGATGTGGCAGTGAAGGCAGCCTGGTACTGAGCTGTGCTACAGCTCTCCAGCAGTATCAAAATATTGTTTTAAGGCATTTATGGGGCATATTAAAGCAAGAAATTACTTGCCTTGTCAAGATAGTTTTCACTTTTATCTATTATTCCCTGCTTAGGTATTACCTTAGTTTATATTGATTTGTGATTTTCAGCTGTGGGATTATTTTTTTTCTAACTGAAAAAAATTTACAGTTTTCCTGTATTTTGGGTTGCTACTCTGTTATTCTGGATTTCAGATCTAATGCAAACTCCACAAGATGTATTTTCTAATCTTTCTGGAGAAATTTGTCTCCTCAAGGGTCACATTTTTCTCACAAGCTGTAATGTTTTCTTTTGAAAAATGCTTTCCAATTTGGAATAAATGTTTTAGATTACAGTATGTTAGAGAGGGCAGAGGTACTATGTATAAATGAAGTTTTAGATCTCACAGAATCACAGAATTGCCAGAGTTGGAAGGGACCTCTACAGATCATCTAGTCCAACTCTCCCACTAAAGCAGGATAACCTAAAGCACATTACACAGGACTGCATCCAGGTGGATTTTTAATATCTCCAGAGATGGAGACTCCACAACCTTCCTGGGCAGCCTGTTCCAGTGATTTGTCACCCTCCCTGTAAATAAGTTTTTTCTCACATTTAAATGGAACTGCCTGTGTTCCAACTTGCACCCGTTGCCCCTCATTCTGACACTGGGAACTACTGAGAAGAGCCTGTCACCATCTTCCTTGCACCCACCCTTAGATACTCGTATACGTTGATAAGGTCTCCCCTCAGCCTTCTCATCTCTAGGCTAGAGTCCCAGCTCTTTCAGCCTCTCTTCATAACAGAGATGCTCCAATCCCCCAATCATCTTTGTTGCTCTCTGCTGGACTCTCTCCAGTAGCTCCCTGTCTCTCTTGAACTGGGGAGCCCAGAACTGGACACAGTATTGCAGATGTTGCCTCACCAGGGTGGAGTAGAGGGGGAGAATGACCTCCCTCGACCTACTGGCCACACTTTTCTTTATGCAACCCAGGATTCCATTTGCCTTCTTGGCAGCAAGGGAACACTGCTGGCTCATGGATAATTTACTGCCCACCAGGACCCCAAGATCCTTCTCCTCTGAACTACTATCCAGCATTTCCACCCCTAACCTATATTGGTGCTTGGGGTTCTTTCTTCCCAGGTGCAGGACCCTACACTTGCTGTTATTGAACTTCATGAGGTTCTTCTCTGCCCAACTCTCCAGCTTGTCCAGGTCATGCTGAACAGCAGCACAGGCCTCTGGAGTGTTGGCTAGCCCTCCCAGTTTTGCTGAGGATACACTCTGTCCCCTCTTCCAGGTCATTGATGAACATGTTGAACAAGACCAGACCAAGTATTGATCCCTGGGGGACACCACTGGTTACTGGCCTCCAACTTGATCCTGATCCATTGATCACCACTCTCTGAGTTCTATCACAGAGCCAGCTAATGAGGATGTTATGGGAGACAGTATCAAAAGCCTTGCTGAAGTCCAGGTAGACAACATCCACTGCTCTCTCCTCATCTAGCCAGCCAGTAATGACATCATAGAAGGCAGTCAGGTTGGTCAAGCATGATTTCCCTTGGGTGGATCCATGCTGACTTCTTCCAGTGACCTTTTTTGCTTTCAAATATTTTGTGATAACGTCCAGAATGGTTTTTGCTAACACCTTGCCAAGGACAGAGGTGAGACTAACCAGCCTGTAGTTTTCTGGGTCTCCTTCTTGCCCTTTTTGAAGACTGGAGTGACATTAGCCCTCCTCCAGTCCTCAGGCATCCCTCCTGTTCTCCATGAGCTCTCAAGGATGACGGAGAGTGGCCTGAGAATAACATCTGCCAGCTCCCTCAGAACTTGTGGAACTTGTGCATCCCATCAGGGCCCATAGATTTGTGGACGTCCAGTTTGGCTAAGTGGCCTCTAACCTGGTCCTCTACCGAGGGAAAGTCTTCCTTTCTCCAGACCTCATCTCTTATCTCCAGGGTCTGGGATTTAAGAGGGCTGGCTTTTGCAGTGAAGACTGAAGCAAAGAAGGTATTGAATAACTCTGCCTTCCTTGTGTCATCAGTCACAAGGGCACCTGCCTCATTCATCAGCAGGCCTACATTTCCTCTGTTCTTCCTTTTTTTAATTGATGTACTGTAAGAAACTTTTCTTGTTGTCCCTGATGCTCCTCACCAACTTTAGTTCCAGGAGGGCCTTAGCTTTCCTTGTTGCATCCCTGCATTCTCTTACAGCATTCCTGTATTCCTCCCAAGTGGCCAGACCTGTTTTCCACATTCATTATCAAGTTAATTTTTCAGAGTCAGATTCTGAAGTTCCCCTGGATACAGTATTTGTTGTAAAGCAGTGATTTGTTGCAAAGCCTAAAAAGTTAAAGTTTAGTCTGTGTAAAATATTTTGTTTCATATTCAGCCAAAAATACAGCAAGCTACTACAAAATTATTATGTTTGCAGCAATACTAGATATCATCATTAGGAGAGACTGTAGTCTGTATTTTCAGTCTGCTTCACAGATTTTTACAGTGATAGGGAAATAGGCTTTTAGGTGTAAGAAAGGTCCAGAACATAATGGTTGCTAATCTTGTACAAATAAGGTCTGATGAAT
This sequence comes from Hemiprocne comata, assembly GCA_020745705.1. Classification (NCBI taxonomy): domain Eukaryota; kingdom Metazoa; phylum Chordata; class Aves; order Apodiformes; family Apodidae; genus Hemiprocne; species Hemiprocne comata. The sequence continues at coordinate 18,927,368 of CM036587.1, forward strand.
TTGAAAACATCCTGACATGTTTACACATTGGAAAATATCACCTTGTTTACTTATTTGCATGCTAATAATACTATTTAGTGTGTGCTTTTATATGAAAGTCTGAAACGGGGCAAAATTAATTAAAAGAAGCTGGAGGGTTCTAATTTTCACAAGGAATTCTATGACTCTCTTTTACTGACATCTCTTAAATGCTGTTTCTTGTAACAGATCATAGCATGTGTTATGTTCATGCAGTGCCACACTCCAGGGGTGCTGTAAGGCATAAAACAAAAAGATTACTTTAAAGGAATATAGCAATAACAAGAAGTACTGTATTACTGCAGTGCTGATCTGTGTGACCAGCGCTGAATTCTTTTGACTCTTCATTTGATAGACTGAAGTTAGAATATTTAAATAGAGAAGTGATACTATAAAATAACCTTGCAAGAAAACACGAAGGATATGTGTGCTATCAAAAGTTTCCAAGTTGTCACTAGCCAAGGGACTAAAGACAGTGGTGTGAAAGGGAGCACTACAGAGTTGTGGGAGTCAATGATACACTCGACTCCAGATTGCTGGAAGGGACTAAGTGTTTGAGGTTTTTATCAGTCTCATCTTTTGTGAACTTGCTTAACACCTATCTATCTGTTTTCTCAGCCTGTGGCTATTTGACAAATTTGAAGATTCTTCTCTTACCTTCCTTTTATCACCGAATCCTAAGAACTGCTGATAGTCAGGGTCAGAAGGTTAGTGCTTTGTGCTAGAGAAAGCTGTTTGCTCTTGTTCTTGCAGAACAGAAAAGTTACAGTACGAGCAGACCTCGGACTACACTCTGTGGAAACTAACCTGAGTTTTGAGGATATATTGTGTTTCTGATTTATATACAATTCAAAACATTTCGTATCACATGTTCTTTATTTCAGTTCTTGCTGATCTTTTTAAGTGTACAGGTGCTGTTTGTGCCTTATGGTTATATGTGGTGCTGCAATCTTACTGCCTCATTCTTAAACAAAATAACCCATTGAACTAAGCAATATATAAAACTTGTTTGCTAAACTAGAAAGGAAAATATGAAATAATTTATTCTTTATAATCCTTATTAGCCAAGTTAACTGGTCTAAATTCTGCTGCAAGTTACAACAGTTTGGCCCTTTCCCTGTAGATGCCAATAAAACTGAAATAATATTTCCGTTTAGATATTTTAAGGGAAGTTTTACCCACAATAAAACTACAGGGATAGATCATGTATGCAGTCATGTTTCTAGAAAATCTTCTCTATTTGAAAATACTTGAAATATCTATCTTCTGTACATCTATAGAACTTAGGTAGAAATACCACGTTGAACACATGCTTCCAGCAAAATAAGAGTGTAAAGAATTTACAGCTGTTAATATTTGCCTTTGCAAATTTGTTCTTAGTTCCAGGTGTAATCTGTATTAACCTATATTAACTGCATTAACATTGCATGTGAGTTCACTTTCATTGATGTCTGAATGTACACGCAAGAGAGATCAATTCCAAATGCCTTCACTAGGAAGGGAAAAGCTTCAATGGCAGTTTATGCTTCATTAGATACCAGAGAATCTCCATGGAAGCAACACTTACAGGGGGTGCATTTTCTAGTATCTATTTCAAGATGCCTTACCTTCTTTCAATTAAACACAGAGAAGGCATGCAGCAGTCCTGGTACAAAAGAAATTACTGAATATGTGAACAGAAGATTGTATTTATGATGTTTAATAACTTACTGTTACCCTGAGAGTTGTTGAAGCTGAATGATCTGCCTTGCTTTTACAGCAGGGAAGAAGCGCACACATGTTACCACAGGTCAGCTGATAAGGAGTACCTTGCTGCCAGTAAGTTCACTGTTTGTGTTTCTCTGTCCAAAGCCAACTTCCTCATTGCAGAACTCTGGCCTTCCCTGGCACTGGACAGACTAGTCTGAATTTGAAGCACTTGCAGACTGTGCGATGGAATTTTTTGTTAAGGAGCAACAAGAAGGAAGAAAAAGAATAAAAAATAAGTGAAATCTTCAAATTAGTTGTACCATAGATCTAACCATAGAGCTGTATCATATGTCCTACCCTGTAATAACTGGAGCTCAGATAGATACACCTATACCAGTTTAAAATTTAATGTCTCAGGTTTTGGTGGCAATAGCAGTAAAACAGATCCCAGCCCATCATAGTCAGTGGTGCGGTTACTAAGCAGCTCAGGAAGGCATTGTAGCCTCAACTTTAAAGCTAACAAAGGTACACAGAAGATCAGTGCTTCAGTGCAAATGTACCTTTACTGTCTCTGTGGGATAGCTGATGTTCCAGTAGTGGGTGTATGCCAGTTTACTGTATTTGATTTGCAGTTGGATCAGCATTGTTGGCTTGTTCGCAAGGTTTTCAAAGCACCTCCTACACATGTATCAGTGACCTGGCACTTGATTATTTTGAATGTGGGTGTGCCCTGGAGGTTGCAGTCTGCCTTTTGGTGGTATACATTAGATTCTGGGGAATGGGAGGCATGCTTTCCAGTATTCACAGGGAAGTGATCTGTATCATTCCCACTCATTTGCACAAGTTTCTATCTTAACAGCACTTACTAGTTGTCCTCTGAATGCTGGTACTTGAGCCTGGATAGTCCTCCTAGTTGCCTGCTATGAAAACCATGACAGTCCATGTTCTGACCTACAGTCTTAGGGTCGTTTGTTCTTAGTTGTTGTTCTTTAGAGAGGAAACCCACAATGGTACCAGTTCAAGTGTGTGTTGCTTGTAAGTATAGCATCTTATGTATCACCACTCCATGGGTATTCTTTCTTTTACTTATGTGCTTTATATATCAGTTTGGCTTGACCTAGTCAAAATAGGTTAACAGATGATGTATGTGCCATACTGACACTTCTCCAACCATCTTATTCATGTATTGAAGTACTTCTCAGGAGGCAGGCTGCAAAGCAATTAGGTTTCATACTAGGGTGTCAGCATCCAAACTGGAACATAACAATTTTAATTTCAATTATTATGTTCATGACTGAGGTGGTAAAGCATGTAATGTAGCAAAAGATATTATAGTTATTGAACAGTATGTAGTTTCAGAGCAGAAGTCTTTATAATTGCAGATACATCTATCTAAACTCTGCCAATACCTGCAATTAATTTCTGCAATGCTATTTTTTTTTTTAATGCAGAAAGCTTGGCTGTATAATTAATCAGTTTGCCACAGCTAAGTCACATAGAAGTAATAGTTTTCTATTTAAAAGGGCGTGACAAGACATTGCTTCTGTGGTTTCATTTTTGAAAGATATTAACTGGAAAGCTGTTCCTTGTGATGTCTGCTCTGCTTTCATCTGAAAAGTATGTTTTTTTCTCAATTGAAAAACATATCTGTAATATGTGTTAACTTGTATACCAGAGTACACAGTTGTGCTTGGGTTTTCTGTAATTTTCAATTTTGTTGCAGCAGTGTGTTGTAGCCATGTATCTGAAAACATATGTCCATTTCATCAGTCAGTTGTGTCCATGTGATGTTCCAAAATTTCAGCTTTTCTTTACTGAATGAGCTAGCAAGAATTTTGTTCAAATCTTCATAATTCATTACCTTGGTAACTGTCATCTCCTCTTTGGCTTTAATACCATTCACCTTCTTCCCTCAGTGCCGTACAAAATGTAGCTGCTCAGATCACCTTCAAAGTTACTATTTGTGTAGCCTACCCAGTCACTCTCCTTCCTCCAGTAGCAAATGCAAGTTACTGTTTTTTGAGGCTCATTAAGACTCCATTCTTGATGATCAGAAACACCCCATTCCCCCCAAAATCCAGTTGTTTTCACTATTCAGTGGGTAAACCCTATAGGTAAATTTGTATTTCTGCTCCAAGAAGTTTAGAGCGTAGGGCCCTATTAATAATCCAGTGTAATGTTTTTGCAAAAAATCTGCAAAGATTGGTTGCTAATATTTTTTTCATGTGATAGGTTAGAAGAAATATTAGATTGGTTGCATCTTTTGAAATCTCTCCTCAAGTATATTTCACCTAGATTAAAATGAAACCTTTGAGTAAACATGCAAGCAAATTATCCTGGAGTGGTACCAAGGGGAATTGTGTTAAACGTTTGTGTGAGACTGAGCCTAAGTGCGTAGTTCAGGATGTTACTAATGGAAAATAGTTAAATCTTTCCTTCTTATCTGCCTGTGGTAAATGTGATTGAAAATAATTTGTTTCTGAGTGCTCAGTGAGGTTTTTGGGAAAAAAATATTGATCTTGTCTCTTAATCTGGGATTCATCTCACCTAACTTCAGACTGATTTCCCATGTGGTGAAACAAATGATATACATGATCTATCTTGTTTTCCCCATTGATTATGAAGGGAGCCCTGGATGCATAGATTTAGATGTCTTCATGTTAAGATACTTAAATTAGGAACGTAGTAATCCTGTCTTTCTTGAAGACATTTCAAGGTCATGGGTCACCCTGTGAGAACAGAAGCAGCATATATCACATGCAGGTATTGACAGTCTTAATGGAAAATTAAAAGGTGAGGCCAAAGTAAATGTGGAGGCTGAACTCGACTCTGCTTTAGTGCACATGTTGCATCAAACTTACTGGTGAAGTGGTGCTTGACTCTTGATATTCAGACTCTGCCAATTGTGGGTGTAAGTCAGAAAGCTCATGGGCAGTCATTCTGTCCTAACCATTTTACTTGGCCATTAGTGAAGGAGAAGGGAAGCCTTACAGATGCTTTATATTCAACAGCTTGAAGTTCTGATGGACAACTGATAGTGATGATCTGTCAATCACTTCTTTTTGGTCAAAACATTCCTGGAAAACCCAGTTGTAGGACATAGGAGGATGGTGCAAAGTGAGAGAGCTGTCCTTACGGGAATCCTCAGGTCGGCAGATCCCCGGTATCACTGAAGTGGCAGAAAGCAAAACAGGAGAGGTCTGGTGGTCACATCTTTCTTTGTTAAGAGTTTCCCTGCTGAATTTTTGGAGAAAAAGGTAATTTTTTCCCAGAAATTCCCTATGATCTATGTATATTATAGAAAATAAATGTGTGGTAATGACCTGGTGTCCATATTTAATAATTTAGTTATGCAGTTTAACTGTTATGTTAGAGCTACTTTTTTTTGCCATGATTAAATAATCTTTGTTTCAGTGAGCCCAGTTATTAATGTACTCCAGATTCTGTTTCTTTAGAAGAGCAACAGATGTTCACAGTTTGGTGCAATTTTCAGTTGAGCAATGCTGTTTGTAATAAATTTTCCTGAGACCACCCAACTCATTTCACTTGTAACTTGAACTATGTCCAAGTGTTGATCTCAGGAGGTATAAAAGAGATGTAGTAATTCTGTGCCCCACCCAATTCAAAAGACATGACTTAGTATAGATGGAATTTAAATATCTATACTTCCAGTCAACATAGAAAGCCAAAGTTTATCTTGCATGCCTTGAAGAATAGAGGTGGAAATAGCAACATTCTTGCTTTCATTCATCAAGTATTCATTGGATCTGAAGGTGTACGTTAACAATGTCTACATTAAATAAAATTGTACAATAAAGATGAACAGGTGAAAAAGCACAACATTGCAAGTAAAAACGAATAAATTGAGATTTATCCTGGAAAATGCAGATTTATTAAACGAAGAAAAAAAAATCTGAAATCCAGTATTACATATATAGCTTGGGATGTGACAAAATGGATCATGTCTTGTTAGAAACAGCTTCAATGAGTTTTGTGTTGCATTAACCAAAACGTAGTTTGAGTTTTATGTGTCTCTAACTAGGATGTTATATTGAGTGTGAAGCGTTTAACAGCAAAAATAGTGTTGGTAGGGTTTGGGGATATGAGAAAGCAAGAAGAACTTTGTGAGATGGAAAGTGAACCTTTAATTCATGCCGCTGCATTTATAAGAAGTCCTAGAGACTCAATCGTATCAGTTTTGTGAAGGTATGGAACAACTCCAAAAAAGAAAAAAGCAGCTCTGAATGGCTTGAGACAATGAAAATTAAAGAGTTCTGAATTGACAGTAATTGGTATTGGATGCAACAGTTCCAAAGTTTCTTTCCTGACATTTATTGTACTTTATACTTGACATTTAGTGCAGTGTTATTTTGAGATTATAAACAGAGAACTCAGAAAAAAGCATTGAGAAATTCCCATGGCAACCATAATGAACATTATGATTGCGGTAATGTGACATCATAGTATGGAGTGTTGCTGTTTGGCAGGTATGTATTTTACAAAAGGAGTTAATTGATGAGTGTAGAGATTGTTATAAATGGCATTAAAATAAATGACCTGGATTTTCTTTGCAGTGAATTGCATGATGCAAATCATTTATTTCAATTTCTTGAAAGCACCTTGGCTGGAGGGTTCTAGGCTGCATTTTTTTGTATGGTTTTTAAGCACAGTTAATACACAGCCCTGTCCTCTGACAGCAATTGTTCTTCAGTCAGAACACGAGGGTTTTCATAATCTTGTGCAGTTTTGTCACAACAGCCGATGTGTAAATACATGGACTGACAGGATGCTCTGATCCCCCAGCTCTCAACGGCGTTTGTGTTTGCTTAACTGCTATTTCAGTATCTTCCTTTCAGCTGGAGCCAGAAATACCAAATGCAAAGGAAACAGTGCTGCTGTGAAGACTGCTGAAAGAGACTTTTTTTCATTGAAATAAATAAATACATTAATCTTCGCACCTCACTGTTTTGGTTTGGTTTGGTTTTTTTAATCTGTTTTTCTTCTGGCAACTAAGGGCAAACTGCCCCTTCAGTAATTCATGTGTGGTAGTTGTTACTTAAATTCCACTCTTTCTCATTTGGAAATGAAAAAATATTTTGTCACTGCCTTGGTTACACATGCCATGATAGATATTAGCAACTACCTGGTTTTTATAGTGTTGACCTGAATATGTCTCTGACTTTTGAAGAGTGAACCTGTGTTGCTGTACAACAAAAGGCTTATGCTTTTAAGTCTGAATGTAAAATTTTCTCTATCTCCACTTTTTAGTTAGTTTTAAAATAATCTTCCGAGAAATCAGTTGCTTGCTTTCTTTTTTTTTATCTGTTTTTCTTTACAAAAATAAGATAAATGTTGAAACTTATCTTAGAGCACATATGGGATGTCACCTTCATTCCTGGTCTAGCTCCGTTTCCCAGGAAACAAATCAGAGCAGCATGAAAAGGATCTAAAGCTCCTATATCTGGTGCAGAAGAAGTGGAGGCAGGTCTAAAACCTGTTGTCTTTGAAGGCAATGTCTGCTAAGGACCTCTTACAAACCTGTGGTGCAAGAGATTTTTGGGGAGTGCAGTGTGAGTAAACGGGGAGCCCTTTGGTGGCTCTGCACTCTTAAAACTGTGTGGTACACTGAAAATGTTCTTGATAAAAAGTGGTAATTTTTCAAAACTTTTTTCCCCCTGAAAAAAATACTGAATGAATGTCTTCAAAAATAGCTGAATTCTCTGTGTGAGTGACAGATGTAAGCGCTTTTTGCCTGGTTCCTAAAGACTCTTCCAAAAAAAGAATGTGTTTACCAGTGTTTGGTTAAGTGTTGAGGTGCTCCTGTCTTCCCGTTTTGAAAGGGACAAATACATTACTCAATACTTGTCATATTAAGAAATAGCAAGCAAGGGAATGGTTTTTATTTTAACAAGGAAGAGGCAACTTTTCTAGTTCAGTACAGCCTGGAGCTTGATGTTAGCTTAAATACAACAGGAGATGATAGAAGCCACAGGAACAAGTGTGGTTTTGTCATACACCAATACTAACGAGCACTGGAAAATACTGGTAACCAAGGCTGTGAACCATCAAAAAAAAGTTAACATGTTTATACTTCTGTTTTATTCAGTTACATCCAGTCTCAAACTTTTGTCTTTCTTCTTTCAGAATGATCAGTCTATGCAAGACATGCAAATAATGGGAGGAGATGATCTTTCAAAGCTGACTGGGAAGGTTTGTTAATTTTAAATTTAAGAAAGAAAAAACACTTGAGAAAAGCTGTATAACTGCATGTAGGCTGTCAGATACTAATATTGGAATAAAATAATTTTATTAGTCTCTATTAAATTGCTGTAATGCCATTGCTTTCTGATTGCAGATGTCCAAGAAGGTCAGAATGTAGCTCCTCCATTGTAGTGTAGGGATTTCCCAATAGTTAACACACATATCATCAGTGAGATTGTGGGTAAAATGTACTGGAATGCTTTCCCTGAGGTTATTTATGTCTTGGAACATTGTTTTTTCTGCCCTTGGTGGATGCATGCAAGCAAACTGCACATTGAGTACCCCTGTTAAACTCCACATACAGGAGTTTAATACAATTTTGCTTACTGTACATAGTTCTGTTGTGGAACCTTTCACGCAGATAATCAAAGGGGATTTTTTTATTTCAACATCAGGCTGGCTGGGCTGTATGACTGAATTTGCTTTGCACTATGTTTGAACATTGTGGTAATGAAAGAGTGGTTTGAGTCAGTGAAAAGGCTATTTTCATCCAACTGTGGTAAATACAAAGCAGTGCTTTGAAGAGGAGGGAAGGCTGATTTCTTTAGGCAAATGGTCTATGTGGAAAATGGTCAGAAATGGATTCTTTACTTATGCATTAAGGCAACATAATACATCGTTATTTGTGCTGTATGCAGTTACTTTTTTGTTAGCTAGCACTAAATAATATCAGTTTCTTCGAAGAACTCAAATGTAGCACTAGCAAACTGATTTGTTCTGTTGTAGTATAGTATGCAAGAAAAATAAGATAATAACTTTAACTATGTCTTTAATATTAAATAGGTTTTTGATGCAAATAGAGCTTAAATGAAAAAAAATGCTGTTATACTCAGAATATTTAGTGATACGTATGTCCTCAGTTTGTCCTTGTAAATACTCTTGCTGGGTGTTTGCTTCCAAATTATCACTAGGGCATTTATCATGTTATTGGAAAATATGAATTCACTTGCTACTTTCTTACATTCCAACACTGGAGCTACCTGTTTTTCTATCATGATTTTGCACGTGTTTCTCTACCTCACAGGCAGAACTGGCAGTGCACCTATTCATCTTACCTATCATGTCTCTTTCCAAGATAGTCCAAACACTTTCTAAGCTTCCAAACCCATCTCCCTTTCCCCATCTTCCAAACATTCTCTGTGAATAATTTCTGTGTTAATATTTTCCAGATATGATCTTTCTAGTATAGTTCGAATTCTCCGGGGCAAAATATTCTTTTCTTTCACGGGACTGTTGTGTATTTCTGTGTGTCCATATGAGTATGAGAGAGAAGGAAAATTTCACCCCAAGTAGTTCTCCTCTTCCCAAAAATGAAGTAAATAGTTTTCTTATTCTGAAGATCCTTGTGACCTTTTCATCATTGGCACAGCCATCCTGTTCCCAGGTATGGAACAGGATATAAAATGTGGCTGTTGGGAGGCTAGGAGACACTTGGGGAGAAGACTGGACAGCACTAATAGTTTAAGTTTGCTGGGTAAGGAGGCTGGGATCTTGGGTAGGTGTGAAGGGGCTGGTTTGGGAACAAAGGCAGCTGCTGGTCAGGAGGGAAGCCTAGTGCTGGCAGCTGGGTGTGGAGAGGCTGAAGTAGAGCAGGGAGGGAGGGCTGGGACTGCCAGGGGAGCAGACTTGCTGAAAGGACATATTCAGTGGTTGGTTGTATGTGTGGTTGTCTGTGACACAGCTGATGTATGAATAATTACTTATCATTTTCACTATTACACGTGAAAATGGGGTTTCCTTAAGACTTATTTTACTGATTGAAAATCTGGGATGCAAAGCTTGAGCTTAGATGTCCGTACTTACACATCTAAAGTTGGATATATGAAGGAGTGGCCTTATGTCCACCGATGCCAACTCCTCCATCTGCTGTTGACTTAAGCAATTAGTGCAAGTATTCAGCACATTTTACTAATCAGCCATTTGCAGACTGATTCAGAGCCTCCTACAGTCAATGTATATCTTTCCTTGAGGTGTTTTTTAGTACCTTAATTTAGCTGCTGGCTTTTAAAACTGCTGGCTTTAGTAACCATTCTCACTCACGGAGTGAATTAGTAGAAGACTTACTGATTTAATTCAACTTCCCTGCTTTTAAGTGAGCTGGGTGCTTCTTCTGCCTGCTTAGAGCACTTAGTAAGAAAATACTGTAATTATATTGAAAAATTAATATGCCAGGTCAAGTCCCATTAACATCATGGAAAATGTTTTCGAAAGTGCCAACATAGGTTCAGAATGTAAGTTCCATTAAGTGTCTTTAAAGTTCAAAACCATCAATAATGTAAACAGTTTTGAAACCTGCAGACAAAAGATTCTGAAATTTTCATCTTAAAGTGCTCTTCATTAAGTAATAACACCTGGAACCCTGGCTAGCCTATCATCTTAGTCAATAACTGTGTATATATATATATATAAAGTACATATAATTATATAACTGAGTATATTAATGAACATGCTCTTCTATAACAGTTTTTTTTTTTTCTGAGAAAGCTTAAAGAAAGCAAAAAAAATTAAAAGCTAATTAAAAAGAGACTGCTAAGGATAATAGGTCTTCAGAAGGAAGAATATCTCCTCTGTACTTCTCTACAATATATTTTTAAAAATAAAAATATTATAAGCCTGGGAAAAATGTATAATGACCCAAACTTTGAAAAAGAGACACATTCTGAGAGAAGGGAGAGTTAGCATACAGACCCAGGCTGTTAATGGAAGAAAATAATTCACAATTTGAAATTCTTCTTCTGTGAAGAAGGTTACAGAGGCAAGAATGAAGATTTCCCTTGCATGAATCATTAATAAAGGTACTTGAAGAATGAGTCCTGATATAGCTTAAGACTCTAATGCTTTGTAACTATTCATTTCTATGCAGAGAAGATAAAATTTCAGAACTTCTCAATTAATGAAGCAAGTGGTAAATATAAAATTTCTCAGAAGCTAATCCCATAGTTAAGCAGCTGGTTATTTTTCAATTACTTTAAAGCTGAAATGCTAATTTGGCAAATATTATCATTAATGTTTGTAAAGAGAAATGAATTTTGAAAATGGGGAGATAGTTAGTGACTGTCCAGAAAATGAGAGGCACTGTTTCAAAGCAAGATGGCTATGAGAATTTATGCAGATGAGGTGAAGGAACAAATAATATAACTCTGTTTAGTATGAATACTGTAGTTGTACTGTGTGACACTAAAAATTCATAACATATTTTACATTATTTGTGGCATTTAAACAAAGTATGTTTTAAAACATCTGGGAGCTTCAGTAGAGTCAGCTGTACCACAGTTGTGAATTATCACTGCCATTTACCTCTTATACATGTATGTGTGTATATTTTGTCCCAAGAGCTTTGGAGCTGGTTATGTAATCCAATGTCCCTACTGACAGGAAGCATTCTGTATATTACTCCATATGTAATATGTCCTGTAACCTTTCAAAAAGTGTCCTTGCAAATGAGACAAGCTAGACAAAATCATAAACAGAGATGATATAATTTTGGAATTCAATACTTATTACAGTTGCATAATGTATTTGATGTAAAAATTAGATGCATATATTTTTGTCATCACTATTGCTACATAACATAGAATGTGAACAAAATAAATCATTCCTATTTGTTAAGTTGGTAAGAGCTTCTAACTAAAACAAATAATTATGTAGTTAGTATGATACAATTATGGGGCCAGTGATTTTCTGATATTCTATCTGTGTGTCATATGGATCAATGCTTATGTTCTTTCTGAAGGACTATTCCCCTTGTTCATATGGGGTACATCTTGTTCACAGCCAGTGGTTTTGGCATGTTCAGAGGAGTGTAGAAGGTAATAAATAGTGATGAAGAAAAAAATAAAGTGAATGTCTTGTATCCCCTCTGCACTTCATTGCATTGGTTTGAGCACTCTGTCATTACTCTGATGCTCTCCTAAAACAAGTGATGAGCTCATATATTCAAGGGGTTTCACGCAGAGGAAGACACCCACCGTGCAGCACGCCTCACTTCCTTCTAGCAATATTTGGCCAATAAAATCTCCAAACTTCCCTTATATGTCTCACATAAATCAATTTATCCACTGGCTACCATTTTCTTATCCCACTTGTCATATGGGAGAATGTTCCAAGAACATAATGCAATCTCACTTTCTTTCCTTATGCCCCTCATTTCTTCTTATTTTACAGAACCATTTTCTCTGCATGTCATAGGTTCTAACAACAGTTCTGATAGCTGTTTATTTAGCATTCACCTAAATATATTAGCAATTCAGGATTTAATAAATGATACATGTGGTAGCTGTGTAACTTTAAGTTTTATTCTCTAGATTTAAAATATATATTATTCTTTCCCTCACCATTCCAAGTTTGTTTCTCAGAACTCTGTTGGTTCTATATTTATTACTTTTTTCTCCTTCAGTATTCACTGCCTTGACTAGTGTTGTGCTTTCTCTCCCTATATGCATTCCTTTCTGGAATAAAGCCCATAAATTTGCAAAAAAAAAAAAAAAAAGGCATTCTCTTTAGAACATTATATACATGAGAGACTATATATGACAGTAAAGGTCTTCAAAGTCCACTGTACACTTCTGCAATAGTCATGTGCTCTCTACATTGTACTGTATTCCTATCAGATGTGCAGCTTTGCATTTTTCATCTTTTCAGTGGTTGATTTTATGTGTCTTGAAGCATTCCACATCTTCAGTACCTCTACTTATCTGCCATCTTTAGTCACTTCTGTTGTTCTGCATTTTTTCTTAATTAGATGTTTTATTGCATATTCTTCTGACAGTTGCCATCCTTAATTGCTTTTTCCACAGAAAAATACACTGTTTTTTTCACTCCCCCTGAGTCAATCACCTTTCTTTGCACTTCTGCTTAGGTAATATGTTCTACTTTTCATCATTATTTTCTTTTATTGTTGTTGTTCTGAAGGAATGAAGGTACAAAGAAAACTTCCCAGCCTTCCTCTCCTATTTTTCCCATGGGTTCTGCTCACCCACTGGCTACCTGCTGTAATTTTGTTGATTTCCCCTGTGTCCTGAAAATCCTCTTCCAGTTCCAGATGATCAGAAAATTATACTTTTTCCTTCAAGTTAGAGAATGGAGACAGTGATGCATTCTGCATTACCTTTAGATTGATTATGGTAATTTGCTTCACTTCTTATGCCCAGCAGAAGTGTGCTGTAAGGATGGCTGCAAGTTGAACACGTGTATACAGCATTCAACACAATGCTCTCTAAGAACAATTTTGGTGAGAGTGTATCATCACGCCCTCCTTTATGTCCCCCACTCTCTTAACTCTTGGAGATACTGAACTGATTTTACAGACTTTAAGTAGCAGGAGTCTGTATACATAGAGTCTTAGTGTACAAACCAAATTGCTCCCATCAGCAGCTGATAGTGATCCAACTGACTGTCTAAAAATTAATATTTTTGCTATATGATCTCTTTCCTTTCAGGAATGCCATAAGATGTGGATCAGCCCAGCAGAAAAGAGTAAAATCAGGCATTCATGACCTTTCCTAGCACCCTGTTGGAAGCTCCTACTTGGATGTCTGATTTCTCAAAAGTCTTTCATACAATTTTCTAACATCTTGATGAAGTGTTAGTATACTCTGATTTCATTCCTGTCCATACTGTAAAACGATTTTCCTTCTAACAAAAGTCCTTGCAGCTTCCTTTGGACCTCTTCAATGAAGCTCAGTGCATTACTGTTTAACTTTCGCTTGCTGATGATTCTTCAGCCCTGTGGCACTTCTTCAAGCCTAACTTTGGTGTCATAAAGTTTAACCAGTACTACCTGAGGTTCCCCAAATACAATGCTAAGAAAGCTAGTACTGCAGGTGTGATGAGTAAGGTGATAATCTGTTAACAATTCAGTTTTAAGAACGTATTTCTGATTATTCAGAGCACACATGAAAAGAAAGGGTCTTTAGAAGGAATCTAACTGAAAATGCAGACTTCTGAATCAAAATTCAACAAAAGGTAATGAAAAGACACTATTTTGTAGCCTTCCACTCCACCCCCCCAAAAAAAAAAAAAAAAGAGAGAGACAGATAAAAGGGGGCTGTATCTTTTTTTTTAGTCTTCTGTATTTTTTATGAATATGCATTTATCTGTGGAAATGGATGTATAAAATAACTCACCTTTTTCAGCAACTGCATATCCATGCATACTGTATAAACTGGTATAACTGTTACGTGTATCCCCAAATAGTTCAAGAATAGTTCTATCCAAGAAGGAGAGAAGAAAATACTCAGGACACCAATCGGGACTTCAGAATAGAAGTATTTCCATCATTCCCAATTTCCATGTATTTTCTCTACGTGTAAGACCACCATTACCATACTATGAAGGATTAAAGGTCTGTCTAGGCTCATATAGTATCTTTAGCAGCAGACAACTGGAATTTTATTAGGGGAAGGATAAATGAAACAGCAAGAACAGAGACTTCCAAAATCCAAGTTACATCTGGACTGTCTTTTTTTAATACATCCAGTGCTAGAACTGCTATATCCATGTCTGTGTCATCTCTTCGCAGCACTTGTTACACCTCTAGTCCCACAAGATCCTATAGCAAGGAGTTTCATATATAAGTTATATGTGGGAAAGTTGTTATTTCTTTTAAGCTTGCTACCTGCTTACCTTTAATGAGCTTTACAAGGCTTGGGTAAATCTGCCTTTTTGAATTGCTTCTTTAAAAATATCTGCAAATCTTGCCACATTGTTTCATTTTCGTGTCTTTTTTTTTTTTTTTTCTTCAGTAGGGTTATTTGGCCTGATCAAAATAGTGCTTTGTTTAGAGATTCCTATATTTGAAGGTCCAAAAGCACCATTATATTATTGTCGGAACTTCGGGGTAATTAAATTGAAGGGTTCCAAATGATATTTTTTTCACTGTGCCTACACTTTCTCTGTTGAACCATCAACTATTTGGATTTAAAGACTTGATGGAGAAGCCTTTATGCGTCACGTTTTACCAACAGTCAACTGTCATCACTGCTAAAATGGTGCACCTAGTTTTCTCTTCTGAATTTGGATAGCTTTTTGCCTTTTGCTGTTGCCTTTTTTAATACCTTTGCCTACTAGGTTGAGCAGCTTACCATTATCAAATTTATGTTGCCATATGGTTGCATATTTGCCTATCATCCGGTCATTACTGAAGCTTATTTTTGATTAACTAATATATTGGCAGCCTGCTGTAAAGTACTGGCATACTGTAGGCTGTAAATGAGACAAGGTTTGAAGGTAGAATTCATTACAGGAAATTAATACTAGGCAATTGGTATAGTTGGGAGAAACAAAATTTCAAGCATGCAGATCCTTCTGTTGGTCTGAACAGAATCAGCAAAGTTCAAGCCAAGTACAGACTGGGATAAACTTTTAATTTTAACCTAATGTGGTAATCAGACAATTTGGGAGAAAAAAGTGGTTGCCTTACATGATCACCTGCCCTGTGACCAAAGGGGCAGATAAAAATGTTAAGAATTCGTCTGAGCTAAAATAAGAGAGCAAATTATCAGCTGTGGAACACTGATAAATGAGTTGGAGGTCAGCTGCAGTGGAAGATTATAATGTGCCATAAAGCCAGTATTTTATTGAGTCCATGATTTCTGGTGCATACAGCAGTTCTGAACTTTTGTTCCCAGGCTCAGCTGTTGAAGGTACTTTGTGGTCTCTTTGAGGTTGTGGCCTGAAAGGTCAAAGTTCTTTTGTGAAAAATGTTCTCCTACTGTGAACTGGGCTGTTAATTAAATAAAAGCTATTACCTCCTGCTACAAACTTTGCCTCACTGTAAGGCATTTTTTCCAGGTCTCAAATAATTATTTTCTCAGTCTTAAGTTCCTTCTGGGTTGTTTTTTTAACAGTTTTGTTTTTTGGTTTTTTTGTGGGTTTGTTTTGTTGTTGTTTTGTGTGTGTGTGTGTGTTATTCTACGGATTCTACGCTGAAATATTTAAGGAGAAAATACCCTCTTTGTGTACCTACATGATTTTCTTGCTATACGTGTAAGGGCTGTGTTTATCCTCTTCACTGTAGTATTGCATTAAGTAGGGTTGTTTATTTGATTACTTAAGTAGAGTACCTGCTTTCTGGAAAACACTCTCCTGCTCTAAATTTGCAACTTAGCATTCTACCTTGTTACAATTTTACATTTTATGTGGATTCAAAGACAGCCTTTCCCTCAAACACTTTTTCAGTGCTAATTTCGAAGCATTGGTATTTCATAGCAATTCTTCCTTTGAAATCAGTCTTCTAAATGGAATATAATATCAAAATCTAGAAAAAAATGTTATTCTTTTCCAGGAAGGTGAAAAATTGTTTCCATAGCACTTACTACTGTCAGGCAGGAGGCATACATGATCTCATTACTCTGCTTGGTCTTGTTAGCTGACATTGTTCCATTTGTTACTGACCTGTGGGAAGGTAAACAATAGAAATCTATTGACTCAGTGCCAGGGTATTTTTCAGCTTATTACAAGTCAAGATTTTTTACATGTATTATAATAACAACCTATTTTCTTGCTGTGCATAAGCTCATGTGGGTTTGAAAGGCAGCAAACTACAGATTTTCAATTTTTGCAGGTTTCCAGCCCATTATTAAAAATTGTAAAATTCATAGATACATTGATATATAAAAGTGAAAATGTGTCTCTGTAACATGACAGACAAATAAACATGGAATGCAGGGATTAGAAATTACTTTTTCTTGTTTTTATATAGGACTAATATTGTCAAAAAGCCCGTGCTTTTTTCAGATGTCCCAAGACATGCTGCTACAAATCATTTCTACTACTGTCTGAAAAAGGATATGAGACCACAAATTATTTTTGTTTATAGATCCAGTTGACACCAGAAATATTATTTCTACTCAGTGCAGATGTCCATGTGCAGTGTCTCAAGTTGTGTGAACCCTGATCGCTCAAAGCTAGAGAATTTTAAACTTTGCAGCACCCTTTTGCATTTAAAAACACAGAGTACCATTTTAGGGGCAACACTTTCATGTTTTTATAAAGGATGTGGATGCAGAAATCAAATGTACATTAGTTAGATTGCCAGTGACATTAAACCAGGAGGAGCTAGAGGAGAGAAGAGCCTTACAGAGGGATCTGGATAGGCTGGAGAGCTGGGTAATCACTGTGTGAAATTTAACATGAGCAAGTGGCAAATTCTCCACCTGGGACAGGGTAATCCCAGTTATATGTACAAAGTGGGGACAAGAGGCTGGAGAGCAGCCCCACAGAAAGAGATCTAGAGGGTTGGGTTGATGGTAAGTTGAATGAGTCAGCAGTGCGCTCTGGCAGCCAAAAGGGCCAACTGTGTCCTGGGGTGCATCAAGCACAGAATAGCCAGCTGGTCAAGGGAGGTGACTGACCCACTCTTCACCGCACTTGTGCGGCCCCACATCAAGTACTGTGTGCAGTTTTGGGTGCCTCAATGCAAGGAGGACATCAAACTATTAGTGTGTCCAGAGGAGGGCGACCAAGATGGTGAAAGGTCTCGAGGGAAAGACTTATCAGGAGCAGCTGAGGTCACTTGGTTTGTTCAGCTTGGAGAATAGAAGGCTGAGGGGTGCCCTCATCACAGTCTACACCTTCCTCAAGGAGGGCAGCAGAGGGGGAGGTGCTGATCTCCTCTCTCTGGTGACCAGCAATAGGACACCAGGGAATGTAGTGAAGCTGCATCAGAGGCAGTTCAGATTGGACATTAGGAAAAGGTTCTTCACTGAGGGGGTAGTCGATCACTGGAACAAACTCCCTAGGGAACTGGTCAGGGCTCCAAGCCCATAAGAGTTCAAGGAGTGTCTGGATTATGCTCTTAATTGTATGTTTTAGTTTTAGGCAACCCTGCAAGGAGTAGGGAGTTAGACTTGATGATCCTTATGGGTCCCTTCCAACTTGAGATACTTTGTGATTCTGTACTGCACCAACTTACTTCCTGCCAGCTACCTGGTAGAAACAGCTGTAAACAGGATGAATCACAGTCATCCATATCTATCAGCTCCCAACCATCCCTCTAATCCATCAGCAATGAAAGCCACTGATTCTCTTGCAATAACTCAGTAGAAAGGTGTTTTCGTCTCTGACGGTTGAGCCACCACCCCTTCTTTATTTGGATTATATAAGAAATCTTTCCAGAACATATTTTAAAAATAACTGTTCTCTGTGTCTCACTGTAAGATATATTAGCACCATTATTAGATTTATGGACATACTCACAGATTGTATTCATGAAGATGGCTCTACTCAGAAATTAAGCCATCTTCAATCTAGTCAACATGCCAGTAAATATTCCCATTCCCTGTTCCCCAAGCTCCAAAAATAGACAGAAAATATCAAATCCATGCCAGAAGACTGGATTACTTTTCATGTGGTTTCCTCCTCTGCAATTGCCTCAGATAAATCTGAAAGGACAAAACAGTCTTGATCTATGTGGTACAGGAGCTTCAAACACATATACTTGAAAAAAAGATCTTTTCTTCAGCATCCTTTAGCTTCCTGTCATTTGTCCAGCTATCAGTCACTGCTGTAGGACCACAAGCTGAGGAGTTTCACCAGTCTTCCGCCCACCATCTCACAGGTGGATTTCATGGTGAAGCTGAATAAGGTCTTGCAGGTCATTGTGACCTTTCCCAAGATATGCTCGGTGCAGCCAGCTGTGCATTTAGGATGATGGTAACTTCACTGATAATGTACCAATTTGTTATATCCATTGCATTCTTCTTTTATCTTCTACCTATCTGCTCAAGGATAAGCTAATCTATTTCAACCAGTTTTAGTTACACATCACCACTACCTAGTTTGGACATTGTGTATCAAAATATTTCCTGTCAGTTTTTTTTCCCTGGCACCTTGCAATGCCATCCCTTTTCCAGACACTTCTATCAGTAGCCTGCTTCAACAGGAGAAAGGTTGGGGAAAGCCAGTATTGCAGTCAGTTTCCCAGCACATCATGTAGTTTTTTAGGAGATGGTTTCTGGTACCAGAAGATGGCAAATCATTGTGAATGCCTTCATCATAAGCAAAAGTGAGGTATAATGACTTTAGTCACAGTAACCCTGCCTAATCAAAACAGAGATTAATGTATCACTCTAAATGCTCAGGATGGCTGCTTATTTATATAAATAAAATGTTCTCATATCTGAATATTTTATAGTAGCTTTTCCACTACAAAGTCCTTACATACAGGATTTCTCCATAGCACAGAAAATCCTGATCAATGTTTTGGAAGTGTTGAGAATGTGCATAATAAAAAAATGGAGAATCTCTGTTTCCTGACCCAGACAACTGCCTGATTAAAGGGACTTTCAAAGAACCAAAACTCCCCATGCATATAATTTTCAACTATTGGACTCTGAAGAGGCAAGAACAACAGAATGCAGGTCAGATTATTACAAGGTCCACCAGTATCCTTCCTTCTCAAGTTAGTCAATAAATACGAAACCTTACACTTCAGCTGAAGTCACGCACGGGTGACTGTCACTCTTATGGCCAGACAAACCATTCAGGCATGTCTGGATCCATGTTAATCTTCTCTCCTTCATATGAGTCATCTGTGATAAGGAAATGTAGAGAAGATTAAATTTCTATTAGATGGATGTATAACTGGTTGGAAAGCTCTTCTCAAGAAACAGTTAATTATGCTTCACTGTCAGACTGGATGCATTAAAGCATGTTCTCCAGGGACTACACAATATTTAATTCATGATTTAAAAGATGGCATTAGCATTTAATGGTAGTGATACTACCTGGGAAAATACTACAAAATAGCATTATGATCTTAATAAATTATTTTAAGAATTTGGTTCAAAGAATGACATGTAATGGCAATAAAGATGAATGCTAACTTCTGTGTTTATATAGAAGTAATCTTTTGCATAAATGCAAGTGAGGTGGCTGCCCCATCCCTGGAGGTGTTCGGGGCCAGGTTGGATGGTGCTTGGAGCAGCCTGGTCTGGCAGGGGGTGTCCATGCTCATGGCAGGGCTGTGCTGCCGTGGGACACGAGGAGCCAGTTGGAAGGATTCTTTGCAAGTGAATGCCTTCAAAAATAACCTCAGTCAGGTCCTAGGACACACTTGGACTGGTGCATGTGACCAAGCGGTGTCTCCTAGGAATGGTTGTAGGGGAGTTGTGGGATGCCACTGATAGAGGTTATTGCTGTAGGCACATTACAGGACTGGCCAAATCTTGTTGGGCAGCTGTGATATTCCTGTTTCTATCAGTCCCTTCCCTAACTTGTGTTTTAAACTGGTGATTAAAACTGTAAGAAGGGAGATTTAGGTTAGACATTAGGAGGACACTCAGCACTATGAGGGTGGTGAGACACTGGCCCAAGCTGCCCGGGGAAGTTGTGGAAGCCCCATCCCTGCAAGTGTTCAAGAGCAGGCTGGATGAGACTTGGAGCAACCTGGTCTAGTGGGAGGTGTCCTGGCCCATGCAGGGGGGTTGGAGCTAGATATCTTTAAGGTCTCTTCCAACCCAAGCTATTCTATGATTCTGTGACTCTATGATTCTATGATTCTATGATTCTATGATTCTATGATTCTATGACTAAGCAACAGTTCTGAACTGGAAATAGGTGGATTGCAAACACATGAGACAACAGTGGACCTTTATAAAAGATGTAACTGTTGTACTGGAATATAAAGAAAGGAGGATTATTTGTATAGCATACAGTGTTTCTTGTATTCTTCTTGACACTGGAAAAGGCTTCTCTCTGGTTTTAGGCACCACAACTGGAGAAGGATTCTGACCAACTGTACAGGTTCCAGAAGAGAACAAAAGAATTTTCAGAAAGCTAGAAAATACAGCTTGTGAGAAAATGTTGAATAAATAGATGTTGTTTCATCTAAAGAAGAGGAAACTGAGGAAATACATCTGTCTTCAAATATAGAAGAAGTTAAAAAGAGAAGAAAGTAAAGCCTTTTCTATGTCCACTGCAAAACATGTTCAGGTCAAGTAGCAACAGAAGTTTTCTAACTGTATTTTTGCTCTTAGATAATGAGGCACTGAGACACATGGTCTGGGGAAGTTCTGAAGTCCTCATCATGTTCAAGAACAGGCAAATCAGATATCTCCGAGCGATAGTTTTAAGTTCATTCTTTGGGCCAACAGTATAGTCATGATGACCTTTCTTGGTCTCCCCAGCCCCATTTTCTATTAATGTCTATGATTTTTTTCTCACAACTTAATTAGTAAGATCTGATCCTCCTTATTAGTTTGATCCCAGTTCCGTGGCCAGGGAGGCTGCAGTCCCGTCACTTGTGTCTAACGTTACGATTTTCACTTGTGAGTAAGCAGGAGAATCCCTATTGCCGCTCATGATAGGATAGCTGAAGCAGCTGTGGTAGCAAAGGAACGTATTTGTCTATCAATGCAATGTCCCAGGACTATGCTTTTCTCTCAATCTGTCAGGGCCCTGTGTGCACTAATAGGCCTTAATGGCCATGACCTGTGTCACTTGGGGCCCTGCCCACACCTGTGGACACAGGAGCCACAGTTGAGCTCAACCCTGGGCTTTTAGTCCATGCCTGAGCTATGCTGTATGGGTACTGATCTTCAGCTCAGCCACAGCCATGCCTGTAGATTACTACAGATGTTGATCCAGACCCTAACTGACAGATTGACTTCCCAGCTTAACCTCGGAGCTGTCTTATTGCTATGGACATGGAGATCAGTGGGCTGTGTTTGGTCATGGTTACTCTCACTGGACCCCAATCCCAGCCTGTGGATTGACAGCTTGACTGCAGATGTGCCTGATCACCATGAAGTCACTTGATAACATGCACTCTTGGTTGAACAAGCCTCAGGCCTGCCCGTTCCCCTGGCTGGGGCACTGTGGGGCTTGGCCCTGGCTGGCGAGGCCCCTGCACCACTGGCTGTGTTACTGCACTCAGCTCATGGCTACCCTTTGCTCAGGGAGCAACTAGCCTTTGTTGCACCCTCACACAGTCTGCTCATGCAGGACTTTGCAGTCCTCTGCCTTGTCAGTTTTGGGTTGTCCCATCTCATGCCATAGCTGCAGGAGAGGTCTTGTCACTAGAAGATCTGTGCTTTTCTCTTGGCAGGAAAGTTCTTGTCAACAGTATGAAGAGTGGTAAAAGATGCATGAAACTGGCCAAATGGGGGAGGATGTCAGGCTGATGTTGTCAGGTCAGCCTCCTACCAGGTGCCACTTGCAGTCATCCTTGACTGTTTGCTGGTACTAAAGAAGTTCATTTCCATCTTTAGTTCTGGTGAGGTTCTTTCCTTGTCAACTTTTCTTCTCTCTCCCTGTATCATATATGTATATGTGTGTGTATGTATATATACACACACACATAAATATTTACATATATCACCAGCTGTGCAAGTTCCCTGGCGGATGGTCAAACTATTACTCCTGCATGTAATCTTCAGGTGTCCACTGACTGAATCAAGTGATTTGCTTATGTCTCAGACCCAGATGTCATGGGTTCATCTTTGGAAGTGTTTTTCCTAGTTATGATTTCATCCAGGAATCCTGATGAGAGCCAAACCTTTTTTTGATCCAAGTGGCTTCCTTGAAGAAATTGTGTCACTGCACACCTGTCATAAGCTTCTCCTGAACATGGTTTTGGTCTCTTCATCTTATCTAAAGGACTGACATACTTCCATTCTTTCTTGAAGGAAGACATTTCTAGAGGCAGGGTGTCTTTGAACTTTTGTTGTTAAGAGGCCTTTGACTTTTTACCTCCACAGGACTAGGTCTTTCAGATCCAGAGTTGTTTGTGTCAACAGCTGAGAGGTTGAAAGTCAGGAGTGCCAAGCAGAATAACCACCAGAGAAACCTGTTACGAAAACACCAAAAAGGAGCCACCCTCTCAAGATTAATACACATTCCATCGGAGCTCAGTCTAAATTAGTGGCTTTCTTGAGTGATATCTCCATTGCTGACATCTGCTGAACTACTACCGGGAGTTCCCTCCACACCTTTACCAAGTGTTTTGCCATTTCAGAATCATCCAGGTATAATACAGTGTGTGGTAACATGTTTCTGCAGTGGTTAATGCATGAAGCATGCTAGGTCTCCCAACCAAGCACTGTGATTGTTAGGAGGAACAGCACTATAAACATAAATATGGATAATCTATATTAATAATTTCTGTTTTGAAGATTAAAACAATATTTACATACCAGTCAAAGAAACTGTCAAAGGTGTGCTGTTTATGAGCACACTCCCTTTACACACTCCTTCTCCACAGTGTTTGAGTCTTTCTCAGAAGTCTCAACTTTGGGATTCTGCAATGGAAAAGGAAGTTAGTCTCCACATTATGTATGTAGCAAAGCCAGTAAGCCTGATAGAGAGGATGTGGAATGTAAGCTAGTCTGGTGAATACTGCATGGACATGAAACTATCTGTCTCAAGGTTTTGCAGGTCATACAATATGCATGTATGTGTAAGATGGATGGATGGATGGGGAGAGGTATTTGTGAAATAACTTTCCTCTTGCTATTGCAGGTTTCACCTTAGAAAGTAGATCTTAATGCATGATTGTAAGAGTCCATCCTTTTGAACATGCATATGATAATGCTCACTAATAAACAGATTTTTATTTCTTGTAATAGGAACATTACTTCTTATTAATGTTTTTCATAGAAGAACAGAAGTTACCTTAGATATTGTGATTCCTTGAACAGTGATGAACTTCAGCAAAAAGATCAGCCTTTGTGATCATGCTGTCATAAGGCTTGACATCACTGCTCTTGACTGGACCCTTCTCTTCAAGTAACACTACTTATTTCAGCAGCAGTATTTGAAGAGAATGCTTCACAGTATGAGAAAGGGTGGTACAACTTGGCCTGTAACCCTTTACTGTGAGATATCTGGGGGGCAAGGGCAGGGGCAAGAGCATTTATTTCATAGTAGAGAATAATATTGTCATAGTATCATAGTAACATTGGAAACAGTATTTTAGTGAACTACAGGGTACACTGTAATACACAGATAGACACACTGGAATGAAGTGAAGCTCGTCCCATTTGGATTTCTTCCATCTAATTTTATTTTCCGAAGATACATCCATTCTTGCACAAAGAGGATAATCTAGGCAGAGCTGAATACAGTCATAGCCCCTGAGTGAAAGGTTTGTTTTTATGGCTGGGTCTTTCTCAGGGCCCAAAAATGAAACAGGAAACTCTTGTGTCTTATCATGTACGTATGCACATGGGACTGCCGATCTTCATTTCACTTTTTCAAACATTTTTTAATTTTAGTTTGTGAATATTGTGTAATTGTGTTTCTTTTTGTTTGTTTCTTTCAGAGTGTTCTAATTGTGGAGGTAAGTCAGGTGTTTATGTCATATAGTACTTACATAAAGTCACATAGTCAAGTCATGATTGTGTGTTCAGTTTCTAAAACCTTGTCTGTGTTTACATTTCTTTAGCTTGGATGTGGCGAAGAGGGAGATGGGCTAATTTGCTTAATGATCTCAGTTTTTTTGCAACTGCATGACAGATCAAACTACACTGCTGCCACACTCATTTGCCTTGTGATACCCAGGAGTCTTTGCTTCTGTGTCATTTGATTTGTTCTTTCTATGGTTTCATGAACTCCTATTCTGTAAGTTGTTCTGTTCCTTGGAGAACAATTAATCAACTGCAATCAATCATAGAACAGTTTGGTTGGAAAAGATCATCAAGTCCCACCATTAACTAGTACTGCCAAATCCACCACTAAACCATGTGCCTAAGCACCACATCTACACATCTTTTAAATATCACCAGGGATGGTGACTCAACCACTTCTCTGGGCAGCCTGTTCCAGTGCTTGACAACCCTTTTGGTAAAGGAATTTTTCTTAATATCCACTCTAAACCTTCCCTGGCACAACGTGAGGTAATTTCCTCTTGTTCTGTCACTTGTTACTTGGGAGAAGAGACAAACAACCACCTTGCTCCAACCTCCCTTCAGGTAGTTGTAGAGAGTGATAAGGTCTCCTCTCAGCCTCCTTTCCTTCTGGCTGAACAACCCCAGTTCCCTCAGACGCTCCTCATAAGACTTGTGCTCTGCACTTCTCAGTTGCATGATTTTGAAATCGTAGCATAGCTCTGCACATGCTTTACAACTTCAGGGTTTTTCACATGGTGGTCAACAATGTCAGTCATTCCCTCGAGTGCCCATGACTCCTGCTTATCAGCATTGCATCCTGCAGTGTCCCCTGGGGAGGATCCATCACAGATATGTTGCTGGTGTAAAGCAACAGTGTTCAGCTGTAGAGGAAGATAATGTGTCACCCCACTGATGCTGCAAATTCTCTCATAATTTATGTAGATAATTCTCTTTTAAAATGTTGGAAAAGCAACTAGGATGGTTAGAGAGCACATGAGGATTTGACTGGCAATTCAGGCCCAGTCTGCTTGTGTAGAAGTAAGCTAGATGGTGTAATGAAGGAAATTTATAGATGTTGGAATGTCTTTTCTTAGCAAAGGAGGGGAAAAAAGTCATCAGCCACAGAGATAGCTGGTTACCTGAATAACTGCTAGGAGCTCCATATTTGCTGATGTCAACTGCTGTAACAGAAACAAAAAAATGTCTACAGCAAATTCTGTTATTCCTATTAGATAGCTGGGGAGCAGAGATAAAAGCGTTGCTAATGAAAAATCCACGCCCACAGATTTCAGGGTCAACAGCTGCTCTCCAGGTCACAGTCAGTTTTGTAGCCAGGTGTCTACAGATCTCATTCAGGTCAAGTTGAGTACAGTAGCTCTGGTGAATACTCATTTGTGCTGGACTAGTAAAACAACAACTAGGGCAGATTTAGCCCTGACATGGAGAGATGTTGCCATACCGCATTCTTGACCATAATACAAAAAGTCTGATCCCTGCATCCTTGTAGGGGCAAGTAATCTCCAGTCCTGTGTTGCATCCCAAGTACTAGAAACAAAACTATTTTCAAGAGGAAGTGGACCATCCTTTAAGTGATGATTTTATGAGTAGAAAGTGCTTGTTCCAAAGAGTGTGAGCTCAGTTATAACCTTTATTGGATGTGGCTCACAATACACTGGGAAAAATACATTGTTTCCACAAAATAAGGTGGAACTGCTCAGTCATTGTCCAGATTTCCTCTTTTCAGCTTTCCTTTGTTTTTTGCTTATTCTGTTTTTTTCATGTTTTGTAAGGATATTGTTGGAACTGGAAGGACTATGAAGGTTCTGCTTAATAATATAGAAAAATACAAGCCAAAAATGATTAAAGTGGCAAGGTGAGTAAAACGATCACCAAAGTTAGTAATTAGTCTAGCCCAACATCTTCCCGTGGATGTTCCCATTCTGAGATCCTGCTTTAACACTATGCTGCAGGATGGCATAGGGAGCTCTGCAGAGGAGCTGCCTGAGTCACTAAGAGGAGGGTGGAGGAAAGGAGAGGAAATGCTTTTGTATAGTTCTGCAGTGGCAGTGACCCTTCAGCCATGTCAAGACTGGCACTCATGGACTTTGAAGGGGAACACACCCATCTCTTCCCCACCATCAGGACGTTGTCAGGAGGAGGAGCAGAACAAGACCAATGATTCACATGGCTTGGAAGTTTTTTGATAAAGGCAATAGTTTTTATGCATGTATCCAGTTAAATATGTAGATTTACATGGGGTTTATTTTGTTTTTAATTACAGCTTGTTGGTGAAAAGAACATCTCAGCCTGATGGGTACAGACCAGATTGTAAGTGTTGTTGTGAAAATCTGTACTTGACAGTACAAGAAGTTACCATTACTCTACCACTTGCCTTTCATATCATTCTGTGGACTGCTAGAAGCACTGTAAAATATCAGTTGTCAATGGGACTGTGGGATGCAATGGGAGGATTTGTGTAATTGTGGTTTAGAAAGCTTAGCCTCCTTATAGTCTGATGTTTTCCGCATAGTACTAACTTTATAAGGAAGTTATGAAAGGGTGTAATTTTATCCATGAAAGGTGAGTGGTTTTATCTTCTGTCTCTGACAAACTATATAGAAGAGAAAGTCCAATTATTCCTTTTCCTTCCTCATTGCATGTCTTTGGAGGAGCTGCAGGATTCCATGTGAACATGAAAGGTGTTTTATTGTGACATAGTTATTCACAAGTTTTACATTTTTATAACAGAATAACTTTTTTTAGTATTCTTTGAAAAGTATCATTGCTTAAAGAGTAAACAATTATAATTAAATCCCACCCCCCCAAAAAAGTAGAAGATAAATTGGGCTTTTAAAACTCCTCCTACTGCTCTGTTTGTGCCACACCAGCACCACTTATCTCTGAACTATTGGTACTTGTATTGTGCTACGGTGAAGAGGTAAATAGAGCTATACCAAGCCATTTTCATTTTGGACTTATTAGAATAAATTATATAATAACAGGTATGTGGCTAAATACTGAAAAGAATAGATCTCTCTAGAAGACATCAGCCAGTATTTGCTACTGAAGAAGGCCCTGGACAGCTGAGGTGGGGAGGAGGGTAGAAGGAGAGTAGGCAGGTGAGTACCAGGAGGCAGGAGGAAGGGTCTTGATTTGGGATGTGGGAGACAGGGAAATTTCATGAAGCAAAAGTTACATGATGTTGGACATGGCCCTGAACTTTTAGCCCAATAGGCTGAACTGTGACCCAAACATTTTGTGGTACAACTTTTTATACACTGGTATTTTTAACATTTAGAATGTAATCCAGTAAATTATAGTATATATTTGACTGGATTCACTAATGTTAAACATATAAAAAAATACAACAAAATTACTTCATGAAGGGTAGCTTAATATTTTTATGTAATAACTTGTAAAATGAAACAGGTTTTATCCTTGTTTGTTTATACTGTGATTAGTTTTATAAAACATCCGAGATCACTCCTGTATATCAGTGACAGTGCTGTGTAATTTCCTCACTTACTCAAATCTTTGATTCCAAAGCATCTATTACCCATAATTTTTACCAAATTAATAAATTCCTTCCTTGAATACCTGTAAAATTTTTTATGCTGATCTATTTTTGTGTCCATAAGGTTGTGGTTTTCTCTAGTTTATAGGTAAACAATACAGAGAGAGTCTGAGTTGTTTTACATAGTGCTGATACCTCACAAAACTCCACACT
The DNA here is from genome assembly GCA_020745705.1 of Hemiprocne comata. NCBI lineage: Eukaryota > Metazoa > Chordata > Aves > Apodiformes > Apodidae > Hemiprocne > Hemiprocne comata. The sequence goes on from CM036587.1 coordinate 18,955,391, forward strand.
CAAAGAGCCATGTCTCTGCTTAGCTTGAAGTGTGTTGTGTGATTCAGCTGCCCTGCATGCATTTGCTTTGTTAAGCATGTGCATGAGTCTTCATAAGGTTGGGGCTTTAATTTAAGAAGCATTTGAGGTGTTTTGGTAGCATAATACACAAAGTAGTTTTTACTGTTCTCAGAAGAAAACACACAGACCTCTGAAAGTTACTTCTGAATTAAAATTCTACTTTTTTTTCATCATTAGTGTGATACTAGACAGTTGTCATCACACCCACATACCAATGGAACTTCCACATAGGCTCATTTTTTCAGCTCTGGTTTTGTCTTCCGTCCACCCTGTGTCTGCTGTGCCACTGCTCATTGTGCTCAACTCTCCCACTCTCCACTGACTATTCACATCCCTGTCACAAGCAGCCTGTGAGTGGGGACTGGGTACAGTGCTGCTGCTGACCTTGGTGGCTCACAGTCAGAAGTAACATAGCCTGGACTATGTGCAGCTGTAGTTTGCTTGTCAGAGAACCAACACACGAACTTAAGGGCTATGTAACTGCAACTGATCTTGTATTGATGGTGTTTGTTGTTTGTCTCAATACAGATTATGGATTTGAAATTCCAGATTTGTTTGTGGTAGGTTATGCCCTGGACTACAACGAGCACTTCAGAGATCTAAATGTAAGTTTATTTTAAAAATAGTTTTAAAAAATCACTGTTTTCCTTTTCCAGGGTGTCTTAAGTACCCCATAATTTGCCTTAATGTCATGGTTGGAATCCTTCCAGTGAATGTAGAAATCCCTGCAAAACCTCAAATAATCCCAAGGAGTCACTGCTCAGTGCTGTGAACTGTTCCTTCCCATCTCTTCCCCCTCAGAGCAGAAGTCTCTGCTACATTCCATCTTCTGTCAGCTTAGGACCTCACAGATCCACCATTCCCACTACATGCAGAGACAGCAGTAAAATGTGAAACACAGCTACAGTTCAGACGGGTTTGGACTTTCACTGCTATGTTACCTGCCCCTTTTCTCAGTGAGATAATGATGGAAAAAAGGTACAAGCCTTGCCTTTGTTTCCTGTGGTGCTCCCAAGGGTGGACCTCAAAACTGGAAATTGCAAGTGGAAAAACTTGCTGTAGCTAGAAAGTGAGATCAGAATTCAATTCCAGGTCTCTGGAAAGGAAGGGGTAATTACCAGATCACTAGAATGGTCACACAGAAGTATTTTTGGACAATTAATTAATAACAATGTAATCAACCATACTGTTGCAATCAGTGTTATCTTTGTTTCAGCACATATGTGTTATCAATGATAATGGCAAAGCAAAATACAGAGTCTGAAGCAGTAACATCCTCACCTGAAGATTTCTAAGCTCTGTGAAGCAGAAATTTTACTACGCTCCCTGAAGCACCTCCCAGAAGAGCAGTTCAACTGACTTGTGTTTCTTTTGACTCAGTGTAATACAGGGTTTACTCTAGAGATAGTGATTAAAATTTAAAGAAGTGAGAGCTCTTATCAAAAATGTGAAGTAGAGGGCTTTTAAAGTTATTGTCTTTTTTAAGTATTAAAATTACTGCGTAAGTTGCCTTTTGTCTAATAACTTGTCTGCCTCAAGTCTCACGGTGAATGCTTTTTTACTTTGTGCAATCTGTCGTTGTACCCACTGCAGTTCATGTGCTTCAGGTGTTGTGTGAGATGATTCAGAAGTGCCATTGTGTGCATTAACATTATTTTACAGAATTTTACTGAGTTCAGCATCCCTTTAGCCTTGGTCAGATATGCTGCTGCCAAACTGAAAGCATTATTTTGATTTAATTCCACCATTCAAAAGTTTCAGCTGAAGCTGAATGTTGCATGGTAATGCACTTCGGGCAGTCCATTACTGCCTCTTCCACACAGAAGTTTTAGCTCTCAGAGTGCACTGAACTAGAGTGCTAGTACAAAATAAACCTTTGCAAGACACTGTTGATCTGAAATTGGAAGATGTTGTGTAACCATAGATCTAGCCTGTTTAATGTGCTGAATTTTAATCGAGATAAAACAATGCCAGGCAGGTTTCAATTTCTGCATAGTATCCTTTTACTGCTATAGGACACAAACAAGTAAAAAAATTAACATAGTGTTCTCCTATGTGTATATTCTTAATTAAACCTGATTAAGCACAAAAGTTTATGCTGCTCAGACAATTGCTCAGCTATTATTTGATTTTGTACCATGTCTGAGTTGAGACTTTTTGTAACCGTTTGTCTTTTTTAAGAATACAGATCTGACAAGGTTGGAAAAGACATAGAAAAAAAGAAGAAAAAATTATAGGAAAACACAGAAAACAAGTTAACCCAGGAATAGTCTAGAGATTCCTTTCTTCCCTTACTGTGTTTGAAGTTTGTTAATTTACGTGGTGTATTAAGTGTGAAAAATTTAATTCCGTACTGAATGTAACAGTTCTCAACAGCTTCCCGAGGGAAGCCAATGCAAAGTATGTAGCTGTGTATCAATAGCATTCTAAGAGGCAGATTGTTATTAGCTTCAGGTTCTGTAAACTAATAAAGAAATGCTAACGACACTTACTACTTTGCACAGTTGTTTATTTTCCTACTTCAGCATATTTCTCACATCCCATAAAAGCTCTTCAAAAATAAGCATTTAGCTAATAATCTAGACATACCTTATGTGTGTACCCTGTGGCTCATAAACTGCTCTTATTTGCATAAAATCCATGATATTAATGACACGAAGAAGTAAGATCAAAGAATTATTGTGCTTGCTAGAAAAATGCTTTAGCCCTCTCTTCTTTACTCTTTTAACATGTATTTTTGAAGAGTTCTGTTGAAAAGCTTTTCTTCATATAATAACTTTGTTCCATTTTAGAGAAGAAAGCACACCCACATGGCCCCTGGAAGAAGCTGGTGAAAAGAGTTTAATCTCTTTTTCTTTTATGAGGGTGTTAAAGTTTTTCTTAATGCTTCTGATTTCTGTGACTTTATTAGTATGGACACACTTTGTAGGCAGACATGCTTAGGCTTAGGCTCAGTCCAAGAGATCCACTAGGTTATTTCCTTTTTATCTCTCTTCTTCAAAAGGCACAGTCCCATTCTCCTTGCTACCATCATCACTCTTCAACAACAACAAAGTAAAAAGTGAATGAGTGTGAAATCAATGTAAAAATACGAAGTACTGGAGAAGCACATAATTCAAACTGTGTTAAATATGTTTCATTGGAAGATCCAGATTATTTCAATCTACATACCTAATAGAAAAGTGCACAGTTACAGAAAAAAGAAAAACTAGAATATTTCTTCAAATGAATTTTATTTCCTCCTGCCACCATATTTTTAATGTGTGTGATAAAGCATCATAGAGATTTCACTAGTGAATTTACATGTACAATTATACTGTGAATAAGAGGTGTTTTTCTCTTCTAATGTCATATTTGGGTTTTGTACCTATAAATATATCTGAGCATATGCAGATGTTTTTCTTGCCATTCCCCATCACTCTTTGCTTCCATGTGAAAAATTGGCTTTCAGTTACTTTAATAATCTGATTCCAAAATGTCATTAGTGTAACAGAGGGGACAGGTAATTATGCATATATGTCTTATTAATATTTGGTCTAGTTTTTTCAGTGTGTTCAGATGTTCTTAAAAAAATCCCATGATTTTTCTGCACCTGTCTCCTGGTTCAACTAGAGTGTGGTTCCCTGTGTCACAGTGTACTTGATTAAAAGGCCACTAAACATTTATTCAGTTGCAGTTGCACCCTGTGGCCCACAAAGCAATGTCACTTTTTCTAATCAGTTCAGCAACATCTGTTACTGAAGAAGAGAGGATGTTCTTGATAATCTGTTATTTTTTTTTATATTGTGTTGAAGTGTTTGATGGGCATCCGTTTTTATCTCAGTTTTACTTCACATGCATTCTTACCACTAGCACCCTTTCCCTACCTGTTCTACAAATCAACATGGGCAGTAGTTTGGTTTAAAGTTACATAAATGTTTAGCAGCCATCAGGTTTCAGACTTCATATTCAGTTCATTCATGCTTACACCTCATCTCATTCCAAAATATCTGAAAGTGATTTTCTGGAGAGAAAGCCAAAGTAGGAAGAATAATTCCTGCAACTTGTTCAACTGAATATAATCTAGGATTTCATGTTACAAACTATAGATGTGGTCGTAGTTTCTGGTTAAAAAACAGAATTGAAAAAGTTTGAAGGGCGTGTAATGAAAATATTTTTTAAATTAAATCAGCTGCTGCATTTTTGTATTTATAGTTGAATGAAGTAGAAAATAGTGTTTGTTTTTTTGATTGCTTACTATTAGTCTTATATTTCCTGACCATATTATGTTAATCATGAAAGTTTTATTATTAAATTTCTGTAATATAAAATTCCAACATTTCCCCCCAATATACTGTACTATCTGTATGTGATATTCAGCTGTAGAACAGTTTCTGATCTGTGAAAAGGTCAAATCATCACAGTTTATACACAGTAAAATGCTTAACTCGGAGACGTACTTACATCATGAATCATAATTACTGTGCTGTGGCGAGAATAACATTCATTTCAATAAAAATATTGAGGTTTTAAATTTTAATATTTCTTTATACTGCAGAAAATAAAGGCAAAATCAGCTTCTCTACATATGTTTGCATTCTGATTTTCTGCAGATAAATAGCAGTGAACACCTGTATTATAATCAAACTTGTACACATGCAGACTGTAATTGAATCTAGCTACCTAGAACACTTTAATTTTCAGTTTTGGTTAAAAATAAGATAAGAATCTCAAACATAAAAAATTACAGGGTAGCACAGCAAGAGATGGAGGGATCCTTTCCCCTTTGTAAAATCATCACATTTGGGAATGTTTTTCTTTTCTTTTACTATTTTTAATATTTTCCAAAACCTGTGACAGTCTATGTACAAAGAGCTGAGATGAATGCAATATCTAAGTGTACTGTGAAAGGTAGCTTAAATTCTCTTCCTCCTTAGACTGGAGGGAGAAGTATACACATACAAATTTATGTAGGTGTGTGTTATCTCAATTTAATCTTCCCAAAGTTAGCTCCAGCTGTACAAGATAACTAAAGAGGATGAGTCAACCTCCTTCTGTGCATATTTCAGTGGTCCTAATAGGAAACCTTGTAGGTAAGAGCAGCAGAGTGTAAGGTACTTTACCCCTCCTTTCCAAAAAATTAGAATAAAGTAGAGGGAAAAGAAAAGCTTGCTCCCCAATTTCATACACTTTTTGCAATTATACATTTAATGCTATATGCCTTCCTCTGGGAAGTCAGCCACACACAGCCATCCCAGCACCTGAACTAGCAGTGTTTGTACCATGAGGGAATGACTGCTGTGTTTGCAAGGGATATTCAGAGGAGTGACAACACTGCTATGACACATGGCCAGCTAGAAGAGATTGGTCGCAAGGATAAACTATAGTGTGGGATTCTTCTGTGGTGGTGAAGGGATAATTCTTTGTTAAGAAAGAGCAATATTCTGCACTTACCATAAATCATAGAATAGAATGGTTTGGGTTGGAAGCAACCTTAAAGATCCCTTTAAGTTCCAACCCACCTGCATTGGCAGGGACACCTCCCACTAGAGCAAGTTGCTCAAAGCCCCATCCAATTTGGCCTTGAACACTTCCAGGGATGGAGCATCCACAACTTCCCTGGGCAACCTGTTCCAGTGTCTCACCACCCTCATAGTGAAGAATTTTATCCTAATGTCTGACCTAAATCTACCCTCTTCCAGTGTAAAGCCATTACCCCTTGTCCTCTTGCTACAAGCCCTTACAAAAAGCCCCTCCCCAGCTTTCCTGTAGCCCCCTTCACGTACTGGAAGGCTGCTATAAGGTCTCCCTGAAGCCTTCTCTTATCCAGGCTGAATAACCCCAACTCTCTCAGCCTGTCTTTGTAAGAGAGGTGCTCCAGCCCTCAGATCATCTTTGTGGCCCTCCTCTGAACTCGCTCCAGGAGCTCCATGTCCTTCTTACGTTGGGGTCTCCAGAGCTGAACACAGTACTCCAGGTGAGGTGTCACAAGTGCAGAGTAGAAGGGAAGAGTCACCTCCCTTGACCAGGCTTCTTTTGATGCAGCTCAGGACACGGTTGGCTTGCTGGGCTGCAAGCTCACATTGCTGGCTCATGTCAAGCTTTTCATCAACCAACACTCCCAAGTCCTTTTCCTCAAGGATGTTCTCAATCCATTCTTCACCCAGCCTGTATTTGTGTTTGGGATTGCCCCAACCCAGGTGTAGAACCTTGCACTTGGCCTAGTTGAACTTCATGCAGTTTGCATGAGCAATGATGAGAGGGAAACAATAACCAAAACGGGGAAGAGAGTGCTAACGTATTGGAAACAGGTTGTCATTTATTTTGCAGAAAAGATTGAGAAGACTGAATATTTTTCAGAAGGGAAAAAAGAGGCTGTCGGTTCTGAGTGAGGCTCGTTAAGCCCATTGAAGGTTGTTAGCTGTAGTTCAGATATTTACTTGTGCTGTTATGAAGTACTGGCTGACACTGCCTTCCTTTCAGTCGATAAACTAGTGCTTGGTTTCTTTGTACCTTCACAGGAACACGTGTATCCGCAGCTGAACTTTTCACTGTTGCCAGTAGTTGTTTTGGAACACAAAGGGGGTTCCAAATCTGCAAAAACATAGACTCAGGTAGTTAAATACTTTACTGTCATGCCTTGTTCCTTCTGCTGCTGCACGGAGCAATGAACTAATGACAAACTACTGCAGTTTGCAGTACAGCAATTTATTTGTAATACTACGATAGAAAAATGTTTGGATACCATTCAAAGGCTGACCTTTAGTTTGTTTCAGGAGTGGCATAAAAGATTTCCCTTTTTTTTCCGTAGCAGAAAGACACAAAAATGACTTGTAGTATTATGATCTAGCAGTCTTTCTTAGACCTGCATGATTTAGCCTCTGATAATGGTAAGAAAATCTCCTTTCTTATCATGATGCAGAATTTCATTACTGTGTATCATTAATACACGTTCCAAAATCCATTGGTCTTACTGCTAATAAAGCTTTGTACACTTGTCAAGCACTAAGTCATGAGGTTATACAAGGGACAACTCTACTGCTGGAAGATGTGTCTTATGCCTTAATAGCTATTGGATTTGCATAGAAAAACATTGGAATTTAGCTGAGACGTTTTGGAACCAATACCAGAAAGAGTTTTCTCAAAGTGCCTTTTCTCAGTAATTTTCCATTTTGCTGAACTATTAGAAGTATTAATCTCTTTTCTTCAGATTGCTTTTCTCCAGTTACACCCTATTTTTATGTTGTGTTCTCTCCTGGTATCTTTTGACCAAATTCTTGACAGTACTGTAGTTTTCATGACACTCACAAACATTTGTTGTTTTCCAGGGAAGAGAAGCCCTTGTTCTGAAACATTGAGGGGTTAAGCATCCAATAAATTTTTAAGGGATTTCACTTTCTTGGGTGGGTGTCTAGCTGCATCCTTCAGTGATAATGTCCCTTTGAAAAATCTGCTTCTTGCTTAATCTGGATAGACAGGGAAAACATGCAATACCACAACTTGGGATGAAAACAGGAGGTACCAGAATAAAAAAAGCAAGGCAAGTACAATTGTGTGGGCATTAGTATCTCTTTGTCTTTCTGAATCATGCAAGTGTTGTTTAATTGATTTATTTGTTTGGGTTTTCATGAGAATTATTGCAGTAGTGTTTCTGCTTTTTCTTAGGAAATTTGGAATGAGGTAAGAGTGCTCAAAATGTAGCTTTTGGAAATAACAGCTCGGCATAAACACTAGCACCAAGAGACATAGACCAGACCAGATAAAAAAAGAATATTCAACAGTAGCATGAGCAGCAGAAGAGCCAAGGAGGGTAAAAAATGAAGTGTTATTAAAAAAACTTTAACTGTAGAGTGTTGATTGGAATGGATGCACCAGTGAGTGTACAGGAAGGATATTGAAATTGGTTAAATATGACCTGCTAAATGAGTGCAGAGATGGAAGGCTTTCTGCTGAGAGCCAGTTTGGTCCTGGGCCCATTTGTGCCATATGGGAAAGAAAACCATAATGAGATAAATTGTTTATCTTCCTCCAGAAGGCATTTCACGTACTAACATGATGCTATTAACTGCATTCACACTTTTAACTAGAAACACCCAATTTAAGCTTCCAGTACTATTTTGTCTAAGTTGTGTATGAAATAGTCTCAGCTCTGTCAAATCAGTCTGAATCTCTCCATGTCTTAAATGTAATCAACCACATTACACACCTATGTTACTCCATCTGAATAGACCTCAGTGTTGTTACTAACAGTCTCTCTGTCTTCTTATGTGAGGTTTTTAGGTCTTTCCATCTCAGGCTTTACCTGGTCCCTTAGATCTTTATTTCCATTTATCCTGATTCCTCTTAGTTGGGCAGAAACCAATTTACACACTCAACAAGTGCTGGAAACAAGGTAAAGGATGATCTGGAGACATGGCACAGAAACTGGTGAGTTCTCAACCCTTAGAGAAAACAAACTCCACGAACCACTGAGACACTCTGCTGGGTCACAGTTACTGGTCTTTCATGAGAGATTTTAAGAAAAGCAGCAAATACTTCTAAGGGGGGGGGGGGGGAAATCTCTGGTTTGTGTCCAAAAGTATCAGAGTGTAGAAGCTAGCTGGCTTGCGAGGCATGGAGAGAGGGCTCGGTCTGCCACCACCATGGCCCAAACGTGGTTTCATTTGCTCCTGGAGCTTAGGCAGCAGCTGCCCTGGAGGAGGAATCCAGCTCTTGAGACGCAAACCAGCACAACAAACGTCCTGCTCTGCTGCAGACTGTCTAGCTCCAGTACTCAGAAAAGCACGAGAGGGTTTATATCCAGGTCAGGTCTGGCGCACAGTTGATTCTGTCAGGCCTCAGTCATATCTTGCAGCAGCCTAGCCAAAATATGCCTCAAAATATTTTGATATTTTCCCCACACAGGTCACAAGCTGGAGTCCAAACTAGCGAGTGTTTTCCTGATTATGTTCCATTTATTTATAGAAAAAGAGTCAAATATAAGAACACATTTCCTGTGCAGAAGGGAAGAAGGAAGTCAAGGCATGTCACAGCCCTGCCTCGAAGTCTTTGGTTGAGCACAGACTTACCACAGTTATTTTCCATCCCTCAAACTGTGTTTAGACTTTCTCAACTTCAGCAGTCTTGGAGACATGTAAAATATTTTATGCAGAAGGACAACAGCATTTTGTGAAGTCAAAATAGGTTGTGAAAACTCTGTGTAAAGCTACTAAAGGAGAGTGTGTTCTCTGTGTTTGAATAGAAAACTAATGCCACAGCCTACGGGCCCCTTTCCTACAGAGAAACAAACCAACTGAACACAACTGCTCACACGCCCCGGCTTAAGCCCATACTGGGTCTTAGCAAGATTGGAGCAACAGTCTTTAGTTAGTATAGGTGTATGCATGAAAACAGTAACCTTTTCAATGTGGGTGTAATTCCAAACAGTCCTTTAGCCTCCTTTGGTATAATGGCATAGGCCCAAAAATAGGAATGCCTGTACTATTGTTAACTACAAGAAGTTAAAAAATGTTGGTACAACATTTAATCCATTATTAAATAGCATGGAAACGCAGTTGTGCAGTCTGTGGCAAGGCTCACCAGATGTTCATTCACCAATGTGGAATCACAGCTGTGGAGGCAGTTCTTCATTACCTGAGGAGAAAAAGGCACATCATAGCTCTTCTCAGCCACCATTACATAGACTTTCCAAAGCTCATAATAAAAACTTACAAGTCCCATTTCTAATCAGAAGAATAAAAAAAGGTAGAATATAAAATCTAGTTTATGAATCATAACAATCAACACAGAGCACATCTGCTTTTTTTCTGCCCATAAATGCCAGAGCATCCTCCCTTGAGGCTCCTCAGGGCCAAACCTGGCCTGCTGAAAGCCACAGTTTCATCCACACCTGCACACAATTAGCCTGACAGAGCTGACAGAACCTCCGTATCTTCCACCTTAACTTGTGAAGAGAAAACCTTCCCAACCTAAGCACTAAACCATGTAAAATTATTATATGTATTGCAGGAGTGGCCACAAAGTACTAGGTATTGGCTAAGCCTATGGTGTAACAGACATGGGTTGAACCAGGACAGAGATAGTGGCATTTTACTTGGCCATTTTTGGAAGGATTGGGTTGGGAGGATGAGGACTACCATAGGCTCTGTTTATGCAGCAGCTTGACTGCCTGGCCAGAAGCACGGTGCTCCCTCAGGACTCGGAGGCTCCTGTGGCAGAGAAGAGATGGAGATGCAGCTACCAGTGTCATCTCCAGCATCCTGCCGAGGTCTCCTGGTATTTTCCAAGCTCAGCTCTCAACGTTAGAACAGATGGGATTGTAGTTTAAAACTGTAAAGATGTAGGAGTTAGCTTTTCACTGAGAACAAGCTCTAAATAAAACAATGTTATCACGTTAACTTCTTGAAACATTCCTGCCCTTCTCCTGAGGGTTTCTGCTGCCCTCCTTGACTGCCAGTGCTATCTTTATTCGGCTTCTTTCTAGAACCAGTTTTTCTCATCCTCTGCTGACTCTTGCTCTTGTCCCCAGACTGTATATTTGACAGCCCAAAAATACCATTCCTGACTTACCATTCCCTTGCCAGCCCATGGCTTCAACTGAAATACTTGGGTGGGAAGTATTTTGAAAATCAAGGAAGCAGGTGAATTCCATGTTTAGGTTTAATCAAAATTATAGTACCAAGATTCTTGAAACACTGAAGCAACAAGGCCTGGCAAATGTCCTCTGCTGCTGTTGAAAGGAGCTGCTGCCTTCCCTCCTTCAGACATTTTTGACACGTAGGGAAATGTAGTGTTCCAGTAGATAGTACTGTATTTATCCATAACACAACTAATAGCTAACAGATAAAGAGCTGCAAACTTATAAACAATTATTTAAGAATTTAGGGGTTGGAAGGGTTTTGGCTTTTCTTTTTTTTAATTTTTTTTTTAAGGTTTCCTCTGCCCTGACACACTTTGCAGAAACCTTTTCACCAGAGCTGTTCTCAAAAGTCTCCTAATTAACTGACCAGGAAAACAAGCATTTGTGATTTGATATTTTGTCTATAGGTTCAACCAAGGTGAAAAATCCTGGGAAGTTGCCAAAACTCTTCTGGGTTAATTCAATGCAAAGTCATAATATCGAAATTGCTCTAAAAGTTAATTTTAAATATGCAATTGGGCATGTTTCACCATCTGCAGTAATTGCTTTGTGAAAGGCAAAAAGTAGTTCTTATTTATGTATAATATTCCTATAATCATTGAATCATAGAATCATCAAGGTTTGAAAAGACCTACAAGATCATCAAGTCCAACCGTCTGCCCTACAACCCCTAATAATGATTGTTAGGAGAAATGTGGACATAGAAAAACAGCTCCAAATAAAAATCAGTCTTTTTATCCATTTATAATAACGTAGCAACTTTAAGGTATTTTCTATTTCCCATGTTTTCAGTTATTTTCCACAGCTCTACCAGAACTTCTGTGTTCAGCATTCTCAGTCAGTCCCAGGATTCCTGCTCAACTGCTTACTGAGTGTACTTCATTAGCTCTACCTTAATGGCCTTAGAAATTACAGTTAAGGGAGCCCTCACAAGTCTGGTTTTGGCTAAGGATGCTCACTTTCCCTCCTGCCAACCACTATGTTTCAAAGGTGGCATCCAGATATCTCTTGTGCTTTCTGCAGCAGGTCTGCTCGCCTTATTTTTTATGATACATCCTGGGTGTGTTGACAGCACATGACAGTGACAGTGCTCCCATTAAAATGCTGAATTATTTCAGCAACCAGGAAATTGTTTTCTCTTGCTCCAGTGACATTTCATGGCACAATAAGGCAGCCTTAAAGTGAGAACTACTGGCTTTAAAGGAATATCCCTCATTGTTTGAGCCCTCCTGGCCATGACAACAGCGTGCCTCATCTTAGTTCCTGGCCCAGATTCCTGTGGCAGTGCCAGGGGATGCTGAACTGCAGCCCTGCTCTGCTTTTCCCAGTGCTTTGCAATCGACAGTTCCCTCAGCAACCCCAGGTTTGCTTTCCCTGACTCTGAACTGGGCAGGCTCCTGCACAAGCCTTACAGGGTGCCAAGGTGCCCTAACCACCACCTCACTCCCACCCTCGGTACTAGTTCCACACACAGGTGTAGTGTAATGCAGGGTTACAGTCTGATGCCTTGTGCCTCTCCTACTATTTTTAATTATTTGCAACATCGGGAGAATCTTCTAAAAGTCCTCCTTCTGGTTTTAGTCTTCTTCACCTTTTTCTCTAGACGTCAGTCAGTCTTAAAAAACAAGAACTTTTTTTCCTGACAAAGCCAGATTCTTGGCACATTCTTGCAGCATTCCTTTGAACAGCCAGTCAGCAAACAACAGCACAAACACTCGCCTGCCCTCTCATTGTTTCCTGACCCTGATTTACAAGAGGTCAGCATGATAGATATTTAAACTAACCAGAGGCTCAGTCTATGCCTGGCCACTCCATCTGAGCTTTCATATCATGTTAATTACAATCACTTCAAATTCCATTGCAATCAAATTTCAAAGCAACAGTTGCATGTTTTCAGCACCTCCCACCCAAATATTGCGTATCACTCCAGGCCAGATTCTACCCTCTCCTTTTTCTGGATGTTACCTTTTCTTCTATTATTTATATTTTCAAATCGTTCTTGAGCAACATGGAAGTTCATCTAATTGAGTGGACAGCCAAGTGTAGTGACATCCAAGAGCAAAGTGCTACTCCAGATAAGAGTGTTACAAGCTGGCCCTTTGCAGATGTTTCTAGGCTGGCTTTCACAAGATAAATATGTGGTGTGGGCAGGCACACAGCCTTAGATTTTCTGTTTCAAAAATTGAGAAGTTACAGCCCTCATTTTAGAAATATGTATCAGCTCCACTTGCGAGCTATAAGGGAGTGTGCACAAGAAATTGAAACAAACTGCTGTAGGAGCTGTGGTATTAATGCTTTTTCATATCCAGCAGTGGCACTGCATATGGCACTGTCCTGTTTAGCAGCAGCATCTTGAGGGGATGCCCTTGTCACAGCACTGGCCAGTTGTGCTGGGGTTTACCTGCTCAACCCCATGCTCAACCCCAGTAGATCAACTCTGCTTGCTGCACCTTGGCCTCGTCCTAATACCACCCCCCTTTCCCCTCGCTGCATTTCTTTTACTGTCTTCCTTCATCTTTTGTGGTATTTTTAACTCTGCTTTTTCTTAATTTCCCTGAAACTAGCAGCCTTTTGCCGGGCTCTCAGACTCTGAAGGATCTGGTGTACTTCCTTTCTGGTCTCACAGGACTGCTGCTGAAGCTTCTGGCAGAATTTCTTCCTTGTAGCTTTTTTTCCCCCAGACTCTACTGAAATAGCTGTTTGACTTTCCAATAAGAGATGCTGCATTACTACCAGGAGCAGGTGGCTCTCATTTGAGAAATTTCAGTCAATAAACCGAAGCATGTGACATCTTGTGAATCACTGATTCTTGCTTTCTGTCCTGACATTTCTCTTATCTTTTTGGGTTGAAAGCTGATCCTTAAAATGGATAACTAAATGAAATTGCATTCCACGCCACAATAGCCCAGCCAAATAATATCTAGACAAATAGCTTAGGTGGAGTCACTGCAAAATGCAGAATTAAAAAAGAACACTAGATTCTGGCCTGTACAATACTTTTATATTTGTACTATTGCTTTCCAGATGAAATAAAAATTACATAGCCTGACAACTCCTAAGGCAGTGTTTAAAATCTCCCTATGTCTTACGTATCAGCATAACCCTCTATTTATTTTCTTTTTCAAAATGTTCAACCTGAGATCCTAAGTGCCATTTTGCAACCTTTCTGTACTCCTGCCTGAGAACTGGAGAGCTGGCAATCCCAGCCAGCCACCAGTCCCTTCAACTTGTTCCATGCTACAGAAAGTCAAACCAAAAACGTACCATTCTCCACCTTACAACCTGCCCAATGAGCAAAAAGGATAAGGAAAAAAAAGGACATAAATACATAAACATAACTTACAGAAGGTTATCTACAGCAAGAGAGGCTGTCAGATTTAAACATTTAACATTCAGAATTTAAATGTCTTACACATTTTAAAATATATCTCTGGGCCTGAATGTCTCTGGCTAGGGTCTATCTCTGTATTTGGTGTTATCTGGATTGAGCTAGCTGAAAGGAGATTCTGCTGTCTCCAGACGAGTTCAGCCAGTTTCTATCGCTAGCCCATCACATAACAACAATAACTTTACACTTAGCTCATGAAGATATGCCAGAGAATCTCCTTCCACACCTCGCTGCAGTCCAGATGGGCTGCAAGGCAATGCAGTGTCCCAGAGTAGCTGCGCCTCAGCCTGTAACAACTGTTCTTTTGTCCTTCTTGGTATCTGAATGTTCTTTATGTTTTCAGTTGTGTGCAAAGGACAAGAGCTTGGACCTTGTGCATATGCTATCTGGGCAGCCTGTGATAATGTCAATGCCACGGAGTTACAGTCATTATCCCTGGTAAAAGTGGTGTTCTCGCACTGCCTCCTCAGTGACTTCACTGTGAAAGAGGAAATAGCATCTTGCAGGTGCAAGGAGCAATGCTTCCCAAGGATATTGCAGTCTCTCCCACCTAAAAAACCTGTCCTTGACTCCAGTTGCTCATCCAGGTGCTCTCTCCTCCTTGCTGTGGGTCTGCTCCTTGAGCAACACATTTACAATCTTTGCTCATAGTTTTCTTCTTCACTTCAGACCTAGATCTTCCCTGATTTTGCTTCTGCCACCTGTGCTCCACTGAATCAGGGTGCTTAGCTCATGATTTCCATAAAGTTCAGAACTGGAGGTAAGATGAGTCTATCATTCTAATTTTAAACTGTCACTTTAAAAATATTTTAAACTGTTACTTGTAAAACTCTGGTATTTTAAAGACAAGAGCTTGTGGGGGAAGGAGAAGGAATAGTGCATCTCTCTCAGCAGCTTCCTTATGATGAAGGCTAAGAAGGAACAGACTGTTCCAATGATACTGCATTTCAGCCCAAGCTTCCGGAAAGCCCAGTTATCCCTTAAGGGTCCCACAGAAACCTCTATTTATTTCTTTCTAGCTAATACTACTGCTCCGTCCTCTGATCTGTCTCCTACTTTCAAGAGATTTGCTCAGGTTACTCTTCATTCTTTCATTCGGCTTCAATGATTCTATTTTAGCTTCTGCCATTCTATTTTAGCTTCCACATGCTTAATCTTTCTTACAAAGTGTTCAGGGTCCTCATTCTCTTTTCAGCATTTTCTGCAAATTCAATAAATAGCTGTAGTCAATCACCTTTTCTTCCCTCTCTGTACTTTGCCTCTCAAGGATCTTACCATAAATACCACTTCAGCAGCTTTCTTCATGCTCATGATTCACCAGCCTTTCTACTTCAGATTTGTCATATTCTTCCCAAGTGAAAATTTTGTCTTGTCTCCCTGGCACTAATTGCCATACTACTGTCTGGTATTTCCTAAGCTGAGCTAGTGCAGCACCCACACTGAGATATTTTCAGTAATCTTTTTTAATGCCACTCCTCTAAACACATTTTCTTGCAACTGTTTAGCTTCTGTGTCCTCTTAATATAGAATCATGATTTTGGTTTCCCACGTCCGTTATTCCCACCTTGTATAACGTGTTCCCATAGTTCTGATACAGGTAGGAAAGAGGTAGTAGGTTTGTGTGGGGTCACCTGTCACTGTGTCCTAAAAAAACTTGAGCAGGTTTGGTGAATGGAAGTAGATTAAGTCTGGAAAATGTCCTTTAAGACTGACTTGTACTCTGCTTTGCTCATATTTTTTTGTTTTATCTCTGCATTTGAAAAGGTGAATAATATATAATTGAGCCTACCAGATTTTTCTAACAACAACTGTATGCAACTGTGAAAGTGTAAACACAAAAGAGAGGGGCTGAGTGCTTAGCACTGACCGATGGGGAATAACTGGGAGTAATGAGATTAAACTGAACAAAGGAAAACCACTGAAGGTTGAACATCAGGAAAATATCCTGGCCATGTCTATCAGACCATGGACTAATTTCCCACGGGAAGTGGTAGAAACTCCATCTCTTGAGTCATTTAAAATTAGACCAGATAAATCACTAAAAATCAGAGGGCTGGGAACAACCCAGTTGGAACTGGAAAGGGACAACTAGATGGTTTTGAAAGATGGTTTTAGTCTCAGTTTCTCTTATTCTGAAATGAAATAACATGCCTGGTGTAGGGTCTGTTCAGGCAGGACTGCCAAACCTGCAGCTGCACTGCGTTCTCCTCATTATGGTCAGGTTGAAATGCTAATGTGACTCTAACTGATCATTTTTCTGTGTTGTGGTAATGTTAGAGCTCAAGCCTGCTAGCATAACCAGAGGAGTCCCCCACGGGCCCTCCTCCTCCTCGCATTGCAGCCCCGGCTGGGGACTACTGCAGGATTTTTCTGCCAAAATGCTCCTTTGTTTTCGACCGATTCCTTGTTATTTCCTCTACCATGTACCCCGTTGGGCTGAGCTCCCCTAGATGGCAGAGCTGAAGCAATTTAAAATGCAAAATGATTTATGCAGTCGTACTGAAACAGGGATGCCGTAGACAGCCCACCAATTTCTTGATCTGCTTGCTAGAAACAGCCTCTGTTGTCATGGTTCACTCTCTGCTGCATGTGAGACACGGTCCAACTCCACGTACAGTTGATGCAGTTAGGATCCAGCCCCAAAAGGTTATTGTTTTGCATAAACAAGTTTCCAGTTCTCAAAAGCAACAGGCCAAGAAAAAGGTTCATTTTATGGTTGGGTCTTTAGCAAACCCCTATGGTCCAGCTACACTGACTTTCCGAAAAACATCAGCTTTGATACAGTTGTGAAAATGCCTGGAAAAGCAATGAACATGATGACACAAGTTCAGAGAAGCTACAAGTGACCTTCTTGTCCACTTACACTTTTCAAGCCTTCTGTTACATAAACCTCCGGGTTATCCCATTAGCTGCATTAGTCCACACAGTTGTTCTTTCTGTCCACACACAGATGTTTTTCCTACAAATGGAATTCTACTGCAATGCATTTTTTTTGTGTTGAAGTGCTGAAAAAAGCTGAAGCCAAACTGGGTCATATTTTGAGGATTTCTTTGGAAATTACATACACAACTTCCTGTAAGTTGAAGAATCTGATAAAAAGTATTTAAATTCTGTTACCTCCAGAACTGTTTTAATTTTCTACAGTTTGCAAAGAGGACAACAGGTCAGGGGGCTTTTTTGTGTTTCTTTTTCAGCTGAGCACTCCACGTGGTGCGTTGCATTTCTCAGCTGGCAAAAGACTTTATTTTCTTTGAACTATTGTTGGATTGGCAGGGGATGCTTAAGAGTCTCCCATCTTCAAGTCAGAGACAAAGTAAATAAACTGATAATGGCTGTGGTAGATATACAGAGGGAAAAAGGACATTGCTTGGCAAGCAAGAAGATCGATCTGAATTATTTCAAGAGTCCCTTTTTTCTTACATATCTGAATATGTAAGTTTAGGTAAGTAATACAATTCAAGAGCTGTGAGTAGAGTATAGCAAAAAAATATATATTATTTTACCTCTGCTGGTAAGTCATCAGTTCAGAATCCAGCTAGCCTCCTTAGCTCTGAATTTGTGTAGCTTTACAGTTTTTTGCTGAAGAATTTTCTTCTTTCGTCATGGCTATTCTGCTTGTACCGAGTCTTTTACTGACCACGCCTTGTTACTCCTTCTATCTGTTATACTTTCCATTATTTTAATCTCTTTTTTGCTAAGAGTTTTACCGTTTCTAATTTGTTACTCATCTTTGATTGCCTCCAGCTCATTTCACATTTACCTATTTTGTCAGCTTTTGCTTCCTCCCTTTATCTGTCTTATCTTCACAATCACTGTACATCTTTTTTGATTTTCCACAGTATGGCTTCGCAGTACCAAATATGTTGCAAAATTTCTCCTCATATAAAAATCAACAATAAGTTAGCTGAAAGTCATCCGTATTTCATTGTATTTGGCACTGAGAAGTGCAGCTTTTAAAGAGCCTCCACCCTACAGCTGCATCTCATCACTGATCCATTTCAACGCAGTAATCTAGTCAAAAAGCAAATGTTTCCCATTACAACCTGTCTCTAAGTGACATCTATGTGCTAGTTTAGGAATAGAACTTCATGAGAGAACTACTTTGGAGGTAAAACAGGAAAAGATATTTTTCTGGTTCAATGCTAAACACTTGCATGCTTTTAGCCTGAATTAAGTATGGAGCCATGTACTTCCAGCCAGTTATATAGTGGGTAAAATAAATACTGTGAGTGTCAGCCACTGAATACAAAATCTGTAATTGTGGGTTATGTGTATGACCAGTTAGGTGACTAGAAATTGGCTCCTAGGGATTTCTCCATGGAGAAGGAAAATTATGAAAAACTTCTGAAGTTCGTAATGAACATAGGGTAGGATATCTAACATGCTACTAATATCCCAAAGGCCCTAAGGTCTTTAAAATGGTAATCATACCACTATAGCTTCATGAAAGGAGTAATGTAGTCTGATGTGCCCATGGGCTAATATAAGGGTGTGTGAAATGGCTTGCTCGTTTGTTTGACTTCATTGACATAGTTATAGTAGTAGAAATACTGCTAATCAAGATGAAGTGTCTCAAAAAAAGAAAATGTGGGGTTTGAAGGTCCTGTAGGTCCTGTGACACAGAAGCATTTTGATGTAAACCTCACAGAAAGCTGAAAAAGGGGTTTCTTACAATTTAGAAGGAAAATACACAGTATATTCAACACTATATTAATTATTTCATATGTTGAACTAATGATCAATATCCAATACAGATTATCTTTCAGCCCCCATACTGCATTTGTACTTCTTGGCTGTTGGTGGACTGCAGGACTCTCTCCCAGCACTGCTCCATTCCAGCAGCTGTCACAGGAGAACTAGAGGGTTTTATAACGAGAGAGTGTGTAGCTGTAATTTTGGTACTCAAGAACTCATGGGATGCTGTTTCTTGAGACCAAAGGCAAGTGAATAAAGGACAACATACAGTGAGAGATGCACAGACTTTGGAGCACTTTGCAGGAGGTTCTACCAAGCAATCCACAGAGGCTGTACCCAGCTCCTTACACATTCTGGCACCTTTTGAAACATTACGGTTTCTCCTGAAGGCCTTTCTCACTGCCAAATGTTTTTTGCAAGTGTTCCACGGGTCCCTGAATCATAGTTTCTGCAGTGCTAACACTCACAAAAGTGAGCCTATTTTTTATCATAGTCACATCTCCTTTCCAAAACTACTTTTATTCCCCTTTAGCCAAAAAAAATGGTAAACAGAATCTTAGACCTCTGGTGTACCTTTCCATACACTCACCCTTCAGGTAGACGTACTGGTAACACCCTGAGTTGAATTTGCTTTCTGAATTAACATCCCAGCTGTGATGAATGTGGCAGTTCTTGGATAACAAAGTTCTTGTTTCACATTGTTTTCTGGTAGCATGAGAAGAGTAATTGCAGTGGTCTCAGTTAAATCACACACCGAAGGCTGTCTTTACAGCCACAAGGACTGAAAAATAACCTCCTCCTGTAGGGGGGCTTTGGTTCTCAGTCCCAGTTCCATGAAAGGGAGACATCTCTAACTATTATCTTGTCCAGCAGTGAACAAGATAAGGATTTAGTCACTCCTTGCTACAGAATCAGGTAGAGAATATCTGTATTGAAAAGCTTTCTATGAGGCTGACACATGGAACCAAACTCCAACGAGCAAAAAACCCCAACCCTGTGAGACTGTATACTGTGAAAAGATAAGATTTTAATTAAATTTTAATGCATTTAGCACATAGCACATGATGCTTAACTCTTTACCTCAAGAGAGGTCAATTATATCATGTCTCAATATTTTACCTTTCTCTAGACTTACACACAAGTCAGTTTTGAACAGATATTCTAATAATTTCTTATGATAGTAGACACCACCACTCAATTCTTTATTACTATTAAATGGACCCAGCTTCTACATCAATGAAAATTACATGCATTTTGTCCAGAGTTGCATTTTATTTCCAGAGTCACAACCATTCCAGATATAGTCTGCAACAGACAGACTGCTAAGTTTTGTAACATGATGAATGAAACCAAACTGAAAATCTATATTTTCTTTTACAGAAGCTTTCAAAATACAAGTCCTGGTGCCTTGCTCAGAGTAAAAAAATTCTTCCTTACTAAAAGCAAACCTCTAGTAATACAAATCCTGCAGCACAGTCACACTGTTGCTCTCACCCCACAAAACAGCATGACAATATATAAAGTGATAAGCCAAAGAATTAGGAAGTAACTAATTAACATAATTGAAATGTCTCAGTTGATATACTTGGTTAACAGCAATGCTACCAGGAGAAAATTCCCCCTACACACTTGGATGAAAGCCTTAATCTTATGTCATACTATTTCTTAATATAGAAATAATTAACACTTGCATATGTGGGGTTATATAGAACGGAATTGCACAGCTGTCCCCTGCTAGTCATCAAAGGGATGCTGTTTTATGTGCACGAATAAAGTGTTACTTCTATTGCAATTCTCACAATACAAGGGTGGACAAAAAGCAAATGAGCTAATACTATGACACTACAGTTACAGTAGTCTGGGCTCTCCCAGAAGTCAGTGAAGTCAAAACCCTAAGAACTTGATGCAAGCCATCTTAAAGAGTGGTATGAACACGTCTGGTCAGTTTCTCTGCCTCATCGTTAACTATTGAGAGAGCCTAGCTGATTAGCTTAGATCAAATGAATAATTTATAGATGGGTAAATCAGTGTCATGAATACCATCCTCAGTGTCTAGTGCTCTTGGAGAGCACAAGCCAGGCAGAAAATTTCTTTTGTCTCAGGGTGTTAGGGGGTTGCGTTATTAGGCTCCCTGTTTGCCCAGAAAGAGAGTCCTGTTGCAACCAGATTTGTAAGGATTTGCTTGCACTTGGAGGGGCCATGCTGGACCACCTTTATCAGCAAAAAGAGCCTCTCATTTTTGTCTTCACAGTGAGCTAACCTAAACATGAATAAGACATTCATATTTCCGAAAGTACCCAGCATACACTATGCTAATCCATTAACGTTTTCAATATTTCAGCAGTGCTCCTGCTCTGAATTGGAACCAAAAGCAAACCTTTTCATTAAAAGCCAGAAGAAGAGACAGAGTATGAGATGCATTTAATTAAAACATTTCCAGTCAATACGCTAAGGAACATTTAGATTCTGCACGTATGTTATGCATAGTCAATGGAAATAGCATGAGCAGAGGCTGAAAAAGCTTGGAGGAAGCTAATGTAAAACTACTAAAGACTACAAGTCTAGACTGTAGATGACTAGAACAAGGTTCTGGCATTTATCAGAGTAGAACTAAAATGTTTAGTTACTAAATGGACCTGCTGCCCATTGAAGAGAGACATGAGAGCTGTTGCACCCCTCCTGCGAAGCAGGCTGAGAAAGTTGGGTTTGTTCAGCCTGGATAAGAGAAGGCTCTGTGGAGAACTTAGAGCAGCCTTCCAGCACGTGAAGGCCTACAGGAAAGCTGGAAAGGGACTTTTTACAAGGACTTGTAGCAAAAGGACAAGGGGTAATGGCTTTAAACTGGACAAGGGTAGATTTAGGCCAGACATTAAGATGAAATTCTTCACTATGAGGGTGGTGAGACACTGGAACAGGTTGTCTAGGGAGGTTGTGGATGCTGCCTCCCTGAAAGTGTTCAAGGCCAGGTTGGATGGGGCTCTGAGAAACCTGGTCTAGTGGAAGGTGTCCCTGCCCATGCAGGGGGGTTGGAACTAGATGATCTTTAAGGCCCTTTCCAACCCAAAGCATGATTCTATAATTCTAAGTGAGCCCTGACACAGTTAAGAGCAGCCTGCCAGTCTGCTCTGCCCCAAGTGCCACACTTGACAGTGATAAGGTGTTCCACCAATGCTTCTGCAGAGGATGCTGTGAGGAGGAGTATCACAGAGCAGCACAATTGCCTTGCCCAGAAGTGCCACCTGATGCCCAGAACCACTTGGTTGGAAAAGACCTTTAAGATTATCAAGTCAAACAAGTCCCTGTAGCAGGTATATGCTCCAGGTGGGTCAGTTATTTTTCTACCCCTGCTCAATGCAGAGTAGCTTAAAGTTGGGGCATCCAGCAGTCTGTGAAATAACCATTTGGCACCAGGTGTGCCTAAAGCTGTTCGAGGTAGCTGTCTTAAAGAGAGACAAACACAGACCATCCTCTCCCAGTGATCCAAGCAGCATGCCTCACTCTCTGCCCTCATTTTTGTTTTTGTAAGAACAGTATTGTCATGATCAAGAGGAGCGTAATCCACCAAGTCCAAGTCAGAAAACATCTTGCAGGAGGAAAAGCCAAAAGATGACTGCTGCAGCGCTTCCTCTCAGTTCATCCCCTTTGCTAAAGCAACTAAGTATTGGAAGGGGACTTGAGCTCTGTACAGCTGTTATTTACCTCTGTTTTGAAATGCAGAAAGTTGCAGTAATCTGTTTCTTTTTCTTTAACTCTTTAGTGCTTTGGAAGTATCACACAGTTCAAAAGGTAATATGACTAAATTTTAAGAAAATTATTGTGCTGTCAGTGTTTTAACAACTGTTTCTTTGTAAAAGAAAAGCAGTAAGCTTGGGAGAGCAGATTAAATAAACATAGAAGCTACCAACAGAGCAAAAAAATCTGAGTGAACAGAGAAGTTTGACAAATGATGACTGGTGCAAATCTTTGCTTTTTCTCTGGCTTTCATCAAGATTTCTCTTAAAGTTAAGGATGCCTCCAAAAAAGGAGCTTGACACATCACAAATGGAGCAGAACCTGTTTCTCCTGCAGCTGGTCCTACAGGTCTGGGAATGTGAAGAGCAAAGAGGAATACAGCATACCAAGGAGGAAGGTTTTCCCTTTAGATTTCTTTTTTATATTAATCAGACCCAGTTATGAGGGCTAATAACCTTTATATTAGTTGTATAATACCTGCAGTCCTCACTTCAGGCAGTTGTATAGTCCTGAAATCTAACAGTCCACCCCCATTTGATCAAAAGGAAAGATCACTCTTACTGTATCAAAAAGATTAAGCCCTGTCCTTAGACTTAGGAGAAAAATGCTTTGCATTACTGTGCTCAGAGTTTGTTTTGTATTTTGCTTAGGGCTTAAGGACCGCCTTGAGAATTAAATTAACTTGGAATATTTCCCCTTGCCTCCCTTGTAATGCTTTGGTCTAACCCTGCAAATGACCTTTGTGTGGACATACTTTGCATCCACATGGAGCCACTTGGAGTCTGGTGCCTGTGAAACAGCACAATACTGCAGCAAAGCGTTCAAGTACATCTAATGAGTTAAAATATTTGGCTGCTGCTTTCTTCTGGGAAAGCAGTTCTGAAATCAACATCTGAGGATGTCTCAGCAGAAGACTGGGCTGAAAATATTCTGTAAACGTGGCTTTGTTCCTCAGCTCATTACTTTCATTTCGACTTCTCCCAGCATTATGTTATTGCTGATCAGATTTCTGGATTGATTTTTGTCTAGATTTGCAGTTCTAAGTCCACTGCTGAACAGGGATGCACTGTTGGAGGGTGCTAACAATTAATTTAGTCACACTAGAAATACGTTACATTCAATGCTTTCTTCAGTCAGTTCAAAAGCATATTTCCTCTATATACTACAGTTTGCATAGTCAAAAAACGTAGCCTGTTTACAGAGAATTAATGAGCATTTCTGATATTAGCAGCAGTAATTTATATGGCTGGATTTCTATGGTGTTGTTTTTTTTTCATAGAGGCCAATGAGCCACTTGGAACCTGAACCCAACCCCACGTGCCCCTGATTTCCGCAGTTGTCTCTCTCAGTCCCTAAAACTGGAGCAGAATCACTTCTCTAACTCTGATCTGCCAGCACTTTCTGTAGCATTTGACATTTTTTTCAAAGGGTTTGTAAAACACTGAAAAAGAATGAATCCAATATTTTATTCTCCTTGAAAGCAGCATTCATATACAATCCTTTCTGTGGAAGCAGGATGTAGCTTGCTGGGGAATTCATAATACTTCTACTATAATATAATTCCAGGAAGCTATGGTGACAGTTTAGCTCTCTTAAAACTCCAAGCATATTCCTAATCCAGTCTTTTCTGGAAAATTCATACCTTACAGACATAAATAGAATGTAATTTGCCTCACAGATTTTTTTTTTGAGGGGGTCATGCTTTCCTGGATACTGTCTCCCCATTTTTTATCCCACTTTTTAAAAGCCAGAGCAGGAAGTTGGGTGGTGGAAAGCAGTGGGGGGGTGGGGGGGAAGAGTGTAATATCACTTTCAGAGCCACATCCCCATAAACAGTAATCAGCTTACAGGTTTAGAGACCTTCTGGCCTTTAGATGGCTCCTGCTGTCCCAGAGAGCATCTCTTGTGTCTCTCTCTCCAGTGAAAAGAGAGATGAGCAGCGGTTGGTCAGCATAAGTAGCAGCACACGGAGTCAGGTTTAGAAGCCAGGAAGAGCTGAGTACCTGGTTTCTACAGGGCATCTAGTAGTGAGGCTCTGATGAGCTCAAAGTGAAGTAAAAGCTCTTCAGAGTAGGCAAAATAAGAAAGCAGGAACTGATCCATTGCCTTTGGGTGGAGCACGTCATTGTTGGAAGGAGGGAGAGTTCTGATGAAATCAATATATTAATATGATATAAATACATCATTTTTACTCCTGAGGTTTTTCTTACTGCCCAAAAGCTACATTGATCCAGCTCCAACTATAGAGGAAGATCTGTTAAATGGCAAGGCTCAGAAGAAATCTGTCACACTTGTCCATCTAGAGGGAAGCTGTGGATAGTCAAATGCAGGATGGGTAGCCTGACTTTTGGAAATGGCTCTTAGCACGTCTGTGCTACTGAAACACGGTTTTTCTAATCAGTGGATAAGCTGCTGATTATGTGATAAAGCAAGGAGAGAGTGATAACATTGCTGTCAATTCATCACTAGCTACTTCCACCTAAATTGTCAGTTCAGTAGTCAAACTAAACATTGTACAAAATAGGGCTGATTTATCACCTCCCAGTTGACAGCACAGAACCGAACACAGAGCTGTTATTTCAGTAGAGGAGCTAAGGTAACCCAAACAGTAATTTCACTTTGCCATTCGAGCACTTAAACCTTTTCTGTCACGGCCAATTTTAAATAGATTGGATATTTATTGTGCTGAACTCTTTTAAACTCTGTGTGTGGGAGGGGAGGGTTTCTGAGCGAAAACGCTGCACATCTAATAGTCCCTGCTGGCTTTCTAAAACAAGTTAACACTGTTTGACCTAAAATGAATAAACCCTCAGCAGAACTGAGACTGATGACTTTATCTGTTAGACTCTGGCTCCTCTAATTTAAAACAAATGAAAGAATGTAGATAGTGGAAGTGAATGCAGAGGAGGTGGGAGTGATAGTTTTTTTCCCCTAGACCTTTACAAAATTAGGAAATCTTGCTGTAAACAGGCATGGCATTTTCAGAAACAAGTTGTTATTCCACAGCGACAGTTTCCAATAGCAAAACATGAAAAACAAGAGTTTTACTTTGCTTATGGTTTCAGAGTGTTTCAGTAGATTTTCAATGCTAGGAACCCAAGCTAAAAGTAAAGTAAGCTTTGCTGGGCTACTTCTAGCCATAATTCTGCTTGCTCAAATTCTACACTGTAACTCATTCCCTTGGGCTCACTGAATTATACTTGAAATTGTTTCTGTTTCTGGCTAGATGATGGTAAATTCCTGCAGGGTTTAACAATTTCATATTTCTTTATGGAATACCAAGTTGGCTGTTGGAGCTACTGTACTAGTGCCCCAAACCCACCAAAACACATGAAACCCCAGACTCAGAATAGCAGAAGTAGTTGATGTGGAGAACTGATTGCTCTAAAAGTCGTGCACCAGTCTGCCTTGGCAGACATTGGTAGCCTCACACAAACATGTCCAGGTCCATTTCAGGGAGACTATAAGCAGGCACACATGGAAGCATTAATAAGTACCAAGCTCAGTTGTGAATTCACAAAACATCAGAAACATCTCAGTTTTGGATGCATTTCTCATGGAAGAATAACTTACCTCAGTACTTGGTCATCCTTGCTCTGAGGGGAAATGGAGTATCACGAGCCTCCTACCCAAACACAGCTTCTTCTCTGGCGATGGATCAGTGCTGCTGGCCAGAAGGAACAGCCATCTCACTGTCAACTCCTGGCTTCTGTTTGTGTCTTGGGCATTGTCACCCTGACTGCATTTGGAGCAGCATCCTGACAGACACAGCTCTCCCTTCACATCTCAGCTTTGTTATCTGAGAAGACTACGCTGAAGAGCGGAAGACACATCAGCCAAGACATTGGTTTTCATAGGGTAGTTAGCCGGTTCTCAAAAGCAGACAATTGCCAGAAGCCAAATGGGTCCTTTCTCCCTAAAATCCAGCAGAATAAGAACTAGATGCCCAGATGTCCACCCAAGCTATAGTATTACTCTCTGTTGGTACCCTCAAACCCAAAAAAGTATTTTTAGAGTATGCAGTTCTGCGTCCTCTTCCAAACCCTGGGTTTTAGTCTGCGCACAGATACATTCCTCTGACACTGTGGTCATGTCACACCTCTTCTTTGCAAAGGGGTTGGAGCATATGAACACAAGTGCACAGAAACCCATACGCACACACATGAACACACACATGATGTTGCTCTGCCTCTAAGGAGAACAATAGCAGCACACAGCCTGGATTAAAAAAAAAATAAAACTCTCTCAGGTAGCTCTGAAATGCAAGACCCAGCTTCCTACCTCAGAGAAAGCCAACTGAAAAACATGATGCCTGGAAAACCAACTGTCCCCCTCATCTACCATCATCATCCCACAGCTGGTATGGCAGGAGACAACCTGATGATTTCTACACACATTTCAGGTCAGGACACCAGAGCCATTACTCACCCTGTGGGATAAGTTCTGTGGTCTCACGCTGCTACTGGAAAGATGCTGAGGTGTTCTCAAAGCAGTGGGTGGGCAAGTTGTCCTGGCACAGGATAGGAAATAAACCCTGGTACCTCCTGTATGGAAGGAGCAGCCATCTTCCCATGCACATCTCTACTCAGTGGCCACAGTCTCAGGACAGGGGTCCTGACAGCATAGCCAGAAATATTCCCTGCAGCTCCACTGAGCGCACCCGTTAGTGATCTTCACCTCATGGTCCTGGACCTGCCATGCACCAATGCAATTTCACACTCAAGCTGCCTCATTGTCTCAAGTTATTTACAGCTATGGCAATAACGAGGATCACAGGGGAAGGCAACAGACTGCTTTGCCCATCAGACCAGTTAGCTAAGTGCTTCAGGATATTCTGAGGACATACAATTCAGCAATGACTCTCTTCTGGTCTTTTACAGAAAATCCTTTTCTCTCTCCCTTACCTGTACTGAGCAAGCCTGGTGATGCTGGCTCTAGTCTGCTCCAGTGCCCAAGCACTCAGAGGAGGCTCTATTTCCCCTGTGTTCAAACCCAGTACTTGCCTCCAGGCTTACCCTGTACCTGCTTAGTGCATCTTGCTATTCATAGGCTCTGCTGGCAACCAACCTCGTATCTCAGATTGGAGGCCCCTGCAAAACATTTTTTCTATGCCTTCAATAAATTTTTCTTTTCGCAGTATATCCATTTTCTTTTTCACCTGAATTTTGGTCCAAATGGTTAATCCTTCTCTGGATGCCTGAAGTAAGTATATTCCTCTCCTATCTCATTTCTGTGCCTTGATGGCCACCTCTTACAAGGTCTGCTACTTTCTGTTTCTACCTCTCTCTCTGTTCATAGGATCTTTGGACATCTCTGATCAGTGGTCCTGAGCTGACTACTGTTCCAGCTCCTAAATTAACGTTAACACTCTCAAGATGCAGACCCCACCACGCTGTCTACTAGTTGTCGTACCTTGGAAATATCAATTAATGAAAAACATGTGCATCATCCACTTCTAGATCTCCCATTTTGGAGAGAATCTAATAAATTGTTCTCATGCAGGGTACCTGTCAAGACCTTTGGGAGCAGGGAAGCTGTTAAAGACTTAGGCCAATCGATGCTGTGGCCATGCACTGAAAAGCCTGAAGCCAGGGTGCTCACAGCAGAGTTTGCAAACACTTTCAGGTAGGATACAGCATTCATTACCTCCAAAACAGAGGAGATTGCAGAGTTGTCCATGGTCAGCCTGAACCTCTCAAAGCAGGCCCTGACTCTGAGATTTAAGCAGCTGGGGTCTATGGTGGAAAGTGTTATCAGAATGATCATTACCTCAGCAGCTCCTACAAGTGACAACTTCTGAGAACAAACATCAGCACAAACATCTACTTGCTTAGAGGCATATCTCCTCCCACTCACTCTTCCTTTCATCCCCACACTCAGGCCCTGTTAAACTTGCACCTTCTCTTGTTTTTCAGACTTTCAGACTAGTCTTCTCCTTATCCCAGCACAAAATACTCAAGATTTACTCCTATCTCTCACTACTGCCTATCTAATCTACCCTACCCAGGTACTACACACTAATCTAATGTCAAAAATCCTGTAAGAAACCTGATCTCACTTTAACTGCTGTTTCTCTCCACTCATGTTGTTCTCTAACTCACAGGTAGGACATTTGGGACTGGCTATGACTGAGCCTCCTCACTGCTTGTGGCACCTGAGGTCTGATACATGGTGGGCTGCAGGTGGTGAGAAAAGAAAGGGCCTTCAAGATGGCAGGGACAACATAACTGCTTGGGAAGTGAGTTACTTCCCATTGGGCTGGGTGTAGGTTAGATGTCTACACACGTTGTGCATGTGAAAGGCATGCCCCTGGGTTGTGCTAGAGACAGATGTTAATGACCATGTGGTAAGAAGGCAGGCACCTAAAACGTATTTAATGTCAATTTAATTTCAATCCTCCAGTCTACCTGGCCAAGTGAATTTTGATGTCCATAATTTAGCCTCTATTTCTCATATTTCTATATTCGCAAGTTGTCAACATGTTCATTCAGCAGATGACAGTTTAAGAAAATAGAGCTCCATAGTTGTGCCACCCAGAAGAATGGGCAGAAAAGAGCACACCTCAGCCCCTGGACTTCAGTGCAGGCTTAACTCTGTCTACCTCAGCAATTTAAATTCAGCTGCTAGACTTTGCACTGAAGTGGCTGAGATGTGCTCAAAGATGTCTGTACTAGCTCTCCTGTGGGCATGATACTCTTTAGCGAGGAGTGATAATAAACAGTAGGATGGTGCTAACATTTTAAGCTGCTGCAGCTGTCTGCTAAGTGAGTGTCAACACCTTCAGACTGGAAGGTGAGAAAGTGAAATTATAGCTCTCAGTTACCCTAATTCTGATTTTGCAACCTCTTTTATTAAATCACTTTCAAGGGTGGTTAAGGGACTCTGAGGTTTTACTTGCATGTTATGAATCCGAGATAACAAGCGTGTTTCTGAAAGCTTGCCTCCTTCTTTAAGTTTTTCTGTTATAACTATGACACCATATTTAGAGTGAAAATTACAGCAACATAACCTTATACATGAAAGTCCAGAAAACACCTCACTGCCTCAAACAAAAACATCTGCCACAGCAAAATAGAACACTGTGATTAAGAGGAAGAAAATTAAGTACACAGTTTAATAAAGATTTGCTGGTGTAAATATTCTTTTGATAATTACACAAATAGAACCTTCTCAGAGTTAATAAGATCTATTTCCTCAGCCTAGCTATGAAGTAATTTGTGATTCTAGAATCACATTTTCCTCTGTGATATTTTCATCTCCCTGTTACAGTTTGAAAGCTAAAGCTACAGAAATTCATTGGCAATGTAAGAAAAGTAAAAATGGAAGATTTGTCACTGTGCTGATGTAGCTGTTCTAATACAAATAGAGACTTGATAGATGCTAAATGATCACTCAGAGGCTACTGGTGGTTTAGTTTCTCTGCGACATTGTGTAAATCTGACAACTTTCTACATAGATATTAGTTATGATGCTAATTTAGAGTAAGTATTGTGGCTCTGATAGAAAAAGTGATTATTATTAATACATGAAACTGATTTAAGAGACATAATGGATTTTTGACAATGTTCTGCAGATTGACAGGATGACTACAGTGCAGAGAGCACTAGGCAGCCAAGCACACAGCTACACTTACTGGTTCTGTTTGATAACAGCTTCTAAACAGGAAAAGTTCCCTGACTGTTCCTCTTCTCCATCCTTCAAAAATCTCAAGTGATTTTAATTCTGGTCTTTTCAAATTCTTGACAGCCACGGACCAGACAATATTAAAACAGTTGGTTCAGAGACTGGATGGCAAATCTTTAAATGTTGTATGACAGTGAAAAACGATTAGGGAACTGGACAGAACTGTGGATTGCCAGCTGGACAGCAGCATGCTTATTTAAAATATGCATATATCATCTCTAATTCAGGTCAGGTTCAGCCACAAAGTAGTCTTTTAAATCAGAAATTTATGAGGAACTCAAATTCTTCAGAAACTATCACAGGTTTTTAACTGTATATATGCCTACTGAAAACCATGGAAGCAGACAGAATTTTTGGTAAGTACCTAAAACAGTGTGATAAGCCTCAAGTTGTAACACCCTTTTAAACTCGCTGATGTGACCTGGAGACTTTTCCTCCAGCTACTGGATGTAAGCGCTTTCCTCAGTTCTCTGGATCCCAATATTCAATCCTTCTGCTGATGCAAGTAACTGATGGATAACCATGCCAGCCACCTCTTTTCAGGTATCACTTTGAGTAGTGCAGTAAAAAAAACCACCACAACCCATAACTTTATTATTGTTTTGAGAGCACAAACATGACCTTTCATATAATACAAGACCTTTACCATTTCTTACAAATGCTTCTTTGCTTTTCTTCATGCCCTTTCAGAGTCGTTACTTGTCCAGCCTCTACACTGAACATAACCATTCTAGAAAAGGAAAAAATTAACTAACACATTCTGATAACGATAGATGAAGTATCGAACGTGTTTCCGTTTACCACCTTCACGGAGACAACAAAACACATCTCCACACACGGCAAGGTGTGGCCACAGGACTTTAGCCTGGCCCCGTACCAGAGCCCCGCCGAGGGCGGCCGTGACCGCTGCCATCCAACCGGGTCAGCCCTCTCGAAGCCAGGTGCAGGTGAGAGCTGGCGACAGAAGCACTAAACCTTGAGTTCTGGCAGAAAACCTGAGATTATTTCTCTGTGGACCCGGCCTCCTACCCGCCTGAAAACGCCAACGCCTGCCGCCTCAGGGCGTGCTGGCGGCCGGAGGCCGGTTGCGGGGTGCGGGAGCAGCGGGGCTCTACGCTCCTTGGCCGCAGGGCGGGTGCCTTAGAAGGCAGACGGGAGCCAGTTCCTGCCCTCATGGTGTCGTCTGAAGAGGTGGGTGGATTTCTGTAGGGAACAGAAACCGCCAGCCTGGAGGCGGGGGTAGGGGACACGGACAGGCTCTCCACCGGCCTCAGCAGCTGGAGCCGCCAGTGTCGGGAACGCCTCGTCGCCGCCGAGGGGGTCAGGGGCCGAAGCCCCCCCTGGCTGCCGAGTAAGAGGGGGCCTGCGGCAGGGCCCGTGGAGCAATGCCGCCCGTCGTGGGGTCCCGCTGCGGGCTCGGGCGAGCTGGTGGCTGGTTGCCGTCCATGCCCCTGTGCAGGCGGGGGCCCGTGAGGCGCTGGCGTGGGGCCTTACCGGGGCGGGGGTTAACAGGAGGAGGGAGAAGGGGAGTCGTGCTCGGTCGCGGCGACCGCGGACAGTGAGGAGGTGCCACGCTGGGCCGGTTAGGGATCGCGGCTGCCGGCGCGGGAGAACCGCGCGCCTTCAGGAGGGCGCTGGCTGAAGCTTCTCCGCCGCGCCCGCGGCTCCTCCTCACGCCGAGGCCGGTCCGTAGCACAGCGAGTGGCCTCCGCCCGCGGCGGTGCGCGAGGCTCGTGCCCAGGTGGCCGGGGGAAGCGCGGCGGGCGCAGCTGGCGCGGCGCGATGGCCCCCAGCGCCGAGACGCCCTAATTGGCGGCGGCGGAGTTGGCAACACAGTGGGGGGGAGTAGGACTGGGTCGGACCGACCGTCTGATCCTGCTGTCGGGGCGAAACGGCGCGTCTGTGCGGAGGGAGGGGGGAGGCCCGAGGGAGGGGCTGCAGGCGGGGCGTGGGGCGCGGTGGTCTGATCGCGAACGGTTTCGGCTACGTTGACGGAGGGGGGAAGGGAGCCGCCTGCAAGCGGAGTAGGCTCGCGTCAGAGACAAAAGCCCGGCTTCGCCGAGCGAGGGGCTTGGCCTCGCTACTGCTGCCGCCAAGGGGGCTCTTTTGTTGCCGTTAACTAACCGGAGTTTGTGCGTTTCCCGCCGTCCCCCTCCCAGTCACACCGCTGCTTACAGACGGGGCGAGGACCGCAAACAGGCGGCGGCTTCCGCCCGGCCCGGTGAACGAGCGGCCGCGCGTCTGCCTGCCCCGTCCTCCACCAGTTGATTAAAGTTCGGTTGGGCCCAGGCGAGGAGCGAGCGACCGGCCTACTGCCCCGGTCAGTAGGGACTCCCCTCCCTCCCTTGCTTCCCCCGCGGCCCGGGGCAGCTCTCCCTCGTCCCCGAAGCCTCCCGGGGCACGAACGCCTGAGTGTAGCGAAGTAGGAGGGAGTGGGCGCCTCCCTCCGCCTGCCCTCTCCTCCCCGCGGCTGGGGCTCAGGATAGGAGGATCTGGAGGAAGAGGAAGATGACGAGCGGTTGCAATTAGCCTAACAAGGAACGGGTGGCGGAGGAGGCGGCAGCGGCCCCGCGCCGAGGACTGACACATCTGCTCTCTCTCCTCCTGCAGCCATGAAGGCAGAAGCCGAGGAGCGCAGCTGAAGCCCAGGGCCGTCCCAGCGTTCTTCCTTATGGCAGCTGCGTGAAGTGGCCAAGCCCCACTTCCCCGGCGGCGGGGCTGGCCTCGTCGCGTCGGGTGTGCGCGAGTGGCTCTGGCACTGGTTCTCCCCTCCCTTCACTTCCCCGATGTGGACTCCAGAGGATTTGCCCCTCCTTTGTAACCGGGAATGAAATAATGGCGACCCGGTGGGTAGCGGGGCCACCCGGCGGAGATGGAGACAACGAGCCCCCTCCGGGCGGCGGCAACGGCGCCGGCGGCCAGGTAGGAGCGGCGGGGGCGGGCGGGGCGCGGGCTGCGCGTACGCGTCGGCGGGCAGGGCGGCTGCCTCCCGCAGCGGGAAACGGCTTGGCTGGAGCGGGCTTAATGGCCGCCCCCTCTCTCCCTCCCTCTCTTCCTCTCTCTTCCTGCCCGCCCGCCCCGGAGTTGCTGAGAGTTGGACGCTGGGAGCGGTGCGGGCGTGCGGTTCCCTGGCGGCGGGAGGGGCAGCTGCTGCCCCGGCCAGGGCTGGCCTCGCAATCGGGGCGCCGCTCCTGGGCCGGGAGCCTGGGGCGTCTCCACTGCCTTACAGGTCGGGCGGTGCCTCCGCTTCCCGCCCCACGGAGCGGCTGCCGTCGTCGCCCGCGGGGCGGTGGTTTCCGTGGGGTCCCGTCGTACCCCGCCAGTCCCGCTGTCATTTGGCGGCGTGTCCCCCCCACGCTCAACCTCTCCGCCTCGTCCCGACACCGTCCTAGAGCGACCGGAGCCCCTTGCTGGGGGCACTGGAGTACGATTTCATCGTTCCCCCCCACCCCGTCACACTCAACAAACCCTTGTGCTTTTTAATGGAAATACGGGCCTGGCCTCTGTCTCCTTGTAGCCAGAACTTGCCGCCCTCCCGCCTGTGTGTGCAGCTGCTTATATTAGAAGTATTTCTGCCCCATAGCATTTTTTGGTGGAACCATCCTCTGTGTGTTTAGTTAAAAAAACTTCATAGCATTCCCTATGGTGGCACCATTGCATGTTGGGACTCGCAGCGCAGAGTTTTTAATGCAGAACCGTGTCTGGTGCTTCCTTCTGTACTCCCAGTTAATGGGAAGTAAATGTCTGTGGAACAATTGTAACTTCAGCTCCAACAAAATATATATAACAGCTTCAGTGGAGTTGTTCCAAGAAATGTCTTAAACTTTATTTGCAAAGACAAACTTGCTTTTGTATTTCTCAGAGTTAGAGCATGTTGTGCCAAAGACAGGAAACTGATAAACCTATGTAAGACTGTGAAATGATTGTCCTTTAGATGGATATTCCCCCTTTGTTTGCTGAAATTGAAATGTAGTAAAGTGATTTTAAACCTACAGAACTACCTACAAAAAGTGTGGGTGGTTTTTGTGTTGGTGGTGGTTTCTTTGGGTTGTGGTTTTTTGATTGTGTTTTGGTTTTTTTAAAGACATTAGTTTTTAGTTTACTGCTATCCTCAATTCACCCTTTTGCCTTGCTTTAAAAGTGGCAGGCATGGTATTGTAAGATTTTCCTCACTGCTATTGCCTCAAAGGATTCACAGTCGCTTAAGGCAGGTGGGTTATATGAGGACAAAATGTGAGTCTTAAGTAAGAAAACAAGTTACTAAGATGTGTATCTCTTTGGTATAAATTGTGTTTCTGAAATTGTATGTAGATTTAATCATGCTGTATTCTTACTGATGTCCTTTTTAAAAATATAGCTGAAAACAAGGCCATTTTTGGAGAATGTGTCCTTTAATACTCTTCAAACAGTGTGGTAAGAGGGAGGGAAAGCAAATGTCTTCAGTTTAAAAATGAAAATCTGCTTTTAAATTCTGTTATATTGAGACTGCTTGTCTTTTGGCACTGGCACGGCACTGGCATTTGTCATAATATGCCTGTCCCTACTGTTGTAAACCTTGACAAGGCCTGTGTCACTTTTGGAGCTCATAATGTTAAAAGCTGTCTATTTGGGGACTACTAATAGGTATGGAATTGCGAAATGGACTGCTCTGCCTATTGTTTTGCCTGATACTTACATGTTGCAGTTAAAATGGAATGGCTAGAAAACATGCACTTAACACTGATGATTGCCTTAATCACAGCAGACCTGACATAATCTTTGCTTGAATGTAGATAGCCCTCATGAATGCCTAATCAAGGTTGAAATGCTTTTTCAGTAACTTTAGTACACATATTGCTTCATGGCTTTAAGTACAGCTTATTTCCTTACAACTTTTTTCATAGATTGGTGTAAAATGCCAAGAGAGAGTGAGAATTTGTGGCTTGGGATCTGCTGTCTCAGTTCAGTTGATGGAACAGTTACTGTGTACAGTGCTTTTTGTGCTGCTGTATGTGAACAAATCACTTTAACTGAAGTCTTACTTGTATTGAACAGTAAAAACCACTTTTCTGTTGAAAAAAATCAGAAAACACTTTTATTAAAACACAGTTACTATAACAAAGGAATTTTAAGTTTTCAAA
Source organism: Hemiprocne comata (assembly GCA_020745705.1). Lineage (NCBI taxonomy): Eukaryota > Metazoa > Chordata > Aves > Apodiformes > Apodidae > Hemiprocne > Hemiprocne comata. Next base: position 18,990,687 of record CM036587.1, read on the forward strand.
AAGTTGCTGCAGTTGCAGGGTTTTATTGTGTGCTGACACTGACAAGCAAGGTGTGAGCAGGTTTGGAAAATGATTTATGGTTTTGGGACACTGTATCCCATAAGACATTTGCATTGTAATGCAATGCTAACTCATCTACATCTAATGTTTAGCTGTAGGCCTATATGCACAGCAGGTTGTCACAAGGAAAGCTCCTAGCATAGCCTGTGTTCATGGACAAGGGAGTTGCAACAGAAACCAGGATTTTCAGCTAGTTTGGGGTTTTGGAAATGTACAGCTATAATCAAGGTTTATTCGAGAACTGAGAAATTTGTCCTCTGGCTTCAAGATCAGTGGTCAGGCAAAGAAAGGGCACGTCTGACTGAGAAGCTGATTGTTCTGTATATCTTTGCATACAGAGGTGGCAAAAGTGATGTTTGATTTGACTCCTTTAGGTAATGCATGTGATGGTTGATAGCTTTCTCGTTTTGGATGCCTGTCTATTCCTATGTTCCATTTGGTTATGCCTTGCCATAGTTTGTGGGTTTTTTTATTTTCACTTCATTTTTTTCTTTTTCCTTTAATGCTACACCTGGTGGTATTTCTTCCTTCAGAGCCCCTTTACTGCAAAGATTGTTGAGAACAAAGATTGCACCTTCAGGCTTCACACGGACTCCTGTCTGAATATACAGCACCTGTTCAAAGGGACAGATCATGTATTCTGGGCTCTTGGAAGAGCTGGCAGAGAGGGCCAGGGACTCTCAGGGCTGTTTGCCATTCTGTTTGAAATCTGACGCACATTTGCAAATGGGTGCAAGAATTGCTGTTCATAGAGACAGATAAGTGAGCGCATGTTCTTTCTGGCTTTTAGATTAATAGGCATGTACTATTTCTGTTTTGTCAGGTTGTAGCAGTGTTTTGCTGGAGTGATTAAGCCCTGCCGAGACACAGGCAGTACTACTTCAGTCACAACATCCCATCTACAGGCCTGTCCAGATTCGAGGCTGGAACTGGCTTCTTCATTAATGTAAATTTAATCTCCCTCTACCTAGAAAGGCACAACAAAAAGTGCTTTCTTGCTTTTCTATTACCCCTATTTTGCATTTACTTTAAGAGTTGCTAAATCTGTTTGTGGTATAGTTTCCTGTTCATCTGTATTAAAGTTAAATTAACAGTGTTAATTGTAGGGTGAAAAAATTAAAACCTCAGCTTGTCTGGCTTTAAAAGCCGAATTTTTACTGTAAACAGTACTGTTTCCTCAGTTTATGAATACTAAGTGTTTGATATTTTTTTCCTGGAACTCATTAGAGCACATATACATTTAGATAATTATTGCAGATTTCTAATACCTTACCACAAATTTGCCTTAAGAATGTGGGGTTTGGGGTGGTTTTTGAGGGCTTTTTTGTTTAACAGCTAGTTGTTACGAATAGTTGGTTGTCTTTAGAGATTCCTGAGAGTGTCTGTATTTGGCAATAGTTAGGAATACATTTCCAAAGACTTCTAGAAAAGAGAAGTTATGGAGTACTTGCTTTGTAACCACAAATACTCAATTTCAGAAAGGGGGAGAAAAACCCATAATACTGTCACTCCTACACCTTATCAGAGAGCACAACTGTGTAAACTGAAGAGAAGCCTGTGCTGGAAGGGCTGGAAAACAGAGAAGGGCAATGATGACACTAAAAATAGAAAATGATTGGCATTCTCACTAACAATAATTAATAGATCGTTTACTATTTTAACAACTGGGTTGAGCTGACGTTGGTAAACTTTGAGTGGTGACTTCCAGCTGTTCTGTCTCTCTGCTATATAGGCACAAGCACTGAAGGGCTGTATTTTGATCCTGCATTTCAGTCTTTATGTAATTATGCCTGCAAACATAATGTTAAAAATCTTTAACCATAATGTTAAAAATCAGAATTAGAGAAATGCATTTTTAAGATTTTGTATGTCAAATAATACACAATAGTAGTCGTGAGAAGTGTATATTGCTTATGGTGATAGAGAATTCTGCACAAACCTTGCATCAACAGAGAATAAATTTGGTATAAATACCAGCATTACCCGGAGTTGTGGTTGCAGCTATTTGAAAAGCTTGAGTTAAATCCAGTTTAATCATGCAAGCATAACACTGACTTCTGCTCTCATTTATGTCAGAGTAAGCCTAAGATAATTTGACAGAACGTGGACCTCTTCCATGGGGAAATGTTACATATTTGATATGCAGCAATCTAAAGCAGCAAATGGTTCCTTCAAGAAAAGGAAAGAATCTGCTTGCAAATGTAGCTGCATCTTACGGTTTTTGAAGTGACTTTTTGCTTCCTGAAAATACAAAAATATTTGTATCGGTACAAAATATTTGCAGGTTTAACAAATATCAAAACACTGAGTTAACTTTTTCGCTTGTATAAACTATTTTTAATAATTCCTATTACTGAAATGAGAAAATAACGTATCTGCTACTTCAGACACATGATTTCTTTCTGTTGTACTTACTTGCATGCACTAAAAACTGCCGGGGAAGAGAAGATACTTCATCTTACGCACTGTATTCATTTGTGATCTTGTTCTTCTTGAATGTATGGAAGTGTCTTCCTATATGTAGGTGGATGACCAAATGGTAACTCAGCAGAATGATGTGGGCTCTAAAAACAGTAAAAGCTGATATTTTTTTTGATTAAAAAAAAAGTATTTTCTGTGTAGATTATGGTTAGAATATGAACATGTACAACCTCCGTGTCTTATGAAGAACTTTCTGTATTTCTTCCTAAGGAAGTCTGTGTAGCAGTCTTAGACTAACCTGTCAGGAATACATAGTGATGCTTTGTAGCTGGTAGGGGTTTTTTTTTCTGTTATAACTGGAAGAAAAGTAAGGTTTTCTAGCATTCATTGGTTGTGCTTCCTTGCAGTTGTTTATATATTACATTGCATAGGATGGGAAGCAGATAAAAAATAAGGAAATTATATTAAATTAAAAAATATTTATTTCCTGTTGTTAGCAGGGGTCATTATTTTTAAAAGGCATGAGTTAGCCCTGGTATAAATGGTGAGGCTTCTAAATTTGAAACAGTCTGAATTGACAGTACTGCAGAAGTCAGTTTGATGAGCTGTTAGCTATAACTCCACAACCGTAGAAGGCATTAGAGCCTATGATCTCATCTGATCCTTGAATTTAGGGCCTTGCTACAGGGGAAGTGTTTGTCTGACTACCATAATAGATAATACATGTATATTAAATAATATGTTGTGCCATGCATGTTAGATAATCAGTGGATGAGAGTTATGCTGTCAGGTCAGGTTGGTTGATGAATGGGGATAATCGGGTCACGCTTTGCCTGTTTATTATACAGAATGTAGATTAATATAAACACTGTGCATTTCTCCTGTCCAAATCCTTTAAGTCTTGGCATTTTAAATATTTTTCTAAAGACACTTCTGTGTACCTAGCAGTAGGTACATACATTGGAAGTTTAAGTTTAGCTGATGGGTGGGAATAGCGACATGAAATAGGCTTTGACTGTGTTCACATCAGAGACTCTACATATCTTTTAAGTCTGGAAGTTCCTAATCTTACACTTGCAAGGTGGGATAAGTTGTTTTATGTACACAGATCTTAAATATATAAAGGTTTTTTAATGGGAAGGCTTCCTCTGTTGTGGTGTTAATTTTTTTTAAACCAAGGTGAAATGCATCTTTACTCCAGTTACATGGGAACTCTAGCTACTCCTTGAATTGTTGTTTACTGTCTTTCATTAGTAATGGTGACACAATGTAATTAATTTACTGTTTTATCATTGCTGTTAGAGTTGAAGGGAAGTCTTCTGGGGATGTACTAGAGTTTAGATATTGGGTCATTCAGTAGTAGGGAAGTAAAAGCCAGGCACAGCTGTATGCTTTGTTCTCTGAATCTCTTTATCTGTACTGGGGAACTAAAACTACTCCATCTTTCTGAATTGGTGTACCGTTATTATCGTTTTGTATGTCATCAGTGAATTGTGTTTAGCAGGAAATGTTGCTGCTTTATATATTCTGTTCTTGATTTTTGCATTGAAAACTTGTAGTTCAGAAAGTATTTGAGTGAAGCACTGGGAGCTGTTCCTCAGCCCTCAGAACAGCATGGTGTTTGAGAGAGCCTGGCAGGAATCATGTTAGTAAATATTTGTCGCTGGGCATGAGACATTCTGCATGGGCATTCTGGAAAAATACAAACAGCTGTTTAGATTTTGACTCTTGACTGCGACCATAAGCATACACCTTTGGGAGTGTAGGTAGTAGGCTTATTTTCGTTCTAAATTTCTTTATTTCCATTTGCCAGCAGCTGCTGCTGCTTTGCTGAGAGTGAATAAGAGGTGCCTCCGTGGAGGACATGGCTAATTACAGATCGGCTGTTGGTGGAGGGGTGCACTTTGAGATAGACATTTTCTTTTATGTGTGTGTCATTTGCATAATGTGTTAGGACACACAGTATGGACTACATTAAGCACTAGCAAATGCACTGTAGGGAATAATCTTGCACTGGCTTCACTGGGCTGGCTGAATGACATAATCTTCCTTATTTTTAATTTTGAGGTTTGTTCTTTTTGTTTGGAGGGCCATGGAGGATAAATCAAACAGAAACCTTTAAATCTTCCCAAGGAGAGAGATTTTAAACACTTCTGGATAACAGTTGCAGTTTGTACAAAGCAGTTCAGAAGAGAAATCTGAGCCTGTTTCTGAAGTGATCTTGTATTTTTACTGATAGAAATGGTAATGTGCTCTCCTGCTTATATCTACGTATACTTCTTTATATAATTTAATTGAGTAGTATTTCTTGCTGAGATTTAATTACAAATCACTCTTTCAAAGACTATTTTATTCTCTTATTTTATTTTTTCATCTAAATATATGGGGCTTCTCACGTTAAGTTGATAAGAACATAAGTGAATGAACACTCCTGTAATAAAAAAATACTAAAACCCAGAGCTTCTTAATTGCTTTAGTGTTGGTATTGAAGTAGAAAATGTCTATGTATTCAAATATCTGTGTACTCTTTTTGTTATGTGTGAGGGCAAAAAATGCTAAAATAAAAATGCAATTGAACACTTTAAAGTGAATAGGTGTTCTGGGTGCTACCTGTTCTGAATGTAGGATGTACCAAAAGAGAATATTTAGCTTCTCAGAAATCCCTTCTGGATCATTTGGCTTGTGACAGACAGAGACAGTCTACCCAGTGATGCGTTCATAGCATTGGGGCGAACCTTTCAATTTTGAGAACTAAACCAGAGCTAAATCTACAGCTTACTTTTGCGTTTTTCACATGGAGAGACATTGTTCAAAAACTAGTTTATGGAGCTAAAGTCATGTGACTTTCAAAACCATGAGACAGCGTCAGTTATTTTAGAGGAAAACACGACATTTTCATATGAGGACAGCCCTGTTGTAATGGAACATGGAAGTGTTTGGTTTCCTAGGGAACTTGACTGATACTTAAATAAAATTATTTATATAAACTTTAAAGTCGATTACAGTTTAGAAATATTTGAACTCATATGGCCTCAATTTTATAATGATGAAGAGGGATAGAGTTCAGTCAGACCTTGCAGGGGTATGCAAAACTGTCAAAACTTCCTTGTGATGCAAGAATCGAGAACCAGAACGTTTTGTTGGTGGTGTTTTGGCCAGCAAAAGAAGCAGCCGATCTAGTATGTGCACCTCAAGCAGGTGGCTTTACTACCTGTAGGTTCTGACCTGTTTTTCTGAGATAAAGATCTAGTTAGGGTTATCTCCAAGAGGAATGCAGCAGTTTTCGTGTAGCAAGCTGTCCCGTTGCAATTCAAGCTTTGTTATTGTTGCTGTGTTTTTCTTCTCAGCTCTCCAGTTTTGATGCAGCTTTAATAGGGAGCCCATGACTCTGGTGAAAAGTATTCCCATGTGTAGCTGCAAATGTTTCTTATTCATCCATGGCTGTAAAATCTTGCTTGTTCCTTCTTGCATGCATTTTAAAATTTTAATATCCTCAATCACCATGGTAAAAGGTGAGTAAGTAAACTTTACCCGAAGTAATCAATTTTCATGGTCATTTTACAGGCCTTCTGCTCTATTCTGTGCGCTTAGGCTATTTTTGTATGGGTCTTTCTGAATACAGTCTTGCATTTTCTGCTTGCTTTATAGTTTGGTTTTTTTTTTTAAATTTCAAAACTTGTTGGAGAAGTTGCTTTGGAGCTGCCCGTGAGGTGGAATTTGAACATGGTATCTATTTTTGTCTTAGGAAGAATTAATGACTTCTGTACCACTCTTGGGACATTAAAGTATCCCATCTTGCCAAATAAGCATTAATATGAAAGTCAGAGTGAAACAAGTTTACATGATTTGTCTTCAAGTCTTCTCACAATCTGTGCATCTGAATCAGGTGCTGGAGTAATTCAGTAGCCATAACTAGTTTGGCAAGCTGGTATTCTGATCCTGATGTCATGGAGGTAATCTTACAAGTTCGTAATTTTTTTCTGTTTTGTTAGCATTTTAATTTTTTTAAAAATGAAAAGTAGAAATACTGCTTTTTAAACATACTACATACATGACCAAAACGGTCCTTGTAGCTGAGTTGGTGGAACAAAGGATTATTCTGTATGCAGATGTTATGAAACATGACATTGTGTAATGGATGCCAATACTGGTAGCATTTCATAGCCCATGCTCATTAGGTGTTGTTTTTCATTAATTCTTTAGTAATATAGTTTAGAGTAATTTTCTCTCTGTTCACACTGTGGCTGAAAATGTGATTCAGCTGTGTATCTATAGGTCTGATAGATTTTTGCTGGTTTTGTGAGTTAAATGGCAATGGAGAGGTGAAGTGCTTATTTTTCTGTCTTCGTCCAGAGTTTTTGCTTGCTGATGCTACTATTCAGGTTAACAAAGATGAATTGTCTGTGAAGAAACACAGGAGGACCTTTTGATGTTCAACAGTAGTTAATAAAAAATAAAATGAAAACTTGGTGTGCATAAATGGCAGGGACTACATCACATAAAATACTGAGAGGTAATGATTAACCAGGAGCTCATGGGTGAGGTCTTAAAGTTGTGATTGGTAACTCTAAGGATTAAACAGCAACTTAATGCTCTGTGGTGGTCAAAAAAGCAAACTGTCATCCATTTCCTGATGGTTTTGAACAGCTGATGTTCTCTGTTACGCCTCAATCTATAAGTCCATAGTGCACTTGGAGCTGGTGTGTTTAGGTCAAGTTCTGTTCCTTCCCCTTCTTGGTAACAATATAGTAGAACCAGAAAAGCCTCAGTGAAAGAGCAGCTATGATAATTGAATGTATGGAGTTGTTTCTGAACCAAAATAACTAAGGAAGCTAGGTCTTGGATGTTTGAGAGGGAGGAGAAATGGAGAAGTGATTTTGAGATGTGGTAGCTTGTTCTCTCTCTCTTGAATTTCTATGGGCCAGCTTTTTATGATGTACTCCAAGAACTTCGAGGTGTCAAGTGAGCATGAGGAAGTGAGATCAAGCAGGACGAGATGGCCCCCTTGCATAAAAGTTAGTTGAGGCTGTTACTCCGTGCCGTATTTTGGAAGCTAAAAGTGTGTGTGTAAGCCAAAGGATAATCCGCATATGTTTTTGGAAGAGCAATAGCTTTAGAGTTACTAAATACCTTTGTAGTGGAACAAATTATGGATCTGTGAATAATTGAAGCTGGGAGGATATTCTAGTGATGCTTGCCCTTGCTTTCTTTCCTAATTATCTGCAACTGTCTGCATTTGGTAACTGCTGGAGATGGGATAGGTGGACCTTTGATCTGATCTACACACGTTCTTACGTGTTACAATGCTGATTCCGTGATAGCTCAGCAGGATTCCTCTTGCTTTTAGGAAGTTCCGTACTAAGCCAGCTGAAACAGGCAGCTGTTTGCAATCAGCAAGAGAAAATGCATTTTTTCAAGTGTTCACGACTAGGACCCATTCTAGCTTCTTGGAAAGGCTCAAGCTAGGTATATCAGACTTAGCCTTTGGTTTTGCTTGGTTTGAAAAGTTGCTGTTAACTCTTGTTGCATCATATGGGTCTAACGCTTTTCAGTTTTGATAAGTGAAAATGACATGCACAATTACTTGATTTTGTGTTCACCCCAGCTCTTCCTTCATCTTCTCTCCAATTTGAAGGAGAAGGCAAAGTTAATCTGTGGCTTGTATGCAGAACTTGAATGTGCTGTTGTAGTTCTCATTTCTTTTCTACTTGTTTGCAATCAGGGAGATGCTTTTTTTGTCTGTTGAATTATTTTCTGCGTTACTTCTTCTAGTGAACTGTGTTACATTGCAGGACTTTTTTCTTGATTCCAAGTCTTGCAAATACTGCGGCAGCAAAACCGGTAAATCCCAAAGAGCCAGTGGAAAAGCTCCTTTCTCCTGTGGTGAATGATGCTACTGGGTCTTTTGTTGCTGTAAAGTAGTTGGTTGGTTTGTCCTTATTCCTGTTCCACTCCAGTTCTGTGGTACCAGTTTAGGGAAAGGAAATGGCACTTAGAGGGGCTGCATAGCTTCAAAGGCTGCTGTGTGGGACTGAGGGGTGTACAGATAGGGAAAGTACCAGAGGGAGAAGCTCTAACTGGCAAAAAGGAATTTTTCCCCTTCGCTAACCCTAAAAATCCATTTTCAAGAAGGTAAAAAAGGAAAAGGCCAACTTTTACCTAAAGTACTGTGAAATAAGGTGGCTACAAAATAGTTCTGTTGAGTTGGGGTTTTTGTCTTTTGTGGGTGGGCAGACCAACAGTCCCCATGCCCCAAACCCAGCCTATTTTTAAAGTTAAAAGTCTAAAATGTTAAAAGGAATCTGTGGCTAAGATGGTTTCTGCTCTTGTAATCAGGGATTCATGACTGAGAAATGAAATTCTTTTAAGTAAGTGAGTAGAGACAGTGGTAATACTAGACAGTTACTCAGCAAGGCGTGTACAGAGTAAACAGTTCTCACTGGTAAGTTTGTATGTAGAGAATAATTTTTTCCTCATTTCATTTAAACTCGGGAGTTGTAGACACGGAAAAAAATCTTGTTTATTTTACAATTTGCTTCTTAGAATTAAGTGATGCCTGTTTTTCATACTCCTTGGTGTGAGTTTATTTGGGAAGAAGGTTCTCTCTACTCCAACTCCCTCAGCATGTTAACCTTTATCCACTTTATGGCCAGTTGACAGTAGGTTAAAATTGTGAATGATGCAATATCAGTCAGTGATGTAACTGTTGTCTGCAGGCTTCCTTGCAGCTCACAATAGGAATCTGAAGTTTGGAAATGGAATTTTATCTGTGTTATGTTCTGTGTCTGCTGCGAAGGAGGTGAAGAACAAACACCACAGTCATCTGTGTCTTGTTTTGGAAGGGTGAATCATAATGTTTTAGTGTAGAGGGTTTTTTACTGTGGTTTTGGGTTTTTAGGGTATTTTTTTTTTGTGTATGTGTGGTGTGTTGGTGGTTGTTTTTTTTGTCTGTTTTGTTTTAAAAATTCAAGCCATTAATGCCAATGGATGAGTTGAGGGGGAAGGTATTAATGCGTGAGATTTAGAAGAGGATTTGTGGGAGTGAGCTGACCTTCAGTTCGATTAATACTCTGGTCACTTCCCCCGCTTAGGTAATCTGGCCTGGCAGATTTCTCTTTGCTTCTTAGGACCTGAGGTACCATGAGCTTTCATTCCTTGGAAGGCTCTTGTAGTCTTCCCTACTTTTGTAAGTGAGAAAGCAGGGATTACAAGAATGTCCTCAACTGCCTTTTCAACCCCTGAGGAGCAGTGGTTGTTCTTCACCTGTATTCTACATCCCATGGTACAGTTGTTTGTTGAGGCGCTTAGTTTCTTCCTTCTAGAGACTCTGCTCATTTGGGAAAGGAAAAGGACTAGTTGCATTTTAGAATGACTTCTTACAGAAGGATCTTCCAATTAATTCTTATGCGTTAAAAAGCCTTTCTGGGATTGTTCCACTTTCTTTGTCAAGCCTGTTTTTCACTGTTACCTTATGTATTGCTGTTACAAACTGGTAGTAGAGGCTTTACTATTCCATTGTGCTATTTTGTATTTTGCATTCCATTCAGTTCTCAGAAGTTCCATCAGATTTATTGCTAAAAATTATTGCAGTCCAGACTATTTTTTTGTCATTCTTAGGTGCAGATTTAGGATAGATGATTTCAGAAATCAGTAAAAAAAATGTGTAGGAAAACATTTTGTCATGGCTTATGTTAATAGAAGGTTTTTCAGTAAGTGCAAAAAAAAAGTATTCACAGTCTAATTAAAAATACTGAAATAGGGAAAGATTACGTTCCTACTTCATAAAATAACCTATATGAGTCTTTTCAACTGAAGATTCTCATGGACTTAAGCAGGCTTTGCATCAGCTGTTCTAATAAATGAGCTCTTGAAAAAAGCCTTTAATTCTTGTGAAAACCAGTTATGCATATTCTATTACAGTTCTTTAAATAAAGCTGACTGCTTTTTGTATTATGTGCTAGAATATAAGTAAACTTGTATCATGTACTCTCTGCAAATCTTATTTTGGAGGAATCAGTGCTAGGTTTAAACATAGGTATCCCAAGCAACTATCTTCAAGTATTAAACTCGTATTTGTAACCTTTTTACTTTAAATAGTACATAAAACTTGACATGCTGTTATGTATGAATTCACAAAATGAAAATACCAAGTGTTGTAAAAGTAACAGGTTTTTAAAATTAATTAAACACACAGTGGAAGTAGATAGATTTGCTTTAGGAATGAAATGTTGATACTTGTCTATAACTCTTCTATTCTTACTCAAATTTAGGGGGAAAAAAGCTTGTCTCTTTAAAGGAAACCTGGGAAGAATAAGGACTGCTTTTTTTCAGTGTCTACGAAGTGGAAGAGTTGTAGCTACTCCTTCAAAACCAGGCAAATAAGTCTACTAGCTCTAAACATAGAACAAATTGTGAATTTATAAACTGTAAATTTAATCTTAAAAACAAAATAATTCTTGAGCATTCTTCCATAGTGAGTCATGGGCTGACATATAATTATACTTCATCTACTGTCTCCTTCCAGCATTAAAAAAGTCTGCCTGCTTTAAGAGAATTATGTCTTCCTGTTTTTTTGCAGCTTTATGAAACCAAGCTTCTAATCTTGGCAAGGTAAAGCTTATAGAAGCCTTTTGTGTGAAGGGCATAGGTATCTCACCTGGAAAAAAAATGGGTCAATGGTTAAAGGTACTACCTAAGCAATGAGTTGGGAAAGTGGTAAGAACGTACTAATGATCTGTTAAGAAACGCTGCTCTTAGGTTTTTTTTTTTAATTTCAGTTGGATTTTCTGTACCTCTGCTGTGTGATCCTTTTGCAGCTCTTTGTAGTCGTGAATATTTGAAGGAATGTCTCCTTCCTCCTGTTGAGCTTTGGATAATGATTACTGTGAAAGTACGCCTTATAAAAGAACACAGTTATAAATTTGATAAGTAGATACTTGTATAGCCTGAACTTGAAGTCAGAAGATGGTGCCCTCAATGGCAAAGTACAGGGATCAGCCGATACGTGCTAACTAGCTGTGGTACAAAGAAAATACTTTTCCATAGTATTCACAGGATTTCACGTGGAGCCTGGAAGCCACTGCTGCACCTGTCTTTGATACTAGATCTTTCTATGACTCCAGAGTTTCTGGTTCTCTAAGTTCAATATCAAGGTGAATCTATTCTGTTTTCTTCTCCCTTCCCTATATATGTGTGGTTGTATCTTGTAATTATAGATCCTGTGAATTTTGATAAGAGGATGACAGTTGCATGAATAACACAGTTTCAGTAACATTTCAGGATGGCAGAGAATGATTGCACACACCTGTACACTTTAAAGCAGGGAGCACTGCAGACTATATTGGATGTAAACAGGGAATTTTTGGGATTTGAGATAGAATGTAATACTGTGCCAAAAACTAGCCTGAATCTGATTTGTCTGCAGCTACCATTTGTGTAGCTGCTGCATAATACATTCTCACCATTGAAAATAATGCATGGAGATAAACAGTTTTCACAGAATCTGGGAATCACTCAGGTTGGAAAGTGCTTCTGGAGATGATTTAGTTCAACCCTCCTGCTCCAAAGCAGGGTCAACTGGAGCAGGATACTTAGGACTCTGTTCAGGCTGGTTTTGTCTGCCAAGGATGGAGATTCCACAGCTGCTCCAGGCATTCTGTTCCAGTGTTTGATCATGCTTATAGTAAAATATTTTTTTAAATATTTAAATTATATTTCCTTTATTTCATTTTTGGCACCACTGAGAGAGGCTGGCACCTTATTCTTCACCTCCTCCTCTCTTTCTCCCATCAAGTATGTATACATGTGGATAAGTTTCTGCCCTGTGCCCCCCAAACCTCTCCAGGCTAAACCAATCTGAGGTGTCTCAGCTTTTCCTTGTGTGACACATGCTCCAGTTAGTCATATTTGTGGCCACTCACTGGTCTTGCTTCAGTATGTCCATGTCTGTCTTATACCAGGGACCCAAGAAATGGACACATCACTCCAGATGTGATCTCACCAGTTCTGAACAGAAGGGAAGGGTCCCTTCCCTCAACTTGCTGGCTCACCTCTGCTTAATGGAGTCAAGCAGCCTGTTTGCTTTCCTTGCTGCAAGGGCACACTGATGGATCATGTTCATCTTGTTGTCCATATAGGAGCCCTGGGGCCTTCCATGCAAAGCTGCTTTCCAGATGGTTGGCTCAAAGCCTTTTCTAGTGCTTGAGGCTATTCCTTGTCAGGTGCAGGACTTGACATTTCCCTTGGAATTTCCTGAGGTTCCCATTTGTCCCATTTCTCCAGCCTGTCAACATCTGCCTGAATAGTAGCATGTCCATCTGGTGTATCAGTCATCCCTCCCACTTTTGTATCATCTGCAAACTTGCTGAGGGTTTACTCTGCCCAGTTGTCCAGGATGTTGGTGAAGTAGTTAGTCTTGTATGCTTTACTTCTGGGACACCCCACCAGTGACTGGCCTCTGGCTGGACCTCTTGCTGTTGTTCACAACCCTTTCAGCCTGGCAATTCAGCCAGTTTCCAGTTGTGTTCACTGTCTATTTAGCTCATACCTGTAAGGTAGCTTGCCTGTAAGGACATTATGGGAGACAGTGTCAAAAGCCTCTAGAAATCACCATAAACAGTATCTGCATTTCCTCTCTCATCCACCAGCCCAGTCCACTCCTTACAATGTTTATCAGGTTGGTTAAGCATGTTTTCCTCTTCAGAAATCTGCCTTCTTGTCCTTTGTGTGTTTGGAAGACTCTTTTTGCCCATCATGTCCCTTCCCAGATTGAAATCCAGATGGGCTTTAGCTTTCCTAACCCCATCACTGCATGCTCAGATAGTATCTCTCTATTCCTCCTGGATCACCTGGGTCTTGCTTGCAACCCTTGTATACTTTCTTTTTTATATTTGAGTTCAGTCAGAAGCTTCTTTATCCACACAGGCATCCTGCCACCTTGATTTTCTGCGCACTATTATGGACCATTCTTGGGCTCGGAGAAGGACATCCTTGAAAATCAACCAGCTCTGTTAGGACCCTTCTTCTCTCCAGAACAGTCTCCTGTGGGATTCTTCCTGAACAGTCCTTGTCTTCTGAAGTCCAGCACTGTGATACTGGCATTTGTCTTTACTCCCTTTTTTCAGGATCCTGAACTTCACCATTCATGGCCACTGTAGCCTGGGTTGCCCCTGACCTTTGTGTCCTCAACAGTTCTTTCTTGTCTAAAAGCATGAGGTTCAGCAGATTGCATCTTCCTTTTTGGATCCTTTGTCACCTGTGTCAGGAAGTAACAGCACATTCCAGGACCCTACTGGATTGCCTGTGTCCTGCTGCAATCTTAATAAAATTATTAAAAATAATATTTTTATCGCTCTAGGGGATCCTGCTCTGGCAGGAGGGTTGGACTTAGGTGATCCTTTTGAAGTCCCTTCCAACCCCTAACATTCTGTGATTCTGTGATGCTTTCTGAATATTTTTAGTACAAAGTTCAATAGGAACTAACCTCACAGGCTGTTGGCCAGGAACTTATACAGGGGAATAAAATGCAGAGAAGAGAAGGATTAATCTGTTTCATCATAACAACACAATTTAAGTGCCAGTATATAAAATTAATAAGAAAACCAGTGAAGAGGTTTGATAAAGGAATATTTAATAAAACAGAAACAGTGACTGAAGTAATTAATTAGTAATTAACTTAATGAAGTCACTTTTAGTTATTGTTTTATGTCTGCTGTGAATTCAAAATCTGGTTGAAAATACTTTGGTAAACTTTGCTGTCTTCATCTCCTGCTGCATGTTGGTGGTGTGCATGGTCTCATGTAATTGTTTGACATAGGACATTTTGTGCAAATGCCTCGTGTGTTTTTAGATCTCGGAACTTCTGTCATTTGATCCGAAGTTGCAGTGTGGTGATTTTTAAAGCTAATTTCTCACTTGAAAGACAAGGTTAGAAAATACCATGTCCTTTTACAGAAGTAGTAAAAAATGAAAAGGAAATCCTCCAGAAGAGAGCCTCTTCTCTAGCACCAGATATTTTTGCACAGTCGTATTACTGACGCTTATGTAATGAAGAGCTTGGCATGTGTGTGGTGGAGGTTCGTGACTGATAGGTCACAGTGTGTGTTCTCACACTTGGGACAGGACTGGTAAAAGACATTCCTAAGATATACTGCGAAGTGAATATGACACTAAGTGCATTTTTTGCCAAGGATCAAGACCTGCCGTTGACTGAAAGAAGGTTGAGGTGATACAAAGCAGACTTTCTGCTGAAATACAAGCATCTATGAATTTAATTCATATGACTGCTGTTTGTTACATAATCAACCGGTAGTCTTGCGCTAGTAAACCTCTTGCTTGTTTTTTGGTTTTTGCTAGTGTGATTTGGTTTTTTCCTCTGTATTCCACACATGGAGCTATGCTTGGGTTTTTAAATGTCTTTTTGAATATTGGAGTTTTTAGTAACTTGTTTGTAGGATTTTTGGCTGTAATAGTAATACTCTCCTGAGCACTGAGATAAGTGTGATATCTGATATGTCATGATTGGTTTAGGACTTGTTTTTTTAAATGGTATGTTTTCCTTGAAACTGTAATTTCATTAGGTTTCACTGACACATTAATTTTAGGCTTTGAATATAGTTCTCTTAGACTGTCTCGAGCTTTCTGATAGCATTTTGTGTGGTGTGTTCCTTCATATACAGCAAATGGTTGGTGAGTGAACAGCTTTTTGGTTTGAAGTATATTGGCTCAGGTGGTTTTATGTGCTGATTTGTGGCTTAGGTTATTTGATTCAGTCTGTAATTACTAGGAGTTTCTTTCAGATTTTAAATGCTTGTGTTGTTTTTTTTTTTTTTATATTTGCCAGGAGCTTTTAATGGTGGGATTTTTTTACCTTTTTTGTTTGTTTTGCATCGTAGTCCTGAACTTTTCAGTTAAAGAATAAAAACATAAAAATCCTTTGCCCCTTACCTGAATCCAGCTTTTGCAGAAAAGGAGTCTGTTATTAATGACATATTTTGGTTTTAGTACAGAGGGAGAGTTTTTAACCTGTGACTACTACAGATTTGATCATTCGTGTTCTGTTGTTTGGTAGCCTTTGTACGTTGTCCATCACTTGTGCTGTGCAGGCTAAAGATGACCATGTAACTAACATCCCCCTCTCCCAACTTGTCCTCTCCGCTTCCTTCTGAACCATTGCCACCTCCGTTGTTTGGATTCTTTTCCATTATTTAATGTGTGGCAGTGTGTTTCTCTTTTAATGAGTTAAAGACCTGGAATTAAGTGCTAGTTTTGCAGCTCTTATGGCTCAATCAAGTCGACGAAGAAAAAATGAGTACTTATTACTACTGTGAGTAATGTTGGTGGTGTAATTGCTGTTATTATACCTGTGTCGCATAGTAATATAGTTGAACATACTTGCTGCTTACAACATTTACACTCTGTCATCTCCAAAACCTGTTTGTTTAATGACAGGATTTGTTTGGCATTACTGAGGTTACTTCCAGATGACCGTGCCCAGTTTTTGGCCCTCCTTACAAGATGGGACAAAACTGGAGAGAGGGAAAATGTTGTGGGGCTTGAGTGCCTGCCTCTCCAGGAGGCCAGTGGCACTAGCTTTTCTCAGCCTGGAGGCTGAGGAGGCAGCTGGCTGGGGTCTTCTGCTACTTGAAAGTGAAAGGACAAGAGGGAACAGTTGCAGTAAGGGAAAGTCCAGCTGAATATAAGGAGAAAACATTCTCCTTGAGGGTGGTTAAGAACTGGAAGAGGTGGGTGGGGGTCCTGGAACCTTCCTCTTTGGGGACTTTTGGGACTTCACTGGGCAAAGACTTTGACAGCCTGCTTATCAGTAGACTCCAGTGACAGTGATTAGAACTGTGTGTTCTTTCTCTAAGTAACCTTCGGTTTTGTTACATTGAAAAGCATGTGTGCTTTCTAATAAACAAGAGGTATTTCTTAATATATTTATCACGGAATTGTCAGAGTTGGAAGGGACCCCTAGAGATCATCCAGTCCAACTCTCCTGCTAAAGCAGGATTGTCTAGAGCATATTACTCGGGACTGCATCCAGGTGGGTCTTGAATATCTCCAGGGAAGGACACTCCACAACCTCCCTGAGCAGCCTGTTCCAGTGCTTTGTCACTCTCACCATAAAAAAGTTTTTCCTCATATTTAAATGGAACTTCCTATGTTCCAGCTTTTGTCCATTGCCCCTAGTCCTGTCACTGGGAACTACAGCAAAGAGTCTGGCTCCATCCTCCTTGCACCCACCCTTTAGATTGTTTTGTTCATTTAATAAGGTCTCCCCTCAGCCTTCTCCAGGCTAAAGAGTCCCAGCTCTCAACCTTTTCTCATAAGGGAGATGCTCTAATACCCCAACCATCTTCGTTGCCTTCCTCTGGACCCTCTCTAGTAGTTCTCTGTTTCTCTTGAACTGGGGAGCCCAGAACTGGACACAGTATTCCAGATGTGGCCTCACCAGGGCAGAGTACTGGGGGAGAATGACCTCTCTCGACCTACTGGCCACACTCTTCCTTATGCACCCCAGGATTCCATTGGCCTTCTTGGCTCATGCATAATTTACTATCTACCAGGACTCCCAGATCCTTCTCTTCAGAACTGCTTTCCAGCAGGTCCACCCTTTTAACCTATCTATATTGGTGCATGGGGTTCTTTCTTCCCAGGTGCAGGACCCTAAACTTGCCCTTGTTGAACCTCATGAGGTTCTTCTCTGCCCAGCTCTCCAGCCTGTCCAGGTCATGCTGGATGGCAGCACAGCCCTCTGGAGTGTCAGCCACCCCTCTCAGTTTGGGAGCTAACTCCTCAGCGAACTTGTTGAGGGCACACTCTGTCCCCTTGTCCAGGTCATTGATGAATGTGTTGAACAAGACCAGACCAAGTATTGACTCCTGGGGGACACTGCTGGGAGAAAGAGACACCTATCCAATCCTGTAGAGTTATTTTAAAAAACAGGGAAAATGGAATAAGATTAACTGCAGAACACTGATTCCTCTGTCACTCTTACAGTGTGATTTTTTCCCAGAGGCCCACCTGCATAGCTTTTTAATAATGTCATTTTCAATACAATCTGTGGCTCAGCAGACTTGTGTTACTTTGGACTGGTGGGGGCGGCATCTATTTTAGAGATGAAGGTGTTTCGGGGATAAGAAAAAACCCCAGATGATTCATCTTGATCTTAAGTTTATCTCCAGAACTTCAGTGTGATGACTGAAGAGGAGATGGCTTTTCATCACCCAGCATGAGTTTTGACTAGGATGATGATTGTGTGAAACTTGTATTTCCTCTTTATTGCCTAATGTTAGAGGGTGAAGTTTTGGTAAGGAAAACTAAGAAAACTAGAATCGAGTTGACGGTCTCGGGCCTTGTCTTGTCAATGTGACTACTGTATTAAGTACCTTTTTGCAGGGTCAATACTCAAAGTGAAGGTACAAGTCTGCTTTCTAGAGGTTTCTTTCTTAGCTTATCCTTATTTGGGGGAACCCCAGAAATTGTATTTTAAAATAAGTTACTGGAAGCCCGTTGTGTTTCTCTCATCATGTTTTAACTTTTTAGTGTAAATCATTCTCTTCTGTCAAAATCTCAGGAATAAGGACTAGGAAAGATGGATCTGAGATCAGCATGCTTCTGAGAATAATCTTGATGGTAATGGTGGAGTTATGATTTAGGCTGTCGTACTGCAGATATCATGCTTGTCCTTAACTCAGCAATGAGAGTACTTCAATGAAAGCCATTATTGGTTTCAAAATAATGCTAAAGCGACATGCACGTTTGTGTGTGTGTGGCTGGAGATGGACTTGTGAGTAGCTCTCAACTTGGGGTGAAACCCTCTTGGCCAGAGTTTTGGTATGGCTCTGCTTATACCCTGTCACAATAGTGAGCACCCTGAAATATTTTTAAGCTAAAAAAGATGAGATTTTGAACAATTTTTTCCTTTTTAGAAGGCTATTAGGAAAACAGAATTATTAGATCAAGTTAGAAGTTGAGGGAATAAATCTCCAGTCCCTACTGACTGGAACAGAGTAAGTCCTTACTTCTAACTCAATCTAATAGATTCTAGAATTAGTTTCAGGTGAGGCTTTTTTATTTATTAATTGTAATGAATTGACCAAAGATCGCTACCATTCAAACCCATTTCTTCTAGTCCCTAGGAACTTTTTCTTTCATGTCTTCTGAGATCTGGCTGTGTGACTTTTGGGCTTCCTTCCTTGCTGCTACTCCACTTTTTTTTTTTTTTAGAAATAAACTACAGTGTGCTTCCCTGCCAGAGCACGCTTGCATGCTTGGATGTTTCTTCTCAGAGAGCTCTGTCTTCTGCAGGGCTAAGGTGGTTCACTGAAGGGTCAAGCAGCAAGCTGTTAGGTTGGCCAAGTCCATCATTTCTGGAGATGTTGTATAGACTTTTCATGCAGATTTGAGAGATCATTTGAAAAGTGCAGCTTATTTATAATTTTTTATGACCCTGAATTGTGTGTTTTAGGTAACATGCTAATAAGAGTAAAACTTCTGTTTTTTAAGATGCTGCCTACTTTGGTATTTCTTACACTGAGGGAAGGTACTGCATTCCGTTTGTCTTATCTCTCAGAGGATGCACCTTTTTTTTCCAGTTTTGAAAGGGCCAATTGTGCCACAAGCAAAGTGAGGTATAAAAGCATAATTTTAAGCAACGCATCATTACGAAGATCTCCTTAGATACCATCCCTGCGGAGCTAAGTGTGTTGAGTCTGTGGTTTTTTGCAATCAGTTTATTTCCCTTTAGTGGTAACCACTAAAAATTACCCTGGGTTCACAGTGTAATTGAAATGTTGAGGCCAGAGGGTGAAGCCATTGACTTCCTCTGTATGTGAAATGGGGCAGTGCTTCTCTTTGAGGAGAAACAGGTCTTTACCAGTGCTAAAATAGTATTTTGCATAGTGTTTGTTTTTTGTAATTAAAACAGTTCCTTTTATCCTGTGGTTAAGAAATAAAAAGGTTTTAAATTCCAGTGTTTGAAAGAATTAAGTATCATGTCAAGTCTCTTTCATGCCACAAGTAATTGCCTGTTACAAATGGACGAATTCAAGACACCTGGCTTCTGTGCTTTTGATCATTTAGACACACACTGCAGTAACAATTTTATATAGAGCTTTTCACATTCTGTCTAAAAATATGTTCAGTTGTCTGAACTCTAGAAATAAGTGGGATTTTGGATTTACTCCTTTCTTGGGCATAATATATTGTGGCTTCTAGTATCTGCCTAGTGTGTGCTTCACTGTTTTGAATTTCCTTACCAGATACTTAGATCTTCCATTGCTGATAGGAGCCTGAGCTCCTCACATTACAAATGCTGCTTCAGGAGCTCTGCCCCATAAAGTGAAGTGCAGCACCACTTTTGCTGTGCCTGTGTTTTGTGAATTTGAGGTTTTGCTCTCTAGAAAAGCATGCTGTGTTCAGCTCTTTTGTTGTTCTTCCTTACAGTCATGGAGAAAATGGGAAAAGTAGAATTTAACTTACTGGAAAATAAATGTTGGTCAGAAAAAAGTAGTTTCTTGTTTCACCTGTACTTACGTAATTTTTGATGAGAATATGGCTGTAGGCCTTTTCTGACGTAGTAATTTTCAGTTTCTATATTGTTTTTCCTAAAGATGTTGCATGAGTGTTACAGCATTGAAATGTATTAAAAGCACTGCTGAGAAGATCCCAATCTCTGCATTTCTGTAGGGTAATTTGAGAATGGTAATACTGTATAATTATGGGAAAAGTATTAATTGAGTAGAGAATTGGTTTATTGACCAAAAAAAGCTATGGAACATAGCTTGTGCAACAGTAACTGTAAGCTGAAGGAGTGGAAGGCAGTACGGTTGAAAATGCAGGGCCTTCAGGCAAAACATACTGGAGGAAGCAGGTAGTGTAATGGAGCAAAGAACTAAAAATCATGGAATCTGATGTCTTTTGTGCATGCCATCAGTCTGTCAATCTGTGAGTTCCTCTACAGTTTTTCTTGAGCTTATTGGCTGTTTTCAGTCAAGTGCCAAGGCAGGATAAGGTCTCAAAGGTATTGAAGTGCCTGGAGGTTTGGAGCAATTCAGTAGCTAGATGGAAGAGAAGCCCAGGCTAATGCTTCACACTAGGGATGAACTGGAGGAGCTCTGGTGGCCAGTCATCACATGCATCACTGCTGTCTAGCCAAAAACCTCATTCTTGCCTTTATAAGGGGACCGGATGGGAGGGAAGAAGATGAGGGGGAGATACAAGATGTGGTACCAAAGTCAGTTCTGCTACTTAAGTAGTAATTTGATGTGTTTAATTTGTTTCTAAAATAAACCTTAAGCCTTAGAAATTGCTTGAAAATGTTAGCTTTCTTAAAAGTGTATTTTGTTCCAAGTCGGTCTACCTTTGGATGAATGTAGGCTTTAGTGAAAGGGCGGAAACTTGCACAGTGGTGGGGAAGAGCTTTGATCAAGGGCACTTATTTTATATATCTGAAGTACTGGAAGTGATTCAAGTTATTTTCAGAATACGTGAGATGATTGATCTGGTAACACTGGAAAATGGAGCTTGATCTACGTGGAAAAAATGATGGAGAAACTGAAGAAAAATTTGGATTTTCAAATTTCTCCCAATTGCCTAAAATACTTGGAGAGATTACTAGATAGGTAGAGTTTTTAGGGCTTAATTTTTGATTTCTATTTTTAGAAGACTAGAGTTTGAACCTTGGAAAACTCAGCATGTGGAAGCAAGGTTATAGGGCCTAAACTAAAATTTTATGTGTAAAACTGGATGTACAGGGGTGTTGGGTTTTTTTTTCCTTGTTTGAGGTACCTCAGCTTCATCTGGAGGGGATTGTGATAATAAATTCCATCAAAATTTGTTAGACTAGCCTCTGTCACTGCAACTTACCACAGTTTGGGAGCACTCTGAAGAGAAAGCTAGACATAAGTCGCCAAGCTGTATTAATTAGCAAGTTGTTTTTATTGAATTCTTCTTCATTCAGAAGTGACAAGTTGGGATACTTGTTTGTTGGCTGGGTTCTGTAGCTAGAGTGTGACAGGACTTCTCTGTACTGTATTATGCTAACTGTAATCAATACAACAAATTGTCTGACGGGTTCAAAACTCTAGCCTATAGTAGCTTTATTTGGTAGCATATGTTAGCTGCTATATTTACACTTTACCCCCAGAAGCGCAGGTGTGGAGAAAGTTGCTCAGTAGTAATCTGGAATCTGCATCCTCTGTCCATACATCTACAGGAAAAAATGAGCTAATGAATGACTCGTTTCCTCCTTGTCAAGCTGCAGGTTTCCAGTCAGCGTGTTCTCTTTAAGGACCCTCTTATTGTATCTACCCTATCTATAGAGAGTGATGATTTTTAAATGTGTTTTTTATAATTGGCTTGAAAGTACGGGTGCTGCTGTAATATTTAACAACAAGACTTCAAACTGCAGTGAGTAATTCAGCGCTAGTAATGTTTCCAAGTGGCACCTTGCTCTATAGCATTTGTGTTACACTGAAAATGTGTGAGTTTTACTTAAGCCTTAAATTAATGAGACCATGGGTGGGAATGGGAAAGAGGCGTTTGGAAAGGCTCCTGTAAAGAGTCCTTTGAGATGCCATTTGCTGTACAGGTGAAGTGGCTAAAGGAGGGGGTGTTCAGCATGCCTGGGCCTCGCTGGCTGGAGTGTAGCTGCCTCCAAGGAGTTTGCTGTGTGAGAGCATGGAGCTCTGACTGCTACGGGAAACCTCCAGTCTGGTATTAAGGAATGTACCTGCCAACCTTGTGTAATGTTAACTTACACCTTTCTTTCAAGGGTCTTTAGGACACGTGTACCGTGACTCTGATCATTACCTGATTTTCAAGAGAGCTGTTCTAAAGCAAACATGTCCATTCTGAAATGTAACACCTTGAGGAGCTAGTGCTTAGTGTGAAATTGTGCCCACGTGTTTGAGTCTTTCTGACCCAGGTGTTGTTCTTTGTTGGAACAGAAGCAGAATGGACATGGAATGTCTTTTCTTTCTTGATGTGAAAATGTTGTATGCTTAATCATTGTAGCACTAAAATTGTAGTTTCTTCTTCTGTCTTTCTCAATAATTTCTACGTGGCTACCTTTGGAGCAGCAAAAGAAGTTAAAATGGTAGGATACTATAAAGATACAGGGAAAGGTAAGGCTGTAGATAAATAGCACAAAAATACATTGTGAACTAAGATAACATCATTAAAAACAGTGCTCTGATACTGCAGATGGCAAAGCTTAAAACTATAGAAATCGACCATCTGGAAGGGTAAGTTATCATTTCACATAAACATATTTTTGTTACTTCAGTACACTCATGGAAAAAAACCTGTATAAATAACTGTACAACAGAGTATGTTTTCCAGCATGCCAAAGCTGATTTTCAGGGTTTGTTTGGGTTTTTTTTTCAGTTCCATCAGTTAAGCTAAAGGAATGTTAGGAAATTCTTAACTGTAGTTAAGATTACAATTCAGCTTTCTTTTAGAGCTTACCTTTCTGACTGACAGCTGTGTAGAGTCCCTTTCTTGCTCCACTAGTGAACTGCCTTCCAGCTGAGGGAAGATGAAGGAAGGGAGAGTGAAGGACGTGGTATTTTGGTAGCTGAGAAACTTGAGTTGCTTCACACATGGTCTAGTAATTTAATGAAGATTTTATTTCATTTTAGCTGGCTTCAGGAGGATCTGAGCTACTCTAATGGCCCATTACTTGAGGCTTTCTTAACATCAAGATCAGTACTTTATGTCAAAGAACAGTATGCTTTTATCCCCTGTGGAACATCAAAGTTGTATTTTGAAGTAAACCATCTAGTGCAGTCATGAGAATCCACTTTACTAACTCAAATATAAATACTTCATTGAAAATGTTTCTTGTTTAATAATTTTTGTATTTACCAACAGTAATAATTTCTAATTTTGGTTCTCTTCTTACAGTCTTAGTTCAGAGAAGGCAGGAGTGCACCCTTGTTCTGGTCAGGCTGGTAGTGTCTTTGTATACAGCATGACATAGGTGTTGCTTTCTTGGATTGTCTTGCAAGAAGCTTAGGCAGTTCTTGGTACACAAACAGTTCAACCTTCTGAGCACACTCTGGTCTCAGTAAGAGGATATTGGGCTGTAAGTTAAGGTGCTTCAGTGTGGTCATGCTTGGTGATCACCTTTATCCAAATCTTGCATCTAGAGATTCCTAGGTTATTGAGAAGATTTAACTGTATTATAATTTTACTGTGTAAATAAACATCCCAGTCTGTTGAAGGGATTTTCTCTAGAAACACCACTGTGTTTTCCTGTGTGTTTCTGTATACATTAATGTATATTCATATGTAAAAATGGAAGCTTTTCAATTCTGAAGCCCAGTCTTGGGCAGGCAAATAACTCTGTTCTGGCTTGGGGTTGGATCAGAAAACAGCAGAGCTGATCCCATGGCACTGTGCCACAGTGAAGAATATGGAAACTACAGGAAATGCCTATGAATATTACCCCTGTAGTGTGGCTCAAGCCATTGTGGTCCTGTGTGTGCTCAGATAAGATCACTAGTACTGGAAATAGAAAACCTTCTTTGGAAGAAAATATGTCTTGTTGTTACTAAAGGCATTTAATTGAGATGATTTTACTGTCATTCCTGGGGTGTGTACATGGACCACCCTGCTCTAACCTAATCACAGCTGCATCATTACCACTGTGTACAGTATGTCTTCTAGAGATGCACATATGATTTAGATACACTCAGTGGTTTTATGAGGACAAATTCAGTGGTGGTGATACATTATGGTAGCAATAAGCATTGCAGTATTTTTTTTTTCATGTTTTAGTTGGGTGTGAAAATATTACCATGGAGAGAGAGCCCAAATTAAGTCATGTTGCGTTTTTTTTCTTTGAGTGGAGATTATGTAAAATAACCAGGTGAATGGTACTAATGTGATTTAAAATGCAGTTCATAAATACACTTGGTTTAGTTTTCCATGGTTTTGCTTCTTCATTCTCTGTACAAAACTAAGGATAGTGATAGGAAGTGAGCACAGAAACAAAACTGATACAGTTGCATGGACAGAGAGTTAGTCAAACAGGAATTTCCATGGGAGCATACTGTGTTTCTTTTGCCATCCAGAAACTTGCTGGTGGAAAAGCAAGTGACCTCTTGTGAGATGTTGAGCTGTAGGTAATAGTGATGATAGCTTGTGAAAACTTCCATGTTCTTGTGAGTTGTATCTCATTAACGCTGTAAATATTACAGAAGTGCTTAATGGAATTACAGAGGTATACTTTGCATAGGAGTACATATTGCTTGCATTTCTTATTCACTCCCCATGAAATTTTAACTGTGCATTTCTTAAATAGAACAGCGGTAGAAGCTTGCTTCCAGTTTCTGAAGATAGGCATCTGCCTTAGTAGAGTTCAGTTTGAGTACTCATTTATTGTTTTTTCTCCAGTATATTAATTTTTGTGGAATAACATTAAAAAAGGGTACTTTCCTGTAGCTGATGTCAATAAAAAGTGAATTCTTACTTGGATACCTGATCATTCTCTGAAATGAAGGAAGAAATCTGTAACTGAATAGATCAGATAGAGGTGAAGAGAAAATGCATCTTCTATCACATCCTAAACAGAAATTGGTTAGAGCTAGGAAACACTGAACTAGTCTACTGAAAATAGTTGAGGCTAAAATTCAAGGAACTGGGCAGTACTTCAGCTTAACTGGTGAACTGGAAGCTCAAGAGAAAAGGAGTTTCCTCTGTGTTATGACTCTTAAGTCTTGAAAGATTAACTTCGCTATCCCATATCCATCTTGGAAGCAAACGGGATGCAAGAGGATTTTTGAAGAGCTAGGGAGCCAAACTGCTGAGTACCTCACTCTGTGTGAGTACTTTAA
Source organism: Hemiprocne comata (assembly GCA_020745705.1). NCBI lineage: Eukaryota > Metazoa > Chordata > Aves > Apodiformes > Apodidae > Hemiprocne > Hemiprocne comata. Next base: position 19,016,012 of record CM036587.1, read on the forward strand.
ACCCTTACTAGAATAACTATATGATCTAGATACTGTGAATTTGCTCAGTGTATGTGTGTGCACAAAATTAATCATAAAGATACATTGATTCATCTTAAGAGCTGATGTGTTGATTAAAAGTATAAATTGCATTCATGCAGAAGAAAAATGGCAGTTATGCTAATCTCAGTTATTTCCTTTTGTCCTTAGTTTCTGTTGGAAGAGTGCTAAGCCTTGTGTACTTCATTGGTTTCTTGGTACTTGGATTACTAGAAGAGTTGTAGCAGACAGGTATGATTATGTTAAACAGCATGAAATGATACTGTGCCAGTTAGTTGTGTTCCTAGATCTATTAACTGTATTGTGTCTTAAAAAGAAAGAAGGAAAGACTCCAGATTTTAAAAAATATGCATAGGGATTTTTTTGTATTTACTTTTTTTAATGTTTATAGCTTTTTGCAATTATTCCCATGATAAGAGAGAATTCAGAATTGAAATAATACTTCAGCCTATTCATGCTCTTGACTTGGGTTGTAGGAACTTTACTCATTGTCAGTATTGTGAGCTGAGCAACGAAGTTACTTTGTGTTTTTTCAGATATGATTTTCCTTTTTGTTCTTGTGTATTTCTCAATTTCATTTACTAAGACAAGTGAGATTTCCTCTGGAGCTTAATCATCATCATTATCAGTCTACACCTTGTTGGTAACCTCTGAAACATATTTCAGCTGCTTTTGAAATTCTTCTTAAGTAATTGCTGTGTACAGCTGTGATTAATGGTAGCACAGCGGACTGAGAGGTACTGTAAAAGACTTCTGCCTCTTCTATATTTGGGATAACACAGGTGAACAAAATCTTGCCCTTCCTAGGAGCTTGTAACTTCTGGTGGAAAAGAATTGCTTTGCAGATTTGTAAAACATCTCTGATGTGGAGGAAGGGAAGAACCAGTGAAGATAGCATTTATTGCTTGTGTGTGCATGCTTTGTTTTAATTTTGAAGTTGTTAAAGTGTCAGTACAAAGAAAATACTAGTTGCTTGGTGGCAGAGTGTAGCAAAGCCTTTGTTGTTATATTGGATAGTAGTGCCACTGAAACTCCTTTTACTGCCTCCAATTGTGCTGATTCTTTAACTGGATAGGTAAAGTAATAACTAGGATTGCTTGTAATGGGACTTTATCTGTTCACTTGTGTTCCCAGTCTGGTAATCATTTACTGTACATTGCTTGTGCCTGACTCTTGAAACCTTAGAGAGTAATTTTTATACATTACCATATAGAAAGATTCCCTATGCCTACTTAGCTTGAATAGAATTAGTTTAATGGGGGAAAAAAGGTGGTTTGTTTGTTTGTTTTTTTACTGGAGTGTTTATCCTTTCAAAGAACTTGATTCTCTTAAGTTCTGAACAGCGTCTTTTTGGGACACACTTCGGTGTGTGCTGGCAATGTGGTTGACCTCTGTGTACAGCTTGCATATTTACTCATATACAAAAGGTATCTGGAGTCGTTAAGAAACAGAAGCTCTTCCTTTCTCTGAGCATGAGCTGTTTTTTCTGTTTCAAAAAGCTCACTGCAGTTTTTAGGTACAAGTGTTTAGGTACAAGTCTAGATACTTGAGGGACACTTTCTAGGAAAATCTTGCCTCTTCTCTACTGTTCCTTTTTAACATTCCAGAGTTTGCATACATGACTGACAGATTCTGAGAAGTAACAAGTTGAGGAAGTTGTTACTGACCTGTTTTTAGCTTAGTTACCTCAAAATATTGAGATCCTAAACCTGCAGTTTTCAGTATCAGGAGAAGACATTAGACTTTGAGAGGACCTGTTGCTTTGAACAGGCTCTTTTTTAAAGTTAAGAAATTCCATAATTGAGCTTCAGCTTTACTGTATTCTTGGAATTTTAAGTGGTCTCTCTGTTATTTTAGGGGGAGTGAAAGTGACCAGAAGTGGAACTCCAAAACCTGGTTGTCATCATAATATTTATTTCAATCAAAGCTTGGTGTATGGCAAGGAACTCAACTGAACATTTATGTGTGTACTCTGTCATTCTCTAGTTATGCAATGAGTGTGTGTTTAGACACTTTGATGTGAATTGCAGTAATACATAAGCACTGGCCAGATAGGACAAAAGCAAATTTTTATGATTTCTGTAAAACAGATTGAAAAATGAGTGCTAAAAAGTAACAGATTAATAACGGCTGCTGGTTTTATGGGAAGAGTTGCACAAATTTGATTCTGAGGTTTAACTGAGTTACTGCTTTGTATCATACTGTGCAGTAAGAGACTTTTAATATATTATTTTGAATACTTTATTAGGAGTTTGAGTACTTTATAGGGAGTAAATATGGAGTAATAATTTGTATATTTTAAAGTAGATAATTGATAATGAAACAGATCACTGCAGAATTGTAATAAAATACTGCTTAAGAGAAGCTTGTTTGATGTTGTTATTAGTACGAAACAGCAGTCTTTAAATTTTCCAGATCTGTTTTCCCTCCTTCCCTCCACCTTATTTGGTTGATGACAGCATTTTTCCACAGTGCAGCTAATGTGCAGCAGACCACTTTTCCAGCTGTGTGTAGGCTGCCCCACACATTCTGCCAGCATCCCTGCTGCCAGTCCTGCGGGGTGCTCAGTCCTTCCTCGTTCCAGCATTCCTGTCCTGTCACTGCTTCATTCTGCTCCAGCAGCTCCGTGGTAAATCCCTGCTCTGTAAAACCTTTCCAAACATCCCTCTCCAAGATTTCTCAAGCATGGATAGTTATGATGTCTGTTGTGAGGAAGTGTATCTGTTCCACCTAGTAATAGTTGCTAAGCAGGACATTTCTTCTAGCCCCTTGTCAGACAGGCTGTTTCACTGCAGACCATTTAACTTCTACGAGGAGTTTATTTTAATATCTTGAGCTCTTAAAATCTCCTTCAACTGCTTTTTCTGAAGCCACATTCATTTTGTGCCATGTTGCACTGATACTACTGTTCTTCCTTCTTTGAATTAGGTGTTGTGAGGATAATGGAGAGTCTCTATCATGTACATCTTAAAATTAACCAGAATAGATTTGTTGTACATACTCGTACCTTGGAAATTTGCAGACTGTTGACATTGATGAGAAGGGAAGAGGCTGGCTTGGACTCCAGCATTAATTCCCAGGACCCTTGGGATGAGAAATTAGAGCAAGATTTTTTTGTTTGGTTTTGTTAAAACAGATGAGGCCTTATTTGTTTTACTGTTTCAAAGTTAAAAGCTGCTATTTGGCCACACTGTTTGATCCTTGTATACAAGTTTGTTTTATTTCCAGACCACTTTTATAGCACAGATTTTCTTTCATATTTGAAGTTCTTTTCAGTCGTTTGGGCATTCCTAAACCAAAGGGTGAACTGGCCACCTGTTCCTGTAGCCATTCCTCCATACTTCCTCAAGATAGAAAAACCTTTTGCATCTCACAGATGTTCTTCCTCAAGGCAGAGCATCAGTGCTGATGCAAACAGAACACTGCCTTTCTCCTGATGCGTGTCACATCTCCTGTGCTTTCCTTATCCTTCTGTTTTTGAACAAGTGGCTGAGCCTGGGAATGGGGTGACCCTTGAGGCTCCATTTTCTGTGGGCCTGTTTCTGCTTCTTCCTTGGCTTCAGGTCAGAATGTTTGAGTCCCTTCTTTTGTCACTGGAGAGACACTTGGGATCTCCTAACATCTTCAGAAAATAACATATTCTAGTTTTAAATTATTTTGAGCTACAGCTGGTAGATAAAACCATGCTTGTTTCTGAAACGTTTGTTAGTTAATTGTGGTATATAAACTACAGATTATTGTGACTAGTCTAATAGTTCACATAATCACCAGATGAAATGTGTATGTTTCTGTGGAAACGTGTTTCCTGTATTTCTGAATCACACTGTTGAAGGGGAAGGGGTAATACAATGTAGGCAGTCAAGACATGGAAGGTGAGGTGCATGCTGAAATGGGGAGTTGTTCTCAGATTGCAAGAAAACAAAATACGTAAAGAAACTTTTCCAGTATTTCTGCAGTTTCACAGGATCCCACTAGTCTGTTTGTTTATCAATAGGGCAGTCATCATCCTTCCTTGCAAAAGGCAGACAGCATTTCTGTACAATGCAAACAGTATTCTTGATAGGTTTAAAAGGGAGCCTGCGATGGAAGAACCCGAAGTAGAGAAATCCGTATAATTTTAATGAAAACTGAAGTTCTCTTGACTTTGAAAAGTTGCTCTCGTTGTGCTGCATTTAAAATCGGAGCCGTAAGCTTTTGAAGAACCTCATGGGTGCTGGGCCATCTCATTTAAACTGTATTGTTACCTGGAAAGGTTGGACAAGAGGGTCCTTGAGGTCCCTTTCAACCTGGCTGTCTATGAAAATATAGGAGCCGTCATCACAACTGTGCTTAAGCAAGTTGAAGATTCATATGATATAAATTATTACACTAAATTACTGATACTTGGACTCATTTCAGCAGAAGCAGAAATGAAAGGGGGGAAAAAAAAGAACAAGCACAGTTTGAGAGTACCTTTCTGTGTTTGTTTTAGTGAGATCTCTTAAGTTGTTTTTATTTCCCATTTTTTTTTCCAGGAATGCATAGTTTGGCAGCTTTGGAAGTATTATTTTGAACAATGTTACACAGTTCTGTCAGTTTATCTTCTTGAGCTGACACATGGTTGGGGTGGGAAGGGATTCTGAACAGGAAGGAAGGTCCTTGTTCCTGAATGTCATTACTGCATAGCTCTCATATCCTCGAGGATCACCGGGACAAAAGCTGAGTCAGAGCACAGCAGCAGTCTGCGCTAGAGCAAGACATGGCCCAGTTCAGGATTTTGGACTGTGTGATTAATCACAACTGGAGCTTCATATGTAACCTCTATTGTGCATGGAGCGGTCAGGTTTGTTGTTTGCATATTATAATATGAGAATATAATTTAGTATAAGGAGGAAAAGAAAAAGGCTTGGGTTGATCTCTTCTCCCCACCCCCAGTCCTATTGAGGATGTTGTATTAGATAGGTTGCAATTTACTAAAGAGTTTTGTACAGTTACAAAGCACAGAAAAGCATGCTTTGACTGTATAATTGCTTTTTTTTTAACACTTTGAGTGCTTTAAGAGTCTTAAATTTTGAGGGGATTTTACTTGATGAATTGCACAAAAAGATAAATATCACATATAGGAAGGGGGAGATATGCCAAGATAAACTGCATTGTTTATAATTTCAAAGCTGATTTATTTTCCTGCTTTAAAAGGACTCAAACATCTTGGCTGTTTGAAAATACTTAGCATTAATATGTTTTAAACAAACAGTATGAGGGGAGGTTGATACATATTTTTTAAAAACATACAGGATAAAATGAATTTACACAGGATGTTACTCAGTTCTTAATGTGGACAGATAGAAGTGTAATTGACTGACTTACTGCAGAACTGGAGAAAAAAAAAAGCTGCCTGGATTTTGAATGGACATGTTTTAAAATAGAATCCACTTACTAAAAGATTTTAAATAGTATGCAGTTGTAATACGACTTCCAAAATATTATAGATATTACCTGTATTTCTCATACAACATTCAGTCAGTTACTGAATACAATTTATTTTAGTCTTACATGATGTAAGGGGAAGGTAAGCACTTATAAAGTGCAGTTTCAGTACAGTAGCTAGAGGCAGGTAGTAAAAAAATATTTTCTCTATACACAAAAGTCCTTTTAAACAACATACCTTTTAAAATACAAATAACCTTTGCATGTTATGTCAGTACTGTAACTTCTTAATCAGGAAAATGCATTGCTATGTGCTGTTTCTCTGTTTTTGTTTTTTAAATGATGCAAAGCTGATTCACAATGTAATGTCTAGGTTTTTTGAGTCATCTCCTTAACATGATAGGTTAAAGAAGTCTGTTCTGCTTAATTTGAAAAACAGAGGCATTCCCTTAGAGTCTTCGTTTTCATGGGTACTTAACTAAGTTTGATCTAGTTTGCTTATACATGCATGTGTAAGGATTCACTTTTGTAGGCAAATTCAATACAAAAATTACTTTCCATACTTCGGAACAATCAAGAAATAAGAAAACGCTTGGCTGATGTGGGCAGTCCCATGAAGTTTTAAAATGAGTTTGATATAGCTAGAGGGAAGGGAAATGGTGATTATTTTTGAAGAATGAAATGAAAGGTTTAAAAAACAAAAGAGAGAACAACCCCAAAACCTGCACTAAGTGAAACAAAAAGCCAAACCACCACCACCAACAAAAATCACTGCATAACAGGGCTCATGTAACCTAGAAACTGTTTCTCACCAGCTGGACAGAAAAACTAAGTCTTAGATCAATATGCTTCAAATTACTTGCATGCCTGGGGTGGAAATGTTGCTGAACTGTTTGATCTTGCTAGATTTTATTATTGAAGTAGAATATGCAATTGCTGTGTTTGGGTTTCTTTTTGTTTTGTATTACTGAAGTAAAGTTCCTGTAAACTATGTATTTTAATGAGTTGCTGCTGATATTTTTCTTTGAAATGAAGTGGCAAATTGTTTGGTGGGATATTACAGTACAGCTACTCTGTTCTTACTGCATTGAAACATGCTGGCAGAAGTGGAAGTTGTCAGACCTGGTGAGGCATACAGTCTTCTTCATATGGCAGAATTGCTCTCCACATTCTTTTCCTACCAGTCTCCAAGAGGCTGCTGGTGAGAGAGCAGATGGGAGACTAACAGTTCTTTCTCAAGTGTAACCTCAGAGCACAATTCTAGTTTGGCTCATGGTATTCTTGAACTAGCAGAAGGTACACAGTATTTTGGGCAATTTCTATCCATTCTGACCCCAGTAAAACATCAGGAGGAAAATAGAAACCTACTTAATTGTCCTTATCTGTTACTAAGAATTTCTGAAACCAGGTTACAGAATCATTCTAAGGATTTATTTGGTTTTTACTGCTCATCCTCTACCCTCTGGCATTTCCCAAAATTTGGTTTTTAAAACATAACACAAACAAGGATGAAATAGGCAGGAATATTTTTCTCTGTCTAGCATGATAATTTAGATTTTACAAAAAGTACTTTCACAGTGAAGGCATGAAAGTTGCTCTAACTGAAGACCTTTGCTCTCTGATACAGCAAGCTGTTGTGTGTATTAGAATGCTTTCAAAGGATATGCTATGTTTTGTCCTAAAACAGAAACCTCTTAAAATGAAATTAATAGATGATGGAAATCAGTGTAGTTCTGTTGACATAAAAGAATTACAGTTTTCAGTCCAAACCTTGGATGGGATTGATGGCTATCATGGGGTGATCTGTGATTAATCACTTAGAAGCCTTCTACAATGATCTAAAAGTACAAAAATAAACTAAATTGCTTGCAATTTTTTATCTTTCACTCTTTGTTCGTGGAACAGCTTCATTGCAAATGTAGGATTGCAAATGTAGGATTAGCAAAGGAGAGTAGCTGGTAACAAGTTTGTATCCTGTAGTAGACCACCAAATAGATTTATGTGCAGATTTGTGTCTGTATGTATCCCGACTGCCCCAGCAGTATTGTAGATGCTTAGTCCTATTATTGATACAGTCTGGTAAACAAGGAATTTTTCATGGGTTTTCTCTAAAAAAAAAATTACAGATTTTTCCCTTTGATAGTCTGGTGTTTATGGAATTGTAGTCTCAGAATAATAGCATACTAGCTGTGATCCAACTAAGAGTTCCTCTTCAAAAAAAATGTATCTAAGTGCTAAGTAATATTTTTGCTTAGTAACATAACTAGTCTAATCTTCAGTAAGATGCAGAAGGAGCTACCTTCTCTGTCTCTTCAAGGACATCCTTTATCAGCCTTCAGCATGCAAGTAAATTGTTTAGATGCTTGGTATGTCTCTTCACCTTGTGGCCCTTGTGGGATATATTAGAGCAAGTATGTCTTAAACAATAAATACCACTTCCACAGGTAGTTGGAAGAACTGCTGGTAGATAATGTAAATTAGGTGATATAACAGTTTTGTGTCTTTCTCCTTACATGACCAGTACTTTGCTTTCAAGTGTTAGGGAACAGGAGACCACAAGTTGAATATATGTAGTCTCCTTACCAGCAAAAAGCTTGAGTCATCACTGTGCTCTGAACAGGCTTTTAGTAGTTTGAGGAGAGCAGATCTTGTCATGTGCTGTTCTCATTGATTCTTTGCTGAATAACTTACACTTTTTATCTTACTGCTGCATCCTACCCTCTAAAAGTAATAATAATGTTATTTCAAGAATGTAAATATGTGAGTCGTGGGTTTCTGAGCCAGACAGGTATTCTGCGAAGTTCTGTAAACTAACAGTTGGTCAAATTTCATCAGACTGTATAGATGTATATCAAAGTACATTCATATGTTGTGACATTACAGCAGCCAAGATCTCTTATTTCTATTGTTTTAACTTGAGTTCATTATTGTAGGCTGTATTTTCTGTGAGGCAGTATGTAAGAAAGAAATGTTGCAGTGCAAGTCCAGCTCTCGCATTGCATTCAAACCCCAGAACGCAGTAGTACTGCAGCAGCTGCTGCACTGCAGCTATTTCTCTTCCTTCAGAGAATCTCCCAATAACGTTAGAAAGCTTTTCAGTCTTCCAGATGTGTCAGCTGCAGGATGAAGTAACAAAGGTGGCTGCATTCTTTCTGAGATATCTCCAGCTCATAATGGTTTTGAAATGTTATCTTAGTGTTCTTATTTCTGTTTATCTGCTGCCTTGGGGAGGGAGGGAATATGATAAAAATCTTGTCTCCTAGCAGTGCAGGGTGTGATGTTTTCAGTTTTATTGAGTAAAAGGTGTAAAATCATCACAGGAAATAGCTGGTGGCTTTACTCATTGTGGGAATTCACATTACTGGGAAAACATTTTGTAATGTTCAGAAGTACGGAGAAGTAATTCGGCAACAGTGAGCAATTCAAGCCATAATAATAGGCACGCGAAGACAAGTAGTTCTTAAATCACAGAATGGTTTGGGTTGGAAGGAACCTTAAAGATCATCTAGTTCCAAGCCCTCTGCCATGGGCAGGGACACCTCCCACTAGACCAGGTTGCTCAAAACCCCATCCAACCAGGCCTTGAACACTTCTAGGGATGAGGCATCCACGACTTCCCTGGGCAACGTCTTCCAGTGTCTCACCACACTCAGAGCAAAGAATTGCTTCCTAATATCTAGTCTAAATCTACCCTCTGTCAGCTTAAAGCGATTATAAGAGTTGTATCAGAATAAATTTGTTCTCCCCCTCAACTTCCAGACAGAGATACAAATGTAGATTGGCATCTATATCAACCATTCTTACTGACATATCCAATACAAACTGTGAGGAAATACACTAGTCATGTATGATCACATCATAAGTCAATGTTCAGAAGCTTCTGGATCTGCAGTTAAACTGAAAATCCTAAACAACTTTCTCCTCTCTATCCTCTTAGTGATACCTCATCTCTGGCCATAAAGATTTTTAAGGTTTGTTTTTTTTTTTTTCAAGTTAATGACTTCACAGTCCTGTTTTTTTAAGCATCATCTTGTTCATTATATCTTTGTAAATGAAGTTATTCACTGAAAAAGCTGCTTTTCCTCTGTTGTAGGTGCACAATAGATTACAAATATAGAGCTCTGAAATAATTTGGCTTGGGTGTTTCGATGTGTGACTTTACTTCTGTGTATGTGAATTATTTTTTTGGTACAAAACCCAAACCTTTTTATTTCTGAGTTTAAGGCTTTTAAAACTTACAGTGTGTTGATTTGCAGATTACATAGTATGCTCAAATTAGATATCTCAAACACTGCACCAGGACTGTATTTAAATGGTTTGTCTGTGGGAGTTTATTAATAGGCTTTGTATTACAAAGCTTTAACACTGAGTAGCTCAAGCTGTGAATTCAGAGGTGGTTTTTGAGAAGGGAAGCCCTGTATGTGGGAATGTAAAGAATCTTGATGCATTTGTCTTACAAGTTTTGTGGTGTTTTGGGCCATGTTCTCTGTGTTAAACATTTTTAGGAAGTGGAAGCTTGGTTCAGAGTTCTTCTCTCAAGTCAGTTGTTCTTAAAACTCTCCTGATGTGTCTAGGTAAATGTTTTACAGAGTCAGACTCTAGAATAACAATTCACTTGCTGTAACCATGTTTTGAGGATGGCAGTTTGGATTTTGACATTGAGGGTCAATTCCCTCATCTTCCAAAGGCTTCCTTCTGGCTTTGGGAAGGTCAGAGGCATTTCTGTTACACATGCAGTATTGCAACCTAAGATTTTATTTCAAGATGGAATCATCTTAAATCTTAAGAGCTTGAATTATCAGCAGGGTACAATGATACATTTATGCAGATGAAGTGTTGTGTCTAGTCTATAAATCTAGTTTCCTTGTTTTTAGTCCAGGAATGCTCATATTCTATGCATGTTGAAAAATTCAGTAGCTTCAGTAAGAGATCAGCCTGATCTGCATTCATAGAGAGCAGATGTAAGGTGTATTTCTGTCCCGCTACTGAGCACACAAAGTAAAGCCCTTACTCAGCATTGTAGCTGCATCATGTAGTAGCCTGGTCCCATCACAGAGGTTTGCCACAGGGACAAAGAGGCTGCGGTTTGGTCAACTTAAATGGTCCCTTGCAGAGCTGATAATTTTTGAACCAAGACATAGTCTCTGGCTATGGTGGAGAGAAACAAGATGAACTGAAGGAAATATGTAGGTAGTTCAGAGCTAGTGTTAGTTTAAAGCCATGGTCCATCTGATTACTGAAATGGGGTCCGTGCAGGTCAGGTTTTATGCTGTGGAAGGATTTTGTTAATAGCTTCTGCAAAACTATTTCATGTATGTAAACAGATATAATGGTTTGGTAAAAGACTAGTGGAAATTATCTGGTATGTTGCGTGCTTGATAAAGTCCACATTATTCTAGAAAGCAGAAGAATACAAACTTCATTGAAACACGTTCCTATTTTTGCAGTAGCGTACTTAGGTAGGGACATTAGTGGTGTTTCTTACTGTTCTCTCCCGATTTGTAGGAAGCAGTGTGGCTCATGGGGTGGCTCATATTCTTGAGTCTATCAAAAAGTTCCCATAGGCTGAAAGAAGCAATGTAAGGCAGTCCTTCACAGGCAGTGATAGTGCAAACTGCTCTTTATCACTTCTGTCAGATTGCTGAGAAGGTTCTTTTTATCATGCATAGAGTAACCTCAAGCATTGCTTCAATGCCGAGGTGTAGAAGCATGCTTTTTGTGTCTCCTGACTGATATTTCCAGATTAGACTGTAAGGTGAGGACAAAGCATTTCCTATTATTAACAAGCAACAACAGAACAGGCAGACAAGGAAAAGCTTCAATTTAGCTAAATTAAGATCACATGACATTTTGCTGTTATGCTACCCTGCCCCTGCAGATGTTTCCTTTCTTTCCAGTTCAAGGATGTAGCTGTTAAGAGGCAAGGCTTTTACTAATGAGCCTGTGAGAAAACAAGGAAGCTCTCAATTTCTTTGTTTTTAGTGGTTATTTGACTAAATTTAATACTATGAACTGTGTGTGTTTTATTGTAAATACTAAATGTAAGATATAAACAAAAACACATGGTGAAAATAGTTTGCATCTCTGTCCTGTGAAGTCCCTATACTTTTTACTCTGTTGGTGCTGTTTCTTGAAACCAGCTGTTATTCTGTGGAAGTATAAGGCATGATCTAAACTGAAATGCACATAATTAGGTTTGAAAAGAATCTTGGTAAAGTAGTGCGGATTTTGGATGTGAACAAGCTACTGCGAATTTAAGCATGTGTAAATATACACGCACACACAAAATATAGCATACTTTTTGTGTGATATATATGTGTATAAAAATAGACATGGTAGATTAGGATCATTTTAATGAGTTGAAATATGCTGAACTTGATAGTATCAGGTGTTTACAGTGAGATCTGATAAGTTAATTTATGTTTACATCTGAATAATTTGAGGATTAGGTGCTAACTGTGGAGAAGTCCTGCTTCAGCAGTGTTAGAACACAGCTCTAGATCATGCCAGACTTGATCTTGCACAGTGCAAAAAGTCCAGGTATCAGAACTACAATATAAGAAAACTGGAGCTTGCTCTGTGTAAAAAAGCTGATTCAAGTCTAGCTGGACTTAACAGGTTGGGATTCTTCCTGCTTCAAAATAGAAAAACATCTTTCTGGATCTCCCCTGACCTGAGTAGCTGCATGGTCTGTCCTTCATTCAAGCATGTCCAGGTAGGCTCGGTTTACAGAGCCAACTGGTGTCACTGTGTTTAATGCAGAGCCAGGTAATCTGAACCGTTTTCACTTGAACAGACACATAGAAGCAATACTTCTGAGATAATCCTTTTCCAGATTCATATGTCACTAAATCCTTGAGTGGTTTGTCAGTGTAAAGCTAGTTATTTGTGTTGCCATGGGGGAACTTGATTTCAAATCAAGATGGAGTTTTTCAGGTATAGGCTTCTTCTAACCCTTCTTGCTTTTCTGTATTTGTGTTGGGGGCGGGGGGAAATGAGTATAAATGTGTGAGCATTTTAAAGTGAGGAAAGTAAAGGTTGCTTTAGATAGCCTTCACCTTCATGTTTCAGGTCTTGTGGAGTAGTGATGAGACTGAACAGTAGCTGCTGTGCTTTACAAAGCAGCCTTACATGAACAGTAGAGCACAGTTAGGAAAGTTTAAGCTGCATGTGTAGAGAAGGATTTATTGCTTATTTTCTGTGTGTATGCCTTGACCTTTTAGACAACTGAAATCCTCTATCTAGAAAATAGTTTCTTCTTTTGAATGATTGTGTTTACTACAATAGTAGTTAAAAAAGTACACCAAACACAGTTCCATCTGTCCTTCTCCACCCCTAAACCAGCTCTGTAGCCTGCACAGTGCATGGCAGTAATGCATGTCTCCTTCCTGGTGCCTCCCAACCATCTGCTGTGCTGGCACAAATACTTTGGTTTTGAAAGGTTGCAGATTTCCCACTTCCTTCATACATTTGGAGCAGTCCTGTGTTGTTGTGTTAAGCCTTTCTCTTTACCTGGGCTTGGTCTGAGGACATTGTTTATATGTTTTATTGAATTGGGTTACTCAGTTCTGAGAGGCATTTCAAAATCTGCATTGATGTCCTCACTGGTCTCTGCTGCAGGCAGCCAGCCACTGCCTTCAGTATTGAATTAAAATATCCCAGGCTTGTATTCCACCTGGGTGAGATTCACACTCCTGAAAGAACGTGGCAAGTTTTCTACCAGGACCACCTCTTAGCAAATACCTTAATTAACTTTGGTTAGTCCCCTAAAAAGGACCTGTTGCTGTGGCCACCTGGTCTTAGTGCTGTAACAGTGCTTTAAAATGATAAAAAGTGGTCTCCTGTGATGGAGACACCTAGACCGGTGGTCACTTCATCGAGTGACATTCACATCTTTATTGCCTTGCCCTTGCTCTGAAATGTCTCTGCTCGTTATGGCTATCAGCAAGACCCTTCAGAGAGCTGAGTGAGGGAGTGCTACTCACAGAGACCACCACACAGCTGCTGGTGGCTGCTCAGGGCATCCCTATGCAACCAAAGTGAGCAGCAAACGTGAGAAATGGCATTGCCCATCCTTGTCCTTAGACTCCTAATTTATTTCTGTTTTCCTGTTGTTTGATACTGAAAGCATTCATTTGCAGTAACCTTCTCTCCATCTGGAGTCATAAGGTATTTGGATCTTGTTCTGGAGAGCTAGTTGAGTTCTTCAGTTTGTTTGCCTTCATTGTCCTTTCCAGCTACTGCATCCCCCTCAGCTGCAACTCAAGAGAAATGTTACTGCTGGGGAGTCTCAGCAGACAGCCTGCCCTTCACGTATGCATACCACCCATCTCAGACGAGATGAATGGGACTCCCTGGTGACTCTGAGAGCTGGCACATTCCCTGAGTTCTGGAGTTGGAGAAGTCTTCCTTTGGAAACTGTTTTTTGTTTTGTTTGGGTTTTTTTTTTGGGGGGGTGGGGTTTCCTTCCCTTTTGTCCCCTGCTTTCCTGAAGAGCTGCTGCATGGAAGAAGAGCTGTGCCTCCCAGTTCCAAAAGCAGACTGTATCTGCTGTTAGCAGTGGCTCCAGAGAGAGGGCCCTGCCTGTCCAGTTTTATCTGTCTCTGTGAATGCCATCTGCTGATTGTTGTATGTGTGAGGACTCAGTCTCTATCTCCACATCTCAGCTTTCTCTTGTGGTGAGAGTGGTTCTGCAGCTGTTTGATCTTTTGAGTTTTGAGGGCTTGTTTATGTCTTTATTTCCAGTTTCAGGTTCTTCATGACAAGGCAGCCTCCTCTTGATGGCTACTGAAAAACAGGCTCAGCAGTTACTAGCATTGGGCAACCAAGTTGTTCATGCAGTTGTCTCAAATTCATAGTACTGAAGTAGACAGGATACAGATAGATAGCTTCTGTCTCATGCTCTGAGAGTCTTGCTACCAGTCAGTAGGTCCAGCATGATTTGTTGGGTACAATCCATTTCCCTGTCACTTGTTCTGCAAAAGAACAGAGGAATACTTAGGGATGTTCTGAGGTAGGAGACGCGTTCCTCTTCTGTGCTTCTTTATGGCTGTGTCTCAAAATGCCTGATTTTTCTGTTTAGGGTATGCTCTTACAGCATTACCCTGGAGATAAAGGCTTATTCATCCTGAACTACTTTGACTCCAGTCAGCTATGTTGGGGTCATCTGTAGTTTGTGAAGTGCTGTTAATAAAAAGTACATGTCAGCACATAGTAAATGTCAGCAATTACATTAGTATATTGTATATACTGTTATGTTCCATATATTGTACTGTGAGTTTGTATCACATGTAAGTTGTATATTGAACTCGCTATTGGATAGAGGGAAGCTTTTCTTTCTAGCATTACAGTGATTTATTTCTACTTAGCAAAGTTCAGTTCGACATACAAACAGGGGAGATTGCACTTAGCCATGCCCAAATAACGTTCATATTTCTAAAAGGTAGACAAGAAAAAAGGTACACTTTTTCATTAAATTAGAAATTGCAGGAATGCTTAATGGCAGGGTTTGAACATGAGAATTTAGTTGTAGAGAAGAGTATGTACACAAGAGAGCCAGAGATTACATAAGCAGACTCTCAAAGCAAAATTATTTTTTTAAAAAGTAGTATTTAAGGTAGTGGCTTTGCATACAGATGTCTTTACAGCCTCAAGGTTGTATAACATCTTGTTTTACATGAAGGGAGAGAGAGCGTGAGAAAGAAGTCCTGTGGAGGTACTAAAGCATGTGGGTAGATGAAATTTATTCATGTTTATTATGTATCTGCTGTAAGCCTAAATCTATACATAAATTAAATAGTAATCAGTAATTAAAAGATTTTTTAATCTTGTTGCTTGTTTAGTGTGAAGGGTGACTTTGGGGTAGCATGCAAAAATAAATGTTCCAATTTCACACTCAAAATACCAAAATGTTTGGTATTGTTTGTTAATAAACTGTACAGGCTAACTTTGGTCTTGTAGAGAAGGAGCAACTTAGAGTGACTGGCATTATGCATGCACTGCTGCAGATACCATTGGAATTCAGCTTAAAGTATGTTAAAAAGTCTGGTACTACAGCTATTAAATATTTAATTGGTGGTTTCCTCAAATTTTTGGCCTCTCTTTTTGCAAATTCTAGGTGCCTTTTTTTATGGTGTCAGCTAGCATCCAAGATCCATACATCTAGGTTTTTTATAGGTTTCCTTTTATTCCCACAACTTGGCAAACTGATTTCTGACGATCAGCGTGAGTTTGAAGGTACTGATGGTTATGCCTTTGAGCTGCCTTGTGAGGACAGAAAATGATAAAAGACAGATTTGAAAGAAGGACACTGTCAGTACATATGCTGCCAGGTGATACTTCCTGCCTGAATTCCCACGCTCCCCAGCATCCTTCCTACCTGTTTAAGGGAAGTCTACAGGATTTTGTTGAGCATAAAAGCCAGTTTGGACAGATGGGCATTTAATGTAGAGGCCTATAATTATGTAGGTTTTGGGTTGTCTGCATTTCAGTTTTCCTGCTGGTCTATTTGCAGGGATTTTTTTTCAGTGAGAGACTAACATGTTGCTGAGGTGGAAAGTGATGGAACTAGTTTTCTTGTTTTGAAGACAAAAATGTATCCTGGATACCTGGAGGATCGATTTGCTTAAGATGTCACCTTTGTGTCAGTAATTATTTTGCTTCAGCTGTGGGAGTTACTTCCTTCTGTATAAGATGCTATTGGTGCATTCCAGTCTAGTTTAAAGACATTAGAAATGTCTTCTCTCACCAGGGATTAAGACTGTTTCAGTGTGTGATCATTATTTTTGTCTTTATAAATGTGACTCATCTCCCAGCAATCTTTGATTTACAAGCTTGAGGAGAACTGGAAGGAAAAGACTAACTTTGCACCTTGTGTGAATGATCCTGCTTTTGAGGTGCTACTGAGATAAAACCTTGGCTGGCTTTCTCTGGGTGTTGAATATGCCTTGCTGTACTGCAAATGAGGATGGAAATAAGGCATCTCAAAGAAAAATAGTGTAACCATTTCTTTTGCGGTTTTAAATGGCTGTCTTGGATCTTTCTTAGAGGAAGTGTTACATGTTTTAAGAACACAGAGGAGCTGTGTGATTTGGAGGGTTTCTCATTGTTTTCTATCACATCGGAGGACCAGGGAACCAACCATGTGTTTGCCAAAGGATTGAACTCTTGGTTCACCCATGTGCTGGAGTCCAGGTCTGTGACCACAGGAGCAAATGATAAGGGTCAAGGGGATGTGTTGTTCTCTAGGCATGGTATATTTCTTTGCTTCATCATCTCTGATCAGATATACAGGTATAAAAAACAAAGTGTTTTTTGAGGTGTATATTATTGCTTCATTTGACTTTTCATTAGCTTCTAACAAAGTGATTTGAAGTTCTCTGTATGGTTCAGACTAAAATGCTCAGTGGCTAATTACAACTTTATTTAAAAATCATGAGTGGAAGAACAGAAATAAAGGCTGACTTGCAGTGAAAGCTGCTGTTGGGTAACATTTTCTTGCCTGTAAAGACAGGGTTTTTTTCTTCTATTCTGTAGCTTTAGACAGAAAAGACCAATTTTTTCTTTTTTTTTCCACATTACCTTTTTTAAAGGACCTTATACTTTGTCACATAAAATAAGATCAAACTGCTCTAGAAAAGCCTTTTTTCTCTGCAGATTTAACAGGGCAGTTAACTAAGTGGTAGCTACTTGGGTAGAGAAACTAGGTAAAATAAATGACCTGATAGAAGAAATATCTATGAAGATAGTATTTAGAAGTCAGAGTATACCTATTTGTTCAAATAGTCAAGAAGACTATTGATAGGTTGAGTTGTAATTATCTATGACTCACATAAGGATTTTTAGCATGTTCAATGTAGGTCTGTCTGTAAATTGCTCAGAATTTTAAAAGAGGGGCTTTGGAGAGCATGCAGGTTGGATGTGTTTACCTTTTTCAATTTTTTTATACTGATGCAAGTTATTGATGGGAGAAAAGCAGTACTATTTCCAATTAAAAGTTAATAAACCAATCCTTTTTACTGAATTTACATAATTCTGTTAGTGTGTGTTAAGCTTACAGTGATTTATGTAGTTCTTTAAGATACCATCTGATTTCTCATGGATGCTTCTATTGCTAAGAAAAAAAGGGTAAATACAATATTAAAAGAGAATGTGTTTTACAATGCAGTTAAGCATCTGTTGTATGTCCTTTTAATTGCATATAACAGGAAATGATGCTTTGGGATATTTTGTGCAGAAACCTTGTATGAAGAAATCCTGAGGGAAACAGTGCTTGAATCGTCTTCAGTAGCCTGGGTTTCTTCAGTTCTTGAACTCGATTGCATGCATTCTGACTTGGATTTTGAGCATTGAATCTATAGAGAAACAAACAGATCTTCATTAAGGAATATGGCAAAATAATCTTTGGTTTGTTAGATTTTATATGAAATGAAAATAAAGCATTCATTTTTAATTCTCTTGAAATGCAAATGAGTCTACCCTAAATGCAAATTACCTTAAGGATATGAGATATTTGTGTTTGTAATTTGATCACCATCATTTTTGGCTCGCCATGTAGGAACTCAGCCTTTAGTAGACATATTCTTGCCTATAATAAACATCATCTGTTTCTTTCTTGCTGTCTTGTATCCTGGTTTTGTTTGTATCTTTGAAAACTTTTCTTGTTCGTTTTTAAAGCCTTCGCTGGCCAGGGATAATCTGGTGAGTGTGATGTGGTTGGTCATGTCACAGGATGACTCAACAGATGTTGACTTTTTTTTAATAATGCAGATGATTGTTCATAGTGGTGGGTGAAAGTTGCTGTTACTGAACATGTCTCACATTTATTAATAGTAACACTGGCTTTTTCTTTTACCCTGTTGGCAGACCTTACAGGGGGTTTCAAGGATGGCATGAGAGAACCTTCCTCTCCTGGCAGGTTCTTTCAAGAGATAATGATTTTACTGGGGGATGCTGTTGTTCATGAATAGCTGTTCAGCAGCTTCCATGAATGCTAGAAGTTTATATGAAATTACAAGGCAATTGTAGGTTCTCTTCTCACTACAATCAAATGCTGTACCTCCCATTTCTCAGACCTGGTGACTTTGTGTTTTTCAGTGCTACATTTAAACTTACTGTTTACGTGTCCATAATAATAGATATTTGCTTATTAATATTTTTTGACCTTGTGTGATACCTGCAGTTGTTCATGATTGTTCAAAACTTGTGCATCAAGTGTTGCCTAAAAAAATTTCAGGAGACAAAAGGCTGCAGGAGAATGTTAAATAGAGGGATTCCTGCCTGTCACTTAATGGAAGGAATCACCATCATATTTTAGAGGCCAGCGATATTTTTTATTAGGAGCTATTTCCTTTGCCAGTGTCCTAGGATCAGAATGTTCTTACTGGCTCTGGTTTCTGTGCATGTCATGAAAGACTGAGAAGGGACATTTATTTGTCCAGAACTGAAAAAAATAGTGTAACGTTCAGAAGCTGAACAGATTGGTTGGGAGCTCCTCAGTAACAAACTGCATCCTTAGGGAAAGGTAACAACATTAACCTTTGCATTGCTTGAAGTTTAAACTAAAGCCATTCACCTTGGCAGTTCCACAGTCCTCGCTAGTTGTTCATTTGTTAGTCATCTAATTATAATGTTGTAGGCTTTACTCTAACACTTTAAAATGTAAATGAAGATGACAGATGAGGACAGACTAGGCTGAGATTGAGTTCTTGGTATTATTATTGTTTCCAAAAGCTGCCAGTAATCCTTCCAGGCTTTTCAGGGGAGCAGAGTCCTGTTGGGCTGCTCTCAATTCTCGTCTGTTTTCTGGTTCCAGAAGGGGCTCCGTTTCTTGTCTTGGCTGTATCACCAAGACCCTTCTCAATTTCTGTGTTTTTCCTTGCTGAAGGACAGGGTTGTAGGAGATGGGAAGGCTGGGATTTGAAGCACTGGCTAATATTTCCTTGTCCTGCCTGGTGGATGTACCAAGATGTGGTTTTCCAACTACAAACTGTAGCACCTGTATAGAAATGTGTTGTGTTTTACATACCTGAACGCAGACTGTTTTTCTGGTGTGTTAACTATCTGACCAAGCAGCTGCAACATTTTTCTTAAAGTAATATGTGTTGCTGTCATTGTGGTTAGAATGGAAATGCTTTGTCTCCTCTGTAAACGTTGACTGGACTTGACTGTGACCACCTTGCTGATAAGCGTTGCAGTTTGAGATCCCAGCTGTAAGGCTGAATCAAAAGGGGATTATTTTGGAGCAGCCCAGGAAGAAAACCAAGCAATAAATTCTGACACGTATCAGCCAGTTTCTGAGACACAGCAGCAGAGCTACAGAAGGACAAGAAGACTATTATTTCTGTTTGAATACCCTTTGAATAGGCTATAGGCTCTGGTATCTAAATTTGTTTCACGCATCGTTGAACTAGAATATTTAGAGGAGGGTCACAGGGTTTTGCATGCTTGCTTTGTGTGTCTTTTGCCTTTGATTTGAAATGTTGTGTGTGGTGTGGCACTCACTTTGAAAACTGAAATGGAAGATTTCATATAAGGCTGAGAAGATAAATAATATTTCTTGAGTCATAGGCTTATAAAATTACCCTTAGGGAAAAAAAAGTCTTATTTCTGCATGAGAGGAGGGATTGCAGTAGGACTGTAAAAGAAGACTAGACCTTACTTCTGTGTTTTCAGTACTTATATTGAAATGGTCAGAGAAAGTAGCTAAGGATGGAAAAAACAAAGGTTAAGTCAAAGATGTGATTAGAGGAAAAGTGTCTTGCTGAAGAAGCCTAACTAATTGCATGTGTTCTTCAATTCTGTTTTTACTGAAGTGAGGAGATAGTAGTCAAGAAAACAATGCCTGTATTTTAAGTGAGGGAAAGAGGAGTTTGTGAGTATACGTGAGCTATATGCACCCAGAAATGTGTTTCCAGAAGACACATTTGTATCTAAACAAAGTAGAAAAAAATAAAACATGCAAGCTGCACTCATTTCTCACGAATCATTTGAGCCTTTTACTGTTGTATGTTGATTTTCTTCATATCTAACTTTGTTTAAACTTTAAGAGTACTTTTGTAAGTGATACGACCAGAGATGTAATGCTGAAAGGGATGTTGTTTTACAATAAACACATTTCTTTTGAGAATAGTGGTGATCATCATGTTATTTTGGTTATGGGGGGAGAAATTGTATTTTGAAATGCACAGTAATGTTTGGGGGGTTTTAGGGTAATTATGCAAATTATTACTTCTGTGTATGTCTTTTTTTTTATTTCAGGCATCAAAAAATAAAGATGGAAAAGAGCAGAGTGAAGCTGTATCACCATCCGAGGAAGAAGAAACTTTTTCTTGGCCTGGTCCCAAAACTGTCGTGCTAAGGAGGACATCTCAGGGTTTTGGCTTCACCTTAAGACACTTCATAGTTTATCCTCCAGAATCTGCAGTTCAGTTCTCTTTTAAAGTAAGTGAAATTACTAATGAAGCACTTATATATAGCTTTATGATACTTTTTAGGGTAAAAAAAATCTAGCTTGCTTGAAAGTAAATGTATGTCTAGATGTGTCTTACACAGATGAATGATCCCTTGTGTGTAAGGTGGGTGGGCTCACTTATTGCATCGTTCTATAACTGTACACTGATCTGTCCCAAGATAATGGAGTTGACTGGCTATGAGCTCACCCAAGTTAAAAATATTTGTTACCGTGGGTAAGACCAGTGGTTATGGCAGAATATGGAAATATTTCTCTGGACAGAATTGTTTTACCCAAAGCTGGTGTGAATAGTCAGTACACCTTTTAAAGCGTAGACTTCAAGGGTTGGGAGGCTAGGGTTTGTTCTTTTTTTTTTGTTGTTAGGTTTTTTTTGTTGTTGTTAGTTTTTTTTTTTGGTCCCCTTCCTCCCCCCCAATAAATTTGTCATACCATCATACAAAGAGAATAGCCTGGAAAAACATGATTTTACTATAGTTGCTAACTGAGTAGCCTAAAATTAATGTACATTAGAAAGATGGGTTGTACTTCTGTGTTATGTTCTTCCTGCTGAAAAGAACAATCTCTGCAATTCCCTGTTGATAAATATAGACCAAATATATACAGGCCTACACTAAAGGACAACTTTCTTAAATAAAAAACTGTAAAATATTTTAAGTTAAAACGGGTAGTTCTAAATGTCAAGTAGCTAATAACTCTGCATTGCTCAAAGTGTGTATGTGACTGAATATTTTGGAAGTTGCTCTGTAGTACCTGGTGTGAGAAAAAGTCCATTTAATAGTGAGAGAAATTTCAATATTTGGAGAAGGTTTTTCCTAGCGAGTTCAAGTAACATTTGCTCATTTTAAAGTCATCAAGCGTGCAAGTTCTCATAATCTATGCCACTTCTCACTTTTGCTTTTGCTTTTCCAGTTAGGCTGAAGAATAGATTCTTACCAAGACGAGAAATGGGTAGTGAAGCTCCGTACTCTTTCCAGATAGCTAATTCACTTGTCTCTCTTCAGGATTCTTTTGCTAAAGTTGTCTTTTCTGCCTGTCCTAGGTGGTTGTAAGATTTCTTTGCAGGAGAAAGTTGGCATATTTTTCAGGTTAACTTCAGCTATTCAGCCTGCACTTGAGTTCCCAACTTTTTGCCCCTTGACAAGGAATTGCTGAAGCTAACTGGAAGCAATACTATTAGCAGTATCAGGTGATCCCAATGTTTCTGTCCTTCAACACAGGTTATAGAGAGTCAGCCAAGAGAAATATTTGGTTGAATTCCAACGTGAAACAGAAGAAGGAGAGTGGGACAGCCTTAGCTGGAGCAGAACAAATTACACGCACTTGTTAACATCACCAAAAAACAATCTTTATTCACTTTGAGGGTGAAAATGTAAACAGCACGAGCAGGATGAAGCTTAACTAAGAAGTGACTGTATATATTTCTTTGTGAATGTATCACTAGATCCCTCTGAGGAGGAGGATATCTTTTTCACATGTAGAAGGAGACAGGCACAATGAAGGGCAAGTAATAGAAAAAAAAAAAAGTGGCAGCCCTTCCCCTCTCATTCACATCTGATGGTTTCTGAGGAGACCCAAACAGTACATAGTGAGCCTGATACCTGTGAATCTTGAGACATCTTGAAGTTCTACCTCCCTATTTTTCTGCAAGAGAGCTCTTAGGACCTTTTTTTTTTGTCTTCTGATATGTCAGAATCTAATTAATACATTCCCGTTTCTGTTTTTCAAAAATGAAATAATGAGATTGTTAGTTGTAATACTTGTATTCAGGGATTCAGTTACATCTAAAGATCATGAGGTTCATTTGGACAGAGCCCTGGTCAATAATTCTGTAAATTAACCTAAACTGTTATAATCTCTTTTCTTCCTTTTATTGTCCATAAGGTGGAATAAGAAAAGAACAGATTCTAAAAATTATTACTCCTGGGTCTTCATAAGGTGGCTTCTATAGAAATCTCTGTACCTAAGTTATGGTACTAAAGAATGAAATGCAGCTATTGTAAGCCTGATCCTAATATGAGGCAAATTGATTTTTTCTGCTATTCTTGTTTGACCAAAGAGAGTATCGGTTACCAGCTAATTAGTCTCTGTCATTGATTCAAAGCTCAAGTATAATTCCTCTCTTTTCTCATTGATCAGAATTGTAAAGGCCTCAGAAGGCAGAAATGTTTTGTTTTGCATACCTTAGAGGTAGTAAGTATAACAATGGTAACCATGATTTGGTTTTCTGACTTTCTTAAATCCTGTAGTAGCTTGTCCCTTCTTCACAGCTGAAGAACAGAACCTATGATATAAGCTAGAGGTTACAGCCAGAAGTTAGAGATACCGTTGACATAACAGCCAGAGTTACTCAATCCTCCACAGAGCCACAATCCTTTTGTTATCACAAGTGTCAACCTGATGCTGTCACTTTCCCTCTAGATCAGTGCAGAAGTGGCCTTTTACCCCAGGGAAAGCTTTGCATTGTTGCTCTTTTGATTGCTTTCAAGATCTCTAAATCTTATTGCAAGTCAACATAAACTGGTAGAGGCAGTAAAGAGAGAAAAACATCTGAAAGAGCTTTCTTTCAATCAGTCTTTCCACGTTCATTGTGGAATTTATTTTTTTTACTTTGAATACCCACTCTTAGTTCCAATTCAGAAATACCTAGTGAAAACTTCTCCATTAAAAGTTCTCCTGTTGATTGCAGTTTCTGTGTTTGAGAAGCTGTTGACAGTCAGGTGGAATTCACTGGGCATAAGAGGACAAGCCTCCTCATGTGGGAGAAACGGTGGGCATCTGTAGGACAGAGAGCATAAGGCTCCTAGACTGCAGGGTGTGGTAAAGGTCACACCACAGCTGGATATTCCATGGCAACAGGAGGAAAAGCTTCCCGCAGGCCAGAGAAGGCTTCAACTTGGAATGCCACTGAGGTGAATATTCTTGGAAGCAACGAACTCAACCCCAAAGCATGTATTGTGTGGAGAAGAGTGGGTGTTGCTGTATAAAAATCTGTAATAATCTGTTCTCTGCCTATGTGCATTTGAGGTATTTGGTCTTTATTTAAATTCTGGGTTGAGTGTTCTAGTTGTTAGTCTAATAAAACATACGTTCAGTTGAAAAGCCTTTTTTTGGTTGTCTTGGGAGCTTACTGTGAGGAAGAGATCTAAGCAGATCTGTCTCAAAGCTGACTGGGAGTCCCCAAACATGCTTGTCTTTTAATTTATTAACTAATATAGTTATTTGATGTGAGTTATCTTCAGTTCTTCAGGTGATTTTGTTTTTTGGTGACACCTTCGATTAATATTTCACAGGCTGGAGGCAGACCTTACCCTTGTTACTCAGTAGAGAGCTGTGAGATTCCCCCTTCTGTTATTCAGGAGTGCAGAGCACCAGTTTAATAGAATGAGGGTCAGTTGTGCAGAAGCCAAGTCCAGCTTACTGTCAAGCGCATGAAATTCTAGCTTTCTGGTCCATCTCATGGATGTCTCTTAAGTGTTGCAGAACTTGCACAAGGGTTTCTTCTGTTTCAGTGCTCATGGAAAAAACCCAACAGTGCTGAACTTATTATTTTTTAATTTTAATTTATTATTTTTTAATAATGCTACTGCTTTTTTTCTGAAAAGAAAGAACTGTTCCAAACCTAAGCAAAATAAGTGTAGTCTAGTTAACTTAGAGACTTAAGGTTTAGTGAGGGTGATCTCTAGTTGTAGGCATTTCTATCCTTGTGTGTACAAAGCTCATGTCTGCCTTTTATGGACTTCTACTCTCATCACTGTGAAACTGCAGTTCCTGGTGAGATAGATAGACCAGTGCTCTAACTGGCACTGTGGGCCACCTGAGTTAGATCTGTAACACCTGAATAAGCAGGGTAAGTTGCAAGTTTGAAACTTGATACCTTAATGACAAAGTGACAGTGGAAACTGTGGGGTGTCCATAAAACTTTTTCTCTGTTTGCATTTACATCTAGCTGGAAAACAGGCCTTACTTGCTGTGAAGTATCTCTGCATATTTTAATACTGAATACTAGTATGTTAAAGGAATATTATTTATATTTTTATTATATATAATAGTTTATATTACTATAGTTCATTTAACACGTACTGCAGGTCTAGGTCAAAGTGGGATATTGTTCTAAGTTCTAGTATATTTTCATGGTTCTTGCACAAAATAGCTAATTAGCTACAAATCAAGGGACTCATTCTCACTGTTTTTAAGTAATTTATAAACATTATGGTAGAAGTTATGGAAGAAAGTGTTGTTTGTTCGATCTGTTGGGAGGGTCAGCCCTGTGTGAAGGATGGTGTGAAAGGTGATCCTGGAACTTGAGATTGCGGTTTCACACATTACATTTAGGCAAAAGTACTTGGCTGTGCTTGTGTGGGGCCACACGCCAAACTGGGAATAGCTGCATGTTCAGGAATAACTCGTATCCTTCTTGCTTCCCATGCCTCCTTTCCCTTAAGAAGGTGAATATGGAGTGTGTGGTAGATTTCTTAAGCAAAAAGTTTACGTAAAGTTATGTTTTTCACATGAGTTCCTTATTAGGATTTGTTAGTCAGCAATACACTTTTTTTGTATGTGAAGTTAGTTCTCCAGGTTCAGTCAGTCTGAGAAGCTAGTAAGTGATAAAACCTTCTCGTTAGGTATGGCTTATACTAATGTCTTGCAATGAGTAAGAAGTAAATGTAGCAGGAAGAGGTAATTCCAAAACATTTGCATTATATAAACCCTACCATTTTTAAAGGCCTGAGCTCACTGGTGTGGTACCATGACAAACCAATGTTTTGCAGCTGTCTTTTTTAAGAGCTTTGTATACCCTGTGACAAACTGACAAACCCACTGCAGTAGTTCATAAATTATGGCAATTCTGTATTAGTTAACTTTTCACTCCCGTAGTTTTTTTGTTTTATAGCATAAAACCAGGTAGCCTCCCCTATATGTGTGACCCACATTTTCCAGAATATGAGCTTGTCACGGTTTGGCTCCAGGTTGGCAGTCAAACCAATAACAATAATGCTCTCAGTCCCAATCTCTCCCCCAAGGTAGGGAAAGAGGGAGAAAAAGTGAGAGAGAGACTTATGGCGTTGAAAAGTAAAACAGATTGATTTTAATTATTAGTAATAAGGGAATATATATGTATTTGTAAAGGGATGTGCAACACCCGATCCCCTCCCTCCTCCCCCAGCGACTCTCACAGCAACTCTTCTCCCTGGTGACTCCAGCTGAAGGGGGGAGTGTCCGGGCGCACGGATGGGGTCCTCAGATGTCAGCTGTGAAGAAAAATAAAAAAAAAGAGAGAAAGGCAAAGAGAGGGTGATAGAAGCGACAGTAAGCAGAAAAGTGAGTGGAAAAGGAAAGAGAGAGGCTTGACTTCCGTGATGTCTTAACCAATACTGAAAGCCAAATAGAGAAAATATTATGAGAAGGGAATATTCTGATTTGCTGATCCCGCCTTCAGTCTAGTGTTCTCCCCCCATAGGGGGAGAGGCTGCAGACAGTCAGAAGTGACCTTGGTTGTTATCAGTCCACTGGTGCTGCTAAAAAAAAAGTTCACTGAAAAAATCAGCAAAGAGAAAGTTCGCTTCATCCTGGCTCAAACCAGGACAGAGCTCTAACAATCTAAGTCCTAAAGATGTTTTTTCACTTGACAAATAGCATGGAAACTGCAGACATGTAGATAATTCTTCGGTGCTGTTCTTTTGGGTGATCAGAGTTCAAAATCAGCTGGGAATTACAGATTTTCAACGGATATAATGATAAATTTCAACAGTACTTGTAAAAATACCACACCAGTAGACAAAAGTGTAGACCAGACATGGCTGTCCAGCTTAAGGGTTTACTGTTTGCTGCTTTCAGAGTTTGAGTGGTAATGATAATTATCATGGCTTTTTAAAAGTAGATTGATTATTGGATCTCTGTTAACTCAGTGTTTTGGTTTTCTGGGGTTTCTTTTGTTGTTTTTTTTTCTTCTTCCTTGAAGTTATCTTTCTGCAGTATCTTACAGAGCTCCAGCAGAACTATCTCATGTCTCACAAGAAATGTATTGCACCTAGTAGAGACTTGTCTCATGCTCATCATTACATAGTGTTCATATCCAGGTCTTACTCCTTTTCTTTCTTCAAGTCTTCCACTCTTGAATAGTTTGCTCAGATCAGTGTGCAATTACTTTGAAAATAGTTAATATGAAAAAGATGATGATTTGTCTTTAAGTGCAAAAGACATAGAAATTTGGAATCAATCCATTCAAAACTCAGAGGAAATATACCATTGAAAATTATTTCTGTTACCATCTCCTTGCTCCTCCTATCCTTCAGGATGAAGCTGTTTTAATTCGCTGAAGTGAATTGTTACAAATACTTCCCAAATAGTACATATTAATAAAAGAATTTGTATTTAGGTTGGAAGTTTGTTACTCAATAAAGTTACAGTTCAGAAAGAAAGCATGTATTTCCCTATGTAAACAATTGTGCTTTTCAAATGGTAGAATTTTGTCTCAGATTTGCTGTGGTCTTTCAAAAGCCTTTTGTTCATATTAAAAAATTGACAAGAAAGTAATAAGTAATTTTCTATTTTAAGGGTGCTGTTCTCCCTCAGTACATTGCAATTGTGTGTTTTTAATGCATTTTTTTGTTAAGGACTGTCAGTGATATGTGGTAGTTATAATTGTGTACATAGTGTACATACAGTGCAGTGAGCAGAAGGAGAATCTTTGAAGTTTGTTACTAAATAGTGTTTGAGTAGGTATTTTTCTCTAGGCAGTAGTACTGAAGGCAAAACAAACTTGATGTTTCAAATTTCAGGAAGCATATTCAGAGCTTACTTATAAAATATTTTGTATCTTTTGCATGTTATTTAGCTTTGAAACCTTAAATGATTGAAGTATAACCTCTACTGCCTGGCTTTCAGGGTGGAAACATCCTTGCAGCAACACACAGTGCAGTATTAGGTTTTTTGGCAGTGCTTTGGGGATTTTGGTACATTTGTTTTTAGATACTGCTGTTCACTTTGTTTCTGTGGGGATGTTCCATGGAACTGTGCTTATTGGGTGGGGTTTTTTGTTGTTGTTTTTTAATTTTTTTTTGAAGTATTAAACTAATTTCTCAGAATGAAATCCTTAGTTCTGTAAAGTTGAATATTTGTGGAAAAGTACAAGATACCAGAATGCAGACTTAATCTTACAAGTTCACTTCAAGTCTTCATAGCTTATTAGATGCATTTTCCCCCATTTATTAAATTTTTAATATGCACTCTTTCTTTTTCCTTAGGATGAAGAGAATGGGAATAGACAAGGTATGTCTTGTTTTTATTCTTTCACAGATGAAGTATGTTGAACATTTCTCTTTAGCTGTGTAATATGCTTCAATAGCTACCTATGAGTTTGAAATGTAAAATCACTTAAGAGACCATCAAGCTTATTGAATTTCAAGGTGCTGGAGCAAACAAAGGAAATACCTGCCTATAGCTTCACTTATTTAGTGTAGGTGCTTGCATGGCCACTAATTTAATTGAAATATTCACACTCTCTTAATTTGATCTGTCTGAAGACCTGCAGTTACCTGTGCAAAGTACTACAGTAAAGAATTTGAATCTCAGGTGTGGTTTATATATATGTATTTTTTTTAAAGTGCTGTACAGTGTGTCTAAGAATAGCCAGTATGATACTCGGATTTTGTTGCAACTTTAATGAAAGCAACACATAAGTATATAAACCTAGTGATGGTAAAAATTATCCCCAAAAGTGGTATACTGCTGTTTTTAAAACAGCAGATAAATGTTATTCCTGTTAGCTTAATGATACATTCTTCAGTAACTAACAATCAAAAGATGATAGAATGCCAGATTGGAAGGGACCTCAAGGATCATCTGGTCCAACCTTTCTGGGTAGGAGCATAGTTTAGATGCGATGGCCCAGCACCCTGTTAAACTGAGTCTTGAAAGCATCCAGTGTTGGGAAATCCATCCCTTCTGGGGACATTATTCCAAAGTCTAGCTCTTCTCATAGTGAAAGATTTTTTTTTCTGATGTCCAGTCTCTCCAGGAGTAACTTGCACCTATTACCCCTCATTTTTTTCCCTGTGACTCCTTGTATAAAGGGAGTCTCTATCTGATCCAGCTTATTTCATCAGTTTTAGTACTGCCACATATGTTTCAAGAGATCAATGAAAAATGCTTCAGTGATGTCAGATAAGATGTGTGAATAAAATTCTCACCCTTGATTTAAGAGGGATGGAAAAAAATGTATTTCTAGGTTATGCCTGTCGGTTCCATTTTCATAGCTTTCTCCCTCTCAGATTGCCTGTGTCTGCTCTCTTCCTTGATTCACCAGTTAACTTATTTTTTATTACTTGGTGCTGCATCTCAGTCCTACTTAATTTAAATTTTCTTAATTATTTCGTTATTTTTCTCCTCCACTCTCCCCTTTTTGCTGATATCTTATTGTTTCCTTAGAAGGGTGAAAAATGAATTGATTTAGGTGAGGAAATGGGGTTTTTAGGTTGAGAGCCCACTCTCTTTTTTTCCTAGTCTGTCAAGCTGGTAAGGTAGGCAGAGGAGGTGGGATTAGCTGCATTGCTAGTGTAATGTGCAGGACTTCAGTTTGTGCTTCATCTGGTAATGCAGCACAAGCTGTTGAGGACAGACCTGTTCAAAGGTGGCATGTTGCTCAGAGACAGCGTAGGGCGAATGCTTGTTGTATTTGTGGGTTACAGTTGCTTTGCACTGTATCAGAGGATGGTACCCACTTTCAGTGTACTTTCTAAAATCTCATTTAGTTGGAAGACAGAGAACATGTCTAAATCTTTGTTTCAGGTTTTTTGTGTAACTGTCATATATTAGAAGTTTTCTAGGACATACGAATTTACTTGGACTTTATTACTTTTCTCTTGGAAGCAGATTAATCCATTTTATTCTTCTAGTCTTACCCAGCGGTTGTCACCTGCTTGTTAAACAGTGAAGAGTCAGTCTCTTCCTATTCCTCATCCACCCCTCCTTCCACTCCCCAAGCTTTGGACCTCCTTTATCCATTTTAGTGTACAAAAAGAAAAAGCAAATTCCTTCAGAAAGGGAAAAAGTCAATCCTCTGTGCCAAACCAGCATGGAAGTAGCACTTGTGGTCTAGAGAAGTTCTGCAGTATTCTTCTTACAGGGAGAACCGAATCATCGAAAGATGCAAATACGGGTCTGTTTATCTGAAATGTTGTCTGAGTTCTGTTTTTCAGTAGAGGAACTGCAAACAACCATTTATTTGGTTCACTGTGAGACCTGTCCAGGTGGGACAAGGATTACTTTCTTGACATTTTTGTGTAGCTACTTGAACTATGAATCATAGCTCAACTATTTCTTATTTATAGCAACATAGTACTTTGTATGCCTTGAAATACAGATCAAAGGGCATAAAGTGCTCTGGGAAGATAACGATATTCTCATTAGCGGGTAAGAAGGTTGGACTTGTGTTCCTTCTGGAAAGAGAAGAGATGACTGAGATGGAGGATGTAGGTGTCAGTAGGACTTAACCTGCTAGTTTTCCATACTACTCTTTTTAAAACAACAAAATGGAACCTAGTGTGTAATACATTTTTCTCCAGCACTTAGTGTGATCTTGGGAGGCAGGAGGAATGAAGCGGTTTCTTTTTTACATTGCTACAAGTTGTTCCTGTTCCTGAATGAGGTGAAGAGGTAGCTTGTGAGAAGAAAATCGGGAAAAGCGTATCTTATTTTTCATGTTCACAAAGATGATGTTAATTTAGCAAAACCAGTTATGCCATAAATTCTATGAAAGATTATAATGAGGATTCTTAAAGTAATTAACATTGGAAAATGAGGCCGAGCTGCTTTGGAGGAGCAAGAAGCTGCGTGTGGTTGGGCTGCTTACTGTGGGGGGGGCGTCCATTGCTGCTGAAGCACCAGTTGTTTCAACAGCTTGAGGAAGAGCAAGTTGCTGAGCAGGGTGCGGTGCGTTGTGTCGTGCAGAGGGGCCATCTAGTGGCAAAAGTCGTGTATTTTCCTTCAGACTTCATGCAGCTGTAAAGCTCTGGCTGAATTGACAAGGAAAAGATCTTAATGATAAACATTTTTCTTTTGGAGTCTGGAGGTGATAATTCACTTAAATCACTTGAGCTTTCCTATCGCAAATGCTTGGCTAAGAGGATTAAAGCTTTTCATTTCTGTGAAGCAGTGCGTGCCAGTGCAAAATTGTCTATTTCTTTCATTGATTTTGAATCAAGATTTCTATTTACCTGCATTTTCTGCTTTGCCCTTTTCACAGGGGCAAGTTTTTAAACTTACCTTTAAAAGTTGAAATTTTTGTCAGGTTCAGCATTTGCATATTTGAGTAGATGAGTGTAAAGCATCTCTATTACTATTGCATTTTATTAAAAGCACTTGAATATCTTTTTTAAAGGAGCTGAGTACCTAATTAAGTCTAGAGGACAAAAGATAAAAGCATATATCAGGTTTCATGTATTCTAACAGTGAATTAAATATTTTGATAATGGTTTCATGTTCTGGTATAGAATTGTAGTGCAACTTCTTTAGTATGTATTTCGATCATGCTCCTGGCTTGTGTTAGTCTTGCTTTTGGTAAGAGTAAGACTTCAAAGCATTTAGAATAAAAGGTAATGCAAATTTGTCCAGGAGGGCCCCAAACTAAGAATGACACAGGAGTGTCATGATGGCCAAGAAGTAAGAGAGGAAGTGGTGGATTGGGTTGTCAAAGGGGTAGGATGCTGTGAACAGGAGACATCTCATTGTCAGCACTTAAGACAGAAGGGGACCACCTAAAGTGTATGCACATAAATAAGGGAGTGCCTACAGGAGAACTGGGGAGAACTCTTACACCTCTTTTGAGGGCTTCTCTGAAGTTCCTGTGCACTCATGCATGCAGCATGAGGAACAAACAGGAGGAACTGAAGGTCTGCATTGCAGTTGCAGGCCTACAGTCTCATTGAGGCCACAGAGATGTGGTGGAATAGCTCACAGGAGCAGGCTAGTCTGCTGCAGCAGATGGGTACATGCACTTTGGGAAAGTGCTAGGATTCTGTGACAGGTCGGGGCAGCTCAGAGGTCAAGTTGTCTTTGTCAAGTTGTATGAGCCATGTTTTAGTGGGTGTCTTCTACAAGGCTGCCTGATAAGGGAAGAAGTAGATGAAGCTTTCTTCAGGCAACTGGTGGAAACCTCACATGTGAAGGTCCTGGCCCTTATGGGGGACACTAGCACCCTGTTATCTGCTGGAAGGGCATCACAGCAGATTTACCTGAGTATTTTGTAATTAGCATTTAAAAGATTTCTGGTTTTTCCTACTTGTGCTGCTCCACATTGTGACCTTAAGCTAAGCTATTAAAGAGAGAGCATTGTAGGAATGTTTGGAGACAAGCTGAAAGTTACTTATATCTATTAGAAATAGTAATAAGTAATAAAAATAAGTAATAAAAACAAAAATAAGAAAACTGCCTCCATTGCCATGCTGCCTCCATGCCATTTAGTTGTGCACTTCATATGGTGATTGTTGTTCTTCAAAGACTGCTTGAAGCTGTAGTTGGCAAGATACAAGTTTAGTACATACTAAATGGGTTGCTTGTTTCTTGTATCTTATCCTAAAACATGTTTTTCATAAAAAATGCTTGGCTTGTGGATCATGATTAAAAGGAACAGTGATAAGAATATAGAAGTAGTCTGAAAGGAATTTCATCTTTCATATGGAAACTATGGTATTTTATGTTTACCACAGTGCCTAGGAAATCTATATCATTATAATCCAGTATCATATTTTTTTAATATGATGTTACTGATTTCCTACTTTATCTCCTATTTCTATGTAGAAGTATCTATAGCAACTAGCAGCTTATCCTGCTGTAAAAACGAAAAGCAAGTTAGGTATATTGTTCTGTGTCCTTTTCTGTAGAGACTGTGCTTTATAATGAGACTCTAGACATCTGTTTTCACTGAGATTTCTAGATTGTTAAATTATTACCATCAGCTATTTTTTAATGTACCTAACTATGGATTAAAGCTTCTACCCTTCAATTATCTGAGATAAATAGTTCCAATTTATTACCTGAGCTGCTTCAGTTCTGTGCAAGTCTTGTCTGATGTTGTAGGGCCTTTGGGGGAAGGGTGGAAAAAAATGCAAGAAAGCTTTTTATTTCTTACTGCTTCTTACATAATGCCTCGAGTTTTTTATGTTTTATTTCTTTAAACAGAACTGATTTCCTGTAATGTGCTTTGTGTTCTCCCAGGATTTAATTTAATCCCACGTTTTCTAACATCATCTGTCAGCTCAGTCTGTTATGAAATAAGCTAATTGTGTCTGTGATGATGGGAACAAGGTAGATAAGGAAGGAACAAGAGAATGAATGTGAAAGCAAGTTTTTGGAAAGGCTGTAGGTTACTGGGGTCATACAGTCTAAGGCATATAATAGTGGAATAAGAGTAAGGTGAGGTATATAACACTAATGCTTTAGTATAGCACCATAGTAAACTGTCCTTTTTTTGTGGATTTTTAATCCAACTTTATTTTTAATAATAAATGTTGAGAATACTAAAAGAGGACTCATTTAGTTTTTCCACTGAGACCAGAGGCTGATGGATCTTTGTTCCCTTGAAGTATATCTAGAATGTCCAGCAGAGTGGCCTTCCAACTTGCCACTTGTATAGTGTTTCTCTGTGAATACTGTGGAGTTCAAATTATCCTTGACTTTTAATAAAAACATGAAGAGCTGTGTAAGTAGAGTTTCTGTGGATTTAGGGGAGAGTCTATAGTAGGTTCACTACAACAGATACAGATTGAGCTGCTCTGTGCTTATGTAAGAACTAAAGTAAATGCTCTAGAGTATTGAAAGAAGTCATAATATTGGCAAATAATGAAATAGGGAAACACTGTTTTGGAGTGTTTGCATTTAAATTGAAACTGTGTTATATGTTTTCCGTAACAATGCCAGATCTACACATGTGCCCACCTGTCTTTTAGAGGCTTATCCTTGGCACTGTATTATATTTAGTGTTTTTTGGTTGAGTTAATTTGTGCTTGACAGTGGGTGAAATAAGCTCTGTCGGGGCTGGGCTGGGACCTTTGGTCTCCTTTTCTGCAATGGACTGCTAGTGGAGAAATGCTTACTATGTATGAAATTCAGTTTGCAGATTATATAATCCAGAGTTGCCTTTACTTGGATGCTCTCAGTTAAATGTAATCATGACAGTTCTGTAATTCATATTTAATTAAATGAAATCTCTGTTAATTAATGTAAATTCTGCTGTACTTTCAGCAATCTCCTTTTGAGTGGCTTGGGAAATGATTAGCAGGTTTTCGATTCAGTAATAGTTTAGAAGCATTTGTCCCACTGTAGCTGTTCATATTTCTCCTTCCTTTGCCTGAAAGGTGTTGGAAGAATTAGTGCGATTTGACACTGATGGATCAACAGAGTGCAAATAAATGCCTTAGATACCAAAAAGCATACTGGTAGATATTCATGTTCACAAGGAACGTTCCTCCCTTTCAAGTCAGAGAAAGATGTACATAAGAGCCTGTCTTAATAATTTGAGGTGTTCTATGGGGCTGGTGATTCTTCAGTATAAAAAGGAAAGTCACCCTTCTCGTCTGCTGAGCATAGGGACAGGAGTAAAAATGTTCTGCATAAGGTTAACAAAACTCCGTAGCCTTTATTCAGTTCATGTGTTATCAGGATTTCTAAGCATGGTTCAGCTATCCTGAGCAAAAAATTATTTTTTTTTCCTCTAGAAAGTGGAGAAATGGCATATTTTTAAGCAGTGGATCCTTAGGAGAGACTTTGTAAGAAAGTATGTATTATACTGTGTCCCAAAACACTTGCAGGTTTGTACTCTGCAGATCAAAAAGAAAGGAAAAGCTATGTCAGCAATAGCACTTTGGTGTGGGTTTGTTTTGTTTCTGTTTTGTTTTTTTCTCCTTCCTCTTCAAAAATTAATGTCTGTGTCAAGTTAAGGGGAGTTAGAAGTAGTTCTGGTGTATGTGACACACCCACACCAAATATAAGTCAGTTCTTACTGTAGTTAATTCTACTATTCTGTTTAAAAGTATTAATTTAAGTATTCCCTTTCATCAGGGAGAAGGTGCAGATTAGAATTCTGTGATTTTGCAAATCAGATGGCTGTGCTAGTGCAATGTGCTCCCCTCTGCCACTTCTGGAATCTCAGACATGTATTACAAAAACTTTCTTGTAACTTTATAGTGGGAAACTTACTGTCGGACTGTCAAGGTGGTGTTGACTTGTAGTCTTAGCTAGTAGATCCAGGTTAAAGCATAAATAATGATAAATACACATATTATGAAGAAAGTCTTTAATTTTATGTGACATTAATTTGAGCAGCAGTTGAAACAAAATACTACTCCCAATTCTGTAGATTATGCTTAGATCTCACTGTGTATTGAAGGTAGCAGTTGGTATTTTTTGGTTGAAAATTGCTGACTAATTAGAAGATTTGCATACAGTTATGAAAAACTTACGTGTTGGCTAGGAAAAATCTTGTTGCAATAAACTGCTTTTCTGTATTTGTCTTGCATTTGATTACAGGTGTTTGTGCTTATTTCTGATTATACTGAGTCTCTGAAGTAAAAGTTCAGGCACCATGTTGCCTTCTCTAAAGTTACATTTTAATTTGAATAGCATCACTGCAGGGGAGTGGTTGCACTGCAAAGAATATTTTAGTTGCTCTCTTAGTAAAAGCACATTACTGCCTGGACAAAAACTCGAGTTTTAATTTATCCTTTCTGTGCTTGCAAGACATGATGAAGGAAAGGACAACTTTATGGGCTGTTTTTCAATTATTGGTCAAGTAACTTGTGTACTTACCAACTTTATGCCTCTGTTTCTTTGCTGCCCTTACATAAGACTGTCCCTCTGTTTATAGCTACACTTGTAAAGAAATGAAGTAAATATGAAATTCTTTTTCACAGTAGTTATTTTTCATCTGCACTGCTTCCTTGCATGTGTGAGTGTGTTGCTGACAGCTGACACTTTTGCCTGTTCTTGATGTGTTCATGAGGTCTTGTTTTTCACTTGCAGTTGAAGATTTATGAGAAATTGTCTTACTTACTGGTATCCTGTAGCATAATGCATAATTCTAAAGTTGTTTACAAAAGTATGGAGAAGGAGTAGTGTAGTATGCAGTAGTGAGCACTGGAAAAGCACTGGCAAATAGAATAGACTGTTCCACTTGGAAGACATGTGCAATCATCTAGTCCAACTGTCTGACCAGTTCAGAGCTGAACAAAAGTTAAAGCATGTTATTAAGGGCATTGTCCAAGTGCCTTTTACACACTGACAGGCGTGGGGCATCAGCCACATCTCTAGGAAGCCTGTGTTTGACCACCCTCTCAGTAAAGAAATGCTTCCTAGTCATAGTATCATAGGACATGCCTTCTAGTCCCCTCATCAGCTTTGTTGCCCTCCTCTGGATTCCTTGAAGTACCTTCCCATCCTTCTTAAATTGTGGGGCCCAGAACTCCACACAGCTGCAGATGAGGCCAGACTAATGCTGAATGAAGCAGAATGAGCTCCTCTTTTCACTGGCTGGTGATTCTGTGTTTGCACCCCAGGGTGTGGTTTGCTCTTCTGGCTGCCAGGGCACACAGCTGGCTCACACTGAGCCTGCTGTCAACCCATGCCCCCAGATCCCTTTCTGCAGGACTGATCTCCAGCCACTCCTCTCCCAGTTTGTCCTTGTGCCTGGCAAGGGTGCGATAATGCCATGTGTCCGACAGACTATTAATGTGAGCTGCTTTACTGCTTTTTGCTCTCTTGCAGTGTGAGAAATTGCTAGCACGCTCCAAAAAAATTAAGCCTTTGATAGTAGAAAGCAAAATTGTGAATCTGGTCTTAACACTATGTAATGCAGAGCTGGAAACCTTTGTGTAGAAGTTCCACTGTGATGATCTGCTCTAGCTGGTGGACTTTGGAAGGAGGGAAGTTTAGGCTCGTGTTTTGGACAGCATCTTGCTTTTGCCTGGTGATTGGATGCAGATGGACAGTGGACATTTAGGCACAATTAAATTGAAGTGTACTGATTGCTAGATTTTGAGACATGAGTCAAGTTATTAGAGTATCCATTTTACGTGGAATTTATTTCTGTGATGATTGAGTGCACATCTAAAAAACTTGTTCCCCTTCAGCTGGTCTGCAAAAAGTATTGCTAACTCCTAGTGTCAGGAAATACTGTTTAGCTTTTCTTGAGTTTCAAACCACAATTATAAGCATATGCTTTAAGGTGATGTATTGAAGGAAGTTCATTTATATATCACAGATGGAAGAAAGTTTTGTTTGTATCTAAGTGTGTAAAAGACCAAGGAGAAATGAGGAGCGTGTATTCATCTACCAAAGCTTGGGAGACCTAGGTTTTCTTCTCATCCTTACTTGTATTTGGATATTTCTGAGCTGTAAAATGAACCTACAAATGTAAATAATGCTTTAAACCATTAATCTTATTTTTTTGCCCCTAAATTGGTCATTAGAGTGGTGGGTCACTTTTTTCAGGAAGAAGAATGATTGTTCAATATAGCTTCCTTCTGCTTATAGGACAAAGAACCAAGTTCAATGTGTAATCAGCTTTGTGAAGTGCTCCATAAAATAGCTGTGAAGACCTGAAGTGAGTGCTCATAGTGTTGGAGAACCTCTTATTGTAGCTGACACATCAGTCAGAAATTGGATGTTCAGGGAAGCCTTCAGTCTCTGGTCTCCATAAATTGGTACAGTTTTCCCTGCTAACTCAGAAGTGGAAACTGTAGTAAAGGTATTCCGTGTTGGATAGTGAATGGGCGTAACCTTAAATGCTTGAGCACCTCTTGCTTTATGTGTTGAGTGTGGACAAGGCATGAAGTAGCATTTGAATGTTAAGCAAATGAGCAGTAGGCCATTGACATGTTTTGATGAGTTTTTTTTAGAAAGGAAGCTGAGCCTAGGCCTTTGGTGGTGGATTATAAATATCAGATATTAAGTGTTTTATAAATCAAATGTGCCATGTGAGTTCCATTATTTTTATTTTTCTTGTAAGTTTTGGGATTGTAAATCTTTCAGTAAAAGATTAAGTGTCAGCACTGTGGTGGATGTTTGGTGGTCCTATAAAAGATCATACTTTAACTTCACCCTTTTACATGGTTGAAGCAACCCTTTGTTCATAGCATCTGGTTGAGTTATTCTTAGAGCTTGTCTAAACTTTCTGAAACATTTCTGCCTCTTAAAGGATGAGACCCATCGTGTTTAGTGTCTATTTAAATAGGCAGATTAGAAATGACAGATATTAGCTTTGGTTCACAAAGAGTGTTTTGTATGTCTTGTAGCTGTGTCCTGCTAATCAAATTTTAAAGTATTTGGGGACTGCGCTGCCAGCTGGAGTTTTTTGATTTATATATAATTCAGTTGCTTTGTATATAGTAGTTATCTGATTCTATCAAATCAACTTTTTGACTATTCTGTACCAATCTGGAGATATTTTGAGAAGGCCATTTAGAGCCATATGAGTAAGCCATTTTGTTAAACTGTTCTGTAGTAAAATGGCAGGACACTGAGGGTCTGCAGAATGAAGGCATTAGACTAAAACTTGCATTTGAAAAATGTGAATCAGAGTCAGAGGCAAGTCTGGTTTTGTGCCATTTATGAAAATTCTTCAAATAATACTTCTCCCATATGGAAACTGAACAAAAAAAGGGATAAGAGGGTCACCTATTCAATAAATAGTGCTGTGGATTAGTGAACATGGCCACGTGGGATATTTAAAGCTGTAGCAAAAGTACTTCCAAAAAGCAGTGCCATTCGTACCTAAGTGAAAGATTATTCACTGTTGAAGTGACTAGGGCCTAACACTCCAGTTTCAAG
This sequence comes from Hemiprocne comata, assembly GCA_020745705.1. Classification (NCBI taxonomy): domain Eukaryota; kingdom Metazoa; phylum Chordata; class Aves; order Apodiformes; family Apodidae; genus Hemiprocne; species Hemiprocne comata. Next base: position 19,054,749 of record CM036587.1, read on the forward strand.
GAGTGTTTCTTTCATCAGCAGTACCAGTTGTAAGAAATCACTTTGTCTTCTGCTGTTCCTGTTTTTTTTTTTGCAATTTATACCACTCTCTCCACTATGCTAAGGTTTCCTGATAACTGGAACCCAGACCCAGCTTATTTTCAATTCATGTCAGTTCCCTGTGGTAGACTTATCATGTCACGTAGCCTTCAAAGAGTTATTATTTACCCAGCTTAGAGTGTGGTACAAGGGTAGTAACTGGTGATAGGAGTTGGTAGCAGTGACTACTTCAGCTAAGAATTACTTAGATTTGGTGATGTGCATGTAAAAGCACAAGGTACATATTTTTCTGGTAGCATAGAAATGAAGTGTATACTGAAAAGGCAAAAAGAAACAAGTGTTATGGTTTCTAACTACTGTAGATTAACTTCTGCATTTATGTTGTGTATATATGGATATGTACGGCACATGAAGACATATACTTTTTTTAAATTGTGTTAAATTGTCAAGAAAACTTCAGGCTTCATCTTGGAGCATCTGAAAAACACTATTAGAAAATCAGTGTTACAGTTCCATGAGGACTATTAAATCAGCCTTGTTTTTTACTTCTAAGAAAAAAAAAATTAGAAAATTATATTTTAGTTTTCACTTCTAATTCTTATTCAGTTTGTCTGGCTTTATATCTTATTCCAGATAGCAATCTAGAAGAGGAAGAGGTAGTTCTTACTTGAATACTGGAGGCATCAGCATGAGGATGAAGTAGCAATGACATGATGAAATGAACATAAAAAACCCCACTTACTGGGACTTATTTGCAAGTTTATGTTTGTGATACATCTCTTCAGTATCCTTCCCTTTCTTTTTTCCCCTGACACCTAAAAGATTTTTAGTGTGGCCAAACAAAATGCTGTCTTTAGGACTTTCTTCCCTCCCTCACCCCAAATTGAACTACAGTATTTGATGTAATGATGAACATGGCAGGATTGCAAAATAATTCTTAAAGTTTTCTTAAATAATTCTTAAAGATTTCAAAATAATTCTTAAAGTAAGAACATTGTAATGCAGTGTAATTAAGTGCTTTTAAGGCATACTTCTTTCTTCCTTAGGAAAGCAAAGAAATCGACTGGAGCCAATGGATACCATATTTGTTAAACAAGTTAAAGAAGGTGGACCTGCTTTTGAAGCTGGACTGTGCACAGGTACTGTTCTTCTGTAACACTGATAGCATGTTTGTGTAAATGTTGTAAAATATATATGATTTAGGCTTCTATGTATAGTGCTGTCTTCCACTGAAACCTTATTCTTTCCTTCAGAAGTTTGAAACCTGTCTTTTTAAATTGTCCTCCAGTGTTTTTCATCTCCAAAGCACTGTTGTGTTCTCCCAGGAGGTGCTATATAAAATGTATTAAGGTATTCAAGTCTTAGGCTTTTTGTACTCTTAAAGACGTATATTAAGAACAAGGATATGATAAAATATGTGAGAAAAGAAAAGGGAGGTAAATGTCATTTGTAAGTGCCTGTTTCCTGTGCTTTGTGACAAATTGCTAGCCTCCGAACTCTCAGGGTTTTGTCCTTCAAATTATTCCACCTCCTTTAAATTGGAGCAATCGTAGTCTGTCATCTTACCAAATTTCATTCAGTTGTTTGATTCAGTCAAACTGGAGAGCAAAATGCAGGTTTCTTGTGAAGTGCCAGGTACTTTGTCACACCTTTACTTAAGTGTTGAAGGATAAAAAGCTGTGATAGAATGGGAAGTCTTACATGTGTTAAAACAATAAGTTACATAGATGGCTACTTCTACAAACACAGGTTGCTGTTCTTAAAAAGATGGCTAAACATACATTCTATGAAAGGATTGTCTTTGTCTTGATAATGAGATGTTGATCTTTCCTTTTGAAAACAAGTTATGTATGAGGATTTGACAGAAATAGATTAAGTTTTGTATGTATCTTCCAAAAGAAACAGAAAGATTCTAGGATGATCACAATTTAAAAACAGTACTAGATCATAATTGTACAGAATAAGGCATTTTTCTTTTTTAACTTTTCCTTAAGTAGTTATTCAGGAAAGGGCTACTTTGGCGTTATTTTAATGCTATTATATAAAGAAATGTTTTGGCTTGATAAAGTGCAGCATATGTTGAAGTTGTACAGAGGAGCCATGTTAATTTCTACTCTGTTCAATGTTTGCCAAATTGAAAGAGATGAAATCTGCAGAGAATAGTTTATTTTTAGGCACAGAGGAGATATTTAGGAGCCCAGAATAAAGAACAGAAAATAAATGTGAAAATGCATTTTAAAATACCAGAATAATATTTTTAAACACTGCTGAGAGCCACTGGATCTAATTAGGTCAGGCCACTATTTCTTGTTTGAAACTTTAGGGTGAAATATCTTACTATATCTCTATCTTGAAATTATGATATAAAACAGTCAGGGAATGATCAGGAAGACAGCTTGCTTAACCTGTGATACTGGCACTGTATATATTTCTTACTTTGTAGAATCAACTCTTTAATTATTTAATTCAACTTGGCTTTGTTTTACGGTCACACTAGTGGAAAGAAAATACTTGAACAATGAGTTTAGGTTGTTATGTTTGTTTCTCAGTTATTGACAGTCTCAACTCAAGCTTTGTTACACAGTCAATGAGCTCTCTTTCAGGACCCTACCTGGCTGCTGCTCACCAGAAAGCTTGGAATAAACTTAAAAATTTAAGGAGTAGATGATAGTATCTTAAATGTAAGATGGGTCATTCTGTGTATTTTTGAATACTCCTGTAAAATTATCTTCGTTAGAGTTAGAAAGATCATACTTCCCATATTTAACCTCCAAGACATTTCATAAAAAAAAAAAGGTATTTGTGAGTTCCTAGTGTAAGTATTTTAGAAATACTGAAATACACAGCCAAACAGATCCACATTTCCTGGGTCTTGATCTTCATGCTCTCATTGATATACATGCAAGAATATAAAGAACTGAAATGTGTGTGGAAAGAGAGATGATTTAAGTGTACTCAGCTGAATTTTTAGTTTGATCAAAGGTACGTAATGGGCCACCAGATTGATAGAGAACTATCTGAAAAAGGCTTCATGCTTCTGTGTTCTTTTTTTGCACTACAGAGACTAACCTTCCCCTTTATGTGTACCTGAAACAGAGCAAAGTTGTATTTTGCAGAGTTGGCTGCACCCACTTCATGTAACCAGTTCTGCAGTGTGTCCCACCTGAGGTTCTTTGGCAGGTTCATTGGATGCATGCTTCAAGTAGAATGGTCTCACTGCTGTGTGCAAACCAGTCTGATTTCTTTGAAAGATAAAAACTGCACAAGAACAGATAAAATTGTATGACCAGCTTGCAGGATATTCCTAATCACAGTTTTTAGTGGGAACACTGAGTAAAGAGCTACATCTGTGGGCAACTTCTGAAATAGCCTGGAAAAAGCCAGATTTAAGCTCCAGAGAAGCATGTGGTGTGGTCTGAGGAAGTCTTGCAATATGACCTAGCAGGATAGGGTTCAAAGTTTGTAAATACAAGTATCTTTTGACACAAACCGTACCATTTATTTGTCCTGCAACTTTTTGAAATAATTTATTTTTGTGTAATACCAAGCATTTAAAAAGTAACTTTTGTTTCATTGAAGTCCAGTTTCTTAGCATAATTATGTAAGGTGTCTGTGTAAAACAGTGGAATAGGGTTTGCTATCCGTCATGGATGCCTACCACTCAGGTGGATTGCTAGCAGTCATTAAATGTTATGACCAACTTTTCTTTCATTGCTTAGCATGCAAGAGACATAAGAGCTCTTTCAGGTGAGGAAAAGGGTGATAACCAGCTGATAAGCAGCATATATAAAATTGAAAATTTTGCATCAATGTATTTGCATGGACGTCATGCTGTGTGTGCAGACCAAATTAAAAACAGTCAATAGATCTGTGTGCTTTGGTGAGTCTGGAAATCCCTGGGGGTCTGTACCAGGAACCTCCACAGAGCACAAGCATTTAGAATGTTATTGCCACCAACTCAGGCAGACTATGCAGTGTGAACATCTTTTTCCTTGCTTTGATTTGATCACACCAGAAACACAAAAAGGGCTTTCAGTTTCTAAAGCAGTGTTGAAAAAGCCATTCCCTTTGGCTCAGTTTGCGTGCGTCCTTTCTTTAAGTTTTTCTTTCTCCAGCAGCTTTTCAAAGCTCCCTACCTATATTCCTTTAGGCCATTTTCTCCTCATTAGTAAATTCAAGCTACCTTTCTGCTCCTCTGAGCAGAGATTATGGAATCAAGGAATGGGATGGGGTTTTCATCAACAGCTGAAAATAGCTCTACCTGATGCTTTTGCCACTTAATTTATGAGAGTATATATATGAAGCTCTTAATGAGTAAGGTACAATAAACTATTTAGAGAAATTTGATTAAAGTTACGTTAGGTCTAAAGTTAGATCTAGATGGATAAGAAATAAGCCATTACGCTGCCGAAGGTGCATCAGAGAGACGGTAGCCATGTCTTGGAAGAGACTTGGATTATTCTGAGCAAGGAGGAAGCTGGAGCCTCTCAAAATGTTCATTCTTTATTTCTCAGAAGGAAGTACAAAATTGGAGTACTTGCTGCTATTAAAGGAGACTATTACAGGAGTGCCAGCTGCACCTTGCACTGTTCTGAATTAAAGTTTGGTTTTGTTTTGAGATTAAGTGCTGGAATGAAATGTCTACTTAAAATTTTAGTTTTTGGGGAGGTGTTACCATACATCAAAAGCTTTATATTTAAGATGGGATACTTAAGTAAGCCTCTGGTATAGCTTACACCTGACTGTGGTTTTCTTTCTATGAGTTTCTAGGTGATTCATTTGGAAGCTTGGAATAAGGTAACACATCTGAAAATGTTCTGAGAAAAGAGTAGAAACTTGGCATCCTGTGTGTGGTTACATATAGTTGTACTGTGCATATTTTATTTTTTCATTTTTAAAGATGACTAACCTTGAATTTAACATACTGATCTTGATTATTTAAGGTACAGACGTACAGAAATAAAAATTATAAAAAGATGTTCAGACAAATGAATTTAAGGTATAACTTTTCCCTTTACAGGTGACAGAATTATAAAAGTCAATGGAGAAAGTGTTATTGGGAAGACATATTCTCAAGTCATCGCTTTAATACAGAACAGGTAAGATACTAGTATTTAATTATGTGCCACACTTCTTTTTTTATACTAAGCAGGCAATGACCATTTATAGTGGTTCTGAAAAAGTAACCGTATTTTAAAATTTTCCTTGAAACACCCTCAGTTTTACTATTTCTGTTTTCATGCATTTACTGAATGCTGGGAATGGTTTGAGAGCAGGTATGCTGAATTGGGCCACACTCCTTTTACATCACTACTTGCCACTTGTTAGCAAATCACACTAAGGTGCTATAGAGGAATTTTGTCTGAATTTAAGATGGGCAGATCAGGTATACATATACCACACGTGTCAATTTAAAAAGAAAATCAGAAAAATCTACCTTGCTTATGAGGTCTGGTAACAAGGAGTCAGCATATCTGGCAAAGGAGAAGATTTGTTAGTGCACATCTGCAAAACAACTGCAGTTTGTCTTGGCTTTCCTCTATTTTGCAGCAAGTTATAAACCTTGCACAGGGTTGATGAAATAGAAATATTTACTGGTCCTGCAACTCACAAGGGCTTGTTAAATCATGTCCATACATTAATCTAGATACTCATTTTCTGGTCTCATATCTGCCTTCATTTTTACAGTTTTCTTGTTTCTTCAATTTTTGTTCTGTAGCAACAAGTTTCCAATAGAATGATGAGTTATATGGAAAAAAATGTATCATGATCAGCTTGGAAAAATGTTTTCTGACTACATCTCACATGCCACAATATTTTTAGTGAATCTTCATGCATTAAGTCTTAGTTATGCTTACAGTCTTTCTTGAAGATTCAAAATAGATACAATCAGCAGCATTTTTTTAAAAAGCAACAAAGCTGTGTTCAAAGGTATGACAGGCAAGATAGAATGAAATGCATTTTGTATCATTAGTACTTTCTATACAAGAGCTGGGAAGATGGAATTGATCTTTTCTGTAACCTTTACTGGAGATACCATGAGCCATGTATCGTTTCTGCATTTTGTGTTAGTACAGGCAGTAATATTGTATGATAGTGTATACTCAAGACACAGGACATTACTTTACATGCCCAACAGGTACATCAGTCAATGAAATCTCTTCTCTTAATCCGAAAAAGAGATACGCCAATCACATCTTCCAGTGGCCTACAAGGTCAGAGATCCTTAACTGAAGGTGTGCCTCAGGAGTATAGGTAGTCAATTGTCCCAGTGGAATGCAACCCCTGCCCACTGTGGATAAAGCAGGGACACCTGAACAAGGCCTCATCAGTGATTATCTAGTGTAACCAGGAACTATGTAGCACACTGCTTCATCTGTCTCCTAGTTTCCATGAGTGCACAGAAGATGAAGGGATGCTATTGTTAGTTAGGAGAGGAGAACAATTTGTTGTCTTGAACCAGATGTGTACATCACAGAGGATTGTAACAAAAGGTCATGTGAGTACTTGAGTGATTTATACAGAAAATAAAACTATCAGGAAGTCTTTGCTGATTTTCTCAACATAAGCAGATAAATACTAATTCTGATCTGTAAAGAGAATTCAGACTCCAGATGAGGTATATCTTCCTTGTAGCTTACAGACAATGTTTCTCATATGACTAAAGAATGAACACTCTCTAATTCTTTGCTTGAAAACTGAATTTTTGAGCTCGAAACAGCTTGTTCTATGCATCAAGTATTTTATTTCTTATGCTGCCATTTCACAGCAAGTAAAATTACGTTACGGTGTACACTTCTTGCTTTAGTAGACTGTTGCTGCATCAGCAGAGCCAACCTGGGTCAGACTGATGGTCTGTTTATGTCAGTTTCCTCTCTGATAATATCCACTAGTGGATTTGTAGGAGAAGCCTATGAAAACACTGAAAGTAGAGAGGGATATTTGGCCAGATAATACTAGGCACTTTCTAGAAATCCCTGGTTTAGGAACTTGCTGAACCAAAGGTTTTATCTGCATCAGTTGATTTAATATTTTTTGATAGGTTGGTCTTGCACAAGTTCACTTCTGAATGTACTTAAAACTCTTAATATTAAAAACATCCAGTGAACACAATTCTTGCTCTGTTTTGTGTCTCAGCTCATCTTTCATCCAGCACAACTTAGTTTCTTTAGTAGACTTTGTGCAAGCAACTTGCTGAAAGGCTTTTGAAAGGCTAAGATGTCAGTTGAAATCTCCTCTATTCATGACTAGAGACAATTTCATTTATAGTCTCAGTATGTTGTGTAATGGTTTTCTAGACATTTTAATTACTGAATTTTTTATTACCCTTTCAAACGTATTGCTGAATGTAAATGCTTAATTTTTGTAATTTTTCTCATCTCCAGAACAGTTTTTAAGGATAAAATACAATTTATCATCTCTTACCTCTAAAGAAATACGCCCCCCCCCCCCCCCTCACTGTTCAGCTGTTTTGCAATGAAACTCAGTTTGGATTTACAGATTTTGAATTAGATAATCCTGCAGCTCCATTTCCATAGCTGCTCATTATTTTTCTGGGAAGTTGTTCAATTGTAGCTATTTGTCCTTGTTACATAATGCTGCAGACATCAGAATTTAGCTGCCTTAAATTAAATGATCCCCATAAATTGCAGTGGGACTTAAGGATGGGATATAATTCAGCCATGTTTTGTATTGTTCTCAGAAAAGTTTCAAGCTGTGTCTAGAACATTAGCTATTTTGCTCTTGTTGGAGGTAGCAAAGATAAACTTACACTGATTATTTCCTCTGGAAGGTGAAGGGCACACCCCAAAAGAGTTTCTAGATGTAATGATACCCTGGAAGATTAGTTATGACATCATTTATGTCTACGTTTTCTAATCTTTAACCGTAGTTGTTAGCTTGGTCCCTTAAAAATTTATTCTCATCTGTTTACACAGTCAACTTAGGCATGTGTTGATTACTAATGTCAACTCAGTAAATTATTTATGGTTCTAAATAAAAAAACAAACAGGTTCTTATTCCCAACTTGTTGTTTTTTTTTTTAACTGTGGGGATTTTGAATGATTAAGTCTATCCTGCTTGTTTCTCTTTGCAAATTCATAGAATCATAGAATCACAGAACAGTTAAGATCCAAAGGGACCTTTAAAGATAATCGGGTTCCAACCCCCCTGCTATAAGCAGGGACACCTCACACTAGACCATGCTGCACAAAGCCTCATCCACCTTGAACACCTCCAGGGAGGGGGCTTCCACAACCTCCCAGGGCAACCTATTCCAGCACCTTACTACCCTCATGGTGAAGAATTTCTTCCTGATGTCTAACCTAAATCTCCCCTCTTTCAGTTTAAAACCATTACCCCTTGTCCTAGCACTACCCTCTCTGGTGAAAAGCCCCTCTCTAGCTTTCCTGTAGGCCCCCTTCAAGTATTGCAAGGCTGCTATCAAGTCTCCCCAGACCCTTCTCTTCTCCAGGCTGAACAGCCCCAACTCTCTTAGCCTGTGTTCACAGCAGAGGTGCTCCAGCCCTTTGATCATCTTCGTGGCCCTTCTCTGGACCCTCTCCAATGGCTCTGTGTCTTTCCTGTGTTGAGGGCTCCAGAGCTGTACACAGTACTCCAGGTGGGGTCTCACCAGAGCAGAGTAGAGGGGCAGAATCACCTCCCTGGCCCTGCTGGCCACACTTCTTTTGATGCAGCCTAGGATGTGGTTGGCCCTCTGTGCTGTGAGTGCACGCTGGTGGCTCATGTCGAGCTTCTCATCTACTACCACCCCCAAGTCCTTTTCCTTGGGACTGCTTTCTAGCCATTCTCCCCTCAGCCTGTATTTGTGCCTGGGGTTGTGCTGACCCAGGTGCAGGACCTTGCACTTGGCTTTGTTGAACTTCATGAGGTTGACAAGTGGCCCACCTCTCAAGCCTGTCAAGGTCCACCTGGATGGAATCCCTTCTCTCTAGGGTGTTAACTACTCCACACAGCTTGCTATCATCAGCAAACTTGCTGAGGATACACTCAATCCCATTGTCCATGTCTCCAACAAAGATGTTGGAACAGCACTGGTCCCAGTACCAACTCCTGAGGAACACCACTCGTCACTTGCCTCCACTTGGACACTGAGCCATTGACCACAACTCTCTGGGTGAGGCCATCCAGCCAATTACTTATCCACCAAGTGGTCCACCTGTCAAATCCATGTCTTGTCAGTTTGGAGACCAGGATGTCATGTGGGACAGTGTCAAATGCCTTCCAGAAATCCAGGTGGATGACATCAATTGCTCTGCCATTATCCACCATCTCTGTAGCCACCAATACGGCATGATTTGCCCTCAGTGAAGCCATGTTGGTTGTTGTCTATCACCTCCTTATTTTCCATGTGCCTTAGCAGATTTTCCAGGAGGATCTGTTCCATGATCTTGCCAGGCACAGAGGTGAGACTGACCTGTCTGTATTTCCTCAGGTTTTCCTTTTTCCCTTTTTTAAAAATAGGGGCTATGTTACCTTTTTTCCCATTGGTGAGAACCTCACCAGACCACCATGACATCTCAAATACGATGGACAGAGGCTTAGCAACTGCATCCGCCAGCTCCCTCAGGACCTGTGGATGGACTCCATCAGGTCCCATAGATTTGTGCACCTTAAGGTTCTTTAGATGGTCATGAACCTGTTATTTTCCTACAGTGGGGGTGCTTCGTTGTCCCAGTCCCTGCTTTCACCTGCTGTGGCCTTTGGGATGAGGCTGGAGCACTTGCCAGAGAAGACTGATGCACAGAAGTCATTGAGAACCTCAGCTTTCTCAATATCCTGGGTAGCTAGGTCTCTGATTTCCTACAGGAGAGGGCCTACGTTTTCCTTCCTTGTCCTTTTATCCTCAGCATACCTATAGAATCTTGAAAGTGTTTGGATTACTCAAAAATGTGCTGAGTTTAGTTACTGAATTTGTTAATAAAAAATAATGCATAAAACGTCTTTATGGTGACAGTGCATTGTAGTGCTTTAGTTTGACTCTTGAGTTGATACATTCAAATTTTACTTGCAAAATGTGTAATGGCAGTCATTTGCATGATAGATATCTGTGAGAATTCACAATATTGTGTCTAGTATTTTAGTGTAAACTGCTACTTTCTTTGTGGTGGTTCTTATTAACAATTTATAGTTCATAATTTGCATACACATTGTATAGTATAATACACCAGAAGTATTCCTTAATACTTTTTGATTCTGATACGAGAATTGAAAAACATTCTGAGAGCACTTTACAAAATTCAAAGTAGGAAGACCCAAATTGTCTCCAGAAGGTTCTGCAGGCAAACTGGAATAGAACAGTTAAATCATTACCTGAACTATGTATAAAACACTGTTTCTGAATGGAGCCTATTCCTCTTTTGGATGGCTACTAAAACAGATTTTGAACAGTGTAAATGGATTTAATCCCTTTTTTATTTTTTTTTTCCTTCAAAAAATAAGAGGCACAAAATACTTATATAAGAGAATAGTGTGTCAAATTGTAAGTAGGAAACTTTCCTTTGTATTGAAAGTACTTAGGGGAGCAGTGTTGTTTTTCGTATTGTGACTTTCCAAAGTCTTCATCCTGCTAAAAAGCATTGATTATTATCAAACAAGAGTTGTCTAATGCAGTTTACACATACATGCTACCTGCACATAGAAATGAAATTGAACACTTCATTGGAAATGCCTCCAACTATGGTGTCTCTTTCATGTTCTCTTTTTGTTTTGCAGCTGCTCAATAGTTTAATATCCATACAAAAGAGCTTAGGCAAAAGTCAGCTCCTCGTGACACTACTTGTAAAGAGTAATTTTAAATAGTTTTGCTGTTTATCCATTCAGTCAAAATGGGAAATGCTACTGTAAATGCACATTAAAAGGTCAATACTTATGTGTTTCTTAAAATTCAGTATACTGAAAAAATCTTTATAATCCTCTTGAAGACTTATTTTTTTCCTAGCTGTGCAAAGACTTAAAAAGAAAAACTTAAATCTCTCACTGCTGATCCTTTGGTTTTAAAGCTAAAGTAATTTATGCTGCTTGGTGAACACTTTTTTCCAAAATGAATAATGGTTTAAGATGATTGTGAAACCAGATACCCTACTCTGCTTTTTTGGAATGCAGCCTTATGTCTGTGGTCTCTAAGAAATGGAAAAGGAACCACAAAATAAAAACATTTTTCATATAAGAACATAAAAAAATATCACACGTTACATGTTTGAGACGATGACTTTCTGCAGAAATAAGAAGCTGAGGTTCTTTTCTGTGCATCTTGAAGTTGCTGGCCTATGTGCTGGTTTTGTCTTTTCTAAACAAATGCATTGGACTGACAAGTACAGATAAGCTGATTTCTAGCCTGATGTTAGATTCTGTGCTTTTTCACTTGTGCTGGTGTTGGTCAATTTGTTTAAATATTGTTTCTTCTTGTGACATGTAATGTGAGATTTCTGAGTAACAGTCATAATATCTTGATTTTGTTTTGTGAGCCTAGTTAAAATAGTCTGTAGAAGCAATCTCTTTTGTAGCCAGCCCTTCTTTGTACCTGTTCCAGTTTATATGTAATGAATGTGAACAGAGTATTCCCTTAGCTCAGATGAGATGATTTCAGCTGTTCTGTAGACAATGTTACAAGCATATAGTTCTCTCTTGCTTGTGAAAATACTTTTTTTTTTCAGGTAGATAAAACTGTGGGTTTCAGTGGCTTACAATATTTGATGCTGAATAAACCCATATGTTGTTCAGTGTCCTGATTTTGCCTATATTTAAAGTATATTAATTGAACTATCTGGATTCCTGTATATTTATGCTACTGCTCCTTTTGGTTTCAGCAATTCAAACTGACAAACACAGCACATATAGCAAGCGTTTTTCATCCCTATTTCAGGTGTCATCTGACTGACTAAATATGTTTAAGTTGATACTGCTAGCAGGTGATTGGAACAGGTTTAAGTCAGTGCTTGCTTTGCTATTGCCCCACTTTTCAGGTGATGTTGTAGTTATGACATTTCGCCAGCAATTTAAGGAGTGCTAACAGACTTGAGTTTTAAATGGAAGAAAGAGAGAAATTTTAACTTGTGTTACTCATCTTGTTTTTTCTGAGAAGCTCCAAACAACTAATGTACCTTAGGACTTGAGAAGAAGGAAAAAAAAAAAGAAAAACAAAACTGACAAAGACAGCATGCTTGCTTAGTACATTGGCTTTGCTGAGAACAGATGTAATGTTCAGCCATATTTCTGTGCTACTCTTACTTTCTAAGACTCTAATGGACATCAGTATTTATTTCTGTTGTATAAAGTAATCTGACATAGTTGAGTGTGGGACTTCCTGAATTATTTGGTCTATGGAAGTTAATGGATCATTTTTGTAACAAGAATTGAAATTTATTTGCTAAAGTTCATGTGCAGTGTTGTTTTTCTATTTCTTTCAGTGACAGCATATTGGAGCTTAGTGTTATGCCAAAAGATGAGGACATCCTTCAATTGGTATGTTTATGAAGCTTATATTGAGACAGTATGTTGACTAAAGAGAAATGTCTTGCCATTGGTTACAAAGTTTTTGAACTGTGCTACCAGCAAGTAACAAAAGAGTTAGCATTTATCTCTCTGTCACTTCTTAAATATTTTCTTCCTTGCTTGCCATACCTGAAGTTTCAGAGGAGTCCAAATATAGGGGTGAATACCTTCTTCACATGATATTTCTAGCATCTTGTTTAAAAAAATCTTGGAATAGCTTTTGTATTTTTGTCACATTTTGGATTAGTTTTCTTATGTTGGAATTTATGAATTGAATTGCTTTATTTAACTAGGTTGTCTAATTCTAAGAAAGTTAGGAATCATTACTAAATTTGAATTGAAAAAAAACTAGCTCATGGTGCTTAAAGTTATGTTTTTTTAATAACTCAGTAATCAAAAGTGGATTTCCGGGAAAGACGCAAGATAATGAATGTGCTGAAGATTATTAAAACTTTTAAATGGTAACTGCTCCAAATATTTTGTTACACTAGTGCCTGTATGTTATCAGTTTGATCTGAGCTCCTGCGTGTATAGTGAGATAATTCATTGTCTGTTTAGTGTCTCTGAATCCAAAAGAGCAGTGAATAAAATACATCATGTATGTGTGAATTGTGAAGAACACCTAATGTATTGGTATGCTCGACTTTATTTTTAATTGGAAGTAGAGGAAAGGAGAAGACAACAAGCAGGGTAGACTTTCTGGTTAGTAGTTGGAAAACTTACTTTATTTTGTAATCTACATGTAAGTAGTAAGACTAGGCTTTAAAAAATAATGAAGAAAAACCTGTGGGTGTCAGTAGCTGTTTTTCAGTATTAACTAGAAACTCTGTTTTGACCAGAAGCTGGAGGTAGAAGCTAGTATAGGAACTCGGCCAGTTAGGCCAACAAGCCAAGATTATTAGAATAAAAGTGATATTTTGATAATATCTGATTAAATATTTCAGTAATCCAGTGCAGAAAATGTTGGGGCAGGGGGTGAGTTTTGGTTGCATGAGTAAGTGGGGAGGGAAAGACTGAGTTGTTTGGCGGGGGGTTGGAGGGGGTGGTGTGTTTTTTTTAAATTGTGAGTATGTGGAAATGCAGGAATAGTTGTAACTTGTAAATGATCCAAATGGCCATATGCATCTAATGCAGTCTTGTAGCTGTAGCAGTCAAAGGATCTGGGCAAAGCAATATTTGTAGGTTTAAAGTAAAACCTTTGTATTTGGCTGGGCAAGAAGCCCTTAGACGCATCTTCCTTCTGCTGATGAAACACAAAGCACAAGCTTAAAGTGAAGCTTAGATGAATAACAATTGATTGGAACTTAACTTGCAGTATCAATAAGTAGTGAGATAAAGGGGGCAGAGGAAGAAAGAAAGACCTTGCCTTTGGGATAGAGAAGGATATTAGTAAAAAGAAAATAAGGTAATTCTCTTGGAGGAAATTGAGGAGTAAAAGAAAGAGGAAAAATACCTGTCTGTGGGACCTCTAGCAAAAAAATGGAAATATATGTGGGAATAATTTCCAGTTGTCATTAAAAAAACAAGTTTCTTTTGAGTTGCAAGATGTGGTAGAGTTGTAAACTTTGTATTCCAGGCTCCTCTTCTGAAGACAGTGGATTAAGTTTAAGAGGCAGAGTTCTCATTTTGCAAAAAATGCTTCGTGTTGTGTCATAGCTTGTATGAGTTCCTTCTCACAGTTTGCTTTCTGTTGGGTTGGTACATGATTATTATACAAAATGGAGGAGTTTGTTTCTGTTTGCTATGATGCATTTGTTTGCATAAAAGTAGGCTTGTCTTGAGGACTGTCGGTTCTACATAGCATCAGCCAGAGGAAAGCCATGAAGAGACAGATGTTTTCTGTAGTCTGCAAGACTGAGCATTGCATGTACTCAGGCCTATTGTAAATGATTTTTGATAGTTGCAGTTTCTTCATGTGGTTCTGTCATGGTCTATATTGCAGTATGTATGTTTTCAGGTGTCAGTCTTTGGCAGAGTTGCAACATGAAGATACAGACAATAGAAATGAATGGCATCAAACAACAGAGGTCATCAGTTAGGGCCTGTAATTTTCTTGCTTTTAGCCCACCACAGAGGAGGAAAAATCTTGTAACTTCAGTCAAATGGAAAATCTATGCAGTTCTTCTGAACATGGTGATTATTAATCTTCAGCCTTTAGGTGTTAGGATCTACTGTCCTTGGCAGTCTACTCCAGGTCATGTTTGCTAGCTTAACCACATGAAGAGCACAGTTGCTTGTTTCTGTTCTTAGTTTGCTATTTATAAACCTTGAATGTAGTCTTCAGAGATATCCATGTATGTCTGTGAACCTCTTGGTATATTGAATTTCCTGAAAACAGGCATTTAAAACCATTCATCAACAGTAATAATGAAGCTGATCCAGTCCACAGGTCGTTGCCCTCTATGGCACGTGCACACTCCTTATGTAGAAGGGGAATTACGTATGAAAACTTGCCATTAGTGAAGTCAGTGTCAGTCACATTTGTTCAGTGGCATGATCTTGGAAATGTCACTTTGGGATGGGGAAAGGATATTCAAAACATCTCTATCCATGAAATTCTTGGAATTCTTGAGCTTGAATACAAGTCAGCCTTATTATGACTCTTTTCAGTAGACTTTGTAGTGTCTAACGTGTGTTAAGGTGTCCGTACTATGCAGGGGGTTTGGACCATTTTTTGATGTATGTATTCAGGTTGGAATTTACTTGTTTGCTGATTATTCCATGTGTATGTAAAGAAGAATATAGCTTACATGTCACTGAATTTTCAAGTGTCAGGCACTTGAAAATACCACTCTTAAAAATTACATCTTTATTATGTTCAACATTGGAGCCATTTATTTGGAAGGTTATTCATAATCAGCATATTAGTGTATATATATGGTCTATTGTATGTAAATATATGTAGATATTAATTTGTAGTTTGTGTGTGTATATAAACACATGCTTATAGGTAAGTTAGCCTGATTTTTCATCTTTCACTTTCTGGCACTTCCCTTACCTCCCACTCAAAAGTTCATTTTTCCTAGCTTTTATCCTACCTCAAACAACTTCATTTCAAGGAAGTTTTAAAAAATCATTTCCTCACAGGAACTGCCCCAAAAGGTAGCAGGTTATTTCTAGTTCTAGGTGTTTATATTTTAGTTGCATACAAATCTGTTGAAACATGCCTTACCATTCCAGAAGGATCTTTATAGCTTCATTTACAAAAAATTTGTATTGGGCATTCTGTGAATAAAAGTAATTGTGGAAATAAAAGGAGTCTGTTTATTAGTTGTATTTTTTATATCTTTAGTAGCCTCTTGTGTATCTTTTAATTTACATCTTAATCTTTCCTTAAAACTACAGACCACTGAAACTGTGGACCAATAACTGAAAGTTGACACATTTGAACAGAAATGTTTCTCCTCTCCTGGACAGTAGGGCAACAAAAATTGTGGCTGGGAATGACCTGGAGAGCAAGTGAAAGTCAACTAAAACATACATCCTTTTTTTTCCTCTTTCTAGTCAGGTGATGTGGATGTTTTCAGTATATTGAGAGATCTGGGCAGAAGAGAAGAGTTTGCTGCTTTGTCTTGGAGCATTTGTTTACTTTCACATTTTGTACTGATGCAGGTAGTAGTGTGAGCAGAGGTTAATTGAAGCTCTGGCAGCAAGTACAATGGAAGAAGGGGTGTGGTATAGAGACATAGTGACCTAGAAGAAGAGATTTAAACTTTATCTAACACTGCATATGTTAGAAAATACTATTTCCATCAGCTCATCTCAATTTAGACTAATATTTACAAGAAAGTCTCTTACACAGCTTGTATTTGGAAATTAAAATTCTGGAGCTTAATGCATTAACTTTTATTTACTAAAATTTCACTGACCCTGGGAAGAATAGGTGTGTGGGGTTTTTTAAATAATGTTATCTGACCATAGTGTTTGCTGGGTGTCTCAGAGTAAAATGAAACCACTGTATCACTAACATTCTTACCAGAGTAAACTGTAACTGGAAAATATTTTCTCTTAAGACAGCTGAAAACTGGTGTGTGTTTCCCATAGTCATGGTAAATGTAAGTCAGGACCTGGGAAGAGATGAATTCAGTAGTAAAGGAATATAATCTCTAGCCAAACTGGTTGGAGAAGGAAGGAAGAATGCCTCAAGCTCAGTCGTAGAATGCGCTAGGCACATTAGCTTCTGATTCATCAAAATGCTTATCTCCCATTTTGCAAGTAGTTTGGTTGAATTCAGTATTGTTATTCAATCTTCAGTGAAGTGTAGTGAAGCATACTCATCCTCAGTGAAGCACATGCCTAGGTGCTTTCATGGATTTTGGGATAAGGGGTGTAGGCATGGTTTGCTCAGGCTCTTGGAAGTGTATGGGGTTTCACCATGTTTCTTTTGAAGATCACTTGTATGTTAGCTGTCATTATTCTAACATCAAATGGCATAAAATCTAGTGGGGAAAAAATGCTAGCAAAACCCTCCAGCTGAATTTGAGGGTCAATAAAATACCTTGTAGAATGCTTTAGTTGCTCACAATTTATTTTGTGTATCATACAGCATGAATGTATTACCTTACCAGTTAAACCCTTGATGTGCTAATGTTTATGTAAATTCACAGTAAGAAATTAATTCTTTGCCATAGCAGTTTGCAAACTTGGTGCAAACTAAACCCACATTGCAAGGTGAGGAAGAAGTTGTACCCAATAACTGGAAACATGCAGAGTTCTTGCTGTAAGTGCAGCAGTTTTCTTCTAGTAATTGTTGTAGAGCTGTCATCCATCAAAGCTGTTGATGCCGCTCTAAATTGTTATTTGTATGGTAACTTCCCATAACTGCCATTTTTTTTGAGAAGGTGGGAAAAAGCTCATAAAACATCAAGGCTCTTTTTTTACATCATGTTGGAATTTGTGAAAACCTGCTGCATACCCATCTCCTGTAGGAATAAAAGTGGCTTGGCTTGTGTCTGAATCAGGAGCATCACTGACCCAGATATTTTTAAAAATTCTTTTTTTTTTTTTAAGTTAGAAGGTATCTTTAAGGCTTTAAAAAGCCTTAAAAAGAAGTCATACCCTCATGGCTTTTTTACGAGTATACTTCTGTTGCAGTCACTTAGAGATTAAGGTAATATTTCCACATACTTTATAATTTCAGGAACTAGAGGGTGAAGAGAGTAATATTCAAACTGTGTTTTAAAAGTAGTTGCAAAATATGTATAAGAATAGTGTACGAATGTTGGTAAGTAAAGTACATTGATGTACTTCACAGTTTTCAGTCTCCAAACCTCTTCTAAAAATTTAACCATCACCATCTGGTTAAAGCAGTTAAAATATTTCCTAGAAAAAAGGCTTATAATGCATCATTCAGCCTTACAGAATCACAGAATCCTAGGGGTTGGAAGGGACCTCAAAAGATCATCTAGTCCAACCCCCCTTCCAGGCAGGGTCACCTAGAGTACATCACACAGGAACTTGTCCAGGTTATTTGGAATGGATTAGTGTATTTCTTTGTTAAGTCACAATATTATCTGTGGGCCCTTAACAAGAACTATGAAACAAAGATATTTAATACTCTTTTGTGGAAATGTCACAGCTGCTATTTATGAACTTTTTCTTTCTTGGAAGAAAGTTCACGTTTGTTTTAGTAGCTTCTTGGGAAGTGGGTGGAATGAAGTTGAAAGGAGAAACTATGCTTTCCATCATCAAAACCTCTTTTCCAGTAGCTTTGTCTTACTGAGAACTGGCAGTCTGTCTGTCCGGGTATAACTGCAATCATGGAAACATACTCTTTATTGGGGGAAAGGTGACATCTCGTTTTGGACCCTGTGAGAATGGTGTCTTTTGAACAAAGTGTTTTAATATCGTGATAAATTTTGTCAAGAACTGAGAACTGATCTTCATAGTAATTTGTAGTCTTCAGCTAAAATCAGATCACACCAGTTTTGAAATTTAGCCTTTCTGCTGTCAAAGTCAATGGAGCATTGTTTGTCATGGGCATGTTTTGCAAAAACATAAATGCAGTGTATTTTTATATTGGTGTGATGTGTGTGTATCCCAGGTTTTGAACTGTTTTATGAGCTGTATAAAGGAATAATTGTTTTCTGATTGGGGGATGATTGTTTTTATCTTGCATGCTGGTAGTCTCTTGCTATGTCTATTTTCTGCATCTTAAGCATATTTTTCAATTTTATTCTTTTTTTATAATTCTTACAGCCTGTCAAGATCTTAAATAGACATTTATTTAAACATTTGGAAGTACTTATTTTTGTATGTTCCTTCCCTCCATTAAATGTGCCAGTGGAAACCTGGCTTGATTTTTACTATGAGTGGAGCAGAAAAAAAAAAAAAATACAAATCACATGAGTAGGGTGTTTCTGCAGCATCATTCCTCTGATTTCAGATGTACAGCATGAAAGCAGCTGCAGTCAGCTGACAGCTTGTGGTCGTGTTCAAATATATGTGGGGAAGGGGCGTGCTGGTTTAAATGCATAATAAAGCCGTTGTTTCGTCACCAGGAAGCAAGGATGGTAGCAGTCCAGGGGAAATGAGAGACAGTAATGTTGCTGTAGTGGAAGGGAAGTCGTGTTGCATAGTCAGAGCTCTCTGCAGGCAGCTGTAGGGATGCACCAAGCCCAAATGGCACAAATGTATTTTGCTTTCTGTAAGGGTAGAGGATAAATGCAAGGAACAGATAAAAGCGTGAGATGGACATGCTCGCCAGGAGGGTGAAGTTATTCTTTATGCTCTACTGCCCTTTACCTCTGTTGGTACCTTCCAGTGAAATCGGTGTAGTTGTATTTTTAGCTTGCAGTATCCAACATCAATATGACAACATAATTCTGTCTTTACATCTGTAAGCAGCTTTTACTATGTTTTCCTGTTTTCTGCCAGCTGCAGTTTACAAAGGATATCACAGCACTGGTAAGAAATGTACAGTAGCCATTTCTGACGGTTTTGTAAGGCATGTTTTTCTTAATGATTTCTGAGAAGGAAGAATATGAAACAGCAAGTTTGTTGGAAATGAGCTAGATACTGAGCTGAATTTTCTTCATAATGCTAATTTCTTAATTCGTGGTTTATGCCTGTCTTATTTGGTTGGTTTTCTCTCAGTGTGCTTTAATATTTTGCACTTCACTAATGCTTGGTGTAACATTGCAGCAGTACTGGAAATGCCTCGTCCTCTGTACTTTGCTCTGTATTAATTTTATGGCTGCACTTGGGCTTTTATAACCTGTCTAGTGTTAAGACAGGGCACATGGATATTCTGGAATTGAGCATGTTGTGATTTGGACAGAAAATGCTGTGATACGATACCACGCCTAAGTGTGTAAAAGCCCGGAGAAATGATTTTAATCTTCTGTTGCATTGGCAAGCTCTGTGTTGGCTCTTTATTTTATTGAACGAAGTCGTGCTGAAGTTTTTCAATAATAGGATATTATTTAAGTATGCTGTATGCTTCTTCCTTATTTATTTGAATGTTTTCTTAATTTCACAATGATAAATGCTGCTTTTCTAAAAGGCTACAAAAGCGTATTAAGTGTAATATAAGATTTTTTTTCTCAGGACTCAGGCTTTTAAACATAAATGCTCTAAGGATATTAATTTGAGCATTTAGTTTGTGTTTTAATAGTGTGTGGTCAGTAGTGGATATGTATGATGAATTTTCCTGCTGTTTGTACCTTGAAGTTTAAAATGTTACATATTAATATTTTTACAGTGAGATGTATGTGCTTTGTACTGGCTGTCTTCTGTAAAATTTAAGATGACTTAGAGGGTTTTGGCTCACAACAAAGATGTTACTGCTTCAGTTTATTCATTTTATGTTTAGGAGCAGTAGCTTTTATGTAGAAAGCACCTTAGAGGAGTGTGTGTATGTCCATTTGTGTGTACTTTTCATGTGTACTAAGTTAAATGAGCAGAATTCTTTTATACATTAAGTGAATACAGAATTTTCTAGTGCTAGCTGAATTTATGATGCAGCATTTTAACCTGTCAATTGCTGTGAAATTCTGGTTTCCAGCAATGTGAAGCTTAAACAGGAAGAATTTGTGAAACATCACAATAGAAAACAAAATTAAGGGGGAGGAAAGTACTATGTTTTCTGCTTGTGAATTTTGGGAAACCTGCCTCAGTGCCTGCCTGCAGCATTTGCTAGAATTGGTCATCAGTTAAGTTTTATAATTGTTGAGGGAGGGAGTGTATGTCATGATTTGCTTGTTCTTTTTCTGCTCACTAAGGGGATGGAATGCTATTTTTATCTTTCTAACTAACATTTTATCTAAAATGATAGATAATGTGTATTTTGTACTTTTGTTCCCTGTCTTGAAGCTTGACAGTGCAAATGCTAGATGGTAAACTTTTCCATCTCCCTCACTACTGGATACTCACTTAATCTTCTCTCCGCAGGCGTATTCCCAAGATGCCTACCTGAAAGGCAATGAAGCCTACAGTGGTAATGCCCACAACATACCTGAACCACCACCAATATGTTATCCACGCCTGACATCCACAACTTCTGTTATAGCACAAACTGGTGACAAGCTATCTTCTGACTTCTCGCTGGGGAAACAGCAAGTCAGTAGACCTGCACGGGCATTGACACAGCCAGAGAGGGCCTACAGAATGGAAATACAAGTGCCTCCATCACCAACAGACATTGCAAAATCAAATACAGCTGTGTGTGTTTGCAATGAAACTGTGAGGACTGTTATTGTGCCTTCTGAGAAGGCTGTAGATCTGCCATCTTGTAGAAATAATCAGGCTGGTCCATTACACAGGACAGAAGAAGTAAGATATGGCTTAAAAGATCAAACCAGTCTGAAAGGACGGACCACATCACCATCATCTTCAGTGTCCACTGCCATTGTACTTCCCCAGACTCCAATAACAAGGCCAGTCGATCCAACTGGAACACTAAGTAAAGCTTCAAATTATGTAGTATGTCCAGAAGGAATCCCGAGCACTAGACCTCCTGCTCAAGTCACAGACTCGCCCTCAGTCTCTGCTAATCATTACAGTTCTCCAACGTCCCACCAGCATATAGACTGGAAGACCTACAAAACTTACAAAGAGTACATTGATAATAGGCGCATGCACATGTATGGCTCCCGAACAATACAGGAAAGATTAGATAGTTTAAGAGCAGCTTCTCAGAATACAACTGATTATAATCAAGTGGTGCCAAATCGCACTTCTTCACAGGTACGGCGCAGGAGCACCTCTCACGACAGGGTTCCACAGTCTGTTCAGGTTCGGCAGAGAAGTGTCTCCCAGGAAAGACTTGAAGATCCCGTGTTGATGAAAGAGTGGCCACGAAGTGCTTCACAAGATACTCTAACTTCACCTTCAGTTAATGCTAGGAATCACAGGGCTCGGTCGTGGGATTATCTCAGCAAACAGGGTGAAGTGCTAGAAAATTTTCATTCTGAGAATCTGATTGCAGATACTAGTGGAGATAGGAGAAAGACTTACAAGTGGACAGGGTTTACCGAACAAGATGATCGGCGAGGTATTTATGAGAGATCTAGACAGCATGCATTTCATATGTCCCTTCGAGGTCAAAATTTTTCTATGGCACCAAGTGCTTATATTTCAGAGAACAGGAGAACAGGTAGTAGAGCTTCTCTGCCTGGTTCTCATTTTCAGAAAGTTCCACCAGATATAAAAATGTTACAATCTTCTCGAGATTTGCAAACTCCTGGGGGAGTTTCAAAACCTACAGCTGTTTCACAAGAGAGATTGTCTCTCACACCAGCCAGAAGTTCTAAGAGTAGCTCTTCGAAGAACTCTGCTCCCTATGCAGCAAAACCATCATTTCCCCTTAACCAGGGACTAGATGCTATTGCCAGCAAAGACCAAAGAACAGTAAATCACTTGCATCAGAGTGGTCTGTTAAACCAACAGTCGAGGATCCGAGCAGAAGGTGCTCCAGATCACAAAACAGAAACTGGCAAAACCACCCGACCCTCCTCTCTGTCTCCAGCTTCCACAAAACTTGTTCAGCCAGCAAGTGAGAGTTCAACTACCTCTGATGATGTAGATGGTTCCATCAGACAAAAGATTCATGATGTTGAAAGGGAAGATGTCCATGAGCCTGAAATTCTACAAACAGATGTTCAGGAAAATGACAAAGACACAGTGGTCATGCGAGACAAATCGCCTTCTGGCCTCCAAACTCCACAGCCTTTGAGGCATCAGTCCTATATTCTTGCTGTAAATGACCAAGAGACAGCCTCAGACACTACCTGTTGGTTACCTAATGATGCTCGGAGAGAAGTCCACATAAAAAGAATAGAAGAAAAGAAAGCGTCAGGTTCCAGCCCACCTGGTGACTCACTGGCTTCTATTCCATTTATTGGTGAGTTAAACTATTCCAGTGTACATCAAATGCTTTTCTCTGCTCAAGATGGAGAGTACCATGCCAGGTAGCTGACTGCTGTTCCTGTAAACCCTGAAGTTAAGGGGTGTGGGGGCTCTTTTCTCATCTAGAGTAATACTAGGTTGGTAAACCGAAGTATTCTTCAGTGGAGGAAAAAAATGTTCGGTTTTGTTTGGAGTCCTGGAGGATCAGTGTAAAAAAAGCCTACAGTGATGTAATATTTTTCTAGAATTTTTCTTAACCCCCTGGAGAAGTCTACATTTATATAACTGCATTTGGTTATCACTCCACATCGTATGCTGATGTTATGTATGTGGCCAATAGCATTTGCAGCACCTTTCAGAAGATTTTTACTTCTCCTAGTGTAAAATGTATTTGGAATCCAGGGAAGAAAGAATATGGATGCAAATCCATATAAGGGTGGTTTGTGAAAAAGAGTTCATAATCTGAATAGGTAAGGTGAAAGCTTTCTGAGACAGCTATGAGATAGAGGAAAGGTGTTTGAGGTGGAAAGATAAAATGAAGTGAGTTTGCAAGTAAGGATGCTGATGTGGATATAAATGAAGGGGTTTGTGGGAGCAGAATGTGAGAAGGTTTTCCTTTTTGAATGGGAGTTTTACAGATTTTTATTACCGGATGCATCTGTATCCAGTATAATTTTGGAATCTTCTTTAGACTCTGTTGGTTAGTACAGGTTTGTAAGGCATGCAACCAGTCTTTGTGCAGGGTTTTTTTACTGCTATGCCTAAAATCAGTGTTGGATGCTCGATTTAAGTTATGTGCAGTATTTGTGCTCCTTTAGAAGTGCTTGCTGGGAGTTTTCTAATCCAGTACAATTTAAATGTTGTGTAAAAGTCAGATTAAGTTTGTGTAAATAAACCCAACCTTTTCTACACAATCTCCTATCTTGCTTTTGACAAAGATTTGCCATGAACTCTTACTCTTCTGGCTTGCTTCCAGATTTTAGAGAAATATGATTATTAAAGTTAAAAGAAGCATTAAACATGGCAATTTACTGCATTCTGGTAGCTGCTGAGCAGTTCAGAAGAAACAGAGTTGTAACTCTCCATTGCAGCCTCTTGGCGTAACACCCCATGGGATTGTGTGAGTTCCTCTGAGCTCCTTAGCCTCTTGGACTGGAACCTCCTAAATACTCCAGAAATACTAAAATGTGGTGCTGCTAAAGCATGGGTACGGCCTGAGCCAACACACTACTTTGGGCTGCCTGCCTGGCAAGAAATTCTTGTGCTAGTACAGGTGCTGTGGAAACTTTCTACCACAGCTCCAGCACAGTGAAGATGAAATAACCCTCTCTGAACAGGAAGAGCATCAAATGCCAGGAAGAGTGGGCATCTTCTGCAGTTAGAATTAATATGCATGATTCTAACTTTGCTTGTTCCACTATCATTATGCCTAATTACAGCTTCACTTATTAAAAGCCGTACTTCATCAGACAGATAAAACCCTAGATCTATCTTGAAATTCAGTTAAAGGCTATTTAACTCTTCTGAAGAAAAAGAATTTGGATTTTTCTGGTTTGTGTTCTGCTTTGGGTTTTTTCTTTTTGTCCCCCTGTCCCACCTCCACTGCACCCCTTCTTTCTAATGATTGAGAGGGATGTTATTTTGAATACAGACATACCTGGGTGTTGGCTGCTTCCCTTATGTTTACATCAACATAAATGGTTTTTGCAGTGTTAGGTTTTATTAGATATGGTTCATTTAATAAATGCACTTACTGAAGTTATTTGTATGGTAGATCTTTGGAGTAGTGTGAAAATAGAAGTTTGAGGGCAATAAATATATTCCAAGGTTATGTATTATTTTAACTTCTTCGTGGTATGTTTATTTTTGCCACCCCTTTCTGCTCATTAAAAGTAGTAGGTATGGCCAGACCATACTTGGGTAGAAATTCAGCCAGGAATAGTTGGCTTCTGCAGTGGTATTTTGTGACTAACCTGCTCTTGAGAAACACACAACATCAAAATGATACTAGCATATCTTTTTGTAACACCATGGTGACTTGCACCACAAACAGAAGTCAGAGTTGCCCTGTAGCTTGCTTCAGATTGCAGCAGATTCTTGTAGGGATTATAGTGGATTACTGAAGGAACTGCCTTTTGACCATAGTATTTTCATAAAAGGCTGTTCTGAAGCTGAGAGATTAAATTTTGGTTTGCGTTTGCTACTAGGAATGAAATCTGTTCAGAGCAAACCTAGTAGGTGGATGTGGTATCATTTGTAGGAAAAATTGATTTATTTGAAAAAATTAGGCTAAATATTGTGATCAGACTCTTCTTCAGGTAAGCCAGATGTTCTTGGGGGATGAGGAAGCTGCCAGTTTTACAGAAAGCCATACCCTGGTATCGCAGGCTTCAGTACTTTCCGTGTGCTACTGAATGCAGGGCATTGTGGTTAGCTTGGAGAGATGCTGTTTCTATTGCAGATCCAAGGAAAGACTCTGTTCTTAAAATACTCGCTATTCTCTCAAACTATACCAGTTAGTCTAATGAAAGATAATGACTTGTACCCACAAATGGTCTTACCAGTGACTATTTTAGCAATTGTGGTTCAATGTATGTTTTTTCACACAATACATAAACAATTTCTCTATTAGAGAACAGCAGATAATAAATTTCTGACCTACTGAGTAACTTTGGACATGTTAACCTGCACTGAGGATGGAAATTAGAATGCTATTTAGGATATTTGTAACTCTTGAGAAAAGGCTGATTCAGAATAGTTATTTTAATACATTTCTTAAACATAGCTGTCTTGTGTGCATGTCTGAGATTTGCAGCTAGCTCAAAACTTTTTTTCCTTCTTATGCAGTTCATTGTAGAGTAAAAAGCAGTTAAAAAAAAGGGATATTCACCTCAGTCTGGGACTTGGACTGAACTATCTGTATGAGTGAAACTGGAGAAACTGCTTCAGTACTTAACCTGACTGCAGTATGTCTAGCTGTCAGTGCAGTTTGGTGCTTTGGCCATTGCTAGTGGGTGAATGTTCTTTCCAACTTCACAGTGGGTTCTCATGAAAATTAATTTTAAATGGATATGTTTTAAAATACTTAGCCAAAATATCATCTTGAAGTTTATTTTTTTTCAAATCAAACTAGTTTATCGTCATCCTATTTCAGAGCTTTTCTTTTAGACATGCGGTAGCATCAGGTGAGTACAAAGGCTTTTCCTCAGAGGTGTGATCCCATTTTTGAAAATACCTAGTACATCCTTACCCTAGAAAAATTCTAGGTCACTTTATTACACTTTTAATTTGTGAATAACTGAAAGAAAATTAGCCAGATAAAAATATTTGGCTAGGTCTTGATAACACCCAAGTGTTGTAAAAATTAGATAAGCGTTCTCTCTTTAGCTGAAATTGATACCTAAGGAAAGGTGTAATAACAGAACAAGGATATATGATACTTAATGTTGGTACTTTCTAATCTCCAACCATTTGTACTTTACAATGTTCCTGAGCCAAATGTGATACTAAGTGCTCCGTAAATGTCTCCATTCTCTTTTGTACTACTGTAAAATTTTGCTATCCAATACCCTGTATTGATTTAAATAAAGATTTACCAGGAGTTTCACAGCTTTAACTACATCATATGTATTCCACTTTTTTGTGTATGAATGTGTTGAGTTTTTTTTAAAAACCTGCCTCTTGCTGGCTGAATTTCTGATACAGATATTGTAAGTGACCAGCAGACTACTAATCTTGATTGACCTTTTCCACACCACTCGTAGAATTATCTCTCTATTGCTTCTACCCTTAGCTTAGGCAACCAACCATAGTGATTTCTGTGGTAGTAAACAGGCAGACTCTGCTTTTCACCTTGCTTTAAGAGCTGATCTTCATTCTAGTTTTCAAAAACCAAATGTTTTTTCCTGTGTTCCAGGATCTATTTTACTACAAAATCCTGTGATAATAAAAGTATTTGGGTACTTGTTGATTAACAGGATACATTTTGCTGGCTTCTAGTGAATTCTACTCAACCTTGTTTTATTTTTTTTTACCAAATACTTCTTTTATTAAAGTAAATTAAGGAATTAGGAGTTGAAACATTCTAAAATACTCAGCATTAGTTAAATGGTTCAGGCACCTTTATTGTACCTGTGATGACATTCTTCTTTGATGTTGGAAGCAGACGTGTATAGGGTTTGCCTTATCAGTACGTACCTTTAAATAAGTCATGTACATAACTCCAAGTGCTTTTTTGAAAGGGTAAACTGCCTTTCTTTAGTGAAATAAATGCCATACCTTTCCTCTCCTCACCCTACATCTCTATTCCTCTCTGTGCCAACTGCTTAGACTCTAGTGCAGAAGATGAGAATGTGTACACACACACTGCTGAATGCAGTCATATTCTTGAAACTAGAAAAAAAATTGATGCACTTCCACTACACACTATGAAAAGGGTTATGATGGTAGGAATAGAGAAAAGTTAGGGGAAACAACCAGAAATATTATCATATGCAGTACAGAAATGATTGGGGAATGTATTAATTCTTTTTTCTCCTGTGAGAAGAGATACACATCAGGCAGAGAGAAATTCAAAACCTCAGGCTTCTACAGCAGAGATCGTCCACCCAAAATGTTGGATACCTTAAGGGCAAATGGTGGCTGAACACAGATGACTGGAATGGCATGTGTTAAGGAAATTTGAATTTTAGCAAAAGCTGTTAGAAGTCAAGATGAATATGAAAATCTTTGTGATAATTTTTTTCTACAAGTTCCTGCCTAGCTACTCCAAACTATGAAAATACCAATGTAACTGCAATAGAAATTAGAGCTGACAGATGTTCATTTTTGACGGACTATTGGTTCCATTATTTAACGATAGCACTGGCACAGCTTTTAACATATCATCAGTGTTTCTAAGATAAGCATCAATCTTCTATTTTTTTTTTTCACTGTTTCTGCAGTGTGGCCTGCCAAATCACTATTGCTTCAGGCTGAAAAGTTCAGTGTTTCTTATCCAAAGAACAATTTTTAAATCATTGTGGTATTCTAAGTATAGGAGCCAAAGCACAAAATTACAAATAAGCATTTCAAATACTGTTGAAATGCTTCCGTAACTCAAAAATACTTTTTTAATTAAGACTTAAAATTTGAAGTCAACAATTTGTAACATCTAGAAGAGTTTTATTGAGTAGAAGAATCAGATTTGTTTGGTAATGGGTCATATTTTCAAAGGATAAATCATCCTTAGTATATAATTAAAACTTAGAATAATAATTGCAAGGAATGCCATCAGTATTCTTGGCCCCCCCCCAAATATATTGAGAATTGTACTTTTTTAATGTGCTGGGGTAATACTGTGAAGAGAAATACACAATTGCTTTAATTACTTTGTATAGAAAGATAGTTAGACATTATGTTTAATACTGAAATAAGAGAGGCTGTCATAGATAAGGATTTCAGAATAGGCTCACATGAAGAATAACCTTGGGAAGCCTTTTTCTGTTTGTGTAAGATTCAGTATAATAAACATATCATTTACATGAGCGTGTCAGCAGAGGGCTGGATTTAATGATTCAGGAGGCTTGTTCCAGTCCTGTGTTTCTGTGGCTTACAGAAATTAACGTGCTCAGCATGCAGACATGTTTCCATGCTACAAGAGGATCATTAAGTAAAGTAGATGTATGAAGAACCTTTTTTTAAAACCAACCAGTGGTGGAAGTACTTAAAAACTAACAAACAAAAACCTTTTTAAAGGGTCTTTTTTGAAAAATGAGGCAGCGAGTCATGATGTAACCAGGCAATAGTGTATCTTCTTTCAAAATAATGTGTTTTAGGCTTAGAAGTCTCTAATTATTAGAGCTTTTACTCTTGCAAGTTGAAGTATAAGATGCAGCAGCTTGTACTTCAAGATCTGTAACAGAAATTCAACCCTGTGAGGTATTTTTTAGTCCGTTAGTGCTTGTGCTGTCCTGGGTGATTGCAGGCTTAGGTCCAAATAGTTTGAATTTTGATTGAACAATTCATTTTTGTTGGTTTTCTCGCCTTTTCACTACACAAGTGAAGCTGTATACCTGGTTGTCTTACTTGATTGTCTTCCTGAAAGACTTTTAAGAAAAAAATTATATATTAGTATGTTTCTGTTTACCTTAAATTCAGCTTCTTTTGAGGTTTCTTGGAGCTGAGGAGTCTTTGAGATGGACCTTCTTTTAACTTCCTTGCCTGTATGTGGATGAAGATGTCTTCAATGCTCTGGAAATATGCAGTATACAGAGAACTTCATATCTGTGTCTCTGTTGAATTAAGATTATGTTATTAATTACTCTTGTAGTCCTTCGCTTTGGAGACAGAAAGCAGTGAGTTCCCTCCCAGTAGCCTTCTGCAGAAGGCTGAGCTTTTTGCAAAGAGCAACACTGTTACAATTCCACAAGATCTTTGAGTAGCCAAAGTTGCATAAAGTACTATGAGGAATCTTTAAACATGGACCTGGTCCAAGAATCATAGAATAATAGAAAGCCAGGTTGGAAGGGACCTCAAGGAACATCTGGCCCATCCTTTCTAGGTAATACTATAGTTTATATGAGATGGCTTATCACCCTCTCAAGCTGAGTCTTAAAACTGCCCAATGTAGGGGAATCTGACAGTTCCCTTGGGACATTATTCCAGTGTTCTCATGGTGAAAAATTTTCTTCTGTAGTACAATCGGAACGTCCCCAGGAATAACTTGTACCTGTTATCCCTTGTCTTTTCCATGTGACTCCTTATAAAAAAGGAGTCTCCATCTTCTTGTTAGTCACCCTTTATGTACTGCTACATGGTAATAAGGTCTCTCCTAAGCTTGCTCTTCTCAGGGTTGAACAAACCCAATTCTCTCAGCCTTTTTCCTCATGTGGCAGGTCCTCAAGTCCTCTGATAATCCTTATGGCCCTTCTCTGGACCCTCTCCAGCCTGTCCACATCTTTTTTGTGGAACGGGGACCAAAACTGAACGCAACTCTCCAGCACCGAGCAGAGCAGGATGATGACTTCTTTATCTCTGCTGGTGATGCTCTTGTTGATGTAGCCCAGCATCCTATTGGCTTTCTTTGCCACTGCAGTGCACTGTTCATTCATGATGAGCTTGTCCACCAAGACTCCCAAGTCCCCTTCCACAGGGTTGCTCTCCAGCCAGATGGATCCCTAGGAAAACTGGATCATTAGGTATAAAGTGTAGTGGCTGAGGATTCATATTCTACCTGGCAGCTGGTTACCAGTGGTGTTATTCAGGGTCCCTCTTGCTTAATATTGTTACTGGTGACCTAGAGAGGAGATGGAATATACTCGTCAAGGTTGCAGACAACACCAAACTAGACAGTGCAATCAGTACATCAAAGGCATATTCAGAAGGGCTTAGCCCAGCGGGTTGGTTTGATAGAAACCTCTTGAAATTCAAGGACAAATGGTAAGTCCTGTTCCTGGAATAGATTAACCTCTTGCAGTGGTACCAGCACCTTATGGTAGTGAAGACTAACACTGGTTTGCATCAATAAGAGCACAGCCAGGATACTGATCATTCCCCTCTGTTTGGCACTTGTTGAACAAAAGCCCTGGATTCAGCGCTAATGCTGCTCAGAGGAGGAGACTTGGCTAGGGGACTTTCCAGGGTTTGCTCCCACCTGAATAATTCTGTGGTTCATTGAAGTTATATTTAAAGTTCTCAAAATGTGCCCTGTTTTGTTTTCAAGTGTTCAGGTTGTTACTTTCAAACCTTCACACTTAATCCTGGAGGACTGAGGAGATTTAGGTATAAACAAAGGCATTAAATATATATTAATCATTATAAAATTGTATTGTGGCAGCATCGTAGGGGTATGATACAGATCTGTGCTTATTTCCAGTTACTTTTGGTTGTCATTTCTTTGAATCTTTGGAAAATGGGTTAATACTTGTTCCTTAATTCCTCATCCACAGAGTGGGTTTAGCACATCCTCGTTGTCATGCTTTCTAACCCACGTAATCCTCAGTTTTGAAATCTCTAGTTCTGCCTCTGACCCCATTCATGTAAATTTGTGTCTTCGCAGAGTCAGAAATTTAGTATTTTTCCGTACCGCTTGCCTTGTGTAGAGATGCTCCTTCTCTTTGTAGGTCCCTCATCTCCAGCTGCACTGCAATGCCACTGTGCTTTGATACGTGGATTCCTCTCTGCTTTAGCTAGCAAATCAGTTAATGCAAGTTAACTGTAGTTAGAGCTGTGTTGCCTGTTTACTACAAGTTTTCATTGTCTTACTCTCTATAAATGTTTTTGCATTATAAAGCTCTTCCTGAAAATCACTATTTGCAACTGTTGACCAGTCACATGCTCATGTTCAGAAGTGACAAGTGGCATCTTCCCCTTCGGCAGAGGTAGCACTGTCACCACACTGGCTCATTCTCCAGTAGCCAACCTCTTGGGTTGCTTCATAGACAATCCTGCAGAACAACTTGTATTTGTATCCTTTTCTCAGATGAAAAGTAAGACTTAAGTCTTACTCCCTGGAGTCTTTGACCTTTTTGTTCCAAGTATTTAAAGGGACAGTGGCAATCTGAGAGGTGACAAACTGGAAGAGAATTATTTTGTGTGGCTTCTGCCCAGGCTTGTTTGTTCTGTACACTTCACTGGGTTTCAGAGGCAGTCGTTTTAATTCATTGGTGAGATGAACACATCATTTTCCATGTTGCATGCGGAATTTTGGGGTGCAAATACACCAATTAATCAAGGAGACAGAAAAAGAAAACAAGTACTTCAAGCACTAAAGAGGAATGTCACAGTACAAGAGATATAGATATAGGTATATAGTTGTTTGGGTTCTGTTTTTCACTGGTCAGCAGCAGTGGAGTTTGCCAGTGTATTAAATTAGTAGGCAGTAACATATGGTGTACGTCATGGCTTGCTCTATATTAACTTTGCATTATGTAAAAGTTTACTATTAGCTGACCTTCAACCTCTTCAGGAATTGAACAGTTATTTCCCTCCTGTAGCAATGTCATTTGCAGTTTCTTTAAAGCTTGCCTATTTCTAAAACCACTTTAAGTTTAGTTCATTTTGGGATTAGATTCACTGTGAAGTAATAATAATTTGAATAATTGTTGCTTTCAGGGACTTAGAAACTGGTTTTCCTCAGCTGAATTCCTGGATTTAAATGTTGTGGGAAATTATGTAGTAGTGCCTAACACTTCCCTATTCACAGCTTGTGCAGATTGATTTCAAGCACTAGGATTTTTGCAACTTTTGGGAGTAGAGACCGTGACATTTTGAGTTAAGTCTGTAAAATAAGTTACTTAGAGCTGAGCACTTCCAGTTCGCTTGCTATAAACTAATTAAGTGTTCAGTGAGTGGTTATATTCCTTAGTCAACGATAGTGTCATTCTTTTAGGGTTTGCTGCAGGTAAGCTGTGTATATGAAAAAAGGCAATAGATCAGTGAGCTGTTGTGGTTTTGAAATGAAGTGTAACTGAGGTTCTTTCTATGTCCTAGTTGCTGTAGAGAAGAGGTTTGTAAATGGTTCTAATTTATCACTGTGGGTGCAAGTAAAACTTAAAAATGTTTTCAACTATAGTATCACAGGTTTGCTGTGAATTCTTTTGCTTTCCCTTTTTTATGAATATTACTAGTTTGCAGCTGGGTTTTTTGCAGTATGCTTTTTTTGATCTATGTTTTAAAAAATTATGTTTTCCACTCCAGACAATTTAGAAGGCTGTAATTGCTAAACTTTCTTGTACTTTATTTGTTTACTGCCTTGTTTTAAATGTGCATTGCCAAATTTTGATGGTACAAGAGCTGCCTTAACAGAACTGTTAGTGGCTGTTGGAAAAGCACTATGCAGCACACGCAGTTGTGTTTGCACAAAGCAAAGAATAAACCTCTGTCTGTGAGTGTTCATTGATTTCAATAGGCTTTTCAGTAGCTCTGCATATTACAATTCTTAGCACCTAGAATTCATTCATATTCATTATGGCAGTACAGTTCAGCCCCTGCTCGTGACTCGATTTTTTTTTTTGTTTGTTTCCCTGTCCCCTCTTCTATCGGAGCATGAAGTAGAATTATTTTTCTAGTCTTAGTAATGTGTTCTAGAAGATGTTATGGCTCTTTTCTCAGAACGATTGAAAATGCATCTTTTGTCATCTTCCATATTGTAAGAAACATGTTAAATACTAGAGATACTTAAAGCTTTTTGGAATCTTTCATGATGACCCTTGTGGCTATTGAGACTGTGAGGTGCTGGGCATGTACGGCATGCAATCGTTTGTATGAACAATTAGTGGAAGAAGTAATTGGTATGTAGTAGTGAATATGAATACTTGCTTCTTTACTTGAATGTATGGAGGATGGGGGGATTGGTTCTCTGAATGCTGGAAATCCATTTAAATGCCTTTTTGTTTGCTTGTAATGTGCTTTTATTATTTGAACACTCGTTTAAAGCAAATGGGTTTTGGTAGTCTGCCCGTATTTTATTGTAGGAAATTGTACCTGTCTGCCTGTTGAGTTTAGACTTACTGATGTAAGAAGTGTGTTTTTGCACTTATGCACATGAACAAAATATTCTACTTTAAAATAATATTACAGGAGTTTAGCAAAAAATTCCTGTTTCATTCACTCAGAGCAAAATCTGTAATCAGATACAATGTTCTTTGCCCTTACCTCTAATGTGCAATTAACATTCCTACAAAATGAAACATGCCCCTTTCTTAAAAAAAAGTACATTTGACAGCACCAATTAATTGGACCCTTATGTTTGTTTGAAAGACTTCGTGTTTAAGATACTTAATCTGATATTCCAATAATGAGAAGTTCAGGCAGCTATTTAGTCTGAGCATTTTATTAAAATATTTAATGTTAATTTAATATGTGACGTATTACCTTTGTAGATGAACCAACTAGTCCTAGTATTGACCATGATATTGCACACATTCCTGCTTCTGCTGTTATTTCTGCATCTGCTTCTCAAGCACCAGCTGTAACGACTGTCCCTCCCAGTCCCACATCTCAAATCCCTTTAATTCGGCGACAGCTTTCACATGATCATGGTGAGTTTTGATTTCAGATTTCATGCAACTTTTTCTTTTTACACTCCGGAGAATAGGAGTGAAAATTATGAACTCTTCATTGCTTGACATACATTGTAAAAATTTGATTCAGGTTCTTAATACTCAAAAATTCCTATTTTTTTTGTAGAATCCATCCGGCCTAGTGTCCTGGATAGCCAGCCTGCTGCAAAAACAGAGAGATCAAAGTCGTATGATGAAGGACTGGATGACTACAGAGAAGAGGGAAAATCGTAAGTTCATGAAAATTCTCAGTTAATTTGGAGATCTGTTTCTTAAAGTATAGAAAAAAAAAAATCTCATTTTAATATTTGTTTTTCTCCCAACAGATCCATTAAGCATGTATCTAGTTTAAAGGGGATTAAGGTAGGTGTATATGTACATAACAACTCCTAAGAATTACACATACTGCTGGGACAAGTTGTATGAATAATACAACTCAGTTATACAAAGTCATGTGTAAAACACAGACATGAAGTTTATTGGAATTGCTGCTCATTGAATTGTTCTTAATTATGATTAATTTTGATATGTAAATTGATTCTAAACTTTTACCCTAACTGGTGTTGTATGCATCACATGAGTAAGCGTGGTCTCTTTTTTTTCTAGGCTCACCATGTGGTCCTTGATATTTCATTTTCCTCAGCTTCTGTAAACATGCATACCTCTGGCGTGCTTTTGTAAAAACTTATTAATGACAGTCTTAAGACTACTGCAGTTTCTCAAAATATTCTTGGGATGTGTAAGGTCACCATTAAATAATATTTTCCCAGAGGGATATTCTTAGGGGCTTTTTGCTGAATGAGGTGTCAGCTTTTAAAGAGAAAAAGATCTTGAATGTAGCGATTGTAGACAAATGTATTTAGAAATACACTGTGGGTTTCTTTCTGTGATGTTTTCTTTAGGTCCCAGACAGCCAGAAATCTTCAGAAGACTCTGGTTCCCGAAAAGATTCTTCTTCAGAGGTCTTTGGTGATGCCTCCAAGGAAGGATGGCTCCATTTTCGTCAGCTTGTTACAGACAAGGGAAAGGTATCTATCATGTTTGTTTTTTTTTAATGTAGCACAAATATTAGGCTGGTGGAAATGCAAGATAAGAAACTTAAAGGCTTCCTGTTTTGCTTTTTTTAAATTAAAATTTTGAGGATATGAGCATCAATAAGGCTGTCAGAATTCTAGACCTCTTAGACCACTGACTTTAGTAAATTCCTCAGCTTTTTTTACAGCCTGCTTTCTGAACTGTCTTTGGAACTTCTGAACTGACAGGACAAGAGGAAATGGCCTCAAGTTGTGCCAAGGGGATGCTTATATTGGATATTAGGAAAAATGCTTCACTGAAATGGTTATCACAAACTGGAACAGGCTGGTGAGAGAAATGGTTGAGTCACCATCTCTGGAAGTATTTAAAAGACATGCAGATGTGGTGCTCAGGGAAATAGTTTAGTGGTGGAGTTGGCAGTGTTGTGTTAACACTTGTTAGGTTAGACTCGATCATCTTAAGGGTCTATCCCAGATGGGGCAAGATAGCAGAGGAGATGTACATGCACAAAACAAGATCTATTGCAAACAGCACCGGGGTCTTAACTGCTTTAAGGTTAAAGGCACAAGCACAATCAAATTGTGGGAAAATTGGGGAGACCAGAACAGAGTGTTGAAGCTGTAATGCAAAAAGTATCTTGACAATAAAATGTACCACTAATAGTCAAATCAATCAATAAAAGTAAACAACTTAAATGCTAGCAACTTACTTATTAACAAGTCTTGTACTAGATCTAGAACATTAATTACTGACTTTAAAAGGATCCTAAAATCTTTAAAATTTAAAACTTGAAAGATTGCTTAATGTTAAATTAAGAAAGACAATAATAGAGTTAATATCTCTCACCCTCACATAGCCATAGCCAGGTGTCCCTTTGTCCCAGTCCTCAACTCCAGAGAAATAATCTCTCTGGCAGGCATCCCCGCAGGAGAGGAGAAGGTCCAGCACACCTCCTGGGAAAGTGTACATGAGTCTCCCTGATCAAGATGGGACCAGGCTTTTATAGAATAAAGTGGATTGACTGCTGTCATTTAACCATTCAGCTGTACCTCCAAAATCTCTTCCTGGAGAATAAAAGGAAAACAGTGGAAAAACCCAAGAAGGCCCTGTTCTCACCAAGCAAACTCTTTTATCTGTTGTTCTTACTTTATCTGGCTGTGGCTAGGCTGGGCTCTGTGTTTTTCAATACCTGAGAGCAGCTGGTGTTACAAACATTAACTTGGCCCTCTGTTTGTACTTACAAGGTTGTTACCAGCTCGGAGCTTGCTAGGCCCTTTTCTTTCCCATGGGAATCTTTCCACTCCAGGCCTGGGCCTGTAAAATTGAGAGACAAAAAGCAATTGAATCATAGAGGAAAACTGAGAGATTTAGTGTCCTGCTACAGGGTCTTTTCCAATCTAATTGATTCTGTAATTGTAACTTTACATTTCAAAGCATCTGTGAAGTAAACTAATTTCTAATGACTAATTCAGTAGTAAGAATCAGTCCCTTGATACTTGTAGTTTGAAAAAAGCTTTAGTTTTCATGAATGTTGCGGAGTTCAGTTCACATTAATCTGCACAAGTATAGTCTAACACTTAAGGAAAACTGGGAGTCTGGAATTGCAGCAGTGTCTAAATGTGAGTCTGACTTGAATGAAGTATCAAAGGCATAAGCAAGAGTCCACTAAGTATTTTTAATATACTTGTGTTAATGCCTCTGTGAAATTCTAGTCACTTTCAGTTTCTTGATACTGTCATAGCTGAACACACACTTAATTGGGCGATCAGGGAGGGCAGACTATTGAGCAATTCACTCGTCTAATGAAGAGCAGTTAGTGTACTTCAGTGTAGTCTTTCCACAGGTCATTCTTAAAAATGACATAAGTAGTTGGTCTTTTTTTTAAAAAACTTCTGAAGGTAGTTTTTTAACCCAGAAACATTCATTGTAACAAATAAGCAAACTAACATATCAGTTCATGTGTTTCAGAGAGTTGGTGGGAGCATTCGACCATGGAAGCAATTGTATGTTGTTCTTCGAGGTCATTCACTTTATTTATACAAGGATAAAAAGGAACAAGTGACCCCATCTGAGGAAGAACAACCTATAAGCATCAATGCTTGTTTGATAGACATCTCTTACTGTGAAACCAAGAGGAAAAATGTATTTAGGCTCACCACATCAGACTGCGAGTACCTGTTTCAAGCTGAGGACAGAGATAATATGTTAGCATGGATTAAAGCAATACAAGACAACAGCAACTTAAATGATGAGGTAATCGTAGAATATATAATGCAAGAGCCATAGTTCTTTTCTTTTAATTAAAAATTGATTGTATTTTCTTGTAATTAATACTTGAACAAAGGAAATAATTTGCCATTAAACAATAGACCAAAATGTATACAGGAAGATATGTGAAAATGTGGTGAAAGGCAAGGTAATGGAGTAAATGGGTTTTAAAAAGTCCCGACGTACTCATAATGAGAGAGGAGGCTTCTGTAATAAAATAATTAATGTTGTTGCAGATTTGACTAAATGTACACATTGTGTTAAACTGATTTTTCAAAAATCCCTCATCTTTTAAAAAAGATAATTGCAGTATTACAACCAGTGTGTTGTGTCTTCAGACTTGGATTTCAAAGTAGTGTGTGCAGTTGGTGCAGTGTGATGAGTTTCTCAGTAATTAAAAAGTGAAACTTTGAAGGATGCCCGTTTCTCATGAAATGTTGATATTTCTATGAATTAAATGTTAATGCTGGTTATAAAAGGTAAACATATGCTACTGTAGGTAACATATTGATACTTGTCCCAATATTGTCCTCAGTGCATTTTCATTTCAGTGATGAGCAACCGAGGAACATTTTCATGTCTGTGGTCATGCACATCTGCTCAGATTTGAAATTATCATTCAAAGGAAAATGCATGAATAAACATTATTAGATGGATAAAAGCACATTTGAATTCATGGCTGTTTCAGCTGTATGTGTAGTAGTAATTAGTTATATAAGTATTTAAGTGTACATAGCATTGGATTTTCCATAGTAGTGTGTGTTGACTTGCATGGTTTCTATTTATACTTGCTTTCAATTTAACAGGATTTAATCTGATTGTATGGCTTTGGAAAAAAAAATCTAAATAGCAGGATTTAGTTTGTAATTACTTAGTTTCCTTATAGTTTTTAAGTGTTCTGTCCTTACTGTTCTCAAGGACTGCCTGTCAGATTTGGTTTTAACTGTATTGAAATGTTAATTTTTCATTCACAGTCAGTTGATAAGCTGATTGTAATAGTATTCTTAAAGTAAAAAATATCTGTATTTTATTATTGTAAAGTAGATCTCAATTCATTTTGCAGGATACTGGTGTCACTAGTAGAGATCTAATTAGTCGAAGGATTAAAGAATACAATACAATGATGAGGTAGGTGGATTATATGCTGCCAGTAGTTTTTGTAGACTTCTTACCCAGCTTCTTTTTACTGAAGCAATGTATCTTGTTTCAGTTCTTCAAGCAGCAAAACAGAGCCATCTCCCAAAACACCGCGACAGAGTCTAAGTATCAGACAGACTCTGCTTGGAACTAAAGCAGAACCAAGGACCCAGAGTCCACATTCCCCTAAGGATGAGTCTGAAAGGAAGCTTCTCAATAAAGGTCTGTATGTTTTGTGTGTTTCTTGAATTCTTATAGTCCCAGAGTGAGGCCATCGAGGTCCTTTTTTCAGGTTTTTCGAACTCACAAATCTACAGATGCAAACCAGGTATTAACCAGTTTTTTTTAAGCTGCGGCTGTAGTAACAACTCATTTCTTGGAACTACTTCATTTAGATGTTCCTTAGATACACTTCAGGTCTTCTCAGATCCCTCTTCAGAGAGGGTTTTGGTTTTTTTTCCTACAACTCCATATAGTGTAAAAGTAGTAAAATACAGGTGTTACAGTTCTTGCAATGGAAATTTTGCCAAGCTTTGGAAATAATTTTGGCTGAAATTCATACTTTTGTCTCCAACTGACTTGGAAGTAGCAAGGTAAATTCATATTTTTAATATTCTGTTAAGAAACTAGTCTTCCACTAAAGTGTTTTAGAAGTAGAGAACTTTTTTTTTCCTTAATCTTTAAAATGCAAGAGTGAAACTGTATTATTTTTTCAAGAACAAAATAATGTCTGCTGAGTTCTAAAGAAGTCCAGTGAGCTGGCACAGCAAACTTAAATCAGTAACTGAACACCATCAAATGTCACAAGCTACTTTTTTTTTTTTTTTCCAGAATGTGTAGATGTATGGTATTTCTGATCAGGCTGCTTGTAAGGAGGTTGCATACAAATTGAGGCAGCTGGTTGAGCAAAAACTTTTGATCAACCACTTTTGATCAATTCAGTCTTGAATTTAAGCTGTGAGTGAATTCTGTTTTATGTTACTGCCTCTTTGCTCCTGCTGTGCTACAGATTATGTAACTAAACTGCAGATTTTTAGTAGATGTCAAATCTGCTGAAAGAATATTCCTAGTAATACTTGAGTAACAAGGCAGTACTATTGTATTAGGTGACTCGCAGTGCAGGATAAATGGGAATTGTAGTTTGCTACATGAATTGCATAGAAGAGATAAATCAGAGAAACTGAACTTTTTCTCTGGTTATTGGGTAGATAATATGAAGTATGAGTCCTGCTTGGAATGATTTAGGAGTTACTAAAATCTGATGATTTTTGAAAGAATGAGTAGGTCTGCACAAGCGTAAGCATGGCTGTATAGTTGCATAGGTATTTTGCACAGCACTGTATTCAGTAGAGACTTAATATTTCTTTACTAAATGTAGATTTCATTTTTTTATATGCAATTTGTGTACCTTAAGTCTTAGAATGTTGGAATTTCACAGTACCGTTCAGTACTTGCTTTGTGAATCTGAAGTGTGAGTACGTTCAAATGTATCTTCTCACAGAAGAGCTAAAGGTATGCTACAGACAGACTCATGTTTACTGAATTACTGTGGGAAGCTGGGCCAGTAGAAGAGGTAAAAATGCAGTAGGTGTCACTTGGTCTTTGCAAATCTATTACCTGTATTCACAGTAGTTTTTGTGACTTAAATGTTCTTATTTTTCTTTATTTCTTTGTTTGCTTTATCCTAACAACAAAAAGATGAGACAAGCCCACCAAAAGACAAAGGGACGTGGAGAAAAGGCATTCCAAGCATTATGAGGAAGACATTTGAAAAGAAGCCATCTGCTGTAGGAACATTTGGTGTTAGACTAGATGACTGCCCACCAGCTCATACCAACAAAGTATGGAAGGACAATTTTTCTTTACATTGTGATTTTAAAAGACTTTTTGTATAAATGACTTTTAAATGTATATATATCTTTTCTTTTTCTTCAGTATATTCCACTGATTGTCGATATATGCTGCAAACTAGTTGAAGAAAGAGGTCTTGAGTACACAGGTATTTACAGAGTCCCTGGAAATAATGCTGCTATCTCAAGTATGCAAGAAGAGCTCAACAAAGGAATGACTGATATTGATGTTCATGATGATGTAAGTCTTTGATCACACTATTTCCAACGTGAACTCCCAAAAGATTCTGGTTGTGTTGTGATTATAGAAATATAAAGCATGTCTGTCTTTTCTTCTAAATGTGTAGAAATGGCGAGACTTGAATGTGATAAGCAGTTTGCTGAAATCCTTCTTCAGAAAGCTGCCAGAACCCCTTTTTACCAATGGTAAGTTGTTTGGGTTTTTTTATTTGTCTTTAAGAATGACTGTTGAACAGTTGTCTTGCATCGTTCAGATTATTTGAGAGAAAATCCAGTGGAACCACCTTGAATCTGTAATAAATGTCCTCTTTCTTCCTTAAAGAGCAAGGAGTAGTGGTGATCATAGAGCTTAAGAATGAGCTGTAAATAGAATTTATCTGGTGAAGGAATTATGGATTAGCCAAAAAAAGGAGTAAAACTTGTAATTTTACTGTTGCAATATTCTATGAAAGCTGGGGTTTTTCACCCACTGCCATCTTATTATATTGTATACAATATAATGGGCTAATGTATGATTTCCAAAGGTAATTCTCCAAAGGTAATATATGTTACCTGTGTTCACAGGGGATGAGGTTGTATATACATAGTAAACACATATATTTATAAACTCATATTTATATGACTCATTTCTACTTTTTCAACAGACAAATATGCAGATTTTATAGATGCCAATAGAAAAGAAGATCCTGTTGAACGTCTGAAAACACTGAAGAGACTGGTAAGCTGAAATAAGGTGTGTTATAGGTGTACTACAAAACTAGCATTAAACATTTGATGTTCTGAATTGTGATTGATTGTTTCAGATTCATGATTTACCTGAACATCATTATGAGACTCTCAAGTTTCTTTCTGCACACCTGAAGACAGTAGCAGAAAACTCAGAAAAGAACAAGGTATCACAACCAAAAGTATAATGTATTTTGATTTGTTTCATTAAGTATAGCTTTTGTGTAGGATTATTTCTATTAAGGCGGTAATTTATTATTGTAGATAAAATTAAGATCTTTGGTATGTTGAGAAGATTGTTGGATTTGACTAAAGATTCCTTGTTAGTGTGAATTAAGTTTATTCAAACTGGTATTAATTATTATGGGAATAACTGCTTATATCCTAAATTTATCCTAAGTCTGTAAATTTAATTGAATACTGCCCAGACACTAGTAAATGTGCTCCTGAGCAGGGCACAGGTGAGTGTTTGTGGCTGGATGAATCTGTCAACAGAGGCTGTTGCTCCAGCTTTGTGTGAAGCCTGGTTTCCTGGATGCTTGAGTAATTTTTAAGACTAGGACTTGCTGTAAATACTTGAATGTTTGAGTATCCCATAGATGCTGGTTTGAATGACTTGAAGAAAGAAAATTCGTTATGTAAAGGGTGGTGGTATTCACCACTACAGGATCTTAGTCCACCACTAAGACCAGCGTTTTGTCATTTCTGTGGGTTGGGGTAGAGTTGCTGTGTGTTAATTGCTTCTGTGTATGCTGTAATCCTGCAGTAAATACAAATAATAGTATCCCCCTTTTTTATCTCTCAGGGAGGGGTAGCTGAATACAAAGATGCGCACAATATGGGTGTGTTTATGGATGCTTACCTCAGGGCAGGTAACAGGGTGGCTTGTTACTTGGCTACCAACAAGCAGGATACAGCAAAAAAATTCATGTGATTGATGTGATATAGAGGAACTTATGGCCAATTTTACATAATTAAAAATACCAGGTTTCAACATCACTTCTGCAAATAATACCTTCCAGTCAAATATCGAAAAATATGTTTGTGTATATATTAAAAATATTGAACAAATTACAACCTTTAGGGAATTACACTGGCATTATAAGGAAATTATAGTAAATGTCATTTTTAAGTGCAATGCCTAAAGTAAACCTTTATTTATCATTTTATGGTTTTGATGTGCTGCATAAATGTTGTTTAAGTAATGTTAATATTGTAGAATATATAAGGCTAGATGAGTGAGGTGATATTATAATTGTATGACTTGTCAAAGGCCAAATTCAAGTCAAAATGGACATTGAGGGCTTGTGTCATTATGTTTGCAACTTCCTTCTGGTAAGCACAAGAACTCTGACTTCTATATGTTATTGATCTATTCTATGTCACAACAGTAAACTATAAGCCAGGGAAGTAAGCAAAAATAGAAGGTAAGTATTCTGTTGCTGCTGCTTTCTTGAAATTACTTGTCAGAGATGTAACATTAAAAGTAAATTAAGTGGATGATTATTGTTGTGACATGATCAGATAACTCTGAGTCTGTCTTATGAATAGATGTGTTGAGTCCGTGATGTTTGCTGCTGCTGCCTCCTCTGAAGTAGTTGCAAATTGAATGAACTCTTTGTCAGTAGACATAATACAGTATTTGATTACGAGCTTAATTTTTTCATGTGTCATGTCAACATTTTCAGGGGGTGGGAGAAATAAAAACACACAACAGGGTACCAATGCCTTTTTAAATTAAAAAAAAATAATAATTCTTAAAACCTCAGTGTTTCCAAAAAAAAAAAAAAGGTCTTTACGGGAAGAAAATAAATTCTCCTGAAAGTGTAAAGAGTATATCTAAGTTGATGCATTTTCTGTGCTTGTGGAGCTATTTACTTGCAATTTGTTAAGGAAGGCTGAATTCTGAATTGCAGAAATGCTGGGTGCATTTATTGCAGCTGTGTACAGGAGGGTTTTAGTGTAGTGTAATATCCTACCTGAATCAATAATGAGATTCTAAAAACCTTTTCTTTGTTCTTGCTTAAAATGGTTCTCAGGTATTAATAGTGTTGTATCAATGTGCGTAGCCCATATTATTGTACTTTCTCATTATAAATGAATGATGTGGAAATATTTCATTTCCTAGATGGAGCCAAGAAACCTGGCGATAGTATTTGGTCCAACTCTTGTGAGGACATCTGATGATAACATGACACACATGGTTACGCACATGCCAGACCAATATAAAATTGTAGAAACACTCATCCAAAAAGTAAGTGGATGCATTTCAGTATTTAAAAAATAGGATTGTACACAGATCAACAGCTTTTCTCTTGTTGGGCCAGTTTGGATCTGGTATTTATCCTTCAAACTCCAGGATATCGATTTTAATAATGTTCATGTTTGATTGTTCCACATTTCGGTTTTGTGTTTTCTGTGGGGTTTTCACCTTTTTTATTTTAAATTGTAGCATGACTGGTTTTTCACAGAAGATGATGCTGAAGAACCTCTTGTAAGTATTGTGTCATAAATATTTGTGTTCTAATTGTCTTAGTTTAGAGTTTGTTTCTGCTGCCTCTAGAATGCCTATATATTTCTTACTACATCGCTGTACGGTTTGCTCTTCAGAAGCACCTTTTTATCTCTCCAGTCCTTGCATTAATGATATAAAAAAACCCATGCATTTGTTTTAAAAGCATAAAGCAAAATGGGAAAATATAAACGTGAGGAAAGCGTGTCCTCAGGTGAATAATGCAATTTTCTGAATGCTGTTGAATCGTAATGAATTATTTGTGAAACGATGATGAAGAGATCTTTGTTTATTAACTATAGACAGCAGTTCAGGAGGAAAACACTGTAGAATCTCAGCCAGTGCCAAACATAGATCATTTACTCACCAACATTGGAAGAACGGGAGTATCTCCTGGAGACGTATCAGGTAACTCTTGCCTGGACAATGTTAGTCCATAGGCTAGAATAACCTACTCTGTT
This sequence comes from Hemiprocne comata, assembly GCA_020745705.1. Classification (NCBI taxonomy): domain Eukaryota; kingdom Metazoa; phylum Chordata; class Aves; order Apodiformes; family Apodidae; genus Hemiprocne; species Hemiprocne comata. The sequence goes on from CM036587.1 coordinate 19,098,919, forward strand.
AACCCACTGTAACACTCTCTTCTATTTTTTTTTTTTACTAATAAACTGGTTTTCTCTTTTCCAAAAGATCGTTAACAGTTCTTAAAGACCTGAATTTTTGATAATCATGCATGATATTATTTGGAAAACTTTGTGGTCTAACGAATATAATCATTAAAAGATGAGGCTTGCACATACTATTTTATTTATTCACAGTAACCCATGCATTCATCATCGTGAGGTGAAGCAGATATGCTGCTGTAAAGTGGTTTGTGTGACGGCAGAAAGACTGATCTTCAGTGGTGTTCTAATATTGCTCCTTCCCACCGTTAGGAATGCAAAACATTGAGTTATGTTTTCTTGCCAAGTGATGGACACTTTGAGTATGTTGCAGTATGTCTATACTAAAGCTGGTTTCCTTCTGTTTATAAATGCCATCCTCTTTTGTGGCTAAGGACGAGTATTGCAGGCTCTTTTTTGGTGACTTTTTCCCCCCTCTCCCTTCACTATCCAATTGCACTAACCCAGCATGCTGTATCCCACAAATGTTATCGCTTCGTCTCTAGCTCTTCTTTCAGTTTTCAAAGGGTTGTTCAGCACTTACTGAAACAGTCACTTCATACTGATGTTGTAACAGGCGAAGTGGGAGGAGTCTATCACACGGTGATGTCATTAGTGGATTCTGTGATGTCACTGATGGACAGCTGGAACTGTAGGAAGAAGGAGGACTGTTGCCCACACTGTAGCTGCCTTGTCTGCAGAAACCCCCGTTTCTTGTAAATGGAAAAAGAAAAAAAAGTTGATCTGTGCTGTAAATTTTCTTTTAAGAGTATTTTAAACAGATCAATGCTACTTTTTAAAAGTTTTTCTGCTGTTTCTTGTTATCTCTGAAGCAGACCCTGAGGAGAAATAGCATGGTATGGTCTACCAGTCTTTCTAGTCATAAAGCATTAGCCATGTGTCAAAAAGGGGTGTGGCAGGGGGCTCAGCTCTTTCTTCCTAGGGAGAAAGTCCCTAATGCTGGAACACATGCAAGTTCATATATTATAGTCATTGTGCTAGCCCCTTCCTACCCCCTTTATAATTGTATAATCTTGGGTTTTGCGAGACAGTAAAACTATGGTGTCCATTTTCATTTCATAATAGCGCTTGTTACAGGGAAGTACAAAACTGGTAGCTGCTGAAATCTAGCCTATTAAAAATAAAATTTTACCCATGCATAGCCAGAGGTGGAGAGAGACGTATAATTGGGGTTTTACACACCAAATATGACTTAAGTCCTTTAAAACCTCACAAAAAGAGTATGACTCCATGAACCATGATTTGTACCTAGGACAGCCAGCAGTACTAAGACATTCAATTTTGCTTTGTGTGTCCTGGATCTCAGGAGAGTACGCAGTACGATCCTGAAAAGTTCTCTCAGCTGCGGTTTTGCAGGGGCTGCATACTTAAAACATGGAATAAACATTAGTATTTCTGTTTTCTTATTTAGAAGAACAGGGCTCCTTTGCCATTCCTATCATTGAGCTGGTTCTGCCTACAATTCACAGCATCCTTTCATGGCGGTGGCTTTCTGTGGTGCAGCTTGCATCTTTGTGAGCTCTGACTATTCACTCTGTTCTGGTTTTTATTTGCTTCACATTTTGTTCTGTGCTTGTCTTTTTCCATAAGTCCAGCATTGTCTGTAGCAACAACAAAAAAAATGCACAGAACTGAGCAGAATTGTTTTTTTTCTTTAATTTTTCCACAGATTCATCTACTAGTGACTCAGCAAAATCTAAGGTAAATAATTTTGTGAAATGATGTAGTTATAAGCTTCTGGAAACTGTTAGGTATTTGCTTGCTTTATTAAAATGCTTATATGTAAATGTACTATAGAGCTTACGTAGAATTTTCTGACATTTGATGTGTGTCTTCTGTGTACATCTCCTGATCTTGAAGGTCTGCATCAAAAACATGAGCAGGAAGTTCTGGGTAATCATGAATATTTTCGTTGGTTGAGTAGAAATTTCTCCCAACTCCTCCCTGTTCATATAAACAAATCAGTGCACCTGTGCTGAGGCAAATAACCTTGGCTTGTGAAGTTATATACTGGCAGTTTTCACCATTGCCAGCACCTCTTTAACTTCTGAGGAGATAGCAAATAGGAATGCAGTTTGCACCAAGAAAAAGTTGCTTAAGCAAAAACTTTAAATGCTCTGTATCTGTTCAGTGCTTTGCTTTGTATGGTCAGTACCTTTCTGCTACAGTAGCATCCTGTCGTGTGGGGGCTGTGTTCTTGCTTATGGAGCAGAGAAGTGTCTTGTTGGACAGTAGCTGAGTGCTTAGATGATGACTAGTTTGCATTAGCTTTTCCTTTGTCCTAAAGCTTATTTTCTTATCTGGAGTCTCTAGATGGTCCTTTCAGTGATGAGGTCACAGCTTTTTTGTTAAAACAGGTACCATGATGATAGCTCTTTCCCTCACTTTTCCTCTCCCACTCTGAAGTGCTGCATAGTGACAAGTGGTTGAGATTTCAAAGACTTTTTGAGCATAGCCCATCACTGCAGGTCTGCTTCCCTTGGGTCAGAGAGGCGGGCTAGCCATCTGTATGTGGATTTAACATCAGTTAGCTGACACCTAAGCTATTGTTGAGTCCAAGGCAGATGTCAAATTTCAAGTAGATGTCATTGCTGTTCATTTATTGAAGCATGCAAACCACAGTGGTCAGCAGTCCAAGACAGGGTGGTACCTGCCACAAACCTCCCACTTCTTTTCAAGGTGGCAGTGAGGCAGTAAACAGGAAAGGTACGTAGCTTTGAGGTGGCTAGGTGGTGATGCTGTCAGCGTAGTTGAAAAATATTTTTTTATTAATTTTATAAAATGGAATAATTGTGCTTGTACTATTTTTGCTTCTGTGCAGTTCTAAAGGCAGATGCCTCACAAGGCAGGAAGAAGGTTGTTTCTGCTCATTTCCTATAGTTGTATCTAAATCCAGGGGTTTGTATAGCTTTCATTGTATTGGTACTGTTGAATCCGTATGGTTTAAAAACTCAGCCTGAAAGGTGAAAGATCAACTGAAAAATAGTTTGAGAAATTAGCGTTTCCTCATAGGTAAGACACCGTGAAAGGATGGACTGAAACGGTACTCTTGGGACCTCATCTGTGAAGCAGTTCTTGTTGCAAACCAGTCTTGAAAAGGTTGTCTTGCTGTAGCAGAGTCTGCTTTATTTGTTGATCAAAAACTAAATAGCTTTATATTCAAACTGCTAGTCTTTGTCCAGTGAAACGGATACAGATGAAAAGTGGAACTCAGAATGAAAATTGACAACTTGGGCAAGGTCATATTGACTACAGAGAGAGCATGGAAATACTTTCTGAATAAAGATAGGTTTTCTGCTCTGGAGCCTGGGATGTGTTTTTTTAAAAGTCTCAGGCTAACGAATGTTTGTGATTTTTAATCATGTTGTCTCCCTTGTTTGTTTTTTTTTTGTTTGTTTTTTTAACAGGGTTCTTGGGGTTCTGGAAAGGATCAGTATAGCAAGGAACTGCTTGTGTCCTCCATTTTTGCAGCAGCTAGTCGCAAGCGGAAAAAAACAAAAGAGAAACCACAACCAAGCAGCTCAGAGGATGAGTTGGATAATGTGTTTTTCAAGAAGGAGCTTGCAGAACAATCTCGTGGTGACACAACAAAAGAGGACATAGGGAAAGGGGAATATGAAAGGGAGAGAGACACAGGGAGGAAACAGAGGATGTTTGTCCTGAAGGAAAAAGAGAACAGCAGTAAAAAAGATGTGAATGTTGTAAAGGACGAAAAGAAGACATTAAAGAAAGAAATTACCCAGTCAGAGGAACCTTCACTGCCTTACCATGACAAATGTACAAAATCACCAAATCTCATCTGTCTGCAAACCACGCAGAAGAGTAACCCAAAAATGCCTATTTCACAGTCTTCTTCCCAGGTTGAGGAGACAGTGTCTGACTCCGGCACTATGCTTAGCACTTCCTCCCAGGCTTCCCAGCACAGATACTCATGCAAAAAAGTAGCCAGCCCTGAAATAAAACACAATGAGTTTTTAGCAGCTGATGTCAGTTCCATCACCTCAGATTATTCAACTACTTCATCTACTATGTATCTAACTGGTTTAGATGCCAGTATGCTGAGCCCTGAGGTGCAGTCGGTGACAGAAAGCAAGGGGGAAGATGCTGATGATGAAAGGAGTGAACTGATCAGCGAAGGGCGTCCTATGGAGACGGACAGTGAAAGTGACTTCCCTGTCTTTGCCACCAGTGCTGCTGCTGAAAGGCTGTCCAAGGGAAAGGTTTCAGAAGTGGTAAAGACCAGTCGGAGGAACTCTGAAGAAAGCGAAGTAAGTTGTACTGAGGGAAGTTCAACACCAAAGTTAGAGAGTCGCAGACTTTTTAGCTCCCACAAACTTATTGAATGTGATACGCTGTCTAGGAGAAAGTCTGCACGGCACAAAATGGACAGTGAGGGTTCAGGGGATGTGAAGAGTGAGAAGGACTTGCCTACTGTGAACAAAATGTTTGACATAATGAAAAAAGGAAGATCGACAAGCAGCTTAGCTACATCAGCCAGAAGTGAGGCTGACAAGCAAGAGCCTACCTGGAGACTTAAAATTACAGATCGGTTAAAGCTGCGACTCAAGTCATCTGCAGATGATATGTTTGGAGTTGGGAATCAAAAAGCTAACTCTGCAGAGACTGCAAAGAAGAAGAATATCAGGCGAAGGCATACGCTTGGAGGACAGAGGGATTTTGCTGAAATAAGTGTCCTGAATGCTTGGAAAGTTCAAGAGCCAAGTCAAAGTAGAGAGAGAGAATCTGAGCTTTCAGCTGTGAATCGGCTGAAGCCAAAATGTCCAGCGCAGGACCTCTCCATCTCAGACTGGCTTGCACGAGAACGTTTACGCACTAGCACAACTGACCTTAATACGGGTGAAACTGGAAAGCCCAGACTTGAGAACACTAGCTTAGCAGATGTATCAAAGGTAGACCTGCCTTTATCTGCAGAGTTGCAGGCAGATGAAGGCAGTTCTTCCAGCAGCTTGACTTTAATTAACAGAACACCACCTTTGGGATCATTTCAGCCACCAGACCAGGTAAATGGTGAAAATTATCAGAACATGAACAAAAACAACTTTAGCCCAGTAGTTGATGCCCATCCTCATAAACTGTCTGGGACCCAAGTGGTTAGATCTCGATTCTACCAGTATCTTTGAAATGGGGAGATATGTCCACTACAGCAATTCATTAACTTACTGTTACACTTCCCAGTAACTGTGTGTATGTGTGTGTGTACATATATATATATTTTTTCCTGTACTGTTGTTGTTATGCAGCCTTCATTTGGGCTGGTTTCATCAATATGCTCTGTGGAACGTCTTCACAGTGCATTACCACAGCCAGAAGAACACTAAAGTTAAAGTATATATATATATTTTAAGAAAAAGTATATTTGATGGCTGCATACAAATATTGAACAAAGCATCTGATGCAACATGCTGTGTAGTGTATACATGGTTTTCTGACTGAGAGTTGGCCTGGCATTAGTATGCAGAAAAATTGTTCTTTTGGTTTAGTCACTAACAAGTGCCTCATCATAAATTCATTTGGTTTGTTAGGGTGCCATATTGTTAAATTAGAGAAACTTATTACAAACAAATGAATGCATTTTACTGTTAACGAGTTTCATTACATTTTACAAATGTTAACACAGGTGGCTACAGAGCTTCCATTCCTTAGGCATTCCAGTAAATATTGGAGTTTTATATTTCCAATTTTAATACAGATTTTGAGTTTTATGTGACTTGAATTTTTAATCTTTCTGTAAAATAAGTAACTTAAATGTACATATTACATGTGTATCTTTTCTTCAGATACCAGATTTGATATAAATGTTGTAACATAGGCGTGTAGATAGTGGATACTGGATGGAACTGGTTTCTTTTATTGAGAATATAATTCTGCATGAAGACCTAATGAATCCAAACCTGTATCATGCCTGTGTGCATACCCACTTAAACACTGGAAATAAAATTGTTTTGGTGACTCTTTGTGTGATGCAAATTCATTCTAATGAACAGTTTTAAAATGTCACGTGTAGTAAGTTGCAGTCAACAACTGCCCTCAGGATTGTAAAACCTGTGGTTGCTCCTGAATGAAGGGCTCTGCTGTTTGAAGTCTTGTTTGTGGGATAAGACCAAGCAGGGTTAGCATGGAGAGAGGGGCTCAGTTGGTTGAATAGTTTCATCTTGGTATATAATCTGATTCTGAGGTACGTAGAAAGTTTCTGTTTAATTTATTCTATTTTCTTGCATACCTATTTGGAAAAAAAAAGCAGCTGTTCATCACTTTGGGTATTCCCAGGTCTTACACTGTGACTTGCTTGGCAGAGGGTTAAGCTTGTGTCAATGATAAACAAGCAATGAACACCATGAGCGTTGAAAAATTTACTCTTACACATGTGTCGTGTTACTGAGAAGAAATTATACTAAGTAGGCTATGTAGGTTGACAGGGTTGCAAGCAGACTTTGTTTCTCTCCAAAGCAACTCTTAACAGTCCTGTGCTTTGGTCTGCTGTGCTTCTGATCCTGGTGAGAAATCATAGCAATCTGAAGTAAAGAAAAGCATCAGATAAGATAGTTGAAAGTCTACGAAAGTTCTTGCCATACACTTGTGTGCATCTAATACCAGTTCACTTAAAAATGAATCATGTTCTTGGGGTCTCCTTGCAAACTAAAATGTCTTTCCCCCCTGAGCGAGCAGGAAGCTGGTGCTTTAGCAGATTTTGTGTGTGCAGTGCAGGAAAAATGGGTATGTTTTGTGAAACACAAAGTAATCGATGATAGTTTTTGTTTCAGTCCTAATAGCAAAGTGTATTTTAAGAAGATATTTCAAAATACAGTGTGCTGGGATGCCTCTCTAATGCTGTTCATCAGCAAATATCCATCATCTCTTACTGGAGGCGTGTTTTGTCCTATCATTAGCCTCAGTCTTGTTAGAGTATGTGCTGAGCATCCACAGTAAGCTGCAGGGGTCTTCTCAATGAAGCAGTTTACTTAGAGATACACAAGAGGTCTTGGAGGGGTCTGCATCTTACTCTGATTAACAACCATTTTGATGGATCAAGTTAATTTTCATTTTGTTGTGTTTGTAGATATTTAACTCCTGAGTCTAGATGTAGGGCAGCCAACTCTTACTCAATGTAGAACTTCTATTGTATAGACTCCAGCAGAGCACAAGATCTCTTGAAAACTTAGGAACTTAAAAACCAAACACAAAACAGGAACAGTAGTGGCTGACAATGCTACAGGTACAAATCTAAGGCCTTGGCAGCCTCCGTGGCATCTGCTGCTGCTGCACTGGCTGTATGGAAGCTGCAAGAGCAGTTGCAGAAGGGGCTTGGACAAAAGTCAGGGACATCTGTGGGAGTGCAAGAAAAGGATTATGGCAGTGCAGACCACCACTGCCTTGCCCTTTCCATGTAAATTGGGTCTTGGAGGAGAGCCTGGCAGGCAGAGTGGGAGGCAGGAAAGCTCTGGGAAGCATTTGGCTTGAAGGGAAGATGCAGGGACCAGTCTGTCACGTGCATCAGGGAGAGGTGATGACTGTGTTCCACCTGTGGAAAGGAGCATGTGGCAGTGGATCAGGCTCAGAAAACTGATGCACTTTTTCCTCTTTGAAGACTGCTAAGACTTGGGGCCACCTTCAGTTCCAGCCAGTGCGGCAGTTAAGATGACAGTTCCTTAGCCATTGCTGTGCCCTGATCTTAACAGCAGCTACTTCAGACCCTTACCTCTGTGATGTTTTCCCCTCCATCCTCCTCTGGAAGAGAAGGACAACGGTCTGATTGACACAGGAAGGGAAGTGCATGCAGTAACCTGCTCCAAGGTGATTTTCTCCGGAAGCTGAATTCAGTGGAGTGAGCAGCTCCATGGGGTTGCAGAGTAGTTGAGGTGGGCAGGGACCTCTGGGGATCACTTGGTCTTGCCCTGGCTCAGGCAGGCACAGCCAGAGCAGTTGCTTGGGACTGAGGTTGGTTGAGTTTTGAATATCTCCAAGGTTGGAGATTCCGTAACCTCCCTGGGCAACCTGTGCCAGTGCTTGATCATGCTTACAGTAAAAAGGGACTTTTAAAAAATGTTTAAGCAGAATTCCTTGTATTTCTCTTTATGCCTATTTTTTTGTTTTTATACTCATCATCAGAAGGATACAAACTGGCTTGGAAAGTACTTTTGGTCTGAGGAGCTGTGTGGCTGCAAGTCATTAGGAACAGGTCTAAGCTGAGAACTGATGGGGAGCCATTTAAAAAATCCGGTCATGAGGCTTTAAAAATCTGCCTTACTCACCTATTACTGAACCTGAACTGAGGCATGCAGGAAGAGCTGCCTCTTGGTGGGTATCAAATGGATTTTGGTCCTGAACATTTCTAGGCAGAAATGTCTCACATCCGTCCTCTTTCCTGCTCTATGCATCCTCCTCTGTTCTGCCTTCCCACCACCATGGCCTGCCCAGAGCAAGGGCTGGGTGCTGTGTTGCCTTGTTTCTGCTGCAGTCCCTGCAGGTACAGTCAGCTGGCACACAGGGATGGCACTTACTCTGCTGTGAAGTCCTGGGTTGGCTCAGACTACAACAGCAGGAAGGTTCTGCTCACCTGCCAGCTTATCCTACCTGGAAGGGGAGTGGTGAGCAGCTTCAGTTCTAATTTTTGGGAGCAGTGAGGTCCCATCACATCTGAACTGGTGGGATCACTGCAAGCTAAAGCAGCTGGATGGCTGCCCACAGAAGATACTTGTGCTGCAAGCACAAGTGCTGGTGGGTCTGGTACCCTGGGGACATGATACCCTGGTGGGTTCTTTTTTTACTGAAGAGCCACTGTTGTCCTTCAACTGCCCAAGAGGTCGTGAGAGCTTGATCTGGAATTGAGTGTGCTGGACAGCAAGGAGGATGGGCTGCATTTTTGTACATTCCCATTCTGAACACCAGCTAGCTGTGGAGCACGCAGCCTGCCTGGCCATGGCTGGGGCTGCTCCCTTGGACCGAGCCCTCTCTTGCAGTGGTGGCTGCCCGTGGCTCTCATCCCTAGCTGGCTGCAATTACCTCCACCAAAACTGCCTCTTCACAACTGGTTTGCAGTGAGAAACTTGGCTTTTTAATCACTAGCCCATGCTGTTCCTTTTCATGTTCAATGGATTTATTTACAAACTTGCTGATTTTTCCAGATACTCTGGTCAGCTTTCAAAAGTGTCCCTGGTGCTGAGCTGCAGCCTGTGCACAGCCGTTCCCTGTGTTCTTGAAAGCTCGACAACTTCATTGCTCTACCAGCAGGATGGGGAAGGAATGAACCCAGCCTGACTCCCCATGGTCCCAGCAGCAGTGCCTGTGCCGTGGTTACATGCCACCTGTGGTGGTTGTCTGTTTCACCCCAGCACTGAGCATGACACACAAGTGCCCAAAATGCAGTGGGTGCTGGAAGATGTGCATGTCGCAGTGCAGCTGAGGCTGTGAGTGGGTGTTTTGTTTACTCCCTGATGGCAATTTCCACCACCACAAGCAATAATCATTACCTACCGAGTACAGCCCTGCCCAACTGCACACCCAGTGACTCTGCAGGGACCCACAGTTCCTGGTAACTACTGTCAGCAGCTACATTCAAATGGATACAGAGAATGTGCTGCTGTGGCCCCTCACCTGACAAGGCTGTGAGCAGCAGCACCTGGAGCAGTGCCAGAGATGCTGCCTGCAGGTGCCTGCTGCAGGGCAGGGGAGGGCCAGAGCCATGGCCAAGGTCTGCTGTTGATGACCCTGCCCGCCTGTGCCACGGCTTGTGGGGAACAGCTCTCATGGAGTGACAGAGGATCAGATATTAGCAAGGTACTGTTTTTCAGTAAGTATTGGCTGCCTGGGGGATATCAGACTAACAGCCTCAGAAAAAAACTGATTATGTCCATCTTTTAGCTTGAACTGCTGGTCTGGTGCACCATGAAGGAGCAGTGTGGTACCCAGCTTCCTGCTGCTCTCTGTATTTGCTGTCTGTTGGGTGGGGACGTGCAATAGCCCTGCCTGTTGACAAAATACAGCACTGGATCAGGCTTGTTCCCTTTAGAGCAAAGGAGTAATGTACACAGTGCTTGAGAAAACAGAAGAAAACCCTTGGAAAGTGCATGGTCCTGGGTGTGCACCAGACCAGGCTTCAGAGCCACCACTTTGCTGTACTGTCTGGAAGGGAACTGGTTTCACTCTAGTGGTTCAGTGTGAGCATGCTAAATTGGGCCTTAGGCTCCGCTTTGGCTTGGGAGCCCCCCAGCCTGTCCTGGGCTGGGCTGGCAGCCTGCTGCTGCAGCTCCTGTGCCGTGCACACACCCAGGGCCTACCCACTGCAGGGGGTGGCACTCGGTGGGACCCTGCTGGAGCTAGACTGTGTCGTGTTCATGAGGTGGGAGGGCACGTTTACATTCTTTATATCTGCGCAAGGGCTACACGATCTGAGGGGTCAGCCTTGAAGTGACACTTTTAAAAGTTCATGTTTCACGAGGAGGAATAGAACAAAGAATCCTTAAAGGTGGAAGAGATGATACCTCCACTCAAAGGTTCAGGTGTTTGTTGTTTTTTTTTTCTTGCTAGTTTTCTAACCTGGAGTTCCAGCAGTTAACTTTTGTTCAGGTAAATTTGAAAGACCCCATTTTAAAATCAATACTTACTTATGGTTTTAATCTGAGGAAAATAAAGTCAGTTTTTCTCCTGATGATTTAATGCTTTCTGGAAAACAGCTTAACAGCTGTTAACAGACCATTATAAAAGTTAGTAGTGACAAGATGCAAATATATAAGCATGCAGCCCTTTATTTTTGTAAAGATCTTTGCTTATCATAGTTCTGTATATTACATTATGGTGGTATACAAATAAATTTATTTACAAAACCATGAGCTATGCAAGCTTCTTGCTTTTTTTTCTGTTTGACTGATACCCATCTTTTGCAACCCTTTCCCATTTATATTTTTAGGCATGCATAAAAAGTAACTTTGGTGTGGTAAAACTACTCTATGTGCCCAGCCACATACAGTATTTAATTATTTATATATATTTATAGATATGTACAAAAGTTTGTCAGTATACAGAACAGTACAGAAGTGTACATTTTAAAATCCACAATGCAAACACATTAATGGGTTACCAGGTCTCAGTAAAATAAAACTGACGGAAAAAGGGTGGATTTAGTGAAGAAAAAAAGTAATCAGCAACTACCTACATGTGTAAAACAATTTATTTCTTTTTTCCTTGGCTTGGCAAATTCTTAAATATAATTTGAATGGCAGTGCAATAGGTTGAGTTGCCTCATACACACTAAGACCAGTCTTCTTCTGTTTCTTGTGTAGAGGTTTACTGTCCAGCATACTACTTTCAAATGTACATTACAATAGTATCAAAATGTTTTGGCAAAAAGATCTCGAAAGGAACCATGACATTTGTTGACAAAAATAGAAATCTGTAACAAAGCTAAATAACACCAAAATAAAAAGAAAAATATTTTAAGTTTTACAGTTGTGTATAATCACACTTTAGTATATCTCTGTTCACTTCTAGTCCCCATAATGAAAAATAGCTTTATACAAAACAACTTACTAAATTTTTAACCATACATTTTCCCATGCTCAGTACACCTCTGTGCACACACACTCAAGTTCACTCACACACCTTCATACTTTCTTACAAGAGGTGCTGCCTATAAGAAGAAAATGCTCCTTTATCATTACAACAGTGACAGTTTTACAAAAAAAGCTTCACTCTAATCTAGTGTAGTAATTCAGTATTTAGCACGTGATTAGTATTAAGCCTCCAGCAATACAGCAACGTGGTTACATTCCCTGGTTAAAATATTGGCTGCGGATTCTTTGAAAAGGAACAAAAAGCCTTGGTGAACTTGCGCGCGTGAGGTGCTCAGCCTTTAGGATGGCTCCTTGGCTGTGGATGGGGTGGACTTGCTGGCATTTCCATTCTGTGCCTTGTAGCTGGTGAAGCTAGGTGTGTGGATTGTCCTGATGCTCTTCATACCTTGGTTCAGTGAAGTGGGAGAGGTAGAGGGGGGGGGGGGAGGTAGAGGAGGAAGGAGGGGGTGGCCGGCCGTTTTGAGTCTGTAGCGAGAACGAGGGATGGTGACCTTTCCCTGGGTAAGTGGGGCTCTGAAACTTGGAGGAGCCATTAGAGACAGAGGGGATGAGGGAGGTAGAGTAAGTTATGCGGCCTGTCTGAGGACCAAGAAGGTTAGAGGAAGGAATGGAGGTTTTAGTAGGTGGATTAAGAGGGTTAGAGCTGTCACTGCTAGAAGCAGGTGCTGAGCTGCTTTTCCCAGAAGTGGGAGAAAAGGCTGGGATCTTAGAAGCAGGTAGGGTAGGGGAAGGAGCCTTATAGTCCCCACCAGCTTTCTTAGCACTTCCATTAGCCTGCAAATAAAGACGGCAGGAGACAGTTTGTCAGAAAGCCTTTAACATGATAAACCAACAGGACCTGGGAAAACAGCCCTACAGAGAGTAAGAATTAACAGTTGGAGGCCTGAGCTAAGTCTTGTAGCTGTGGACTGGACCTGGTAGAAAACCCAAAGTGCCTGACAAAGAGTGCATAGAAAGAGAGAGAGAAAAAGCCTACAAAGCTTTTGTGAGAAGGTGCAATCTATGGGTTATAGACCAGCCACTACATTGGCCATGCTTCTGGGTTATTCAAGTGTGAAGAGACGTGTCTGATCAGAGTTAATGTGCATCTACTGCCATCTATTACACCGACAGGTTAGTGTCCAAGGCTTCCTGTAAAGACTTTTTGAACAGAAGCATTCCCAGCTCTCCTAAGGAACAGCCACATTTACCAAAGGGAAAGTAAACAGGTAGTTGACATCTTAAAATTACAGCCGAATACCACAGTTTAAAAAAACAAAACAAAACACAAAAAAAACCCAAACAAAAACAAACACAAAAGAAAAAAAAGCAGGAGGTGTTTTATTGCAGACATGCATGCACAAGCATGGTGAGAAGATCAGTAGATACTGTCATGCCCCCAGGATCCAGGACATCCAGTTAGACCTCACTTGAGAGACAGGCATCCGTTATTTGGTATCATCTCAGTCAAGTTACTGGAGGTTTTAAATAAACAAACAACATGAACTGTCCATCCAAACACTGGGTTTAGGGTAAAACTACCTGTCTGTATTGGCGCGGATCCTGCAGCTTGTGCTGTTTGCCTGCTTTCTCCATGCTTCCTTGTCTAGTTTTTGAAGCCATGGGGACTGGCATCCTACTTGTCTGGGAGGCAGCACTGGAGCCCTGTGGAAATGAGTGGAGGGGCAGGGAGGGGAGACAAGGAGGAAGTGTGATCAGTACCAGTGTGCTTGAAGAGGAGATTACACACCATGCCCCGAAAAAAATAAAAGCCACAGTACTACATGCAGGGAAAGTTCAGGAGTTTCACACCGCAGGTGTTAATTTCCAGAATCAAATGGAGAAAACTGCTCAGCTACTGATCAGCCTGGATTTCATGTCAGTGACACTTGTCATTTCACACAGCAGATTATTTGACCCAGCTCCCCTGCATTTGCCCATCACCAATCAGCAGCAAAGATTAAAAAAAACAAACAACAAAAACCAAAAAACCCAATGGTCTATTAGCTGTTAGACACCTCATGGGGAGCCCAAACAAGCCACCTGAAAGGAAGCAAACAAATCACAAGACCCTCTTGTTTAATGGTGATTATTGCAGATTTTAGAAAGCAGCTGGAGGTTTGGTTTCTTGGACTAAGGTACCTTACGTGAAGTGGCTGGGATTGACGGAGGGGGCTCTACACCAGCAAGGCTCTCATCCAGCACTACAACCTCTTGGGGTGGGGTCTCTGGTACTATCTGGGCAGAGGAGGGGACAGTGCTTCCCTCAGAGCTGTATGTGCTGTCAGGGATAGATTTTGGACTCATTTCACTGATGGTGTTTTCCAGCTGCTTTATAGTCTGCTCAAGGCTGTCTAGTGTCCGGTATGTACTCTGTCGAATTTCATCAGTCCTAGACAGGGACACTGCAGCTCCAGAGGGTCCCTCTTTCTTCCCAGAAGGACTTTTGTCCCTGTCCTCGGGCTGAGACCCAGTGATTTCAAATCTCTTTGCTTCCTTGTGCTGCTTCAAGGTCCCATCTTCCTCCTCCTCTTCATAAACCACAACCTGCAAGGTCTTCTTCCCAGTCTTGGTTCCTGTCCGTATTGCCTGTGTCAGAGCAGCCAGCTGCTTTTTAGGGAATTTGAACTTAAATTTTTTCTTGGCATCCTGCCTGCTTCCAAACTGATCAGGAGAGTCCAAGTTTGCTTCTGTATTTAGCCCATAGATCTGACGGTATTTGCTAAAATTTGTCTTTGTGCTTTCCTCCTCTGCAGGAGGTCTGGTTTCTGCAGAGTCAGAGGAAGACTGAAGGTTAAACACATACTGCTCATTGAGACCATGAGCTGCTGAATACTCTGTGATTGCTTCTCTATCATCAACTACTTGTGGCTCTTCCTTCTGTCCCTCAGAGATTTCATGTGCTTCATTATCTTCCTCCTCCTCTTCCTCTTCTATCTTGTCCTCTGTCATCATTTTCTCCAGCTCCTCATCACATTCCTCAAAAATCGTAGAAAGTCGTTTATATGCTGACCTAATATCCATCGGTTCATCAAAAATGATGATGACAGGTTTTTTGTCCAGACACACCACAGGCTCTTCGGTGTCTGTGTTTTCTGGGATACCCTTCTCGGATGCCGCGTCCTTCCTCGCGTCGATGTTCACGGTTTGCACATCTTCGCCTTTCCGACTGACTATGTCGTGAACCTCCCCGCTCGAGAGGACCTGAACAGCTGTTTTGGTAATCATGAAGGCGATGTTTTCTGTGGGTGGGCTGTCTTCACTTGGACAGCCAGTTGGAGAGTCTGTCTCTTCAGTGCTGTTCACACTGGACACTCTGGATCTTAGCACAACCTCACTGTAGTTGACTGCAGCAGCTTCTTGCTCCTTTGAGGAAGATTGAGGCCCCAAAGCCTCCTGTGTGTGCCTCATGAGAGGGGCAATGCTGCTTATGGGGATATGCTTGCCTGTGGTCTGCAAAGCTTCACCCTGTGGCAGGCCCTGGACAGCATCTTGTGAGAGTCTGTAATTTGGCTTTTGTTTTCCAGTTTCAACAGCTGGAAATTGGGATCCTAAAATATCTTGAGCCCCTCTTCGTTTGTCATCCTCTGGCAAACTGACACCAGACAGGTTTGTGCTTATATTCTGGAGGTTTTTCTTAGAATAGTCTCTACTGTCTACAAACAAACCCTTGCTAAATGTAGGACTTTCATTCATTGAAAAGCCAATTTTACTGTCAGCTGTGCTGGATGAATCAGAACCCAATTCTTCTTCAGTTTTCCCTTCCCTCTTCTCTTTAGGATGGTCACTATCTGTGGGAGATCCTGTTGTAGCCCCATACACCTAAGGGGGAAAGTCGGATTACTTAGTTATTCAGGGCTGTTACCTTTACAGGACTTTTTTTGTTTGTTTGTTTGTTTTTTCCCCCAAATTAATCATCATATTCTCAGGGGAAGTGCAGCCCTCATGAACTCACCACTGTTTACTGCTGCAGAGGCATGTCTGAAGTTGTCATCTGATCCCTGTCTTTCTTCGGGGCAAAATTCCAAATTCTGGCAGAACAGCACTTGACATTCCTGCTCTGTGCTATGCATGTGGCCAGCATGTGTTGCTACCTAGGGCTCCTGTCTTAACAAAGCCTCCAGAATATGCAAAAGCACTCTAATTACCTTATTTCCAACACAGTGCTACCTTGACCTGTTAACTTTCCGGCTAAAAAAAAAATCCCTAGTTTGTATAAGATTGAAGTTGAAAGATTCACAGTATCTGATCAAGTTCTGCTGGAACACATCAAAGGGAACCTGATGTGGAAGGGCTGCCAGCAGGGCACTACAGCTTGCCAGCTCACTGGAGAGAGAAAGGCATGAGTCTGGTGAGCCTGGAAAGGAAGGTTTGTACCAGCAAAAGCTGATTTTTGCGTTACACCATTTTGGTGCTTCTAATGTTGCTCACATCTGAGCAGGGCTGTTCCATCACAGTCTGAGCATTTCTAAATCCTTGCTGCAGCTTAAAAGTACTCCAGAATTACTAGTGGCACCCTCCAGCACCCTGAAAGTGCCAAATGAAACATTGAGCTATATTCATGTACAGAAGCAACTCCGAACAGGACACAGAGAGGTCATCCATGAGCTCAAAAGTAGTATATTCCCAGCAACACAAATTTAAGGGGACTTCTTTAGTTTCAAATGAAGTCCCCTGGAGATGCTGTTTCATAATACCAGGCCTTGCTCTGGGGCTTGTTTTTTTAAGTACTAGTGACAGCTTAGGATAAACATAAACCACCAGGGTGAGGGAATAACCTGAAGAGACACCACGCCTGTGATCAAGCAAGCGAGAAATCTACAGTCAAAAGATGGCTCACCAAGAAGGAAATTAACCTGGCCTCAAATGCCTGAAGGCAGTGAGCCAAAAGCATTACTGTTGACATTGCTGAGACTAGAAGCTGACTCCTAACACACCAGAAGGACAGACTATACTTATATGAGCATCAAGACGTGCAGAAGATCAGTCAGGAGAGTTGCCCTCCCCAGCTGAAATGAATGAGCAATGGTACAGAAATCCACAGGTTGTTGAGTGCATTTACTCCCCGTGCATGCAGAGGTTCACAAGGTATAGGTCCTACATCGCATGGTATTTTCTTATATACTATCTGAGGATTTTACACAGAAAAACTTTACACACACTGAAAACACAGGAGCAAGAAAGTCAATGACTGACCAGAGTCAGTTCATCTCCACATTAGCAGTGACACAGCTGCACAGCTGCTCCACAGATACCTTGCCAACCCTCATATTTCTAAGGAAGGAGGAGCTTCTAAATAAGGAAGAGCTCTCATACAAACCAGGCACAGCCAGCAAAGCATCAGTAGGCCTGCTGGCACTGTCTGCACCTTGTGCTGAGAGCTGGTATCTGAACCAACCACAAGGACTCGCTGTCACCTCAGGCCCAGACTTGCTAAGTGGTAAGTGCCTCCCAGTCCTGTTACCTGTCAGAGTGCCCAGAATTAGGCCAGGCCATTTAATGGCACTTGTTGCCTGTGGATATGGTGACTCAGTGACTGTGTTCCCATTTCTCTAGCTCTTTTTTGGCAAGTTCCACTTCTTGTTCCAAGCATCGGTGCAATATCTCACGATGTCATTGTACAATAGATCTCATTTTAGGAACTGCTGCCCTTCTACTAAAAATCAAACCGCAACACAATGAATTTTCTCTGTGAGTTCATCATGACCATGAGGCTCCATATTTAAAAGCCAATAAACACTCTGTCATGTCAGATAACAAAAACAGATCTCATTAACCTTAATTTCCTGGACTCTGTTATTCCAGTAAATTGCAGTTTATGGCAATTACTTGGCAGCACCTTCAAATAAACATTTGTGCTACAGGATGGGCCATGTCCTGAGTGGTGACCCAGGTTTTCATGTAACAGTATGATCTTCTCATTCTGACCCCAGCAGTAATGAAGATGACTAGAGATACGTTCACACTTCTTTTTTTTCCTCCATAACACTGTCATACACTTCACAACAAAGCCATTTTTCCCTTTCACTCGGAACCATTGAACTTCTAACCTCACCCAGCCAGGTGTTTGCAGCTTTAGACCAGAACTGCTGTTTGGGCAGCTCGAAGACAAGTCCTTGTGTGCACCACCCTGATCTGGCAGCAGTACTGTCTGGGGAAGGGTATGGATTTTGAGCCTAATCATATATCAGACACCACCACCTAGGTAGGTGTCACCTTGTGCTTTACAGCTGCAGTGCCCGGTGCAGATGCAGCTTACTGTGGTTAGGGCAGCTGGGTTCTCCTCTGCCTTGGGGACCTGGCCAAGTCATTTTCTCTCTCCCTGCCTCAGTTTCTGTTAAATGAAGTTGAAGTGCAATGTCTCCCATAAAATCCTTGGGGAGATAGTCATGATGCTGCATTAGAGAAGTTATTACAGCTGTTTCTATCTTGCATACCCACACAGAACCCATGGCAAAGTTGACATGCTGAGCTGAAGAGATGTGTTTTCTTCCCCACCACACCCCCTTTCATTGCAAACTGGCATTTGGCTGACAAGCTGCTATGCCTGCACGACTCCCTAAGCCCAGCAAGGATTCAATTCATATTTTGTAAACTTAAAACAAGGTCTGCAAAGGCAGAAATACTGGGTCTTTTCTTCATCCTGCACACTGGCTGCCCACTAAGACCCATCAACTCAAATGGCAACACCAGTTCAGAGGCAGCTGTGAAATTCATGCCAACTTGGCTATGGCCCCAGACATGTGGCATGTCTTCTGACTCCCATCACCAAGACTGAACCTTGGACATTAACTTTCAGAGTAACGGCAAATTCAGCCCATCCACCTTGACTCCATCTTCCAATAAACTGAATGAGATTTCTGTAGATCTAATAACTATTTCTGGGACCAAGAGATGAAGCAAAGATATTCTCTAAAGTGGGTCTTGAAACTGAGAGGAACCACTATTTCTCCTCAAGACAGTACAAAGCTTAGGAGAGATGCTTCACTATCCATTGCCATAACAGCACTGGAAGGATGTTCTGAGAAGCATGAGCATCTCTTAGGTGGAAACTGATGGATACTATTTTAATTTTGAATTCACAGAATTGTAAAACTTCATGCAACCCTTGTATGATTGCTGATAAGACACATAATCTAGATTGATACAACATTCCATATGTTTCTGAGCCATCCTGAGCTAAAAGAAAGGAAACCACTGGGCAGTGGTGGGTGGGAGTTAGAGAGAACAGGACGTAAGATATAAGATTAGTTTTGAAGGAAAGAAGGTTATGCCAAGACCGGGTGGCACGTTTATAAATGCCACTTGTTACCTTCTTTTCCTTGTGATGCATTAAAGTCCCAGGCCTTATGTCTTTAACATGTGTATCATTTCTGGACTGTTCAGCATGACTGTTTGAGTTTACATCCATAAAAGAGCACTTCTGGAAAGCCTAGGAAATAAATACTGTAGGTTATCAGGAGACCAAGTAGCTTTTATACAGAAATGTCTGGAGATGACCAACTACAAACAGAGTGTTTGTTTTTAACATTCACAGTTCAACAATATTATTTACAAGCTTATGAGATAGAGATTTTTAGACTATCAGCCTAAGAGAAGTAGGGCATACCCTCCAATCTGCCAAGACTGCACCTCTAACTCATCATGCTGACCTCAATGTTCCCTGCAGGGAGACAAGCTTGATTTCTGTTTTTACAGATGGGTAGACAAAAACACAGAGAGGTGCTGCAAACTTTCCAAACAATTTGGAAGCCTATGACAGACTTCGGGCTTGTGACAGTACCTACTTCCTAGTATCTGGTATCTCCTCAAAGACCCCATGAGATGTATTTTGGTCTTGACCACACATTACTTAATAACTGAACCTAAGGTTTTACATGTTAAAATAAATGAATCCCAAATCTCAGCTCTCTTTACTTCATTTACGGTCCCCAAACACTTCTCCTGTGCTGCTTCTATGCTTTCTCACCTCCATTCCCAGTGAGTATTAGCAGTGGTTTGCTGTTTCCCTGGCTAGGACAAGCAGAGCAGAAATAACGTATTTTCTTCCCCAATGCTCTCATCTGGAAGTGATATAAACGTTGCCTGCAGAAATCTGAGGAAGAGGTGGGAGCAGCAGCAGGCCTTACACATTGAATAAATAAGAGAAGGTGGCGTCTAACATCTTTTCTTCATCCCTTGCTGTCAACTCAGCTCCCAGATTTGTCTGTCTCATGGCACATAATACAAGAGCTGCATAACTGTTACTAAAACTTGGAGACACGTGTCTTTGCCACAGTCCTCGCTAATACTTCAGATGGTGACAGTCCACATCAGGTTCCTCCTGGTCTGGGAAGACCCCAATATATGGGCTTGTGAACCACTGGCCTCCCACTGTGTGTACTCCAGAGCATGGCCTGCACTTTTCAGCCCTTTGTCTTGCTATCCTCTTTCCATTTCCTTTGGGCTTCTTTATCCAACTGGCTCCCAGATCCAGAGGAGCAGAACCATCACTGCCACCACTGCATAGTCCTGGCTCCAAGTGTGCAGCACTGGGATTTCTGCAGGCCTCTAATGGCATGGTCTGCCCTTGGTGAGATGTACAGGCAGGACAACTCTGCCAGCAAGGGGAATGAGGAAGGAGTGCATAGGAGTCAAAAGCATCATGACATGCAACAACACTATTCATACGCCATGTATTAGGGAAATTATTTAATTCCTGGCAACTCTCATGAAATTATTAGCCCAGATTAGAAATTAAATCAGGCCTGTTCTTTAAATATTGTACTCCTCATATGTATTGTAAGTTTATGCAAAATCAGAAAAGTAACAACAATGGGAAAATCCAGTGCAAAAATAAGGGTGTAGAGTTTCTTCTGGTTTTCTGTCACATCCTATTTGTATGTGTTTATAGACCAGAGTACATAAGACGACATGGAACTATCAGAAGCAGCCTCACTCCTCATAATACAGGATACAGACTTTCCCCAGTTTACCCATTTGTGAGAGCAGTGATGTGTTTTTGAGTTAGGCATTCCATCTGCAAAGGCATCCTCAAGGTCCTTCAGACTTAAGTGATGAAGAGTCTATAATTTCCTTTGGTACTTTGTTTATGTATCACATTTTCCCTGAAATATCTATAACAGTCTCCAAATACACTCTGTGCTATAGCAGCTGATACTAGTATGTCTTTTTCTGCTAGATTAAAAAGGTCCTTTCCCATGAAGATACCTCTAACATTGTACTCAAGTCTCTTCTAAACCTTCATATTCTTAACAGCCTTTTCAAACAGGAGACACATGGACAATTAGTCTTGGATGCAGCAGCCTACTGCTGATCTCACTGATCCTGTACACAGAGATAAAAATACTCCCTGTTCTTACATCTACATCCAAAGCAGACACTAATTTTGTGGAAACAGCAGTGACCTGGGACCTCCTGTCAACTTCTTCCTGCAACTCTTGCTCCTTTCCAAGACATGCCATTGTGCTCTGGCTGTAGTTGTTCTTTATGTGGACTTTATATTTCAGTGACAGTATTACAACCATTAAGTGATTGCTATCATCTCCCTGCTCTTATACTTCACCAGTTTTAATTATGCTGATTTAAACAGTAAGGATTTTAAATGGATTTCCAGGCCACTGATGAAAATAAAGAGTAGCATTGGGCCTGCAGCTGGTCTCTGTGGGACCTGACTATAAACACCTGCATCAAAGGCAACACTTTCAGAGCCAGACAGCTCTCAACTGTCCTATGATTTATTTTTTTATACTCCATGGTGCCAGATTTTTACCAGAATGCTGTATGATGTTTGATCAATGACTTCCAAAAATGTTTACAAGTATACGATTCAGTGTATCAGTCAAAGCTGCTACCTGATCCAAGACTGTTGTTTGCTTTCACAGATCTGTGTTCTATTATATTGTGTTTAGACTCATATAATTGTTTTGGTTGGAAAAGACCTGTTTACGTATGTCCTTTAGTTCTTCACTGACTGAATTCCATACCTGATTTTCCATTATTCTACCTATGACTGATATCACACTTACGAGCCTGTAGCTCCTGGGTCAAGTAGTTTGCCCTTTCTAAAACATGGCACACTGTCAACCTTCTAAAATATACCTGATATTTTGGTATTTGTTTAAAATGAACATTGCTTGTCCCCAAAACTAGTGCTTAAACACTCATCCCCTGTCGAGGTACCATGTCTATTTGTAGTCATTAGCTCCCCTCAGTGCCTGCTTTCCAGACATTAACCTCTACTGCATTATCACCAGTTGCAAGGCAGCTGGGTGGCTTTCCTGGAGACAGGAAACAATGTGACAGTTTCACTGTCCCCACCTCTCCTGTCACACTAACCATTAACACAGAAACAATGGACAAGGGTACACCACTGCAGGTAAACCTGTAAGGCAGCTCTTTGAAGTGCTGGTGGGTGTGAGTTGAGCAGGGTGCACCCATCACATGTAACAGTTGCTGCTTAGTATCCACGTCTCCCGTGCTGCAAACACTCCCTGGGCAGCAGCAAAGCCACTTTTAGACAGGTGGACAAGCA
The DNA here is from genome assembly GCA_020745705.1 of Hemiprocne comata. Lineage (NCBI taxonomy): Eukaryota > Metazoa > Chordata > Aves > Apodiformes > Apodidae > Hemiprocne > Hemiprocne comata. The sequence goes on from CM036587.1 coordinate 19,121,080, forward strand.
GGATGATCTCATGTTGTGACAAGTGCTCTGAAACACTCCAACAACATAAGTTATAGCCAGTTAAGCTGATCCACATGTCCTTTCCTCATGTGGGCGTGGAAGAGGACAGAGAGTGCCCCTGGGAAGCTGGAGCTTGCTGATGGTAGCTGAAACAGTTGTTTTTTTACTGCAGCATTGCCATCACTGAACTAAACCGACCTATGTGCTATCAAGCAAAGGAACAGCACGAGAACACTACTCCTGTGCCACTGACAGAGCAATGTACCAGCTACAAAACAATAAGCACAGCCTTCCACCAGGAGCAGATCCTGTATTCTCTGTTCCTACAATGTTAACATAAAAAACAGGCTCTCAGCACCTTGCTGGTCTGGTACTAATGGAGAAATGCCAGGCCAGGGACAACCACCCCTAATGCACACCAATATTTTACTCATCATCTACATGTGTAAGATTCTCCAGTGGTAACCCCTGCACTCTTGACCACTCTCTCAGCTCCAGACCTCTTGAACACAATTAGGGTAGTGCTTACAAAACGTTTATCACTCAGTGCAATTAAGTGGGATCAGGTGAGACTGGCAGACCTACTTTCCTTCCTGTTCTGAGCTATAAATTGTGCTGAGGCCCTAGAAGTGATATTGGGCACAGGTGTCTTACCTGTGCAACCCAAAGGGCATTACCTGTAATTCTGCCATTATTTTATCTCCTTCCTCTTCCTCTTCCTCTTTTGCAGCTGATGCTACAGCATGCCCTGTGCTCCGAGGCAATGCCTGGTCCTCTTTAGGGGCTTTGGATTGTGCTATATGCCCAGCATCTTCACTGCATTCCTACAAGGGGATGAGAAAGCACAGACAGAATATAGTGGAACCCTCCTGACGTAAAGCAAACACAGAAAATTCAACACTGCTGCCATTTCCCTGTTGCAATGTCCCTCTTCCTTTTTAAGGATTTAATTTGACCTACTTCATTAGGTCAAAGGCAACCAATACTCCTGATGTGATAGCATGTTCACAGATCACAGAATCGCCAAGGCTGGAAAAGACCTTCAAGATCCTCAAATCCAGCCTTTGAACTAATACCAGATGGAAAAGTGTCCTAACTTGGACTTCCCTCCACTTCCTTCAGGGAAAAGAACAGATGGGGAAAGGAAGCCCAAAGAAACTACTTCGCAGTATTTATGTAAAAAAGCTTGCAAATCTGAGCTGCTCTTCCCTATCTGTGTAAGGGATGCTTTTTTTTATTTTTAATCTTCTTACCACTCTAAATGACAGCAGCCTGTGACTTGCCTTTACATTGCTAGGAGATAGGAGCAGCAAGACTCCTGTAAACAGAACTGATCAAACCTTACTTGTTCATTTGGCCTAACAGTAATGTTTCCTGGTAAGCAGTCTGGTAGCTCTCCAGGAGACATAGCTCTGTCTTGACTTATTTTCTGGTTTACAGACACAGCCCAAGCCTGGGAATATTTCTCTGTGCCAGTATTTCATCAACAGTCTGACTGCCTAGAGTCTGAATCATCAAACCTTGAAAACAGCAGCCTCTTTTCTGGCTGCATAGACAACATCTCCTGATCTTGTTGTGGTTAGTCCTGAACCTGGCAGGTAACTGCGTCGTGGAGGTGGAGGAGGTGGAGACTTGCTCAGTTTGTCATTATCCTGTTCTCCATCAGGAACTTCTTCTGCAAGTAAATAAATCACAAAGTAAGCACAGGTGAAGGAGCAAAAAAAATATACTTGCATCCCTGCCTCAACTGGAAAGGAAAATAAAAGTCTTAAAAGGTCCTGCTGCTGAATATATATTAATAGAAACACATTTGTGATTCAAGTGGAAATGAACAAAAGCAGACAGTGGTGCACTTCCACTGAGAAACCATGTCAGTTCACCCAGAAATTAGCAGTAAAACTGCTGTCCCTCATGTCACTGTGGCTGGGTTTCAGCCCTTGGTGTACAAGTTGTGACAGCACAGCACACTTCTGCAGATCAACCACTTGTAAAGAAGCTTGCGAGGTGCAGGTTCAGCTGGGTACCTGGTTACAGACAGTGCCCCTGTAGCCTTCTTTCAAAGAGTGGCTGCTGATGTGGCTACTAACAAGACACCAGACTTAGAGGCTTCTTGTCATTCTCAGCAATTCCAAAGCAACCAGCACATTTAATTGTAACTATTCCAGGCATGAGTTTGCCTTCTAATTGTCATATAAGAGCCCTATACGTATATTTTGCTAACCCATAAAGATTCAAGTACCAAATCCAATAGCTGAGCAGAGCCAGCCCTTGCTCCCCAAGGAGAATCTTAAGAGAAGATCAGTTTCTCAAACTGGTATTTCCCGACATGATGCCTCCACACCCAGCTGCCACTTCCACTTCTCCACCATCACAAGATGGCATTTTTTCCAGAAGCAACATTATATTGCTCGTGATCTTTCCCTGTGTGTTTCTGGTCGCAGGCGAAGTAGCATCACACATGGCAAGAGCCACCATGTTCACACACTGCTGTTTACAATGATTGTTTTCAAGAGTGAGAGAATGACCTTTCTGCAGCTACTCAGTGTTACATAAACAGCTGGAATAAATACAACCCAGAAAAATAAAACCTCCTGCTTTGGGGATTACCCAGCTGTTTAGGGCTAAGTATTCCCTCTCAGCAGGTTGTTACATAACTGCCTGCTCCCTGGGCTGTGTCAGGCTCCTCTGATGTGCTGGCTGGCCCCTGAGGCTGGACAGAGCTCTTGTCTGACCCAGCCTCATCATTGCTCCCTTCCTAGCTCAACCATTCTTTGAAACTGCTTAAGCTTAAAGAAATGCTCTGTTGTATTATCTCCCTCCCTGTTTATCTGGCATTCACTCACAGGACTGCAACAAGAGTGGATATCCAGATGCACTTTACATCAGACCACTTCTTTGGTCAATACACCCAATCAAGTTTTTCATTACATCGGATGTACTACTGTAAAATCAGAGTAATTCTTTAAGATGGTGTTTAGCAGACTATGATGTGGGGCCTGTGAAAATCCCTACTCCTTTTAATGGGCTCAAACCATTACCCTCAAGCTGGTAGTGGCTCTGACTGCAAGAACACCAAAGTTTTTCTCACACTTAAGAAGAGCAAGGCTGGATGAGAGACATGGAAGGTACAAAAACAGAAAGTTTCCTACGATCTCTTTCACATCTGTGAGACATTCATCCATCTCCATCTTCAAAATGGGAAATCAAAAGGAGAAACACAGGCAAGAGAAACTGTCAGTGAATGGCAAGTGTACAGGTTATTGAAGGCTAATCCCCTCACATCCCTTAACTAGAGCTGTTAAGGAGAGGTTGTGGTGGGGTTTGCTTTCAGTCAGTGCAACAAAACCGGGTGAGATGTAAAATGTCAAAGCTGGATTTCTGTTTTCTTTGCTAAACAATGGTATTTCCCCAGTCTAGATGAGTAGGAAAAAAACTGTAGAGGAAAAAAATTGATTAATAGACCTTATTCTAATACTTCTTATGGATGAGTTTTCTAGCATATTTACAGAGTAAGGAGTAAATAGTCTATTCGCTCAGTCAGAAACTAACTGTGATCAAAACTGCTACTTTATAGAACCTTCTTTGGTGCCAAAGGGCTCAGCGCTTCTGTGAACAGAACAGGAGCTGTTCATCACCAGCTATTTCACTGCACTGAAGCATTCTTCAACAGGCACAGCCAGACTGGAATTAATTTCCCCCACCACACAAATTTTTACTTGCACCAAAAAAATCCAACATGTCTTAAAAAGATCTGAAAACAATAATGCCTGCCTTGAGGCAACCCTTGTAGTCAAATAAGCAAACTCTCTTTAATGGAAGATACTGATCACTCAGCAGTTGCAAAAATCAGGGCACTCTCACATATGGAGGCACAAAGGAAGATGAAGGAGCCCAGTTACTAATGTACATGTGAGAGACATTCCCCATATTTTTCACCGAACAATCTTGATAACAAAGATGAGTCAGAGTCAAGACATTACAGAGTCATCTGCAAAATTGTGTAAAGTGTGCAATTTTACTTTGTTTTATGCTTTGCATCAGGAAAAAAAAAAAAAGAGTTTCTTAATTGGGTTCTGCGTGGAGAATGGCTAAGACAACACATTCTGGCAACATGATTTATGTGGCTTCTGCAGCAAAGCCAATAGAGGACTCTGCTGATTTATGGCCAAAATGTCTTATGCACAATATTAGTAGGTATGTGGTCTCTCTTTCTGTTGCTCAGTTTTCTAGTCTGCAGCAGACTGATACTGAGATTTTCATCTTGAATCATAGAAGTGTTGAGTGGCATGTGAGATATTTAATCAGATACTAAGGAAAAGTTTTGCTGTTCCCTTATTTATGTTACAATTACAGGATTCATTATGCACAACAGAAGGCAAATGTCTCAAGCTTACCAAATTTCTCCTTCAATCTGCTGGCTACACACTGTGCAAAATGGTATTCTTGAAGTGGATTAGTTAACTCTGTGAGTTACAAAACTTCTCTATTATTGTGTTCTGCACTTCTTAAGATGTCACAGCTCACTTCTCCCATATGGTATTTGTTTTCACTGACATTTTCTATTTATGTCAAACATTATACAAAATAATTGTGTTGATAGCCAGTAACCTCACTGAACGGTGCCAGAATTCTAAAATTATCCTGTGAGGTTCAACAGGATTTATTTTAAACATGTATGTTGTGAAACATCCAAAGAGCCACAAGTTGTCAGTGCTAAAAGAGTGCCTAGAACAAAATGCTGGATCTAAAAATACTCATCCCAAATTCTATATGACTTTGTATACACGAGCCCCAGAACATTGTTTTGCAGTTACTTATAACCTTGGGATGCCAACACCTTGCATGCACTCTGGTTTCTACAGTTCCAGAAGAAAACAATGGAGTTAGAGAAGGGCAACTGAACCGACCCTGGGGAGGGAGCAGCTGGCCTACATGGAGACATCAGAAGGGCTGCAAGTTTGCAGTTGGGAGCTCATGGAGCAGGCTGAGACCTCCAGGAAGTTATCAGGATTTGACTCATGATCAACTTGAAACTTGGTACATCTAGATCATAGCTGTGGACAGCCAGAACACATACTGAGTGTCACCCTCATTCATTCCTACGTATCTATCCAAATCCCCAAGACAACTCAGTTATGTAGCATCACAGGTAATTTTCAGACCTCTGAGGGACTTATGCAAAACAGTGGTTGCATTTATAGTTTAAGATTATGATGTTAGCAAGGACCATTAAGATAAAATATTCTGACTTTCCATGTAGCATAGGTTTAAGTATTTTTTTAAGTGGGTCTTGCAGCATGGTGCCCAAGAAGCCTTTCAGAAAAAAACATAGCATTGCTTAAAGATTTGAAGTGGCAGAGAATCCCACAAGTTCAAAATGGAACTTTAGGGATTAGTTACTCTAAATGTTAAAATTTGACAGCTAATTTATAATGCGGCTTTTTCTAGCTTCAGCTTCCAGTTGCTGGCACTTGTCGGAGTATGTTCTGCCCAGTGAAAAGGCCTCCCTGCCCTGAGAAACCTCAGGCATGTCTTGATCTTCTTTTGATAGTATATATGCCTACAAAAAGAGCTTTTTAAGTTTCTGATGGTAAGATCATTTGTGCTTAAACTCCTTGTAGTTCTTTCCAGAGCTCTCTGTAATGCTCAACTTTTAAGTGCAAAACTGAACATAGTACACTAGATATAGTGTAGTATACAGATACTCTCATCTCTGTCAAAAACAAGGTGCACTCTTACTCTCCTGCTCATGAGGAGTCACTCACTCTCTCAGTTGCAATATGGGGAAATTTGTATACAGCTGGTTCCTGTCACTGGCATCTGCAAAATTACTGCATCCAGTCCTCAGGACCTGCATTATTCCTCAAGGACATACTCACATGTATGATCAAGAACACAGAAATCTGTAAACTGAACCAATCTAGAAAGTAGGAAAAATAACCTCTCTTTTGCAGATACGCAATTCTCTGGCTACATTTACTCTAGCAAACCTTACCTGTGACTTCCAGCTTTTCCACTGCATCCCCTTTAGGCAGGGCTGATGGCTGGGGAGGCATCTCCAGGTTAGGAATTGACTTCATTATATTGGCCTGGGCCTCTTCCAAGAGCTTTTCAAATTCCTTTCCATTATAGTGATCAAGGTTTTGTCTTTTCTCTTCCCATTTCTTTTCAGCTTTCTAGACAAAAACAGTAAAGCACTTAATTTATTTCTCTGATTTCTGTTATGACCACTTTAAAAAAAATCCACGTGTAAACATTATAGGTCAGTATGGATAGATTCCTTCAATTCTAGTCAGCAACTAGAGGAAATACATTAACACTAATTGTACACTGGTTCTGACATCCATTGTGCTCAATATGGCACAAACACATGACATAATGACAGTGGCCACTGCTCACTAAAGGAACCAAAGTAAAATTTAAAACTGGGTCACTGCCTCACTGTATCACACTGGTAATTAAAGTGCAGGTCTGTAATAAAACGTGAGAGTTCACTTGTGGGTTTTCTCAATATTTCTGTGTGAAACCACTGGAACTTCACACTCTTTCACTTTTACCACTCCATCATGAGGGATTTGGAGGTTTAAGGAGTGAATGAAACCCCCGGATGCAAGTATTGCCAGGGAATCATATGCTATTATTAGAAAATAAGGTATTATAAAAAAAGATTATTTTTTTTTAATAAAGGTTATTTGAAAAACACAGTTACTCATTTTGGTCTCTTGTTATTATCCTGTTGCATTTAAAAATGGAGGATATCTTCAGAAGTGCACAGTGCAGTTAGGGGCTATAAACATATAAATCCCCAGAATGCATCTGAAAAATACCACCTGCAGTCTCAAGGGAGAGACTGGGAGCTCGGACCCAAAGAGAGGACAAATGGTTGAGTAGAATACCCCATACCTCAATTGATACAGCTCGGTTTCTGGTACTTGCACTGTGAATTTCCTCAATGAAAAGACTTTGCATGGTGGTGCCATTGACAGAGACCTGTGGTGCTGGTGTGGCTTGTGTGGGCTGGGATCCTGTTGCAGGCTCTTGTGGGGAGGCTGGTGGGGTGGCTGAGAGGTGGCCACCCACTGGCACACCCTCGCTGTGGCTGGCTGCAGTGGGTGAACCCTGGGCATGGTTGACCAGGGCTGATGAGTGCTGAGACTGATGGATGACAACTGGCGAGCTCTGCACATGATGGACTGTCATTGTTGAGAAAGGGACAACTTCTGACTTGACTGATGACACCTGGGACTCTGATGTGATTGCTGTGAGGTTTTGCTGTGCATGTCCCTGGGCATGCTTGAGCTCCTCCTGGTTTTTCAGAGTGTCAGCTGCAGTGGACTTTTCTGTAGCAGAGTATTGCACAGGTTGGGATGGATCCACACCCCTCAGCAGTCCTTCTGTAACATGTCTGCCCAGTCAAATTGAACACAACAGCATGGCACATGGTTAGCAGGCAAGTCATGAGCAATGGTTAACTGTAAACTTTAGCAAGGAAAAACACCTGTATCTAAACAATCAAAAGGGTCTTTTTTCTCCCTGATACTCTCAGTTGTGTGATTTTATAGCTTTCTTTCAGAGTCAGGGACTAAGAGTTTCAAAGAGACCACTTTAACTAGGTCGCTTTTGCCTTTTTAAATGTTTACAAACCTTCATGGATGTACTGGCACTTTTTGACCAAACCATGAGTTACAGTGGGTTGATTTTACAGGGAGAATGGAAATCAGGTCACTTAAATTTTATATGCTGTACTTAGCTCAAGGAGATGTTCCTGAACTAGTAGCACAGAAAGTGACAGTTACACAGTAACAGGCAGCAGTTTGGCAAATTGCCAAAACAAAGCCTTCAAATGATACTTCACAAAGGTCCTATCTGTCAAGAGTTTGGGGTAGAATGAGCTAAGGATATGAAGAGTCAACTATTTCTGGCAGCTAGCTGTGAAATGGCTGAGCTTCAGAGTGTAGCTAGCCATCAGATGCCATCAGTTTTTCCATTGCTGAAACAGACTTTACGAGGCTTAATAAATAATTCCACTGCAAATAATTACTTCTGGCAAAACTTTGCCATGCACAGCTTTTTTTTTTTTTTTTTTTTCCCCTGAACAGGGTGAGAAAAGAAATAACTATAGTCATTTTTTTAAGAAAAGGAAAGTAATATTCAAGTATATGGATGTTCATCTAATGGCCAAATAAGTGATGGCTCTTAGAAGACCTGTAACATAAACAATTTTATCCATCTGCAGGTAGTGGTAAATCCATTTTACCTATGGATATATGGAAACAATTACACCCCTACATTCCTTAGAATAATGGTAGCAACAACAATAGGGTTATGATTTACATTCTCTTTTAATTGAAGTAAAATTGAGACCACCACCACCACTGACAATTTGCCCTGATTCACTAGTTTTGTGTAGAAATTAAATACAATGCCTACTGCCTCACCAACAGTCATTTACTGCTTGTATATTCTGACAAACATGGATAAACCCTGGCACTTAGTGGACACAAATTTTATCTAATATTTCAACTTTCTCCAACACATCTTCCTTGCAAAGAACAGAATGAAGAATTCACAGGAATTCACAAGCATATTGAAAAACATTTCTTTCTCTCAGAAGGTTTAGGATATCTTTATCCACTGAGAATATATTCCTCTTTTATTTCTTACTGTTGCATTTTTTGGGATGCACATTTCAGTGTCAGAAAATGTTTCTACTAGCTCAGATTGCTGTAAAAGCATACAATCAATTAGCTCAAATATGGGACTGATGCCACTCTGTAAGCTCTCTCATCCAGGTACTTCGCAGATCTGGAAGTGTTGACTTCAGAGGCAGCTAGTTTCAACCAAAAGATCTTGATGACTAGGGCTGTTGGTCAGAAGAGAACCACTGAAGAGAGGTCAGGAAGGGCTCTAGGAACAATCTATAAAATGCTGCAAGCAAGCTGCATTTCTCAAAATTGCCTGAGGAAAAAGGGAAACCCAAACCTGAAGGCTGTTTCAGCCCTGGTTGAAGAAATCCTTTAGTTTTTAAGAAAAAAAATAAAATTCACCTCCTGAGCATGGTAAGGATATCGGTCATGCTGCGCACACGTTTCAGCAAGCTGTCCAGCTTGTGTGGCTCTTCCTTTAGGAACCTCACAGCTTCTACCTCAATCCGGAGGATCGCACGCATTTTATTCTGCAACGTCGGGAACTCTCCTGGGAAGAGAACAACTGTGAAGCTCAAGAGGAAAATATAAATGGCCTGGGGAGAAATGGATGATGGGGTGAATGTTAAATAGTTGAGTGTCTACCTCTCTTCAGAGGCCATGCAACAAGCTCTTTAATCCTAACTAAATCTTTTTGGACATGTAAGTTAATGCCCCCAGATCGAACACAAAACTGTTCTCAGCCCCTGTGGTTAAAAGAGAAGAATCAAAATTAAAAAAGAAAGTACATACCTTTCAGAGTGGCAACAGCTTCTCCCACTTGACGTAGAAGAAAGGCTCCATCTTCAACATCTTTCAGTGTAACTGTCTTGCTGGAAGCAGTGGAGTCCCTCTTCAGGTCTTCAACAAATGCCTCCAGCTCACTAGCAAAACAAAAAAAAACGATGTAAAATGTAAGCAGGACCTTCACATTACAATCAAATATATGTGAGCGAATGGACTAAGCTAAACCAAACCAGAAACCTCAACTGTGGCATCATCAAATCTGACACCACAGGCTGAAAAAACAGCAGGGTACCATGAGGGGAGGTGAGGATGCTGGACACTTGTGCTCACAGGACAGGAAAAGGCTCCTAACTAGTCCAAGTCACTGATTTCTCTGACAGGCTGCAGATGTGCGAAGCATAATCTACCTCAGGGCAGCAGCACTACAAAGGAGCAGTGGGGTGGTGAAACACATCTAACAGCCAGCCCTCTGGGGATGTAAATCCTAGAGGGGTATAGACACTGTACTATTACATTTGTGGCACTTAGTGCCATGGTCTAGATGATGTGGTGGTGTTGGTCATAGGCTGGACTTGATGATCTTAAAGGTCTTTTCCAGCCTTGGTGATTCGGTGATTCTGTGATTCCGTGATCCAGTACTGGTTTGCATCTGTTGTGACATGCAGAGGAATGCCCACAAGTGAAATAACAACCCAAAAACTGGCACTAATGGCCCCTTGATGCAGCCCTATTTATCTGTTCAGTCATGCTATTCAGGATACAGGGTCCCATTTCCACAACAGACTAAACCAGCAAGTGTGCATTATGTGCAACTCTCACTCAGCATTTGGATTCAAGAATGAATCACTTCAGATGATTTCTCCAACCAGTGCAGTCTCGTGCTTCTTCCGGCTCCATCTGGTGCTTCCTCATCACCTTTCCCAATATTTTTCCAGTGCTTCTATACTTAAATTTTCACAATCCTTCAGACACATACACTTGAGTTTTATTTTGCGGATAGCTGCTTCTTTTCCATTTAAGGTTACGACCACATTTCTTTAGCTGAAGTTTCCACACAGAAGCTTAAAAATTTCTAAAAAAAAAACCCTGAAATGCTTTATGTGCAACTATACAAACACCTATGTAAACACATTAAAAGGATCGTCTCTTAAGTGTTTATCCTAAGAAAATTCTGCATCTATTAAGATACCAAATTTACTAACAGGAATATTCTGAGGAGTTTAATTGCATGGTAGAAAACAATGCAGAGCAAACTATTAACTGACAAATCAGCTACTCATCTTAACCTCATTTTAGGCCTCATTTCCTGCATCCACACAGGCAGCAGTTTTGCAATTGCTGTAAGAGAACCAAGATATGGGCTGGTTGCCTGAAAAAGGGTAGAAGAAGACTGCCTTCTGCACCAACCATAGGTCTTCTATTTCCATACACTTCTTTGTGCCAGCACTGCCACACAAACCCAGCAGAAAATTACTTCTTTTCAGCCAGGTCACATCTTAGATCCATGTCCACACGTAGTCAACAGGAGGAAGAAAAGAGAGGAGTGGGTGGCCAGTAACAGGATAAAAAGAAGAAAATCCCTTGTGGCACCATTCTGCATTTAGGTCAATTGAAAGTGGAAGCACAGAACAATAAATAGCAATACAGTAGTACTTCTGATATGCAGAGAAATAATATCAGATATTCTTATATACAGAGAAATAATATCAGAATCCGAACATCAGTGTCTACAGGGCAAAGAGTTCATTTCAATCCAAAGACTAAGAATTCTAGAAACTATAAAACAATTTTGAATTAAGAATCATAAGTTGCTTCAGAACAGATCACAAACAAGCAGAAGTAAGTGTTCCTGTTCCCATTTTAAGACCACTTCTCCCAAAGACTCTGCCTTGAGAAAGACCGCAGAAGTCACGATTTCCACTAGCACAAGCATACTTGAAGCAAACAATCCAAGGGACCACATGATGGCAGCAAGAGAGCATTTCTCAGAGTATTCTTCCAGTGGAAGAGGCTCTGATAATGCAGGTATCTGCTGTCCCTGTGTCTGCCTGCCTCTGCAATAAAGGGCACAGATACAGTCTAGATAGCAGCAGGAAAAAGAATTCGGCTTTCTGTCACTCACTGCAATGCAAAGGCTCCTGCCCTCCAGAACAATCCTCTACAGTCACACATCCTCCCTACTCTGAATGCCCTGACACCAGCACTCAGGCTAGGCAGTGCTACTTTGGGAATCACAGGGTACCACTCCCCTCCCCTCACACCCCCTGCCCCTAATCTGTTGTAGATCAGCACTGGAACAGCAGCTTCTCAGATGCTGACATCCACCGGGCAACAAAAAACATAAGAGCAGAAGGTTAAATTTGTTCATGGGTGGAAAGAAGAGAAAGGAACAAACACAGATCAATGTTATGATCTTTTGGTAGGTTTATGATTGTTGGAAACACGGGAACAAAGGAAAGCCTTCCAGGTAGCAGACAACGGCTTGCTTTCTTTCCCCTTTGTTCATTGAGTAGAAATGGAAGGGTCATCATAAACCCCTTTGATTCCATACCGTGATACTATCAAACAAGACAAGTCATCCTGAAATTACTCAGGAGATACCATATTACACTGTCTCATGTTGCTAACTTCAGGGGGAAAGAAACTTCAGTCCTCAGAAGCCAAAGTTTGAAACAGATGCAGTGGGCTCCAGCATTTATTTTCTGTAACTGGGGAAACAACTTGGCTTTATAGATTGGACTGAACAAACCCAGTTAACAAGATACTCACCTTAACACAGTTTCAGAAGGCTAATGCAAGATAAATTATTTTTCTGCATCTGTGTTTTACACAGGGGAGCTGAGGCAAACTCTTATGCTGAAATCTTTCCGAAGGCAAAAAAGGAACAGGGGATCTATCTCAGGCTGCAGTATCAGTAGAACAGGTTACAAAATGAACTGACAAAATCAGCAGCAAGAAATCACCCAGGCCAGATAGCAACTCAAGGGTGAAACAAACTATTAATGCTAACCATCTAACTTCTTGATTAAAATTGCTTTGGCACTGGAGTAGTTGAAGGTGTTATAGATTATACAAATAAAAAAGGGGATGTGGCTATCCAGGGAACTGTACTCTGGTGAGACTGATACCCAGACTGGTGCAATTGATAGATACCAAATAAAGAAGAAACAATGAAGAATTAGTGGACCAATGGATAAATATGCTGTGTTAGGGAGGATGTAATGTGATTTATGTAAAGAGAAGGTAAGTCTCACAAATTCACAAGGAAACAACAAAAGCATGGGCAAAACCTATAGCCCAAAAAGCCTTCAGCAAGCTATTTGAGCAAAAGCTTTAAAGAAAGGAAAGTTGCCATGGGATAAGAGAGTTAATTCTCTCATGGATAAAGTACTGGAAGTAAAGGAAAGCGATCAATGAACAGCTTAATCAATGAATGTAGTTTGCTGGTGGGTTCCACAGGGATCAGTGCTAGGGCTGATGCTTTTCAACATATTATAAATTATTTATGAAAAAGGATGAATAGTATAGTAAAAAAATCTCAAAAGGATATTAAATTATTTAGAAGAATAAAATTTAAAGGTAACTGCAGAGGGCTGCAGATGGACCATCTGATACTAATGGACCATGAAAAAAAAAAAAAAATAGATTAACTCCCAATAAATGTAAAGTAATGTCCATGAGAAGAGAAAAATAAAAGCAAGAACAACTGCACCTAAACCAACCAGCTTCCCCCAAAACTAAGTTTTTATACACAATAATGAACTTTGAACTGATAATCATCCCTCGCAAGTGAGAAGTTGGGTTTGTAATGGAAAGCTCATGGAAAATGAGAGGAGGGGGACCATCACCACACTGCCACATGAACTCCTGGTGTGCCTACATCAGATATAGCCATTGCAGGGATCACTTCTCCCCCTATTCCCACCTCACAGATGTACATTGGGGTTAGAAAGGGCATACAGAAAGGCAACACAATGGTGAAATGTGAGTGGCTCCTACAAGAGGAGTAACTAAGCAGACCAGGATTTTTTAGGCTGGAAAAGGCATGATCAGAAAATGGAGTGGGGGAGCATCTATAATATCACAACTAGCATGGAGAGGATGAACATTCTGCCATGCATAATTTAAGAATTTGGGGATTGATTGACAGATGAAAGATTCAAAAACAAACAAAAAGAGGTTCTTTCTACCCAAAAAAGAATTACCCTATAGAATTAATTTTGCCTAGATGCCGTACATAACTAAGTTTACATAAAATTTTAAAAATTCATAAGTTTATGAAAAGCAAACAATCCATCTAGAGCTTTTACATTTGAAGATACCAACTCTGACCTGGAAAATCCCTGAGCTACAAGTCATTAAAAGCAAGATGATGCCTTCTGAGCCTTTTGCCATGTTCTTATATCCTTTCCCAAGTAACTACTACCAGTGGCTCCCAAGGCCACTAAGTGGAGTTTTGTTTTTACTGAGCATGGCTATTCTTATTACAAAGTCTGATACTTTTCCTAACAAAAATATAAATTGTAACTTACTATGGATCATATCCAATCAGCTTGGATGTGGCTACAATTTAAATACTGTGCTTATAAACACTGCTCTATTAAAACCCTTACAATAATCTCCACATTCAGTAGTCATACCTGTAACATGCTCCTCACAACATAAATACTACATTAGTCCACGTGTCATATCATCGTAATTTGTCCTTGGCCTGGTAAATTTTAAGGCTAGTATCCTCAACCCCACAAGAGTCCTATATGATATCCCGAATGTTGACTGAAAAGACTAGATAGAAAAAAACCAACGTACTCATTTGAGTATGTATTTCACTGTTATAAGTGTGAATAAACACCACATTTAACAGTGTTCCTTAGATTTCATTAGATGTATCTGAACTATATTCCTGCTACAGCAGTGACACACATGGGCACACTTCTGTAGCCACCATCATGCATAGCTGCTCAACAGAAAATTTGCTTTGAAATGTGCACTGACATTTCTGCTCTTTACAACATGAAACTACCAATACTTTTTCAATTTTTTTAATTTTTATTGCCCAGTGATAATCTTCATAATTGCAGAAAGGAGAGCTTTTAAAGCTGAGATTTACCACTTCAGAGAAGGAAATAGAATTTTTTAAGTATTGCAGAAATCCTTAAGCTCCTTTGTCTAGCATGATGCCAGTCTAGTGATTTAGTCCTATGATTTCAGAAAGGTCAAGAGGGCAACAGCTGAAAGACTAAAAAACAGTATTTTTTTTTGCCCTGTTACTTTGTCTTTATACATGTGCACTGGGATCAGCTTAATTGAAAGTGCCTACATGGAATGTTAACCTTTTCCTGAATACTGCCAGTGACAGTTGATGTGCAATTTTGTGATGTATACTCTTCATTATTAACAGCCATCAGCTGTTGAACTTAAAGCATTGTTGGAGGATGTGATTTTTCTTTTGGGCTCTGATCCTGCAACTGTGCAAATACATGTCAGAGAAATCTCATTAGACAGAACTGATGCAAAATAATGGTTTGTGATTCAATTTTTGTTTCTAGCATGTCTCTGAAAGGGTTGAGCTAACACAGCCTTTGACTGATCTAAGACAGACACTTTTCTCTAACATTAACAAATGAAATAGCACAGAAGCAGCAGAAACTCTGTGAACAGAACAAATTGCAAACACTGATAAAAAAGAACCATATTGCAATCAAAGTTATCTCCTAAATGAATAGCTGTAACAACTAATGCCATTTGCACTTGACCTCACTCAGTATCCATTTTAGGAGGCAATGGGATAAACAGCCATCACACAAATTGTTCTTTCAGTAGAGAACAAGCCATCTAGAAAGTAGGCAATGAGGTACACAGGAATAAAGTGGTGAACAAGAGGGTAATTACTTAAGACCACAACACAATGTCATTTAAGACTACCAGAGCCAAGAAGAATATATACCCCAGCATGGACTATTACTACATATTAAACTTAGCCTCACAGAAAATATACACTCCCTTAGTAACATTTTACTTTGTATTTACAGATGCACCAATTTTATCACAAATCTTATGCATTTAGCAGGATCAACAGGGAAGATTTACTCTCCTTAGCTGTCAAGAACTGTACTCCTATGGCTCTTTGATAATAATTTCCAATGACAAGCTGGCTATGAAGTTTTGGTCTATAATAGAGCAATTCTTCAGGGGTGAACTAAATGCAGCAATGAGAAATAATTAGTTATACAGCATCTTACAGATGGGAGTATTAGAATTATTTAAATTGTTTATTGATTTTAGCTTCATCTTGCCTCCTGCTGACTGTGAACACAGACTAAAACAAACAACTAGATCCAACTAGTCTTGGTAGGCCGAAGTTTTTGGGAAAAAGAGTCTTACAAAGAGCTTTTACATCACACACACACACACACAAAGTATTTTTATCAGCAGTTAAGTGTACAGAATCTCAGTGAGTAAATTTTAGTCAGAGACTGACCAGCATTGCTGTCTGCAGTTGAAATTCAATCCTCTATTTATGAGCTTCCCCTACCTCTCCCATGCAACAGTCAAAGCACTTACTGTTCAAATTTGATTTTTATCCTTAAAGCCAAACTCCTTATCTGCCTTTGCATCCATTTGTTCTTGAGAAAATTCCTCCCTCCTTCCCTAAAGTGTAATACATAAAGCTGAAGGGGAGACCTAGGGTAGGGGGAGGCTTTCATAAGATGGAGGTGGTCACGGTTCTTACAGTCATCTGTCCCTTTACATGGGACTTATGAAGAGGTTGAAACCCTTTACACTGCTAAGATTTACCCAGTGGGCTGTGCTTAGAAGATGTCCCAGACAGGACAACACATACACAGTTCTACAGCCAATATGAGTGCAAGGAAACAGATAAACCAGGGTACACAGGAGCAGTTTCACTGAAGTTTTACTAGTTTAAAGATTTAGCATACTCAAATTTTCACTAAAGCTACTAGTTTATGGAAGAAAAAGCCAAGCAAAAGCAACAAATTCTAAGAGGTTTCTCAACCCACCATAACTTCTTCACAATCTTTTCTTCCTCGTTGAGGTACTTCTGTCTTTCTTGTTCCACCAGGTTGCGCTGTCGCTGCACAGGATCTTCAAGTCTCTTCACTGTTTCAATCATTTTGCCATTGATTTCCAGCTCTGCTTTCTTCACCATTGCTCTCAGCATCTCCTGGTTCTGCAGCTGTTGCACAAAAGAAATCAACTTCAATTTTTCCTGCTTGACTGACATCACTGGCAACAGAATACAGTGCAGCACTCAGAAATAGATTGGGATAAACACAGCCCTACATCAAAAGAGTTTTACCTTCTTCTTTCTCTCTTTACCTATAAACATTATTTAGTGAGGAGGTGTTGGGGGTGAGAAAAGACTATATCTGATGTGTAACTTCTAATGTGTATATCAAACTCCCGGTTGTGAGCTGACAAATAAGAGATGTTGGGATCAGTACACCACCTTCAATGCATAAGTTCTGCAAGGATTGTGGCCCCTTTATTCTGCACAGTCCAGCACAAATCAAGAACTAATCAGGCCTCTCGAGAATGCTGGAAGCTTGACTTCCACTTTGTGTATCTTGCAAGCTTATGCATCACACTGCCCATATATGTCTGGTGGATAATCCCACACATTAATTACAAGACTGGAACACACTGCTGTTCTCAGAATGGAATTTTTCAGTCTCTCAAGTGGCAAAGGAAGGATTGTGCCATCTGGTGTAATTTGGGACAGACCTACAGCTCATCTGCAATACAAAAACCCCCCTGTACCCACGAAAAAATCCTCTTTATAATATGAGAGATATCTTTTTATAATATGAGAGATATCTCTTGTATAATATTGAGCGAGCTGGCTGATGTTATCGCCCTACCACTCTTCATCATTTTTGAAAGATCCTGGCAAACAGGAGAGGTGCCTGAGGACTGGAGGAAAGCCAATGTCACTCCAGTCCTCAAAAAGGGCAAGAAGGAAGATCCAGAAAATTACAGACCAGTCAACCTAACCTCCATCCCTGGAAAAATGATGGAGCGGCTCATTCTGGAGGTCATCTCAAAGCACATGGAAGAGAAGGTTATCAGGAGTAGTCAGCATGGATTTACCAAGGGGAAATCATGCTTGACTAATCTGATAGCCTTCTATGGTGTTGTCACTAAATGGATAGATGAAGGGAGATCAGTAGATGTAGTCTACCTTGACCTTACCAAGGCTTTTGACACAGTCTCCTATAACATCCTCGTGAGCAAGCTCAGGATATGTGGGATAAAAGAATGGACAGTGAGATGGATTAAGAACTGGCTACACAATAGAGCCCAAAGAGTGGTGATCAATGGTGCAGAGTCCAGCTGGAGACCTGTAACTAGTGGAGTCCCTCAGGGATCAGTGCTGGGTCCAGTCCTGTTCAACATCTTTATCAATGACCTTGATGATGGGACAAAATGTCTTCTCAGCAAATTTGCTGATGACACGAAGCTGGAAGGATTGGCTGATTCACCTGAAGGCTGTGCAGCCATTCAACAAGATTTGGACAGGCTGGAGAGCTGGGCAAGGAGGAATAAAATGAGGTTCAACAAGAGCAAATGCAGAGTCCTGCACCGTGAAAGGAACAACAAAATGTACCATTACAGGCTGGGAGGTGACCTCCTAGAGAGAAGCTCTGTGGAGAAGAACCTTGGAGTTCTGTTGTCCATGGGACAACAATGTGCTCTTGTGGCCAAGAAGGCCAATGGTATCCTGGGGTGCATTAGGAGGAGTGTGTCCAGTGTGTCCTACCACTCTACTCAGCCCTGGTGAGACCTCACTTGGACTATTGTGTCCAATTGGCTCCCCAGTTCAACAGGGACAGGGATCTACTTGAGAAAGTCCAACAGAGGGCTACAAGGATGATTAAGGGACTGGAACACCTTCCTTATGAGGAAAGGGTGAGAAACCTGGGGCTTTTCAGTCTACAGAGGAGAAGACTGAGGGGGGATCTAATTAATGTCTATAAATACATGAGAGTTGGGCATCAAGAAGGCGGGGACAACCTCTTTTCACTTCTGCCCAGTGATAGGACAAGGGGCAATGGATTCAAACTCGAGCACAGGAAGTTCCACCTCAACATGAGGAAGAACTTTACTGTGAGGGTTACAGAGCACTGGCACAGGCTCCCCGGAGAGGTTGTGGAGTCTCCTTCTCTGGAAACTGTCAAGACCTGTCTGGATGCCTTTCTGAGTGATCTGCCCTAGTTTTTGGTCCTGCTCTGGCAAGGGGGTTGGACTTGATGATCTTCTGAGGTCCCTTCCAGTCTCTAACATTCTGTGATTCTGTGATGGTAATTTTTTTGAGAACTGTAAAAGTTTCACCTTCTTTCTTGTCCTAGCCTTATGTTAAGTATCTAAAGCATTAATTTTCTTACTGATATTAAGTTTGCAGAGCAAAACACAGCTGAGAAAGCAAACTAGGCAATACTCTTCTGTGGGCAGCCCTAGAACAGCTAAGCCTCACACTCAGACAAACCGAACCTGCTTAAGTCTCTTACACAAATCGTAAGATTCTAAGTGATAAGCAGGGCTCCATCTAGTCACATCTTTAGGATACAGGCAACATGAACACAACTCTGTTAATGCAGCAGCCTTCTCATACTGTAAGATTTTAAAAAACACCTGTGTCAATCAGGAGAAGTTTCCAGTTTTAAAACTAGCAATTGAACCATCAGCTGTCTTCTAAACATTCAGGCTTAACAGCCAAACCACATTTAACACACAAAATAAAACTGCTGCCTAGTAGGAAGAATCACAAAACTGCGTTACCTACAAAACAGTATAATGCAACAGGAGAAAAAAATGCCTTTCCCCAGGTCATTTTTTCCAATCAGAATGGGAATTAGAGGAACCAACTCAACTCTCCCGTCCCAACTCTTCAGTTCTTGTGCCTGACTCTGCCCTCTCCAGAGACACAACTCTGATGAGAGGGAGGGTAACACTTCACTTGAAGTAGCAGGGGGGGGTCTGAACTGTGAAGGTAAGTGTTAGCAGTAAGGGAAAAAAAATGAAGCTGGAAAATATTTGAAACAGCACAGATTTATAAACATTGTCAGCTGCTTTATACCAGACTGGATTCTTTTGAAGACAGTGCATACGTATATTTTTCCCCACTATGGGAATAGCATCTGGGTTTGACAAATAAGACCTCTCAGAGTGAGGCCAGCACAGCTATCTGGGACACACATCTCTTACATTGTTCCATATTTTCAAGAAGGAAAACATAAAGGAATGAATGAGTGAGTGAGCATGTAGCATTTCAGTCATACAGTTTATCCACAGCTCTTTAAAAAGTGGGGAAATTTGACATAGGGAAGTGACTTGGGAAATGTGAAAAAACTGATCCAAAGGCAGTGAGAAGGTCAGCAACAGAGTCAGATTTACATCCCAGGTATCCAGAATTGAAATCCTCTGTGTTCCTCAGCTGGTAACACTGACTCCCAGTAATACCAAAACTGAGTATGTGTGTGTGAGGTTATGCAATGGCAGGTACAAATTTTTCCATATTATGGGGGTATACAGGGGATCTATGTTTATTATAGTGACACCTACATCTAAGGTGCTTGTGACTTCTGTATATGAAGTGCTTGAACAGTGTTAGAAGGTTTTAGTCATAAAACTTTCTCCATTTCTGATAACAAGATTAGGGAATAAAAATATAACTCAGCAATATTTCAAAAAGCTTGTTTGTTGAAGACTCCCAAACTTCAATACTTGAATGTTTAGAGTGAGCTCTTGAAGTCTTCCTTCTTGGATCTTTCTTCTCCCAGCAGGTATCAGAGCTGAGACTCCCTGGCTAAGCGCACAACCCATTTGTCCCTCAGATCACCTCTGCCAAATGCCAAAAGGTAAGGAAAAGCAACGCAGGCTTTCCTGTCACCACCAAATGGCAATTTCTTGCTAATTAGAGTTAACCTGACTTATAACTGCAAGCAGCAATCAAACAGAAATAAATGTAATATGCTTTTTTAGAATTCTAGCATCATCTCCTAAATTAATTACCCTTGGGTTTCATTCCCAGCCTCACTAATCTCTCCAGATACCTACTTTGTCCCTCCTTTTTGGCTACTGCTCCAGCCATTATCTACCTCACATTACTGTGAGCATGTTACTTCTCTCCCACAAGTACCCCAGCACTGCCTCTAGCACCCATTTCAAGAATAATCTGGTAACCAGTTTAGGTCACTTTGAACCAATTATTATCTATGAGACAGATAACTGGAAAATCAAATATTTGTTCACAGCCTGGCTTCTCATTAGGAGACAAGCACGACCTGTCCAGTTGGAGCCTCCCATGTCCTGCTGGGAGAGCCTTCTGGGCCACCCACCTCCCTACACACTACAGTGCACAGCCACAAACAGGGACTGACTGCCAGCAGTTCAGAATCTCTGCAGAATCTAATTAGCTAACTCTTGAAGTTTCTTACCATACATAGATTAAACGTAGTCTCACCAATTCTATAATGCAGCTCAAAACATGCTTGAATTTCTAATTAAAAGTTACACTTGTGAGACTGAGTATCATGTACCATTATGACAGTATTATTATAACATTTTCTATCCTTTCTGCAGCACTCATTTTCCTGCAAATAATACACTGAGTGACAGAAAAGCATGCATGCATACACATTCCTAATGCTGAACCTTAATGATGTCTGTTTTCCCTTAAAATGTGTTTAATTAAAGAAAGGAAGGAATGGACAAAATATTCCAATGTACATATAATCTTAATGATATGTACCTTGAACAAGTACTCCAAGGCTTGATTCAATTCTGCCACTAAGTTCTCATTATCTGGGAGTGCAGAATGAACAACCTCACTGAACTTAACATGGGCTCCAGTTTTACCAATAACAAAATGTGTCCAGGACATAGGCTGGGTTATAGCCTATCTTTGGCAATGAGGAAAACTCCATGGCACCATGAAACTAGTCTTTCTTGAGTATCTCTGAAAATCAGAGCACTTAAGGAAGGTGCTAGTGGAGTAGCAAGAGGTGCATCTAACCTCTAGCAACAGCCATCATGCAAATGTCTTTATTTCAAGAAGCTCTGGTTAAATTCCAACTGCAGGCTGAAACAGTCTTAATTTTTTGCTTGCATCTGGTAACATACATTCAACTGGTATGTGAATCAATACATCTGGATCAACTGCTGCTGAGTAAGTTTTTAAAATATTATTTTGCCAACACAGATAAGAACTACAAGAATGAAAGGGTCTCTTCCATCATGTGTTTCTCCAATTCTATTAAAAAAATGAGTGCGAACTCCCAGTGATATAGTAAATTGAAAACTGAAATGTAGATGGTATTAAATACAGTTTTATGTTCTGTTCCTGTGTCTTAGTTATCTCTCCAACTTTAGTGAATGCGTAACTATCTTTGTCAGTTCTTGGAAGTGCTTCTTTTAGTCTGTCACTATATGAAAAAGTCACACAAACAGGAACAAACTGACTGCCAACCCAGGAGAAACAGCAAAAGTGAAAAATATTAATTACTATCAAACATATTATGCAAACAACCTGGAAAAACAGAAAAAATACTTTTTCCTTTTACTTAGAATTATTTTCCAAAAAAAACAGCACAAAAGCTTTTCATTAGAACTGTGGTATTTCAACACTCTGCAGTTTAAAACACTACCTGCTTCACTTGCTGCCCTACAAACTGTAACCTCTTTTAAAAAAATAATTCCACCCATTCAGGAAAGCCATGACAAAAACTCACTCTCATTAATGTAATTTATATGTAATACAACAAAGCTGCCCTTGAGCTACAGGTTCTTCCATCTGACTATCACAAATTTGCTCACTTCTTACTGGCACGATGCACCAGATTTGATATTATTTCTAAAGAAAGGGAAGCCAGCCCGAGTTAACGAGCACACTCGGGATATGTCCTTTTTTCCCTCTCGAGACTTCCTTGGCAGCATTAATTTGTGCAGATGGTACAAGTTTCTTCACTCCTGTGTACCGTAGTGCCATATCTGATCAAAAGCAAGGTTACTGCCCCAGGCAGGGCTGTGGAGACAAGGTGCAGCTGGGGAAATGCCACCTCCTTGGTGAGCAGGCCCTGTGAGAATGATGCACTCACTGTCCCCAGTGCAGCATTACAACCTCCATCCCACTTTATCAGGCCACATGCTGAGTAATGGTAGTGTCCAGACCGGAGGTATTTGCCAAGAACTGCATGTGGCACATGGGTTTACAGAGGGACAGAGTGGCTGCAATGGTTCGTGGCACAAATGTGGAAGAATATGCACTTAAACATAATGTGCCAGGGCAGAGATCCCAAGCCAGAGTCTTGAAATTACATGGGGACTATGATGGCCAGCATGTAGGCAGCACTGATGGGAACAGCTTTTGAAATACGCATTTGCTATAAGGAACAGAACATAGTCATCCTAAACTGAAAATGTAAATATATGGGTGCTGTATCACAACCAGAGGTCACCTAGCTGACAAAACCATTTGCTCCAAATACCTTCTGCCATCTCTTAATCACTAGCAAACTGAGCATAGGACCTTGTCATAGCATCTACAGAGGGACCTGGACAGGCTGGATCAACAGGCCGAGGCCAATTGTATGAGGTTCAATAAGGCCAAGTGCTGGGTTCTGCATTTCAGTCACAGCAACCCCATGCCATGCTACAGGCTTGGGGAAGAGTGGCTGGAAAGCTGCCCAGCAGAAAAGGAGCTGGGGGGTGCTGGTTGACAGCTGGATGAACATGGGCCAGCAGTGTGCCCAGGGGGCCAAGAAGGCCAATAGCATCCTGGCCTGCATCAGGAACAGCGTGGCCAGCAGGAGTAGGGAAGTGATTGTGCCCCTGTACTCAGCCCTGGTGAGGCTGCAACTTGAGTCCTCTGTTCAGTTCTGGGCCCCTCACTATAAGAAGGACATTGAGGTGCTGGAGCATGTCCAGAGGAGAACTAGCAAGCTGATGAAGGGTCTAGAGAACAAGTCATACGAGGAGCAGCTGAGGGAACTGGGGTTGTTTAGTTTGGAGAAGAGAAGGCAGAGAGGAGACCTCATTGCTCTCTACAGCTACCTGAAAGGAGGTTGCAGGGAGGTTGGTGTTGGCCTCTTCTCCCAAGTAAATAACAATAGGACCAGAGGAAATGGCCTGAAGTTGCAGCAGGGGAGGTTTAGATTGGCTATTAGGAAGAATTTCTCTACTGAAAGAGTGGTCAGGCACTGGAACAGCCTGCCCAGGGGGTGGTTGAGTCACCATCCTTGGAGGCATTCAAGAAACATGTAGATGTGGCACTTCAGGGCATGTTCTAGTGGCCGAGGTTGTGGGGTTCTTTGTGGGTGTTTTTTGGTGGAGTGTGTGTAGTTATTTGTGTTTGTTTGTTTGTGTTTTTTTGTGTTGATGGTTGGACTCGGTGACCTCAGAAGTCCTTTCCAACCATGATGATTCTGTGATCTTCAGTCTTGGCCACATTTTCTTTACCCTGATGGTTACCTCACCCTTCTATGCCTTTGCCCAATGACTGGTTCATAATTCAATTTCCTTTAGTTAAGGAGGTGAAGAAAAAGCGTGCTCTGAATTCTGAACTGTATTGTTATTATTCTGTTCTAAAATTAATCAGCAAATCAAAGCAGGTTGACATAGTACTGCTCACATATTCAGAAGCACCCTGGTTGTAATAGCAGTAGCTGCAGCCCTACGATACCAAACATCTGATGTCACTTTCCAGGCAAGGAGGACTGCCAAAGTATTGTAGTTTCCCCTACTGTCCACTTTCTCTTACAAGGAATTACTTTACCTCCCTTTATGTCTTCTGAGACAATACACAGTGCTCTTCAGTTTCCAACTAAGTGAAAGGCTGAAGACCTGTACAGCTGCATAAGCTTATTTTCACAGTGTCTGAGATGAACAGTATATATTTACACTTGCAGCATGACAGTATGTCTCAACACAACATTTAGGTTAACTCTTCATTGTTCTTACTGCTGCAGTCTTTGAGGTGTTGATGTGTGTTAGGAAGGTATTGGTAAGACAGAAATGTAAGTAGGGCACAATAAACCTTTGCAGCAGCTTTAGAAATGCCTTTTTTCTTTGCTGCTCAACTTGGCTATTCTTCTGGATTCTGTAAATTCAAGACTCAAACTCTGGCTAAATGCATATCTATGGATCTTCAGCTACATTTGGGTTTCCTGACATCAAAGTTGTTTATTCAGGAACTCAAAAACTGTCTCAGTTGTAAACAGTATGGAGCAGGAACATGGCTCTTCTAACATGTTTACACATCACATAGCATAGCAGGGTCCACACTGTAATCGCAGACAATATATTTTGTAATATAAATACTGCTTTAATGTCTAGAGTAATCAAAAAAAGCTAGAAAGTTGTTTTTCTCAACATCTGAGCAGCAGCAGTTACACTGAGCTAATTCGCATACCTTTAGGAGTATGGAAGTGCGATACACTAGGGCAGAATATGATTTTGTGTTTGTAATACTTGGGGTCTTTGCTTTGCTAGAACTCTGGTACTGAGAATCTGTAATGTACAAAAGGTAGAAGGGAAGGGAAGGAAGGGAGGGAAGGCAGGGAAGGGGGGAGGGAGGCATTTGCTAACAACACACTTTCCTGGCAGTACCCAGATGAGCATACCTGTAGCTGCTTCATCTGATGCAGCTGCAGCCGCAGATCCGACACGTTGCGTTTCATACCATGCAGGCTGACCTGCATTGAGGGGGCTCCAGCAGGGTGATGGATGGCAGCTGGCTCCACGGTTGCCAATGCATTCTTCCCCCCAGATACATTGGCAGCACCTGAAAAAGCAGCAGCACAGGTTGAGCTCACCAAGAGAGATGGTGCAAATATGATCCTTCCTTTGCCCACTGAATTCACATGTATTTCACACTGAGGGACAAGAAGAGAAAATTACAGCTGCTCAGGATTATCAGGGAACTGGCACCTTCTTATCCGATATATTTTGAGGAAAGACTGCACAGTACCGAAGTGTATCCATGCTGGAACCTCAGCCATATCAGAGCACTGCATTACCACAAGACTGCTTCCTACCACATGTAGTGGATATAGAACAATAAGCTGTAACTGCAGATTACACAAAACAGCAGCAAATCAAATTGGTGCTGAAAGAAGCTTTGGGATTGATCTCCCAGGAACTATCTGAGACCAAGCTGATGCAAATTTACAGGACTCCTGAAGTGCCTATTTGTTGAACAATTATCACTAGAGAGAGATTCAGTCAAACTGCCAAGCGTGGGGGAAAGGATTCTACAGAGAATCTTGCTTTGCTGCTTAAAGTACAACTGCATTATTTCTACAGGTGTCTCTGACAGCTACTTTATAAAAACCAGCAGAAGAGAAACGAAATGACGGTGTGGCAGAGAACTGCTCTCCAGCCATGTTGCATCTACCCACTCCTCTTTAGTGTGTCATTTATTTAGATGTGTGTTTACAAGGGAATACAGTGTTAACGCAAGGAAGTGATCTGAGCCACACCCTGAGAATAACCATCAGTGTCCTCACAACACTTTTTTTTGCTGAATAACGCTGTTCCTCTACACAGAATTAATGTCAAGCTTGTTCTTTTCAGTCTCAAGTACCTGGGAAGAAGCTTTATTTACAGTGTACAAGCAAATTCCAGTTCATCTGCTAATAGTCATGTTACAGCTTCTCCTAGCAAATTGTACTTACACACCCATATTCTTCAGTATTTCTTTCTAATGTGTCCCTTCCCCTCCCCGCTGCCAACAGGCATAATGACAGATTGTCAGTGGGACACACTTCATTTTCTAAGTCCAGCACTATGTAGCCCTGCATACTCTTCTGATCGCAGGGACAGATCCACCTTGTCCCTCGGGCTCAGATGGCAGCTGCTCTTTCAACAATTACATTATCAGCCCCTCACTACAAGAAAGACATTGAGGTGCTGGAGCATGCCCAAAGAAGAGCAACAAAGCTGGTGAAGGGTCTAGATAAAAAGTCTTACAAGGAGCATCTGATGGAACTGGGGTTGTTTAGCCTGGAGAAAAGGAGGCTGACTACAACTCACTACAACTACCTGTAAGGAGGTTGTAGCGAGGTGGGGGTTGGTCCTGTCTCCCAAGTAACAAGTGACAGAACAAGAGGAAATGGCCTGAAGTTGCACCAGGGGACGTTTAGATTGGTTATTAAGAAAAATTTCTTCACCGAAAGGGTTATCCAGCATTGGAACAGGCTGCACAGGGAAGTGGTCAAGTTATCATCCCTGGAAATAAAAGGCATGTAGATGTGGTGCTCACGGACATGGGTTAGTGCTGGACTTGGCAGTGTTAGGTTTACAGTTGGACTCAATGCTTGTAAAGATCTTTTCCAACCTAAATGACACTGATTCTATTCTAGGATTACGTCATACCCCACTTCATTTTCTTCCTTCTCTCTGAATAAATAAAAAAATCTGAGGAAATAGAAAATAACTCATTGATGGATCTACACAGGGATTTTGCTCATCATTTGTTCCCACAAGCACACATTCTGTCAAGTTCAATGAATTAAACCAGAAACTAGTGTTGCAGGCTTTTCTTTGCCTGTTGAAGGCAAAGTTTCAGTGCACCAAAGGGCATGATGCATTTTTCTGGCTGGAATGAGTATGAACCCAAGAGAGCTAAGTTATGCCCCAGCCCTCTCATCCCTAGTAGTCTTTTCAACCAGTCAAGTCTCCAAAAGTGCCTGAGTGAGTACAACTCACATAACAAGACAGTTACTCCTTTGCCAACAGGTGTAGATAGCTCCAATGTGAACTTCGCAAATTTCATTTGGGCAAAGGATTTTTAAAGGATGGAAATCATGCCAGACTATTTTTATTTAAAAATAGGTGAAAAGGTTTCTGGAGAATCATGTTTCTTGCTTTACCTACATTTGCAATTCCTGTCAGTAAAAGCACAGGCTCGCTTTTACTCACACATAGCTGCACCCATGCTCTAGGTGGTGTATCATGCCACAGGCTTCCGGAAACATGCTCAAACAAAAAGCTATTCTAACCTGCTGCTGACTGTTGTAATGCTATACCTTTCCTCAACAGGCTCCAGCTAGATCTACTCTGTGCTTCAACAATGGCACTTTTCATTTCACTGCTGAGCAAGCTGCTGTACATTTTTGCTGTACTCCAGTATGATTCAATGCTCTCTTGACTTTCAAAGAGCTGCTTAACAGAAAGCAACACTCAAGAAATAAACAGTCCTTGTTCACTGTCATTCTGTAACCACTGCATGCTTCAGTCTAATATATGCTAATACTAATCTGTCTACATGCACACTGCAGCTTTTCCTACAGTCAAGCATCTATTTCCCTCCCACATGCACTACTTTTTGCATATTTTTTTAAAGAAAAGGGTATTTAGTTCATAAACCATACAGACAGAATTCACCAGAGAGTCTGAAAAATGTGGATAAGCCTCCAAGAGTTCTGATCCCTAGCCACAAATCTGGACTATTTTTGAAAGCACATCTACCTTTCTGCTATTCTTTGCTTCAAGCAAAAGCTCCAAAACCTCAGCCCCGAACCCTGTGATGATGCAGCCAAGGCATGAATCAGTCCCCACCAGTCTCTCCCCCCGTGCTGGACCTCAGTCAATTCACATATTTTCTCAGGAAGGGGTGCCTGCTTTTCTTTTAGCGTAGATGGCCTGTGATCTGCTTCTGTAAACAATAAATGTCTCTGACTCCCTACAAAGCAGCTCTCCTCCTCCTCTGCTGCCTTGGCCACCTCTTCTCATTGTTAGGTACCCTCAGCTGCCATGGTGTCCCTGCTGCAGAGTATGTCAGAGCCTGTGAAGCACGACGTGGGACACCCAAGGGTGTGAAACACTAACCCAGGCACTGAGTGAGCATGGGAGAGCAGTAAGGATCAGTTGATTTCTCAAAGATATGTATTTTCATCAAAAAGGAATAAAAGGGCAGCTGAATGAGGGGCTGCTTCATCTAGAGAGTATAGATAATTTTGGAAATAGTCCCAGGCTGTAGCTTTGCAATTAGATGTGCAGCCAGATGGATTGAAGGGGAAGAAATAGCACTGGCTCTCAGGTTTTTAAATAAACCCTTGCTAGAGCTAGGTAAGGGGGTCTGAAGGCAAAAACCCTTGGTAGTTCCCTAATACTATGGACAAAACCCAAATGTTACTTTTTTTTTTTTTTTTTACAAAGGCTAATGAACTAAGCTGCCACTGAAGCTTAGTTAAAGTACAAATAGAACTGATGTACAGAACGGGGAAAGGTTTGCTATTCACCCAGGCTCAGGAAAGTAAGAAACACAAATTCCACTCCCTGACACTTGACTTTTGCTATGGGTGCGAAGACACCACTCTCCTTTTGTTTTCCAGGTTTTATTTTTCTTTCTAATATGCTAAGATTTTATTTTGAAGCTGGCTAGGAAAAAAGGCCATCAGGAGACACCCAGCAATGATTCTTCACAAAATTCCTTCTTAAAGAGCCACAAAATTTTCAAACACCATTTGGGGACACGTGACAGTTACTTAGTTGTCTTTCCACTCAGTTAGAATCCACTAAACAAACAGGCAAATGAAATGTTAAGGTCGCAATTCCATCATTAACAAGCTGTTAAGGCCAGGCACCCTTGAAAGAATAAAATTTTCTTTATATATTAGTGCACAACTTCACCTCCTTGATTCAGAATGTATACAGGATCCCTTTTACCTGGAAACAATTGACAGAGTACAAAGACTGGCATGATCTGTCTGTGAACCTGACCTAAGCAAGTAGATATGGACAATATTTTTAGTTTACAGATCATCACAGCAAGAGCCCTGCATGTGAAAAAGGCACATAGATATGCACAGATGACAAGAAACTTCACAAAGAGTGAGGAATCAAATCTGAGCCCTACATGTGTCGTACTTCACCCTGCTACTATCTCCCTTTCTTGGTTTGCACTGGTGGTGTCAGTGCAGAAAGATGTACTCCTTGATGTCTTTTCATGAAATACTGAAATGTCCTTCTTCCTCTTCCAACAAGACAGCAACTAGCAAAGAACTATTGCTTATTTTGGCATTCCATGACACAACTGATCTCAATTTAATCAGTGAATCCAGGATAGAGCCTATCAATCTTACCACTTGATGAATAAAAATATGACAGAAAAGAGGGATGGTGAGCATTTCTCAGCATATTTGTTAGTGATCTCAAGGAGACTCTTCCTACTATGGTTTGGTTTTAGAGTCACATGCTGTTCCTAAGTGAAGAGTCCCTTGATGCTATTCACTTTTGATGAACTGAAGAAAGGTTATAAGGATTCAGTCATGGGATTTCTTCTAACATTAATAGAGGAGACATAGCCAGTCTGTGGAAGGTTACCCACCCCTCCCAAAAGAACTGAGCCTAGAGCCATAAAACATAAGAAATGCAGGCAAGCATGATCGTTACAGGCTTATTTTCCCCAGTGAAAAAGCATTTTTATTTAGGTTCTTTAATATTTGAGGCTAAAGAATCTGCTACAGACTGGCAATGCAAAAACATGTTAAATGGAACAATTTGGTTTATATGAAATACCAGAGTATTTGCAATCTAGCTATATAGAGTTATCCAGGATTTAGAAATGTTGGTTTCTTTCCCTTCTCAAGTGAGCTAGTTCTCTATTTTTTGCATTAAACTCCCCTATAATTGGAGCACATACTAAAAAATACAATGTTGGTTCAACATTGATGAGCCAATTTTATACTGCACAGATGTTTTATTGTTCACGATAGGAAGCAATTCCTGTTTCTGCTTACCAGTGCTCTAGAAAGGACTGCTCAATCAACATTTTATACCACGTTTTCTTTCAAATAGACTTTGAAATTGCTAAAACTAGTATCTCAGTGCACAGTTGTCAAGTGGAATTGTGTACTAAGAGAGTCAACTGTCTAAATGGCTATATTGAATAAGGATTGGGGTGAATCAAAGAACGAAACAGTGTTCCTGGGTGCTGCTGGCACATTTAAATCCAAGTATATTTACAAAAAAAAAACACATTCTGTTGCATATTCTGGAAGACTGCCTCATTTTCAAGCAAGCAGGGACTGCATTGACTTATTAGACCGTGTCATGTGCAATTCAAAAGCAGGTGCAGAAGCCAAGTGTTCTATTATCCAGGACTTTTCTGTTATACTGCTGATGTGGGTTACAGCAGCGTACTGTATTGGGGTCAGCATCAAACCTTGTTTCCCTTACCTGCTACAACGTAATTTTGTGGCTGTCATGCTGGAAGGACAGGATTTAGGGATGCAGATGCTGGTGTTAAAACTCCAGATTATAGCACTGATAGCAATCCTTGCAGACAGCTGGCTGCATGGCTGGCCCCACTGCCCTATCCTCATCTCCCAGGTGATCAGAAAGGCATCTATTGCACAACCTGAATGCTGGCACCCTTACTTACATGCTGGATGTGGGCACAGCTGTGTGACAAAGTCAGCGTCTCTGTCAGTATGTGACAGATGCTGATCTGGTCTTTTGACAGTAAATTATACTGTCCACTGCCATACTTGGACATGCAGCTGCTGGATGTAGTTTTGCCATTTCAGGGACATGCATTCAGTCATATGATCAGGTACTGAGTGAGGAGTCTTTGGGAACAACAGTGGTAGGAAACGGTTGCTGGTCAAATGAACCATGCTACTCTGGTGGGCTTGGCATGATTTCCACACTGAGGAATCTCCACCTTTGCTTTTTGTAGGGCCATTTTCCCAACAAATATTATTCCATTTCTTGTTGCATTGAGTGCACATTCACACACACACAAATCACTGGTTGAAAGGGACCTCTGGAGGCCATCGGGTCCAAACTCCCATTGAAAGCAGAGACCACTTAGATCAGGATCTCCAACTCAGTGACCCCGCAAAGTATTTATCTGAACAAGTAGAAACAAAGTGAGAGTGGAAAGGCAGAACAGCAACACAAAACAAAGAGGAACACAAGGCAATGTGTGTGCAGGTTTTGATGGTTTCCTAGTGCTTTATATGAGATGGGGCCTGTGCAAGTGGGAAATACCATAAATTCTCAGGGTATAATGACACTGAAACGGGGAAAAGTCTAAGAGCATTTTGCAGCTGTTTTGAAAAACGATGGACTTTCCAGTGAGTTGTCTGAAACTGATAAATTACAACTTATTTTTTCACAGCCTTAAGTATTGCTCTCCCCATTCAGGGGCCAGAGGAAGGGGAGAGTTGGAATGGGACCAGAGAGTGGCTTTGGAGCAAAGTTCTAGTACCAGGACTTTAGCTCTTTCTGTCTTGCATATGCTTGATACTTCCCAGGTTTGGTTTGATTTCTGACAGTTAGGAGGACATACTTCAATTCCAGATAAACAGGAATCTTGAACATGAACTAATAGTTCCAACAGAAAGGCTAGTTAAGAGCAGACTAGATTGGCTAATAAACGTGTGTGGTTTACTACCTGCCAGAGCACAGACATCCCTGTGGGAACAGCAGTACCAGGAAGTAGGGAACTGCCTTTATTTGCATTCAGTGCATGACAAAGGGTGAAGAGGAGGCATATAAACCCATGAACACCCTGCAGACATCTCCAGCAGCAGCCCATACACAAAGAGCTCCAGTCACATGGAGATCTTTCACAACTGCCTTAGCTCCATCTTTTAAATATTTAACAGCTCTCTAAGTGGGAAGCTAAAGTAAGACCAGTTCTTACTGGCTTCATAATTGATGCTTGCTCAGAACAGTTTAGGTGCAGGCTAATAATTAGCAACAGATCAATAGGACCTTATTAGGGAAAGTGTTATCTCAACTGACTGCTAAATTCCCTAGTCACTGCATCCATATCATCCTACTGACAGAAGAACCTTAGAGAAAAGTTCAGGTGACCAGAATAGGAATGATATATTTACCATTCTACAGCAATCTGGATACATCTGGGGTTAATGACAGACATACACGATAGACAGGATGAGTCACTGGAAAATTCACCATATGCAGAGACTCTGTATCTAATTTAAACCATTCACTGCAGGTGTAAAATTCCTTCCAAAGAGCACCTCAACCTGTCATAAATTCCTCTCTAAACAAAGGTGTGATTGATTCCCATATCCTGATCTTAAACTTCAGTTCTGACAGTACAGCTATGGAAATTTAAGTAAATTAAACATTTCCATAAACTGGGATAGTAGTAGCATTAGAGCTATTCATTTACCTGAATCATTTGTAAATTAAAAGTGAATTATCTTACCTGTAGTGTCAACGCTGGTCTTGCTGGACACAATTTTCAACATCTTCTCACTAAGTAATAAAAAGAAAAAGAATAATTTTAGCTTACTAACAATAAAACTGTAGTGAAGGTTATAATCAGCAAATTAAATGGCCTTGTCTAGCATATATATTTTAAAATTACATCACCAGTAGCTTGTCAGTTGTTCTTTTTTTTTTTAAATCATCTTTTGACAGAAGTTAAGCAAGGAATTGAGTATAAGCAGTAGAAAGCACAGAGATGTAGCTACATTAATTCTTTTTAACACAAAGAAGAGTAATGCAGTTAATCTCCATCTATTATTTGGCATATTCTTCCTCTCTGCCTAGCATTCTCATGGGGATGATAAAGATATTTTAAAATGACTGAGCATTCAGGGTTTTTTTACTATTACATTCAAATACTGTTTTTGCTGATTGACTACTCAAATCATGACAGAGAAACAGATTTAATGAATTCTTTTTTTACCTAGAAGCATCTTTGCTATTACTTGTATTTGGCCCTTTAAAAAGCGCAGACTGAACAAGACCAGTTAAACTGGCAATCTGTTTCTCCATGGCTTGTATCCTCTCTCTGTAAGACAAGAGAACCGTTCGTTAAAGCCAGATATATTTGCTTTCAGACTTGTTTTTCTAGGTGAATGATTACCACAGGATTGGAGAGATGCTACAAGTTTGTGCAAAGGCCCATGGGTATCAGTTTGCATATTATACCTTGTGTTGCAGCAGCTTACCGCATCTCGGTTTGGACAGCTTTTGCAAGGGAATAGAAAATAAAAAAGACATCTCCTTGGTTAAAAAAGAACAAAAACAACCAACCACCCAGATAGTAAACTTCTAATAATCTCACAAGACAGGCACCTAAAACAATCAGTGAATGCCTTTTGGAACTAGTGAAAATAATTTTTTTCAGAATTACATATATTTTCTCTCTTACCTCTATTTGGCCAACAGTTTTGCCTGTATATAAGGTTTCAGGATTAAAAGACTTTACACTTCCTGTTACTATTTTTACTTTCCCCAAACCCAGGATTTTTGCCTGCGAAGCATTTAATCTGCACAAGCTGACTACTTCCCAGCCCAAATCCTTTGCACCTGACATTGCAACTGCCTGCTGTGGAAACGACAGCAATGTGACAGACAGGCACAGGACACCAAATGTAGACTATACAGCTACATCATCACAAAACAGATTTGCTTTCATGCATGTATCCTGAGAAATGCTTGAAAAGCAGAAGAAAAGAGATGAAAAAAACCAAAACTGTAACAGATGTGGTCAGTGTTTTCCATAGGTACCAAAGGCCACAAAATAGCTACTTTTTTGATAGAAAGGCTGACATTAGTGTTTTTTACATGAATGCATATATTAGTCAGGTACCAGGTGACTTCCTTTGTGGGCTCCAAAACAGCCTTTGCTCACACAGGTGCCTACTTTCACATGTCAGTATGTCAACGACACACCACAACATAGACAGCCATCAATATGGGATATCAGATAGGACCTTCTGAAACTGCATCCCTACATGCCAGCAGTTAAGCGAGTGGGGAGGCACACAAAAGCAAATGCTAACAGCAAGCTGTGATTTTGGAAGATGACTGGGAATAAAACTTCTCAAAAAGCAAGTGACTAAGACCACCGGCAATGACTGATGAAAGAAGATGGGACAGATGCACTCAGCCCCAGACTCAGCCTGCTGCAGGGGCCATTCATCACCACTGTGGTGTCCCGGGCATGTAGGAGCAGCTGAGCTCTATCCACCCCCAGCTCCAGTTGCTGTTTGGTGGCCAAAGCAATAATGCCACTTGTTAAGGGCCATATAAACTCCCATGTAGGTACCAGGAAAAAGCAAGCTGACATGACACAAAGCAAGTAACAAGCCCAGCTTGTAGCCAGCAATATTATCTAGGCTAATTATTTCATCCACATTCAAGGAATGAAACAGAGGTTTGCTGGGATAGCAGGCAGATACCATAGCCAAGAGAGACTCCAAGACACCCAGCCGCTGAGAAAACAGGGCAGCAAAACAAGTAATGAGATGTTAACAGACACAAAGACGGAAGAAGAATGTGCTCCATCAGTCCCCAGCCGGCAGACGTGTTCTTACTGCGATTTAATACAGCATGCGCCTCTTACTTTTCTGTCTTCATGGTGAAAGGTATTTTGAACGGTGATGAGAAGACTAGTGAATCTGACCTAATTAATTTCAAACCAAGAAATATGTTACAGAATTTCCACTATTATCAGGTTTAAAATAAGAAACTGGTTCAGGCTACAGTAACCTTTGGGACAAAGAGAAGTTCTAAAAGCCTGGGATAAATATATTCTAAAAAACTTTAATACAGCATTTTTGACACTTAAAAATGAAAATATTTTAATTTTTTTTTCCCAGATAATCATCACAAAACCTTCCTGGAACTAAACTCAATTTGAAGTCTATCTGTTTTACCAATTCATAAATATGATGTTTTTTCCATCCCACATTTAATAATCTGGAAACAATTTTCTGCTTCAAAAGAGATTACGGCAACACAAAGCTGATCTTGTCCTTTGCCATGAAATCTAGGAAAATATGTTGTTAAGAAGGAGAGGGATGTTCCAGAGATAGGAGATGATGAAAAACGAATGAAATACTGGAATCAATTGCACAGAGCACATTATTTTTCATATGGTATAAGCATTAAGAATGTGAAGAATCTACATGTGCTCTGGAGTTACTCTGTGAAAGACAAGGCAGGATTTTTCCTGTAATCGTTTCACAGTAATACCCAGACTCATTACAACCATCAGCACCAAGCATTTCAAAAGCAGGTGTCTGAAAGGAGGCGCCTTTAAGGCATTAAATAAAACGACCTGATTTTTGGAGACCTGGCTGTCTGACTGAAGGCAGTGGGAGGCAGCAAGCTCCGCTGCGGGCAGGGAGGTACACGGACAGCCCAGCAGCAGGGTTGTGCCCTGGGCTGACGTGGCTGTAGGGCTGGTGGCCCAGTCCTGACGTCCGCTGCATGGCCCCGGAGAAGCAGGGACAGGCTCTGCAGCCACCCCCTTCCCCGTGAAGGGCCGGAGCAACTTTACATCCCAAAGGAGAAAATAAACATTTTCACCAGGCCGAGGTCTATCAGGGATGCTGGCGCTGTCATGACAGTTGTTGTGTATTTTTGGTTCTCAGCACTCTATTCTCCACCTCTTGCTGTGATCCCTGCTGTGGAGAGGGACCAGCCTGCCCCAGCATCCCTTCCTGCACCAGGAAGGCTGGGGTCCCATGGAAGGGGCTGGCAGGGCTTCCCAGGGCACAGGACAGACTGGCACTTTGGTGTCATGGGGCAGGCCAGGGTCCCCCACAGCATGCGGCAGGCCAGCACTCCAGTGACATGGGGCAGACCAGGGCCCCCGTGGACAGGGCAGGCCAACACACAGAGCACTAGGAGAAACAGTCAGACAGAACAAAACGCAGTGGTGCCTCTTTGCCGGCGGTGGTAGCATGAGAAGGTCAAACCTTGACTCTGTTCCTAGATTAATTTCCCAGATAAATCTGCATCCCTCCACCACCCAGGAAGAGCAGGGAGGGTCCCTTCTACAGCAGTTGGGAAAGAAATGGCTTTTTTATCAGCCTGAGCACAGAAAGGCATTGTTTCACATTGTTTTCCTGTGAATGCTGGGAGAGTCAGAGGTGGTAGCATGGTTGGGAGGAAAGGAGGAGGCAAGGTCAGAAGCAACACTCAGCTAGCAGGCCTCTGTCAGACTTGGCTTTGGCTTGTCACAGACCTTAGCCAGCAAAACAGGCACGGGCTGCTCACAAGTCCTGTTCTCCCTGGCAACCTCGTTAACAGCCCCAGCCCTTGGGTATGTCCAGACACTGGGGTTCTGCCACAGCATATAGCTCCCCACCTTCAGCAGAAGCAAAACAAGCCCTTGCTTCTCCAGGGACTGTGCATTGAGATATTAGATTTCATCACAAGATATCCTTACAGCTTCACTGAGGTTTCATGTCATTCCTTCTACTGCAATTCACTGAAAGCAATCCCGAGCAGGGTACACTGTATTGCTGAATTGGTACCCACTTCTCACAGCAATCCTATTTAAGCCTGACTTGCATGTTCCTTCCCATTCCCAGGGACATCTTTAATATTCACGTCACTGAGAAGATACTTAGTACAGACACAAACTATATCTGTGCTGTGTAACTGTTTGTTCACACTCCTGTCTGACCCTAGGCTGTGCAGCACATCATCCATAACAGACGTACACAAATATCAAGTCTGGCACCATGAACTAATTGGCACAATATCCTGCAGAAAGATTTTAAGTGACTTCATATTTTATAGTTAAACCCTGAGTGATGTCTGCATAGTAATCAAAAAGAGGGTCAGAGACCACAAAAATACATTTATTTCTATATTACCCTATGAAAGAAACATCTCATTAGATATTTTTTTATCACACTGGGAAAAGAAAGGAAACAGGACCAGGTTGTCTTTCCCAATGGCTTCCCTAGAACCAAGAGAAAGTAGTACAGTCAAACATTACCTCAAAATCTCCCCAAAACAACACAGTGGATGTACTGGAAGGGTGTGAAGCAAAGACCAGCAGAACTCTTCTGTACTCTGCCCTCCTCCCAAGGGAATGATTCACACAGGTCAACATTTCGACGTTCTAAGAAGGTTAAACTTGAACTTTCTACAGCTTCAAGGTAAAGGGAAAAAGGGAAGCAAGCTCTGAAGTACTGTCAGCCAGCATACTATTTGACAACTCTTATCCAAGAGCCTGCACCTCATCTTCCTACAAACAGTTCCTCCAGCAGAAGGAAGCTGAAGTATGGTTTACCTTTGCTCCATCCTGTATTGGTCATTCGCATTAATCTTTTTTCTGCCAGGTTATTAAACATCTTTCAGAAAGGAAGATGCAGTTTTGGCCCTGGTGAAAGTGCCTGAGAGGGTATATCTGCAAAGTCCAGCTTTCTTACACAACTTCCTCAGTGCATTGATGATGGAGTCTCCCACTGTCCATGGCTTTACAGAGTATTACAATTCTTTCCTAATACAAAGACAGTCCATCCATACTTTAACATATCAAACAAAGTGGTTTTGTGATGGAAACAATATCCAATAACCTACACATGGCCACTGCACTTTAGTCTTGAACTGCAAGCCGTGAGCCGTGAATGCGATCATTTTTTGCTCAGTTTTACCATCATCTTTTCTCATGAATGTGGAACAAAAAAGAAGAGGAAAAAAGTTGTGTTCAGGCAGAAGAGAACCACAGCAGACTCCTGAAATATATTTGGAGAAGAAAATGTTCCACAGAGCTATCTTGCTATTCTAAGGATTGTATTCTAGTGATTACCATCATTTCTTATATACATATTTGGTACTATCAAAAAATCCTAGAACTTTGCAACACAATGTGTGTTTTAAATGCAAAGAATGTAAGCTAAATGACATTTTATTTGATGCACTTTTGGGTACACAGCTTCTTTTCCAATTTATCAACATTTAAACATCTGCTTTGCCTGTAGTAACTACCATGACCTACATAAATGGGCCATTCAAAAATATGATAGCAAATCACTGTTTAAACAATTCATGCTAACTCACAAAAATCTACTCATTCTTCCTGTAAACATCAGGTTTACAGGATGATGAACTCGAAGATGAACTGCTACAACCTGGTTTTTTGTTATTCTAATATTTTTGTGCATATGAATACTAACATTTTATTTTTTTAAATCTTCATGAACTTGTTCCTTCTCACTTTTGTAAAAGAGCTTTATATGGAATTCTTCCAGTAAATTAATTATGGTGAGAATTTATTATACTGCAGAAATAGCTCCCTTGAAAATACCTGAGGTAAAACAGATACAAGAAAGAATTACATGAAGCAATTTAATCCCCTTCAGCTCTGGCTTAAATAACAGGCTTGACAAGACTGGCTTCCACAAAGCCAAACTAAAATGGGAAACTCCAAAAGGAGAGATCAGAAATACCGGTTTTCATCTTTTGTAGACTCAAATCTGCTGCAGTTAACATTCCAAAGGTAATGGATCCATTTTCTTCAACAAAACCAGGAGAGTCCATGAGAGGTCTGATCTGCTGTAAGTACCCAACATATCTGATAAAGGACATTTATATCCCACTTGAGCCCTGGACTGGAAAAATTGAGGGAGAATTAACAGGGGAAGATTCAGTTTAACTTCTGGGCATTATCACCACCCATTTTAACCTTTTCTCTGACTTAAACTGTGCACTGTCCTGAGATTGTGGCAGTGTTACCTCAAGGTAATTTCTGCAGAGATGGCACAAGAGATGTTTTTTTGTTCTCAGCACACTCCACTGGGGACTGAAAGAACAACAGTGCCGAGATGACAGAGTTGATGCTTGCAGAGTCCTTAATCCACTCCTGAGTGTCAGGATGGAGTCTGTCTTGTCACAATGCACAAATCCAAATGCCTCCCTCCTCAGTACCCCTGAGACTAAAAGTTACTCAACCTGCCCTTTTGCTGCTACCCCACGCCTGACACCATCTGCATGCAGGCTGAATGAACACACCACCATCCATTTTCTGTGGCCTGGTTTTTAGGATCTTTGCATAGTCATCAGTAAGCGGATAATGTGCACAACAGAGCAGCATTTTACCATGCCTGGTGGAGGACAATCCAATATTCATACTCACAGAAGCAAGCCCAGCTGTACTCCTTATGGGTGCAAACTGTAAGTCCTACACAACAAGATAGGGGATAACTTTCTGCCATTATATACATCATCTTTCAAGTGTTCATAACAGCATTGTAACAATTCATCCCCTACTGAAACAGGAAAAGAGCACCTCAGCCTGGATACCCTTAGTGCTCCTTGTTTCATTCAGTACAATCTCATGTTTGCTTTCAAAGTTTATGACATTATTCCAAAGCTAAAATAAGGCTTAGAGCATTTTGTTTCTGTAGAACTCAAACCCAATTCTTAAAATTGCAGTGGTTAGAAAACACAACAATTTGCATGAATTGCTTTTGGTATTTACAACGTGTTTTGTTTTGTTTTGTTTTTATTCACACTTTCTCAAGGTTAAAAAAAACCACAGCCAGTGAGGGCAGCTTTTAGAATGATTTTTTCAGTGCTGTGTGGCTAATACACACCATGCTGAATTTTAAGGTCATGTATTTATTTGGAAGTATAATTATGCAAATGCTATTTTCATCACTGTAAATATATTCTGGGACCAGGGTTAAAATTCCTGGTGCAAAGCTCCCCTTAAGGAGCTGCAGAACTATCTGTATAGTTGCTCTTTATATATTTGCAAATACACACCCTTGTGCATATCTGCGTAGCTGAGTGAACAGAGGAGATACCCACAGGGAAGAGTGAAAGTCACACAGACTGGAAAGTTATTGGTGTCCTCCCTTATTTTCATTCCCCTAACATAAACCTTGTAAAATTTTCAATCTGAAAGCTCTCTCTTGGATTAGAACTGGCAAATATAGTTAAAATTATTTCCTAGTTGTAATAACGGAAACTTGAAATAGAATTTCAACACCGACATCTTTTTTCTTAGAAATAAGTATATAAAAATCAGGTTTCACTGAGCCTAGATTGTAATATGCCCTAACTGATACCCTTGTGTCAACATAATCACAAAGCTATAGGCCTGTAATTTTTGTGGATGGCTGACTTTTTTTCTGTCCTACATTTTCTTCCCACCAATGGACCTCACAACACATTATTTTTTCTGCCCAAGCATTGTCAGAGGCTTCTAATTGTTGAACAAGTTGCTCAGATGGAAGGGAAGTTTGGGGGCTATACGAAGCTCTGTATTTCCCCAGTAGTTAAGGCAGTCAGCAGTTACCTTTGGCCTCTGTGAGCTCAGCATTTTCCAGCTATTCATCTTGACTTCCCTAAAGAGCTCTATAAAAGTTAACAGCACAAACAATACGCTAGAGATTAGCGCAACTCATACAAATACACAGCAGCTGACTGGCAGTGTAACAATTTTTCTCTCTTAGGGCAGGGTCTATGGCAGGAGAAGCCTTCACAGACCTTTGCGTAAATCTGGTCCTTAAAAAGACAGGAGAGATTATTGTCATCACTGTCAGTGCACAAAAGTTAACAACAGTCTGGTCACCAAATATTTGTGATGCTGGAAAAATCATTGGGAACAGAATTCATGTTTCAATTTCTTCCCTGAGACAGACTTGCTCTTCTCAGCAGTTTCCCCTCGAGCAATGTTATTATAAACAACTGTCCTATTTTTATGCAAATTCATGTTATACAGGAGATAAGACAGTAATGATAAATTCTTCCCATTTCCTAACACTAGATGAGAAAAACTCCACTCCATAAAGAACCAAAATTGCAATATCAGAGCGTCATTCCTAATGGCAGTGAAATATATTCCCTTATTAGCAGGAACAGAACATCATTTGTTCTTGCAACATGATCTGGTTGTCTGGAAAGAAAATCCTAGTTAATCATTTTATTTTATTATATTTTTTCCAATGACTGAAATTTACACAAATGAAAATAACTAGGGATTCATCATGGGTTGACAATACTTTCAGATTAATAACGGGTGGTGTCGCATCTCCTCTAAATTACTAACTACCTTGATAAATGGCTGATAAACACTGCAGCCCAGCCTCCTACACATTACATTGTCCCACGAGTGTTAATTGACACAAGATGTGCAGATTGGAAATGTTTCTCATTTGCATAAATTAAGCCCCAGCTCTGCCTTACCTCGTCTCCTTGTCCTTGGGCATTGCAGGTGACCCATAGCCAAAAGCCTGCTTGTCAGCTGGAGAGGGCACCACCTCAGCCATGCCCGGGACGCCGAGAACACTCCGTGCTTTTGTGTCCACAAACACAGGCATTCCTGGCTCCTTTTTGAAGGACTGGCGGCTGGGAGAAGACCTGTCAGGCTGGAGGGTGTGTGGGGGGATGTGAGCACTATGGTGAGGATGAATATCTATCATTCTCATGTCAGCCACCCTGTGGGGTGAGGCGGGAGGCGTTTTAGAGCCAAGAGTGGGCAAATGGCTCTCGGGGTACTTCCGTGACTTTTGTCTGTACAAGGACTGCTCCAGCATTTCAGGCTGCATAGAGGGATTGCAGTAAGTGCTTGATGACCTCATGGCACTGCGATGGTAGGCTACAACATGATCAGGGACATCCAGGGGGTGTCCAGAGTGGGGTGCAGCCACACTCATCCTCCCGTCGTGAAACAAGTAGGGGTCACCGTACAGACCTTCATTTCGGATTAGGGTAAGGTTTTTGTTAGTCATGTCCTCATCTGGCTTCACGTCCCGTCTCTCCAAAATAGCACTTGGGCTAGGCGATATGGAGCGTGAGGCTGGCACACTGGAGAGCCGGTCCCGGGGGATGGTGGCATTTCCTGGCACACCCATGGGCCGGCCCCCGCCATAGGGAATCCTGGACGGAGATGGAGGCATGGAGTGTGGCACTGGGGTGGAGGGTGGAGAGCTGGGCATCACGTGCGAAGGGTGCGTGGCAGATCCGGGGCGGGAACCACCTGGGCCATCTCGGCCTGTATAAGCAATTTCCCTCTGCATCTGGAAAGAAAAGGATAAACATCTAAGATATAAAAGTACTGAATGAGCAAAACATGATGTGGGCTTTGACAACCTTGACAGCTACAGAAAAAAAGGGGAAAAAACCCAGCCCTCGAGACAAAATAACTTGTCATCTGTATAAACAAAACCTCAGTGCCTAAATAAAATAACTACTGTAAACAGCAATGAAATGGGCTGTATGTTACTGGTGTATGAGAGTTTTAAAAATCTTTTACTCAAATACCATCTTACCCTAATCTGATATCCACAGCTATCAGAGCTGAAAACAGGGGGTTCAGTGCCAGGTGTTCCAAGAATATGTAGTCAGTGACTGACTTATAACAGTTTATTGATCAGACACACAGGCTAGAGTTCACTGATTCCAAACCAGGAAGAAAATGCTGATGCTCTGACATCATAAACAGTCCCTAGACAAGAAAAATAAATGTCACAACTATTTGGCCATTTCCTTTAGTGTGGGATTTAGCCTTTTGCTAGTTACTTGATGGTCTTTATTACACAAAGGATACACAAAGCATAGGAGAAAAACACACAAGAACATTTATCAGCACAGTCAAGTTGCATGAAAACATCCTGACCCTGTAACACATGTGCCACGGGTTTCCTTCACTGCAAAGATAACAGTACTTCAGTTTGTGGAGCACATTCAGACAGTTTGTGGAGCACACACTCAGAAAGTCACTGAACTTTTTATCATAGTTTTGTAAGCAGCAGCAGTAACTGCCAGCAGTAAGGAACATGCAAGCAAGGAAAAGAAAGGGAAAGCTTCCATACCAATGTATGAATGCTTTGTTAACAGAGGCCTTGGCAAAAATCTGCATTGGATATATGTGCTTCTGAGACTGTAGCATCTTACTCTGCCCAGCAATGACCTCTCTAGATGGCTGAACACTATCAATGACAGACATAGGAGAAGGTTTCCCTCTAGCAAGTATCATGTGCCTGCTCTGGTGTTGTATGGTGGGTAAACAGAAAGATGAAAAATTTTGTTAGCTGGGTTCCACCAACTACAAAAGTAAAAAATCACAGCTTCTAAAATCTGTGTTGGCCATTTCAGCTTCCCTGTCACTTCCAAGGGACTGTAGAAAGCCAAGTGTCTACATGCTCCTGAAGTTACACAGCACATGTTAATGTGCAGTGGAAGTATCTTCACCATTTTTCTCCCCTCTCAGTCCCTGCTTTGATAATATGACTGGATTCATTGCAGTTACAGTGATCCATGGCTGATGAGGCAAGAAATTATATTCTATGCCTGCCTCACCACAGGTTTTTCCACTGGTAAGGGAATTGCAATGGTGGTGTATAAACAATAGCTGTTCCCATCACAGCAGGCTCAGCACTTGGGAATTACAAATGTCATTCCCCAGGGCCAGGGATCAAAAGTCTGGAGTATCAGGTATCACAAAGAAGAAAGGAGATAACCTGATAGCAGCAGCAGCAATAATAAACAATTGTAACAGAACAAAGGAGCATGCTGGGATGGGTCATAAATGAGCCAGACGAAAGTCATCAAGCCAAAGGTGAACATGGGATAATTTTTTTCATTTGCACAGAGAATTACTGTAGTCTGGAAATTAAAATAAAATATAACTGAACAGTATTAATAAACTTATCAGCAGGCATTCAACCTAGTTTTCTATTGGCTTGAAGAAACATTGCAACATACTGAGCTGTATTGTGCATTCAGCCCCTGGACCTGAGCCAGGAGAACAGTAAGACTCCTACTGACTCCAAGAAGGTTTGGGAACATGCCTCCAGGGATAGGCAGCCACAGATGTTGTGCACTGAGAGAAGAGCCCAGGAAAAGAAAATTTTCCTTGGTTCCTACTGTACAAGCTATACCATGGTCTGTTTAGTTGCTCCAGCTAAAGCTACAGCCAATGCAATAGTATCTGGCACAGAAACCACAGACACTGGGATATGCCAGGTTGCAGTGAGAGGAAAAATCCAGTGTTATCTTGTAGAGAGGAGAAAGTTTCCATGGGAAGCTTTGAAAGCAACAGGTTGAATTTCCCCCAACTTTGGGACTTCATATTCCTGTATATGCTCTTTCTTTTCTCATAAGTCAAAGAAATCTGTCAAAGAAAAAAATCCTATTTTCCACCTTAATGTATTTCCCTGCTCTAAGATGGAAAAACGGAGTTCAAATACAGAGCTGAGCTATTGCTCAAAACCCTACGTCTCAGTATTAAAGTATGTAACTCTACTTACTTTTGCTTTAAAATAGCACTTGGACTACACAGCCTGAATCAATACCCCATTAGGCAGGGCAGGGCACAAACGCCTCGGCAGACAATCCTTTCCTGAAAAGTTCACTTTTTATTTTAAGCCATGATTCAGCCTCTGGGTGGAGTGTGCAGAAGGGGAGAGCAGTGGGAGCCACAGAGTCCA
Organism: Hemiprocne comata; assembly: GCA_020745705.1. Lineage (NCBI taxonomy): Eukaryota > Metazoa > Chordata > Aves > Apodiformes > Apodidae > Hemiprocne > Hemiprocne comata. The sequence continues at coordinate 19,165,706 of CM036587.1, forward strand.
GGATGCCCAGGGCGGGTGCAGCAGGGTGTGTGGGCTGGGCTGGGTAGGGACATGAGCTGGTGACCAGGAGCCAGGAAGCCTTACCGGTTGGATTACACTGTCTTCTGCCACCTGGTCGATATTTTCTCTCTTTCCACTTTTCTCTCTTCTCCAAAATCTCCATATTCTTTGCTAATGACAACTTAAAAAATGTGAATGATGGTCTCTTCTCGCTTCTCATCTATACATCTTTTGTGTGATATTCAAGGCATGCTACTCTCTCTCATTTATAACCCACTTCCTGTGCTGTTTTTCTTCTTCTATCCTCCACCACAAAACCTCCATGTTGCTCAATGAAAGCACGTACTTGAATGTGCAGGCTGTCTTGAGGCACATGTTCTTGGACTTCAACTGCATGACTCGGAGCAGAGAAAGAGGATACTGGATTATCTGAGGCTCTAAATACTAGGTGCTAACGCAGCCAATTGCTTTGAGGGCAAAAGGAAGATAATTTTTCAGTCCAAGCATAGGATCATGTGTTTTTCAATTGCAGCTACGTAATACGTTTGCCTGAGGGTGTGGTTTTCCTTAGCACATAGCTCTTCTTTGTTCTTGCTGCCTGTAGACTTTACATCCTTGAAATAGCAACTTGTTTTGTCAATCCTTAGGTTAAAATATGTTGAACGACTAGCAACAATTTCTGTATAAAACATTTGAGGGGAATAGGCATTACTTAGAATCTTTCACTTTCTGCAGTAAAAAAGATCACACCACGTTTAAACATCTCCTGTGGAGGTTTTAGGTCAGTCTAACAGCACTTAAATCTGTAAGATACAGAATCGGATTTTTTTAAAAACAGCAATAGAGACACTGAAGAGTGCTTCTATTTACTGAAGAGTGAACATCATATAAAACCAGTTATGTTATTTATTTCAAAAGTAGTTGGCATAGTCAGCAACTTGCTGTATTTTGAATCTTAGTACATGCAGAAAGGTAGCAAACCAGCTATCCATTGACTCAAATGGATGACTTAGTCTTGCTACTGGTAGCTCACACAATGGGTGAGCAGACTCAGCATCATTGCATATGGCAGAATACAAAGCTTGTGGCAGCTCCTGGCCCCTCAAAAAGCATGGCCCCTCTGAAAGAAGGATGTAGTTGTGGTATCATAAGCCTTATGGATAGCAAAGAGCAAGCTGCTGTTCAGTGGTTCAACAGCTGGTGATTTCTGCAGTCCAATCCAGTCTGTCATGTTGTCCATCAGGACTAATACAACACTATGCTGATATTGACTCTATATTTGTTAGGGCTGTCCTGTCTCATGGGTCACTCCTGTGGTCTGTCCCAATGCGGGCACCTCACAATGAAGAAACAATCCTTACTTCTGTCTCTCCAGCTGTCTCAACACTTCATTTGCATCTGTGGCACACAACAGATGGGGCACATGGAGCCTGCAAACACACCAGGGCAATGCCAGCTAACACGAAGCACTAACCCTACCATCGATTCAACAGTACCAACCCTTCACCTCCCCATGCAGCTGGATACCATAGGTACAGCCTGACTCATGCCAGTATCTGCTACATCTCATAGCACAACACAGGCAAAGGGAAAAGTAGGCCAGAGATTCTGACCTGGCACTCTTCCCTTTGCTCTCCCAAGTCTTGTCTAGGCCAACAGAATACACAGCAACTGGCTTTGCCCCAAGGATTTCAGCCTGCCAAAATACCTACATGGAGCATGTTCCCTAGATAGAGTTTATCCATGCATCCTCTCAGACACACCCCAGCATTCCCAGCAGAATCCATTAATCACCTCTCAGGCATGTAAAGTTTTTACTTTTCTTACTTTCTTGTTGACACCCTGCATTTCCCTGAGGAAAATGTACCCATGCTCCTCAAGCTGGCTCACCCAACAGTAAACAGAGGACACCTGATATAATTCTGATGAAGTCATCTGTCTGTTAACAGATCTTTTCTAGAAATTGCTCACCAGAAAAAAATCCCTTAAAAACTGAGGCAATCCTTCACTTTTCTAAGCAGGAAAGACGTAATTAAAATAAGCCAAATCCAACAACGACACAACCCATTAGTTTGTTATTTCCTAAAAAAAACCCAAATTGACAGCTTTACTGTACTAGTATAGTAGCTGCATTATATGGTATCACTTCTGTCATGATTGATCTTCCTTCAGGTTGGGTTTGGATAATTGAAAGCACAAATTTGCCTTTGCAAAAAAACTGGCAGACACAGTTTAAATATTTCTACAATAATATAATTTACAGTAAGATACAGTGCACTTGAAAATTGGTAAACAGTCTGAAAACAAAATATTTTAAGTATCTGTACCATGACTCTCTGTCTGAAGCCAAATGCTAATGTTGTCAGACATCACTGAGAGGTTGTCACGCTTGTCTGCTCTTGCCTTGTCATAGTATACCTTTTCATTCCTATAGATTTCTCCATTCCATTTGGTCATTAGAGAAAAAAATCAGGCTGGCAGCAGCTCCTCCAGCTGCCCAATGCCATACTTGAAAATTGCAAACACATTTGCATCATTTTTAGCTTTTTCTGGTCAGGAACATTCCAAAGAAAGACACTTTCAGGAGACAATGCTAATCAAAAAGAGCTGAAACATTTGATAAAAACAACAGTAAAGACAAAAGTTGGGAAAAACACCACCCAGGAGATTTCAGACAAACACTGACATATTTCTCATCAGACATCCCTGGAGTGCTCTAGAGCTTTGGCTTTCCAAATTCATAGACCTGGGACAACTCAGTCAGGGTATGCCCTGGGGTAGGGACCCTAGCTCTTCCATGGTCTCTCAGTAGAACAGGTACTTAGTAGTTTTGGGGTGATCTTCTATACCTAGTACTATGACAGTGGTTTTAATGTCCATTGCCCCTCAGCAGTGCTTTTAGACTAGAAGAATGCCCCCCCTGATGCCTAAAAGATAGAGTTCAGACCATGAAACAGCTGAGCTAGGCTAAGTTGTAGACCTGACCTCAGCTGAGTCTCATCCCACAGTACAAGATGCCGGTAAAAAACTCTGATTTCAAATTTCAAACTTCCCATGAATGGCGAACTCCAAGACCCAGCTAGCTGTTCTTACCATGCCCCACATATTTCCAGTGTTTTTTTCCTGGATAATTTTCCAGACAAGAAGTTGCAGAAACCCCTGAGAAATCTCAGCATTTATTACAACTAACTTCCTATTCTTAGCATGCATCCAGATTTCAATTCTTTAGCTCCTTTTGCATAGTTTTGGTATGTCCAGCTGTAAAATCTCTGTATTATGGTGAAAGAAGAGTTGAGATTAAAACCCAGAACATCAGTGAAACTGTAATTTTCTGGTTCTAGTGACTGATTACACCAGAACAGAATACTTCACTGGATGTATATGGCAAGAGAATCACTGAGTTTTTCTTCCATGTATGATTTTAGTTCTATATTTTTTCTTTCCCTTGATCTACAATGCTGCAATCAGCTAATATAAGATATTTCTTAAGTTGAGCCTGTGGTGGTAAGTGATGATGTATCCACTCAGTTCTCTACCTTCTATGTTCATTGACCTTTTTTACCAGGTTCAGCTGGCTAGAAGGTGACACAAAAATCAAAAAAGGAGAGTAGAACCAGAAGATGATGTTCACTATCCTAGGAGGTGGAATTTAGAGCACATCAACATAACCCTCCAAAAAGGAGGCATCCTGAGTGAACCTTACTCAGGTATCATTACCATACTAGTCAACATCACTGTGATATCCTTAGTCCATACCTCTCTGCCAGTTATGTAGAGGTATGCAAAGGATATGTCATAAGAACTATTTCATCCTCAAGAGCAGAATTTTAGGATACCATATTATAATTGCCCATACACTGGTTTGAAACTCAGCCACAGTGTAACTTCCCTTTCTGTGTGCTAGAACACAAAACACCTTCGTAATATTATTGTCCCTTATTTTATACCTGTATCTTTAATGCACACTTATATATGAACCCAGTTCCTATAGAGATCTAAATGTTTTACCGGAAGTTACATGTCTCAGTATGTCCTTTTGTATCCCTGACTACTTATAAACTTAATTCATACCATATCCTAAAGCTCCCATGGGGAAAACAAAGAATACCTAGTTCATTTTTTAACTGAATGTAAAACAGATCCATAAAATTCCAAGCTAACCACAAAACAAATTTAATGGTAATATAAAAAATGTTTGATTGCTTCACCTTGCCTTTAAGTCCATGTGTATGCTGAAGATGGATCATGCAAACAAGCAGACAGAAAGGTTTCAGATCAAATCCTACATAGTCTGCTCTTTCAGGCATAATTTCTTCAGCTATCCTGATGCTACTCTGAGTGTTTCTACAATTAAAAACAGTAGCATTCTTATTATACTCTTAGACAACATTGTTACCTACAGACAAACAAAACAATCTTGGATAAGGCTTTCGCTCTGAAACAATTAAAGTCACTTACTGTTAATTAAGGAAATCACCTGTATGGCTACAGCAGTGAGGCAAACATTTGGTTCCACTTCTAATAAAGCACTTTTTGTTTTCAGCCTCAAATCTAAATCCTCAGTCTATGGTATAATATTTTGTATATCCAAGCCTTCTGGGAAAAGGTTTTGAAACAGTAAAAATGCTCCTTTTTCCCTCTGCTCACAACAGGGACAGGCCATCTTTCTTTACCCGGTCATCTAAGTAATGCTGCTTCAATAGACTGAAGTACTTTTCCACATGACAAGCCTGCAATTTCTCCTCCCCTTTGAAATTAGTCACTAAATAACCTCCTTGGCATGTCACCCAGTCACAAACTGTGCAACACTATGTGATTCAATCACTCAACCAGTTTTTAATGTGTGCCTGTAAGATGTAAAGAAAGAGACTAACATTATGAAAAAAAGCATAAGAGAGACTCACAAAAGGGAAAGTCATAAATAAAACAGTGAGTAACCTCAGTTTAGGTAAGAGAATGCATTTCAAATGCAACAATATGAAACACACATACTAATTCTGCAATAGGTTAAGACCTCCAATTATTTAACAAACCAAGTACCTACATTTCTAGAAAAAGATATAAACCTTGGAAGTTTTTCATATACTCAGATTGGTAGTGACATCTGGTAGAAGAAAGCACAAGCCCCTCCCGTGGAGGAGGCTGTCTACTCATTAACCAGGCACCTGAGCTGCCTGGCTAACCTGAACTTTGGGGCCCCCATAAATCAATCTCATTGTTATCTCTGCAGCACACCACATAAGGCATTATGATTAGGTTGTTTTGGGTTTTTCTTTTTAAAGAAAAGGCACAATAGAGAAGGCAAATGTAAAAAAAATAAATTAGAACAAAAAGGATGCTTCCCTACCTTCCACCCCTTCACCCCAAAAGACCATCAGATATAGAAAACGTCTTCTTATTTATGGTCTAAAAGAGATGGCACTTAAATATCATAGAAAAATTTCATTACAGGAGCATTTCCCAGTCTGCAGTTATCTTCTCATTTAGGGGGTTGGTTTGGGGGTTTTTTTGCTTGTTTTTTTGTTTCGTATGCAACTAAATAATTGCCTAAAGCATCATGACAGGCATTCAAAAGAATCAAAATACATTGTAAGCACATGACCATGAGCTAATATCACTGTACAGAACAAGCCTTACTGAAGCAACATTTCAGTTTCACAGTACTGCTCTCAGTCTCTCAGCTATTAGTGAGGGAGGCATCATTCATTTCCGCTACAAAAGAGCAACCTGACACAAAGCATTTAAGTAACAGGACAAAGAGCAGAGCAGATCTGGGAGCCAAAACCAAAAATCCAGGTGTTTCTCCCTTTACTACACCCCGCCCAAGAGCTGAGAAGTCCTCCAGCTTTGTAGGAAGCTGGCATGTATTTCCATTTGTAATGTACGTTGTAAATTTGTATGCCATTATTGGTCTGACCAGAACTTCACAAAATTTATATGCAGTGTAATATAACAGTCTTTTTAGAAATGTAAAAAATATTAATTTTGTCTTAAATGTTTAATTTACAGTTTTACTGTAAAAGATTTAAAAATACTATTTTTATTAAATATTTGCACCAGAACTATAATAAAAATTATTATGACACAGAAAGGAAAAAAACCTATTTATTTTTGTTTCAAATTTAATTAGTCAAGGCTTGTTTCTTGCAGTATAAAGGTAAAACAGTATTTACCAGTGAAGCATCTGGTTTATATTTGGCGGGTTTAACTAACCAGTCAAGCATTCCCTTTTAATGAATGGATGTATACACTTGACCTAGTTAAAAAGCTGCTTAGGTCTGCTGACCAACCCAACTCAAAGATGATGAGAGTAAAAGATACAATCAAATTATCTAAGTACACTTCTAAGTCTTTTTCCAACAGTTGCAGAGTATATTCTTTCATCTGTGATTTTTCCTTACAGGCTAACAAACCTGCAGTGAGAAATCACATTATTATGCTAAAATTCAGGATAAAAAAGACCACTATATTTCACTGTAGTTTCTCTGCAATGAATTGCAAGCTGGCAGGATGCACATTTTCAGTAATTGGACTCTAGGATGATAAAGTATATCCCAGAACATCAGACATACTACATAACTAGTTCTCCCTACATCTGGCACTATATGCAAGTCTTCAAGTACGTCTGATGCATATGAAAAGTTTTTCATATGAGGAATTAATCTTCTTTTAATTTTAAAATACATCAGGCACAACTTCCTAAATATTGCACAGATATATCATAACCAAGGCTGTAACTTAATTGGGAGGTTCTAACAATACATACAAACCATTCAAGCATTACTTTCCATTTCAATTACTTTATCAGAGCCCTCAAGCCTTGTCCAACTGGCCATGTATTATCCCATTTTTACTTACTTGCCATATATTTGTTTACAATGCACTGTACGGAACAAGAGTTCCTTTTCAGTGTAACCCCCTGTATAAAAAAAGGGCATGCCCCTAAGAGGTACAACACCCTACACTTTACTGAGATCAAGCCTGGAAGTTTAGATTAGCTTATTACTTTAAGATCAATGTTAATGTCTGTGTTACTGACAGACCCAAGTTACTACTGAGCTACATCACCAGTCACCTTACTTTCTTCTACATTATTAACAATGTTGGCTCATTGGATCTTTCCATCAAGTTGCCCATCACATTAATTTATTTTCTGTTTGCTTCTCTCATTTTTAAGGGGAAAAAATGTTACAACATCAATAAAGCACAATTATAAAGCCAGAGAATAGTCTGAAGTCTACCAGGGGATACACATGTGGCATAGATGTAACTTATTGCTTGACTGCTGATCAAAGTTCTTTCTGTTCCTGATAACAGCTCCTTTGGTTCCTATTCCCTTAATAATACTTTCATGGATGGAAATAATCAAGCAGTTAATGCCTTGTATTGTTGTAAACAACCATTTCCTTATTTCCTTGACAGAAAACATGGAAGCACTTACAGGCTGGATTGCTTGTCACTAACCCAGGACTTAGTTTTGTTCTGCGCTCTCTAGAGTGAAACTTGTGAGGGAGTTAATGGGCTTTTGCTTAAATGCAACGAGTTAGTTCAGTCCAGCAGAATACAAATGGGAAGAAGGTTTGCTGATGATGGCTTTTACAGCTGTATTACAAAATAAGCAATATTTTCACCTGCTTTTTGGGGGATTTGGTTTGGAGTTTTAGGGAGTTGGTTTTTTGCCAACAAAGGTCTCATGCCATCTGACCAGTCCTATAGCCCACGTAGCTTCTAATTCTGATCCAAGAAACCAACAGTGACGGAGGACAAAGACTTGTATATGGAGTTGTCTGCAGGATCTCCTAAATCTGCAGGCTCTGACACGCAACGCTCTTCAAGGCAGCCGGAGAACCATCAGAATTTTTTTTCCCTTTGCTTAGGCAAGGACTGTGACAGAAACCTCTCAGTGTGGTTATCCACTTTCTGAAATGAAAGGAGAGGGATCAAGCCCTAGCTTTTCTCCCACACATTCAGCAGAGGAAGAAAAAAGTGGTCATATCCAGTCCTGACCTCAGACTCGTATGCTTCCCCATGGCATAAAGGGGGGAGTCAAATACAGACCCCAAAGTTTCTGTCCTTCACAAAGGCCCTGAGGCAACACACACCCTGGCACCCAGCCAGGCTGTGCTGGTACCACCCTACACTCCACGCTGCTCTCTGTGGCTCTGAATAACTCTTTCCCATTGGCCTCAACTTGCCCACATCAGCTCTCCAGCCCACTGCCCATATTTATACCTACAAGGATTTGTATGGTGTTTCCCTGAAGACTGAAAAATTCTACAGAAGCTCTTTGAATTTGAGAGGTCACGATAAACAAACAGGGAGGGAATAGAACAGTTCTGGCTGACTGACACATTCTGGATTTGAGACTATGTAAAGACTATAGTATCTTCTCCTGAACATATATATTGTTTGCTGTTCCCTCTGTTTATTGATTTCAAAGGCATGAACTGAAACAGACATGCCTTGGGGTAGACACAAGTACCATAAAGTTCTCTTACACTTATTCCAGACTCCCCAGTTCTTAAAAAAAATGCTAAAAAAAACCCAAAAAAGCCCTCCCACACCACAGATCACACAGCGACTTGCTAGAACAAACCACTGTCAAGGGGACAGGCAGCCCTACAGCTTGACTGCTGGCAACGAAGCACACTCAGTAGGACAGCTGGAGCTTTCAAGTGTGGAGCAACCTCTACACAAAGGCTTTGAACCAGCACACAAGTAAGCATCTGAGTTCCAAGAGAACAGTGTTTCATGGTAACATACAGATTGACATTACATGTAGATACATACATATGTATTCATTTTGCATACCAGTAGTACATTTTTGACCTATCTTTTGGTGATGGCAGATCACACAGAATCCCACACAGAATCACACAGAATCACACAGAATGTTAGGGGTTGAAAGGGACCTTGAAAGATCATCTAGTCCAACCTGCCTGCCAGAGCAGGATCCCCTAGAGTAGGTCACACAGGAATGCGTCCAGGCGGGTTTTGAATGTCTCCAGAGAAGGAGACTCCACAACCTCTCTGAGCAGCCTGTTCCAGTGTTCTGTCACCCTCACAGTGAAAAAGGTTTTCCTTATGTTTACGTGGAACCTCCTATGCTCCAGCTTGCAGCCGTTGCCACTTGTCCTATCATTGGACATCACTGAGAAGAGACTGACACTCACCGTTTACATATTTGTAAACATTAATGAGGTTGCCCCTCAGTCTCCTCTTCTCCAGGCTAAACAGACCCAGCTCCCTCAGCCTTTCCTCGTAAGGTTCCACTCCCTTAATCATCTTTGTGGCTCTGCGCTGGACTCTTTCAAGCAGTTCCCTGTCCTTCTTGAACTGTGGGGCCCAGAACTGGACACAATATTCCAGATGTGGCCTCACCAGGGTAGAGTAGAGGGGGAGGAGTACCTCTCTTGACCTACTAACCACACCCTTTCTAATACACCCCAGGATGCCATTGGCCTTCTTGGCCACAAGGGCACATTGCTGGCTCATGGTCATCCTTCTGTCCACCAGGACCCGAGGTCCCTTTACACTGCTCCCCAACCTATACTGGTACATGGAGTTGTTCTTTCCCAGACGCAAGACTCTACACTTGCCCTTGCTGTATTTCATGAAGTTTCTCCCTGCCTGACTGTCCAGCCTGTCTAGGTCTCGCTGAATGGCAGCACAACCCTCTGGTGTGTCAGCCACTCCTCCCAGTTTTGTGTCATCAGCAAACTTGCTGGCAGTGGTCTCTGTTCCCTCATCCAGGTTGTTGATGAATATAGTGAATAGTACTGGTTCCAGTACCGACCCCTGAGGGACTCCACTAGATACAGGCCTCCAACTAGACTCTGTCCCACTGACCACAAATCTCTGACTTCTTTCCTTCAACCAGTTCACAATCCACCTCACCACCCCGTCATCTATACCACACTTCCTCAGTTTAGCTGTGAGGATGTTGTGGGAGACAGTATCAAATGCTTTACTGAAATCAAGATAAACCACATCCACTGCTCCACCATCATCTATCCACATGGCTATGTCCCCATAATAGGCTATAAGATTGGTCAAACATGACTTCCCCTTGGTAAAACCACATTGACTGCTCTTAATGACCCCCCCATCCTTGATATGCCTAGAGACAGCACCAAGGATAAGTTGTTCCATCACCTTTCCAGGGATGGAGGTGAGGCTGACCAGTTTATAGTTACCCAGGTCCTCCTTCTTGCCCTTTTTGAAGACTGGAGTGACATTTGCTTTCCTCCAGTCCTCAGGGACCTTCCTGTTCCCCACGACTTACCAAAGATGATGGAGAGTGGCCTAGCAATGACCTCCGCCAGCTTCCTCAGCACCCGCAGGTGCATCCCATCAGGACCCATGGATTTATGGATGTCCAGATTGCTTAACTGATCTCTAACCCAGTCCTCATCAACCAAGGCTAACTCCTCCTTTATCCTGACTTCCTCTGGGGCCTCAGGGGTCTGTGGCTCCTGAGGACAGTCTCCAGCAGTAAAGACAGAGACAAAGAAGGCATTCAGTAACTCCGCCCTCTTTGTATCCTCTCTCACCAGGGCACCCACCTCATTCAGCTCTGGGCCTATATTGCCTCTAGCGTTAGTTTTATCTGCAATGTATTTGAAGAAGCCCTGTCTTGTCCTTGGCCTGTCTTGCAAGGTTTAATTCCAAGGAGGCCTTAGCTTTCCTAGCTGCCTCCCTACATCCTCTGACAACAGTCCTATATTCCTCCCAAGTGGCCAGCCCCTCTTTCCATGATCTGTAAACTCTCTTCTTCCACCTGAGTTTGCCCAGCAGTTCCCTCTTTAACCATGCAGGTCTCCTGGTTCCCATTCCTGATTTCTTACCTGTTGGGATGCTGTGATCTTGAGCTTGGAAGCAGTCAACATAATCAGGAATTTTAGATTTTTAGGGATTTAAAATATTAAAGGCAAGTGAGTGCACGTGGGAAATCCTGTGCTGGAAACTCTCTGAGCCTCTCAAAATTTATTTTAAGTTTACTAGAGCAAATATAGCCAACTCTCACTGGAGTCGCATGAAGAAGGTTCTGCAAAACTGAACTATTACGTCAGGTCTGCAGTCTGTCTCTCTACCCTGTAATTTAAACCTCATGTTTCCCTTGCATTTCTGTACTGATTTAAACAAAGACATTTTCCTAGCTATAGCAAAGTATCACAGTGTGTATAGCAAACATATATGCATTAAGCACCTTTCAACAGTTAAGACAGCACTATTAGCTGCTCTGTATTGAGGATTTGCCTCGCCTCATGTTGCATTACAAGACAGTCATCCAGGCCCCTCCAAGGTCAGCTCATTCCCTCTATAGCTGGGTGGGACAAGCTGCCCTTGGCATTCCCAGCCTCTTGCCACTGACTGCAGTGTGCAGCAATTTCTACTCTAAGCTTATAAGGATTAGACTTTTTTCCTAATCCTCTGTAGTGAGCCTGCCCATGTCTTTTCCTTTAGCTCACTCTCTGGTCTGTTTTTCATCCTATTTTTTTCAATTTTTTTTTTCTTTATAAGTCAAGCTTAGCTACTATAACTAGAAGGGATAGTGGCAGCTTCATTCCAGCTGCTGCTTGCTAGTCCATGCAATGGACTTTGCTGTGGTCCACTGTGGTGGATCCAACCTTGCCTGTGGTTCCTCTCTGGCTGAGCGAAGAATTAAGGGTGTCTGGCCTGAAGCTAATAATACACATTATTTATTTATCAACAGACCAATAAAGGAACACCTCCACTTTTCATTCTCCTCTTCCTTTGTCCTACCATTAGCATGTTTACTTATGCCCAGACTTATTAAAGCTTAAATGTAGAGGACTGAGTTAGTAGCCTGAAATTTTCATGCTTAGGCCATATGTAACACAGAAATATTAATAAAAATATCAAGAGTCACATGCTGCAAATATGTAACTCATGACTTGGGCTTAATGATCTTAAAGGTCTTTTCCAACATAAATGATTCTATGATTCTATGATACTGGGAAGAGATAGAGTAGGTAAAGAAGAATTATATGGGAAGGTAACAGGGAATTCTGAGTGCAAACCTATAGAAGAGGCAAAAAAACAAAACAGAGAGGGAATGAGACAGGGTGAAGGACACTAATAGGAGTTTGTGAAGGAGGCTGGAGATGAAAGAGGGTAATATTGGAGATGGAGTGCTGAGAACTAAACAGGGAAACAAGAAAGGGATAATAAAGAACAAAAAAGCAAAAATAGGAGACTTAAGCCAGGAGGTGAGAAATTGATGAGAAAAAGAGGATTTAAAGAAACTATAGCAAATTAAGGGAATTAAACAAAAAATTCAATAAAAGAATGAGAAAATAGAATGAGAGTGGAAAAATAAAAACTAATGCAAATTTTCTTCAAGGCTTGAAGATTTTGCATTAGTTCTTTTAATTACAATGCTGTAGCCTAGCACAGCAGGCATGGGAGGGAGAAGGAGAGAGGAAGAAAGGAAGGGGAAGAGGGAAGAGAAAGAATAAAACACATCCATCATAAACTTCTTTAGTTTGGGTTGGTATTTTGAGGTTCTGTGGGTTTTTTGGCAGGGGTGGTCAGAACATGAAGGTGGTTTTTAGGAAAAAAGTGAGCAGAGCACTTCAGGTAAATAGCAGCTGGAGTGACCCATGAATGCTTGAGGACACAGGCAAAGAAGCTATGACCATCGCCTGCCTTTGCAATCCACTCTTCTATTCAAAGGAAAGACATTTGAAATGCACTTTAAGGCTTTTGACATCTAGCACTTACTTCAGCCATTCTGATTGAAGAGGTAGTTAAGGTTCAAAACAGCCGCATCTTCAGACATTGCAGAAAATAACAGCTCTCTACAAGTCAGGCCTTAGTGCAGCATCTCTGAGACTCGACCTGCAGTGGGACTAAGTGCTGAGAGATAACGTTGGGGCGGCTGTTGCCCATTGTACACATCTGGTCATTAGTGGGGGACAATGGAAATTCTGGTTTGATGAAATCACCAACCACCAAGCTGTGACAAGTGTGTGTGTGCATGCACATGTGCATGCAGCCCTCCTCAAAAAACTTTTTCCCATAGCAATCCCATTGTGTTATCAACCCCTTGACCGCACTGACTTATGACTCCAAGCACATCCACACTCTTTGGCCATCACAATGTCCAATGGCCCTTCCCATTCCTAGTTTAAGACCACCTTTTTTTTCAGGTGTAAAATAAGAATTCAACAGAAAGACAAGGGGAAATAAAAATTACACTTCTTCTCATAAAATGTTGAGCTTACTATGAGAATCAGCTTAAATCTAGCTAGAGGAGCAGGCTCTATATTTGGACTAGCCTGGTTACACCTGTACTGAACCTGTTGACACTCCCTAGTTGACATTGTCACAGATCAGTTGTCAATGAGACACTGGGTGAACTCTGCTTGGAAGGGAAAGAAGCACAAGGCCAGGTAGAGTCTGACTCAGGGAAGTCCCATGAGGGCTTCCAGTCTAGCCACACTTTAGGCAAGCTGAGCAAAATGATGCATGAGATGTGGCACATCTTGCATTGCCCTGAAATCACAGTGCCTCTGTGTGGAGGTTTATTCCCCAAGCAGCATTTCATTATTAGAGCTGTCTCCCTGCTACCAGTTCACATTGCTTTATTCCTGATTGGCAAGGCAAACATCCACATCAGTGAACAGGCACTCATTTCTTATTTGTAAGTGTATTTAATTTCCTAGAAACAAATGTGAGAGTTGAAAAAATTCTTAAAATTATCCAGTTAAGCAGAGAGAAGTTAATAAATCTCTCATACTTGATTTTCCTATGCTTCCTTAGTGTACTTCCCAGAATGAATAGTGTGGTGAGTACACTAAGAAACCTCTTGGCATTTCAGCCAAGATTTTTCAGGGTGTTATCACAATGACAAAAATATAAACACATTGAAACATAACACATTTCAATCCTAAAAAGGTCAGATTAACATAATTACATCACTGGTTTGCCAATATCCACATTTATCTCATCAGTATAGCATGGCCCACCCATCCCATAAGCTATTAGACTGTTTGGACTGAACATATAAAAGCTGTTACTAACTTTTTTTTTAAGTTAAGATTATGACACCCCTCATAACTAGGGCCACACTCAAACCAACTGTTTGCTTCTTTTGCTTTTCCACAGCTGCTTTTTAGGTAGAATTTTCTGAGAACAAATAGGAGTCATGTAATTCATGAAGATGCAGCAAGCATTTCCTTTCCCCTCCCCATTCTCCTTGAAGAGACCAGGCACATCATGTACAGAACATAGACAGCCACCACCAACATAGGGAGCCAAACCCTTCAGACCAGTCTCAATTGCAGCATTTCCTCAGGGCACCACTGAACTGATGGGGTCATCCCTTTTTTTTTCCAAAAAAGGAATAGTTTCAAACATGTACAGTTCTGGTACAGATCAGCATTTTTATTTGGTTTAAATATGCTGTAGATCAGATTTCTGGTCTTTAAAAAAAGAAATACTGTTAGTAACTACAGTCATAAATCAAAATAAATGCATGGCTTTCTGACTCGCTGTACTAAGGACTCAGCTTTTATTTTTGTTCCATATTTGTATCTCTTCTGACTGCACTGAAGCCAAATAAACCTGAACAAGTTGATATGGTTAAATGAACACAAAGGAAAGCATAATCTTTGGTATCACCTGGCAGTACTAAACCACTGAGTCAAAAATACAATTTCTATTATAGATATTTGGGATACGTAAGGACATAAATAAGATAAAAATGGTATAATACGGAGCTGATACTCAAAAGACCTGAGCATGTTTACACCTGAAGCCAGCTGTTCCTTCCAACATAAGGACATGGCAAATCAGAAGTAGTAAGTTGCTGTGTTGAGTTTTGGAGTCAGCACTGTTGGAAGGACAATGGTCACAGAAGCCTTCTATAAATTGGATTTTGCAATGTCAGTGTCTAAGCTGCCCTGCATCTCATAGCCATAAGGCCCAGCAGTATTTGCAGTTGTAAAAAAAATCTTTTGCAATGTTAGAAATGCTATCAGTGCCTCAATTAAGAGTCTTATATCACAAGCTTCTTCCTGTACTGTTTCAGCCCTACATTTTCTTTTCATTTTACTTCTATCAAAACCAAACAAACAAAAACCCCCCAACAATTTGGTCAGCGTGGCTGAAGTAAACAGCCTACTTTATGCTAATGACAAGCTATCTATAGTAAATATAAAGTGACTGAGGGACTAGCCCTTTACCCAACATACCCTTTTGGTCTTTTCACATAGTCACACGGAGTTCTAATTTGCAATAATGTAAGAAAGGCATACATTCATACAAAAATAATTTCAGCATCACATCATTTCTCATGGAGTCCTGTTGACTGCTACTATTTGCAACTGTTTTGGTTTTGCCAGCTGAGGCTTTTTTTAACCCCAGATCTTAACATGTATCCAAGAAAAGATATTTTTACTGCTCATATTTTCAGAAGTCTGATTAATTTTCCAGAGCCCTTATTAGAAAAATTACAATCCAACACGGAGAAGAATGTGACACCAGGTACTGGTAAACTACTCTTTGTTAAAAGGAAGATAGGGACAGAATTAATTCTCTTTAGTATTCAATAGGCTTATCTAGAGACGGGTAACTAATAATATACTGAAACGGAAATAATATAGTCAGTGGAAGGCAAAGAATTTGGATCATGATCATGAAGTATCACATCTTAGATTAGTGAAAAGCTTATTGGGAGAGCTATGGTCCTGACTGACAAGCAGGTTTGAAGAAGGAAAAAACATTGCTTCTAACTTTACTTGGGTTCTGGAAACTGTGGTACCAAAATATCCACCTACACAAAGTGATGTTTAACCCCTGTTCAAGTAACAGTTCATTCAGAAAGCTAACTAGAAGTCATAAAGCTTGGTTGGACTTTGGCTTACGGGACTCCAGCAGTTCAGATAAGCTACCTGATTTACAAAGGAGGTAGAGGAGGATGCCCCCTCCTAATGAGGGAGGTCACAGCCATGGGCACTTTTATAATTTGTCAATGTGTTTAGGGAGCTCTGGCAACATCTGACTTAGCCAGCTACTTAGGAGTTTCAAGTAAACAGCCAAATTAATGCAAATTGTTCTATTAAATGCAGGAGCAGTGGAGGGGAAAAAAAAAAAAAAAAAGAAAAATAGTAAAGCATCTAAACAATTGGAACAAGGAAACATTATGTAAAAGTAGGTGGAGTAAGAATAAAACCAGAATCTAGTAGACCATAAAACTGGACCCAATCCTTATGTTTTTATTCAGGGCAAGCTCCCACTGAAGGCAGTGAAAGCTGTGCCTGAGACCCTCAGACTTACGTGAGAGATAAGATTTCTAAACTTAATGAAGGGCTGAAAAGACCTTCACACATGACAGATCATATGTTGTCATTAAGTAACTTCATCAGCTCCGGGGCAAGCTCTAAGCAAACCTCAACATGAAAGGCAGGCTAGCTTGAATACAGGCCTGTTAGTGGGAAATAAAGACCTCTCCCTCTAAATATTCCACTAAAACAACTGTATTGTGGTTGAAAGTTGATCTGTTTCCTCAGACGAAACTCTATGGGAGTTCCCAGGTAACTGGTTTGTGATATCTACCATATGACACTCCTCTTAGACTAACTGGAAGATTACTACATGGGTGCGGCAAGCTCATGTTCCTTGAACACGACACTTTCTTTCAACTGCCAGCTTGATATAAAGTTAAAATCCATCCTTGTTCTTCGAAATGTTTAAAAAAGATATCTTTAAAAATGTTGGTATAGTAATAGGATCTACATGGCTGTACTCCTAACACATGGTGTTTGTGAAAGAAATATGACACACCAAAGCACATAGCCATTGTATTAAAAAAGCCATAATGCAGTATCCATCCAGCTGTAAGGCAGGACCTGTATCTTTAAACAGACTGAATTTTTGCCATATAACATTTGAGATTTACATATTATGTGTAGCTAAAATAATAAAAAAATATTTTTCCTTAAAATTCTGTCTACTTTTCCACTAACTTCAGCTTTAAACAGCAGTAGGTATTGTATATCAAAGGACATATGAATAAAAGAGAACAGGTACATTTACAGTCTTTCATCAGAGTCTGATTTGATACAGCTACTTCCTCCTGTCTGCTGCTCTGTAGTTGCATAAATAATTGGCAACTACTGACAACCCATTCAAAGCAAAAAGTAGTAAAATTCATTTCAGTAAAAAAAATAATTCAGAACTTCAAGAAACTTCTTTTATATATTTTGTTCAAATCTCAGCAAGATTCATAATTGCAAATTTGAAAATAAATGTTTATGTTTAATATATAGGTTTGAAACTAGACATGAAATCTGAGAGCAGAGTTTGTTGATATAGAAAGCAATTACACGTTTATTTTCTCCTATGGCTCGTGCAAGAAGAAACAGTTTTCATTGTTCTGATTTAAATTCTCAGTTAAGCTGAAAAATATCTTTTTTGTTTGGAAAAAAAAAAAAAAAGAAGAAAACAAATGGAGTGAGATACCTTTCATTATTTATAAGCATCATCTTACCTTACATCTCTCGGTGAGTTCTAGATGACTTTGGCAGGTATTTTAATTCAGAATTCATTTCAGCAACACATGCCATTACATCTTCTTTTTAAAAGAAACCCCTTTTTCCCTTTTCCTCAGACAAAGTATGTGGGCTAAAAGAGCTGCAGCATCTCTGTTCAAGAGATTTCATGGACACTCAGAGACTTTCTTTCTACTGTATGAAAGTTAAATCTGAGTAAGGAAGGCATTTTTCCTGTCCCGGAAATCAGTATAACTAAAACCAATGCTGAGCTAATGAGAAATGTTTCTTCCATGTGTTCTGTTTGGCAGACACTGCAAGTCATATCAAGGAAACACGTGATGTTTATAAATACAATATGGCTCATGTTGTCATAACCTCTCAATGACAAAAAGAGCATTAGAAAAAGCAGTCAGCAAAACAGCAGGAAAGATGAGATTTGTATAATTTGGAAGGTCTCTATCAGATAATAGAGGTATTAGCGTTTGCTTGTTCTTTTTTCTTTTTCTTCCCAAAAGAAAACAAAGTTTTATAGTAATAGGATCAGTAAGGCAAACACATGGCAACTTACATAAATGCTGTCCTGTAGGCATTCTAGTACTAAAATGCATTCACCTAATTTATTGTTTGAATTCTTTTCCAATAAATACTTCTCTTCTAAATACCTCTACATAGTTAAAGGAGCTGTTTTGTTGTTGTTGGGTCTTTTTAGCTGTAGTATGCAATGAACAAATGTAATTTTGGCTGTATTTGCAGCTTTTATATTTATTGATGTTAAGATCCAATGAAAATAAGTTAAAAATCTTGAAGAAGCTAGATGTATGTTTACAGGCACCTTGAGAACACAGAAGGATAATCCTGCTTTTATTATCTCTCTCTCTCTCCTGCAAACCAGAACTGAATTTCAGGCTCCTTGGATGTGTAAAATTCTTGGGGAGTTGTTTGGGAGTTTTTAGCACTTGTAGGGTTTTTTTAAGTTCACAAATTGCATCTAACTCTCTAGAGTTAAAATGTTAGCAACCTGCTAGCCAGTCACTTCCAGGGGAAAAACGAAAAGTTGCTGTTGCTCAATTTCGTTAATAAAAGCTCTTCAGCACAACAGTTTACCCAACTTATCAAATGACTGTCTCATTTTACTGTATAACTCATTTTAACTCATCCCCTCTCACCTTGGCAGCTCAAATCCCCATTGCTGCCAGGAACATCATCACCTTTTTATCTTTCTTACTCCCAGAAAATGTGGAGTTTTCAGGCACACCCTGCTCCCCCGACTTGCTCTAATTATTATTTCTTGGAGCAACAGTCTCTAAAAAAAAATTCAAGGAAGTTTACCTCGATACAACAGCAGCCACAACAATCATTCTTTGGATATTTTGGCTGTCCCCACCCATCAAAGGTCTCGGATAAAATGCTGACCTGCAAAGGTCTTATGCAGGTCAGGGAATTAAGCAAAAAAATGGCAGGTCTTGGACATTTTAAAACAAAGTGTAACCCACGGACTTTAGGGCAGGTGGTTGGGAAGAAAAAGACTGCCAAGCAAAATAGCCACCGGTTTGTTATAATTTCCCTCCTGATTCTCAAAATTAGCAGTCAGATGAAGCCCAAAACAAACCACTGCCTATACCAACATTATTAGTATCCAACTGTGCCAGCAGAAATGCAGAGAAGTTGCAATGACAGAAGGGGGAGATCATAATTTAGGATTCTTCACCTTTTAGGCACTCTGTAAAAGAAGGGTGTAGGAAGTGAGGGCAGAAAATATGCTGTGCACATTCGATGGGGAAGCACACCAGGGGCCCAAAGCAACAGCCCAGGATAAAGGGAGCTGTGACACTTCTGAAGAAATTCAATTCATTCAGCAACATATGAAAATTCACTGCCAGTTCTTTAGTGTCACCTACTGATGTTCAATCTATGCAACATCACTGAATGTGAGAAAAGAGGCAACCTGGACCCTACACCTAGTAATTCTGAGATAGTCTCTTCCCCTTCGAATCTATGCAAATCACAAACATTAATTCTAACAGCACAGACCAGCATGGCTGTGTACTTGCATTTGTACTGGAATCCAAATCAATGCCAGAGAGAATAAAGAGATCATCTAAACATTCGGACATGAGACAGTATTTTGTTAGAAGGAAGTATTGTTGCACAGAGCTAGAAAGTGCCAATAGATGTTACTCGCTTAGGCAAAGGAATAAATGAATGAAATGCAGCATATGTGAAGATACAGAGAACAGCTGCTACAGATTTTCAGTGTACATTTTGGGAAATTAATAATAAAAAAGGGAAGACCACAAACACAAATACTCGATGAGATGGCACTATGTGGCTACCTCTTGGATGAATAGCATTCAACATGGCAGACCTGTCAAACAAACAGTGTTCCTCAAGATGCAAACTGCCACAGCACAGTATCAGTAAAATCCCTTTTCTCAAACACAAACCATTCAGAAAAATGCACTGAACAGAAGGAAGTCCAGGAAAATTAGAATTAATGAACGTGAACATTCTTCTTGCACATTTTGAGTCTTCTTGTCCATATGGATAATACTAAATACTTCAAGTGTTACTGCAAATTCTTATACAGGTCTCACATCTGTTTGGCAGTAAAAACAGGTGTCCAAGCTGGCATCTAACATTATTTTTGGAGACTATTTTGGGTCTGTTACATGGAAATGATTATAAATCACATGAATAAAAGCCTGAACATCATCAAACCCAGGGATAAAGGTTCCAAAGGGACAAGAAGGCAAACAGTAGAAAAATCTGTAAAGGCAAAACTTCCCCAAACCTCAAAAAAATCCAAAACTTTAATTCACATATGGCAGGAGACCCAACCACACTCTCAGTACCACCATGGAAAAAATGTACTTAAAATGGCTAATTCATTATATTCTAAATACTGCTCCTTCAAACAGTCTGACAATAAGCTGCTTTTGAGTAGGTTTTTTTAAAGTTAACCATGATGTAGAGCCCAGTGTTAACAAGAGTTACTCCCTGCTTCCCACTGTAGTGAATTTACTGCTCATATATCACATGAAATTGAAGAACACCAATTTACCCAATGCAAAGCTGCACAAACACAAAAGGAGGGATGAGAAGCAAAGGTTTTTCCAGTCTTTTAGGTACCACGCAATGCCAGTACACAACATGTACATTTTTCTCACTTAGTCCCCCTGCATTTTCACCCCCTGTAATCTGGTTTATTAAGGGAAGAGGGGTAGGTAATCCATCTGTTATTGGTGGTTGTCTCCCCTGACCTAATAACTTGTGGATCTGCAGAAAAATGTCAAGTACATTTAACCAAAGGGTACAAACCATTAGACTACCACGTCCCTTCAAATGTTGCCAAATTAGAGATTTGCAAGAAGATCCTACAGTACATTTCTGCCAAAAAAAGGGAAAAAATGCAGTGTGTGCTCTAGCTTTTTAGACTCCGGAGGGTGAGATTCAAAGAGAGGGTTACAATCCTCTACTTTGGGAAAAGCCTCAGTATATGAGTGTTGCTTCACAAGGAAGAACCCAACCAGAAGTCACACATCCTTAGACAAACATGTTTCATTATTTCCAGAGCTCAAGAAATCACTTATTTCCATGTTCATAACTTTGAAGTGCAGAAGTTCACATAGATCAAAGGGAAGACTTTTTTCACGTTTCTCGACAAAGAACATCCTGGATCTGACTTCACCTCTCAAACAAGAAAGGCAAGAAATTTGCCAATGCAAAGGAAAAGCCAAAAGAGAAAATGGCTGTTCTGTTGGATGTACAGAATTTTGAAATGGTGTAAGTGGCATTTCAGCAGAGCAAAATAGATTATTCTACCATGAAACCACCACTTCTGCAAAGGTCACCACTGTGTCACAATTATTTTTGAGTTATAGCCAAAGAGAGATAACCCAGCCATAATTGGAGGATGTCAAGAGTGCATATCTGTTGTAAACACAGTATTTTAAAATAAGCAATACAAATTATTACAGTTTTTGCATAGAAGCAGCACCTGTTTTCAAAACAACTCTGATAGGCAGTAAATACCTGGAAGAGGGACAAAGAAGTAATCTTTACTTTTGAATACATGTTGCTAACACAGTAGTTAACAGGATCTGAAAACAGGTCTACAGCACACAAAGCCACAGTAGATACATTCAGCATCTACTGCACATGGAACAAGAACAATACAGCTTAACTTTATAAAGTCACAGTGAAATTACACAAGTTAATGTCATACTGCACAATTATAGTATGTCATGCATTCGAATATGAATGAGATGTATTGGATACATCCAGTTACTGCTACAGGAATATCACCTAAAGAAGACACAAAAAAGGACCTTAAAGAGGACACAAAAAACTATCACATCAGGCCTTTGAAGTGCATCTATTTGCTCTCTCATGTTGTCTGTGCAGCAGTGTGAATAATCAAGTAATTAGATTTCTGACCTATCAAAAGGACCATTTTATAATTGAAGTACATAAATGAGACGCGGTTGAGAATAGTGCCTGTAACTAAACTATCGCAATCTTTCTGAAATAATGAGGCCCTAAACTGTTGAAACAGCAGTAATGCTTACATAAAATATTAATAATAAAGCAGTGAGACATGCTCAGAATTGATAAAGAAATCAAGAAGCAAATATACAATTAAGGAAATCACTTAACCAGAAATTTTTTCTGCAGTTGAATCAGCTTTGGAGCACACAGAAAGGCCACAAAGCAGGTAGGACAGTAGTATCATTCCCTTCTGGCCCCACTGAGCTCATTTGGTTGTATCATTTCCTGAGGACAGACCTAGGACAGCTAAAGAGGAGATGAGGTTGTGTAATCTCACCACCACCCCCCCTGCTGCAACATTAGCTGTGGGTAACGCGGTGGAAGAGGTGCCACACAGCTGCATCTCCTGCTCTCTCGGCATCAAGGTGGGAGATAACAGTCCAGCAACAGGTAGAGAAAATGACAGAGAGAAACTTAGTATCTTTCAAATGCCTACTCTATGTTTTCCAATACATACTGTTCACTTGAAAATGCAAGTATACTAGTCCTTGCTCAGCACAGGTAGAAAATTTTAGAAAAAAGACAAAACCATTTACACCACAATGGGTATTTATCAGAATTTCCTATTTGAAATAGTAATTTACAAAGTGTTCCAATATACTTCAAGCTAGTTACATCTGCTCAGCCACTTCAGCTCACTCACCTGTTCGTGCTGAAGCCTTGCTGGAGTGAAATAACATCATGCTATACTTAGCTGTAAAGGGTTTGGAAACAAGAAATAAGAAGCTGCATGGACTCTGAGCAATGTCTGTGTCCCAAAATAAGTAATTAAAGGTTATGTTTTGATTCAGATGCTTTAATACTAGTAAACCAGAACAAAAGAACAGTAAATGCTCAGGGCAAGTATTTGGAAAAAGCAAAGCAGTTACTAAACATTACAGTAAGCATGATCAATTCCCTCTTCTGTATACCTGTTGTACATATATCCTCAATTTTATGAATTGCTGGGTACACATTATAGTTATTAATTTAAACATCTAACATAAAAGCTGGAGGAAAGAGGAGTATAAATGCAGCACTAGTACTTACCCTTATATCTCCATTTACAGCTCTGGAAGTGTGGTTAAATGCATGTGCAGGATCTTTGTTGTAAACTTTAAGGAAAGATCGGTCTTGAATATTCCTGAAATCAAAAGAATAAGTAACGATAACAGATGAAAGTAGTTTTATTTACTTTCCTGAAAGTTTAAAGTAACGGACAAACATGGTAGGTCTGCAGCCGACCTATAAGAAACACCTAAATGCCATAACTTAGACACACACAAATAAAAGCCTACTTTGATTCTTTTTCCCATGGGAAGTATCATTCTTTTGCTACAACTCCACACCCATAAAAATTAGATAGTGTTAAGTTTCTTTCAAGATCCTGCCATAGACTGAAAACACTTTGAAGACAATAGAGCTTCAAAATTTACACAGCACTCAAATGGGTTTAGTTAATATTTACATGTTTTATTGTGTAGTCAACCCACGTGAATTTTTGCTATTCTAAGAAGGAAGAATATCAAAAGAAAAGAAGACTTTCTAACTACAATTATTCTTGAGGCAATTCTAATTACTGGTTTGTTCACAAACCAGAAAAAAATCTACAAAAGCGAAAAATTCAGTAGCAGACAAGTCCTTCCTCTAAACTTTATCTATAACAAAGATGAGTTTTTAAGGGAAAAAATAGGAATTATGAAAACAAATAAACAAGCAAAAGTTCTGATGAAAGCTACCACAGAAATGGTTTAGATGGAAAGCCCTAAGAGAATAATTTTGTTTAAATAGGACCCAACACTTTGCCACAGATCAGTTAATTTTTCAACTACTACATTTAAGAAAGAGTTGGATGACAGTAGTTTTCTATTTTGTTTCAAAACCTACCTTCCAATAATTTATGGCTTAGATGCACTGAGTTCTGTTGATTTCTTGCTCACATTTAATCTGTTGCAAAGCTTTCAATCTACACTCACTCACAGCCTTTCAAAGCTGTGATTCCTCTGATTTCTCACTAGTGATCTCTAGAGAATTTACTTACACATGTGACTGGATTCCTTTCCTCCAGGTGCAGCTACAAGCCTAGTGAACTGATCTTAATCAACAGGATTATCATTTAAAAATGAAGGAAAGGATTCTTGGGCAGGTCCAATTTCTTTCTTACAATGTCATATTACAAGCAGTGATTGCTTTGAATAGGTAGCTAGTCAGAACTTGTGCTCCTGTTGTAGATGTCAAGTAGTTATTAAAGAAGCCGCACAGCTTAAGAGACAGATCAGTGCCTTCTGTTTAAGAACTGTAGGGCTGATGAGATGTTTAGTATTTGAATGTTTACTCTTAGACTGCAGAGGAAGATAGCTACCGTGCGGCAAGTTCCAGTTCTTCAATTATTTATGGTAACATAAACTGTTTTCCATCTTGCAAACATGACCCTTTCACTTCGAGACTTGCATTGGGAGTCTTAGTTATCATTTTCTGCCTCAGACTTGGAAATACGTTATTTTCGATACAAAGTAAGCTCTCTCATCTTCAGTTCAAGAAACAGTGTATTATTCATTTAAATAAATTTTATCTGTTGTCTTTTCTGTCTGATAGCTATGAGATGGTACCTCAACTAACTGGAGTTTGTTTTAAAAGCATTCTCCGTAAATATTGCGTGTAGTAACATGACACTTTAAAGTAAAACATTGCTGCAAGGCAAAGCACCAAAATACTAGGCGTTTGATCTCTGAAGTGAATTCTGTTTCACCTCACGTTGCTATTCTAAGATAAACATTACTGATAACAGGTATATATTACTGTACTTTTATTATTACTATTACTTGCATTACTGTAGCTCCCAGATGCCCTTGGCATGTTCAAAGGCCTCATTGATCTGTGTGTGCTGTATAAACAAACACCCCAGGAATACAACCTCTTCACCATCTTGCAAAGTGAATAGAAGACACAAAAGGCAACAAGACAGCTACAGAAAGATAAGGGAACAAAAAGAAATGAGAAGACCATAGTCTCTCTGGCCAGATGAGCAATAAACACATCCTGGGACCACGGGCATGCTCCGAGTAGGCAGTGCAACAGGGAGAGTGGGAAGGAGACCAACACAGTGGCTTTGTGGATGTTTGCAGAGGATGCTTTCCAAGCGCATTAGAGGACTGCCCGAGACTGAAGCATGAAGGCACTTGCTTGAAAATTGAACACATGTAGAATAAAAGTTGGCATTATTCACCAAGTGGAAGCAGATGGCACTTGGTACTGAACAAGAAATGGAAAGTAGTGTTGAAGTGGGATTGGAGGAGCCCTCATAATTAAGACAAGTAGTTTATATTTAATGAGATGGAAAAGATACAGCCAGAGGACAAATGAAACAAATGCATGTGAAACAGTCTGCTTGTCAAACTAGGAGAATTATCTTTGTTGCTTCATTTGAATGGGTAAGAGCAAACAAGATTACCTGTGTCAACTGCTGAGAAAAGACCATTACAGCAGTTGCTATTAAAAAGTTGATGAATTAGCTGAGTGCTTTTTCACTACGTGATGGGAAAGGAAAGGCTGCAGCATAGGGATGTTATGTAGAAAAAAATCTGAAATTTACACTGAATGTTGAGCCCTGAACCACTTTAAGAAAAAGAGCAGGTTATGGGCTTAAGTAGAATGATAGTGCTTTGTCCCTGCTGATTTAAAAAAAAAAAAAAAAAATTGAAAAAGGGAAGGAATGTGATGGTTTCATGAAGGGGAACATGAGTTAGGCTGAAACTAATGGTCCTTGAGTCTATTTGAAAAGAGAAGATCAATATTTTAGTTTGAATGGAAGAGGTAGGACTCATGTCATCTACCTGCAAACATTCACAGGTAAGACATCTACAGCTAGGTTCTCTGGCATGTACAATTTATCAGACAAAAGTATAGGATTAATCACAACCAGCTGAAAATGTGGTTGCAAAAATCTCCATTTGGTCAGAAGAATCCCATCCTAAAGGAGACACACAAGTAAATAGGAGAGTTACCCAGGCAGTTGATGATTCATCTAATCCACAGGGATAAGATGATGGAGACAAGGAAAATAAAGGAGGACAAAGCCCTGAAAAAAACACAACAGAAAATCAATGTTTGAGAAGAGGACCTCTCAAATGATACCAAATGAAAGGGGAAGAGAGAGGACAAAATTGGGAAAGAAGAGCCATTGAAAAAAAGGGAGATCAAAGTTTAAAAGAAAACATCAGAAGTACGTGAGAGATCTGAGAGAAAAAGGGTGTTCACAAAAGCTGACCATTTGGTGACTTTAGCAATTGCAATGGAACAGTAGGGAACAACAGACAAGCTCGAATTAGAAGAATAAAAACCCAGACAGGTTGGAAATGGGTCTAGGACAGAAGTAGAATAAAACTCTAGCCCACAGCTGCAGTGACTGCTCAGTGCAGGAGAGAAAGGTGATGGGGTGGGAAGTGGAAATGTGTGCTGTGTTCAGGGTCAGTTTTGTTGGGAGCCACAGAAACATGTTTTCAATGTACGAAAAATAGGCACTTTAATAGAGTAGTAAGTTAGTAAGAAGACAAAACAAGGGATTCGAGGCACAGAGGAACATAAGACAGCCTCGAAGGGAGGTAGAGAGCTTAAAGAGTTGACTGTAACACCTGTGTTTAAGACAAGGAATAAAGAAGATAATTGGAGGTAGACATGCCAAGCAAGGGAGATAAAAAAGGTATTTCATTTCATCTGTTCTCTGAGGGGAGACACTGGCAAGATATTGTGAAAAGTAAGGAACAGAAATGGAGAAATTGTGGTGGAAATTACTCAAAGGTGGTGAAAATGCAGTGGTAATGCATGCTTTGGACTCCATGAAGCTGGAATTGCTGAAGTTTCCTTAGTGAGAAGGGTGGCAGAACTGAAGGAGGGAATTCTGTCATGGTGGAAGTCAGCTGGGTCGTGGGATTTCCTCTAGAAACAATGTGCAATACAGGCATAGGAAGAGAGGAAGAAGATGTTGGGATTGAGCCAGGCCTGAGGTTGGCAGAGTGACACCTGCAAAGGGAGCATGGGAAAAAAGGTGGAGTGGTATTAAGATAATTAACAACCACATTCTCGGGGGCAGGGAGGAGATGAAGTCATAAACTGTTAGTCTGAAACTGAAGAGAAGATGGAGGGATAAAGTGAGAGAGAAGGAGCCAATGGGCCACATGATGGTTGATAAATAATGCACTTGGCAACAGCAATGTAGTAACTCCATCTTGATCTAACCAGCTGATCCGATCTTGTGAATAGACTGCTTTATGTGTAAGAAACTTGACTACATGATGAATGATGATGATGCAAAAATCAGATGGGTCCTAACACAGGCATTACAGTGGCCAAACAAGGGTGTGGAAGTCTGCAAAGCAAGGAAGATAAAAAAACAGAAGATGCTGTTAAATCCAAGATGCTGGTTAATGACAAGATAGACAGCCCGAGGAGAACAAGACAGAGGTGAGAAAATGGAGTGTGGTGCTATTCAAAGACTAAGAAGAGGAATGGGGGAATTGGAAGTGGCAAGGCTAGAACAGCTCCAGCTTGCTCTTCTAACTTCAACATGATACGGAGAAGCACCTGAGCCACAGGATCTCAAGAAGAAACAAGGCAGCAGAGGACAGTGCACTTTTCTTATTTTCACATAACTTCGCTGCACTAATGGCAGACTGGCAGAGAGGAAATGCCTTTTTTGCTTTCTCCTTCATCTTCTTATGCTCCACTGTCCATTGTTTTCATCATGCAACTTCTTATGAAAAGGATGGCACAGAGGCCCACCATATTTCCTCACACAGTTTTACAGTGTAACATGTTTGAGATGTGCCTGAGAGCTTAGTTGCTGCAAGATTTCGGATTTTCTAGGGACCTTGAGATCCTGGTTCTTCTGGCTCAAAGCGCACAGACATCAGGACTGAAGGAACATGGTTAATTAAGCAGCTGCAGTCCCAAAAAATAAAGGATAGAAAGGTGCACCCAGATGTTAGTCAGATAATTTACTGACCACGCTCTGCATTAGTGAAGGGATGTGACTGCATCAGTTGCTGCATCCTGACATAAAACGGGAAGGTTGTGGGGTCACCAGTGCCACGGATCCTTGGCAGTGTTAGATGATGCATAATTGGCCCTGTTCTGAGGACATTGGTGACATTCATATTTGTAACTTCAGGCTCACAAGGATCAGGCGTTGTGCTACCACCAAGAAAAAGAAACATGGTTTGTTTTTTTTCTGTAAATGTTTATTTTGTGTTTTGTAGTTTAAATATTTATGTCTCAGGTAAAATTCAATAAAATATTAAATATGTGAACCTGCATGTATTTAATGAGTATTTGAGCAAGGTGCACCATTTATCAAGGGCTTGTGCAACAGATACTGCACCTACAGCTGAAGGCAGTGTCAGACAGACCTCCCATATTACTCAGATACCACTGAACATGCCTTTATGGGTCAGGCCACTGTCAGATACTTATCAACTCCACTCCCTTCTATTCTGTACGTGCACTACAAAAAAGCCCACCCAAAACCCAACAGCTGTAATTCCATGTTTACTTACCTCACATCGCACAACTCATAGTATATGTTTCTGCTCTCATCCTTGATGTAAATGGCCACACTGGGTGATTCCAGCATTTTCATTGTCAGCTGCTGGGGGAAGGCACTTACAAAAAGGGCACGAATTGTGTCTGTGCTTGTGATTTCATTTGGCATCCTCAACTGCTTTGTTTCGTCTCCATACTGAAGATATAAAACACCTAAAAGTAAAATATAATAGCAAGTTACATATTCTTAAACGCACAGTAATGATCTGGGCTTCAAAGTCCATGTGGAACACAGATCAAGTTAATAAAGAGAAGAGAAGAGAAAAATCAACCCACACTCCTTACTTGTAAAGCAACATTTTCCTTTCCAACACACTATGGAAATAGAGCACAGAACAGTGATATGGTTGTGCCTTGATAAATATGCTTGCCCCAGTAGTGCACTTTGCTGAGAAGCCTATTACTGTTCTTCAGTTAGATGAATCAGAAGTTTTCCTTAGGAAGGCTAGTTTGTTTTGAAAATCCCAAACACATCAAGTCCTCTCTGCAGCAGAAGCTATCGCTAAATCACAAGGTACTTTGTTTTAAAGCAGCTGAGGAAGAACTTCATCCTTTTATAAGCCCCAGTTTACCTTAAACATAGATTTTGCATTTTAGCCTCACACTTATCCAACAAAACCCCCCAAAAACAAATACGCAACAAGAGCAATTTTGGATCCTTTCAGTTTCACAGCACTGTTAATAGTCATCCTTAGCACTCGGGGAGGAACGTGAGTAATCTTAGCTGCTAAAGAGTGTGGTCTCACCAGTGCTGAGTAGAGGAGGAGGATCACCACCCTTGACCTGCTGGCAATAATTTGGCTGCCATGTCTTCACATCTAACAATAACTGACAGAGGTAGGCTAGAACTAGGCAGAGTATGTTGCACAAACTGAATTTACCACAGCAATTGCAGTGTAGATGCACTGTATGTTTTCCTCTCATGGCCAATACAAACAGGAGGGTTGGGAACACGAGGCTCTCAAGGCAGTTAGCATCAGTCATCAGCAAATCTCAGCAAATCACAAAACCTAGATGGTAGATCAGTGCTTCTCCCTTGAAAGTCATCACCAATAGGATGGGCAGTTTATGGTGCTGAGATACAAACACTGAGGAAAAGCAATGGGAAAAGCTAAGGTCCTAGAATAAAAAGGCATTTAATGAAAAGAAAAGAAGACATTTTAATCTAAAATGAGCCCTCTTTCCCCTTAGTCTTTAATTTTTTTGTCCCTATGTTGTCCACAATTGCTACAGAGGAATGAACACCTAGATAATCAGATGTTTTTACAATCAGTGGGTAGATAATTGTGCTTACACTTAGAGAAGATGTTAATTTTTCTGAATACTAAACAGACTACTCAACATTACCTAACCATTATTTAATATTAGGCTGTTTTTATAAAATGGAGCTGTTAACATAATTTTCCTACTATCATCAAGAGGTGATACTTTTTCTTTCATTAAGATTGCAATCAGATTCTTTATGAATCCTACTACAAACTTCCACTTTCTTTTGGCTGAAAAAATTGTTCCAGACCAAAAAGTAACTAGTTTTCTTTCTTAAGACTTTTACTTTTAATGCCAGTTTTTAATGAGTTATTAAACTATTTTTCTCTTTTTTCAACAATTTGAGACATAATTTATTTCTTTATGTTCTGGGTAAAATTGGCCTTTTAGGGCTCACTCAAACATTCTATGCAGCTAAACATTCTTTAGAATTCAGAAACTAACTATATTTGTAAAAAATCAAGCACACATGTTTTTAATGATTGTATTTATTTCACTGTTCCAAGACGTACAAAAAAAAATTCATTTTTTGATGGTAGCTTTCAGTTGTTAGGAAGAACATAAGGAACCGTCTACATTTTTGGCTTTTTAAACTTTCTCCGATTAAATTGCAAAAAAAGATTTTTTGGCTAAAAATACAGACTTCGCATATCAGCTTCGCAGTTGTGTGTGGCTCTATTTTCTGTCCAGTTTAAAAGTTAGTGCAGAGTGAAGAAATTGCTGGTTTTGCATTTCAGGCCACTAAAAACATGCTGAATATTGAGCTACTGAAAGAAACCATTAACACAAAATAAATGCTGGGGTTGAAAAATCTTCCCTATATACAAGTCTAAATCATTTCAGAACAGTCTTGACTCTGCCTGTCCTCCAATACTCCCAAAAAACGTTGATCCAAAACAAAATTACAGTTGTCTTCGGGTCTTGCATTTTCAAAGTAAATATGCATGTTATCCAACAAGATCATGCCTTAAAATAGAGTTTTAACATACAACTCAGAGAAATGTTTTGGCCACAATCTCACTGTAGGGGGAAAAGACATTTTCAAAGGCACAATAAATTCTTTTTTCCTTGCTTTCCCTTAAATCATATGCCATTAAAAAAAAAATACTGCCTTTTCTCTTGAGTTGTCTGATCTGTTTCATGATATAGCAACGCTTTCGGGCATTTTCTGTTTGACAAAACTAACTGTTCACAGCTAAAAATCCCTTTTCAGCATGACAGAATAGAGAGACTCAAAATCCATTGCTTTAAGTCATTGACGTTATTCTTCTCCCACACATTGATCAGCTGAAGCTCTGAACACCAGTAACACCCAAAGGCCCAACTTCACAGAAGCTGCTGGAGCTCTGAACTTTGTTTTACTTTTGGCTAAAAAATTACTCCCACGGAGAATTAGAGCAAGAAAAACAGAATATAACTCAGACATTACTTTTGTTAGGGCACAGCACATATGCCAGCAAAGCTGCTGGAAAGAAAGTTAAATGCAATGGATGTTAATGTCTCTGTGCACCCCAAAGTTCCTCTTGCACTTAGCTTCTGTTACAATGGATTTACCTGAAACATGAAGATTTTTATAAAACAAAACAAACAGGACTGTGAAATGCTCTTCTACTCTAGAAACACACGTATAAAAATCAGGATGAATGAGAAAAGTGCACCATGCAACTGTTTTGAAAGTGGAAGACAGACAACACTGTGGCTGCCACTTCTAGATGCTCCCAGATACTCCCAGCCCAGGGCTTCCCTACAGCTACAACGCAAACTGTGATGTTCAGCTTTCCCCTTCGTCATGCTGGTGTACTTAGTTTCAGTAATACCTCTGGAATTTCTGATCATTCTTCACTCTATGGGCAACAGGCCACGGCATTAAACACCGGCCATAGCAGAAAACATTTGCGTGTAAGCCAGGCCTTAGAAACTTAAACCTTTTTACAAATTGCTTCACAACATTCCTGTCAACCTAAAAGTATGTTTTATAGTAGGGGAAATTAAACACCCAAGAGGTGAAAGGACATGTTCAAAGACAGGTTTACAAGTGTAAAACCCAGATCTGATGATGATCATGCGCACACACCACATGATCACCCTTTATTTCCCTGCATACAGGGCTCTTTCAAAATCAAAAGACTTTCTGCTCCCCCCTGACCAAGGGTCAGTGACAGAAAGACTTGCAAAATATTTTGCCATTTCTTTCAGTGATGGTCTACACGAAACACAACACAGTGAAGGAGGCGCTGTCATCATGATCTACGTGGGCTGTGCATTCAAGCTGAACCCACCAGCACTGGGGTTTAGAGGACACCCCCGCTGCGGCTGCAGCTCACGCAGACCCACCAGATGCACAGCAAGATGCTCAGCTCAGATACTGCCACTGGGCTGTAACACCCACTTGGCAGCTGAGGACATGCCCATACAGCATAATGGTGAACCACACTGAACTCAGGGGGCTAGGCTGGCTTTAGAGCTAGGAGCTGCACAACCACAACAGCCAGCACTTACCCACACCAGCAAGATCATCATTCCTAGGTTCTAACTGGTTTACTCCTTATGGCAAAAGCTCATGTGCAGGCAGCATGGCACCACCCAGTTCACATCTCTCAGCACCTCCATTTAATACACGGTGCTGACCTAATCCTGACTAAGCACCATGTTATTGTGGTTATATTGCTAACAATTATCTCAGTGCTGAGCAGCTTAGATGCTTAGAAGAGCTTTAATCACAACTCACTTTTACTTTCAGAACAGGAATTACCCTTACAGATTGGTTATTTAAGAGAGAAAAACAAGAAGCACATGACAGTAAATTAGATAAACTGACAAAGAAAGCTGTATCTTAAGGTATGAAATATGGAGTATATGGTGAGGAAAAACAGTGAGAATTGCCAGAAATCAAGCTGAGCTAAATTTTGTAAAGTAAATTAAGTAACAATGCTGAGTTAGAGGTTGGTAAAGTTGTCATTAGATTTGTTTCAATCTTTACCTAAACATCAGCTGACCATATCTGTTTGAGGTTATGGACAGACTTTGTCTTTTCATGCTGGTTTAGCTTGATCTTCCACTCTATGTCCATTGAGTCACCAGCTCTGTCTGCACTTTACCTCACACTGAAGTCAGCAGCAATGCCAACAAGCAACAGTGAGAAAATCTACCCCTGTTTCTTCATCATATTTATGACAAATCATTAGTTAAGACTAGCATCAGTTTTAAAAACTAAGGATAACTTAAAAAATCTTAATGACAGCTATTTTTGTTGGGATGCTTCTGGATAATCCAGAAGCAATCACAATAGAAACTTTCAAGCATTTCCTCAAAATGCAGTTCACCATTTAATTTCTTCTTAAACCAAAACCTCAAGATCCTTTCAGTGTTTCTTTCAATTTTGTTTGACAAAATTGTAATATTGTTCCAGTACTTCAAGGATGGCTACTAAGAAGATGGAGACTCCCTATTTACAAGGAGTCACATGGAAAAGACAAGGGGTAATGGGCACAAGTTGCTCCTGAGGAGATTCCAATTGGACACAAGAAGTAAATTTTTCACCATGAGGACAATCAAACATTGCCATAGTCTCCCAAGGGAAGTGGTAGATGTCCCCACATTGGACAGTTTTAAGTCTCAGCTTGACAGGGTGCTGAGCCACCTCATACAAACTATAGTATTACCTAGAAAGGTTGGACCAGATGATCCTTGAGGTCCCTTCCAACTGGCATTCTATGATTCTATGAATATATAAGACTGTAAGGGTAGCATAGACCCATATTGTTCTCCACCTCCGTCCTCCACCCTCCTTATCCCAGCTACCACATAAAAAGAAGTAACACAGAGCTGGTGTCCTCATCACCAAATTCTGCAAAAGTTATGCAGACACAAGTTTATTACAGTAACAACTCTTGCAGTTTGGAAGAAATTCCTCAATATGCAGTTCTTACTTTCCACATCCTCAAGACTTGACTCTCCAATTTCACCAGGCACATTTTCAACTAGTCTGATGTCATTGCCATGATCCTTGTGGCATTTCTAGCCTGAAACTCTCATACTGGCTTTCACTAGCTACTCCCTGCTCATAATCTGTCCTCCACACTAGGAAAACGCATATTAATATCCTTAGCTGTCTTTAAGTACTAAGAGAACAAAAAAGTAGATATTTTAATGAAATAAAACCAATGATTTATTTTTATATAATTTTCTTCCAGAATAGCCTGAAGAGTTTTGCGCAAGGTATTAAGCTGTTTGATAACAATTTAATAAAAACAGGAACTGTTTAATTCAGTCCAGTACTACTTCTTACTGCTATTTCATCCTTTTCTGCTACTTACAGTGACTTGATGTAATTCTGCAATAGATTTGTTACCTAATGAAAAAACACATGGAAAACTCAGTGATCACATAAAACTTGTACCAAAGTGTTATGAGAAATAAAGATTCTTAACTGTCACTCAAATACTAGCACTTTTCTACAAATGGATGCAT
The DNA here is from genome assembly GCA_020745705.1 of Hemiprocne comata. Taxonomy (NCBI): domain Eukaryota; kingdom Metazoa; phylum Chordata; class Aves; order Apodiformes; family Apodidae; genus Hemiprocne; species Hemiprocne comata. The sequence goes on from CM036587.1 coordinate 19,200,088, forward strand.
TTAGTTGGCTAAGAAGAAAAAGCAAAAAACAAACAGAAAACAGACGACTTTTTTTTAAGCTAAGGAAAAACTGCTATTTGTCCTACGTGATTGCAGATAAAATCTGTGAAGTAGCCTCTTGCCAAAAGACAACTCTGCCTGTATACCTATGTCAGCAAGTCCACCGAGTGTGGACAGTTACTTCTATCATCTAGTTAGTCTGAGGGAACATCTCAGTTTAATCCAGTTCCCCCAGTGGAAAACAATGTTACGGCAGGATGACTCTTGCACAATAACAGCATCTATACCCTTGCTCTTGCCAGGATACCCCAACTGACCAGCAAGATGACTTCTTCATATCCCTAACTGACAAAACAAAGCCAGTAAACTTGGAAGAACACAAAAATTTCTATTATATTTAATGAAAAAATATTTTAAAATGACAACTGAACTACTCAGTGAGGTGAACTAGAAATTTCATGTGTACCAGAGCTGTTTTTCAGAAGGTCCATATGCTGTATTCACAGTCACCAATTCAGCATAGTAAATTCAGAGCACCACACAGGCTAAGGCCATGCCTGTGCAGGCTCTTGCAGCTGCACTACTTTTGGCCACCAAATGCTGAGCCTCTGAGCTCTGAAGGTCACAACAGTAAGCTGTGGCCCAGCCAAAGGGACCAGCCTGACCAGTACAATTTCAGAGGATGCGTCTGCCAAAGACTGCATAGACATGTTAAGCATTTATGGACACTGTAAGCAAGTATTTTACAGAGGGGCATTTTTGTTAGTAACTTTTAAAGGGGCAAGAGCAAAAAAGACAAGAGAACAGAACTTAAATCTCTTGGAATATCTGTTCTTCCTCTTGAATAAACACAAAGAGAGAGAGAGAGATTCTATCCAATTGGATTTCCTTCCTATATATATCAGCTGCATCAAACACACATTACTTGAGTGGTGACTGTTTTTAAAAACCCTGGTTTTACTAGTAACCCATGTAGAAGTGATGTGTTCAAGAGCAGAACGAGACCATTTTAATACTCCATAGCCACAGAGCATTGAAGTCACATAGACCATGCATGACTTCTTGCTTTGCTCCATCTACCAAATTACTGTATGAGTTCTCTTCAATACTTCTGAAGATATTTCATTCTAGAGTTCAATACTGTCAGTACCAAGTTAGGGGTTGAGCCATCGTCACATAAGAGTACAGCTGGTTACAGCATCACACCAGAAATCCACCCGAGTGAGCTCTAGCAAGCAGCTTGACTTTTTGTTAAGTCATTAAGGCCCACATTAAATAGCATCTTGGATCAGTGACCTAAGTTAGCATGGTTAAGGAGAAGAATGCCAAGAGGCCATTTGCTGGGCTTACTTGAGTTTGTCATTATCTCTTTTGTACTCTGTAGCCAAGACTGGACATAATACTCCACGTGCAACCTCACAAATGCTGCAAAGAGGGAGATAAAATTTCCCTCAACCCACTGGCTAATTTTTTCCTAAAGCCAGCAATGCAGTTTTCACTGCTTCAAGGACACATTGCTAACACATAGTCACCTTGTTGTCAGACTCTAAGCCTTTCCTGCAAAGCTGCTCCCAAGCCAGTGTGTCCCTGCCCACATTGTCACAAAAGGCTATTCTGTCCCTGCTGAAACACTGCATTTGTCTCTGTGGAGATTCATGAAGTTCTGGTACCCGTTCCTCTGGTTCACTGGGGTCCCAATGAGTGGCCAGATGACCTTTCAGCATATTAAAAGCTTTCCCAAACATGTCAGACTTGACCTTGCTGATGGTTCATTCCATCCTATCCCAAAAGCCAGGTTGTTGATGTTAAAAAGTTCTGGTCCCAGAGTCCAGCCCTGAGGAAAACCACTGAAAACCAGCTGCCAGTTAGACTTTAAAGCTTTAAGGCCTACTTGCCCTGAAGGCCACCCATATCTCCCCTGTGAGGTGACAAGGAGGCTATGAGGGACATATGAAAGGCCTTGTTAAAGCCAAGATAAACAACATCCACTGCTCTCACCTTATGCCCACAGATGCTCTATCGAACACAGAAGGTAATTGGGTAGAAGTAATGGTAAATAGTGCCTCTCTTTCATGAAATAGTTGAGTAGTTAAAAATTTACCGAGAAGTGTTCTCATCTTGAGAGTTGTGCAGACCATTGCCCCTAGTGTCCCAAGAGAGAACCCCAATCAGCAGGCTATCAACAAGCCTCTGATGCAGTGATTATCCTCTTATCCTGTTTAAACCAGGCTACTCTAATAGCCAAAAATGCAAAAGAGCACTAGAGAGACCAAGAGACAGCCTTTATGATACCACAGAGATGACACTATTTCCCTTTGAGAACAGAAACCTGAACTCAGACCCAGCAGAGCAACCATACTTTAGAATCACAACCTAAATATATAAACAGTATCGGGAACAAATTACTAAATCCAAGAGCTGTCCTCATTCAGGGACTTGCTGTCAGCACTGGCAGCAAATCCTAAATAGACTGTGCTGAGGAACAGGCTAGTACTATGCTTCTCTGGCGAAAATCTTGCACTTCTTGCAATGCATGGAATTGCAATACACATTTTCTTCGGATGCCCACATGCAAATGGAAGGTTCTGCTGTTTGTGTGACACTGTATTAGAGGTAGACTTACAAATATTACCTAACGTGAAAATTAGATCAAATTTGTCCCAACTGGATAGCTCCTGTGCTAGATATGACCTCTGAGACAGTTCCACCTGGCCTCCCACCTTTCCCCTGAAGGGTAGTTTGGCCTGTATAAGCTATTCCAGCTGCCAAATCTCTCTTTCAGCAGACACCAAATGCTGAAAGCCCAAATTGCTGCTGCTAAATCAGAATAAGAGGTGGTGGTAGAGCAGGACAAAGACATAGCATCTTGTGTGCAGGCATGATTTGGGGTAAAGAAGAAAGTCACTGCCACCTCAACACAGCTTTATTCAGTTTATCAGTTTGGACCCTAATTACCTCTCCCTTTATCTTCACTTTTCATTCTGGTTTATTCATGTTGCAAGGTCCTGCAATAGGAGTATTTTCTCACTATGTACATTATCCAACATGGTGAGGTCCCATTTTTAGTTGATGTACTTTAGTATTACTGCAGTGAAAAACAATAATAAATACTGCATTTAAAAACATTTCACAGATATGGCAGTGACAGATACAGACTTGCATAGCTGATGATTTTATTTAGCACACTGCACATCTACTCCAATATCACTGCAATGAATTTACTGGATCCATGCTGACACAGCCTGTTGCAATGGAGACAAATTCAGCTCCCGTGTGACACAGCATCTAAAATACACAGCTTATCAGCTTTGTAGTGCATGCCAGACAGACTGTGCTTCTGTTGAGACAGTATGTCCTAAATAGGATCTTGCTTCTTGGGATAATTTTTTTTTCAGGAATTTTCAAGTGTCTTTCACACAAGACATTCTTCCTGTATAGGAAGAAGAATCTGTGAAGTAAACAATAATTGAGAGCACAAGGGCCAGTCTGCAAAGACCCATAATTCACTCTTCCATGTAGCTGTCTTTCACAAATCATGTAAGGACAAAAAATGAAACAGAAAAAACTCTCAGCACTATGATATGTTGACATGATTGTTTACCTTCTTTTGCTCTTTTGATGCAAAATATTTCAGGTAAGAAATGTGGGGGTTTTTTTCTTTCCAAGTTCAAAAATTCAGCTCTAATTTGAAGAAATGTGAAAAAAGATAAAGTCCAGAAAAGCTGGACAGGAAAACTTTTGTTACCTTATAATATTATAATTTCCTAGGGTCTGTGTTTCAATGCAATAATTTAAACTAGTTGTTTCTGGCTGTTTTTCCTATAGACCTGCCAGCCCACATTAATGTATCTGACCATGACAGGAAATATTTACATGACCTTTTTGCATGTTGGCTGCTTTGCATACACTGTAAAGAGACAAGATGAGGAAAATTTCTTTAAGATGACTGAATACATTAAAGCTATATTCAGCCTTGACTTGAAATGCGGTTCCCAGGGAGTTCCTCTCCCATGAATTGAAGTGAAGATCCTGCTGATTTCATTAGGTTTGAATCATGCCCTAAGGACTCCGAGAGGGCAGTGCCACTGCTAACAAATCACAGGCTTCTCTTCTAAAATCTATGGCCATTCACACATTTTCTGCCTGACTTAACATGCCTATTTTAATTTCTAGCTTGTAAATACTAAATAACAATTAATTGCAAACAATGTATGTCTACCTTTAATATTTATATTTTTCTGTTGAAATTTTACAGTACATTGTATGCACACCTATAGAGAGTTATTTCTACCATCAAGTGACAGCAACCAAGTCACTGCCTCTCCCTCTGCAAAAGTTTCCCTATGTATAAAATGGTAACTATGGTCCTGACTCTCTTTTTAACATGCTCTGAGAAAAACCTGCAAGAAATGCTTCAAAAGATCCAGGTGTTACTATTATAATCAGTAACAGCATTTGCATAGAAAGTAGCAACTAATAAATCAGACACTGAAATCTATGCCTGCTTAAATTTGGGGCTGGGTGGCTAACAAATAATATTCAGAAAATTCCATTATTGTTTATGATCCTCTCCTAATCCTTAATCAATCCTTAAGAGTTTGCGTAATTTTACTCTTCTGAGTAATCCCTCTGAAGACAAATGAAATGCAAATGTTGGCAGGATCAGACATTTCTGCAGAGCCTTTTCCATGCTACCTAATTTCAGGCACAGCATTGCCAGTGAGGAGCCCAGTCATCCTCTGGTCCTTATTCATCTGGACTGGAGTGGCCAGATGCCCTCCCTGGTCAGCACACCCATGAGCCATGAAGCCCTATAGTCCTCAGTGACTTCTCAAACACAAATCCTTTCCCATTTATGGAAAATCCTCCTAATACCATATTCTTCCTTAATCCCACCTTGCATGTACAACCTGATCCTGCGATAGCTCCTACAGCTGTTCCTGCAACCTGAGACTGTAACCACACCCTACCCTTCACCTCAACCACCCCAACTGCTCGGCCACCGCAGAGGACGCCAGTGCCTGCCCTTACAAAGGATCAGGCCCATCGTTTATATAGATGTGCCTCAAGAGAAACTACAAGTGAAAATACTTGTCAGTCTTCATCTGGTTGCAGAGGTAGCAGAGCAGCGACAGCAGGGAGCCGCAGCGCGGGCACACGCTGACTGCTGGCGTGACCGCGCTGGGCGCTTGTCAGGTTCTGCTTCCTCCAGGCAAATTGCAAGTGAAGTTTGTTGAAAGCTTTTGAGCACTTTCCAGGTTTCAGCTGATTCTCGCTCTGACAGTTTTGCTAGATAATTTTTTTCCCACAGTTATCATCCTGGAAAAACTCCCAGCTTTCAAATAGATAATTTAAAATACATTTCATTTTCTCTTGCACAGTGAATTAATTTATTTTAATATCTCACTTTGTCTCCAGGCTGCAGATTGATGAGACAACTGCTGATCTCTGATGGACCTCTTAGCCAAGAAAGACCTTTGTTTCGAAAGCTGTGGTTGAAATTTTAAATGGGCCCACAGGTGGAATATTGTTTTCTGGGTCAACTCCACATGGCATGTGATGGCTTTGCATGTCAGAATACCATGTCCTATTAGATTAGTCCTGACCAACAAACCCATGATTTTGGGGTAGCCAAAATGCATTGCTGCTATTCTTTTTCAGGCTCCATGTTAATTCAGACCACAATTTTAAACAAACTGACCCATATGTAGTTAATGAAATAGGAACCTATAGAAGAATTAAAATTTCAAAAAGAAAACAGGCTTTTAAAACAATGCCACTGAGATGTCAAATGTAAAATTAATAAAAACTCGAAAAAATTGGTAATTTTCCTCACTGAAATTATGATGGTTGAGGATAAAAACACAATTTGTATTTAAATTAGATTCAATTTAAAAAAATTAATAGATATGGAAAGGGAGATTTTGATACACAGCTTGTTTAAAATCGTGTGAACAGGAATATTTTCATAACACTTTTAAAACTGAAGTTATAAACAGTTTCCTTTTTTTTAAAAATAAACATTCCCCTTGTACGGTCAGAAGTAAAACCAATCCTAACAGAGCCAAACTCTGTAAGGAGTCTCAAAATTAAAATTTCACAACATTACTTATGGTGGTGACACTGGCAAAAAAGACTGAAAAATAAATTATTATAAAAGAAATGCATTGAAGAATGACGATCTAAAATTGAACTATTTTCAAATCATTTTTAGACTACCTTTTAAAACAAACTAATTGCTATTAATAGTTCCTGGAACAACTTGAAAATTACTCATTGTAGGGTGGTGACAATATCTTACCTCTTATTTGGCTAGTATGATGATCTCTTAAGCTACACACACAGCTGTGACTCCTTTTGCAATTCAAGTGTGAAAATACTTATTTTGCTCCAGTTTCCAATCTAAAAACTCTAAACTCAAAAGCTTTGTATTACATGGCTTCCCTTTCCCCTCCCACGTTTTCCCTGTTCACATTGGCATAAGCCAAGGTCTTGTCTCTAGTACATGAAAGACAGGCTGAGATAGGGTGCCTTGCACGGTCTGAAATCCTGGCCATTAAATAAAATGGTACAATTTAATGTGACCGTCCTCCATTAGGCCATGGACAACACATTTCAGCACATGCAACAGATGCTAAAAAAAATGGTTTAAGAGTGGCCTACTCAAGAGTGAACTGCTGCAGCTCCAGTCCTTGCATCTCAGCAAAGATACTATTGAACTGGAAAACGTACAAAGAAGTGCAACAATGATAATCAAGCATCCATTATGGTTTCTGGGTGAGGAACAAGTGATGAGCTGAGGGAAATGACAGGCCTACAAAATCAGAGATGGCACAGGGGGAAGCAGATAGCGATCTAATGTTTGCTGTCACTTCCAACACAAGGACATGGGGGCATGACATTAATTTAGAGTAGATAAACAAATACAAAACAAAGCAAGAGAAAAGAGATGGTTGGGCAGTAAACCAACAAAACTTGCTGCCAAAGTCAAAGCTGCACTGTTGCTGATGCGAAAAATTTACATGGGTTCAAAGGCAGACTGAACAAATACCTGGTGGAAACCCTCTCCTGAGGGTTATTATACAGGTAGAAACCATAACCACAAAATCCCTAAGCTAAAGATACCTTGAGGGTCGGAGAGTACTCAGGGGAAGGATCATACAGACACACACTTACCTTGTTCTTACTCTTGCCTAGACTAGTTGCCTGTGGCCCCTCTTGAGGACAAAACACAGGGCCAGGTGGATTCTTGGTCTAACCCAGTATGGCCCTTCCTATAACTTACCAGATTCATTTGTAGTGATAAGCACTTAAGTTTTTTTTCCAGAAACAGAGCTGTTGTATTTTTTTCAGGTGTACACTCTGACAAAGAGAAAGCTGTTTCTAGCTCAACTTTTGGGAGAGAAAATATGGCACAAACACTGCTGCATAGCAGGCCACCTACTTTAATGCCAACAAAAAGCTTCTTGAAAGCTGTTTATCAATTCTCAGCTCACATTTGAAACAGAAGTTCAGAGATTATACCCTACATGGCCTGGGGTAATTGCTGAGTGCCAGCTAAAACCCTCGTGGTGAGGCTGGACTGTGAGTCACACAGGGACCTGCAAAGGCCCAATGCACTTGAAATCACATTCAGGCAAATACGTGTTTTCCAGAAAATGTCAGGGTGAAGCAAGCCATTCTGAGGACACGCTAGCCAGGAGTGACATATAAGCAGAGTTGTATTCTCTGTGTGTATAGTAAACATACATGTGCTACAACCTTGCTCTTGAAAACAACTCTAAACCAAAAAGTCTTGTTCCAGTTGGAGTCTTCAAAATTTCACCCCAAAGGGCCTGACACATTTGGTGGCCCAGTGGGTTTTTGGGAGGGTGGCAGTGCTGCTTTGTGAGCTGACATGGGCAGGGATCAGCCCCTTGTCTCCAGCCCCACTGCTCTGTACTTGTCAGCTCTGGGGCTGGCAGACAACCTGTTCCAGCCCTGTTTTCTTCTAATTTGTTGTGTTTGTCAGACATCATAATATTCTTGACAGAAACTGTCTTAGATTGTTGAAGAATGAGTAAACCAACACGACAAGCTTGATTTACAGCCCAGCATTTGCTTTATGTCACTCTATATGGTGCAAGATGAGTCTACAGGAAAGCAGCATTTCAGTTTATTACCTCTGAGCCAACACCTCGCTTCCTCAGCAATCCCCATGTGAGTTAATGCCACCTCCTCACAGCAGCTTAACTGCCCTCTGGTGTTCTCCCTCAAAAAAACAAGCTTTACTTTTACCATCCATCAGCTGAGAGCAGAGTCACATAGACAAAATCCACTCTCCTAAAAGGAGCTCTGGTTCACAGCTGGGCTTAATTCAACCCTGAGATACGGGAAGAACTCGGGAAGCAGAGCAGTCCACCTGCACTAACATATCACTCGTGTCACCAGGCAGATGGAAGGGCACTGCCCCAAAGTAAAGGGCATCTCTGTCAGCATATCCATTAAAATCCTCTGCCTGCAAAGCTTACCACCACGGAAATACCAAGGCTTTTCACTAAGAGCTGGATCTGTTTGGCAATAATATCTCTAGGTTCCTTCTAACAAGGTCAGACTTTGAAGAGATGACCTCTTTGAAGAGAGGAACTCTTGTGTCTCCTGTCTGAAAATGAGGGTGCAATCTTGTATTAAGTTCACTGCTACACAGTGGCAAAAAAGTATTTGCAATATTGGGTTTTAACTGCTATTCAGCATTTCATGTCAGGGTCTGCATCTTTCTCCTTGTCTACCATGTTCCCACCACACTTCCAGATTTTAGGAAAAAAATAACATAATTTCCCCATGTTACCCAGGACACCACACTGAGCTCATTGCCAAAGAACAACCTGAGATTAAAAATAATGTGCTACCAAAAGCTTTACTTTTTTAACCCCAAACTATTTTAAAACTATTTTAAATGCACAGAGGCTAAGAGCAGAGAGAAGGACTGAAGCAGGGTCTTACCCAGCGATCTTTCCTTCGTTTGGTTTGCCGATCGCACCACGGGAAGGCTTGCTCGTGTGCGGCTGCCCCTTGAAAAGGGGGTTGGAGAATCCCCCTCAGACATGGCCTCAGAATCTGCAGAAGCTTCGGACAGGTGTTCTGTCTGGTCACCCAAATTGGGCTGAGGACTCTGGGATGGCTTTGGGCTTCTTGTCTGCAAAACAGAGCATTTCATTGTTGGTCTACTGAAACTGGAATATGGAGGGAAAAAACAAAGAGAAGAAGGAGTAAGTCCAAACTTCTTAAAAAACTGGGATGCTGAAGGTCACTTCTGAGTAGGTTATCTAGGAAAATGATGTCCTTGCATATTCTGCTACTTTTTTTATGGTTGTACATCCACATTACAAATTTTGTTGCTAACAAAGCCCTGAGAATAAGACATGCTGAGGAAATGTACAGTAATGTTATTCCTTGCTGCTCAAGCAACTGCTATAGCACAGGCATGTACCCCCACACACACACTCTCTTACGTTGACAAGTCTACTAAAAAAAGTCCTCTGCAAAGAATTACTGTCATGTAGCTGTAAGCTCTCAATCTCAGTATATTCTGCTGTCCTGTCTATGAAAGGTACAGGTCATGTAGCAAGGCCAAAATAGCCATCCAACATTTCCAGCTGAAACCACAGACAATTATTTTCCTTATTGCTGCATCAGCATAAATCAGAAATATCTTCATTAACCAACCAAATTAAGTACGATTTTTACTGGACAATCACACTAGTAAATCACTAAACACAGTATCTGGAAAAAGTCAACTTTCCCAGGAGGGGAGAGAGATGGTTTCATTTATACACTTCTACTCACTCTTCACTGTAAGATCTGTCTAGTAAAAACACACTCAGTACGAGATCCAACATCCTGAACATTTTTTGCCAACTGTAAGTGACATTGTAAGGGCTTTCTACAAAGAGGGGTTGCTTTAAGAAATACACTCAATACTGTTAAGTGAAACTCCCCCAACCATATGTTACTACTACTTTTGGACAAGTAATTTTCCAGTCTCTCAAACAAAGTCTGTATCATAAGAAACTAGAACAGACATTGTACAAGCAGAAATTCAAAGCAAAGCAAGCTTACTCTGTTCCAAAACCAGTATGTAAATATGAACTTTATAAAGGCCTATAATCAGCACCAGGCACAAAATGTCATGAAACATACAAGCTTTCCTCTTCCCTATCATTTAAGGTCATATGCTAGTACGTTAAAAAGCCCCTGAATTAAAATCAACTTCAACTCCACGTTTGAAGATGCTGTCAAGATCCAGAAAAGATTTTTCTTCTTTCTGAAAAGCCAAGATGACTTATCTTGCTGACATGTGGTTTCTTCAGTGGTTTTTCAAGTGAAATGAGGTGAGTTTGTTTCAGCAATAGCATGCATCACATAATATTCCCTGTGTGACCAGGAAAGTCTGAAGAACTTTAACTTTTACTAGGTTTCCATTAGCTGGCTATGGAGCCCTGTTGTTGCCAAGTTGTGCAGTTGCTCACGAACTACAATAAATTAGAAATACCTCACAAGAAAACTAAATCCTCCAGAATATTTCACTTTAGAAATGCTAATATTAAAATATTAGCTATTATCCAACGTCCTGCAGTGAAGTTGTTCAAGAGCACTGGATTTTTGCAGGACTCAAAAAGCTAACAGCATTTGTTCTCAGCAAACTAGAGTATGCTTTGAAGTGTTTCTGACATAGTCAGCACTAGTCTGCAGGTTGTAAATACAGAGACCTGTGCCTGAAAATTTACAGAGGTGACAAGTGACCTGCAAACACAGAGGAAGAATTTGATTAGTCAGTACTTCTCTATTCTTCATTCAACTTTCTAAAATGGCTTGGAAACATTACTGCTGAAGTATTTTATTTACACAGGCATATTACAGGAGTACTACTAAGCCAAGTTACTACAGCTTTGTAGTTCCTTGTACCCATTAATAACTTATCTGTATGCATCCATTAACAGGGAGTTAGAAGGGACATGTTTCTCACTTTCTAGAAAGCCATAACTAAAAATAACACCAGACACACACAAAAAAGCAACAAAATAAACCTGCAAAAGGTCTTTAACTTCAGGGTTTATTGGGAAGGGCATTTGTTTCTTTAATAAAAAAAAAAATCTGATAGTATGAATCAAGCTTATTTTGCTTTGCTTTTGCTTATTTTTTTTTCTCTTGCATTTGAATCCCCAGATGTAACCTGAGACATGCAGTTGCATGTATCTAGTTTATTGACACGTACAAACAGGTGCATATTTAGGCAGTACGGGGACACTTCATTACCAGAAGCAACAGACAAGTTTCAGCTGTGCAGAGCATGTCCTGTCAACACACAGATGGAGCCAACCTCAGCTATGCTGTGTTTTCTTTGGTTGTCCCTGGAGCAATGCTTTAGAACCTGACACACAGCATCTCAGATCCCCCAGAATCATAATGCCAGCATTACTGTGACTAAAAAGGACCCCTTTTGGCAGCCCCATTCCTCAGCCCACATACTGCAGCCCCAAGAGGTGTACTGGAACCTTCCAAAGCAAGGCAGAGGCACAGCATGGATTCTGATCAGACATTAAGCCCAGTCCCCCTCTTAACATACACCAGCACAAATCCACAGTAGTTCCACTCTAGTAAGTGGAGTAACACAAATGTAAAACCAATGCAAACTATGTATGAGATCTGCCATATATACACACACCATTTATGAAAGGCTTCAAGCTATTTGTCATGCTCAACTCATGTAAACATTGAATTTCAGGAGTAATTCTGAATTTAAAACAATTATTAAATATTCTCAAACACAGCACAACAGTGGCTATTCAAGTAACTGAGAGATATGACTGCATATTTGACAGAAAAGCATTTTAATTATTGGCAATGAGCACTAGGCTCAATGATACTTAATAATCAATTAGATTCCTAGGCAGCACTTCTTGGAAAAACCAGCCCATGAAGTGGAGAGAGAACAAGCAACATTTATGGAGCCATAACCTACAAGCACTTGTAAATATAGTGGAAGAAAGCGGGGCAGAAACCCTCAGCATTATCTAACCCTTGTAATAATTATGCACTGCATTGATTCCAATAGCAAATAAGATATGTAAGACAGATGGCAAAGAAATACTTAATAAATTGTACCATATAGAAGCCTTCCAGTACCTGAAGGGGACCTATAAGAATGCTGGGGACAGACATTTTGTAAGGGCATGTAGCAATAGAACAAGTGGTAATGGCTTTAAACTGGTAGAGCTAGGTTAGACATTAGGAAGAAATTATTCCATTTGAGGGTGGTGAGACACTGGAACAGGTTACCCAGCAAGGTGGTGGATGCCTCATCCCTGGAAGTGTTCAAGGCCAGATTGGATGGGGCTTTGAGCAACCTGGTTTAGTGGGAGGTGTCCCTGCCCATGTAAGGGGGTTGGAACTATATGACCTTTAAGGTCCCTTCCAACCCAAAACATTCGATGATACACATTTTTTCCAAAGAATGCTTAGTAACATTTTTAAAATATTCAAAAGCTTAAAATAGTATTTCAGGGAGTACCCATTTAAGGACTTTTCAGGAACTAGCACACAGTATAAGCATTTAAAAAATAAGTATTCAGCATATAACCCATGATTCAGGACCCATCAGAACCCAACTAGAGTCGCAGTGTAGACTGCTGCTGCTAGAGTCCAGACACCATGGTAGCTGCATGTTGCACAAATCCACTGAATGGGACACCACTGTGCCTGGGGCTGCCTTTTTAATGTATCTGCTAGCAAAGGGCAAAAAGCATAGTACCAACAGAGAACTCAATACTTGCTCACTAAGGACTAGCACTATCCAAAATGAAGACATTTGTAAACAAGTACTCCACACAGGCACACAAAACCAAGGAAACAACAGCACTTTCCATGCCACACTTCTGGGATAAAAGCCAGAAAACAGAAGAAGGTTCAGAACCAGGCAGCAGATCTGTCGTTTCTCCTGTGCCAATACTAGCCAGGTTACAATTTATTCAGCCATCCCCCTGAATCTTTCTTCATGCAATATACTTGATCTTTCTGCCAGCTGAGTAGAGCTGAACCTCCTTGAGGACTTCTCTGATAAAATATCTTACCTTTGCTAGTTCTGGGTAAGAAGCTCAGCAGCAAGGAAAGGACAAAATAAGGTTGAACAATTCTGCTGAAAACTTACATATAAATACATACAGCTTTGAGATTACTATTTTATTTAGGGTATACTGTTTTATTTACAGTGATACAGAACTGTGTAACCTTGTCAGAGTATATATTTATGTATAACAGATCCATAAGATTCAGTATCTTCCAGCTACTGTTGGGATTTGATCAAGAATTAAAACTATGGTTATTCATGCCCTACGACTGATGTCTGTCTGTTACAGCTTGTCCAATGTACTTTTAATATATGCTTTAGCTCTCTCACTGACTCAGAAAAAAATTCAAAAAAGTGGAAGGGTCTTTGAATGCAATAAAATTCCAAATAATTAGGAGTGAAATCAGAGGGTACCTGAGTAAGGAAAACAGAAATACTGCAGAGGTGCCAATGTAATGAGAAGTCAGAGCCACCCTTCAAGCGCTGCCTCTGGCCCTCTGCTCACATTTGTCCCCCAAATCCTCTCAACTCTTTTGTTCTACTTAGTTTTGTGGCTCTGCTCTTCATAACATCCTTCCATGCTCATTTCCAGTTATTTTCCACACTAATCTATATGACAAAAACCTTTTTTCTTATTTTCCTTTTTAAAAATCTTGCTTGCAAATTTGCTTCATACATTTTCACAGTCAAAAAAAGAACTAAGAAAAAAATCCTATGACCTGAATAAGGCTTTAATTTCATCTCTTGATCTATTCACACTTTTTACTTCCTGTCTCCAGGAACTTCCTTAGCCTTTATCTTGAGAGAAACTTATCTCTTCAGGAGAAGAAACTTATGCACTTCTTCAAAGTTGCTAGCACTCCTGGCAGTGTACAAATGGTAAACAAAGACATCAAAAATAATACAGCACTAGTAAAATAACTCTTTCTAATAATGTACTCTAAGGAACACACTTAGCATAGGCAAAAACCCCACACTATTTGAGTGTCTTCTTGACATTTCAAATACAGATGAAAAATGGCAACCTGCTTCCTTGACCTTCAAGTAAACTATTTGTCCTGTGACTTGTGCTGAAGATGGCTACAGAATATGTGACAGACTGCAGATATAAACATAAACAGGCTGTGTTTAATGCATGATGAGTTTATGAACTCTGAAATATTTGCCACAGTACATGAACTGTTATTAACGCAACAATAATATTTCTTCCTCATATTTGTGTCAGATGCAGATTACGGGTGTTTGAAGAAAGGATCTGTTTTTTCCAAAGATACAGAGTCTTTGGGGTCCTATATTATCACAACTACAGGGTTTTACTTGACTGGACACGCTATTAGTGACATGTCGCTGTTGAAGAGAATGTGAATACTACCCACATGTTCTTATTTTTAAGCATTTACTGTAACAATGCTTTCCACGGCACTTTCTCAGAAAAGTTAAATGCTTATACATGTCTATATAAACCAAAGTCATGTGACATCTATGCAATTGATGCATTTGGATACTCTCTCACTAGGGGACCTGGAGGTGGGGAGGTGATTCAGCAGCTGAACGCAACACAAAACCTTCTTTAATGACAAGCTCATTTTTCTCTGTGTGTTACTTCACCATTATGAGATGGAAAAATCTGTGTCATGTTTCTTTTAGACACCATCAGCTGGAGACAGTAGTAGGCCAGCAGCAGGCACATGCCAGCTGAACAGAGCATGAGGGCAACTGCCCACTGGACACCGTGCAGTTTCTGTAGGAGTTATTTATACTATTCCCTGTTGAATCAATTACAACAAGTTACAAAGCCAGTCCTTGCTCACAACCACTCTCAATTTGGTGGCAATATTAATTTCTGTGGTATGAATGGCCTGAAGTCCTTCCTCCTTAATAAGAAGAGAGACAGTGCATGAGCCATGGTTGCCCACCATCCCTGGCACTGAACCGAGGTACCCACTTGCCTGCAGCCCCCCTGCCTTGCAGGCACATTCTGCATTGGATGCTGCCCAAGCTCCCCCTCAGCTGTGGTGCTACCAGCCTCCTTCTGCCACCAGTGTTCCTGAGGGAAGCCAGAGCTCACCATACGAACCACATGTAACACAAGCAGAGCACAAATCACAGCCCTCCCCAGGTTGCTTGCAGTGTGGTAATTAAGCAAAGTGATTAATTTAGTGTATGTGAACCTGAGGTACAGCCCCGGTGTAGATCTTTTCATGCTCTGAGGAAGGGAGGAAGCAGACCCAGAAGAATTTTCCCAAGTAAGGTAAAAGAAAGCATTCTCTTTCCCTCCCAGCATGAATGAGAAGGAGGGGAAGACAACTCAGCCAGCGGCACCAGCTGCCAGAGAAAGGTGCTGCACTAAAACCTGGCAATGCTCAGTCACAGCCCCACGCTACCAGAGCCCATCGCTGCAGTGGGGTCAGGACCCCACGCCAAGTAATTATTTTACTCAATTCTATGAATTTATCTGAAGGTAAAAGTCCTCTCTACTTAAGACACCACCTTCTTCATCAGCACTCTTTGTATTGGCTGATGCTGACCCCAGTTTCTTTCAGCTAGTGGAAAAAAATATCTATTGACACGCCATAAATTATCTGCTGTATTTTTAGGTTGTAATGATATTCAAATCATCCTAAAAATCTGTACATTTTCCCAGGAGCCTTGCTAGCTCCTGTCGGGAACCAGCTGCATGCTCCCTGCTGTGGCAAGCTGCCAAAACCCTTTTCTTTTAATCCTAAGTGCTGTGAAACGCTACATCCACAGGCTGCCAGCTCTCGCTTGCCCTTTGCAGAATCATGGCTCACTCTTCAGCAGGGTGATCCCCACAGTTAGCCGAGAAAGTTTTTAATTGTTATAGATGACTGACATGAAGCACCATTTTCAAACTTTGATTTTTAACTGTAAGTGCCTAGATAAATTGAAGCCTGTTTTTCAGGAAAGCTGTGTGTTTACAGTAAAAATATTAATTAGAAGCAATAAAAGCTGTAGGTGCTCAGCACTTACACTGCCAGACCTCTTATTCAGATGTTTAATTGGAGGAACTTGCATTTGAAAATGTTGCCCTAAGGAACTCAGCAGCCCATCTAAGAGCAGCTTAATTGGTTCAGACAAGTCCAGACTGAAATATGCAACATGCTGTGGCAGCTCTTTGGAATACGTGAAATATCAGAAAACCCCAAGCTATCCATGTTTAGGTGTAAAAATATTTCTCGGTATGTTTCTGTCCAAATCCAGTATTTTCTCCTACATATGCCAGCCTGAGATTTTAGGGTAGAAACTGAAGTAAAATTATAGACAAAACCAATAGTCATCCATTAATAAACAAAAAGCATACTGAATTAAGGAAATGCTTTCATTTAAAAATAAAATCGAGTAACTCTCTGCTTTATTCTAATACATTGTGACATTAAGTATTTATTTTTATGTGATAGCCAAATTTAAGAAGTGACTGATCACTATTTTTCCCTGCAAAGGCTTCTATGTCACCATCAGTTTTGCTCACAGCAAAATCTGTTCTTTCACAGACTCAGTCATATTCTTGCATCATAGTTTCAGTTTATTATTACTTCGTTTAAATAAGTTATCCATAAATTCCAGCCTGGACATCAGCATTTGTCTTAATTAAAATCTTATGGCAGTTTCAGTTGGAAGCTATTTCTCTTTTTCCTCCTAAAAACCCTACTGTGAAGTACTCATGAGCCAGCACGACCCCTTGTTCCAGCCGGGAGACGGCTGCATTTCAGCAGCAGCAAGTGAGGTAACTCCTACCTACACAACCCCCAAAACCGTCATGAGAACTCTGAAGATTAAAAGGGATGATTTAAACAAAAACTGTCATTATGCCGATTAAAGGGGAAAGATCCTTGCATGCTTAAAACCACATGCACAAAGAAGGGAGCGAAAAAAAAAAAAGAAAAAAGAAAAAAAAAGAATATATACCAGATGCCTAAATGTACCTAGGGGATAGTGTGTTCTGATTGAAGAAAATTATTATCTATGCATCCCTGTTCTCCCACACATGTCCCTAAGGAAAACAGGAACAGGGGGAGGGTCTGTTTTTGTGGTATTTGTTTCCAAACGCAAAGGCACACACGATTAAGCTGTTCTGGAAAAACCTGTTTTTCTGTATTTCTACAGACTCAGAAGGAGTTCTTAATTAACATGCTATTTTAAAAATAACTGAAAAATGAGCCATCAACAGGCAGGTTCGTGAGTGGGAGCAAGGTCCTGGGGGCAGGGTGGGTGCTCCCAGCCCCCAGCAAGAACAAATGCCCGGAAAAGCAAGTGGGAGGCAGGGCTGCCTCCAGCAGCAGCACACCCACAGCCACTGACTTATTTTTAGCTTCTACTCATGGAACTGAACGTGTGATGAAGCCCTTACCGGAGCCTGTTGCACTGGCAGCTGGGGAGAGTTGGGGGGCTGCTGTAAGAGGGGCACTGTGGAAGAGCGGAGCTTCTCCTGCTCCTCTCTTCCTACTTGTCACATGCCCTTTTGCTGCTTCTTCTCTGCCTTGAGGCCATATCCTTGGCAAAGAAGGGAGAAATCTTATTGCTCTCCACACCTCTGTCTCTCCCACCCTTCCCTGTGGCCAGCATGTTTATTGGCCTATTTAAATCCTGTAAGTGGAAACAAAGCGAGTCGGGAAGCGACAAATCAGGTGCAAATAAGCCACTGTGCACTCTGCATGCTCCAAGGTCTCATTTCTTGCTTGCAACACCTGTTATCTTGGTGCTTTTGTGATGGCACTTTTAACTGCAGCAGAAACCATGCAGAGCCACCTTTTGTGTACTATCTAAAAGGCATGTGCACATGCACTGCCTGGGTGGGGGAAAAAAATTAACTGTAGTGGTCATCCATTACATATGGCATTACAAGCCATATGGAAATGGAAGAGGAGCTCTACAGGAGGAAAGGTGAGATACTGGTGACTCCACAGATGTACAGTGTACACGTAAGATCATTTTGCAAGTTGCAGAACTAAGCTTTTTTGCATGTCAAATACAAAAATATTTACTCCTGTGCCCACAGAGCTGTCCTTAACTTTGCACAAAGACTTTTACTCCTGAAGCCAGTTCCAAGTATGCATAAATACATAAATGAAGTTAGAATTGGGACAGCTGGTAGGGATCACCTATCTATCTATGACCTCCCACTGAATTTTAGTGGGTTTCAAAGCATCTAGCACATGAGTGTGAACTTCAAGTCTATCATGCCATTAAAGGAAAAGTCAGAATTAAAAAACTGTCAAAGGATGCACATGCATCACACTCCCATATGCAATTAATCTATATGAATGACACTTCACTGCTGTGAAATACAGAGGGGAAAAGCATGCAGATCCATATTTATTTGAGAACGCTAGTTGTGAAGCAAGACACACACAATTAAAGGGTGACAATCCACAGCAGAGTGCAGAAAAAAGAAAGTACAGTACTAACTCTCTGAGAGGATTCAATTTTCATCAAGTACCTTTGAATGTCAAGTTCTGAATGAAGGGAGACCAACATGCACTGCAAAACCTGTGGATCAAAGAGAGAAAAGAAGGGAAGGGGGAGAGATAATTGTTAACAGGAAAAGAAAAAGGAGAACAACAGAAATTAAAAGAGAATAACCTGTACATACTAAAGGTATATGGAGTAAAGGAAAGAAAAGATGAGAAGGAAGAGAAAGGAAGAGGAGAGGAGAGGAGAGGAGAGGAGAGGAGAGGAGAGGAGAGGAGAGGAGAGGAGAGGAGAGGAGAGGAGAGGAGAGGAGAGGAGAGGAGAGGAGAGGAGAGGAGAGGAGAGGAGAGGAGAGGAGAGGAGAGGAGAGGAGAGGAGAGGAGAGGAGAGGAGAGACTGAAAAACAATGAAGGAAAGGCATTTTTGCAATGGAATAATATGTTCTGTATTTAATATGCAGTATTCTCAGGACGCTTGCAGGACTCAGTTTGGATGCACTACATGTGGTGATGTGTAAAAGAAATGGAGAATCTTCTTTTAATATAGGAATTAAAACCTGAGAGTTGAGTCACACAGATTCAAATATGTATCTAGCAACTATACCTGACAAAGAAATGGCAAAATACACATTCTTCCTTAGAAATTATACAACTCTTGGCTGGAGTTAGCAAAAGTCATTACACTTCTGTGCTGGTTTCACACTTACTACAGAGGCATGGAATCCTTCAAGCAATACTATATTACTCTTGATTAACCACAACTTTAAAAAGAGTAAAAGATAAACTACAGTATGATTAAAAAGTATTATCCAATCAGATCTTTCTTTACTATTCTACATCTGGTCTTTAAGAACACAGAATGTGAAAACGTGCTAAAAAGGGTTTAAGGGCCAGAAACACCCAAACATTTTTTACCTCCAACACATGAATGAGATACAAATTGGAGGGGAAATTGCCTACTGCTGTTTGAGTCCTTATAGGTGGGGGTCCTGTATTTTTCTTAGTTTCATTTGCCTGCAGAGTGAAGATGAGGTAAGAGAGATTTTGTATAGTGCTTTAAACAACGTTCTGTGAGCAAATGATTCCTCCTTCAGCCACAGCCTGGCTTCCACCACAACTTCTGCTGCCCTGTTCAGAGCATGCAGCCATTCATACCAGGCAAATAAATGCAACTGCTTTGATAACAAGGACATCATTGATTAAGAATCTTATTTAGCAAGTAATCATAATGCCAACATAATAATTAAGAGAGTAATTCAAAGAATCTTTTGAATTTTACAAACCCAGAGGTTATGAGCATATGAGAGTTGATTCTGGGCATGAGATAAGCAACATATCAGTATTCTGTGATTTTTCATGTTTTTGTCGATTGGATACTTTGGAAGGGCAGTACCATTTTATTTAAAGAGAACAATAGACCATTTTTCTCCCTATGATACATGCATCAGTTAGAATTGTTCAAGTAAAATGTGATTTTTACAAATAAGCTATTTATGCAAACAGCAGAAATTAAATGTAGCCTTCCGGCAACAACTGGATAAATTCCAATTCCAAACCACAAAGACAAAACAGTCTGTTGCTAATGTCTCAGTAACACTGAAACTGTATTAGATTTTTTATGTTTTTAAAATGTCACCACCTCACACATGCAAACCTGAGAAGTTCTATTTGCCCTTTAATTAAACTATTCTCCTGATTAAAAAGAAAAAAGTAATGGATTCTCCAAGGACTAAATCCCATCTCGATGCCAAATACATGAGATTTCCAAAGAAAAAATTCATCTTGCATATTTGCTTGACATTCAGGCATCATTACACATCAAGACTGCACTTTGGAAGGGACATTACTCTGCACAATGGCAGCATTAAAAGACTGCAACCATCGACATCCCTGAAGTCATTGCCTAAGATCGACCTGAGCTACTTAGTTTCCTCAAACCCTGTCACCTCATGGGGAATTACAGCTGTGCCCCTTTTCTCTGGACTTTGCTACCCCCAAAGGAAGTGAAACATCAATTCTGACCCGAGGGCAGGTAAGGAAATGACAAACCAGTAACACTTCCCACCCTCAATCCAGGGAACATGCTGTCCATATCTTTACCCTCTCCCCTTCCTTATCATAACATGGTATATATTTTAATTTTAAAGCAAGTAGATGGATGAGGATTTGCAGTTAAAATATATAAAACTAGTCCACCTAGATCCAGAAGTCTCTGCCTCCTCTTACAGAATTTGATCTGAAATCGTGTGGATCTGATGCACGATTAAGTGACAGTGTTCTCTGAATGAAACACAGCCTGTCAGGAAAAAATGAACCTCACACACAAATACAAAACTCAACAGCAGTGCAGCAGCAGTCTTCACCAATTCCTGCATAAGGTAACACAAGGAGGCAAATGAGACCTCACAATGTTATACAGCAAACTGCAGATCACCTAAAGAAGATCCAGACATGCCAATATGGGAGAAATATAATCAAGACCATTACTGCAGCCCACGTAAAGACCTTATTATTAATGAAATTCGAAGACATTTGGGTCTGAATCCAAACCTGAAGCATGGCTTCCTTTGGAACTTTCCAAAATGATTCTTAACTTTCTATACTCCTTTCCAAACTCAACACCACACTGATGCCTTCATCAGCACTCTGATAACCTCAAGGGTATTTAAAGAGGGAAAACAATAATGATCTATTTCTTCCTTTCCTCCTAGATTGTAGGGGAATACTATTTTTTTCCATCTGTGGGCATGCATGTGGATATATTTAGTCCACAATGATGGGAAATGAATTCACAGAGAGCTTTAGAATTTCCAAATGCAGCAAGGGCTGCAATCTTGCCCACCCCAGGGACAGGTTCCTGGGACAATCTCCTGTCTCCTGCTTCCCTCATTGACTCTGTCATTGTTCCAGAGAGGTGAGGCATCAGAGCAAATACCCAGCATGGCGGGAGAAACAAAATGTTGGAGCAAATCCCACAGAAGATTAAAAAACCCTGGTCTTGACTTACAAAGAAATGAAGAGCTGTGGAGCACAGAACACTCAACTAATGTGATCTGAGCAACCTCTGCTGGCCAGTAAATAGGATCCCATGCCTCCTCCTAGCTGGAGTTGTACAGAGCCTGTGATTTCATTCCTGTAGATGAGTGCGGATCCCAGCTGATTTGAATGAACATTACTTGACTGGCTTGAACAGCACAAGGACAACTTATAAAAGGTGGGCCTGTGCCAGTGAGCTGGAAGAATGACAGATATTTCCACTCTCTGTCACCAAAGACCCCCAGAGCAGAGAGGCTCCTATTGAAACTAGTGTTAAGTCTTCAGAATTTTTGAAAGCAAAGAGCCAGAATACAGGTACCAACTTGTCCATGTTGGATAGGCATGAAGAGAAACAGATTAATACAGGCAGGTACACGTATAAAGGTAATATGGTGAGAATCAACAAAACAGTATAAGTAATATCCTCTGGAAAAGAAAAAAGTGAAAAATGTTAGAGGATAGTGGAAACTCGGGTTGGGACATGGCACGTAGCTAACGGAACGCTGGCAGAGCCTCACGAACAGCAAGTTTGAGCAGGAGGGGGTGCTACACAGAGAAAAACTAATTCCAGGAGCCAGTCTGTATTGTAATAAGAAAGGTACCAGAGACAAAGGAAACAGCTGCCAAACATGGTGATTTTGAACTTTAAACCTAAATGGAGTGAATGGCATCCCTGGAAAAAGGTGTAAAAAGCTGAATCATAGGAGGAGAGCAAAGATGCCAGGAATGTATTGAATGTCATCAAACAGAATAATAAAAAAAGTCTGTTGAATACTACTTGGCGAGGCAGTACCCAGAGGATTAGCATGCAGTAATTTAGGGAGGACAAGGATTAATATCTTGGGGCTGACTAATTTGATTAGTCGTTATCCCAGGGCCTTCAAAACAAGGGTGAATGAACTGTAAGTCTGCCTTGTGGGATCTGCTTGCTAAGCAGATCAAAGGAAAGTATTCACCATTTCAAGCAGGATCAGGCCTGTTAAACAGTGAAATTCTAAGTCTCCAAAGGAAAATGCAGATGCTTGAGACATTTGTGTTGATGATTTAGCAGGAAACATCTTTCCCCCTGACTCAGCCTGAAATAATGTCACAGGAGGGTGTTAGGCACGTGATGTGCTCCCACTGCCGAAATGCAACTCTGCAGTTCTTGCTGGCAGTGCCGCTAAGGTACGGAAACCATGGAGCACATTAAGCATTCCCCTTTTTTCAGTCTGCGTAATACACCCTTGATTTATGCTTTTGGTGGATTTCAAAAGGGAAGTCCTTACAAAGGCAGAATACACTAAACATGTTACCTTTATCATGGGTCACCCAGGAAGATGAGACAGCTGCTGAGACAAGAAGCGGCTAAAATCAGAGAAATGCACGGGCAGGGTATGAAGCAAAGCTAGGTTAGCCAGGACATTACGATGCCAATTAGCATTCCCTAGGTTTACAATCTCTGGGTGTGATCCTGCAGTGACATGCAATCAGCTGATCTGGAGGGAAAGGATACTGAAAATACAAAGGGCTAGAGATGAGCATGTAGATGACGATATGCAACTAAATGAGATGTTGACTCATAAGCCCTCTTAAACAGCTGGAAACTGAAGGAAGGAAATGAGGATCAACTGCCGATTTCCTGTGCACAATGGATTTGCGGGGAGGATGCAAGAAAGTAGTGTTTCTCAACAATGCTGGGAGGGCAAAAAGTCAGGATGGTAACTGAACTGGGTTCAGGCTAAAGAGGTTCTTCCAGAAAAAAATTTAAGTGCAGAAATATCTGCCAAAGAAGGGAAAGGGTAAAGTCTTTTATCGCATGAAAATACAGTCAATGTACAGGATCAACTGCAAGCAATCTGCAAGACAGCGTTTGAGCAACTGCAGAAAAAACAGAGATGGCCAGTGACAAATGGTTCAAAAGGAAGCATGGGAACAAAAAGACCAGTGAAACGTGAACCAGGAATGCAGTCCGAGAGATGAGAACAAAGGAAGAGGTCTGCACAAAACATTAGAACTTCTTATGTTTCATGATTCAGGTTTTCCAGCGTGCTCTACATCTACGACATCCCTTAAACTGTTTATGTTTTTTGGCTCCAACTTTTTGCACATTACAGCTGAAAATGACGCATGTGTTAACTTGGCAAAGCATTTTTTTAATTTCCAAACAACAACACCAAACAAAAGTGAAGAAGGGTCTCCTCTTCATTGTTGTTTTTCTCCTTCTCTTTTTTTGTAAAAAAATTACAAAACCCTTGTGTTTCACCTAATTTTAGTGAGGATTAAAGCAAATATTTTATATAATATCATATAATAGCCAGTAAACATAAAAATCAAATATACCTAGACAAATTTTAAAACACTTCAAGGGAATCCAGATCATATTCCAAATCATACTTTTTTAGAGATATAAAATAGTTACACTTTTAAAGTAAAAAATAGTCTGGTATTCAAGAGATTCAGAAGTTCTCCAGGGTCACGTAGCCTTCCCCCTTTTGCTCTCTCTCCACCCATGTGAAGAAGCTATGTTGAAACTCCATATATTTGCACTATCTCTTCAGAAATACAATACTGTATCTGTACTCCAGTTTACTTGTAATATCAAGGAAAAACATAACTTCTTGTTCACCTTAGATGCCTTGTAAGTATAGGGTTTTTTAAGAAAGATCCTGCAGGGTATTGGATATTTAAGTCTTGGCTCCATAATGGATTTATGCTTAAAAGTATATAATTAAACACATAATTAAGAATAATCATATAAGAAGTCCATGAGACTACTTCATAAACAAAGGCATGATACTGATTATTCAGTTGTTCTTGGGCCCTAACACACCTCTAGTGGTGAGTGCTCATTAGAATCTTTGCTTTCCACATTTTACATAACAGCAACCAATAAAATAAAATAAAAATTCCTGTATTTATGATTTGTCTGTCCCCTGCTACAGTATTTCAGTATCACTGTGCACTGCAACAGGCAAACCCAGACTGGTTGGTGCAGGCTGGAGAAAAAAAATGATGGTTGCGTCTAGTTTCTCTAAGGGAATCTGAACCTCATTTGAATCTGTGAATCTGAACCTGCATCACTCTTCCCTGATGCCAAATTCTGCATGAGAAAAGCCTACATTGTACAGACATGGAGAACTGAAAAAACATTGGGTGAAGATCCCAACATTGATTGCCTAATGAGACATACGAGTTTGTGAGGAGGTACTTCACTGCACCTCTTACTAATTCTGCTAAGATTTACAGGGAACAGAGCAATTTTGAATTAGTGGTTCAATTAGGGGGTTTCAGACACTGACATGTAATAGATGCAATATCTGTCAGTTTACGTATAGTTTCAGACACTAAACTGTACTAAGTGGCAAGAATATTTTCTACGATCTTCTATATCTGTCCCACAGTTAGAAATGGGGACAATTAGACAAACCCAGTATTTTTTTTTTTCCTGTAGTCTGTCTCCTATTATTCAGTCCCTTTCTCCTATCATTATCATCTCTTCTTGGAATAACAATATATTGCTGAAGATAAACAACAAAAAAATACTGTGAATCTTTATAAAGGAATAAAGAAATAATTATGACCTAAGAAGGAAAATATTTTAATGAGTTGTCTCCAGTATTTTAAGAAGTAAGAATGATAGAGAAAATATGATGTTTGAAGAATATGGCTGTTTCTCTCTCTCATTTTTCTGTGGTATTTTTCTCTCAACTTCATTTAAACTGGCTGACCTGGTTATTCATACAATAACCATCACTGAAAAGCACAGTATGGTGTATGGAATGACAACTGATGGTCTACTGAAAACAGCATCCTCTGAAATGCAGAAAAATGCATGGCCTTGCCATCTTTCATCACTCAGATTTAATTACAATTCTTTTATAGGTTCTTTCTTTTAGACTTCATTTTGGCCTTCATTATTGATTAAATGTACCTTATTTTCTAGGCTGTGGTCAGCTTATCCAATTAAAATTTATAAAGGTTACTCAAAGTGATCAAAGTTTGGATTATTTTGTATTCAAAATGATAAGGTTACAGGAGTTTCTCCTCCTCCCAAAAGGAAAAAAAATAATAAAATTAGATGGCAATTAGTCAGACAACTGTATCAATAAAAATGTTGCAGTATGCATATTTTCTTCCACCTTTCTACAGTATTTCTCCGTAAGACACAACAACATTAATGGACAGGTTTTCTAACAACTTAAACCCCAGAACTCCAAATGATGGGAAGGGCAGGTCTCTGCCAAGAGCCACCATTTTAACTACTGCCCTAGACAACTCTAGGAAAGAGCTTGTGCAGAACAGTACCTGCCTAAGTCAGGATTCTAGGGGACTGCACATGGTAGTCTGCTTTTGTGCTCAGCTTTTATGGAAAGCCACAAACTACTTTATTTATGTGCTTCAATGGGTCGAATTTCTTTTAAGAAAATAGGTTGTAGAGCAGAAACAATTTAGAGAACACCCATGAAGGGTATTCCAGGTAAGACAAATTAATGTAGAGCTGCAGTGGCAACTCTATTCCTTGGCGAGTGTTCTCTTACCAATTATTTCTTGATATACTAGAGTGTTCTTAGAAAACTATCATTAATCAGAATTCCCTTGACCACAGAGAAATGAGTGAATAAATTTGGTTATGTTCACTTCAAACTGTATACAGCAATAATCTTCCAAAGGTGCTCTAATCCTCTCCCTGCCACAAATCCAATATTTTTCAAAAAACCCCATAAAAAATTTCCCAAATTCTTGTTTAGTTAGGCCCACAAAGATTTCCGATCGTAGCTTTCTATGGTCCAAGAGTTATCAAGCTGGTTCCCATTTCAACACTTAAAAAACCACTTTTCCTGTACTTGGCCCACCACATCCAACAGAATTCACAGTACCTATCTACCTTACAAGGCTTCTGCAATAATTACCTTGTGAACAGTTTCCATCACACTGCAGGGAAAACTGCTATAGAAAAGTATCATACACCACATTAAGTTTGCTCTTACCCTCTCATAGTCTCAGCACAGTAGTGAGGTTTTGTTAACCACAGTCTGCTAGATTTTCCCTTAGAACACCTAAAACTTTGAACTACAACATCAAACATAAAAAGCCTACCTGTCTTATTATTAACTGAATTTATTACCTTCCACCCTTTCTTAAACACATACCTGTCATCTACACAATTACAAGAGAGATAGAAGCTCAGAAATGCCTTTGTGCAGCATGTACCAGCTTACACTTGAATAGTCAGAGACTAATTAGACTGGAATCCAGCTGAATAAGTCAGTCTTATTATCTCATAATACCAGTTATCTCATATTAGTGAGACAGATAAATAATAAGTATATATAACACTATACAAAAAACAGTGAGATTCTGCAAGGTCCTGAGTGAATCTTGGTTTTGTTACAATCAGATATCACTGCTACGATACTAGGGGCTAATTGATGCTAGCCAACATTAGGTTATGGAAAATTATCTTGATATCACTATTGCAAAACAACACTGTAAGTTTTCATTGATAAGGGAATTTAAATATTTATTTTATTTCAGATTTATATACAATTATTAAAATGTATATTGTTCAAATGTCTTCACTGTAGTAAGTTTACTTACATATTGCAGAACCTACTTCTTAGAATTATCTACTCACATGTAAGGGATATAATGTAAAAGCAATAATAAACAAACCATAATGTCAGCTCATTAATCAGAAATGTCAGTTCAAATATATCCCATTTGGAAACAACAGACAGATGCTACTGGCTTTGTAAGCCTTACAGAATAGGGAATGGAGCTGGAGTTGGACTTCAAGAGTTGATGTAATCATTGTTCACAAGCCAACACAGGGCTTTAAAACTGAAGAGAATCTACAGCATATAAAATGGTTTCCAACTTGTAAGGGGTCCAGGCCTGCACCAATTTGCAATACAGTTTAGGGTTTTTCAGAGGAGATACTGGAGGAGGGAATATACCACAACCATGCAGAAAGGAATGTGCAATTCCATATTCTTATGTGCTACAAAGAGAGATGTCTTTCTAAAATCTTGTTTTCTTGTATTGTACGTGTCCTCTCTTCAAATGCTTAAACATTTCCCAAGTTGGGATATTTGCTTTTTAACATCTTCATTCATCAAAAAGCTTTCTTTATAGTTACAGTGCCAGCACCACTCATAAATGGCAAAGTACCAAAAATTAAGAGGAAGCAAGCCTAACATGAGCCAATAGATATATTTTCTGGATATCAGAGCGAGATGCAGTGAAAAGAGTATGTACATTTGAATTTTCTCTTTGCTGATTTACCTTTCTTTTAGTATTCTTAGAAATGATGACAATTTACCAAATCAAATGTTAAAACTTTGAAATGAAGTAACCTTCAGTAGACAAAACCAGATGAGCGGTACATAATTTCTTCTGCTCTTGTGAGAATATTCAATGACTTCATATTCCTCAGTGCCTCCCCTCCCTTAAATTCAGCAAAAGACAATGTTATCTGTTCAAACAAAAAAGACACACAAAAATATTTGAAAAAGCTGTGTTTCAGCCTCTTCTGAACTACATGGCACAGCCTTCACTAGCCAAAAAATACTGCAGCCAGAACACAATGTAGGTTTGTACTTAAGCACTATCCATTTGCCAGCTTACTGAAACGATTGTGAGCACGTTTCTCCTGATTTACAGGTATGCACACAAAAGGAATCCTGCCTCCACAGAAGCTCATGGAATGTGTTTTGCTACAGGCATTAAAAGAGGCCAGGATTTCATCCCTACCCTCTGTTAGTGTCTCCAAGCCTTAAAAAATGGATTTGAAGGATTCAAAGTGAAGAAAGAATGGGTTCTAACGTATTGTTCTTTCAGGAATTTTCTGAGACTAATTCACTTACCAACAGGTAATTCTGTAGAAAATGACTTACAGAGCAAGACATACTGGCAGTGGTCCTTTTTATATGTGTTTGAACATGGGTGAAGGTGCCTGACCTTGTGAAAATAAATGTGCTAATAGGGTCTGTAGACATTCTATTGTTGTTATGGTAGTTTCTGCCTGCTCTGTCTTGGTGTTATCTTGGAAACTAGAAAATAATTCCTCTTTTGGCCATGAAGCAATACTTACATTCTTTCTTTTGGTCTTTGTTCCTCATCATTCACTTGCCTATTTTTGTTGGATAGAAATACACCTTTATTCTCCAAACAGCAATGAGACACACAGCCTCTATTTCAAAACATCAAGACCTCCTGTTGTCTGATGTAGCTGTTGGTAAGGGAACTTCTGTGCATTGTAGCTTACAGCATTGAAGTGTGCATTGTGGAGGTGCATTTCTTTCCCTTCAGTGTCCCCAAAAGATTATCTTCCTGCTTGCAACTTGCATCAGTTCTGGTTGAGAGAGATGATGACCTGAGATATATTAATCAGTGCTGAACTGAGTAACTCAAGAGGGAATACTGAATTCTTAAGAAGACATGAAAATATTGCAGACTTCTATTCACATTGACTGTGTTACCCTAATATCCCTTTACCCTTCTTAAACAAGTTCCCATCATCAGTAATTTTCTTCAGTTACTGTAATTCCCAGAAGCATCATTATTTCTCTATTTCTAAAAATCAAACCCAAAACCCAGTCTGACAATAAAGGTGGATGAAGGAGAATTCTGTGAAAGCAGATGTTAAAGGGAGTACACTGAAAGTCAGGTAGTGTAAGAAAGCCAAGTGGAAAAAAAATATCTAGCAGATGATGATATCAGCTCTGACATGCATCGACTGAGCTTTCAGTTCTGCTTATCTCAGGAACTGAATAAGTGGCTGGTAATTTTGATAGTATCCAAAAAGGCAAGGGTGTAAGTTCTACAACACTGCTGAAAGAAGTAAATTCAGTTTAATTTTTCTGAAGGAACACTGAATTCTAATAAGAAATAAAAATTTGAATATTTCAGAAGCTATTAATAAATAATTTCATGTCATACATCTTTCTGCCAGAGCTCTAACAGAAGAAACTAGGGCATAGAATCATATGATTCTATGATAGCAAAAGGACCCAGTGGCAGCAATACCTGGTTGTCTCTATTGTATTACACTGGTGAATCAGAAAACTTACGATTCCACAGACCCCTTTGAGATGCAATTTGAGAGACTGTTGACTTTGTAAATAATGGTTTAGATTCCCTCCTAGTATCTATTACATTTTAATAAATTCCATTTAAATCTACTTGTCCAGAAAATTGAAAGCTTTTAGGAAAATTCTAATGAAGGAATTTTAGGTTCTAAATGCTAATAATTGTTATGACAGCATTTGCTGGATTTCAGAATTCAAATGTTTGAATTTTTTGTAGGACACAGAGCTAATTCAGTATCAGGGTATATAATTTATAAACAAAAGGTTTAAAACTCTACAAAAAAATTTTTTTCATTAAAAAGAAAGACTTATTTAGGAAAGGTTTGACTGATAAGGGCAGATGGACCTCTCCAGCAGTATTGCTTACACTGAAGGTTAGAAAGATAACTTCTGTGTAGAAGCAAAACTGAAATTGTTCTATCAAGAGTTATGAGAGAAAAACAGAAGTTGAATAATATGGAGAAAAAAACAAGCATAAATTAGGTAGATATTCTTATTTTTTCTTGCCTAAAAAGCAAACAAAAAAAATGTTTATGTGGCTGAAGAGTATAAAAAAACACAGATGTCTTTAAAAGCATTTTGTAGGCAATGCTAAGATACTTTCCCATCATTAATCCTTTCAATCTAGTTAAAAGAATCTGCACGTCCTGTTTACATGAAATATTTGATGGAAATTTGGAAGAGAATCTATTCTGAAAGTAAGCAACTCTCCTCATGCCTTAGTAAATACTAGACAATGATAACGTATGGCCTAGAATGAATCCTTATTAGATAGCATTTAAAATGGGGAGGAGGGGGGAACAAAACAGTACTTACCCTTTGAAAACTTTCTTCTGAGGATCTACAATAGATACCAGCTTATTAAAGTCTGCAACACCAGCTACAGTATTTATGGTGCAAGCACTAAGAAAGGTGTGTTAACGACGTGGTCCCAGTAACCATTAAAACAGTTTGCAAACTCCTGCTACTTTGTCAAATGTACACTCCATGCAAGCAAGCAAACAAACAAAAAACCCTACCAAACCTCAACCTTCACAAGGTGAACAGAACACTTTTCAGATGAGCTCTCAAACTCCGAACCACACATTAACAGATGGGATACGCCTGATTTCAGCTGCAGGGATGACGAAGGCAAGTAGCTATCAACCACTTTGAACATCCTCAACTCCTTGAAGATGAGGCCATAAAAGCCATGTTATGGCTCAGATAAGCTAAGGTGGCTGCAGAGCTTTCCTAGACTGTGCTGCACTGGGCATTCTGAAGGAGGCCACCTGCAGTGAGGGAACCCAGCCCCAGCCATGTACCTTTTACCTGCCATATGTTACCTATATGGCTGCATATATTCAAAACTGTAGGCAAGTCTTCAAGCAGCAACTTTTGCTAGCTCTCAAGATACCTGATGCATGGTGGTGCAGAGCAGATCCTAAAGAGAAACAATGACCTCTGGCCCAGAGCACAGAAGCAGTTCCAGTCATGGCCCCTGTGATGGTATCTCCTCAATTGCACTTGCATGCGTTTCTTGCATCAGATGTTGCAATTGCCTGTATGGGAAAATACCTTATGGCAACATTTGGAACAGATCCAGCTTCATTTAATACATATGAAAGAAGCAGAAAAGTCCATACGGTGTATAGAGCCAGGTCTCTCTCTCTCTAGGCTGCCACAAACCATTCATGGGCCATAGCTAAGAACATCTGACAGACCATATCTAGCCTTCAGAAGTGCCTTATGAATTATCTGGTATTTCCTTTTTGGCTGAAGTCGTATTTAAACAGTGCAATCACAACGTTTTATAGCACCTGAGAAATTCTTCTAAGTATCTGCCCTTTTGGGGTAAGAGAAAGCGCATCTCTTCCGTAGTCAAAACTGATGGCAGCACAAAGAGAAAACCAGTAGCTGTGGAATCTTCAAAATCTTTAAGGTGGGTATGGAATAGAGGGATCAGGGAAAGCAACTATTCCTTTGGGCAGCATAATTTGCAAAGACTATTTTATTTGCCAAAAGGGGGTCTTCCACTTCTTTTTTAGCATGGGAAATGAAATAGCAATAAAAGTAAACCAATGGAGACCTGCAGAAAATGCTATGCAAATTGCTGCAAGTACAGTCACAACCTACCACCTCGAAGTGCTGCATTCCTGATGCCTGAATCTGCTATTTCACAACATCCTGTATTAACAGCAAAACACATTTCCAAATTGTATCTCTTCATTTCCTGTATATTCTGTCTGGATGAGGCTTAACTTATTAGAACTAAGAAAATGCCCAGAGGCAATTTAGATTTCCCTTGCCTGTTGGAAAAATAGAAGCCTCACAAGAAATCTTTTATCAGTGTGCTATTGGGAAAAAAAAAACATAAGAGGTGGAAATGGGATAAAATCCTTATAGACCTCCTTACAGTTGAAAATTGGCCAATTCAAAGAATAATTTCTAAAGCAATAGACCATGCTTCATCTCTTTTCCAATTACTGTTTTCTGGCTAATAAATATGACCTCCCTAGCAAGTACTACAGCTTTTTAGTAAACTTACTGGGAAAAGGAACACATTTCAGTATTAAAGTATAAAATTTTTGCCAACTATGTTTCAGGCTATAACTCTTTTTCTAGATTTTCTTATGCTAACAGGAGTGGTTCAGAAAAGCACACAAAAATGCTTGCTGTGTATACACATTTTGCTGGAAGGCAAAAGTCAGCTATTCATATAGCTGAATTCAGTGGCACAGAGCTGATGTAAAATCTAAAGCACTAATCTTGTATTTCCATAAACTGCAAGCAAAAGCTTGGAACTCTGAAAACACGTAGTTTTAACAGTCTGGCTTCTAGAACCAGAGTCACCAAAATGGTGTTAACTATCAATTATCAGTTTAATGCCATGGCATATAAAAGAAATAATGTGGACTATTAGCAGCCTTTACTTTGAATTTTCAGTGGCTCTTTTGTTTCTGAAAAAGAGGTCTTACACTAATAAACCTTAATTTACTTGCTAAATAAAGCATGTAGATCTCATCATACTATTTATGCTTCAGCTGTAACTGGTTTGACTTATCCAGGACCACACAAGACAGGCTCATTCTGCCAATAAATATTCAGATATTAGAGATGAAAAAAACAGCTGCTTACTATTTACTAAACCAGAGACTAGGCAGTACAATGTACATGAACTCAGAGACATGTTTTGGTTCCCAAAGACTGTCAAGCAGTCAAATTCTGCTAGACTAACTCATGTAGAGCAGTGATTAATCCCACAGTAAATGTTTCTGAATTTCTAGCATTGAAAACAAACAAACAAAAACAAAGTCAGAGTGCTCACAAGAAACAATCCAACTACTTTCAAGTAGGTGGAAGCACAGCTGGTGGTGTCAGATGTCTAGGGGATTTCTTCTGTATATTTTGTCTTCACAGTTTTATATCTATATTTTCATCAGTCATTATTACCTTCATAGTCCTCCCTGCATTTTCTTCATCTGGTGATTCTCAGGGCCATGTCTTACCCCTACAATACTGTGAAGACAAGCAAACTAAAAATGTCCCAGGCATCTGGTGGCTCTCTATTCCCACAGACAAATGCGATAAGGGGAGAGGTTTTCCACAGAATGTAGCTCATTGGCTCCCAGCATGTGAAAGTGACCCTGATTTTCCAAGTGAATTGCTATTTTCTCTAAGGATTCACCTTGCTGGCACATGACACCCCCACGCCAGCTTTCACACTGAGAATATTCAACATCCAATGATCAATGCTCTGCAACACTCAGGTTCCCCTCTGATG
Source organism: Hemiprocne comata (assembly GCA_020745705.1). NCBI lineage: Eukaryota > Metazoa > Chordata > Aves > Apodiformes > Apodidae > Hemiprocne > Hemiprocne comata. Next base: position 19,233,493 of record CM036587.1, read on the forward strand.
GCACCTGGTGTATCATGGGACCACAGGCATCTAGGGAGAGAGATGCCCTTCAAAACTTGGTGCCCGATGCTGACTGTACATGGGGTCACAGATGGCAGTTACACAGGAAGGAGTGATCTCAGCTAGTTCTGCCTGGCACACTCTATCAGACATGTTGGTGAGGAGGCCCCCCGACTTGTAAAATTTTCAAACATTGAAACAGATAAGAACACTATATTGCTGAAATACTTCAGATCTTTAGCACATCTGAATTATTCTGCACTGCATCTTTCAAATGGTCTGAAACCTTCCATGTTTATACAAAACCAGATACCCCTTCAGGCAAAGAGCACTCCACATTTCAAAGCAAAGTCAAATACCAAAAAATTATTCATTTGGAACCACAGTCAAAGTTCAGGCATGTTACTGAGCAGATTTCACTGAAGGCTCTAATGATCTAATCAGGATGACTTAATTGCATTTGGCTTTGAAACCAAAGCACTGCGCCCAAGAAGGAGCGGGTTGCTCTGCAGTACAGTAGCAGCTCCCAGCCATAAGAGGAACTGTGTGAAAAAGGATCCCCACAGCCCACAGATAACTCCATGCAGAGACTCAGTTGCCATAACAAGATCATCTGGAATTGCAAGCAGAAACAACATGCCTATTTTTGGAAGTACTATGATCTATCGCACATGTTGGGATCTGAACATCTTCTGAGAGAGAGAAAATGATAAAGTTACCAACATTTGCACAACAATTTCTTTAAAAACTCAGAAAACTCATGAATAATAATCTGGGCTAACCTTTCAGTAATCATTTTATTCCTGCTGTACAGAAATATATTATTTTTAAACCATCATCGCTGCCTTCTTTGTTTTCCATACTCCCTCTTCTCCAATATATATCTGACAATTACACTGTAACTGCATTCTGAAGGAAGACCTGAAGACAACCTGAAGACAGCTTTTCAAAATTTTCTTTGTATATCTGTAAACAACAAAAAAAAGAAATATAAAAACCCTACAGTCCAAGCAGCCCCTTCTATTGATTAAGGCGGAAAGTAATGCTGCTTTTATTTTAATTCAAAGGGTTCAACAGTTCCTCATTCATAAGACTTTTTCTCCAGTCTGCTACCCTAGTATTGGAAAGTTTTCATCTCCAACTACAACAGAAAAGCTAGTAACCCACCAACTGTTACTATAAACTTTCTGATTATTTACATAGGTGAAAATTAGAAATGCTCACATTCCTCCTGAAAATTAGAACACACGAACCAAGATTAAGAGGAATTCACTAATCTGAACCCAGGCAATGGGACTAATCCAAATTAATTTCTGTTAGAATAAAGTACATATTACAAAAGAATAATAATCATCTAGATTTAAAAAAATTAAGAACATGAAAGAAATCAGTGCTACAGAACTCCTCTCACCCCTTAGCTAGCTATTCCAGTGGATAGTTTTCTCATGTAAAAAACACAGACTCCAAACGGCACGCATCATCCTTTCTTGACTTCCAGCTGTTTGGATCTTTACTAAAGTTGGGAACTCCTGCTTACTCTGACGAATAATCTCCTTCACTAGAAGGCTCTTCTGGGCCTTCACCATTTTTCAACACACTCTGTGAATTGAGGAAAGCAGAACTAGAAAAAAATCTTTCAGGACTACCTCTTTCAATTCCAGTCAGGTAAATAGCATAATCTTCCTACCATTACTCAAGAGTGCCCTGATCCTACAAACCCCAAGACCATGCAGGCTTCCCCACTCCAAGTCATATTGGGAGGTCACGACTAGTCATGACAGCTCTCAATATCTTCTGAAGTCAGTGCTTTGCAGGATTTAGTCCTTGCACAGCCCTTTTTTTCTTTGTTCCTGGATGTGCATCTTGACATCTGGCTGCACTGAAAATTGCATTATTGCTTTAAGTTGAGCTAATCAGTTGGTACAGATAATTTTTTACAAAGAACCTTCTCACTGTTGACTGTTTCTCCCATCTTGTACCATCTGCAAACTTTCCCCAATAGCTGACTTTACTGTTTTTATCCAGCTGAAACTCCAGTAAATATCACAGGCTATCATAAGGAAAACTTTCCATCATTATTGGATGTATTGAAAATTAGTGTGACTAGAGAACTAAGAATATTTTACATAATTTTACTAGCTAACACTGAGAATAAAAAGACTGTTTCAATATTAATCAAAACATCCAGTATTCCAGAAAATGTGCACTGAATGTGAATTAATTAGACATGAGATCCTTCTGTGGGATTTCTGTATGTAGACATGGTCCACACAGATCTATCAGTTCAGCTTACTGGTATATTTATACATATAACTCTATATTTATCTATGTATATAATACTGTGTTATTTCATTTATATCTACCCTCTGTTTTTTCATAGTTTTCACCTGTGTATTGCCTCTAACTTCAATTTGACAGGCACTCACTTTGTGTTTTATACCTTAGTTTCTTTGCTACAACTATCAACAATAAACCTTTGAAAAACATCTCCTTGCTGAACTAGGAAAATAAAATATTAACAGACGAAGTTTCTTAACCAAAGAAAGTTTAGCTTGTTGACAGATAATCAGTCTGTCTGCCACTGAACTCAGCCACTTAAGAAGATGGATCATTAAGCATAAATCCGTATCTGAGTTTATAATGATCTCTTTTCTATCTCAACACATAGCAGGTCAAGTACTATCTTTTTTTAACCTATTCCAGAAAAAATAATGAATGGGGAAGATAAAAGAACTGCTGAAAGTTTCTGAATAGAACTTTCTGCTTCAGATCAACATTTGAAAACCCTTCCCAGCTGTTAAATCTGAATTCTTAATTGTACACAAGAGGTTGAGGAGAAAATAATCAGCAGATGCAGCTACAGTTTGTTGTATCTGTGATTATCTATTCTATACATGATTTACGGTTTTCAACCATTTTTGGAGAGACAGGCACCAAATTTGTTCTTCCAATACTGCTATCTGTGCACAAGTGTTTAATTATAGGCTCCCTCACATTTTCTGTGGAATAATTCTTGAGTGCAGAATGCACTCAATTCCTGGAGTTTAAACTCTCAGAGAACAGAAAAAAAATCATCAGGGATCTGTGGTGGCAATTCCAAGACACCAAACACTCAGACCCACTGTTTTGTCCCCTAACACCTGCTTTCTGCAGAAACTCAAATAAACATAGCCACAAGGAAAAAAAAAAAAAAAAAAAAGGAAAGAAACAAATGCCTGGGGAAGAGAGGATGGAGAGCAGAGAAACAAACACAGCAATTTGGGTTAACTCTTTTATTTTCCATCACTTCACATATTCCATCTCCGTACCCCAGGTCTCAGACAAATCCATAAAATTAAATCTATATGCGCTTCAACATGTTGGATGAGGGAAGCGACTTTATGAAGTCAAGCCTGAACACTTCTCCATTTGCAGTATTTAATCATAACGTCTTCCAAGCATGTTAACCTGAATACTAGGAATAACATGATGCTTCCAGGTGTGCTGAAGTGCACCGGGGTCTCCTCCTGTCTGGTGGAGCCTGCATGCAGACAATGACCATAACGCTGTGGACTTTCGAGCTCACAAACGTGTTAGAATTTATTGTATAGGTCTATCACACTTTCATGTCAGAGAGGCAAGAAAAATGGATATTTAACCCAGTAAATTGTGTTGCTCCGTAACACAGAAGCCATTACAATATGGATGAGATCTGGAATCTATTAAAAGACATAATGGAAAATAAAAGCTAAACACATAAATAACTCATCCACTTGGAATTTCTTTTAAAAATATTGAAAGGCATTAGATGCAACCAAGATTAAGTGTCTGTAAAATACATTTTTAAAAGACACACATTTCTTTCATGAGTGCATATGAGAACAAAGCAGCATCTAAAACCTCAACAAAGAGAAGCTTTATTACTTCTGCCTAGAAATTTTAGGCTGCAGCCTTAATTCACTTTATTCCTCATGGCTGCGGTTGGAAACGATAGCAGTTTACTTGGCATGCACTTTATCTACTCTGGCAAAATATTCATTGAGGGCTAAAGATACCCAGAGACTGCAACACCAAATCTTTCAAACCCAAGGACTAAATATTTCAAGGACGCACTGAGTATACAGAGGACCGTGGGAATTCCTCCTCAGTGACTCAGTATCATGTATTATTCAGGACAAGGTCTCTTTAAAACAAATGGGTCAGTGGTATGGAAATGGTTCTGCACAGACTGAAAATTTTGACCATTAACTACAAACATGCAGGGAAAATTAGTTCCAGCATGCTGTATTTTATGTAGGAGAACTTACATCGCATAAAACACTTAAAAATACTTTTCTTGTTAAATTATTCTAATGGTCACTTAGCTATCTTTTGGAAGCTATCAGAATGAGTAATGTATATATACATAAATTATGTATTTATACTATGGCACTGATTCAATTAAACCTTTAGCAATGTGTTTTAGCTGAAATAGTTACATATGGAGAACAGATGAAGCAAGCTTAAATTATTTTTTTAAGTTAAAGTCCTAATTAAAAAAGCATATACTCAGTAGACATTCATCTTCTGGTAAATTTACCTTTGTTCTTCAGTGAACTGTGGAGTATTTATCTGATCATGTATAGATTCTATGAGCACTACACTAAGGCAGAAATCTACAGGACTACTTAAATAACCACGATTTATAAGTTCCCCCATAAGCACTTTGTTTATAATAATTTATAGTTTTAACATTTCCAGACTACACAAAGGTGGTGGGTTAACATACCAGCATAGCTCTGGACTTCAGACATTTAAAATAAACATGGGGTAATGACATCGCAGCATGGCAGTGACTACAAGCATGAAAGGGCCACACAGCAAGCTGCATTCCCCCCTGCAAATGCTTGGGCAATGTTTGAAGAGAAGATGCCTTAGATGCCCTGTTAATTACATTTAAAACCTAAAAAAAAAATAGGAACCTTATGATCATGGATATATAGCAGGAGGGCAGGGTAAACAAACAGTCCCTAGACCAAGTGCATATTACCATCTTCTCCAATAGTCTTTTCTACAGGTGGATCACCAGCTCTGTGGACAGCAGAAGGCAGGATCCCAAGCTCGCACCTCAGCCTAGGGCCTGCATCTCATGCCAGACCTGGCAAGCCAAGGGATGACCACTGGGGCAAGGACATGGGCTTAGTCAGGACAGTAAATTAAGATTTTCGATGGGACCCAGGTCTCTAGACCTCTAGGGAATATTGCATATTCTGAAGACAAACAAACAAACAACAACAACAACAACAACAAAAACCCAACAGCCTCAAAATAATAATTAAAAAGGCCTCTTCCCTTCGCTTTGCAAATAGGATGCTGGAAAATGCAGCCTGGGGGCTGCACAAGATTGCAAGGCTTGCCCTGGAGCAGCAGGTTGGCATGGGCAGCCAAGAGGAGGCTGGCAGCCAGGCTTGAGGAGGCTGTGTTGGATTCTCCCGCATTTCCCCAAGCTGCAGAAGATCATCCTCCCTGCCCTTGGGCAGCAGCAGGCCATGCCATGTGGTAGAGGCAGGCAGCAGGGCACCCCTTTTCACCACCTTGCACTGGCCAAGCAGCAGTGGGGAAAGCAGAGGGGATGCAACTGCAGCTCAGGGGAAGTACCTCTCAGACCAGGATCCTTTCAGCTTCTCCAGGATTGGCACCCATATATTTCTAGCTTCAGCGGCCTGAATCTCCTGCCTTTGCTGCCAGACAGGGCAAGCAGAGAGGACCAATCTAGGCTGCGAGGTGAGTCTGGTTCTCCACAGGGGACTGAGAAGGGTAGAAAGGGGTGATCCCCTTCCAGGTGAGACAAAGGCTTGCAGTCCAAAGTGGACTTCAAGGAATCAGCTGCGGTCAGAAGAAAAACTGGTCTCCCAAGCAGAACAAGGAACATCTCAAGGAATCCTTTGCTACAGTAATACTGGGAGATCAGGAAAGGTAAAAGCATAAAGTGCACTCAAGCAAAAACCCTCTGCAGGTACAAAAGGCAGCAAAACATGTATTGCAAAGAGGACAACCTGCTGCCCAGGATATCCACATCATCTGGCCCAAGAGAAGTACCCAAAGTTCCTAAAATAGTTATTCTTTTAATGTAACCAATAGGTGAACTTTTCCTTCTAGTACAAAAGTTTCCATGATGCAGATCCCATGATGAAACTTGACCTGAGCCCCATATCTTTATAGCAAAATGAAAAAGGAGCTACATGAGAGGACTGAGCAAGTCCTGTGAAACACTTAAGTGTCTGTGTTCTCCACCATAAAAATCAAAAGATGCTTTAGTAGACTTGACAGGACTTCTAAGGGTTGGAGAGCATCTATTTACCAGGGTCTGACAATCCCCAGTGAGGACAGGGAGGTGCTGTAGGAGCTCAGGCACTGGAACACAGCAGTCTCTACTGATCAGGGGGATGCTAAGTCAAAGGAGTTCCAGGAGTGAACCACTGGAGACAAAACAGTTGCCAGGACCATGCTTGTAAGTGCACACTTGGAAGTCTGTTTCACAACCCTAACAGTTGCTCTATAAGTAATGAGATAAAAGGAGAACACATAACAAAAAGCATTTAAACATTTGCCTCATAAACTATTAGTGAGGAAACACAGGACTAGGAAAACAGTAGGTCTGGACAACAGCAGTATTATCCTGCTCCACGTGCCAAGGAATGCAGCTCTGCTGCACAATGCAATTCATGCTTCCATGGTCCTTTTTGTGTTCTGATAAGACCACTGACCTGCCCAGGACTGTCCTAAAAACATGTATGACCCCCAACACATCAGGAAGCACTTTCAGAGTAACATCATGATGGAGTGATGCCACATATAAAACATTTATTCTCCTAAGCAGCCCAAGAAGGAGGAACCAATAATAGGCCACGGACTCAGTAAAACTGGATTCAGTACAGGTATATCAACACCCTGACCACTGACACATTTCTGCCTCAGTTTCTCCACTTTAAAATGAAACAGCACCTCCCCACTCTATAGGATACTGCAGGACTGCAATTATTTATTGGCCATGACAACCCTCAAAAACCTTAAGGAACTAATAAATTACATTACTGATTATATTATTATTGATATGCCTTGCCATCAGTTAAGGAGTTTTGCTTAGTAACATAAACAGCATTAGCAATGTAAAGAGCTAATTAACAAGCTAAAGAAAGACTCAATTAGTTGAATTTTTTTCCACCTTCTATAATTAAGTTCAGGAAATTTGGGAGATCTTTGCTGGTCCTGCCACTTACAAATTACAATCTTTAAGGTAATGTTTTTAAAAAAACAAAATCACAGCAGAGCATGAACTCCCAGTGCTATGCTGTGACCAATGAATACAACCTCTAGATATATGAGGGGAATTCAAAGCAACAGCAGGAAAGTAGCATTACTCCCCTATATGGCTCTGACAGGACCATAAAATAATGCAAGGTTAGTTCTGGTGTGTATATTTCAAAAGTTATGTTGAAAAACTTCAGTGCATTCAGAAAAGAGCTATAAAATTCTGAATTATAGAAGATGCCAGAGAAGTTCTCCCTGCAGGTTTTATCCAAAAGAATATGAAAAAGTTACTTGAACATGTAACATAGGTACCTACAAGAAATTTCTGATAGAAAAATACCCTTTAATTCAGAAGAAAAAGCATGCGGGACAGGTAAAAAGCTATTATAGCAATCAACGTGGTTCTACAATGTACAGAGGTACATTCTTTAATATTAGATTATGTTTCTGGAGGTGAAATCCTGATTTTAGTTGATAGAAAGAGTCAGGACTTCAGCAGGACAAAAATCTGAGGGACAGGATTAGCTTTCATTCATGTTATTAAAGAGAGCTTGAAGAACTGAAATTTGCTCATCATACTTATCTTTGTTGCCTACTAGTAGGTCTGGTTGCCATGGTATTAACTAAAAGATAATTACAATGGGAAATGCACAAGAAATAGTGACTTGCAATATTTTAACTAGGGTGTTGAGCAAGAGAAATGGAGGAAAGTCCAACATATAATTTGTGTTTATCAAGAACATTGTTTAATACCAATTAAAGGTACTTGACTAACAGCTTTTATTAATGTAAAAGCTGCATGTTCCACTGAACATAGAGAGAAAATACATTATAAAGAAGGATGCTGGGTCAGCTGCCAGTTGGCCAGTACTTCTTTTTTGTCACAATTATGATTTGAACAAAAGATAGTATGGAGGACCATACCAACCATCTCAACCAGTATCAGGGCACCACCTTTCTGGCTGAGTCTGGTTTCAGTAAGAAGTAGTGATACAGTAAGAAAGGATTCAACAAAAGCCCCCAATTAGTGCATTTTCCTCTTCAATTCCCAGCAACTAAGAACAATCCTTATCAGTTGGGCTCAAAAGCTTTCTAACCCAAAGCAAGGCCCTGCCTAGGTTCGCATCAGTTTTTGTGATGCAAGATTATACTAAGTCTAATCTTAATGGAAATGCCGAAGTGAAGCTAAACAAGCATTTCCTTTGTGTCTGCATGATGCAAATAAGCCTCTATAACAACAGAAGAAAAGAAGAGCTACAGGTTCATTTTATTAGAACTTGATCAGAAACTGATAAGGCAGAGAGAAATTTGTTTTGAATGTAGATGTCTAAAGTTATTTGTGTTGTAACAGCCTTGTGGTTACAAATACAGTTATCTTGCTGCTGTTCCAGTGGCTGCATCATTAACAGAAAAAATCCTTAGACTTTCTCCTATGTCCTGGAAAAAAAGACAGTACAACCTGCAAATACATAATTAAAGCAAATGCTACTAAATTGGACACAATAATCATCCACCCAAACCCAACTTTAGCAACGAAGCTGAAGGGAAAAAGGACGCTTGGTGGGAAAACCACACTTCCATCTTTTTAGATGACCTACATAGTGAAAACCACAGAAAGGAAAATCCAGCTTCTTCTATCCCCTACATCACTCCAGTAAAACCAAGTTAGTTTAAATCAGTAGAACAGCAGAAGTCTGACTAAAATCAGGGACTGTATGAAGTCATGTCTGACAGTGTTTTCTCTAGCAGACTATCCTGTGTGAAAAAATGATGGGGAATCAACAGAGTTCACACTGAAAGGTCAAAAATAATGCTTACTGTGTAAGCAGTATAGCTCACAAACATTTGTATCCATGATACACACTGTGTTTAATTGGTCTGTTGATATGCTTTGCCTTCAGTTTTATGAGCTTTCAGTCTTGCTCTACAACAGCCACAATGAGAACATTATATCTCCAAGCAACCCAGCTCTTACAATCCTGCCAACAACAGTACCGCTTAACTCCAGACACATCAATGTCTAATTGCCACAAATATATACTTGTTTCTATCATCACTGGCAGTCCACAGTCCTATCAACATCTGTAACAGACAGCTAAAAACACAGCCATGAAAAACCCAGGAGCTGACTCAGCTGTTCTAGGAATTGAACACAGAAATGTCCAAATCGCTATCTGTCCTGCCTGCTGTGGTCCTACAGAGAGGATAAAGGGTGTGAAAATGTTATAAATTTCTGCATTTCATCTCACCCATTGCTAACAAGCCCAAACCACTCTATTTGAGTTTTGAAACTGTCTAACTCAAGGAATTTCTTTCTACAGTCCCCTAAAAACATTCCAATGGCAGTTCATTTACAGCAAATTGAAGCTTCACAAGAGCCTTCTTCCATCTCATGGAGCTTTGGCACCCAGAGGAGTGGGGTCCATGGCTCCCCCAACTCTGCAAACACAGCTGGGATACCAGGAATCTTGTCCACAGACGATTAAGGATAACATCTGGCCATGACCACAGATACGCTGTCACAATCTTTGGATGCCCACTGGAAAATTCATTTATTAGAGCTTTGTAGATTTGAGTCTTTGTCCCTGCTGCAATGCTAGAGGCTGTTACAGAGACAGGAAAAAGAAAGCTGGCTGCAAAAATCAGCTAGCAAAGGAGAAGCCATGAGAAGCTGTTTATGCACACCCAGAGCAATTCTGAGACATGATGAGGAGAGCGCAGCACACAGGACATGCTCTACTCCAGTAAGCTTAAGATAGCCAGGCTCAAGGACCTTAAAAAATGTATCAGTTAAAAAAATCCCTGGATCTGCTTTTATCAGCAGCAGAGTCCACATGCAAACCATGCTGTGTACAGTGCCCTGGGAAACAACAGTTACTGAATTTAGCAAGAAAGAAGCCACAAACAGCTGATGTACCTGATTTCCACACTATTAAAATACATAGAATGCATTACTGGTTAGAGACCAAATAATAGTATTTTCCTGATTGACCTTTTTTTTGGTACGTTTTCAAAACTGAAGAGAGTTGCTTCAGAAACATGTAAGGTGCTTATGGTTAAATATTTCCCCAATATTTGAACAGCAAAAAGGTAAGATTGAATGCTGCTATAGATGATCGGAAGTACCATCTCCTCCATATTTAAAGCTGTGCAGTTTAACAAATACTACTCTCTTAATGAGGAAAGACGACTATTATCTAGGTCCTGCCTTCATTCAAGAGGCACAGTCTGCCAGGCACATGTGGGCTTCTTCGAGGCAGCAACGGGTGCCTGGCAGAGCTGGCCAGAAAAGCAGGAGGGCAGTGCAAGCACATTTAATTTGGAAACAGAAAGCAGGGTAAGTACCTCCTAAAATAAGTAGTTTCATAAATACTTATTTTCTTCTGACCCTATTTGATCACTATCACACATGAGAGTATTTGGAAGATAGCTTTGTCAGTGCACATGGTCTCTCCATGGACTCCCCTTCCACCAAATAATTTTGATTCTCAAGTCAGTATTTTTCTTATTGCAGTCTCCCATATGCCAGCGTGGTCTGATGTGAAAAATATTGCAATTTTTGTAACATCACATGTAAGTTCACATTTTCAGCAGTGCTGAAGTGTTTGTTTTGAAAGAAGATTCTCTACCCTCACCTTTTATTTGTATTCAAGAAAGTTCTACTGTTACTGTTGGCAAACTGTGATACATCGACTCTAAAGAGTCCAACAGGATAATCCATTTTTTTTAACAAGAACTGTAATTTATGGATTAAATAACTAAATATTCTGTTGCTTTACTTTTCCAGACTGTCATTACTTCTGTTTCCTCTTTCAACTATCCTACACAAGCATCCCACACAGTACTCCTTTTGAAGGCAAGAGTGCAGGATAATTAAGAAAATGATGCAAGTATGGCTAGTAGCTGTATATATTTGGAATCAAGAAATAAATTGAGTCAAAAATTAGAAGTGAACCATCCTGACAAAAATAACTAGGAAAAATACCAGTACCAGTAAGCAGAAAACCCTCAGACTCTGTCACTGCCCAAGTTATCCACAGCAGTGCAATGCCCAAATGCTCCTAACACCAGAAGTGCCCCTTCACCTCCCCAATGCAGTCAAGCTCTGGGAGGCTCCAAGGGGGCATTTTACTGGCTACAGAGAAATTAAAAGCCCAAACCAAAAATCATAAGCTCCCTATACATCACTAAATGACGGACATCATAAGAGCACAAAGCAAGAAGAAACAACTGCCTTGGCTAAAAGTGACCCCTGGTGAGGTCACAGGGACATTTCATGGCTCAGAGGTCACCCCAGTGGTTGAGCTATCCCCTGTCTCCGTGAGCCAGGATTTCACCTCATCAGGACTCTTGCTTATCTGGTAATAATCTCTCCCTTTAACTTTCGGAAATAAATGAGACATGCTGAGAAAAACAGCATAACAAAGTGATGACTGTATCTTTTCCAGCATCAGCATTTTACTAAAGGGGTTTGTTTGCCAGCTTATTTTACAGGAGCTCAAGAGGCCTGACTGCATATTTGAGAGCCTGTGCTCTGCTCCAGTTTTTGATGACAAAATGCCAAAGTTGAACATGCAATGCCAAACATTCCAGAAACCTCCAGCACAATAGCCACTTTAAATGATGTCTTACTTTTCCTGCTCTGCAAGGCACACAGAGCAGTAAAAATGCTCTTGTCCCCTTTTTTCTAAACACAGTAAGACACAGTAAGGGTATACAGTTACCACTCCAGCATGGGAAAGCAAACAAGCAGACTTGCCCAGCTCTTCAATTCCATGTTTTGCAAAGCTATTAAGATGTGCAGCAATTCACACATCTTACCTTGCAAGTAGATTAGTGTGTACTACTGTATAGAGACATGCCATAAATCAACACCCTAATCCATATATATGGGGATTTGTTTCCTATACTGAGTAGTGGATTATTTATAAAGCATTGAATTGTGTTTCCCCCAAATAAACTGCTTAAAATAGCCATAAAATCACTGCAAAATTAGTATATCAAATAGGAATCAAGAAATAGCAACAAACCATCTTTTGAATGAGGTAAAAATACAACAAAAAATGTTGAAATAGGATGTATTTGTACTGTACTGATAGGAACAGTCTGCAGCTGGGGATTAGGTCTCACAATGCAAGGTGCTGTACACAGACCCTGCAGAGCTTGAAGAAGGCAAAAAAATCCATTCAAAAGCAACAATAAACAAAATGTATTGTCAAAGAGAAAACACTAACACACAAAAAGGCTGCCGGAACAAAAAAGCCACATATCATTATGGTCCATTCAGTAAGGTAGCAATTAGCATACCTGCTGCCCAGTTATTCGTGAGTGCTGTGCAGGCAACATGACAGACCTGAGTTACACAGAACAGTTGGGAAGAGGGTGTGTAACCAACTTTGAGGAGATCCTAATAAAAAACGGAAGCAGCATGTGGGAGTTTGAAAATGTTGATGTAGCCTAGGGACTTTCAGCACATCCCTCCCATAACTGTCAGAGCAAATGCCATAATGAAGTGCTATGATTCACAGCAGAACAATGTAAATCTTTCTGATTCTGAAATGTAGTGGACTAAATCCTACTAAATTGAGGTAATTATGGAATGACCTCCCACAGTACTGTGCCCCAGAGAACCTTCATGCACTAAGAAACTCATCGAAAGACAAAAAATTCACTGGATATCTTTCTAAAGACTGTGTTATATAAAGTCAGAAACTTTAAAGAAGTTTCAACAAGCCACTTCATTCCTACAAAAAATGCATTAACATTTCTTAAGGTATTGAAAATGCTACCAATTCAGAATGCAGATTTTGTGCTTAGGTGTAACCAGGGAAAAAAATGGATGCAAGTGGGGTCATCAGCTAAATAAATGAAAAGTTTTCATTTAATTGATGGCCTTTCCAAAAAAAAAAAAAAAAAGAAAAAAAAAAAAAAGGAAGAAGAAAGCAAAGAAACAGGAGTAACTCCTATTCCATATACTGCTAATGAGAATACACACACCTCTCTCACTCCTCTTGCTCACAAATCTGCATTTCTTTCATTCCCATATATTAGAAATTTACCTTTTTCTCATTTTTTACCAAGGGAAGGTAAAAGTTGTTTTTCTACAAAATCTCCTGCTTATCCACTTCATTGTTGGAAAAATGCTCCACCCTTTCAAATTCCTAAATTAAGAACTAACAAACATCACCTAGCATGAGTGGCTGAAGGTTCAACAAGGTGTTTATATACCTGATGCCCTCACATATGCATCTTCAAAGAATACTCACAATCACAGTGCAAGAGGAAGGGAAGTTCTGATACATATTGACACACGTAAAAATAATTTATAAATGCAGAGAAGCATTTATATGAATGCATATGAGCTGCAATTACACTGTGTTCCAAACACCTATAAAGAGTAATTTCTTAAGGCAGGTACACAATATGGAGAACCCATTGCAATAAATTCTGCTTTACTCATTTCTGTTTTATGGGACACTCCGACATGTTCAATTATTCCATTTCAGTATGGAACTCAAAGCAGACATGAGATACCAAGAAGTACCATACAAAGAGCTCTCTACTGCAGTATGATTGAGTTAGGAACTCCTAAAGTAGACTATATTATTATGAATCACTCAATAGAAAAAATCCACCTAAATTATTAACTATTCTAAGCAGGAAAGTGATACATATTTTTTCATCAAGTAGGTTTAAACTATTTTACAATGAGCTTTTTTTCTTTCTGTCCCTGCTCAACAGGAAAAGATTGTGATGATTATATCAAAATTTGTTATTCAAGTTCTAATTCGTTGATGATAACATAGAAAGTCCTTCCTAAATCATGGCCAAGAAAAACAGCCTTGCCCACATAACAATGCAAGGCATTACTTCACATGTCTGGAAGAATCCCAGGGCTTCTACTTCTGTGGTTCTTTCAGATCCTTTATGCTAGCATACCCAGCTATGCAGTATCTGGTCTACTTTTATAAAGATTTATAAGGCTTTACAAAGTTATTTGCACTCTGTTTTTGTCAAATTTTAAGTCCCTTGTTCTTGATGCTCAAACAATTACAAAAATCTGATATCCAATTAGCTTTAGAATCCAAACATGTTACTTTGCTAGGCTTAAAAGTAGCACAAATTTCTTATGAATTTGTCTTTTTTCTCTGAAAAGATTTTCAAACAATCCGTTATCAGAGATTAGGAAGTCTTCTATTTTCAATTAGATTCTTCTTGCTGGTTGTAAAGGCTGCTGAGCATACTGAGATGCAAGTCTTATAGTCCTTAAAAGCTTCCACAAGCATCTGAGAGTATCTACATTAAAAGCAGACATGGACAAAGTTACATAGATATTTAAATAGGTTATGCCACCTTATCCATGTTGTTAAATAAATTTAAAATAAAACTCACTCTATGCAATTCTGGAAAGCTCATATGTTAATTCATGATATGATTTTTTTTGCAGCATGCTGATACTATAGAGTAGTACTGTAATACTACTTTTTAGTGTAACACTACACTGTAAGTGCACACTACAGTATAACACTGCAAAGGCTCTTCTTGGTTTGCTCTACAGTTTCACTAGACAGAAATGCAGTTTCTTGCTTGAAATGCAATTAAGAAGTTGCAAGAGTCTTCAAACAGATGGCTCCATGCTTGAACTAGTGGCTCTGGAGCACTGCACTACCACAAAAGTCCTTACGCATCTGGCTGTTCTCAGTGAAAACTCACTGACTGATGCACAAAACATGATTATAGGTTTTTGCATGAAAACAAGATTAATGCAGAAGTAACACTGAATAGTGATTTACAAATTCTCTCTGCAGCTCTTATAGTCTAAAATTTAAGTGTATGGTCTATTTGCAATTAATTGTATCTACACCAGCTTCCATCCATGGTCAGTCTACTCCAAATAGGGCACGAAGGACACCAGGCCATTAACATGGATATACTTTAAAACAACCTTACATAAGGGACATAGTGGCTGCTAAATAGTGTCTTTCACTTCCAGGCTTACCAGCTTCTACAGGAAAACTACTGCAGTTCATTGTCAAAAGAATTCCTGCCTTACAGGAAATGTCTATGTTGGTCACAAAACACCCAAGTCCAGCTGTTTTTTACACTGTTTGATTAATTGCGTATTAGGTAACTTTACTGGAGATAATGAATGCAGAATTGACTGCCAGCATCAGCAGTTGATCCTGATGAGGAGGTGAAGGTGGCATTAGATGAACCTCAGACATGGCAAGAGTCATTCCCATGGGTGGCTTCCAGGAAGACAACTGGTAGGCCAGGTTCAACTAGGTCATCTCTCTTTCACAAACAATAACAATGTTTTATTCTTCCCAGAAATCTGACATGAGTAAGCTCAAATGGTTTTCCTTCCAAGGCAAACAAGAGACATGACTCTTCTCTAACATACATTAGTATAAAAAGAAAATGCTCTTGATAATAACTGTGTGGAGATAACTCACCTCATTATTACCAGGGCTTTGTCACTTCAAGTATTCGCATTTCCTTAGAGTATCAAAGTAGACATAATATAAAAGATCCAGTTGTGTAGCACAGCAGTGGTTAATATTCACTACAGAAGACAGAAGTAATCCCTCTTTTGCTGTGGTCTACACACCACTGCAGTAATTGGCTAAAAGGCCCCTGGCTATTCTTACTATTGAAAAGAAACTATTCCTCTCATATCTGCAGGGCGGAAACAGCTGATGTGGAGAACCATGCCCATTTCTGTTTGGGCTTTTTTTAATGCCCAAAATAAAATGAGTATTAAATAATGAACAGGAGGGAAAAAGCTTGTCTCTAGAGGAGGCACCATATAAGCACTAAATGACTCTCTCCACTGCTGCTTGCAGGCAGCAAAGACTTCACTTGGGAACAATTATATATAGGACCTTTCTCCTGACATGCACAGACTGGTGGGGTGGGCTGGGGTAAGCAAACTGGGCTGCAGATGAAACCTACCCACTAAACAGAAAAGCAAGACTCCGTCATAGAAAAGAAAACTAAGAGTAAATATTATAACTGACTTATCTTTTTCATTAGTAACATACCACTATAATCTAATTTCTGATTACACCTAGTACATCCTTTTTTCCTACTCTAATTTCAGGCATACTAGAACCATAAGCTTGACCTGCAAGATCAAAGAAGAAGCACGAATTTTCTCCTCACTCCTTCAATCTGCTGGCCAGCCAGGTGTCTGCTTGCCACTGCTCTGCCCTCATTACTGTGATACATAAGAATAAACATATTTATGCTCTGATCTAGCAGACATAAGGTGCTCATAGATCAATCCCTGGTGCATTTGCTGTCCATGAAACCTGCCTGCAGCCTTCTAAGGAACATTTCAGTTCTCACCTCTACTGAAAATGAAGGTATTTGTTGTTCAGATGTCAGTTCCATGTCTCCCTGTCTCTCTTTAAACTTTGCAGAATCACACATATGCTTAGCTTCAAGAAACCTGCCTAACATTCATAGTACTATAATATTGGTGACTTTAAATATAAACACATGTACAGGAGTCTGCAAAATGAGATCTTAAGGTAAGCCTAGGAAAAAATGTAGAATGAATGAAAAGTCTCTATAAAGAAGTTGCTAAATCCTCCAAAACAGTAAGAGGGAGTAGTCAGTATATTAGTAGCCAGTCTTGTGCTTCTTGCACACTGCAAAGACTTTTTAAAGCAATGAGAATATGGGTACACAGGAAATAAAAGAAGGTACAGACAGAACGTACACCTTACCTTTTTCCCAGCTCAAAAGCCCCAGCTTTAAGCTACAGCTATACCCACACAACTCTAGGTATTCCACATCAATCTAATGGCAATAATGGAGTACAAAAGCTGTTAAAATTATATATTTAGAATATTTATGTAGGTGTCAATATTGTTTTATATCTCCAAGGATGTTAAATCAATTACCATTTATGTATGGTAATGTAATATATATTAGAAAATAATTTTCTTCAAGAAATGTCTGTTTTATTGCTGTATACTAATAATTATTACCTAACTTATGAACTTGTTTCCCTTCACTTGCTTCTATCAGCTAGTGCAAATGAAACTTGCATGCCTTTTGCAAAGCACAGAAGAAGCTGCAAATCAATTGCTGCTATTAATTTGCCACCACCAGACACCTTTTAAATAAACATAACCAGCCACTTTGACAAAGATCATCATGTTGCCACCATTCAATGGAAGGAGTTGAAGTCACATGAAATAAAATGGCTGGGGGAGGGGGGAGTGGAATTCTGCAAAACACACAACTCTGAAGATGGTTCTCCCTTTCATTCGTGCCCTTTGTCTCCTAACCCCTCCTCGCGTACCCACCACATCCGTGTGAAATGCACCCACGCTCCCTCTGCCAGAAAGACTCTGAGTGACACATGGGCTGCGCGGGGTCAGCTGCCTGCAGCGCTGCCTCCGCCTCCCTCCCCGGGGGGCTTAGGCAGCTCAGGGCATGCACTTGGCGCTGCCTCCTCTACCCTCTGACCCGGGGGTAATCGATGGGTATCTACCTATTACCTATGATAATTACCTATCATAGGTAAACTATCCTATCATGAGAGGACAGCTATTCTCCTTTCAAATTGCCATGAAGTTTTGCAGACAAAAAGAGACATAATCAATCATATAAGCCTGCTCCTCTTAGGAAACGAGTCTAAAAGCCAAATAAGCCAGTGCACCTGACAAGGTTGTGTACTGCAGACAGGTCAGCAAGAAAAAAGAGATGTGGCTTTGGGAGGCAGATGAAGAAGTGAGGTGGCTAACGCTGACAGAGAAATCCAGCTGAGTAAATTTTAGTATTGTCCCATGGGCTGATCAAATCATCAGTGTCTGGGGGAAGCAGGAAATCCCAAACGACATACTTTGCTAGTAAATTAAGTCTCTAAGCACATTACCAAAGAAAGTCAAGAGGCACTATGACATTAGTGTCAATGCACTTAAAATTTCACCTTCATCTGCACTAGGATCCCAGTATGTGATTTATTATTATTTGGTGTATTGTCTTTCATTTAATTTTTAAAGTCTGATTTAAATATAGCAAATAAATTGTGACTCTGTATTAAGTTTCCATGAGTTTTAGTTCATGATGTAGTATTTTGGCACAGGACTGTGGACTTAACTCTGTCTCTAATTAGGTGTGCAGCACTCTCATTTACTTAAATGGGATCTACTTATGTGTCTCTGGGGGACAAGTGAAACAAATGGTTATACTTGTATCTGAATAAATATTTTTGCTATTAGTAAAAGAGCTTCATCAGTGACTACTTGGCAAGGGCAAAGATGAAGGATTACATCCTGAACTAACCTAAGGCTGAAGACACATGTTTATGGCTCAGCTGATCTAACAGCTCAGTGCAGCTGGAAGGGGGGGACAACTCCTCAGTCCTTCAGCCCCCATCCCAGCCACATATCCCCATTTCCCTCCCTATGCATAAGGTGAAAAAATTTGCCTTCTCCTCTCATTCCCCAACACCAAGGTTAATCTTCTGTTTCAGTGAGTCTTTAATCAGTGTGTCGGAAAGAAGGGTAAAGAAGAATAGTGGGTTGTTAGATCAGTAAAGCCATAATGTGCATTTTTACCCTAAGTTAACCTTGCTGGACTAAAAATTGATGAAAAGAGCTGATTTATACTTATTGGATAAATGGCTTGCCCAAGATCACAAAAAGGAAAATGATGATGAGGGCCCTGGATACCCTCATCTCACAACTGGCACTCACATGCTTCATTGAAGCCTGTGTCTTTCTCCTTCAACACAAAGATTTTCATGGTTGTTTGGCTTTAAGAAAGTAAAATCCTGAGAGCTTTCATTTCCTTAACTAATGCCATTACCACCGGCATTCATGGTATTCTCCATATCAAGTACAGGCAGAGGCCCTAGGAGTCACATCCAGTCTCTTGGCTCTTCTAGCTCGCTTTGTCCCTCCATGCCTGCCTCTACCCTGGCCTCCACAGGGACCTCTGTTCCTCACTCAGGGACTCCCACCTCTGCATCCTATCCAGGGGCTACAGGGCACCCCACAGACTGAGGCGCGTTAACCAGGCACATGCACAAGGGCGACAGATGCAAACAATAAAGCCAGAAGGAATTCAGTATCTCAAGCTTCGTAGTGGAAGTTAGTGGCTGAGAAAATAATATAATTATATGGTACAGGCACATAAAGTTGATGGAAAATTTACCCAAAACCACCTGTAAAACTATGCTTTGTTACTGATTTTCCCTATCGGCATTATCTGCACAGACTTAAGGGCTGAAGCATTTCCAAAAGCAAATACAAATGCTGAGGCAAAACAGAGTGTGTTTTGCTTTTATGCCAAATCCAGCCTATAATTAAGTTTGCATAGTTTTGACAGCTAAATTAAAGGATTCTGTAAATTCCCCAGATCACATTTCAGATCAGGACTGATCGAAAGCACGAGCAGTACTCACGGAGGTGTATGAACTCCTCCTGCCCTGCTCAGGTGGCTGAGTCCCTTGGCTGGCCCCAGAGCTTTGGCGGTGGCACTGGCAGGTGGTACAACGTAGTCCTGTGAAATTTCCTTCACAGACAGACTAGGTTTTGAGGCAGAAGGTTTCCCAAGGCGGCCTCTAGAAAACTGTGGTGGTTTTTCCATCATCCAGCCATATCCTCTCAATAATCCAATCATGCATTTACTAAGGAGGATGGCACTAGGACGGTTCAGCCGTAACGGCCATGAGAGCACACAGGCGTAATGACTTTTGCTGGATTATCACATCCATTCCTTTCAGGCAATCAGGCATAGGAGGTGAATGATTTTTTGAAGCAACCTCTTCGCTCACGCTGCTCCAGAATGGCATTCCAGCTACCCTGGCAGCTACAGCCTCTTGCCTAAATTCACCCAAGCCAACGCACACCAGCTGGCCTTACGCCAGACTCTACTTTAACTAGTCCCTTTGTGCCCTTCTTTTTCACCAATCTAATACATTTACAGAAAACAATCAAATGCCTCTGATATGAAAGCTCTTCTGGAAGGGATCCCATTTCTTCAAGATGTGCTGCTTGTTTCCCCTCACCCCACAAGTGCCCAAGATGGCCTCTGTGTCCATCTCTCTTCGGGGTGATTTCTCTCTTTACTGCACGCAGCTAAGTTAGGAAATGTGACCTACCACCCATGAGGGACATAAGCCTCCTGCCAGAGGCGGGCAGGAGTGCAGACATCAGTGGGGCCCCAGCCTGAACCTGGACTGATAGTAGCACAGCTCCTCATCCCAGTTGTCAAGCAGAAAGGATCATGCTGATGCTTTCCTGAATGTTCACTTAGTTTCCGTTCCTCACTCACAGATACTCATTACAGGTGAAGGATCTTCCCTGAACTGTCACTTTGAGAAGAAGAAAATAAAATTTCTTCCTTTTTCTTCTTCCCATGTCATGGGTTGTAGTTACCACAGGGGCACATATGCTTCAGGACACATTTTCCTTTATCCTTCAAGTCTACCACTGACATGAAATACTTCATTACTTGTTTGTAGCTGCTCAGGAAAGCTCTGGGCTGCACCAGTGTTCAGTTCGAATTCAAATGCTGTTCTTAATGAGCTGCTGTGTTTCAATAGATCAATAAAATTATGAGCATGGTCCAAAGCCAACACTGGTGTTCCCATAAGATTAATGGGCTCTGGGCCAGCATTGTATCAAATTTCAGTGTGAAAGGTATCTTCTGTTTCAAACAGTTCAGCATGTCATTAAAGGCTAATTAGACATTAACATAAAAGATGTTAACATTTTGAAAAAATGCCATTGTAATTGTGTCGGTTTACATTCTAAATTAATACAATTATCTAAACGAGCAAACCGTAGCATAAAATTGTTAGCTGCTACTACCAACCCACAGCCATAATCTGACCTATTAATCGATTACCTAGATAAAGGTAAAATAGTCTCAAACTTCAATTATATGCAAATAAAGTTGCATTTCAAAGAATCAATTTATATGCAAGTCAAAGTTGCACTGCAGGCATGAAAGAGTTCAGTATTTTGGATAATTTGTTTTAGGAAAAAATACAAATTACAAAAATATCTCCAAAAAAAAGTGTCTTTCATTGCATATAAAGTAGTTTATGATTATTTCCTGTAATTAAAGCCATGATTTGCTGGGACTAAGCCTTTTTGCAGATGAGTAAGGTATTTTTGATTCACACAGTCCTCACCAAACCAGAAAAGCAGAGTAGTTGCTGTATTTAAATGCACGATCATAGACTTCACTTTCCATGTATTATTTAAATCCAACCCAAATGTAATTACAAGCCTTTGTGTGAGATCTGAAAGGGCCATGACAAGGCTGACCAGCTGGCCTCTTCCTTGCCACAGCACTGGCCCTTTCAGAAATCCCAGGCTTACTCTGGGTCTCATTCCCAGACTGAGTGGTCCCTCCAGTGAGATGGACACAGCAAAAGGAGATGAAGAGGACTCTATGCCCATGGAGGTGATGGTCCCACAGACCCAGCTCTGCTCATGCAGTGATGCTCCCCTGGGTTGTGAAGCAGCCTCACCTCCTGCCTTCCCTGCTGCTCCCCTGGAGTCCTTGGGCAAGTCCACAAACTGCCTGGTTTTTGTCTCTGTATTCTTTTAAGAGTGGATTACAGGCCACCCCTCTTCCTCCTGGAATCCTCTCAAAGGTAAGCTGGCTTCTTAAATCTGGTTAAAGAGGACACTCTGGGGAGATCTAGATGAAATGACTGGGGGGAAATATGTGAAATGTATTTTTAGCTAGTGTGGAGCAGTCTAAGGCACAATGGGCAAGCTTTTTGGTGGCCATCAGATGCTAATATGTTAGTGGACTTGCCTAGTTTGAAGGCAGAACCCCCTCCTTCATCGTACCTGCTTTTCACAGGTAACCAATGGCCTGCTTTTATTCTCTTAACACAGATTTACTTGTCAGACTTAAAGTCTTAAAACTGAAGTTGCACTTAAATTTCTGAAGAACACAGTGAATAAGATCCTTTTGTTTCTCTCCACCTAAGGCTGTCAGTGTTCTGGTATTCCTCTTCATTTTTACATGCTGCATGACAAGCTAAAGCACATTTAAGCCAATCCTCTTTTAGTGAACAGGAACCTCAAAAGAGGAGGAATCAACGTAGCTGTGCCCTCTGCCTAGCATCCTCCCAAACCCCACATCACTATCTCAGGGACATAGTGCACTCAACTGCTACACAGATCAGCTATCTCAAACATGGCTGCAAAAGAGGAGTAGATCTTAAAATCTAAACACCAGGGCAAGGACAGCACATCTTGAACATCGTGTGTGTGTGTGTGAGATTAACTTCCAAATGCTTCCAGCCATCTTTGTGGCAAGAGTGCCTTCCCTTAGGTCTGCATCAGCATTGGAGCATCTGTACAAAACTAGAAATCAGGATGCTTGATGCACACTCAGCAATATTGTCCTTCTTTACAACCACTTAGGAAGAGATGAG
Organism: Hemiprocne comata; assembly: GCA_020745705.1. NCBI lineage: Eukaryota > Metazoa > Chordata > Aves > Apodiformes > Apodidae > Hemiprocne > Hemiprocne comata. Next base: position 19,256,186 of record CM036587.1, read on the forward strand.
ACACCAAATTTCCTTTTTCAAAGCCCAATACTCTCTCAGACTAAGGAATATCCATGCTAGGATGAGATACGGAGACACACAGGAGGACAGGACCTATGATAGGACCAGCACATTCAGCAGTGTCATATACAGCCACTTCCACCTGACGTAAGTTTCAAGGAAGGGAAATGCCAAGTTCCCCGACACCAGCCGAGTGACAGAGCTTTGCCTGCCCACTGCATTCAATCATCCCCATTTGTGCTTCTGCTGCATATATGGTCACTTCAGCATCTGCGTCCTTCCTCAGACAAAGGCAGGCTCTGGAAAAGCTGCTGGCAGCGGCTGCAGAGAAGGGAGAGCGGTGCTCACACCAGGGAGGGGATGCACTGACCTGCCACTCAGCCACCAGGCTGCAGATCAGAAGTGACATGAGTAATTGTGGGGCAGTTTCAAAACCACTGCTCAGCACCCAGCCAACAACAGCCAGCGAGGGATGCATAGCACAGTTTCTGACTCGCATTTTATTTCTACCCTGCAGTCATTGCCTGTTTCCAACATTAGCAGATAATGAAGAGGCTTATTTGCTTCACCCTGGCTCACATCAATGCACAGAAGTGTGTCCAAGCCTCTCTTTTTGATCACAGCATCTCACTTCATATGTACACCTTGCAAACTGCAAAGCTGGCAAAGCCACAGGACGTAGTGTGATTTCACCTTGCAAATGCTCAAAGGCACAAGGACAAAGACAAAATGCCTCCGGGAACTGCCTGAGGAACAAGCCAACGACTCGACTCGCACAGTGCAGACAGGATGTGTGTTTTCTGCTGCTAGAAAAACAATTAAAATTAACTTTTTTTAACCACTGAGTCTATTTGAAAGCTCACGTTTTTCCTGAAAAGTTCGGATTTGTATTTGGTATGTACAATAGTTACACCTCACGGGGAATGCATTTATGGTATTTCCTACTCCACAGAGGAGGAATTTCCCTCTAAGCAGTGAAGTATCACAGTCTAAGCTGCATCCTCTGCCTATTTTCTTTACTAGAAAGACTTCCACATGAATAAAGTCTGTTTGAAAAAAAAAAAAAAAAGGCTAAAAACTTATATAACCCCCTCTCTATACAATACAATGTATCGATTACTTCATTTCTTTACTACATTTGTGCTTTTTTTTTCCCCCCAAGACTTGCTTCCCAGATACATGCTCTCCTGGCAATGATATGTGGCCAAGGGATTGGTTTGATCTTATTCCGTTACTGAGGAGGCAGGAACTACGTGAGGCAACCTGTCCCTGCGTTCTGCTCCTCTCTTTATTCCAGAAGAAGTATTCAGGAGGACTGACCACAAACAGCTGCTCACAGGGCACCTTTGTTGTCAGGAAAGGAGGAAAAAGCAGTTTTAAACCTGGGTATCTTTCCATTCCTGCCCTCTGAGCTTACTTTTTCTGTCCAAAACACTCCTCACTCCTTGCCACCAAATTTGCTAAACTCTACCTAGCTACCTCTTCCTCTATGATGAGCTTAATGGTTTATGCAGTGGGAAAGGTGTGTTGATGTAAGTGATGGCCAGTCAGGCCACATAGCTGCAGCCACTGCTGAGGCAGGAGGTAGCAGGTCCACAAAGCTCCAAAAGATTTTGCAATGTTCTTCTTCTATTGTCTTCTAATAGCAATGGGAAATACCTCTGCCTCGTTGGAGACATGAGTAGCAGGTCTTCCTTCTTTCTGTTCATCTAACAAAAGCTGGCCAAAAAGATACTGCTTGTCCTAGTAGTGAGATTGGAGCTTCAGTGTTGGTGATTAAACAGTGCTGGAAATAAGGTGCTGTATGCATGCATGATCAGGGCACTTAAATAGCAACAGTCCTAAGAGCCTGGACAAGATTTCCAAGGTCTGAAAAAGGAATGGATTGTTTTTGGTTTTGAAAATTCACTAATTATTTTCTTTCTCCCTCACATCTTACTGCACTACCTTATAAATCTCATCAAAGCGTTCTTTTGTTGAGATCTCTCCTGAGGCAATCTCAGGAAAAAGACACTCCAGAGTTAGAAAGCATCAGTTCAAGAGCCTCATGCAGGCAAGAGAGGTATAGAGAGTGTGCTCAGCAACAGACTGTTTTTAAGTTGGAATTTGAAGAAACCATGTGAGGATCACACCAAGTATCAAGTTTGCATGTAGGTTATTACATTTGAGTAGCAAGGAACAGTTTAAACACAGCTGAGAACTGCCCACTTCTGGATGTAATTACACACACACAAAAAAAGAGTCAGAATTATTACTAAACTATATACCAGACTACTATCATTTGTACATATTTTAATCTTTTTTAAGGTTTGACACAATGTTCATGATCACTAAGAGCCAAAACCCCTACTTACTCGCTGCTGGCCACAAACCGTCCAGGAAAGGGAACAAGAAAGGCACTTGGCCACAAAACCTCAAAAACAGCTCACACACTCCTCTTCCTTGTTTTCCAGGTTTACAAATCAGATACCTCAGGCAAAGTTATTCATGAATATGCAGGCCATGAAACATGCGTTTAGTCTTTTTGCTAGAATAATTTCTAAGGATTCTAAGCCTACGTACTACTCTCATCAGTTACTATCAAAGGAAGATTCAGTTCATGAGTAAGTCCGCAGAAAGAAAAAGATCATAGGTCACAAGCAAATTCTTTGCCCAGTTCATTTGGGTTTTGATGACCTTCTGTGACCAAAACAAAATTCAGTGACAAAGCACTGACAATTGTAGAGAGGCATTAAGAGCATATCCTAAGGAAAGGCCTTTATCCCCATAAACAAGCATCCAAAAGTAGCTTTCATGTGGATAACAATCTTACTGAACAGCCAGAGTATTTAGAGAAATAAATTACAAAATAAGTTTTCTATGGCATATTTATGCATTCTTGGGGGAGAAACAGAAGTCAGACCATCAAATCCTATTAGCATTATAAAAGTACATTACGTAATGTTAACTTATTCTAAATTGAATTTTTAATTACTTATGCAAATACAGGCCTCTCAGTACCAATACACCTTCTCTTTCAAAAGATGTCAACAAGGAAAAGTAGTTTAAGACTACTGGGTTACTTATTACTGCTGTGGATTTACAGGTTTTTTTCTTCTGAAAAAAGCCAACAAACCAACCAAGAGACAAAATATTGACCAAATGTACAACCATGTCAGAAAGAGGATAAATAAACTGAAATAAAAAGGAATATTTTTTCTAAGCCTTCTGTCTCATGGTTTCATTTATCACTTGTGCAATTTTTTCAAGACGAAGTTCAAATCCTTAGTCAATAGTGTTTCTAAAAAGGCAACAGCAGCTATAGTAAAGCAAAAATGTAATAGTATGGCCAACTTTAACTTATGCTCTTATGCTGCTCTGACCTGCTCTAGACTCTGACATTTAAGTCTCAAAGGCTCAAGCTCAATTTAGCAGGACAAAGTCAAAGCTCATATGTAAGATGATATAAGGTGTATGTCACTAAGTAGGTGAGAGTTCAACTTCGTGCAACGCAAGAATAGATGGAGCTGGAAAATTTTCAACAGTACACTCCTGCCTCCCACTCCTCTGACTTTCACACTTAAAACAGAGCAAGCCACCTGCATGCCAACAGGCTTTCATTTGTATTGCAGACCAGCTCCTGAAAAAAAGGAAAAACCGCTTGTCAAAGCACCCTCAAAAAGCAGTTCATACAATAGGATGATCAAGGAGAAAATACTTAAAACAAAACAAACTTCTGGGAAGAAGAAAAATTACTTGAAGCAGAATATTGGTGAGCAGTTGGAGAAAGGCAACCTGGTGAGATTTGGAGAGCTGGAGTCATTCTGAGCTTAGTGCTTACAGCAGGGGACTCAAATGGCAAAGTCTTCCCTGTTCTGCTCAAACATGGTGCTTCTCCTAGAGCTATGCTGTACCTCCTCCTAGCCACCCATGGGTTACTGGGGCCTAAAGATTATTTTAGGAATAAAAAGGACCATACTAAATGTCCACCTACTCCAGTAACCTGTTTCCACCACCAGCTTGAAGGAAGTACCAAGGCAAGAGTTTAAGAACCTGGATGCAAATAGAGATGCTTCCCCAAAACTCTCTCCCAGTCCCTAGAAATTTGCAGCTCTGTAACTTGCTTATTCTTCCTCCCCTCCATCATATCCCCTCTCAGTCATCTAATTTAGCAAACTTTAAGTCTATACAAAGTGTTAAGCTCCCAGTTTGCGATTCCCTTTCAACTCTACACTGGACAAAACCCTGCCAACTAAAAGATCAACTTACATCAGGTACTCAACTACCATTACCTAGCCTCAAAATTTTACAAGAGACTAGTTACTATGCAACTACAATTGAATTAATTTGTATCTTAGAGATTTGGATGATATTTTTATATATGGGTTTTTTAATTATTTGAATCTTACTAATTTCAGTCTCCAAGAAATCCTGAATTTTAAACAGTTTAAACAAACAAGACATCAACTGACACCACTGGCAACTCTGTTCCTGTTGCACCTAAATATCAAACAAGAATCGTACTTCACAGGGTTCTCAAGCACCTACCTCACAGGGACAGCTCAATAAACATGTTTGTAATAATCATTATGTATACACACATATATATATGCATAAACGCATATCCATTAATATATAGGCAGATAATATACAGATTATATATAATATTACAGATTAATTATATATATTATATATACAAAAAAGCTTTCATGTGAGCTTGTATATTAAGTACACTTTAATGAATTATTTTACTTTAAGGATTTTTAAGATCAAAAGTTCTATGTATAATAATAATTGTTATCTGGTCTTTATGTATCTTTTCTGTGAGTTATCTGCCCAGTTTAAGAATACTTACATATTCTTATCTGGATTATATTAGAACAAACAAAAGTGCAATCAGTTCCCAATCAAGAAACACATCTAGGGGAAACCACTATAGCTATAATCACCTTTCATTGCAAGCAGCTGTTTACTAATAAACAACTACATGAGAAACTCCTGAAGGAAAGGCCATAGGAGAAAAAAATAATGTTTTTTTAATTAAAAAAAAAAAGAAAAGAAAAAAAAAGACGTCACTAAAAGCACTCTGAACTGAAACCATAAGTCTTTCTGGCATCCTTCCCAGCTACTATTTGATTCTATGCCCTGTGTGACATTTTATATATCCTTGTACTTGAATACCCAACCATATTCTGTTTCTTCCTTCTACTGGTTTTTGAACTACTGCCACAATGGTGTTGCTGTGTAAAATAAATCCACCATGCCACTGTGCTTAATGCTTTCTATTTGTAACCTGATTGATGCAGCTGCTTTAAAACTAATTTATCTAAACTTAGTTTATCTAAAAGACCCTCAAGTATCTCAGTAAGAATTCTGGATTTTGAAATTCGTTTTGCAGCCTTTGTGTTGCTCTGTAACACCTGTGTTTTTGTCAGCCTTGACCCCTGACCCCAAGTTCTAAATATTGTAATTACCCTAAGTAACCAACATCAAGACAGAATCCACCGTGCATTAAGCCCTGAGCAAACAAGAATTTAGATCACCCCTTCCCCACAAAGCTCAAACTTTAAGAAAAACAAGTAAAGGACAGCAATGCACTAACTCCACTAATTAAAAATCTTTAGAATTTTTCAAACACTGGTCTTTCCTAACCTGGGACACCTACACTGTAGATTCTCACAGCTGAGCTTGTCACTCCGGGTTCCCATAAAATTCAGTGGGCATTTTTAAGACACATGTCATCTGATCCATTTTAGATAACTGCTTCAGAAGGGTGAGTACAGAATTGTAGATTCCTCTCCCTAAGGAGAGCCTCTATTAATTAGTGAGATTGCTTGTGCTAACTAGCCATGCAGCTGCACCCCGTTAGTCCACAAAAATGCCATGGTACACACAGATCTCACCCAGGAATGTGCCAGTCTGCAAGAGGGATTTAAAGGCAGAAAATCTTAAGGGACAAACTCATTCAAGCAGCTTGTTCAGGGCTTAATGGGTGCATAAAGGAACATGAAAGAAGCAAGCAGAGAAACGTGTTACAAAACAAAGGGAAAAGTGTAATGGAGTGAGTAACAGTGAATGATGTCTCACTATTAGTTTGCTGGAAATAATACTTGGCAATGGAACTGAGAATTTCAGAAAAATGCCTAGTGCTACACCCTGTCCACGAAGAGAAGGCAAAATAAATCCATCAGGAAATTATTCATATTTCACTAAGCCATCCCTGTAAAAGAAAAAAAGAATATGCTCGAAGGTATTATCTAAATCACCTTAACATACTCAGCTTAAGCAAGTCATCAGCCTTCTGAACCTACTGTGTGCTGCCCTGCTACCTGGGGATCATTCAGACACTGTAAATCCTGAAGAATTGCTTAAATTATTGCAAAGTCCCCAACTTCTCATCATGTAAAAAAATCAGTGTCATCCTTCCTCTTTTGATTGTTCCTCCTCAGTGCAAATACACAGCTGTCCAAAAGGATCAAGTTTCATCTTCCTAAGCCAGTTGTGATGGATCCCATACCACAGTCTATAAACAGCCTTAGGTACATCACTGGTTATGAACTAGTACATTTCCTAACCAACATCATTAAAATACAAGGCAGTTCACTGAACTTGGAAAATACTAAGAAATTATTCTCCAGAGTGTAACATCTGGTACAAAGGAGGAGAAAAACACTTTTCAAGTGCAAGACATGTAAGAACTGGAGGCTAAAACAAAACTCATTAATCTATCTCCACCCCATGTTCAAAACGAAAAACAGAAAAAAAAAAACCTTTAGTGCTTCACATTAGTAAGACAGAAATCTGAGATGTCTCCCATCTGCTTTGTTTGCTGGTTGTTAATAAAAAAGCAAAATTACCCTGTCCTTTATTTCTGCTTTCTGTAGAAATCCTGGCAGATATTTTCACATGTGTTAGGTCCAAGGTTTTTATACTGTTCTCATCCCATTTTATTTGAATGCCTGTCAAATATAACTATTCTGCCTTGGTGAACCAATACTGGAGCTTTTCAGATACTATAGAAATTATCATGACCAGATTTACATGAACCACAGACCTGGCCAAATTCAAGGAGCTGAGTGTGGAGGTAACTACCTCTGTGCTCCTGTGAGAAACTCTTGACCTAGGAGCCCTGGTAAAACCATGAGTAGCCCATGGGCTTTCTAAGCTCCCGCTGTCCCCAGGAAGCTGTTGGCAGCCATGGACCACCAGATTGTGACCACTGGCCATGACCCCTCTGCCTCATCCTGCTCTACAGCCATAGGAGATTGGGTAGAGTTGGACATACTGGCTTTAAACCATCTGGCAATTTTCTTTCACTGGAGAAATTCCTGCCATCTAGTCAGAGCTTATGGCTTATCTGCACTGTCAGAGGAATGAATCAAAATCCCACTTGCAATACTTCACTCACATGGGTATGTTGGGAAGGCTGCTTGGACAGTGCTCTTGACCCTCACTGCACAAACATGGCTGTACACACTTTCAAGAGTTACCTTTTCATTTTGGATGAAGAGCTAAGACAAAAATTGTCTTTCCTGGGGACAAGAAATGTTTGAACCTCATTTCTGAATGCTCTTCTTCCTATGCAAATGCATCTCCATTATGCTCACAGCCCCAGATATCCACCTTTTGCTCAGTTCTGTCTGGAGATTTTGTTATCTTTTTCCTTTTATTTTGAGGAGAAAGCCTCCATGCCATGGCCCACCAGCTGAATGAGTACTAGCTCACTTCACAAAGCTTAAAATAGTATCTGGAATAGATGCTACTGTTCCTACATATTTAAAACTGAACATAAAGCTCGCCACCACTTTTAAGGAACATACAATTCTTATGTGAATTAAGGTTCACATAAATTCAAATTCTTGTGTGACAATGTCAAATTCTCTGACTCATACATCTTAAAGCCCTAACTATTGAACATGCATGGACTGCAGACCAAGACAAAAAAAAATAAATTAATATTTGTGGGGGTTTTTTCTAAAATGATGGCTGCCTTCATTATAAAAAAACCACCACGTTATAACACAGATCTGTAAAATTCTCCACCCATTGTAGGCGTGGTGGACCATGTTGGCTTTTTTTTTTTAGGATATTGAGTGACATTTTGATGTTCATTTTAGTTCAGGACTAGGAGTTTCCTCATCTTTCAGCAAATAAAACAATTAGAAGTAAACATATTCTAAGATTTGTTCCCCACAAAACTGAAATTTCCTTCTACGCAGCTGAGTAAATAAGTGTCTCTTCATCCAGGTACAAACACAATCACATAAATTAACTTAAATAGTAAAACTCTGTAACTGGTCTTCAGCCTCTTGCCAACTTTCCAGGCAAGTGGCTGAAAAGTTATTTCAATCTTATTAGAAAGAGGAAAATATTTTCAAGGTCTTAAGTAAAATGTGCTATTGTTTCACTCTTGCAACACAACAGAACACAGACATTCCTTTAAGTAACAGTTTCAATATTTAAAAGAATTACATGAACTTTAAAAGTGGTATGAACTCTGATGTCCTCATCTTACCATCTTATTATCCAAGTAGCATTATGCTGTGCAAAATGCTTCACTGGCAGCAACTGTAAATATGCTCCCTTAGCATAAACAGAGTGCAAAATTCCCCTCTTCTCCAAGCCTGAATACAAGAGACTTCCACAAAAATGCCGTGGGAGAAAGCTTTCCCCTGGGAAAGGTCACACGGTGATATCACTGACCCTGGGAGCCAGTACATGATGGCTGAGGGATGCTGAAGGTCACTTGTGCCCAGCCACACTCGGCTGATGGCACAGGTCCATGGGCTGCCCCCGCCGCTTCGCCAGGCTCAGCCAGGCTCTCGCAGCCATCCATCTCCCCCTGGGGCTCTCCAGCCTCACCACAGCAGGAGGAGGCAGCAATCCCTTGAAATGTTACTAAGGAAATGGCTTAAAAGTACCATTTCTATTCAGAAATGAGATTGCATTAATTCAAATATGCAATGTGCTTGCACATCAAATAAAAATATGGTAGCATGCATTCAAGGATCAGCCTCACTTCCATGGCAGGAGAGAGTCATGCAAGCCAAGCATAGACCTTGGAAAGAAAGGTGCACCACACTCAGAGGTGATCCCTTCAAACCACAAAGAAAGGGTTAGAAGCCCCCAGAGATGATAGAATTGAGGCTTCACCAAGTGGTGGAACGAAGCACAGGGTGGGGATTTTCAGAGAGGACCGTTAGTGAGATTGTGCTGGGTCAGTGATAGCAACAGAGTCAAAGGGATGGAGGAAAAAAACAACCTTGCACTCCAGCGTGCTTTTCAAGGAGCTTTCCAACCTCAGTCCCTCTGTCTTATACTGGTTTACACATCGTTTTAATGGTCTTCCATAAGCTTAATGCTATTCACAGTACTTACACAGAACTAGCAATCCCCAGCCTGGGAACTGCAGGCAGAAATGATGATGACCCAGGTGAAGCAGCATAAAACATTGGAAGTTCATTTCTCATCAGCTGCAAAGCTTTGCACAGAACCTGGAGACTTCTTTGAGAACAAGGCCTCTGTACTCGAGTACAGAGAGAGAAACTCAGGACTGCATAATACAATGGCAGTGGTGTGGAGTTGTTGGGGTTTTTTTAAGTAATTAATCGTTTGATTCCACCACCCACATCCTCCAAGTGTGTTGTAGTTGTTACACTCAAAAAGCTTATGCCAAATAATATTCAGCCTCACCAAAAACTCTAAGTCTTGACTCATTAGCACTTTCTCTGGATGCTTTGTTTTCCTTTAAATTACTTATTTCATATCAGATGTAGAATTAAGCCACTTCTAATTAAAACTGAAATGTGCAATAGTCTTCTGTTTTCTATAATAAAATACTCATTTCTTTTAAAAGTGAGGAATGAATGTTACAGGGAATTTGACATACTCTGGGTAAGAAGAAATGTTTTAGATCACAATTAGCTGGAAAACAGGAAATAACTTCTGAAAATTTCCTTTTGAAGGTGGTTCTTTTCAGGAGGATCTAAGGAATGATGTTTTGGTAGCAGAGTTGAAGAGCCTTTGTTTAACAAAATATTTATGATGTCAGTGAATGAACCTCCACAGCATTAGCTCTTGCCTTGTCTTTTTAAATTCGGTTGAGTTTTCATATAAATTGATCCAAATTTGCACAGTCTATATACTCATTAGGTACTCCTTGAGAAAAAAAAGCATTTTCAAAGTGTTCCAGCATTCCTGCTTATGGCTGAGAAGAAAACTCCCTCACAGCAGTTCAGAAATTCTACTTCCAAAACCAGGAAGTGCAATAAATACAGATACTTTTTCTTTTTTCTTTTTTCTTTAAAAAAAAGCAAAATAAAGTGAAAAAGGGTACATGCTGAGGCTGGCATAAAGCTGAGACTGATTTTTATTCTTAATTGAATTGATTAATTTGGGTTGAAATTTCAGTGGAAAAAACAAACAGGAAAATGTCTTTCTAAATTCTTGGTAATGGGTAATGGCACCTTTTTTTAAAAAATTCATATCCTCTGCATTTAAACACCAGCCAAAGAGCCTGGAGATGAACTTCTCTGTTTATTTTGCAGGGTCAATACAGCTGACAGTGAGATTGCAAACCTCTGTGGGGTACCCACACAAACTTGGTCACTCTGCCAATGGAGAATGGGGAAAACAGTTCTCATGCTTACTGCTGTCAAGCTTGCTACTGTTTAATGCAACAATGGGGTATTCATGAATGCAGACTGTCTAAACTAGACAAAGTATAAATTGGGTAGAGACAACTTTAAAAAAAACAAAAAACAACCTTGGACTATTATCAGCTCTTATTACAAAATTGGTTTTGCTCAAAACAGAATTAAGGTCTAAGAAGAAAGAAGGAAAGCCAGGCATTACAGAAAGAAAGCAGAGCTGGATAACAACTTCACAACTGAGAATACTACTGATTTATCCCTCACATGATTGGAAATCACAAATCACAAAAACTTGCAGTTTTGCTGCTAGTTTCAATAAAGAAAGTTTTACAAGAAAACTATATTTTTACATGTAAATGTATTATAAAGGAGATACAGTTCAGGTGGGTGGTCTCTGGAACCATTAGTCCAAACCCCAACTATCCTTTCAGTGGAGTGAAGATCCCCATTCCTGCTGGGCTACACACAACCAAATCAAAGTCTAATTTCCCCAGGCACAGACATACAGACCTCCTGCACATCGTTCATGTCGTCCTTCCCAGCTACTACCGTTAGGCTCCTCAGCCACTTTGTGCAGCACTCTCCTCAGTCACAGGCTCTTCTGCTGCAATCAGCAGGAGTTCACTTAACCCCTTCTAAAATTTTATGTGCTTTTCAGGAAGATCCATGCTATGCCTTGAGCCTGTAACACTACATATGCAATACATTGCTTCCCTTACTTTTTTTTACATACTGCTATAAGAGCATATCAAGAACGATTATCTGCTTAGACATTTCTTGTATTACTTCAGCAAATGCAGCATTTGGCCCTTTCTTGTTTCTGCCCGAGTCCTAACAGAAGTTCCTCATTCTCAGACAACGTCACTTTGTTCTTATTCTCCCTCAGAAAACTCAATTCTGATTCTGTCACCTTCCTCCTCCTGACAGACTCCTATTTCTCATTCTGCTGTGCCAGCAAATAGTTGTCAACATGGTGCAATATTCCATTTTCAATTACACCTCTACACATTGTTGAACATTGCTCCAGTGAAGGACTTTTTTTGTCTCTTCCTTATCCTACCATGCCCCAAAATAATTTGGTGTGAGTTATTTCTTGATTGCTTTAAGGTGTATTGTGGTTTTGCCCATGTTCAGAAAAATTCACTGTAGCAGATCCACCAGTTGCAAGCAACAGTACATGAACCAGTGGGGGACTTTGGCAGTAGCTTATGAAGTAATAGTTTCAGGGTGAACAAATCCTGAGATCTCGAATATTGCCAAGCAAGAATTTTTCCAAGGAATAACTGAGAAGAAATTAAAAGTTTCAGCTGAAGTAGAAAATTCCACTGAATTAAGGGCATTTTAAGTCTGGGAAGTATTTGAGGCAGTGATCACTCCGGCCTTTCTTGTTCTCGTTTATGATTGCTATACATTTGTACCTTGAATGGGAGAATAAGAAAATATATACTATTCTAATTATAAATCATAAATTCTATTCACTCTAATTCTTCTTCTTGTAGTATTTCACTTACAACTTCTATTTGTATCTTAGATGTTCAAGTAATGTAAATTTCTAAAAACTAAAACAATTTTTTAATTTATGAAACAGCTCATTCTTGTTACAGTGCTATATACAGGTCAAACTCAGTTCCTTATAATCGGTCTTTGAAACAATAAAATTGCATGAATAGCCAAGAGCCTCAGTTGCATAACCGAGGCCAAGGAGGAACCAATAAATCTCTGCCAGTTAGCCCTATTCATCAGTAACTTTTGTTTGACTAAAGCATATCAGCTAGAAAAGCAACCTGTCATAGTTGGAAGATTGAGAGAGATGAAGAACCTCTTGCTTCCCTTGATAATTTGTCAGAAGAATGAATAATTTCTACTGTGAAAAATGTTGTGCATTACTCCTGATCTGAATCTGCCCAACTCTCCAGTTATAACCCATAGTTTGTGTTATGATTTTCACTGCTGTTCTAAAGGACCAATATAAATCCAGTATATTTTCTCCTGCTTCAAGAGACTTACATTTCCTAATCAAGGAGGCTCTCTGTTTTGACAGGGTCCATGGATTTAAACATTCATGGATCTCAGAAACAGTTTCACCAGATCTCAGACCATTTTGGGTGACTTTCTTCTGTAACACTCCCATGGTTCAACATCCCTTCAACAACACTGAGCCTGAAACTATAGCACCCATTCTTGCCACAGTGGGCATCCAGAGATAGGACTACTCTTGAGTCTTAATCAGTGTCTTCCTGGAAAATAACTCCTTCTTAAACAACAGCGTCACACTAGGAACTCTTGTAAACTTCAAGTTCAAAAGATCCTTAAATCTCTACCAGACTTACTGTTTTCCAGGGTGCAGCTTACCCTGTTCTTGGAAATTCTGTCTGGCTATAAGAAACTTCATCATGGTAACAACAAAAACCTCCAATACAATATAATCTCCTTCACTAGGAATATTCAAGACTCAGCTTGACAAGGCCACGGACAACCTAATCAAAGTCCCTGCTTTCTACAGCCATTCAGATGGTGTCCAGAGGAGCTTTCCAACTTAGACTTTGCTATCACTCATGATCACATGCTTGTTTAAATGCAGATAATTTATTATCCATTACTTTTGTCAAAACATAAGGCAGAAGTTTACAAAATCATTTGGTCTTGTAGGTTTGTAATGCCACTGCTAGTTCCCTCAATACCAACTCAGTATCTTATGTTAAGCTCTTATGTGTGAAAAGTTTGATCCATATAGTATTGCAGTCTACTGAACATTTACCTTAGATATATCATGTACGTACACTATGCTCATAATTATTAATTGGCTCTACTCTCTACCACCAGAAAGTGACTCTGCAGGCAGCTGTGTGCTTCTGCACCACCTGCAGCAGACTCGGCTGCGGAGGAACTGTGCACGGGGCACACGCTTGTTCCCACACAAACACGTGCGCATGTTTCCTGAGGTGGTTACTTTGGTCTGACAGTTCATCACCTCTGGCTTTATCTTTTAGCCCAAAGGACATGTTTACACACCTGACTAAAATCTTTCCTTGCCTGTTTTATTTGTAATTTTCTTTGTAAAATCACCATTCTAACACTTGCTTCTCTTCACATCTTTAAAGAAACGCTTGCCAAACTTTTTTGTGTATTTTAATGATGAAGTATTCAGGAAACAAATGATATCTCATATTAAAATAGGCTCTCTGAGGCTGGGATACACTCCGATTTTGCAATAAGATACTGTGTACCTGATAGGACAATATATCAAAGTCCTACAGCAAAAGACTGTAATGCAATTGTTTGGCAATCTAAGCAAAGAGATTTTCGTCACCAAAGCCAAGATCTCAGTAAAAAGCTACTTTTCTATAAAAGCTGCCTTTTACATATTCCCAACAACTGTGTCAAGAGGTGACCACATATAACATTCTTCTATATGGAAAATTTTAACTTCTAGTTATATTTACCTCCTTCCAAATAAACTCGTATTTCATCACAAATTTACAAAAAATATAAAATAACTTTTAGCAACCAAACTCTACAATTTTGTGTTAAACTCAAGTTGTCAAACCATGCCACATGACCTGTTCCAATGGTTCAGTCATGCTGGAGGCTAATACACCTCTGGCTCCTCTACAAGGGGTTGAGGCTGGAAGCAATTTGCAGCTTTTTGATATTTCGTCCTTCAGATAATTTCCTGGATGATACAATAATCTTCAGTCTCCAGCTATCAAGAGAGTGATCCCTAAGCACTTGCTACTACTGTTCTTCCTGTAAAGGTCACTGCACTTCAACAAATAATTTGTGGCAGCCTGTAACGCAGGAGAGAAGACAAATACCCTGCAAAAGAAAGAAAAAGCGAAACAACTGCAACGTGGTTGGCTTTCATTTTGCTTATCTAATACTGTGGCTGAACAAAACTCTGAGAAGTTTGAAACACTATCTCCAAATCTTTAAACAATGAGCTACTTCTTAATGGCTGGATTAATTCAAATTGTACAAAACTGCTTCGATTAAGACTGCACGGCTTTCATGTGAAGTAGCACAGCCATGTGTCAGAGAAACAAATACAGGTTTTGTCCAGTTGACTCTCAGTCTGCTAATTATGAAAGAGGGGGCCAAAGAGGGGGGGAAAGGCCTGGTTACATGGCCTGTGATCTTATCCCTTATCCTTTCTGACCAGCACAACCTGGCAAGAAAGAAAGCCCTACTGATAAGAAGGAATATCTCCCTCTCTTTTAAGTGAGGGAATAGTAGCTGCTCTCCTTCTATTCAAACATAGCTCGTAGTACAGTATTTATTTAATAAAATTTCCAATATGATGACTCATTAATGTATTTCAATTGTGTCTTTTTGGATTAGGCTGAGGAAAAGTACAATCCCACAGTGTCTTAAGATCTCACCATCACTTTTCTTTTGATCAGACTCAGAAGCAAACTGCAGTCACGTTATCAGTCAAAAAAAATTGCTGAAAAACAGCACTTGCATTAACAATTTTATCAGATGTTTTTTAAATCATCTGCAATGAACTGCAGTTAACCCAAACACCCACCTGGGATGGTGAAGGCAGTTTGATGTTTGTATATTCCTACTTATTGAGACCATTCAAATAGTAAGAGCTTGGTTATTACACATCATCTGCCTTGTCACATGTTTACATGGAGCTTTTGGGAAAGGCAGTGAGGGGAAAAAAGTACCTTTATCACATTGTTGACAACCAGCTTCACTTCCATGGGGGATATTTAAGCATCATGCCTCATGCGTGTCTGAAGCAGAGGCTTAGATGAGAAACAACTGGCTGATCCTCCTCTAAGATGAGAACAAAGTGACAGGAGAGATAAGCGATACAACAGGGGCTGTGGGGCTGGGCAGAATTGTTCTTTGCAATGCTTCTCAGTGCCTGAAATTTCAAATGGTCAAATAGCAGAGCTATAGTTATGACTGCTTACCTGTCTCAGCTATTAACAAGAATATTGGAAATTCTCCATTTATTTGGCTGTCTAGTCATGTATAAGACAACCTATGTGTTTTTATTGAGCATGATACCACATACACTGGTAACCCAGCAGTCTCTGCTAGTCATTAGTTTTCAAAAGGATTTTAATGGTTCTGCTTTTAAGTGCAACACCCAGCACACCTAGAACTATCTCAGGGCGTGCTGCTGCTACACCTGCAATCAGAAAAGGCTCCTTAACTATCAGCCTCTGATTTAAAAGGTCAAATGTTTTTCATGGCTAATCAAGGCTTTTCTTTCTGGGTAACTCTTACTCAACTTTACCTCTCTCTTACGTTTCAGATAAAATAACGTAAATCTGCTTACTGCAACAGGGCACCACCAGACTCAGCTACTTTGCTGAATATAGGTGAACAAATGCAGGTGATTTTGTGGGTTGGCAGAGATATCAGTCTGAAATCAGGCTGGCTGTTTTAGTTCAATGAGGAGTAAAACAATATGTAAGCTTCCTTTTCCAAACATAGGTCCTTGCCATATATTGAGGTAAGTAAAACTAGCTCATCACCCTCATCTCCACCAAAACTATTCGCAGGCAGAGTGAACATTTTGAAATGATGACTGCATTTTAAAAGACTTCTGAAAGATCACAGAACCTAGACATTCAAGAAAGTTTTCAAACCACAGGGAAGATAAGCCAAAAACAAAGCAGCAGTGGCTAGACAAACCTCACTTGAAAGGCTTGATAACTTTTGTCTGAAGGCTTTTCTCAAAAGAAGTTAGAAAAACTATTCTGCTCTCAAATCTAATAGTGTGATCCTAAAATTAAAACAAACAAACAAAAAACAAAACCAACAAACAAAAAACACAGAAACAAACAAAAAAAAACCCCAAAGAAAGGCACTGACAAAAGCACAGACATTTCGGCAGTACCCAGGGACACTCTGACAAGCGCAGCAGAAAGCACAGATCAAAAGAACACATAAGTTCTTTTATTGTAGAAAATACCTAGAATTCCACGTTTATCTTACCACAATAAGCTACTGAATGGTTATCTAAGCTGCTCTTGTTTTGCCAGGCGACTCAATATATCTGTAGGTTTCACCTCACATTAGTTTTAGTCTGGTGTGTTTAAAATGCTACACAGCAAGTAAATCTAATCTAAAAAGTTATACACCTCCTTAGGAGAAACAGTCTTCGCAGAGAGTGATCACCTTAAACAGAAAATCTTTTTGGTATGAATTCAGAATTATTTGCTCTAGTTTTTGCAACTAAAATCACATAGCTATGATATATTACTAAAAGCTCAACCCCTTTTTTCTCTAGTAATACATTACTAAAAGGGATTGTGAGAAATCCATAAAAGTACATTAAAAAAACCCAACCTGACATGAGAAGCATCTCACAAGTACCTGTCTGAGCACTTGTGAACTTTTTTTCTTTAATTTCCTCAGTTCTCCTTTTATGAACTATTAAAAGTTTCCCTAAATTCCAAGCTGGCTTTGCCTGTAAAACACAGTCACAAGAAATCTGACTAACACATTGTAAGTGGAACTGTACTTGGCAAAATAACCACTCTGAGACAGGTTTAAGTCATGCAGAAACAAGACTGAACTTGTGAGTTCACAGTTTCTTTAAAACAAAGCAATAGCTGCTGTCACAGCATAAGGAAAAAAGACATCTCAAACCCAAAATACTACAGCAGAGGCAAGGGAAGACATGGGGAAAAAAGTAGCTCGCTCATCTTCACTGTCCAAGTATCTTCAGGGTAGAAGTCTGCTGTTTTCTAACCCCTTCAATTCTGAAAAGGCCCACAAAGTAGCTGTTACTCCAGAGTCCTGGAAGACTTCCAATAAATAGATTAAACTTTAATATAAACGCTCTCTATAGTTAGAGAAGAAAGTATCTTCATTTTTGATAGCATATGACAAATTTTGAAACCATGAGATCAAATCAAATTATATTTTAACATGGTTCTAGGGAAGCCTTTCTTCTGTTGACTCAGTCTTCCTCTTAGGAACATATGATAACTACTGTAGTAACCTAAAGCTTTTTGTGCCTTTCAAAAATCAACCTAGAAACACGCAGTGTCAATAGGATAACAATAATGAATACTTAAGGACATTCCATCTTTCAGGGAGCAGTCTTTCGGAAAAAAAAAATCTATTCAAAACTTCCATTAACTCATACACAAGCCCCATAGAGAAAAGCCCTGGCTCTTCATCAGAGCTGTACCTGGCTGGCAGAAGAGGCCCCAGAGGAACAGCAAAGAGCTGAGAAGTTCCTTTTTCTTCTTGGTTGTGCCACAGGAGCACAAGTGGTTACCTCCTGCTCAAAATCCATCCCCTCGGTAGCAGGCTGCTGCCAGCATGAGCAACAGAACCAGGAGCAGCACGAGTCCCTCTTCCTCCCAGTGCAGAGTTTCTATAGGTGTGCATATGCAGCACAGCCTCAGCTGATGTGAAATTTTGTTACACATCCGGGTGTATTAATGACTCATATATGAAAAATACTGGTTTCTCGTGGTTGCATGCTGGCATACGGGTGGGGATTGAATACATAAACATTTGCACATGGGCTAGAACTACCCTTTTGTGACAGGATTAATATTCGACACCAGAGGTCATGACCTAGCAAAGAAAAAAGAAGGTAAAACACGCACAATAAAAAGCGGTATGCAAAAAGCACTATCAAAATAATACAAATGCTTAATGTTATGGTGAAATCCATTGTGGAATTAAGCTACGGCAACAACCAAGAATCATACACAACCTCCACAATGGTCCTGCATTAATGAAAGTTATTCATCTGCCTCGGGAAGAAACCTGACTCTGGCTTGCAGCAGGGTCCCAGGCTGGCTATGGGATTAACCCAGTTGTTCAGGATGGGATTAGAAAACTGTGGTGTGGAGCCCTGTCCTCATGGCAGCGCCCATCAGCTGCTGGGGTGAGGGAGCTGCGGGAGCCCAGCATGCCAGGGAGCAGCAGGTGCCTGCAGGTCTGGCCCAGGCGTGAGGGAGAGCGCCTGCCACAGCCTCCGGTGCAGAAGGCACTTGGTAAAAATAAAATAGAAGGGAAGTACACAAGCCAAAAGCTAAATGCTTGCATCCGATATCAGAGGAAGAATGTGCCGGTCAGAAAACCTGCTAGGGATTTGAGCCAATTGTCCTTGGGTCAGCAGGAACGTTCTGATTGACATCGATACCAGCGCCATGAGGGCCAAGAAAAACATTTTGTCATCTGTGCCTCCTCACTCCATCCCACTCCACCCTTTTGCAATATTCAGAAGGGAGAAATCCTCCACTGATTTCCAAAAAGTATTTGATGTTGTTTCTACCACATGTTTTCATGTAAATCCTCCAGGGACAGACACCAACTAGTTGGCTGTGGTAAAACAGAGTCCCTGGGCTGCACAGCACAGAAAACCTTTGGGGTCCCACTCGCCCACACAGGAGCCTGCCAGGGGCTGGCACAAGGCACCGTCCCACCTGTGCCCCGACCCTGCATGTAGTATTGGCCAAAAAAGATGGCAGCTGGGATTAGCAGCTGAAAACCAATTAAAACAACAGTGATCCTTAGTAAAAAAACCCCGAAATACTGACAGCAGCTACTGCCAAATCACAGTACCTGCAATAATGTGGTGATTCCAGCCTAAGTGCAGAGGAACTAGGGGTGTCCCACATCCCTGGGTAGTAGATGTCAACATAATACTTTTTACTGTGAAACAATTAAGCAATTTTAATATGAAATAGGCTTTTAAAAATAAAGAATGCATGATATGCACAATGAAAGAGTGAAATTAGCACACAATATCTGTGAGGTTTCGGGGGGGTGTTCATTTTTAGGGAAAAAAAAAGTTTACTGAAATGATAATTTTCGGTTAAAAAAAAAACCCTAGAAAATAAAAAGGTTTTTAAGATCTGTAATAAATTTTATGAATGTCCTAGCTTTTCAGCTACACACTTTGAATGAAACTGTTTATGTTACATATATGTTTTTAAATTATGTTTTTACCTTACACTAAATAATTCTTCTTCCTTCCAAACAATATTTACTGTTATTTAAATCAACCAACCAATGTCATTCAAGTATTTATTTATTCAGCCAATGGGAAGTAAGTTAAATTTCTTCTTACTTCTTCAAATGAAAGTCAAATATTTGTTCCTTCTCTGAGAGATCTATTACTATTTACAACAGTCTGATGTATGGTATTTTGTGTTGCTAAAAATAGAGCTACAAATTCAAAAATGCAGCTAAAATTATGCTTTCAAAGCACAGTGGAAGAAAGCTCAAAGCATGTCCATAGGCATTGACAGCAGGTCTGTTTTCAGACTTTAGACACCCACATACCCACAAAATAGGTGCAAATTGGAAAAGCCTCTGCTCATTAATCTGGCAGTGAGTGTATCTGGAAGTGAATATGTAAAATTTAAAATCAGACTCAACTTCTTTCAAACACAAAAGAAGTTTTATCTTTCCAGTTTTTCACTGTTTACTTCTTCCTCTTGCTGCCTTCCTCCTTCCTTGGAAGACAGACATCTCCCTCCAGACTGAAAAAAATACTTTAATTAAATTGAAACTGAATTACAATTAGTTTTCTATTTTGAATGAAATCAGTGCAAAAGCATAAAGACAGTATATCAAATGTATATGTAAGAAATGTAAATCCCTTAGAAGCTGAAATATTCTTAAAACTTAGTTGAGCTCTGGAGTTTACAATCATGAGACATTAACATCGTAAAGAATTTAGCAACCCAAAACAGAACTGGACATTCATGCAAGTATCAAGAAGATCCAGTCTTACAACTAACAAGAACATAATTTGGAAGGTAAAATAAATCTCAGGATGTGGGGAAAAATTATCTGTAACTACTGAAGATCAGAAAGTACATGATGCACAAGACCGATTATCCAACATCCACCTCTTGAGAGGTTGCTAAAACCTCCTTAAGAACCCATGGCAGAAATAATGATGAAAAATATACTAATGGTCTTTCTAGATTTCACACATAATCTAAGAGAACAGCTTCTCTATTCCTTTCTTTAACAACTAATTTTGATTTTTAGGTTTGTTTTTTTTTAAGTGAATTGTATCTATGGCAGTGTATTGACTGACCACTGAAAACCTTTCCTAAACTTAAAAAAAAAAGGCAATGGTCAGTGTTTACTAAGGCAAAAATCTCCATCCAAATGAGTAGAATCACTACAATCCACAACACAACAGACAACACAAAACACAGCAGTACAAGAAGTACTAATTAATTATAAAAAAACCCAAACAAACACAAAACCAAAAAAGGACCATTCAAAATATAATCTCATCCAGCCAAAAGTCCCTGTGTTGGCTTGATTTGTCAAAATGCAAAACTTAATATCACCAGATTCTGAATTTACTGAACTGACTCAATGATAAGGTGAACATTAAAAACACACATCTCAGCAGCTGTTCTCAGAGTCACAGGTGTTGGCTGCAGTTTTAACCATAGCACTGTCTCTCCTGGTGTACTCAACTCATTTGAAGAGAAAGCAAATTGGATGTTCATAAGAGACTT
This sequence comes from Hemiprocne comata, assembly GCA_020745705.1. Taxonomy (NCBI): domain Eukaryota; kingdom Metazoa; phylum Chordata; class Aves; order Apodiformes; family Apodidae; genus Hemiprocne; species Hemiprocne comata. The sequence goes on from CM036587.1 coordinate 19,277,295, forward strand.
GCTTGTCTTATTTACTCTTGTTCTCTTACTTAAGCCCAGAAAGGAGATTTAAATCCCAAGGATTACAGTGTGACTAAACCAGTTTATCAGGTGACTTTCGTGCAATCTGCCTTTGTTAGAAAATCAACTGAAAAATGCTGTAATGCAGCAGCAATAGTCCAGAGGTACATTTACTTTGCTAATGACTGACATAAATACGTGCCCCCCTCCCAAGTGACAATGTTGAAAGAGCTCAAAAATGTTCCCAGTGGGAAGCTAAAAGGACAATGCAGTTGACAAGAGAACTAGCAAAGCACATGCACAACCATTTGCAGGAAAATAATCTTGAGACAGCAAATATTAATAACTATTGAGGCTAATCACAAATTACAGAAGGAACCCCTGACCACTGACCAGGTAAGCCACACTGTAACCTCAGCTCTACCACCAGCATGGTCTGTTGCTCTCATCCAACACCTCTGCCTTTCTGCAATGGTCCTCATCCACCAAACAAGAGATCCTCACACCTCTGTAACACACCTCCAGAACTACAGATGGGAGGAAACACCTGGATTCTTTTCACTTCTGTCACAAACTTCTGCTCTCATACGTGAATAAGGGGCTTGAAATGAACTTTGGGGTTGCTGACAAGCCCCATCTAGAATTGTTCTCTGAAGACATCTGCCATGCTGTTTACCCCTGAGCTAGGAATGAAGTACAGCAACCTGAGGCACTTTGGTTTAAAAGTGGACTTGGAAGAGGAAGCAGATACAAAGCACACAAAATACACCAATCTACTTCTGAAGGATTTTTAAAGAAGCAAAAATGATTTGGCTTTTTGGTTGCCTAAGCCTGTGTTCAACAGCCGTATCTCCAACTCTGGGCACAGCACCTTGATAATCAGGCCACTGCAACATGGGGCAAGGGCTTTCCACCACTGACTCCTGAGACTTTGCTGCTGGGTAGAAAGTAGAGCAAGGTCCTCGTGGCCAGGGAGAGCATGAAGACAGGAGCTCAATTCTGCAGTCTGGTGATGAGGTACATTCAGCAGCTGGCCTGAAGGGCTAACGACAAGGCTATGGAGGCTGAACCCTGTAACACATAATTACCCAGTGGCTTGAATTCAAAAGGGAAAATGTAGGATTTGCCTATTGCAAACACCTCCAAGTGTCCCCAGAGAAAGGAGTGCATCAGGCATAGGTTCAGAGGAGGCAGGAGGCGCCTCTGCCACAGGGATGGTCACTACCAGGCCACTGTGCAGGACACAGGCTCTCCTGTTCACCACCGCTGAAGGAGTTAGTCCTGCACTGAACCCACCCACTGAACAAGGCCTTGCTGACTGCTTCAGTGAAGCTTTTGGTAGTCGTCTGCAGAGGCAACCCAAAAAGCAACACAACTAAACAGACTATGTGCAAAAAAAAATCTATAAATGCCTCAGGATATTTTTAAGTTTCTGAAACCTATGGAATTTCAGGTGTCTACCATAACTGGGAGAAGCTTCCATGGGCAACTCTCTTGAATGCAGCTGCCAGAACTCTGATTTAAAGGGATACCAAAGTCGTAGATTCTTTATCGGATCTAACTGTAAGTACTGAAACAAGATTACTGCAGGCATTTATTCAGTCAGCTGAATACAAAGTATTCTAAAAATACTTTCCTCTGTCATAAAATTAGGCTAAAAACCCACATGTACAAAAGTCACATGAACAAAGGTAAGGATATAACAACTACCTGGGACTTCTGACGTAAAACAATGCATGCTACTTAAAATGCAGAGGCATTGCCACGGAAGAAAAGTTACTAATCCTGTTGGGGCTAAGTAACTGCACTGGTGTGTGGTTTACATGGGGGGAGGGAAGGAAAAAGAAAGAGAATTACTTTATTAGCCTTTTTGCAGCTTTGTTTTGTTTGCTTTTTCAAAAGAGCAGCTTTTATATGACTTTTAACTGATAGACGTAAATGAAGAAACATATTTATCAAAGCAAGTATTATCACTCTAGTTAAAATCCACTTACTTCCACAGATACCTTAGGGCTAGTAGTTTAATACATACCTTGATATGTTGCCTTACTTTTTTAAAATAAACGTTAAAATTGAAAGAGACACTGAGGCATTCTATTAGGAATATTCTTCCTCAACGCATTCACTTAGAGTTAATACAAAGTAAAACCACTTTACATTGCTAGTGAACTAGCTCTTTGTTCATTTATCTATCAAGCTATTTATAAATATCTTGCAATCACAGCATTATCTGCAGGCTAAAGAGCATGTTTCAACTCAAAACAAATGGACATGTCATCTCATGTCCTTCCATAAACAAAGGCTAAGGGCTTGGATTCCAGCAGAGATTAAAGTCTGTAATCATGTTTCATATGTTCAGTTTCATAGCTTAGGTGCTTTTAACAATGCAAAATAAGAGCGGTTGCCCTTAACATACAGCAGCACTGGAAAGCAATAAATTGTTGTTCCAGACAGTAGATGAGACAGGGGACACGTGTGGACGCTGTGGAGGGTCCACCTTCCCGAATGCGCAACGTGCTCTGTTGGGCTTAAAAAGACTGTCCGGAGAAGAGGGGCAATCACCATCTCATTTGAACAGAGAGGTATGACCCATCGGAGGAGAGGAGGCAGGAACTCATAGAAATCTCCTGAAACAACTTTTGAAACTTCTTTTTTCTCCTGAACAAATGCCTACAACCTATGCTGACTCAACAGCAAGTGCCAGCTGTATGACACTGACCTCTCAGATAAAAATAAGCGTTTTTTGATGACACATTATATACAGCAATATGTGAACCAAGTAGTAATCCAAAGAAATGGATTTTCTCAACTAGAAAAATCTGCAGCAACATATATCCAGATTAAAATCACATTCTTCATAGATACCGTGTACATTTAAAAATAAAATATATTTTTTTTAACTCTGGTTTTTAACTCGTACAGACCAGAACACTAGCACTAAATCAATTTCTCCCTACCTACTTCCATTGCATCAAACAGCAACAGTGTAATGAATACAAAATATGCATTGATACATTGTTGTTTGTACATATTCTAGTACTAAATAAGTAACACTCAGACTCTGGAAGAAATGTTAAATTGAAATTGACTCTATAATATTCTCATTACTGGCTTAGTTTCAAGATACAACTAGGAGTGTGAAAGCAAAAGAGCTGTGACCAAGAAAAATTAGTTTGTGATTTCTTCACTTTGTACTCCTCTCAAATCCGTTCACTTTAATAATCAGTACACATCCCAAAAAAGTTTATTTAATTATTGCCTCATCAAGCAACGCAGAATGACAGAAATACTTTATACACTGTTTTTTCACCTGGAATTAGATAATGTGCTTACCATATCCTGCAGCCTCCTCATTCCCTAAATCCTACTGAGGAATTACACTGAACTAAAGTTTCTCTCAAGCTTACATTTCTCAGGTGTCTTTAGACAGAACCTATGATTTTTCTCTTTTCACATTTTTAAGCTCAGACAGTAACCACCACCAGCCCCCACCCTTTCCCACCTCACATCTAACCCTTTTCGAACAAAGGGATTTGGACAACTAAACTTCGTAGCCCCAAACCTGCCTCTCGTTACCATATCACAGCGGGGGGGACTATCCCTTACTTATTGATGGTTACTTGATCTGTCATGATTGATGTAAGCACAAAAGTGGTTGCAACTAAGAAACCAGAGATTTTACTCCCTTTCCAGAGGGACTGAAAATATCCCCTTTTTTTTTTATATCTAAAACCAAAGTCCCAATATCATTTCGTTGCTGGACTTTTACCTCCAAATATGTTTACCCTTTTCTAATGCACTTTTACCCAAGAAAAAAATCTATTAAGAAATGCCCCAGTGTTACCCTGTGGTGTCGAAGCATATACTCAAAATCTGTTTAACCAACTGATACTATGATTCATTTAAAAAACAAACAACAAAAAAAAGCCTCAGTATTTCTGCAGATATCAAATGCTGGAATTTTAGGGTTCTATTTTAACAGAGGAGAGACATCTGGCAATAATCTACAAATAAATACAGTGTCTCCATTCTTAGTTTCTCCTCCAAAACACTACCTAGGACATTTTTGAAGCATGATTCATGTAATCAACATAATACATTAGAATGCCTTTCAAATAATTCTGAATTCTCAGTTCATTCAATAAAGAATTCATTTCGAAAGAGAAAAGGGAACATGCCATGCCAGAAAACTGGCTTTATTGACTCAGCCCTGCTGCCAGGAGGAACAATGTGGTGAAGCAAACTTCACTATTTCAAAAGCATTTTTTAACAGCAAGGGCAGAGAGAGAAAGAGGCTTATTTACCGAAATGTGAGATTCCACAGGTGAGGCCACAGACAGTCTGAAATCCTCTTCCTTTAGTTCCAAAAGTTTTAATTTACGATGAAGTCTGTAATAATCCTTCCAAGCTGCCAGGTAAAACGCACGCCATATCTCAGCCGTATTTTCTTTCGCCCTTTTGCAGTGTAACTTTGTTATTTGCATAAAGCTTAGCTCTGGCCTATGGGACTTTTTGAACATCTACATGTTAGATTAGCTGTCTTGACATGCTCTATCAAGCATGACATCATAGATCTCCATGGTAACCTTAACCACACCTGCCCAGATGCCAGAGTTACCTGTCATGTTCAGACCTAACTGAACACAACAAAAAAAATTCTCAACCACCATTTTCCAGGCACTCAGCCTTGCACAGGCACTGGAAAGCTGTGTTGTTTTTGTTTTGTTTTGTTTTTTAAATTGGTGGAAATCTAATTACATTTGCCAATAAATTTGCTCTTCACAGAGCACTGGCTGAGGTGCTAGAGCTGTAGCTGAGTCTTCCACATCTCTCAGTGTATTTCCTAGCCAAACAGCAACAAAACAAGGCTGAGGCAAACATCTTACAGCTCATTTTCTGAAGACTTGGTCAAAAGCCCCAGCTCTGAAAAACTTCTACACACTCATTTTTGCTCTCTGCCCCTCAGAAAGGTGTTGTTTTTTTTTTACTGAGTGACTTGTAAAACAGGTTCACAGCAGGGATTACCGTCCCCCCCCCCCCCCCCCCCCCGCCCCTGGCCAGGTTAGCATTTTAACCTCTTAATTGCAAAATCTTTTTCATCCTCACAGCCTCTGGTCCAGCTTTAATACTTGTTCCTGCTCTTTCCCCCACTGCTGACCGGAGTCAAATCCACCTAAGCGGGTGACTGCGTCCTGCCATGAGCTCAGCAGCAGATGATTCACACCATCTCAAACTTCAGAAGACCGAGACTGTTTTCCTCCTTCCTTTCTCTTTTTTTCTTTCTAACTTTCCTGGGGATTACATTAGCACCTTGCTTTCATTAGTGCAGACGAGACAGCCTTGGCAAGGTATCCAAAGCTCCTGCAGAAACTTGCATTACCTATAAAAAAAATATTTTGTTCCTTGGCTTTCCAGGCTTCCAGCTGGAGGGAGCTCTGGTGTCCAGCTGTGGGATTGCCTTGCAAGGGGGACAACCCGCAGTGTGAGGGCAAGCCACCAGGCTGTGGGTCACAGAGCCATGCAAGTATTTTGGGGTGCACAAGGCACAGTACACCTGCACCCCCACAGCTACTGCAAACTCAAACCCCAGTTTACCACACAGACCAGTTCAGCTGCAGGTTATTCGCCTTGCAGCAGTATCCCAAGGCCCTTGTCCAAACAAAGACAGCCCCTGTGGCTGTGAGCTTTCCTTTCCAGAATAAGGTATTGCAAACAGGGTAACAAACCTGCAGGGTGGAGGAGGGATGATCTGTGTGCACAGCTGGGAGGTTTCAGGTCACCACGTTAAGTTAACCATTAGTAATGCCCGCTGGCATTTTACCTGGCCATTATCGTACTTCTGATTTGTGGCAGCTTATCAAGAGTAAAAATAGGTTCTCAAGAGGCACATCCAGGGAGGATGGATCTAGATAAATGAAGCCTGGAGGAAACCATTAATATGTAGTGGAAGATACGAACATTTAGAGTTGACCTTGCTGGTGGAGGTGATACAGTATGTTCTGACAACATCAAACACTTTTTTCCTGACGTTTATTTGCTACAAACCAGGGGTCAGTTTGTCGTACTCAGATACTGATGGTTAAAACAGACAAGAGAAGAAAGTCCACAAAAAAAGACACAATTCCCAATCTTGATTTTCTGGCAATCTTGATTTAGAGCAACCTGGAAGACAAATTATATGATATCCAAGGGACTATCTCCCAGCTGTAAATATCAGGTTGTTTTATGTTCCAGGTGCACTATTTGACATAGAGATTAGAAAATGATGTTGCATTAGCTACTATCCTTGATAGATCTCCCACAGTGGGGACATTCCCCCCATGGATAATGTTGCCACTTTCCAGATATTGGAGCAGCTGAAGACATAAGAAGGGAGGAAAGGAACCTAGAAAATAAATTTTAACATTGTAATTCATGTCTTCCCATACATTTTACAGATTCTGTATGTGATGTATGTATGTTATATTCACATTCCTACCACATGTGTACATAGTTTGTCTTCTCCACTACTGCTACACACATACAAGGGCAAAAAAAGGAAGTGTATATACTATACACACACACACCCCCATCTGAAACAAAATTATACCATAGTCTTTTTCAAGGAGCAGCTAAATAAGCTTACATTATACATACACATATAAATATATAAACATACACCTACGCATATATATACACACATACCTATGTGTATATACACACACACAGATACATGTATATACACACATACAAACACACACAAAATATACAGGTACATGTGTGCACACGCATACACACAGCTGGTAAGAAAAATACCCTCTGAACTGTAACGCCATGACCAAAAGAATGTTACTCCATCTGATGAGCCAGACTCTTGATACATTTCAACTACACAGATTTTTTGCCATCAGCTGGAATAACTTATTTCTCCGTGTTTTTAGTGTGTCTTCTGTTCAGTTTATCTTTTTTTTTTTTTCTAAGTTATGCTGAATGGGTGAATTCTTCAGTCTTTCCCATTCCCAAGAAAGACAGTTTCATGCTTTAAAAGTAACTTTAAAGTTATTTTGTCTTAAAATTCAAACTCATTATGTACAATACATGCGTCTAATAATAAAAAAATAGAAGCAGGAGGCATTCACATGAATTTTACCCTCAATAAATTAGCAAGGATGACACATTTTAAACAAATAGCAGAAACAGTTACTGCATTCCTTCTGTAATTTACTGCCTTCAGAAAAGGCTCAAATTACAAAATGTGTAGGGTGTAATGCTGTAGGCTGTTCAAACTGGGTTTGCAGTGTCTGCAACACTGGAACTAAATATTTACATGACTCCAAAAGATCTAATCTCTGGATTTCACCCCTCTCCCACCTCCTTTATTTAATTTGTATGCTATCTTTATCCACCACCCGGCACATTCCACACAGTCACTAAAGTTCATAGAAGAGATAAGTGGGGAGAAAAAAAATAAAAATCAAGACTTTCAAAGGAAAGGAGTTTAAAAATAAGGAATAGATCATCCTCATTAGACCTAAGTCTTGCAGCAATTTTAGCTGGATACATATGGATTCTAGCAGTTGTGTTTTGATGCAGTGATAGCACCCCGGATCTCCAGAGACCCTGTCAAAGACAAGCTGGGGGGGAGCTAGCAAATGGCAATCTTTCCTAAACTATAACAATGGTCAGATCTGCAAAGATTTGGAAGGCTTCAAATGACGCTGGGAATTCAGTAAGAACTCCCATAGGAGAGTACAGTATTTTGCCAACTTGTTTTTATTCCTTATTTTAAATCTTTTTTTAAAAAAATAAATAAATACAAATTTACAATTTACTTTGCTGCTAGTGCTGAAATACCTATAAAACACTATGGAAAAAAAAAAAAACTTTTCTATAAGGTTTGCTGTTAATCATTTCTTAAACAGAGAACAATGGCCACAAGATTCTTAAGCCTAAACTCTAAATTTTGCTGTATGATTGAAAAAAAATGAATTACGGGATAGAACACAGATTGTAAAACTGAGCAGATCCAACTCTAACACTGCACCCAAAATCAGAGCCCAGAGTTCAGCTGTGAAGAGATCCTTGCATGGTATTCCCTGAATTCAGAAGGTCAGTGACGGCGGCCTCCACCTGCTCCGAGAAACGCATCAGTGTGTCACACCTCCTCTGACCCTACATCTACTTTTCAATGCTGAAACGTCATTGGAGATAGGCAAAAAGCAAACCACCTTAAGATACACTGATGACAGACCAATGTGGATGTCAAAACAGCTTGGAGGAGGCAGATACCTGAGGATATGTCCATTCTGCTTGTATTAAAAGGCTCAAAAACAGAAAAGAAAGCAAATGAAAGGGTAACAGAGCCAGCTACAGTGTACAGACACACGCTGTGGGCATTTTCTTTTCTCCTGGGCAGTGGTACCAATACTGAAAGTGTAACAGAAGTTAACACCTGTTCCGTATTTTCCCTTCAGCTGTGAAAAATAGATGGAGACCACTGTACTAAGATCAAGAGTCTCACCTTCAGCCCTTTCTCTATGAGTATTCTAAAAAAAAATAATGAAAAGCTCTTTAAAAAAGAGTCAGTTTCAACAATACCAAGGTAATATCGAATAGTTTAATTTTCATTACTGATTCTTTGAATTTCAAGGGAGCAACTGAATCTTACCCTACAGAAGAAAAAATAAATCCGTATAAAGCTTAGTTACAGTCTCACCTATTGTAATGAGGTAACGCTCAACTTTGTAGAAATTATAAGGACTGTTTAACAAAAAGCAAGATACACATTTGAGGTTCATACCTGATCTCTCAGTCTCTCCTGGTGTCCCATTATTGCTGTAGCATGGTGGGGATATTTCTGCTTCAGATGTTCAAGAAAAGCCTCTCTCTTCCTGTCCATTTCCGAGGTTTGCATTCCCAGTATTTCTTTGGAACTGCGAGGGCCACCTACTGTATGTCTTCGAGGGATGTTGCGGGTAGACTTTGAATTAGAAGTGTGACTGTTCTGGGTCAAAAGGAGTTCTTTAGATCGGAGACATTCTGCATCATCTAGTGATGTTACATGCAAACTGGTTTTTGCCTGGTCTGAAAAACAAAAACAAACCCCCCAAGCCAGAATATTGTAAGAACTTAACTCAAATATTCACATTAATAAGAAAAAGAAAATAATTTATACAAAAGCTAGGTTATTTGAAAAGTCTTTTAGTGTTCAATGGCATGTTCTACATCATTAGGCATATATACATTGTATACAATGTTGTATTGTAAGAACCAGCCTGGAAATAATAATTTCTATAAGCTATGCACAGTACCTACATACTTTTAGCACACAACTGCGGTATTGCCTCACAGAAAAGTGAGCATCATTAAAGTAGATGTTCTTTCATATCATCATTACCACTAGGTGACTTGAAAAGAAGGTGTGATAGGGCCCTTATTCTCTGACCTTTAAAATCTACAGGATGCTTTCCACAAGAAACAGGTTTCTTCAATAGGCTCCAGTAAACTTAACGGCCCCGTAACTAGTACCCTTAAGGATACCAACTGATAAAATTCCTTTGACAAGGCAGATTTTAAATTCTTGATCTTTTTTCAGTATGTTTTCAATGTACTATGAAACACCTATGAAATTATAAGCTTTTATTCCTGATTTCTGACTGTGGTCTGGTTTTAAATTTCACGGCTCTCCCTTGCATTTTATACATCTCAGGACAGTGAGCTGGAAAATACTACATCACTTTTTCAATAAACCATTTCTTAAGAAACGGAATAAAAGTAAGTTTTGTGAGAGATAAAAAACAAAACACCCAACTCAGATAAATTTTACAACTTTGAAGTCTACTTTGAGACCAAAGACCATGACAAGGTTTGTAAAGAGATGGGCAGACACTGAGGGTATGTAAGCGCTGGCTTATCTTCAGGTAACTCAGTAACATGAACCCTCTGGTGCCTGAAAAAGTGCAGTCTGAAGCCTTGTTACCTAATACCTTTAAAAATCCCTCCGTCCTTTGTCAGCAAAGAAAAAAACCCACCAAAACCCAGAAGCACTGAAAAGGCCTCTCCAAGTCCGATGAGGCCTTCACCATCTTTATCAGCAACCTCAAACATCCCTGTGAGTGTTAACCCTTCATAGCACTTCCCCAGGTGCAGGAAGCTCCTTCCTCTGTGTGTTTTTAATACATCTCTTTTTCTTTCTGCCTGATGCTTTTCGCCTCAGAGCTGTTTATCCTCCCAGCCATGGCCTGCTCCACATGCTGCCATTTATATGGCACTGCAGTTTGGAAACAGGCACCTACTCCCTTCTTTCTATGGTTCAGTCAGTCAGTTTGACACCCTGCCTATCACTTGGCCTTTGGATTTTATGCTGAGGATTTTTCAGCTTTCTGGTCTATGTTGTCAGTTGCCCACCAAGTCTCACATAACACCACTGGTAATAAAGTCAATCCTCCATCAGTGGAGCCACTGCTGGCATGATGTCCCACAAATTTACAGGAGGAACAGACTCCCTGGGGTTTCACAACAGGACTGGGCTCTGGAAGATCCTCAAAGACTTAGCATGTTTCTGTAAGCTCCCTGTAATGCTCATGGATTCCAAAATACCAACAACATCCTCTCACGGAAACATATCCTGAAAGCAGAACCGGACACAGGAGCTTAGATTGCAGGCTGCACTATGCTTTGATGAGCACAGATCAGGCACAACTTTGGAAACATGTTTGTTCATTTTTTCATGGGGAAATTTTACTCTCACACTGTTCCAAAATGCCATCTCTGATCTCCACAGCACTTCCTAAGACCTTCTTAGAAGTACAATCCTGGTTAAACCTTCAGAGTGGCAGCCTCACATGTACATGTTCACACACACAGACACACACTCAACTTTTCCACGCGTAACATGGAAACATCCAGCCTAACTAAATACTGAAAATTCAGAGCACCAACTACCAGGTACACTCAGCTTGTTTGAGAAAAATGGCAAAACAGTGCATTTTACTTGCAAGAAGTAAGTCTGGCTATTCCAGATACACTCAGTCTAGATTGTTTCTGAAAGTAGCACTGTCACTTCAGTGGATTTTACATGGGAGGAAAAAGAGGTGGAATTGGGCTGGCAGGAATTTACCATCTTTAATTTGTTGCACCAAAAGCCAGGAGGTTATATTCCTGAGGCTGCTGGAACAAAGGCAGCTTGAGGGAGTCAGAACAAATGTGGGTGACTGAATGCAGCAATTTGGTACAAAACCTTCAAGTATGGTCACCGCAGCAGTTTCAATCACTGAATTGGTGGCAGGCATGTCCTCAAAAGGCAGGTAAACCTACACTGACAAACACAATCAAGAGCTCATAAATGTGCATTTTGTGTCCTAAGCCTGTCTTGTACAAAGCCTTTCCTTACTCTGGACTTCAGTCATTTCAATAGCTTAAGAGGAAGCTAATTATTTGGAACGCAGAGAGACATATCAAGTGAAGTGTTTTACCACTATTTGTTACTGGGTGAAACCCTGAGAAGGAACAAAAAATAACACATTTTTCATATACTATATTAGAAAGATCAACAAATTATTTTATTTTTCTTTCATATATTTGGAAAATACTGTATAATACCAGGGGAAAGAAAGGAATGTAAACTATGCAAACTAATTGCTAGTCTTGCAAGCAAGCTGACCTGGGCATTAGGCAGCTCTCAGCATTACAGTGCGCAGCAGCACGTGACTTTCTTTGCAAACCAAACTCTGTCATGTTTGAATATGAGTCTTTCCCCTAGGAATTGCTGAAAAAATCTTCCCCGGCCACTTACTAGATAGGAACAAGTGACTTTGATAGTGAGGCTCAACGCTGGGACAGTGAAACGCCCACTGTGTACCTTGGGGCACATGAGCTCCACAGCTGCTGTGTGAGCCACACTGCTACAGGGAAGAGAAACTGGGAGAGGTTTTCTGTATCTTGGCATTGCTCAATAACAGCATAGGCAAACTTTCCATATCTTCCAAGGGAAGATAATAAGCCTAGAAAATCAATTCCCACAGATAACTGTGAAATGTGTGAAGGATCATGTGATAGTTCCCAGAGGAGAGCTAAGAGTAGCAAAAGGATAAATTATGCAAGTACCCTCCCCTCAGAAAAGGAGTAAAGAGAAGCCAATGGAAAACACAGAGTTGTGAGATAAGCTTGTCTCCCTCTCTCCCTCCCTCCTATTCGGAAGCTAAAAGTCTTTCTGTTCAATAAAAGTAACAAGTCTAGAGGGCAACGAAAAGCAAGACATGCTGACTGACAAGAGAGGACTTAGTCTATCCAAAGGCTTGAGATGCTGCTTTGATCTAAAGAACAAGTTTCAGGATTTCTTAACTTCACACATCACTATAGTGGCTATAACTACAGGGAAGGTCCAGGTCTGCAGCACAGCTAGGATTATCAGGAAGATTATAATGACAGATAAATTGCTGTGAGCTGGAAACTAAAACAAAACAAACAAAAACCACCACCACCAACAACAAAAAAACCACACCAAAAAACCAAACCAAAGAGCAATGACAAAAGAAAAAAAAAAGTCCTTACACACGTTCTGGTATGCATTTTTTCTGTCACACCCTGCATGAAGTCTACAAAGGTCAGGAAAGTCACTTTGCTCATTACTTTAAATGTTGTGAAGATTTTAATAGTCCTGTTTTGCAACCTGGGTGACATGGGAGAAGAATATTTTCAGAATCATTCCAGAAAGGAACAAATATGCACCTGACCTGTACTGATACTATGAAATTGAACCTTGAAGCAAACCATATTCAACACTTGAAGTTTTAAAAATACAATTTTAACAGTGTGAATCAAACCCACCTACATTATGTTTATGATTGCCGTAAATTTGAGATTATTTTGAATCTTTCTAATTTAATCCACTGTCCTTACAATTAGCTGTTTCCAAGGAACTTTCAAATGTAACTTTTGGATATGGGCAAAAACTACTAAATTTGGGTGTGAACTCTCAGCATTTAAAATTTTTGGGAATCAGAGGATCAGTCTGGTCAGATCTGTGTTTTTCTAGTTTCACATGAAGAAGTATGTTACTGGAGGTTGTTGGGATTTTTCCCTATTCTGAGACATCCTTTAAGTGAAGATTTCCATCCCACTAAACATAAACATACACAGACACAGTTGCACCTGACTTGCACTGATGAGTATTTTAACTTAAAAATTTATTTAAAAGAGTATTAAAAAAAATAATGAACCCCCAAGATAAAAACAAGAGCATTTTTTTCTCCTAAGTTTTCTATGCAGTATTCTCTGGTATTACAGATTCGTAAATATGTGTGATTTTTTTTTTTTTTTTTTAAACCACATGTACCTGACCATGCACATTTGTTTCATGGAAGCACAGTAACACAACTTTTTCTCAAGTGCCTATGAGGAATACAATACACATGACCTGGGAATGTTGACAGGTGCTCCATAAATGCTGTAAGAGATATAGATTAGATAAGGTATTTGTTGTGCTGCCTGAATGTTACGATCCACGTGGAATAGCCCATGAAGAATTCACTAGGAAGTAGTTTTCATTCACTTTTAGACAAAATATATAGTGCAACAGTAATTGTACAAGGACACCACAGCTGACCCCCCCGTGAAAACCACGCTTTTCAGCTTCTCTCCAAAACAAACCCAGCTAGTTTAACACAAAGTAAACTAACCCTGTGACAATCTGCCATGAATCTCCGTCTTTTAAAAGACATCCCGAGGAAAAAGATGGACTCAAACCCCGTTTTATGAAGGCAGTTATGCCTCAGCCATAGGTGAAGCAAGCAGATCATTTAAAGGGAACGTGCCTTCATTTCTGTCCCCCTCGCGGGAGCAGCACCCTCCGCACCAGGCAGCGTCCTGCAAACGGTGACAGCAACACAGCATGCGCCCGGCTTTACACGTTAGGCAGAAATCTCTCCTAAGGAAAAGTTAAACTCACAAAGTCGGAGCATTAGGGAAATCTGCAGAGCCATTAGTACGAGAAGCACATACTTTTTTCCTCCCATGCATTCTGCCCCCAGTTATAAAAAGCAGCAACGAGGGGCACGTTTAAATTTAGCTCCATCTTTGCCTGAATCTGCTACTTACCCTTCATCTGTCTGCTGTCTGTGGAGCCAGCCAGGCACAGCTCAAGTTTCTGGCTTTCGTTTTCCTCCATTGTCCCTGCCTACCGCACGGGCTCCCCTCTCCAACTTGGAAGCCGCAGCGCCCGGCCTGTCAGCGGCCAGTCTCGGGGAGGAGAGCGGAAACCGGCCCTTCCCCGCCGCGGACTCCCCCGAAGCGCCCGCGCTGCCGGGCCGCGGGGTCCCGGTGGGCGGCGGCGACCGGACGAGCCCCCCCGAGCCCGGGGCCCCAACAGGTGAGGGGCTGGCCCGTGGCGAGCCCCTAGCGAGCCTCTAGCCGGCTGGCTTCCCGCTGCCGCCGGGGAGCCCTCCGAAAGGGAACACTGCAAACATGATTACAGGCCTGAGTCTCTGCTGGAATCCGAATCCGTAGCCTTTCAAATCTCTGTCATGGGACAAAAGGCTTTCCACAGAATATTTTTTTAAGCTCGTAACCACCAAGCCCACAAACATTCCTGATAAATGCTCCTCTGTCTTTTTTAGCGTCTAGTTTAAAAGTAATTCATTATATAAGCGCTTTGAGGTTTTATTTTCTGTTGAATTCTTTCAAGCTGCTCAGAGAATGAATTAAGGAGAAATCAAGATAGAGGAATTCAACTTTAGTGAAGCCAATAAAAATGAATGGTAGCAATATGTAAGCAGGGACTTCAGTTAAGAGGGATTTTGCAGCCTCAGTAGCAAAGTATATAGAAACATATAACTAATTCTCTTCTGGCAGATCAGCGGCAGGAAACCTGCAAGAGACTCAACAGATCCACTGGGCTGCGAGGCAAAAAATAATGTGGCTAGGAAGGATGAGATCAGGTCTCACAGATTGCAGCAGATGCCACATGTATTGATATAGTGGAGAATATCAGACTGAATTAGTCTATCAAAATCATAATGCAGAGCCAGAGATGGTGGAACAAACTGAGCGTCGAGTTACAGCATCAAGACCAGGAAGTTTATCCATGGACAACTTCTGAAGTAGGTTAAGAACAAAGCATAACTGCGATATTAATAAAAATATGCAATTTCTCATTTAAATCAACCTCATACTGCAACAACAGATAAGAGTTAGTATCTTGGATGTCTTTTTAAACAGACCTAGCATAATCTGGTCTTTCAAGCTTCCTTGAACTCTGACTTCAATATAACATCCGCTAAATTGCTTGCAGTGACCTCTCAACCACCTAGTCCAGACAGGCTTGCAAAATTCCTTCTACATCTCTATCTGACAGAAATGTCATCCTGTCTACTGAGATTATTGAATGCAGAAATGTTTTGTGTGTGTATAAATTCAATACAGAAGCTCCAGCAGGATCACTCTCCTCATGCTTGAATCCTCCCCCTTCCAGACTGAAAAAACGTTTGAGCAAATTACAGTTAACAATTAATAAATGGACAAAAGTATTGTTCATTAGAGCAGACATACATATTCTCTAGCATTTAAGAAATATTTATTTTCCTTTTTAACAATTAATTCTATATGGTCTTGGAACCTGGCAAAGGTCCCAGAAATCTGGCACAGAAAACATAGAAAAGATGAAAATACAATCTAAACATTAGCACTGCTATTTAAGGTCTGCAGTACAGTGATCCCAACAGAATACTCCTATAGTTGCCCTGCAATGTAAAGAAAACAGTGTGATACACATTTTATTTAGAGTAGTGTTTTTACTGGCCATGGGTTACTCTCTGCTCATTCTGATTGTGAACCATTTTAGGAGGAGCAGTGATGGCCAGCCATCCCACTTATCTGATGTTGCCTTTTGTGATATGGAGGAATGTGCCTTTAACACTGACGTTTTCCAGAGTCTGGACAAGCATGATGAACCTCTTGCAACTTATACTCACAGCCAGCTGGAAGGAGAAGAGGGCTTTTACAGGAATAGGGATCACTGAACACCACAAACTTCAAGAAATACGAAGTAACTCAGAAACCCCTGATGGGAAAAGAAAGCCAGCGCAGTTGCCTGAAGTAGCAACGTGAAAGCCATACCAAGACATTACCTGTACACAAGGCTCAGAAATGAAGACTTAGGAAACTACAGGCACTTAAAAAGACCTTACCCTGAATTAATGCACAATGTGGAAAGCACAAAACATACTTGCCTACAAATGCCTAAAAGGAAGGTGTTTTTGCAGCCTTGTACAAACCAGTACAGTTCATACCTAGAGCCTTAGTAAGACCAAATCAATGCACTCTAGCCCCTTTGGAGGCTTCACTTCCATCCTTGGTGGGGAAGAAACCTAGAAAAAAAAAAAAAAAAAGACTAAAAAAAAAAAGTAATTTAAGTACCTAGTTTTAGCCAGCACCATTAGTTTCCACAGCCAAGAGCACAAGACAGAGAGTTTGTCTCTTGACCCTTCCCACTGCCATGTCCTACCAAGCCCCTTGGGTGCCCCTACAGATGCCCCTGGGGATGGTGCCAGCCTGGGCTGAAACTGCTTCTTTCATGGCCACGGCAAGATGCTCCCAATGCTGAGACTGATAGTAAATGCTGCTAAGGGGCCTGAGCAACACAGACCTCCAAAATGCAGAGATGATATAAGAGAGATTGCTTATTTGGTTGTGGATGTGTGACTTGAGCACTGAGTGTAACCTTGGAGAACTTCTGCAGCTGCAGAAGTAGTCTCTTAAAATAGGATTAAAGAGAATTGGCAAAAAATGAGACTAAGCATGGCACGTTTCAGTATCATCAAAATCAAACAAAACAAAAGAGCCTCCCCAGCCCCAGGGAAACATAATATAATCTCTGCTGATGCTCAGGAACAGTTGGAATAGCAAGGTCTCAAAACATGTTCTCACTTTAAGGGAAAAATTTGGTCCCTTGGTCCCAAACTGGATTTAATTAATGTATGTAAGAAGGCCATTCCTTAAAATGTTACCTAAGCCTATTTAAAAGAATTAGTGAAACTCCTTCAGCAACCGAGATACTGTAGACAGCCAGAACCATTGTATTGTTAGGCTCAAATGAAGAGCACAGTCACTGGAATGAATCACTAACGACAAGTTAAATAAACTTGATTAACCAGTTCACAGCATGCAATCAGAATTTGTTTATCTGTGGGATCAACAATAACAGTGGTTCCTTTTAATTAGCATGCTCTGGACCCATCAGTATCAAAACAATGCAAGGAAAATAATTACTAACAGGTTATGCTGTTTTAATTGTGTCTAAAATTAATGTCCCAGAGCAACTTAAACACTTCTGTGTTCAGCATGTGTGTAAAAGGAACAAGTAACAAATACTGGCTGCACTCAATTAGTCAAATTTAAAATATACAACGATTCCATAGCTCTACCAATTAATCACAACTAAAAAAACTAGGAAGTTAATTATTAATAGTTAAATCAGAAGAAGCATCCCATAATTAAAGACCTGTCTCAATTTCCATGTGAAATCACGTAGCCACTGAGAAATACATCATGAAAGCTCTCCATAGGAACCAGCCTGACACTGTCTAGCCTACTACAGACCAGAAACAAAATTAAAAACCTGAAGTGGTGAGGCAGAAGTCAGGGAGGAATTACCAGCACTCAAGGGGCCGCATGGCAGCACCTCTCCAAGCCCTTAAGTGGCCAGAAATCACTTGGTCCTACCGTGGAGAGGGGGAGCATCCAGCAGGTCAGGACAGCTAGCCATTTGCTACCAACAGGTTGGATTTGAAACTGAGAAAGTAACTTTAATTAACTACAGGAAAACGGGACTGAGGGTGGTGAAACTGATTTCCACCTCGGCCAGCAGAGAGCAGCTCCAGTGCTGCAAGACATTTGAGCTCATCTCCTTTTTGCTCAGCAACTTCACTGCAGTCCTCGCTGTGGTCTCTAAATGCTTAATAACTAAAATAGATTAACTCCTAAAAGAAAAGGACTATGTTTAGATATGTAGATTATCAAAGATCATATAATACTAGCCACTAGCTTGCAAGCAAAGTGAAAAAAAAACAACAAAAAACAAAAATCAAAACAAACCAAAAACGGAGGTCTTTCAATATGAATCCAAACAAGTAAATCTAGGGGAAAATAGGTTTACACTACTTTAAAATTAATTGCCTACTAATTTAGTATAGGTCATCAAGGAATCACAGATTTTTAAGTTGTGGAGCAGGCTTTATGATACTTTGGTCTCATCTGCTTATTAAAGGATTTCAATTAATTGCTTCCTGTTTCAAGTGCAAGGATACTACCTAAGCTGAAGGAAAACATCTGAACTCGATTTCAAAATTTATGATGAAAAACAATCTAATACAACCTCTGGGATTATTTAGCTTGAAATTACCTTCACTGTTAAAAAATCTGTAGAGAGTTTCACTATTTATACTTCATATGTTCCAGTTCAGTTCAGAACTCTCACACTTGTGAGGAAAAAAATAGCTGAAGCAGTGAAGTGGTAACACTCCAGCTGAAGCAAAAAAAAGACTTGAGTATGTGCTTTCTAGACATCTCCATGATAGACTTTTATCATGTCTTATCAAACCTACAGGTTTCCACTACTTCAGAGAAGTTGAGACTCACAGTGTGCCAAATGATACAATAATTTTTGAAAACCACAGGAGCCACCACCATCCTCCATCACTAAAACAACTATGAGAAAGAGTCACTAAGTGGTTGAACGTGAGATATTCAGGCAGAAAAAACATTCACCTTGCCAACTGCATTTCAAACGGAGCTCTGGGGAGCAGCTACAATAACTTGCCACTTGGCAGTGCCGAGCTCTTAGTTTTGAAGAAGGATGCAGCGTCCTACCCCACTTCCAACCACCAAACACTGTGCTCTGATGTGCCTTATGCACTGCCAGGTAACAGAGCATACTCCATTCATGCCCCAAATCATTTTGCTCAATGAAGCTCACAACTCCTACATGGATACCAACATAATGTGAAATAGGTTAGGTTTTCTGTTTTCCAAGTTTTATTCTTGTTTTCTTCAACTTCCTCCTATTTTCTAAATAAATTAAAAGGTCTGAAAGCAGTAAACACTTGTGTGTGCCCTAAATCAAACTGAGGAAAAGGAAAGTGGTCATCACAAAGAAGTGCTAACATTCAAGTGGGGAGGGGAAAAAAACGGTGATTACTTTTTCATTCATAGCTTTATCTCCCTCTCTAATCTGGGACAATCCCAACAAAGCTAACTCTAGCTAGACTTTAACATCACTTCCCTTCCTGCTGCCCAAGGTAAGATGGAACAGAGCTAAATGAAGATAATTACAGGATGCATGTTTTTGACTCATGTAATGCAACACCTTATTTCAGACTTTTTACACACACTCACACACACACCCCCCATTGTTCTCATCCCACCATACCAAGCTAACATGGATATTGGTACATTGCCACCAGGGCAGCCAACTTGGAACGGAAGACTGTGGCACGCTACAGCTCCTCCTCACACCTGCCAGCCTGGCCAGCTCTTCACACATCGTGCTTGCCATACAGGATCACCTATCGTAAGGAATGAGATCAGCCCACAAACACAGAAATAGAAAATAGGAACATCTGGTTTTGTAAGGTATCAAACAAATAACGCTATGAAAGGAAAACGTGTTGTACAGTGCAGAAATTCCAATCACTAGCGTTTAATCAAATAAAAAGCAATATGTGGGTGGGAAGAAACACTGGAGAATTGTTTCTGAGGGAGGCAGAAGAAAGGGAGCGGTGAAGGTCACTTTTAAGTCCATCTGCTCTACATTCAAATTCTGTTTTTCCCCAGTGTAAAGCATTTTGATTTTGATAAGTTCCCTTTTGGATGAATTCACTCAAACAGAGCTCTGGTGAGAGTTTGGATTCAAATTGGTCCAACTTTTTAGTAGTGCCAGAACAATAGACCTAACGCCTGAAACACTGACTAGTGCTAGTTTCATGATGTCTGCAAGATCTGGCTGTAATTCTACAGGGCCACATGCTTTAGTGATCAAAAGTATCAAGTTGCTCTCTGAAAAGTACAATTATACTTAAAAAGAATCATGATAGATCCTTTATTTCAACTCCTACCAAGTATACATGGAGTTTACAAAATTGTCAAGTGACTGCTTGAATTACTAGGAAATACAAAGTGTACTTTGATGGAGCTTGGGTTAAAAAAAAAAGTTTAAATTATGTTGAGATTACCGTAACTACTTACTTATCAACCAACAATTCTGATAAAAATGCTACCAAAACTAATTGTTTAATTAAAATAATAAATATTAGAAATTAACACAATAGTAGCAGTATTGCCAACCTGCAGCATTCACACAATTCGTTATGATGGTCTTCCTTAAAAAGTCACTTTTTTCTTCATCTCTGTAGCCAATCATGTATTTGACTTTTCTCCACAATATCACTGGCAAGAATTAGATTTTGTTCTGAGACTCAAACTAAAATCACAGGAGAGGTCAGTGCCACTGTGACTTAATTAATTGGACATTTTTAATTGTTCTTACTATAATTTCTCCCTGTCTCCTGTCAAAAGGGCAGTACTACACAGCAAGTAATATGAACGTCTGAAAAGAGATAAAGACAAGCAGAATAAATTCTTACAGATTTGTTTCCATCTGGATTTGATTTCTAACCCAGCATGGATGGTCACAGGTTGCTCTTTGCAAAGCTCACAAAGGCAGATGTAAAAGCAAAGGGCTATTGGAGAACCTCCTACTTGTAAATGTATCAGTGATGTCTCCAACAGTATGTACATCCCTTTCCTTCAGAAGTGCCTCTCTGACTTGCCAGACCATGCTGATGCCATCATTAAGACCATTGATTAGTAAGAGAGCAATCAGAGCTGACAGCAGTGGCGCTCCTGTTCTTTCTCAGGCCTGCCCAATCTGTTCTGCTGGGATGCATGCTTACTAATTCACTCTTCAGCATTTAGGATTTCATAGCTCTCAGACAACAAAGACCGTTTGATTATCTCGTCCAACTTCCCATTGATCACAAGCCATTAAATTCGATGTGGGGTCCTCACATGAAGGCCAAACACTTAGATGAGATGAAAAAGATGTTACTGATCTCAGGAGACCAATGCTGCATCTGCACTAGTGTTCGTTTCAAACCCCACCACACATGCAATGAGATCTACCCAAATGATCAGCATAAGAAAGTGAAGGGCCTCAAACTCCCAAATGACCCCCTGAGGAAAGTTCTTTCCTCTGCCTTTAATTTCTCAGATCAGACATCCACCTTAAAAAAACCCCAAGCTATCTGAACCTCAAAGCTGAGGTGCACACATCCAGTCACTGCCTCAAGCACAGTCTCTTATGCATGGAAAAAAAAAATGAGGGCAAAAAGAAAAGCACCTCGAACCATACCTAGCTGGTTGTAGAGGAGGGGGGTAAATCTTCCTGAACACTGCATATGACCAGCTGAAGGGCTGAAGCACGACAGTTGATTATAATCACTGCCTTTAATAGAGAGCTGCCTGTTTTACAAGCATGCTATTTGAGGGTATTTCAGCACACAGGCCCACGAATGGAGCTGATGGCTCAGGCACACTGTGTCCAGCAGCAGCAAGACCACCCTCCACCCTGCAACAACCATCCCTGTAAATACAGGGTTTCTTCCAGCACCTGGGCGAATATGGCTTTGCAAATGCACACATTCTCACTTCACAAACTCTGTTACAGTTAACTGACGGATTGCCCTCAGTGCTAAGAAATTGCTTCCCATTTCTTCAGGGTAAATTTGACTTGACTTCAGTTTTCAGCAATCGGATTTATTACATCTTTGTCAGCTGGACCCACCAGTGCTGTAGGACCTGCACTTGGTGAGGAAGCCACCTCACAGCTTCCTCCTCCATCATCTGCATCAGCTGAACTCCTGAAGATGTGCATTATAGCTCCGTCTCAAGTTTTGTCATGGAAAACAAGTCTTTGCCTCTCTTCACTTTCTTTCTAGTATTCCCATCTCCTCCTTGAAATACAGCTAGCCAGATTATTAGAGCCCATTCTTCTGAACTTAACATACTAACAGCAATAAATGGGTATGTGACATAAGTTTACTTCTGAAAACAGGGTTGCAGCTGGATGCTGCACGGCAGCACAGAGCTCCCAGGAAAAGGGGTGTGAGGCTGGAGTACTCTCCCCAGCCAGGGCAGGGAGCCCATGGCTATGGCTACCTCCTCCCAAATACGCATGCTTTGCGTTTGACATGGCCAACATGTTCAAGCACCAAGCAAGCTGCAGTGACACAACTTCAGTGTCGTATCCTATTTCTCCTGCAAGGGGAAGTCTGCTCCTTCTGTGCAGTGCTTTTGCAGAAGACAAAAAGGGAGAAAAAGTAACGATACGTCTCATCAAGCTCCAAGCAGAGCACAGAATTGCCTGGGGTGAAGGCAAGAATAAGCAACGTCAGCATAGAAAGGTGTCATACAAGGTTTAAGCTTATTCAGAGGTAGAGCCTCTGTCTCTCTCATGAATAAATACATAACCCAAGACAATTGCATTCCAACTGTTTTGTATTTCTGACAAAAACTTTTCAAAGTATGATGACTCACAGGTGAGCTCTCCGCTGACAACATAAAGTGACATTGTATTAGTTACCTCCCTTCACAGACTGCATGTCTGCACTGAGATATACAAATACCTCTCATAATGCAGCACATGCCTTTACATGCAGCATAGCTGAGGATAGGGAACAGGCAGGAAGCGGGGACAATGGCAGGTTTTCTGTACTTCAAAGGAAAAGGTTATTAAATACTAATTGGTAACATAGATACCTTTTAATGCATATGCATATACTCCAATACTCATCTGCAAAAGTATAACTTTATGATGTACTTCTTTTTATTTATTATTTGCATACTATTGCCTTAATCTTTTATACTTCAAATAACAATGACCAGTGATAAATTCACACTTTTTCCACCCTTTTGCTGTTTTTCTCTACAACAGTACTTTAAGACTGCAGCTGGAATGATATCTAAATCCTTTTACTAGTTGGAGGGAATTCTGGGAAAAGTGCTGGAAGGAAAGGAGTATCAAAATATCTTTGAGACAAGATAACACTACTACTTACACGCCCCCATTTCAGTTTTGTAAGTTCCCATAAATCCTCTCTCCCAGCAGCAAGTAACATAGGAATGACCTTGGAAGAGGGCACTGGGTAGGCAAAAGATGAGTTTGCAACCCATCAGCAGGATTCACTCATTGCTTTTAGCCTGCTTTTTTTCAAGAGGCCTTATTGTAAGAGCTCAAATCAACAACAGCTGGATCCTGGTAGAGAAGCTCTATCCAGAGCTATATCCTCTGTCCAGGACTATGGGAGTAAACCTAAGGGCAGAAAATGGTGTGCAGAATGGAAATTAGGACAGAGGGGTTTACAGGTTTGACATCACTTGAAACACCTAAGTAAAATCTGAATTGTTTTCTAAAGAAGTGCCTAAATGCAGCCAGAAAATACAGGCTGAATACCACAATTAGGGGGTAAAATGCTGCAGGCTGTAATTAGCCATCACTTTCTTTTCCCAACCATCAAAGAAGGTAATTTGTTTGTTTTCCCCACCCTACAAGGAAAAGTCTGGGTGGTCTTCTGACTTTGAGAGTCTGAGAACTATTCCTCTAGAGGACAAGGCTACACTGGGCCTCCTCAGCAGCATGAGGTCCTTTTTCAACACTGTCTTACACTGTACTTGATTTTAGTCACAGACATCAAGACTGTGGCAGTGCTTTGCAAATCATCATTAAATACCTTTTCTTCACAGCTCCATGAAAATCTCAGGAGTGTTTTCAAGACATGAATAAAGCCTCAGTTGTTGAAAGGTAGCATGTTTTCAGTTCCTCAGCTGTCTCCATCAGCATGGGACTGCCATGCTGCAGGAATTCTTCATTTGGGTAAGACTAAGCTTCATCTTGCAGAAGTTGTCACCAGTTGTAAGAATATAGCAGCTTTGTTCAATACATGGTAAGTAACTGTGAAATCTGAGGCTATTAGTTCATTGAGGAAGTGACATCTCAATCAAACACAAACATAAAAACTCAGCCCCTTGCAGACAGCTTAAACTGTTAAAAAAAAAAAATTCTCATGCATTGCTACACATTCAGACTTAAAAAAAATAATTAAATTTTTTTGGTATTTTCATCCCCTTCTTAGATAATGTACATCTGATAATATCTGTACTCAAAGCAATACCATTTCAAGTCGAAGATGTTTGCATACTAAGAAACATAAGTCATGGCGTGTTCAGTGTTGCAACTCAGCTTCCTTTTACAGTAAAAGGAAGCTAGGAGAAATGGAGCAGGAACTAGGCTGAAAAGCTTTCTGAAAGCTGCAGCTGCAGCCAACAGCTGAAATTTAAAATCAGACATTCTTTTCTCTCCTCATCTTGTGGGCTCCACCACAATTTTCAAAATAGTAAAAACTCAGCCACCAAGGCACTATTGCTCATAATTTTCTTTTGCTGATGGAGCTAAAACAAGAACCATAAACACTTCCCTCCAACTTCAGAAGCAGTGTCTCACACCCCAGTACCACTCTCAACATGTTGCTTGTGGACAACATGTTAGGCAAGTAGCAAACTCCAATGTGGTCCCATGAAATGAATAATTTAGTGTTGCAGAGAAAACCTGAAACGCAAGATGATATGGGTCGAGGAAAGCAGAAGCAGAACTGCATTTCCATTTCCAACCCAGTGGGAGAACAGACATGTGATGGCCAGCAGATATGGTTCCCTAGGACTTCCAAAGGGCATGTAGCAACATCCCTTGGTAAATAAATAAAGACACATGATCCTTCCATCAATAAAAAACTGAATGAAGATAGGAAAGACCGCATGCGAACAAACGACAAAGTTCCCAGGGAATGGAGATTGCCAGTGGCATCAAAGAGAATGCACTGGTCCAAGCAACTCTCAACATTAGTGAGCTGGAAAAGGGAGTATAAGTGAGGTGGCAGAGCTTGCTGAGCACATTATGATATTCAGTGAAGTAAAGACAAGGGCTGATTATGAAGAAGAGACTTCCCAAGATTCAGTGACTAGGCAGCAAACTGACAGATGAAATTCCATGTAGATAAATGTGAAGTGATGCACATTGACTTTGAACAGACTATTACCACTCAAAAAGGGAGACTGATGTTATAGTCATTTTATGAAAATTTCAGCTCAGTGCTCATTAGTGATTAAAAAACCAAATAGGTGTTAGAAAATGCTAGGAAAAGAATAGTGAACAAGACAGATAATATCATTATGCTACTGTACAAATCCACAGCCTACCCACATTTTTAATATTGCATGCAGTTTTAATTCACTACAGGTCAAAAAAGATACAGCAGAAATAGAAATGTTAAGAAAAACGCAGCATGGATGATCAAAGCTATGGAACAGCTTCTGTACAAGCAACAACTAAATTATGTAGGACTCTTCATTCTGAAAACAGATGACTCAAACATCTGTTTGAGGTCTATAAACATGAGTAACAAAGAGAAGACAAATAGGGAAAGACTGTTCATTGTCTCTCTCAATACAGACTGAAGGGGTTGTCAAATGGAAGAAGTAGATAACAAGAAAATACATATGTGTGAATATTAATTTCATAGAGCACTATGGAAGTGCTAATAAGCTGGGGAACTTCTTGCTGTAGGACATTGCAGTTGCTGAGTTTACAAGAGTTTTAAAAAAATTTAAAATTGAGCATTGTTTAAAAAAAAAAGGACTTCATTTCTCTCCTTGATCCTGTATTCTTCCCTACGCAACCATCACCATTCAAGATAGGTTGTCAGGCTGGACCTCTGGTCTGACCTGCTACAACTGCTCCTACACTCAAGGTACAAGAAGCCCTAATGCTGACAGTAACACTTCATCATACTTGCTAAACATGAAGAAATAGAAGTACTTACATTACAATGGAAAAAAAAACAATCCTAGACCTAATCAAAACACTATGCTGTGTAGTGAAAATTGTTCGGAAATCTCCTCCTGGAGTGAGGATATGGGAGAGAATGAATGGCATACCATATGTTAAGTCATATCGTCTCATCAGTTGTAAAAATGGCCTTAAACACTTGTCTACACAGGAAAGTTAGTGTAGTGGAAGCTAGAGAATGAATTTGCAGTGCTTCAGCTATTCCACAGAGGTAGTGGACAATGCAGGGTAAATCTTACATGGCAGCAGCATCCGAAGCTCTGGCTACCACCAAGTGTCAGAATGCTATTAAACCTTTTGAACAAGGGATCAGTACAGCTTTGGGGGGCTGACATCATCTTTTCTCCCTCATTAACTCCCCACTACCAGGAGGCCACTCTGCAGGATTTTAGGTGCCCTGACTCAGCCTGAAGCACACGGTGGCAGCAAGCCTCCCTTGCCCTTCCCCAGCTTTCTGGAATATGGGACCCAGGGTAAGGGCAGGCAAAGTTGTACAGATCAGCACACAGTACCCCAAAACATAGTACTGGGTTCTGGTAGCAGTGGGATCATTGGCAATTTGCTCATTTGGAAGCATGAAATGTGAGTATCCGCCCACACTGCTGCACACAACCTCTCCATAAAGACATCAGATGTTTTGTCCCTCTAGTTCTTTGGAAATTTGCTTTTACTATTTCTTTACCTTATTGAGCTGTCTAACTACCTCCCTGCTTTCCTGTTCAAAGAAAACAGAGAGCTTTTTTTTTTTTTTTCTTTTTGTTAGTCAGGAGATTTTTCAAGGGCAAAGAATAATACACCTTTTATTAAGCAACTATGCACAGTAAGAAACTTTTTAGTAGCAATTTCTCAAGGAATGTTATGACTGGCTGACTTGAAAGAGGCCTATCCGGAATCTCATTAGATTTTCAAATACTTTAGAAAGTAGTTCTTACTGAATTATCAAACTTGCAGGAAAGCAATGGCAGTTTCATACCTGAGACTATGTCCTTCTGGGTTAACTGCAGAAACATACCAGACTGGTAAGGAGTGTCATGCACTCGGAACTACCACCGGAACAGGGAACTGCTGGGATATGTTGGAGAGTACTCTTTGTAAACATTTTATTTGCATAATGAGATACTGTTATTCAAAGTGATGCACATATAACACGATATACAGTATCTTAGTAACTCTTGACCTAAAAAATCTGAAGTGGTTAAAAAACACCACAAAAGCTTCATAGGTGGGGAGACACACAGTTCACAACACATTGCATAAGCAACCTTTGCATAGTGCTGTTTGGTTAGAGCAGCCAAATCTGTCCTCTGTGGGAGGCCAGGGCCCCTGCATACAGGCCTGTGAAGGTGGTTGCAGGCTGGCAGAGGCACTGGTTGTTCTAGAGGTGTTTTACGCCCATCTGCAACATTGACACTGCAAATAAAAGAAAATCAGAGTGCTATTTTCTAGCTGATGAGACTTTTCCTTAGATACCACCAAAGAAGCCCAGAGCTTCCTTCTTCTGAAGTAAAGGCAACCTGTCTCACTTCACCTAGTCTCAGCCATCAAAAATGTAAGCACCCCATGTAAACTATTCACCTAGTAAACCACAGGGGTGAAAGAGGAACCTGCAGGTTACTCATCCCACTCACTCTAGATGCCTATTTTAGGATGGGGTGAATTAGTTTCCTTAGATGTGTCTCCATGACTGCAAAGCAACATATATATCAGATTAAATGCCCAATATGTCTAGGCCAATGTTACAGGAGGTGACTCACACACAAGCAGAGCAGAGCACTGACTGTTCAGTGGGCAGCTCTCCAATGGTGGTCTCTTTAAAACAGCTGCACATGTAGGTTTTTGGATGGTATCACACTTCCTTGAATACTTCTGAGAATTAAATAAATTTTTTTATTTGGAAAAACGTGTACTTTCTATACATGGAAATATATTCTAATACTCTTTTTAACATTTCCACAATGTTTTAGACAGTGGTTGATTCCTATGTAGACTGTTTTCCTCAAGAGCCATGCATAAATTTTAGACTCATGTTCCTGATTCTCAGAAGACTTTCCCATTTCTATTTTTGCCCAGCACATTTTGTCATACCGTTTTGCTGCCAGCAGACTAGACAATCAGTTTCTTAAACACTTCACTCTTGAAATAAAACAATCCAACCCAGAGCATATTCTAAGGAGACTCTCACCATCATAAAATGCCATTTTACAAGGCTGAGCACTGTCTGCCTTTCCCTTGTACTACATTTCTGTTTGCAATTCCATACCAGATGGAGTTGTTGCATTACTCCTGGCCAGGCTTTGAAAACCAAAGCATGAAGCCTGCTTTTAAACTTCTGTCCATAACACTTCATGAGTGGTTGCTGTGGCTGTGCCAGAAGAGTTGCAAACAGCAATTCCTTCTACACTTTGACCTCAATCCATGTAGACACACGGCAGCATCCACACCAGGTTTTGCTGAGCAGTGCCGGGATCTCAGGTCTGTGCAACATATGGCACCAGGCAGATAAGGTAACATTTCTTCCTCTTTCTCTCTCTCTCTCACACACACACACATACACACGCACACTCTCTCAGCTCATCATCATCATCAACAACAAATTTGCTGACAAAATATCTTACTTTGCCCCTTATAGCCCCCACAGAAAACAAATCAAGAAAAGCTATGGCACTATGTAGAGATGGAAGCATAGCTAAAAGGTTGAGATTTCAAGGCTGATGGTAGCTGGACAGAATGGATCTGTCTGGTGAAAGGCTGGAGGGTTGCAACAGCTGAAGGCTGTTTAGCACCAACATGATTACCTACAGGGAAAGGGGGCACCCACCTCCCATAGGCCTTGAAGCTGCTGTCCCTTGGAGCACACGACCCAGCAGGAGAGGGAAATCACTCCCTGTCTCGCTATTTTGTCTTAAGACTTGTCCTAGTTTTTCACTTTGTGGTCATCAGATGGCTATGCTCAATGTCCTGCCAATGAAATACATGCAATTTTTGCAAAACTAAACAGTTTCCTACCATGGAAAGTCCCAAAGCACTGAGAAAATTGGTTGCTCTCCACCCATTGTCTGTTTCAAAACTTCCTTTGCAGCTTCAAATTACAGCCTTCTAATGCAAGTACGGGGAAATAGATGAACAGAGCAACACGACTTTGCCAGTAGAGATAATATCATCATGTAAACCACTTTAAAAAAAAAATCTTTTAAAAATGTGCACTTCCTTCTCATCCTCAACAAAACAAAATGAGCCCCAAGAGAAGAACATGAAGAAGAAAGTCCGACGTGCTCCCTGCGGCTGGTAACAGTGGAAGCCGTGCCCCACGCAGGGGGCAGCGGGGCAGAGGCCGTGTGCTGGGTGCAACGGGCAGGGGACAGCCGGACAGGGGGCAAAGGGGCAGGGAAGCAGGCGGGCAGGGAAGCAGGCGGGCAGCAGGCAGTGGCCGGGCAGCGGCGGGGCAGCGGGCGGACGGGAAGCGGCGGGCCGGCAGCCGGTGCGCTGCTGCCCTCTCCTGGGCAGCCCCCCGCCGCAGCGCCCAGCGGGGTCACAGCCATCCAGGACCTGTCCTGTATTTCAGATGTGGAGGGTGGCATTTTATAAGGGAAGCAAAGACAAAGACTGGCAGCTCCCAGCCGGCTCTGCCCCGGCTCAGCTGCTCGGCAGTAACTACGCAGCTCCTGGAATTATCATCGAGGGTGAAGTTATTCCAGAGACGCTCAAGGCAAGGAGTGACTCTGCTAGCAGTGTAGCTAGCAGAAAGGGTGGGAGTGCCACAGGGGAGAGAGATGCTGAATATGGACAGGCTGCTCCTAGAGAGGTCTCTCTGGCTGTATTTGTAAGACATCTCTCCCATGGCAGAGGATACAGAATCAAATGAAAAACAGGCAGATAAAGAAAACAGAAACATTCTCAGCCAGTTTACATCTGGATGCAAAACAAAGTTATTCTCCATAAACCTGAGTGAGCTTCCCACTGAAAACATGTTGAGAGAAATTACTTCTTTGATGTACTTACTCCTTGTATCAAAGGCTCGCACCTGCTCTGAAGGGTGTTTAGGTTTCCTCAAACAAGGAGAAAAGTGGCTTGACATTTAAATCTGAGGCTTTCGAAGCCTCATGGAACCTCAACTACTGCTTTTGTCCACTGAAACAAAACCAACCATACAGGATGACAAGCAATGCTGCACAAATCAGAGACATCATAGGACTCAGCAGGCAGGGACCCACCACAGCTCTAGAGCTGATACAATCTGCCCTTGCCGATCCACACCAACCTGATGGCCAGCCAGCTCCTGCTGCAGCCTTCTCCTCCCAGGTAAGTCTGAGTGAAGTGCTATGCACAAACCCAAGCCAGAAGTCGCATTAAAGCAGATCGCTAAGGTAAGATCCCCTGTCTGAGATAAAAGTCCAAATAGTTTATCAGGCCTGGATAAGAAAAGTTAATCTTAGATGCTGTGTTTGGGAAACCTCAAACTGTGATCTTCTTCAACACAGAGGAGTTCTCTATTAGGCAGGCATGAATCAAACTCTCTGGTCTTTCTCTAAGACCTCATTTGTTTTCAAGGTGAAGCCTTAGACTGCTGGCTCTCTCTCAACAGCACCAAAACTGGCTAGACCACAAAAGAATCAGCTGCAAGCCAGTATAATAAGACTGATTAACCATATAAACTCTATTTCAGACCTTTAAATAGATCTTAAGTGGAATATGGATAATTTTACTCTGTAAAAGCTCATTACACTTGTTTTTGTAGTTACACTGATGATGAATGTAGGCACATATGCTTGACACTTTGCACACTCACTGGAATGCCATCAATGTGAACTGCTAAGTTCTGAAGGAAAATTCTGCTTTTAGAATTGCTCTTTAGTTACTGGTGTTGATATCTGGTTGAGGATAAAAACAAAACAAAACATGAAGTCTTACACCAAATACAGGCTGTGATGCTGGAAGAACTTTGAACTGCTCATATAAAATACCCGCACATGGGACATTCTGCCATACTTCTTAACATTGCCACATTTTCTTCACAGGGATGGGGTTAGATGGTTAGATTTAAACCCCAAGAATGCATTAGTGTTGCCTATGGAAAGAAAAATACCCATGGAATCTATCACTGGTACCAAAAAAAAAAAAAAAAAAAAAAAAAAGGCTTAAACTTGACTTGAAGTCTTTACACATATAAGATAAAAGACTTAGAAAACAGATGCTCCTTCTTACCAGCAGCCAGGATCTTCTACTATCCTGACAACTTGTTAATCAACTAACATATGGTATTCACTTTAGGAAAACACACCATTCTGATTTTGCATTTATATGGTCTGTTTCCTACAGAACTATTTGTCAAGATTTAGCCATTGTAATATAACCTTGCAATTTTTGTTCCTATACTTTAAATCAATCAATGATCACAGAAATAAAACCAAAACTGACTGAAATCCAAACAATGAGTAAAACTCATTTTCACACGATTTCCAATGATGGATCAGTTTCCTCTTACCATGCTGAACCTCACCAGTCTGTATAAAGATCACAATTTTCTGCAAAGCTACAACCTGAAAATTCTGTTAACTTTGACTTAAAGCTCCTGAAAGCCCAACATATAATGTTTTTGGTCCAAAGCTACCCAGTCACGGAAAAATTTAATGTAGCTTGGTAATATCTGCACAAGGTGGTTCCCACATACACATAGCTTTACTAATGTGTTTTAACGTCTATTTTATACACATAGGAGGCCTTACTGTCTCCTAAAAAGACAAGATAATTTACTCACAATATAATACTACTAATAGCATGCTAGGTAAAAGACTAAAATATAATTAAGGGGCTTTTTTAATGAACCCAATGCACTTCTGCAAGTTTTAAACCAGTATTGCTCTGCTGAGTTAGTCTCTCTCATCTTGTCACTGGCTTAATTTACTCAGCTGCTGGGCCTGAACAGCTTCTGTCACCCTCACACAAATTTAGTGCAAGTCCATTCACAAAATTCCATACCTTGTACAAACCCACCACCATGCAATCCAGGTGCCAGGTTGTGATTTCTGCTACTTCGCCCCCACGCAGTGGTGTGACCAACCTGTGTTCTGCAGACCCTGCTTACAGGCTGCTGCAACAGTTCTCCCCCATCTGTGCTGCTTCTCCAACACTACATGAAACCCCCTGGTTTTGCACCACAGACAGGTGGGTTTTAGGTTCTATGGTTCCTTCTGCTGTGTCACCATACCTCAACAGCCTGTGTCAGCCCTGGGGCAGGGTGGCCAGGCTTGATTAGAGAGGGTGCAACAGTGTGGGGCACTGGGTGCATCGAGATTTGCAGCAAGCAGCACCAACAAGCAGGGTGTTGTGTCACCCTGCAGACAGGGTGACATCCAAATAGCTCCGGTCAGAGTGTGGAAGGGACCGACTGTTTCTGCCCAGACATGGAAACTGTAGGCAAGAACAAACAAGTTTGGCAGAAAGCCTATAAAGCAGTAAAG
This sequence comes from Hemiprocne comata, assembly GCA_020745705.1. Lineage (NCBI taxonomy): Eukaryota > Metazoa > Chordata > Aves > Apodiformes > Apodidae > Hemiprocne > Hemiprocne comata. Next base: position 19,309,683 of record CM036587.1, read on the forward strand.
CTTGTGGAGAAAGCTTAGGGTGGCATTTATGGTTTATGTTTGCTATTTAAATTAAAGATAGGCAGTTTGCAACATATATGGTGTATACATATTCTGCATTTTGAGGCCGATAGGAGGGCTTGTTTTGTGGCTGATTTTTAATGCTTTTAACATCAGACACAGATGTAGCACAATTTAAAAAACACTTTCAAAGCACTGTCACATGGATGCTTGTTTAGGAGTACAAAAAGAATTGCCTTACAATGCCACTCCTCAGCACTTGGAAGGACAACGGATGCAGTTCTATTTAAAGGAAGACATAATTGTAAAATTTCTGACCTCCTCCTGAAACACACTATAACCACCCAACATGTTTTACAAATTACCAATTTTCTTTCAGGATTTCCCATGGTAGGATAACAAGGAAAGCACAGCACATTAATTCCTAAAATTTGTCTATGATATAATTTAAAAGTAGAAAACTGGGTTTTCACTTGCAAGAAATACAGAGGCCCAGTTACAGGAAAATAAAGTGATGTAAGAAAAGTAAAATAAAGAAAATGCTCCAACCTTTTGTTATTTCACACTTTTAAAAAATTATATAGATTCATATAGATAGGCTGGAAGAGAATCTGATGTTCTCAATTTATTCATGATTAAACATTGAAATATCCCACATGTACACCTGTATGCACAAACACATAAAGCTACACCTGTATGTTTCACAGCACGTCTCTCCCTCTCTATATTGCTCATCAGCAAATAAATTATAAACTGTATCAAGATGCAAAAGACCTTCCTGTACAGCGTGTGGTATAACGGTCCACTTAATTCTGATATGGGTTTCAGGCTACTACTCATAATATAATAAGTGATACTTTAAAATGGATTGCAGAAGTCTTCTCTCAGTTAAATATTTAATTTTTATTTAAAAGGAGTAATAATCTTCTTAAATGGATGCATGAATGAAATCAACATTAGTAGTTTCTCATTCTGGCACGCACATCTGACAGAGATCTTTAAGAAATCCAAAGCAGGTGATACTTTCTGTGGAAGAGATAAGTGAAAACAAGTCCCACCTGGCCAAGTCCCAAAGCAGAACACGGGATGGGATGAGACACTCGCACAGGAATGCGTCTCTTCTCGAAGGCTAGCATGTATGTGACAGGGACAGTGTGTGAAGGTGGCACACCTGGGTATACACGCAGTTTTATGAGCAAACTAACTTCACAGCTGCAGAAACATTTTTGTCTTGAAAGGGCTTGCAGAAAATAAATCACAAATTATCTAGTGGAAGACATTTCATCCATCTCCAGATTTTCTTTTTTTTTTTTTTTTTTTTTTTTATATTTTCCTTTGAGTTCTGCTGCACAAAAGTTTAAGAAAATCCCTCATTTGCTTACCAAACCTCAGTTCCTAGGGGTGGCATAAGGAGAACAAATGTGAATTTTCAACAGTTTAAGACTTTTGGGGTGCAGAACCTCTTTGGCATTTGTCTAACAGCTCCTACAAGGGGCCCATAAGCAGCAATGGATTCCCAGCCACTAGGATGAACACTAATTTTGTACCAACAGCCAAGGAGCAGGCAGGGAGGCATGGACTTCACCCCACTTCACCCAAGTTGCTGCCTCCCTGAGCCAGCCCCATGGGGGATAAGCAGGGGCAAGGGGGCTTCAGAGGGTCCCACTGTGCTGCAACACACTCCCCGCTGCTGCAACAGGAGCACCTCCATCGTGAAATGGAGGAGCACAAGAGCTTTCATCTCGCCTCCATACCCAGGTTCACAGCCCACAGCCTGCAGTGCCCTTAATTTCCAGCATGACAGCACACACTTCTGGATAAAGTACAGAATTAAGTATTCTTTGAGCACCTTACTACTTTTGATTAAACTGAAAGAGAAATACATCTAGACAAACACTCTGATTCTAATATACTCAGCTAGGGTATCTAGCTCTGCCTTGGGGGAGGTTTGGATTGCCCTGCTACTGATACTTAAACAGAGCCCTTGATTCTAAATTGTTGATGGAACTACCCTAAAGCAACCTGAAACATCTGAAAAGATAAGAACATTACAAATGCATGGATGAGCAAAATTACTTCTCTCTTAATCCTGGCTCCTGGATAATGAAATACACTAAGAATGTCTCTCAGAGGTACCTCATCAGTTTAGGCTTATGCTCTGTCATACAAGTTGTAGCTGATCTGCTACTGTTTTCTTTTCTAACTGAACATTTCACCCTTGCTGTTAGTATTTACTGAGTTTAAAGCTATACACAGTACCTGCAGTTCCCCCACTCCTTAACAAAGAAGATACAATGTACTACATTTGCAATACAGACAAAAAAATTTATAGATAATAACAAGATGCATGAAATAAAAACTTTATATAAATTTAACTTACTGAACTATTCTCCTTCTCCAGCACAGCTTTTTACACCAGCTATTAGCAACAAGATGGGAATTTCCTCCTCCTCAGACTATTCTTGAAATAGATTGCAGTAAGTCTTCCTTTCCAACCTCAGCCTTCAACAGCAAAAGGAAGCAACTCTCAATCTACAGGCAGGAACAACCTCATGAACGAAAAAAAAACCAAAACAAAACAAAAAAAAACACCCAACAAAACAACCCCCCTCCCAAAATTTTGGCTACCATTTTATTAAAGGTCAACACAGCCATTTAAGAAAGATCTCTATGAGCAGTTTTAAAATACTTCCTACTGTAGAAACCTAAATCATGGCATAATGCTTACTTGTCTTGCCTTTCAAGTCCGGAAAAAGCTCTGTGTTAAGATCACTTACAGTAAGGAAACAAGTTTTCACTCAGTCTGTATGTATATTTTTATAAGCCAATCTTGTAAATAAACCAGTAACACTTTATGGAGGGCAATAGTGGACAGATTGCCTTTGCCATGAATGTTAAATGAAAATTTCTACATCAGCCCTCCATAACCTGGCAAGATCTGGGAATTCACCCCATATGAGAGGGTCAACAGTCAGAAATCAAATAATAACAACAAAAAGGTAGTAACTGCTTCCTGACAACTCTACTCCAAGCAGCTGTCATGAATAGGCAAGGAAAAGGCATAATATTTACTGAACAGCTGTATAAATGTGCACTGCACAGCATGAAACAATCTAATTTTGAAGATCTCAATTAAATGGAAACCAAATCAATAGCTAAAGCATATGCTAAACTGTAAGGTCAGCATTCTCTACAGCAATGATGAAAAGTGAGCATTAGCCTGCTTGTCAGACTGCTGAGTTTAGTAACTGAGAAAATATAGGAGTCCTTGTTATTTTTTGGGGTTGTTTCAGTTTTGTTTTTTTTCAAAGTCACAATGTTATCTGTCTCTTCACTTCCTCAGACTGGACCAGATCCTTTCCTCTTGTAAAGGCTGAGGAAGAGGGCTTTGCAAAACAGTTCATGAGACTCCCTCTTAACAGATCCCTCTGTATCATTGAGGGATTTTGGCAGAGAGGCTGGTGCTGCAGCCCCAGCATCACTAATAATCTTAAGAAGGGTGGAAGGCCAGATTCATCCCTGTGTAGCCCAGGCCTTTGCTCTGGGATCTGGTAATGACTCTTGAAAACTCTGCTGTGATATGAGCACTTCAGCCTTCCCAGGACTCTTTGTGGAGACTGTTGACAAAAAGTTATCCACAAGATTTTCTGTAGCATTGGATGGGTAATCACAGACATCCTCAATACATCATGCCGCTCCCAGATTTACCAGTCCCAAATAGTGCTCCTGACCTCACTATGGAGGTTTTAATTGCTTTATCAGGAGCCCAGGCTGCTCATTCAGGCATTGGAGTTAGATGACCAAAAGTCATCTTTGAGAATAACAGACTAAGCTGGAATTCATCCCTGACTCCAAGTCTCAATGTAACAAAATGGCTTTTCACAATAGAGAAATGCAAATTATGGGCAGATGCTCCATCAGTGCAAAAGAATGATCACAAACTGAAAACAGAAACTTGGAAAAACGAAGTGTGCAGGAAATCCAGAAAGAACACCATTGGGGTTAATGTGACAAAGGAAAAGAGCTGAAATTCAAAGTTCTTCTCTACTGGGAAAAGTATGAAGAAATACAGGAAAAATATTTCCACGCGTTATCTGGCAAGGAAATCCTCCATTAGGAAGCAGGGAAATGAACCAGAGCACGCTTCTGGGAGACACGCAGAGAGAGGCGTTCGATGGCTCATGGCTACCTGCCATCTGATTACCAGTGAGTGCTCCAACCATACAGGCAGAAGGTATGAAAATGCACCAATATACTGAAATCCTGTCCTGGGAAAGAGTGTGACCATGCTTTCATTAACTCTGGCAATGCTTGCACCTTCCAAAACATCAATAGAAGCTGTTACAGATCTATTCAGTTGATGATGATTTTTATTTCGTATGAGAAAAAGGAGTGCCATCTCACACTAATTAGGTTTCCATACCAAAATCCAGGTTCATCTAAATATCAGACTAAATGCTACCAGATGCTATCTTGGTTTCACAGTAAAAGTCCAAGACAGCGGTTCCCAAAGTAGGGTCCCAAGCTCCACAGGGCCTGTCGCCGGTTACTTAGGGCTCTGCAAAATTGAAAACCCATTTTACAATGCCCGGAAAGCATCCTTGGGGACTAAAGCAAATGCAGTTATCCTTCCTACACCCATTGACTTTGGAAGAGAGGGGGAGGGAGGGTAGTGCAGGACCCAGTAATGGGCTGCATCCACAGCTTGCATTCAACCGCTATTTAGCAGTGAATAAAATTCTGTAATGCTCTTTACCAGATCCTCATTTTACTCATCATGTTATCTCTGCTTATGAAGTTACAGAAGGTTTGTTTGCTACTGCTAGTATTTCATATATTTTTTAATGAAAACCACTACCCACTGCAGCAGCCTCTGTCAGAGTCAGCCTAGACACAGCCACAACTAGGCGGGGAGCACCAGTCACTGCAAGGCTCCTACACAACAGTTTAATCCAAAAACTCGATGTGTCCCTGTTTTACCTTACTTCTCTTCAACAGAGGACTGCTGTAAACCTCTGACAATATGCTATGGCTGACCATGCATGTTTTGCCACAGCTGCTACAGAAATACCAGGTAATTTGAGTAATTTGACTTACATTCTTGCTCTGATCCAGCTGTATCCCCCCAACAAACAAAGACAAAATACAGCCACTATTAAACAACACAGGAGCTGCACAGTGCTTGGGGAACTTTTGACAACACAAGGAAATAAAAAACTTGGAATTTAAGAGCCCAATAGAACAGAATAAAGAGAAGAAAATCAGCGGGTTCAAGAGCAAGCAAAAGCCAAATGCTACTTTTGACTGGCAGCAGCTGAAGTAGAACAAAACATCCGGGATACAAGACACTGGCAAGCTGATCCATTAAAAGACCAAAAAAAATGAAAATTCATTACAGTGAAAAAGAAGAGCATCCTTCTAAAGTCCTTCCAAGAGTATTAGGAGGATATTTCTGCAATATTATAATTGTTTTACTATGTTCATCTACATTATTAAAAATAAGAAACAGTGACTGGCATAAAGATAAAGCTCAGCAGTAAATGTATGATCCAAAAATACATACTACAGATAAATAAATGGTTAGTGAAACTTCTGGAAGATGCGTACACACCTGAATTAGAATAGAAAGGTAGAATGCACACAAAAATTGTCCTTTGGAAGAAAGTGAATGCAAGAGATGTAACCCCCTGAAGCCATACTAGAACTGGAGGAGGGGGGGATTTAGATGCATAGAACTGCAACATACTGAGGAGGAAGAGTGGAGAAGAGGAAGAATGTCTAATTGTAGTTAATATAATAACCCCAGATGTGCCATCTCTGAGATGGATTAGAATCAGGACTCCTATTGTAAAATCATATCTCAAGAGAGGGTACAGACCATTGTAGAGAAAAAGGATGTGGTTCCTAAACCACAGAGCTATTCTGGAACCAGTCAGTGTTGGTCAGAGAGAGAAGCCAGGCAGGTGAAGCCTTCTGATTTAAGGATGAGCACAAGCCTCGGCACAGGCACTCGCAGCTACGGGGAGTTTCAAACATGAGGAACAGGCTGAATGCACGGGACACTGGGCTATCCTACCTACCCAGCTGCAAAAGCAAGTCTAGGTTGATTTATTATTGTTATATGGAAGTTTGCAGTGCTGTTACACACATGATGATAGTGTTGCAAATATTTAGTGCTCAAGGCCATGAATATTCCTCATGTGTGCACTAAAATACAATTGGAAAACGCATGGCTCCATTTATGCTGTCTTCTTTTGCCTTTTACTACAAAACTGAGAAAAAAAACATTGCTCTAAACAGAAATACATTATCAGAGTTTGGAAGAGGTTGGAAGTCGATCTCAGAGAAAGCAAATCAAGTCTTCAAGGGAGCAAAAGCCAACCAGCGAGAAGTGAAGGAAGAAGCAGCCACAAACACCTAAAAATAGAAAGTCCAGTAGGAAGTTCCCCCACAGAGATTTAATCTGCTATTGTGCTCAGATCCTGGCATTACCAGTTAAAATCTACAAGAAGCTATCATCTTTAATACATCATCTCCTTCCTACTGTTCTTTAAAGCAAAGAAGCTGATTAAACATCCTGCCACACTCCAGTAACCTTAACAGTGCGTTTCTTCATTTCGCACTGTAAAAGGTCAGTCACATGGTAAATTGCTCTTCTTTGTGTGAATTTACACTCAGGACTAAGTCAATAAGGGTTGTACTTCTGGTCTTTCCAACTAACCAAGCATTAAAAAAAAAGGCATGTCATTTCAGAAAGATGTTAAAAATTCAAGTATTTCTCACTCTTTTAAAAAAGTTTGACTTTTACATGTCCTTAGTGAAGCTTCAGATTAACTAGTTTGCTATATTTTACTAGGATATTAATAACTCTGAAAGCACTAAAAACCTTAACACTGTTAACCCTCATTTTGCAAAGCAGGTAAGAATCTCAAAGGTTCTGGCTTTATAGTTCCTTAAAATGTAAGTTTAAAATCCAGAAGAAAGTTTTAAGGCTTTTCATGAAAAGAATAAAACCAACAATACAAATGTGAACATATTAGACATCTAGCATATATTAGCATTTATTCTCTCTAAGAACTGGAGTTATTCCATACAAACCTCTTTATGAACAGCTGAACTACTGACTGGAGAAAGGTTATTTCTATACAGCTGCCAAAATCCCATTTACAAAAGAAGTGTAAGACTTGTTTTTAATTTTATGGGAAATACAGCTGTGGGGTTTGTGAAGAGCAGTTTTTGAGATCCTTCCTGTTGTCTGACAATTCTTAAAGACTTTTGTGTGTTTGGGTACCTGTTGAAGTTGGTCAGAAAACATGTTTGGATTCTAAAGGCACAAGGTTGGAGCCTTTGCTGGGTAATGTTTTTCACTTGGATATCAAAGGATAGGTCTCAAACCATACTTTTAATCACTTCCCTCTCACCCTTATGAGAATAAAAACAGACAAGTAACTTATCCAGATTCTCATGATAGCACATGGGGTCAAAAAAACCCCAAAAACAGAGGAGGAAGGAGAGAGGATATTCCCAGATGTTTCCCTTCACAAAGAAACAGGCTGCCAACAACCCCTTTTACCCTTGCAGTACAGGAGATGTTTCAAATGTTAAGGGGTAAATGTTCTTGGCACTACAGGAATGCTACATTTCTGGCTAAGGAAAGGAGTAATGGACCAAACTGCTTGCCAATATGCACAGTAACTATGAAAACCTTGCTGGGTTTTGAGTTGGAAACTGGCAAATCTGTGTGTGCAATTCCACACTGCTGCTGTCTGGGGCAACACAGGGCTTGGACTGGACACAGGAGTCCTCCTCCAGCTATGGGCTCCTAAACAAAATCAAGAAGCCAGAACTTCAGAGCAGTCCTAAGGCCAGACACGTGGGCTGGGGAGCTCCAGCAGCCCCTGGCACCATCCCTCCCTACCAGACAAGCAGGGCTGCAAGCTCTCTGCATTGCTGCAAGTCAGAGGGAGTTCTACAGATGAAAGCTAGGGCATATTTTGCAGTACTGCTGGTGTCAGTGAATACAACCTGCACTGTAATAATGTTAGCAGACATCCATGCTCTGAGTTTCACAAGATCTGTCAAACGAAAGTGAAAGGCAGGACTGATGTTCACAGCAACTCCCTTGGTTTTATGTACTTTAAATACAGTGACCTGAATGAGTAAACGGATGGAGTCCATGCCACACCCAGAGTACACCAGCTGCACTCTCTCACCTGCATTGCAAAGTATTCAAAACCTTTAAATTCCCCTCCTCTTCCCTCCTCATTAGGCCTTAAAGCAATAATAGGTACAATGCTTTGGTGCACAGTTAGGTTGCTCCCTCAGTATATGTGACAGTAAGAAAAGGACAGGCAATTATTTACAGCTATCAACAGAACTTAGTGCACACAGAACTCCTGATTACAGAGGAAGCATAAACCCCATCCTCACAGGATAAAAAGGCAATATATCACAATCTGAATACACAATGTACTTATTACTCTTGGCATTTGTATTTGCTAACCTTTGAATCTAATTATACAACATTAATATTCTATTCATACTGTGCTTATATAAAATTCCCTTTCTTTTTCCTTCATATACAAAGAAAACAATCCCATATTGTGAAACAACTGGCCAAGATAACACCAGAGCATCAAATCTCTTACTGTTTCTCAAAAAGATGCACACAACTTGCGTGCTGCTTCACCACATTCCACACTGCAACACACACAGCCCCTGCCCAGAGAGACCAGGCTCAGGCACACCAAGCACAAGAGGTGACAGCGCAGGCTGACAGCACCCCTGCTAATTCCCTCCCAGGATAAGAACGGACAGGGCCTGCAAGAGCCCACCAAAAGGCAACCACCTTTCCAGAGGCTGGAAACAAAGCAAAGCAGTCAGAAGCCAAAGGCTTCTTTCACGCAGCCCCAGCTGCTGGAGAGGCAAGGAGCCACCTGCACGAGAGGGACCAACCTTCCCCGCACAGCCTGTCCCCACCCAGTGCCACAGTGTTCTTCTGCAATGGAGGAGCTTGAGCACAGAAGATAAAATAGATTACTAGGGCTTTTTTTTCCTAATTCTGGGCTCCCAAGACATAAGCCACAGTTTCATGAACTTTACTGTGGCTTGAGGTGGTAATGCCACTACAAGAAAATATCCCTTCTCCTCTTAGCTGCTCACTCCTTGCTCCCATCCCCAAAACCTTCTGCACAGCCACACAGTGAACTGTGACAGGTCTTGACTGCCGAAAAGAACATTTTTTAAAAAAACCAAAAGTAGTTGCTGGGTTTTTTATTCCCCTGGCTTGGTGGTTTCACTGCAAAACATAACTCACAATGAGACTCTATTAGAAAAGAGGAAACAATTTTAAATTGGGTTAAATTCTAAAATAGTGAATCGGTAAAAATATTATCCCATATATTTTATTGGAAAGCTAAAATAATTTTCCCCACCAATTCTGGAGGCAATATTAACATCTTTTATACTTTTAAGTTAATTTAAATTTTCTTTGATATTGTGCCTGTTGGGGACACTTAGTAGGTGTGCTGAATGTAAGGCACAGAAGAGAATTACTTTGCTCTACTTGGCAGATGTAGCCTGTAGGTATGCTGGTCTCACTACATCCAATCTCATCTAATACCAAAAGCAAAGTGGTCCTGAACATGCTTAAGCTCACCTCCCACAAAAATGCAGCCACTTCTGGTGCACCATATGGCAGCAATCCTGTGTCAGCAACACTGTACAATAGTTTTTCAGAAGAAGAATGAAAAGAAGTTCTCTGCTTGAAACCAAAATAGACTTATCCTACAAAAGTATGCAACACATCATTACCCAAACCAAAACGTAGGCAGGACATCAGCACTCAAGTGTTATGGGAACTTTAACGGTGAAGGGTCAGGGATTCGATCTGATGTCCAAGCAAAATGCCAGTTACAGTTTGTGCCATGCCATCAGACAGACAATGCAGTTTTGCTGAGAAACTATTAATTTAATGTTATGGAAGCAAAATATTCAGCTATGAGGTTCCATTATACTTGGAGCCTTTGACCCTGGTTTATCCTGGAGTTGAAGTCCTGATAATCTATGTGCTTGAAGCTCATCTTGGTGGATAATGGAAAATTCTGCTCCATTTCCTCTGGGACTTCATGCTCATTAGTCACAGCATACCAATTAAAAGCTTTGTTAGAAAACCAGAGGAATGTGACACAGCACATGTACAATCCAGGAAGCTTCATTCACATATAACATGGATGAATGGCTCTGTATGGAAAGCCAAGCATCGCATTAGCAGGTCGTGTGCATCAGCATGCAAGATCAACAAAAGATGTGCAAGAATTTTTAAGTCAGCACTCTCAGTAAGCAACAGATTTTCATTTTGAACAATGAGAGTTACAGTATTTTTCACAACCTACACCTTTCCTCTAACCAAAGGTAATGTAAAATATTTCAAAAGTTATGCTTTCTTGCATTGTTGTTTTGGCAATCATCTAGTAGGAAATCACTAAACATCACCACCAGCTACCAACCAGATTCTTTTCCTAACCATCAGGGGTGAAGCTGGGGTTAGTGCTCTGGCAAGCTACTTATGAACTAGGGTAACAACCATTTTCAAAAGGGATTATTGCCACTATGAACCACTGTCAAGTATCTGTAACAGCAATTCTCAATTAAGGAAAGAATAGGACTCAGCGTCTGTGCTCTGATCATGCAGTTAATAACTGACTGCCTCAATCAAAACAAAAGTGGGATTTAACATGCAGATTTATTTTTGCAACAGTTTGTATTACCATTCTATGTTAAATCCTTTATTAAAGAACATGAAAAATAATGGTCAGCTATAGCTATAAAAAATTAAATTTATTACATTTTGTTAACCCTTAATTCTATTCCAGTATTTTCCCCAGTGAACGAGCAGTTCAGGACCAGGTGGTTTTAGGGTTAACAATGCCCACTGACAGCATGCTGTCAACCCAGCAGAGGCAACAGCTCTACCTTTCAACTTATATTTTTATTTCTACATTTCAAATACAGCATAATGGTGATGTTTAGCATATTTCTTATATTATAGACAGTACACATTGTAGACTATTCGATCTGTGACAGGGATGATGACATTATGAACTGCAGCATGACCGATGCATCACACAGAAGACATTTTTCAAGAGTAAGAGGGTCGTTACAGCCACTTGGAAGAACTTGTGGGGGAGGGATTTGAGATATGCTGGACCAAAGTCCTTGTTGAGGACAGAAAACCTTTGCCTCCACCATCCCTGCACCCCTCGTGCCCCCATGAACCTTGTGCCACCACCAGGCCCTCTGTCTGCCCCCATTTGGCACCACCCCACTCTCACCCATCTCTGTGGCTGCTCAGACAACTGGCTCAAGGAACCCATTCAGTGAAAGACTAACCTAGTAATAAAAAAAACAGAAATAAATGCTTGGGTAACTAGCTCTCAGTTGGACCTTACTAATGCCAAGATGGTAAAAGTCCCCACAGTGATAAGTCTGCACTGGGATCCCATTTGCACACACAGTTCCCATGCCCTGGTGAGGACCATGACTCTTTCCTACACAGCGTCTGCCAAAAAAATCAGTGGAGTTCATTCCTCTTCCATTGCAGTGGGAACATCGCTCTTATTCTGCCTTTTCTGTCACCAGCACATCCCTACATCCTTTACCCTCAATGACAGCAACCCACCTAATGGGCTGTGAGCTGAGGTGGTGGCCACATCCCCAGCACCTCTGCAGCTCCTGCTGTACCCCAGGGATCCAGGCCCTGGGCAAGGCTCAAGGACAGCCCTTGCCCCATCCCAACCCTTCACAGGGCCAGGAGGCAGACAGGGCAAGAAGGGGAGAGGTGGTTCTGCACTTCCTAACCTCAGCAGCCCCAAAAATTGTTGGCTATGGGCATTGTTCCCACCAAGCATAGGAAGAAGCCAAACTTCCCTCTTAAAATCTTCCTCTTACAGAAATTTTAACTCAGCCTCCTTTATTTCTACATAAAAATAACAGTGGCTGAATTTGGGAACACTTAAACTAAATAATCTGCTCATACTGTAGGAAGAAAATGTCCACCTGGTCAAAAAACCCCCCCGTAGTTTATGAATCCCCACAGCCAGGGGTGGTGACACTGTGGTGCCCCACTGAAGGAGTGGAATCGGCTGGGTTTGGGGGGCTCCTTGGGGCTGGACTGAAACCATGTCCATCAGTACAGACCACAGCCCCACCACATCACAGGCTCTGCCCACCTTTGCTGTGTACACATCATGGGCACCAGAGAGAATCTCATGGCAACTTGTGAAGAGGATGGCATTTCCTTCCTCGCCAGGTGGCAGAGGAACCATGTGAAGCAAAACAGATGACAACTGAAAGGTAGAATAAGTTAACAAGACAGGTCCTTCTCCTCCTCCAGAGCCTTCCAGCAAAAACTGACACCTTCTCTAGGAAAGCCTGTGGTTTTCCTCACACAGATCTGATGTGAAGCTGCTCAATGGTGTATTTAGTGAAGGCAGAAAGACAACATGAAAAATAGCTAGCATCCTTGTATGAATTCAGAGAAGAGGATTACAGCTGAGCTCCTATTTTTTCTGCCAGTTTTCAAAGAGCTTACATACTCATTACAAGTCCACATCCTCATGTGGGAAGGAGACAAGAGTAGAAGCTTTTGAAAGTATTCTGTGGTATTTTGAACCTAAAGAGCTAAGAAGTTCTTGAGGTTAGCACATCCCTGCCCCCATCCACAGTGAAACCCAAAATAAATTTGGGATTGTGAATTTGCTTCTTGGATTTTAAGCATTTAAGTTACAGGAAGGTAATATTTTCACAGTTTTTATTTTGTAACTAATGTTGAGATTCTTTTTTTTTTGTTGTTTTTCTGAAATCAGAAGTTTAAATCCACTTTTATGGTTCCAGTAGCTGGAATACCAAGAAAATCTAAAGGTAGAAAAAGACATGAGATTTTTTTCTATGAACACCAAAGATAGCTTACTTAAAACAATACATTTATGGGTTCACAGTCATACTAAAATAATTTAATAAGAACATAATAATAACAAATTCCTTGCCCAAATGTCATTATTTTGGATCAGGCTGATGGCTGTGAACACACCATACTAATGTTAAGTAGTTGCAGGAAGGCAATTTTCTCTGAATGTTCATCAGGGCAGGTCACACACAGTCTCTCTCTAAAGCAAAGTATCAGCTCTTTTATTACTCTAATTTTTCATGTTGTCTTTCTACTTTGTGTTTGATGGATACAGCTGCAAGCAAAAGTTAGACCATTATCCTGAGACAGTTATAGTCTCATTCAATGACACATTCAAGATATTCTCATTTTAAATGGAATTTTATTGTAGCATAAGCCAAAATGATTGGAAAACCACCGGTATGTGCCTATCCCTCTAATCACCCACTTAATAAAAAGTGGAAAGAATTGCTCACAAATGAGTGGAACAGAACTTCAGGATAAAATATTTTGGTTCAGAGACATGCTTACAGCCCTTACCAAAACAATTTATTAAACAATTAATTAAAAAAATAAGAATACATGTGTAGAGACAGATTGAAGTAACTTACCCATTTTCATAATCAGAAAGGCGAAAATAAGTTTTAGTAAACAAAACACAGGTCAACTGATGTTAAATTGGTTAAATAATCGGTTAAATAATTCTTTCCCATACAGGGAAAGTATTTCACATTTTATTTACAGTAGCGGAAGCCCAAAGAAAAAGTACTTACTTGCAATTTTCTTGTTAAAATAATACAGACTTTCCAGTTAGTAAACAAATATAAAGCACCTGAGAGTTATTTTGTTGATTTCTTTTCCTTAGGGGGTAGTGAAATCTTTTGAACTTCTTCACATTACATTTCTCGTCATACCCCATTCTAGCTTAAATAAATAAATAAGCTTTTATTACACATACATCTCTGTCTAATAGATAAAGTTTTAACCCTGCAGTATCACCCTGAGCCTTTGAATGGGTCCCCTGTACTCCCAGTGCCATTTATCGTCACCCAGCTCATGCCATGGACAGCAACGCAAGGACAGCTGAAGGAAAACGAAACAGTCTCTGAAGTTACTGTGTTAAAGGGTTTCCTGCTGCAGCCTCCCCACTGAGGCAGAGGTTCAAGGGGTGAGGAACTGACTTGCTGGGGATGTCTGTTCGTAGGCATCCAGCCCAGCAATAGAGGGATGTGCTCGCTGCTGTGCCATGCCAGCCCCCCGTCCTGTGCAATGCTGGTTCCTATCCCAAGGGGGCATTTCCTACCTTCTAACATTTTTCACATTCAAAACTTTGTCATTTTTCTAATCACATTTCAGTTTATAGAAACGCATAAATACATTTGTGCTGCACCTAGAAGCTGTGTTCCAACATTTGTATCTCTTCTTTCCTGCCCCTTTATCCTTATCTAAGATAAGCAGTTGCAGGTTATAGACACCGTACCTTGGGAGAGCATGGTCTGGAAAATTAATTATTGAAAGGATTCGTTTATTATTTTTTTTTTCCCTCCCATCACAAATATGTTTCTGCTTCTGGAGAGGACATGTTTCACTTTGCAAACAGAAGGGTCACTGCCTGCTGTGGCATATGGGAGCATTTCTCTTCCATACAAAAGGAAAGCTGCACACAGCCCAGCACAGGAGTAATTCCAGTTGCCAAAGTAACATGGTCTATCATATTGATGCTGTTAAAATCTCAGAAAGTAAATTAAAAAAAAAAAGAGAAGGAGAAAAAGGAGAAAAAAAGAGAAATCAAGACCTTCTGTAGGCATTGTCATACTGTTAGGGAGGGGTTTTTTCCATTCTCTAGTGCTTGCAATACCAGCCTGGCCATTTGAAAACTTGAAAGGAAAGTTCTATGACTCACTTGGACTTGTTTTAAAATTATTTTCACTTATTTTTTGCACAGAGTTGAAATTACAGATAAAGGCTTGTTCTTCAACTGCAGTTATACAAACCAGGGGTGAGAGGCTCTCCTTGCCTGCCTTTCAATTCATGGTGCAAGTCAATGGAAATCCTTCCAAAGAGGACTCCATGCTTCAGTCCTGAAAGGTGAAGCCACCACCCTGTACCACCTGTTTGTGGTTTAATTGGCGATCCTGAGTCAAACTGTGACAACCAGCATCCCACTATGTGGAAGAATCTGTAATTTTCCTCTTAAGGAATCAAATAAACCCCCCCTCACCTCTAATTTTTTCAAAGGTTTCTTCCCCACCATGAGCCTCTTGTGTCACACACCTCTCCTCTGTTTCTCAACTGCCCAGACCAGGGCCACAGACAAAATCCATCCAGCCATTTGGATCACTCTCAAGAGCAACCAACTTCATATTATGCAGTGGCAGGGAGAAAAGAGGCAAACCTGACCCTTGTCACCTTGTTTTGAGAAAGATGTGGTCTTCTGGCCTCCACAGCACTCAACCTGACCGCATTATTTTTACAGCTACAGACTTGGCCATCAGGAAGCTTTGACTTTTCACCCCCAGGACCATGTTCAGTCTTTCTCAGTGCATCTAAACATAGAGAAGAGTCCAAACCACAAAGAAATACAAGTTATATTCTGATGCAGTGCTGCAGCAAGGGGAAATGGGGAGAATAAGAGGTGAGAAAATTGAGGGAGGACAGAGGCAAGGTGAGCATCTAAGACAAAATAAAGCTAAGGGAAAGAAAAACACTACAACAGTGAAGAGAATCATATAATGCATTTGGTTGGAAGGGACCTTTAAAGGTCATCTAGTCCAAGACTTTTTAATCTTGAATACAAGACAAACTTTGACAGTCTGCGAAATGTGCAAACACAGGTTTTATTTTACAAACCTATTTTTGCACGGTGATGCTGAACTGGGTACTCCACTGATACCATATTCTACTATCAAGGCTCTATCGTTCAGGGGCTAAGACTATGTAATTCACATAGAGAAAGGAGGCAAAATGGGAAAGCTGTAAACCCAGATATAAAATACAGGAACTGGCTTCGCTCATGTTGGTGAGTGTGTTACCTAAAGAAAAGTTACATAACTTCAGCATTGCTCAAATAAGCAAGCAAATAGCAAAGCTGGCTATTGCTGTTTGCTAAGGCAGGCTCACTTCTATTTATAAATTCCAAAAAGGAAACATAAAACTTAGGATGTCCTTTCCCTGTTGCTTTTGGGGGCTTTTTAAACAAAAAATAGAACATGGTACTTGGACTGTCCCACTTTCAAAGTTGGAGCTATTTAGCACATCTCCCTATACTTACTACTCTCCCAAGTAAAAATTTGCAGTTTTCTCGCAGTAATTGAAGCAAAGAGAAGATGATTTAAGCTTTGATAATGATTGGTGAATTTCAAATTATTTGGATAAGCAAACCCCAAAAGTTCAAAATGAATATTCAGATTTTCTTCCGCAGTATGGTCTGCAAATTGAGGATAGAAATCTCAGATGATAGCTATCTTAGATCTCCTCCAAGATCCTCTGCATGCCCTAGTTATGTCTAAGCAGGAAACAACACAGAAACACCAACATGTTTAGTTACAAAATGCAGAGATGTCTTAACATTCAAAACAAAAAAGGTTGGGAAAAACACAAACTTGAAAATAGTCTAACTTCGTATGGGGCCCATTCCTATTCCACCTGCATTACTTAACTGGTTTATCATTAGTAACTCCTGAAATAGGCAGTCTCCCACTGGTGGCAGTTTCCACCGGTGACTCATCATTGCCTCCCAGAGAAAATCCTCCCTGTGCCCACCCCCGCTGGTGACCTTGAAGAAAGACTGAGAAAAGTGCCAGTCAAGTTCAGCATCTCCCCAGGGGTCAGGCATTTGCCTTGCACACTTCTCTTCTCCCCTGTCTGGTGGTGCCCAGCTCAGCAGAGATGCTGCTGCTGGGCAGTGGGGCCAAGCCATCAGGTGCAGGCACATCTTCTTCTCACCAGGGCCCTACAACAGATTCCCATCTCAGTTACACCATCCCAACTGGCTGAAAGCAGTGCAATTGCATTGACATAGTCAAAATCCAAAAGGCAACTATGTATGAAGCAGGACAAGCCATCTGCAGAGAAAACGCCAGGATAGCAGCAGCACAGCAGGGTGAGGCTGTGACATCTGGCTCCTGCCCCATGGCAGCCATCACAAATGCCACCCTCCAGCAGGAATCATCCCATTTTTCTGAGACACTTGCTCTTCTAAAGAAGACTACAGGCAACAGCCTGACATTTTCCTGGGATTCATTTATTCACCAAACCCACTAAGTCTGTGTAAATTATCATTTACTTGAAACTAATTGTAAAAAACAACAAAGAAGCAAAACACTTAACCCCAGCAGTCTAGTCCCAGGAACACATCACTGGGTCTTTACCCTTTGAAGGCTTCCACGACGACGTTATCACCTCCAAGGACAAGCATTTTGCCAGAGGGAGAAAGCACACAGCACGCCATCAAAGTTCAAGATTCAGTTTTGCTCACATAGTTTTGACTTCCACATTTCACAAAATCAACAAACCATTTATGCTAGTTCAGATATGGATCTTTTCAATCTCAATGGGACTTAATTCCTTCAAGCTGAAAAAGGAAGCCCAAAAAAACCTGAATAACTAAAGTGACATTATAGGAAATATAGCCTAAGGCTGCCAATATTTTTCTGTGTTGAAGGACAGACTGTATTACTGAGCTAGACCAAACACCATTTCCAGCAGAAACCTTTCTTTCTTCTCTGCTGCTGTGAGGAGGATTGCATTACACAGCACTGCACTAAGCCCATTTATTCCATTCCATTTTTTAAAATCAGGCTATAAAAATAATCAGCTCAGCTACCCATACTAATCATAGAAATATTAATACAAGACACTAACTACTCTTTTGGCATGAGATTTTCTTCTCTATGCTAAATATGAGAGCCATAAAGTTTATGCTTCCCATAAGTTGCAAGAAATTGTGTTTTACTGTGGAAAGCTAACATAAAAAATAATAATTATTATAAACATACAGCAAAATACAGTCACACGTGGCACATACCAAGGTTTTATGTGAAAAATTTAGCACAATGCCAGCTGCAGTATAGTCCTGCTTTTTTTCAGATGAACAGTGCAAAAATCACTCTTCCCAAATAAATTAGAAAAAAAAAGTTCAAAATAAAAAATGTTAAGAAATGCAAAAAGGTTTTACTTTAACAAAACTATCCACATAGTAAAAAGGGGCCAAATTAGGATAAGCCTCCCCAGACAAGCAATAATCTGTTTAAAAAGCAATTTTTATGTGTATTTTTGAAAGCCATCAGAATTATGTAGGCTTTTCCCTCCCTTCTGAATCCAAAACACATTAATTTCTTAATTTACAAGAATATCACCATGCTACCTTTAGCAGTATTATTTTAAACAGTCTCCCTCCCGATTTTCCAAGCGTCTCTTTTTATTGGGAAGAGAAATCCTTTTTATTACCAAATCCATTTCCTTTAGGCACTACATCATATACCATTTTTTCACAAATCAGCACGGCTTCTTCGAAAAATAAATCAGGTCCTTTGTCCCACCATGCTTCATATTTGGAAGCCACCTACATTTCCATGGAATTGCCATGGATTCTCAAGACCATTTTGTAATTATTTCTTTTTGTGCTAACATTACATTTTATGTACAAATCCTTCTGTATATGAGACATCAACTGTATTTCCTTTCAATTTTATTTTTTTTTAACAGTCAAACAAAGCAAGGATTTTAATGTCCCCTCCTAATACAGTCTCTCCTTCCCCCAAGGCATTTTAGAAACCTGCCTTGAGACCTATTCCAGTTTGAATTTATTTTTCTTAAGTACATATAATCACATTTGCAGATTTTTCTGCATTCTACTTCACAGGTACCACAAACAGCATTAAGGCCTCCTTGTATTGGAAACATAGTTCCTAACACTGCCAGATGTTAGATGGTCCATGCTACAATCCAATTTGTCCTTTTCCACTAACGTATCACCCTGATGCCTCAGTTACCTTGTCATTAGCACTCCAGTGTCCATCCAGTCTCTCCCCATGACCCTGGTACAAGCCCCCAAGCACATCACCACACTTCTGACAGCAGCCTTTCACTCCATTTGAACTATTTTTCCACTTCACATGTTCATCTCATTTCTTCTACACAAAAGTCCGGTCTTCCTCATAATCCTTCTGATAACTTGTGTCATCAAGATTGCATTTTTTTGCAATATTGTTGGTTTTGTGGTACAATCACTAATGGAAACATTTTAGACTGATCCCATAATCAGTCCTTGGTAGCTCTTTTGGTGACCTCCAGCCAGCTTCACCAGCTCCAGTTTTACCTCTGGTTAATTTTTTCATCCTCCTTCCTCTTGTACAACTCATTCTTAATTCCTATGTTAACACATCTCTACACAACAGATGACAAACTTTTTTTTTTAAAGACCATATGGATTTGATATATGATTACCTCTTTTATTTAGAGAATTAGCTTAGCTATCTTTTCAATTAAAGATATCAGCTTAGTTAGGCATGACCTTTGTGCAGAGATCCTACATTGTATTTTATCTCATTTATTGCGTTTAGTGTTATTTGCTTATTCTTTCCTTAAAACTTTTATTTTTTGTAAAAGACTTTACATGCTATTGGGATCATATGAATGCTTTTTAACTGAGTCATTTTTTCCAATTTAAGTGCTATTTTTAATTTATTCCCCCACGTATATACCAATTCCTGATGTGAAATATTTATTAAAAGTACTTGCTGTTGGAATTGCAATTATATTATGCAAGGTCTTGGATGTGGATTATATGGTCTCATCTAACTTAAACAATTACATAATTTAAGTTTTGCTTCCCCCTGGAGGTGAGAATTTCCATTTCTGCATAATCATTCCTATTAGTTACCCTGCATTTGTCCCAGGTTTGATAGCATCATTAAAATACAAGCAATGCTACCTGTTACCTCTAAGACCTATCCACCTGTATCACTGCTGATGTCGAAACTTTAATCTTTTTACACTGACTGTACCTGCATTCTTTTTTACTTTTCTTTTTAAAAAATAGCTAATCTTAGTTAGGTGGATTCTTAGAAATTTACGATTCATTGTCATGTTTTCTGATTTTTAAGGTATAGTTCTCTGTATTGCTCAATCCTCTTACCAGTTCTTGCAGACTCCATGCTTATGCTTAATACTATTTCTAGGATAATTATTTATCCAGCTAAATATAGGGAGCTTTTTAATGATGTATATCAACTGTGTATTTACATTAATTCCAGCAGTTTTTTAAACCTTTGACTAAAGGTGACATTCATGCCTGCTTTACATAGTAGTCCCTGTACTTTTTATTCCAGATAATTAACTACTGTCTGCAACTTCTCAGATATTTGTCCTTTGGAAACCTTACAGACCTGTGGCAGTTTCTGAATCACTCTCTCTTTGTCCTTATTCCCATCCACCTTTAGCTTACTGTAACGCTACTTCAGCAGAGCTTTTATCTTAGTTTTCCTTCAAAAGGTTTTCTTTATTCCAGGAGGTTTAGTTTTATCCTATCTTCCTTTTCCCGAAGCTTTATGCCTCTAATGTGCACAGACACCCAACTGAATCCACTTGCCAATACAAGCCTTCCTGGACACATTGCCATCTTTTGGATCACACCTCTTTTCCCTTTGGCATAGATAGCCCTCAGGCTTCCATGCACCCATCTGGATCCTTAAACTGATGCACCAGCTCTTCACTGATTTATGCTGACCTCACCCAAACTCCCAGACAGATGGGGTGCGATCCTTTCACTAACTGTATCTTCACATCAGCAGTTCTACCAACAGTGGAACTTGTTTTTTCTCACTAGCTATCACCTAATAATACTGTTCCTTTATCCACTTCTGCAGTCTCATTTATCCAATTTTAATTTTCCTGTGCCCTCAAGGCTTGTACAGGCATCATAAGGGTCTCTCTTGCACTTTCTCCTGTATCCCATTTTATCAGTTTAAACTATTCTCATCAATCCTGTAAAAGGAGGAAGCTGCTTATTGTCCACCCACTGACAATAACCTTGTTTTGTTACTGACATATAATAATCAAACAGCCCAAAACTTTCTTCATTGCACAGTTCATTTCACAACCTTCTCATGTCTTCATGCTCCTTCTCTAGGGACTGTCAGATCTACTAGACATCCTCTCAGCTCTCACCTGTGCCACTCCCCATCTCTTTATCTCTGTTCCAACAGGAGTCAATCGTCACTCAAAATGGCATTTTTAACAACTTTTCCCATTCCTCTCTGGTTTCTTTTCAGATTTAGTTATCTCACACCCTTGCAGGAAGCAAACTTTTTGCTCTCCAGATCCTTTTTGGTGTTCTCATCTATACTCCGCAGGTAATCCATAATTATCACAATCTAAACCCCGCATGTGCTTCAATTTGTATTAGACGCCCATCTGACATGCAGGAACTCAGCTGGATTCACATTTTTATTTTATTTCCTTATGTAATATAATGCACCTAAAATGCTGACACAACAGGTGAGAACAACACTGAATAATTTTAAAACAATGGGTCTATTCATATACTGTATTAACATTTTAATGCATTAACAATGCCAGGTTCCTCAAAGCAGGGCTAAGAAAGAAATTATCTACTGCCTGATTCTAGGTGTCATTTTACCTTTTCTGATACACTCACATTTTCTGCTATTTACTATCCAAAGTACAACTCCTTTCTGATTTCCAAGCCATTTTGATCAACTCAACTAAAAATACTAAATTTTGCACCTATCCGGGCTGGTATGCCCTAGCAGCAATGGCTTCAGCATAAACTCAGCTATATGCAAATATGTTGACAAAATCTACATTATACTAATATAGACAGAATAGTACAAAACTATAAAACACTGGATTTTTTTATGGTGCATTTATTCTTGCTCAATGCACAGTCAAGCCACAAGTACAACATCATAATGAATGTAGCCACGCATTTTCCAGTTTTGATTTGATACAGTACTAAGAATGTCCTGTAATTCTTCCTGAGCATTATAGTACCTGACATTTTTCTTCAAGCTTGAACTTGTAAGCTGTGTGATTATACTAAATAGCAAATTCCTTTAAATTTTACCATTTAACATTTTTTTTTTGGTTGTTCTAAAAGTAAGTTTCTGGATATTGTGTATGAAGAACATGTATAGTATTCTCAATTATGAATACCAAATAACAAAGAATGCAGTGTGTAGCCATTTAAAAAAATATTACAAATCTTAGCAGTTTAATAATTTTGGTGTCTCAAACGAATAGCTTTCTAATGTTTTATGTTGGCAGCTCTCACTGGCATACTACTAGAGCCACTGAATTTTCCTGTGAAATATGCTCACAGTTCATTGTTTCATACATTTTGCTAATGTGAGTTTAAGCCGAACTGAGTTTAAGCCCCACTCTGATTCAATTCCCAGACACCTATACCTTGGCTAAAGATGATTCATTTCTCAATGAATGCCAGGCTTTGAGCAGATCTTTATTGCCCTGCAAGAGAGAGAAGAAAACCAGCTCACATCACAGAGATGAAGAATTAAGTTTGTATGTATCACAAACTGCTCACCCAGGATGCACGTGGGCTCCTGTTTAACTGGTGACCTTCCAGAAAGGATTCTCCATTCCTTTAAACATCTTTTTCCTGTATTCTTCTAAACACTAGCCCACATACAATGTTTAATGTTGGTTTGAGTCTTGCTGCAGCTGGATTTAAAAAACCCTGCAGTGCTGTGCGTGCCCACAGCAGTACCACAGGCAGTGGGATAGTTTCAGAACAGCCACTGACACCCTGACACCTCAGAGCCCAGCTTTGTGGCAGCCTCCTCCATACACATACTAAGACCAACCACACATACTCTTTCAGCAAATCCCCGTAGCTCTCAATCCTTATTTTCTTTGGCACTTTGAGGGGGACAGGATAAAATCAACCCATCCAACACAGAAGCAGTCTTCAGAGCACACGTTTCTCTAACTCCCTGTTCCAAGTCAAGGAACAGCTCTGAAAGAAAACATATTGCTCTCCTTGCTGGCCCCAGGAGCACCATTTTATCTTTGGATGAAAGTGCCACAGGGAGCCCACAAGACATACAACAGTCAGCCGACGTATTGTGGCCTACGTGACTTTCTCATTGAAATGAAATTGTATTTTTGCTTATAATTAAAGCTGCCCATCACCTTCCAAGGAAAAATTATATTCCCAAGTCGCTTACTGTGGAACTCTGTATCTACAATGGTCTTCCACAGGCATTAAACGGAAGATCAACTTAATTTATTGAGTTACAACTTTTGCTTTGCTACTTTGCTGTTATCAGACTAGAGATGCCCTCCATAATGACTTCTCAGGGAGGGGAGTTTTAAGTGAGGAAACTTTCAAGAGACCAGAAGAACTGTCTGTAGATGCATTATGCTGAATTGTTCAGATACACCATTTATAAGGCATCTTGCACCATAGTGCAAATACTAGAACTTCATCATAGCAGGGAGGAAAATACGCCTTCCAAATACCCATTTATTTTAAAGTCAGTATTACAACATTCATTAAGGGAACTCGGGAGACTGATACCTGTGTTCTTTAGCTGAAGTAGTTTTTAAAAGATGAAAGGAACATTCTCCAGGATGCCTCACAGGATGCAATTCTTTTAACAAATGGCATGTCTGGCTTTAATAAGTGGACACATTTCTTTATAAACTGCAGAAACAGAAAAAAGGTTTTCTTTGGAGTCAAACATACTGGAAAGAGGGTGAAAGAAATAACAGAACCTTTAAAGGTAATACTTACATTATCATATTAAGAGGAAATCTTTCATATTATACAGCCATACTGTCAGATTAACCAAGTTGCAACTTGAAAAACTAATGTTAGAGACAGTAAATATACCCTAAGCCAGCGTGTGTTATATTACTGTGATGCTTTGAGCATGCCGGTACGTTGCTGGTCAATGTTATTTACTGTCATTACATACACACCTGCTAGACAGCCACATCCAATAAAGTGTCCTCGTTGTAGCTCAACCTTGCAGCTCATCAATTGCCCAGATGAGACTGTGGCAAGCTGGGTGGGGGCAGCAAACATAACTCACTGTGGCCCACAGGACACAAGGTAGGAACAAGTACCTGGGTGAAGAAATCTTCTCCCCAGCCCCTAACCTCACAGGAGGGCTGAAAAGATCCTAATTACACACAGCAACTGGGCACTCAGGCTGTCTGCTAATGACAAATGAAGGGTACTCCAACTCTCATGGGTAGATGAACATGAAGGCAAGACCAGACAGATGAATTATCAACTGCATAACTCCCATTGTAGAGAAGGTTTTTTTTTTTAAGGCTAGGAGAAATCCTAATTCTTGTTCAAGATAAAATAAAGCCTATGGACTTGGACTTGCTTGTATACTGAGTCCAGAAATTTTCTTGGCTAGTGAACAGCTGAGTTACCATTTAAATCAGGTACTGCAAGTCATTCTTCTTCCCCTCCTTACAGTTGGTTGTCCCACACATCAAGATACATTAAAAAACTGAAATCCACTTATCTGTGAATATTGACTAGAACTACTTAATAGAACTGCTGAATACACATCACTTCGGTTTAGTAAAATAATTTTACAGTTATCAATGCTTATGAGAATGTTTAGTACCAATGCAGGTAGGATGCAATTCATATTGCATCATTCAAAACCACTATTTTCTGTGGTTGTTTTGGGTTGTTGTTTTTTTCTCTTTTTGAAACTGAGAAGAGCTACGACACTTTCATAACACTTCCCTTAAGAAAAAAATGTATAAATATCTTGCTTACCTTTCCCTAGATACCAGACTCCCAAGGGGCTTAAACACACTGCTGATTTTATAAGGCTTGCCTGCACTAAGATCACCTAATATAATAAATGGTGAGGGTGCTTGCTTTGTTTACTTCAAGTTTAAGTTCAGTTGCAGTGAGGATAGAAAGTAAAAAAAAAAAAGCCCAGAGCTCAGACATACTTCTTGCGGTCCTTGGGAAAAAATGAACATTTTTCTCATAATTCAGAAAATTAGAGCTGAAGTAATGAGAACCAGCTTTGACGTTGCCAAATGTGTTCTTTAGAAGATCACTGGAGACAAAAAAGGTATTTGTAGCAATTTAGGTAGGAGTAATTTTGTGGTAGTTTAAAAGAGGTCTTACACAGTATTTTTACCATCTTCAACACAAGTGTTATCAGAAGTTTATTCAGTTTTCCCATTGAAAGTATCAGCAATGTTGTCTGCATGTATATCAGCTTTCATTTAAAAATTTCCAAATCCTTTAAAGAGGCTTCAAGAATTTTTAACCATATATCAGCACAGTGAAAAGAAGACACAGATTTTGCCACCAATTCTGACTCAGTCAGAATACGGTTTCTAAAGAGTTTCCTAAAACATGCCTCATCTGCTTCCTTTACAGCACCTTACCCTTACCACCCAACCCTTGCTACTGCTGGAGTCCTTTCTTCCTGAAGATTCCCTGGTGTGTGACTACAGTGAGGAAGTCCTCACTGTTCCATCCACACAAGTTGTGTTTATATTTTCACATACCAAAAAACACATTTTTCAAACACATCTTTTGAACAGGCATCCACTGACCTGGCAATGAGCAGATTGCAATTCCACATTGACACTGCCTGCAGGTCAGCTCCTTCTACTTTCATCATATACCTTCATGGCAGCTACAGTAAACATATGCACGGAAGATGATTCAAACTGTAACTGGATCAGTACCTGCTTTTAACGCCTCTAAGCAAGCATACAGATGAAAACAAGAAACAAACTTACTCAAAACCTTTTTAGAGGATTAAGAAACTCTATAAATCCCATCATAATCTATGGGATCTTCCCTCTCATATATTACCTTCTTGAATGATGCAAGAATATCTAGTCCCATCAGCTGGTTGCATTTCCTTACTGCTATGAGATACAATGTGCCTCCTGAAGAGATAAGAACACTTGGGCAAACCTCCTCTCATATCTCTCCAGAACACTGTCTGAGAAACTATTGAACTCTTAAGAGCTCATCAGCCACACACCCTACCAGAACCACTTTAAAATAATCAGTAAATGTTGGGTTTGGGTTTCCAGTATATAGCATGACAAGGCTTCTGCTTGAAAGATGGCGTTTTGTCAGAATTATTGTATGTAATAAATACATAAATTATATAGGATATAAAGATATTAGCTGTTACATGCCACAGAGCAGCACAGAACAGCTCCAACTGTCATGGATGCATCTTAAGTCAATGTACTGATAAGCATTACACAACTTTTTAAGGAAGATAAAAGACCAACTGGTGTTAGGACTGTATGCTTAAACATGCAGTGATCAAGAGTGAAAATTAAAGCTGCACCTGCTACGTACTACTACTGTTTTCACAGAAGACTTGGAAAAAAATCTCCACTGTGTCATCTGCAATAAGGCTTATGTTTATGGACAGAAAAGGGAAGAGACTAAGGAAATTCAAATTGATGTTTTTACTTGTAATTTACCATTTGAAGTTTCACTCCAGTGTTGCTACAGAAATAATTACTGAACTACTATGATCGTTCACCTCTGTGGATCTTTGTGGCCCAGCTATAATGGAGTGATGTTCTGCACAACACACCAGGGAAGCAGCCTGGAGCTTCCCACATTTCCCTCCCTAAAGTTTTTGGTTTTGAATTGGTGGAAATGTCTCCCTTTTGACAAAAGATGATTTTCTGCATTTTCAGTGATTAGCTGACTAAAAAAAATGCAGTCCATTTTGAATTCTTGAAAAATTACCATTTTCATGCAAGGTTGAACAGGAAGAACTATATAAAGATGATTACAGGCCACCATTTTTATCTCTGGATGCACAGTGTAGATTTAGCACATGAGTAAAAGGAGAGGTCAAGGCTATTTCCACTGCCCCCCAATCCTTGAAACAGGAGGATATTGCTAAATGAAGCTCCTAGATTATTTCAGAGAGTAGCTCCATGGCATACTGGATGACACAGCAACCCCTAATACCCCCAGTACAAGCAACAAGATCAGCATAACTCTCAAGGAGGTCATGTCAATAAGGCACCCAAGGGGATTTCATGCAGCTAGGAACACCACTGAAATCTTTAATTTACACTGTGTTAAAAAAAGTTGCCAGTCAAGCAGGAAGGAATTGTTTTGTCTGCTACAAACCATACAGCTAACTAGCAGCAGCTGCTCTGATGGTAAGTGTGACTATGCCCTAATTTTACCAGTTGTGAATACGAGCATGACAGTGGATTAATTCCAATCACTCTCCAGAACTGTTTCACAGTTTTCTAGCAATGACTAGCTTATAAGAGCATGGAAAACCAACCAAAATTATGTATATAAATTAAACTTCTCTTTGCTATGCTTTTGATTGTATTAGGACATAGTGGCATATGAACAGAGATGCCTTTCATGGAGAAATACCTGTATGATTGATAAACCTCTGAACTTCCTTAAAAATACAGAACTAGCTAACCTGGCACAAATATTGTTTGCACTTCTGCTTACTTTACATACAGTAATACACTTCAAATTGATGATACTAAAGAAAACAACCAACCAAATAACACACTATAAAACAAACAATAAGGTTTGTTTAAATACATTTCCTCAGGCAATAGGAAAACATTTTATTTTTCAGGGGAAATTACCAAGTCACTGTTTCAGCTTTAGCTATTGGCCTGGTTTGAGCCAGGATAAAGCCGATTTTCTTTTTACTGATTTTTTTTTTTTTTTTAACTCTCTTTCAAGCAGCACACTTGCTGAAATGTGCAGTAAGTTTACCAGCCAGTGGACTGATAATACCCTAATGTTTACAGTCACTGCCAAGAGACCAAGGACACACTGCTCTCCTTGTAGAATCTGCTGCTTTGGACACTAAAGGAGCAGAAGAGTCATATCTACAACCCTCCTGTAGGGAAAAGTGGACGAGACAGATGGCAAAATTAACCAAAGAGATTATTCCATCTCATATATATAAGTTCAGGGATCCTGGAAGTCAACTTCTTTTTCCCCTTCTTCTGTCCATGGCCAGCATCCAGGGAGGACTCCATCTATCCATCTCCTTTCATCCCTAGGTCTGTTCATTCCTGCCCCTCATAACTCCCCCCTCAGCCCATCTGCTCTGCCGCTCTCTCTGGCAGTGCTCTGGGACATTTTGGAACTGCTCACAGCTCAGGAGATGCCCTGGGAGTTGCTGGGGGGGAGGTGATAGGAGTTTTGCACATTCCTGCACATATTTGTATATATTTGTACATTTTCTTTTATCACTAATATTTCATTAAAGCTGTCTAGTTTAGTTTGCAATCCAGAAGCCTCTCTCCTTATTCTCTCTCCTTTCCCTACCTGGGTGGGAGGGGGAGGGGATCGAGAACATTGTTGTCATTAGTTTAACTGCCAATCCTGAGCCAAACTGTGACAACTACATACAATGAATCCCTGTTAATTTGATTTCTTGATTAGAAATGTAACCATTTGGCAAACTTCCAAGAAGAAAGTAGCAATCTTTCTCTATCCATCTTTTAGATACAAAGCCTGAAATTATAATGAAAACAGTATGTTCAATCTCTAAGGATTCCATTCCAGAGCTATTTCAGTGTCCTCCATTTACCTATTACTTCTGTTGTGTTATTGGGAGATTAACATAGCAGAAGCTTTCTGCAGCAAAATAAAAAGGGAGAGTGAAAACTCCCTGCAGCCTCTTATCCTTTGACTTTGCAGGGTCTTGTACTCAACTCAAGAACCAAGTTGAGCTGTGTCTTACAGCTCATATATTTTGCACATAAATTAATAAGCCTCTTAACTTGGGATAATCTGCATTCAGTGGATATAGGAAATCAATTCAGTTTACACATTACAAGTGCCGGGGAGAAGGGTTTCCTCTCTGCACCTTGGTAAGGAGTGATTGGAGCATCCACTTGTATTTTACACAGTCATCAGCAAATAAGTTCTAGTTATACTGGTTTTCTATTTAAAACCACCTCCTGACCACCTAACTCCAATCTGATATTTCCTGGGCAATTACTATCGCCACTGTGTCCCCCAGAAACTTCACCAGGAGCTGCATGTGTTTACCACCCCAGCAGGTGGATGACTTGCATAGCAAGCAGTACACACCACGTACTCCAGCATAAACATTATATAGATATATAAAGGATTCTTTGGTGGCAGAATGACCTATTCTAATCATCATTCAAGACAGTACAATTTAAACCATTTCCTTGATCCTGAAGCACTTCTGAGATTGTGTAGAGGTATCTTTACATGCCAGTGATTTGACTTGTCAAAAAGCTGGAGCTCTGCCCTATGCTGAGCCTCTTGTCCAACCATGGACATTACAAACCAGTGCAGAACATGTGGCTCTGAGCTACAGGGCCCTGAGAGGGAAGAGGCCAGCGAGTACCACTGAGGTCAAACTGATACCTCAGTTAGTCAAGCTTGAACAATGAGAAGCATAATTATCTGAAAGGAGATCAAATGGTACTATAAGAGGTAAACCAGCACAGAGCTAAACTGTATCATATAATTGCCTGCATTGTAACAATGGGAAACACAAGGACGGTGGTGGATGAGCCTCAGTTAATTACAAATGCATGTGGTCAGTACAAAAAGCAAACCACACAGTGAGATGTGCAGGCTGGGAAATGGCCAAGTGCAAAATCTGAGTTTACATGGTTAGTGCATGAACTGAGCACATGACTTTAACACTGCCTGGAACGTGCAGCATACAGATGAGGTTATTTATCATGCATTGATGGCTTCATTAGTGAATTTGTGCTACAAAATAATAACTGATAGGGCAGCACAGGGCTTGTTGCATTGGAAATATTTTTCAGGGAGCCTGGGCTTTGGTCTCAAACAGTTGGATTAATACCTTCCTCAAAAGGAGGGAATGCATGTTCGAGGTCCTAACTGCCAGCTCAGGTTCTGCAAGGTTATGGCCAAGGTGCAGCCAAGCAGGACAGCTCTTTCTGAAACTTGTGTGTTAGCCAGGCAGTGCCTGCACCTCTCACAGCCCGGCTGCAGTTGCACCTCCTCTGGCTAAACTTCCTTTCCTGTGTCTTCCAACAAGAGGTGCTTACAAAGTTTGATTGCAAACTATTGAATTAAGTCTATCTCACATCTAGATGCTGCAGATGAATCTGAGTGTCAGAAAACAGAAGGTTGAAGAGGTCTCTCCAAAGTTTTCACTGCCCAGGAAGCTTCTCATATGTCTGCACTGCAGCAAAGACATTAGCCTGCTCACAGGCTTGAAGCATCAGGCTCAAGATGTTATTTAAACCAGGACACAACCACAGCCTATGTCAGCAGGAGATAAAACACACATTCCCCAGTAATAATACAACTTTGTTCTTAAATATATAGATATTTATACTCTGCGTGTGTCCAGCCAGCTAGGTGTGCATTCCAGATGTTTTGATTTTTCTTGTATTTCCAGGTTTGCCTTTTCTTCATATTTTCTTTTCCTTTTTTCTTTTTTCTCTTTTTTTTTTTTTTTAAGCAGTATTAGTAACTGCTTCATTTTTTTGAGAGAGTGTAAAAATGCTGAAGACTTGGGCCCCAAGTTTTCTACCTTTGCTTAAAATGAGCAGCAGTCCTGGGTGACTCTTTGCTGTATAAATGCCTTAGTAGTCACAGGAACAGCAAAGAGGGATCCATTACTCAGTGGGAAAAGACAGTTTCTAACAAATGGCATGGGGAAAGCAGAATTTTTAATGCCTTTCTCATATCAGACTTCACTAAGAGAGTCAGCTGTGATCATGTGTCTTTCATAATTAATACCAGCAACAAAATCTAAATAGAGAAGGAATGAAACCACACAGGGCTGGGTCTCATGAATCTCATCCTAGGGCACTCCCAGAACTAAATGATGAAAATGTCTGTGTTCTTAATATTGTCTGAACTCACTCAGGATGGGTGAAATACCAGAAGATTTGAAAAGGGCCAATGTCATTCCTAACATTAAAACAAAAGAAAGGATTTAGGAATAAGGCTCAGCTAGGATGATCATCTTTCCAGGGCAGGGGGAAACCTTCCGAATGCATAGAAGATTTAAAAGATGATTAACAGCAACAATGTCTCTAGGGGTTAATCAGAAGCTTAAAACACTACCATGCCATTGCGTAAAAACCTGTACTTGCACTAGGATTTACAAATATTTGTAGGCAGAAATGTAACATAATCCTTCCACTGCACTCAGAGATGGAGTGCCATGTCCAGCTTTAAAATTCTACTTCAGAGCATACACCAGATAACCTCAAAGACACTGAAGGGTGCAACAGGACCTCTCTGGAGCTTGGTGACACTGCTGTTTCCATCAGCATCCACTGCTTGTGGATGGACAACAAGGCCTGTTTTCACCAAGAGACTTCTGAGTCCTCTAAGATTCCTCACAAACCAAATTATTGGAAAGATCATACAAAGGAAACCCAAATTCTTTCAAACTAAATGCTTTGACTGAAAGGGAATTGGCATCTCCCAGAAAAAGTGATCTGAATATTTCTGACCCTGCCTGATACAGATTTCTAACAGCTGGCCACAGCTGTGGTGTTGCTCAGGTATTCCCACTGCAACACAAACACCCTAAACCAAAGTCTCTTCTACAAGATAATTTGAGGTTTTACATTGTTTTTCACACCCATGCAATATGGCTTCAAATTATGCTGGGAATTTGGCTTAAAGAAAGTTCTATCCATCTCATTATTTAATTAGCAGGGAAGAATAATAACAAAAAACAGGAGCTGACTTTCTGGTCTAGAATACCACAGGCCATCCACCAAAAAAGAAAAGATGCATAAACGTATCAAGTACAAGGGATATTAAATACATGGACATTGCTATTTCTTTTTATCACATTTGCATTATGTTCTTTCCACTTTCAAACAAGAAGCCCTCAACTGCAGGACAGTTCCTGTCCTGATGTCATACCAATAAACTTACTAAAACTGAACTCACAAGTAGTATTTTAATCTACTAGAATATCCACAGTGTTAAATAAAGGCATAAATCTGAAAGCTATGGTTTTAATTCAAAACTTTAGCTCTTGTTTTGATAACAGGACAAATTAAAAAATCATGCACATTATATTCCTATGATTAATTCTGGAAAGAAAAAAACCTATTTTGCTAAAACAACCAGGCTTGAGGGCGTTTTGACAGTGGGACAAATATTTCTGAGCCTTTTCATCCAAATTTTACAAAATTAGTCCAGATTTATATTATACTGTTTGACTAGCATCTGTTGAAACCTCTAGTACTGAAATACTGTGGTTCCAATTCAGCCATGGCTCTTAAATATTGCACTACTCTCTTAAATCACTATAAATTCTGTAAATACATAAGAAGTTACATACTGTATATGAAATATTTACTTACATGTACTTATGGCACAGTGACATTGAGATGTTAAATTATGGAACAGGGACCTATTAAAGGGGGACATTTAAGTACCTACAATCTGTGCCACCTCTTCATTTCCTTAAGTTATTCTAAACTTCAAAAGCTCTGACTAATTTCATAGAGACGTAATTTAAAGAAAAATCAATCATCAAAAAATTATACCTAATTTCCTCCAAAATCATAGCCTCTCCAGAATTTCTTCGTGTAGATGGTTTCAACTTTTCTTGAGTTGTGAGGGAATCCCGTATTATTAGCCCTTGTAGTATAAGAAATGGAAGATCCTGAGCTTCCCAAGGGGATGTATAGTGCTCTCCTTTTGATTCTGCCAGGTCCCAAAGGAAGAGATTTCAAAGTGAATATACTTTTGAAATTGAAAAATAGTTCTGTAAGCAGTGCAACAACTACTGTAACATGGTTTCCAATGCACCTTTTTTTTTTTTCTCCTCCTCTGTGACTGACTACTTACTTTGTAAACTGAATTATACTTAAGTTGCAGCACACATGCAGCTCCAGAAAGTTTCCATCAGAATTCCCTCTCCTCCACAGGCTGAATTTGCCTCTCTGGTGAATTGTCTTGAGCTTTGAGTGACAACCTGAGCTTGTCCCTGGGATATGGCTTTCATGAGGTCTCACCCACACGTGAACTCTCTAATGTGTTAGAAGAGTTAAGCTCACACTGCGGCTTCTCCCTGAACATGATATTAATCAGTTCTTGCTCCTCCACCCAGCCAGCAATTTTCCACAAAGTTATAAAAAAATATAGACATGTAGTATTTGACAGGTACATAACTGAGATGCTGCATACAGTGTACACACTATATCATAGAAATGCAGTATTTTTGAGAAATTTACCTCTCCATCATAATTGCACAATTCCAGTAATGGGTAAAAAGGTTACTGATGAAGGAAAGCCTGCCAGGATGTTTTGACAGGACCAATTTTTGTGGGAAATCAAGCTTAAAAAGAAGATAGAGTATACTTTATACTTGGGTCTGAGTCATGATCTCATAGCAAACAAGAACAGACACTGGCCTATCATACCTTACCTAAACAAATGTCCAGACATTCCATTTTCAATAACCATAATTCCAGTTTAGGTACTACATAATCTTAATAGGAAGAAGCATGTTTGCTTGTCCTATTCATCCTCCAGGTCAAGTCAGACATCAGCAGCTATAGAAATAAATGTACACGGGCAATGAGAGGATGTCTATCATCTCACACCTGATCCCTGTTTCTGCAATGCAACTGTGAATTCCAAAAGTTATTTTAATAATGTTCTTTCTCCGCTTGAAAAGTTTTTATCTAGATTTCTTTTGTATTTTGATCTCTGATGGCCCATGGTATTTGTCCTTCCTATTACATTCCTTACCAATTTCCAAATCTGTGTCCCAAGCTCAAAATTTTGAACAATTAACCGTATTAGGATGCACATACCTGATACCAACCCTAGTTTTGTTATAGTTTTTCAGACTATTGTAAAGACTGTGAATTTTCTGGTTTTTTATTTATTTTAAGATTGCAGTAAAAACTCTGCAATGTAAAAGGAAAAACATGCATTGGCAGTAAAAAAGACAGCTAGCATTAAAATTGGTAAGATAATGAACGCTTGTATATACAAGTACTTACAAGAGCTGCGTTCTCTGTCCTGGTGAGTATTAAACAGTTGCAGAGGAAACAAAAATACTGTAGGCTACATATAAACATTATTTGCTTTGCTATTCTTTTAATAATTAACTTCCTTGGAAGGCTAACCCCTCATCTCACATGTGTTCTGCATTTGTAGGTACATCTCTGTCGGGAAATGCTGTGAAATGGAAGCTCCTGACAGATAAATTCCTTGGCCTTAAAAATACCATAGATATTACTTAGATGTCAGAAAGAATAATTTCCAAACTTTGTCCAGAACTCAATATCTCTTTATTTAAAAACCATAACAAACTTGGAGATATTTGGTAATATACATATGGATTATACAGTCATTGTTATGTTGGAGTTTGTCATAAAAGTAAAATGGGGAAAGCATAATTAATTCCACTTTTCATGGTGCTGCTGTTGCTTGTTTTGCATGAAAAGCCCATAGATATGAATCCCATTATATCCGTAAAGTCCTTTGGCCCCTACCTAATAACTAGGGATGGGACAAGCCAGTTTTAGTTCCAACTGAATATGAGGTATCAAGAGTCTAAAAGCATTGGCCTTGCATTCCATTTACCACAGTCTGCAAAGTAAAGTGCAGAGGAGAAACCAGGGAGGAAAATCTCATAGAAAAAAATAAAGTGGAAAAAAAAAAAAGCAAATTGAAACAATATGAAGCCAAATAATAAAGCAAGTATCAAAACTCAGTAAAATGAGACAGAGAAAGGAAATTGAAAAGACAGTCATTAGTATACTTCTCTGCTTTTCTTGAAGGAAAGTATGGATGACAGAAATTCATAAAGCTCTCCTATCGGTAACATATCCCAGAGGCGGAAGAAAAATCATATTTTAATTGATTCAGTCTTAAAAGAGAGAATGAAAAATGAAAGGTTTACCTAACTCCGTTTTTTCTTCAAACTAGCAAATACTAGAATGATGTTGAGTTTGCAAAGACAGTCACTTGCCAGATGGGAAATACCAAACTCTGACGGTTTCTGCCACTCTGTTTCCCACCCCACATGCACATGCATCGAGGAACAGTCTCTCCTTACCCCCCCCACCCCTCCCTCCTTGGCCTAGGCCATTGTCTTGTTCTCTACACAAAATGAACAGGCCTCATTTCACAGGCAGGGAGTCAAATGCTTAATCTTAACCATTTTGGATTTGGACCTGGGGTTCACATACCACTTGCTCATCACACCTTGGTCTGAAGACCAAGCAACAAATTTTGTAGCCTGGGTCTCAGTATTTTTCATTACTGTATAAAGTAGATAAATATTTGTGAAATGCTATTGTCACAACAGCCCCTATAAAGCAAGGATCTTATCCTGCCCCTTTCTCCTTACTTTTTTAGTAAGTTGAAAAGCTAACATCCAGATAAATTATGGTCAAAGATGTTAATTAAATTAAGGTGAAGAGTAACAGCCAAGTACAAGATGACCTTCTTGAGTCTTTTATACTAGTCAGTACTTCATGCAATAAAATCACAGCTGACACTGACTTCAGTTACCATTATGTGTGTTCAGCACTGCAAACCAGAACTCATGGTCTCAAATTGCACATCCAAAAACAAAATCGAAAAGTAAATTGACACAGCCAGCATTCCCCTGTGAAAGCTGAGGCAGTAGGGCTGATACCACACAGACCTCTGTGACAGAGGCAGAGAGATATCCACTCCAGCCTTTAATGGATTTACCTGTAAGGACAACTTTTCTCCCTGCCACAAGCTGCCCACTGCCTACACAATCCAACTTACCGGCTAAGCCAAATTCATCCCATGCACAACACAGGGCAGGAATCTTGTTGAAAAAACACAAACATGTAATCATTAACTAAAATGAGTCATCATGCTTTACAGTCCCATTAAAACTGTAACCACAATTTTAGATTTTCTGTCTGTTAAGGAATGAGCTTTGCTGGGTTGCTGCCTGTTGACACCATTCATGAATGTTATCACTTTGGTTTTAATTTAAAAGAATTTCAAAGAAACCAGAAATCGCTTCATGTTGCTCATGAAGACACACAAAGCTCACTAGTAGGAACTAGTCCAGTGGTCACAGGTTGTTCTCTTGCACACAGAGCAGGATTTGTAGGGGTAACACACACACAGGGCCACAGGGTTTCACTGGCATTACACGACAACAGATGAAGATTGGTCAAACATATCCCCCTCTTCCATGTCAGGCTGTTCAGTACCCTGGTCCCCACCTGCCAGAGCCTCCCGCTCCCATTTCTCCATCCCAGCCCCTCTGATACACCTGTTCCTAAAATCTAATCTTCCTTTGCCATTTTCCTTGTCCAAGCCCCAGTCCTCTTCCCCTGGGAGCTCTCAGCCTCGCCTCACCATGCTCCCCATTTCAGCCATCACATTCAGCCTGCATCTGCCCTTTGGTACCTCTCCCATTTTCCCCTCTTTTCTTCTTCAAGAACACTCAAACCTTGGCTGCTGATCACACTCCCTTGCATCACTCAGCCCTGTCCCCAAGGCACTGCCTTGTGGCTTCTTGTACCCTTTGCTGTTTCTTTTGGCTTCAGCCATCTCTGCTGCCCCTCCACCATCCAGCTCCATACCTGCTTCTCACAAATCTTCCATATCACTTTGGCCAATGTTTGCACTCCACTGGGGGCCATCCAGCCAGTCCCATTTTCAGAGAAAAGTCACAAACTGCATTTCCATCTCCCTTGTAATACTCTCCCTTCAGAAGTATCAATGCTCGTTCTTCAGCATCTCTTGCAAAATCAACTCACAGTAAAAATAACTCACAGTAAAGTAACCTCTTGCCTAATGTACACAAATCATCCCAATGCAGAAAGCTAGTATGTAACAGGGATTAATTCATGCTCCAGAAAACAGTAAGCGTAATGCTATAAATACTAACAGCACAAGCCAGGTTGCAGCACTACCAATAGCCACTAGGATTTTCTTTTAGAGAAAACTTAACTAAAACACTAAGCAGTGAGTGCAACCCTTGCTTTTAGTTGCAAAGCATTATGTAGCCCAAAACCATTTCAATAAAATGAGTAAAAGCAGACCCCAAGAACTCTGCAGAAATCATATCCCTTAAAAGGACACACTTGCTATTCTGTAAATCCCACATAACTTCCTTTTGTCAAAGCTCCAAATAAATAAGAGTAGAAAAGAGAAAGGGGACAAACTCCTGTTTAAAAACCTTTAACTTGGTGAAAAACCTACTGTTACAGGGTTTTCTACAGAAGTTTTCAAATTTCAAAAACTTGACTGGGAACTATCACTTACTATAGAATTAATAAATACTTGGTTGACAGGGTAGAAAAAAATGTAATGTAGAAAAAAATCTCTTTTTGGAATAGAAGATTTAATTTCTTGTACAGTACAAGATCAAAAATGAGTTTCCACATTACATTGCTAAAGAAGCAAGATGGTCTGTAAGTGAGACCAGAACCCTAAGCCCTCCCACTTCCAGTTTTTCTGTTTGCTCTCTTCTGCCTTTAATAAAGTGCTTCAGACCCAGTTCCCTTTGTAGAAACAAACACAGATCATCCATCTCCCTGAGTAAGATTAGGTGTCATCACTTCTCCCTTCTTTGTGAAATAATAAAAGTCATACTGCAGGGAAAAAAAAAAAAAAAACCCACACCAAAACTTCTTTTAAACCTTAGTCAGCCAGGAATAAAAACTATAACCTTGGATGCCATGTGTGTGAAATGAAAATACACAGTTTAAAGTTACAAAGGTCTATGATTTACAGTTCTTCTTCCTATGAATTTAGGATAGAGGGGCAGGAATTTCTATTCTGGAATGAAGGGATTCTGCTTCTTGGTCATATTTAAATATAAAACCTATTGAAAGTCCAATTAGAATACTATGACTTTTATTTCCTAATAGAATGGCAATTTATCATCTTTTTCAGCATGCAGATTAAATGGCTACTTTTAAATGCAGTTCTAAGGAGTACTGTCACAAAAACTAAGTTAAAACGAGGCAATGGTAACGTTCCTTCAGCCCATTGCTTAACAGATCAGTGAAGGCAGACCCTAATCTTATCTTATCCTCTGCATTTGTTTGCATTCTGAAAGCATATAAGCCTTTTCAAATACACTTGATCTGTTTAGTTTTTATACAAGAAATCAACTCACTGTTCCCGTGTTAGGACCCACCAAGAGGAGTTTTAACTTGCAAGGTTGAATGAGATTCTATGCCTGCACTGATGTCTGTTTTCTCATGTTATTTAATCTTTCTCATGCATGCTAATAATTTCAAATTATTATTTCAAATAAAGCTTCAAGATACACGGTCACATTTAGACTGTAAAAGATAGGGATTTACCACTCTGACAGACCAATATTTTTAGCTTATGTACAGCACCCAGCCACAAATGCACAACAAAGATGTTTTGAGTCCTTTTGTTTTCAAAACAAATGCTTCATGTACCAGAATCTGTCATTTAGAAACAATACACACACACACATGCACATACATACATACACACCCCCCATTCTACAGTAGTTGATGTTTGGGGTTTGTTAAAAGGTAGTAATTGCAAATGCATTTGATTATTTCTTTTGCAGCATGAAATAACCAGTTACCTTTCAGGAAAGGAGCCCTCCGTGGCACAAGCCCTTCTGTGGTTTCCACCTGCTCTTGCTGATGTCGTTTAACCAGGTTTCCTTCACTGCCAGCTCTCAAAATCTTTTCACCTAGCCTAATTTTTCGTGATCGGCTGTTAAGATCTTCTTTCCTAGAAGAAGGCGATTTCGGAGCCGTATTAGCTGACAAAGGTCGAGCCAAGCGAGAGGGTTTGGACATTTTGCCTGTGCAGGAATGTACCTGCTCCAAAAGCAATTTCTAAAAAAATCCTTTCCAGCTCACTTTCCAGCACAGAGGCTGGGGAGTTTGTGTGTGCAGTGCAGCTGGATGTGAAGTGCTGAGCTGCCAGTCCGATCAGTTTTAAACACCAGGCGTTGGGTAGTCACACAGACAGTTTCCTAGACCTGTGGAATGTAAATGTGTGCTGGGGTAAAACAGATGACTCTGCTCCGGCACCGAGTCCCGACCGGGGAGCAGATGCTCTTCCAGGGACTGTCTCAAGCTCCTGGCGTGCACAACGAGGCACCAGGCAGCACTGGAGCAGAAGGGGAATGCCCCACCTACACAGGTACAATGTGAAAAACCACCCAGGAGCAGTATTACCTCTGCATGTGGGACCTTCCCGCATTCCTCTCCCAACCCTCTCTCTCAAACAAATGCTTTCATGTTTTAGCAGATTTCTTCCCTGTGCACTAAAACTGCACCGCTTCGGCGCTATACGGTAAATGCCTGATGTCAAGAATCCATTGGAGTTAAGCATGATGCAACCTTAAATCGGATTAAATTATGCATATTCTCCTACTATTGCATCTTCTAACTCACCAAAATAAATGACAGATTGACAGTGAATATCATCTCTTTTTGAAAAATGCCCCAAATACCTTATTATTAACTGGCATTACTGAGGAAACAACACTGCACAGAATATTACCCATTATGCTTTTTCCTCTTTCACTGGTACATATACACCTCAAACAACCCTGGCTTCTTGCACGCTACAGATAACCATGCTCTTTACTGACTCTCCAAAGAAAAAATTCCTGACCTCAGGCTACATTATTCCCGACCTCAGTTCCTGGGTGCTTTTCTTTGAAAATGCCTAGGCAAAGCCTGCCTAACTTTCTCTGCCAGCCCTGCACTTGTGAGTGCTGCCAAGATGCAGAGTATTTAGTCACGTGAAAAAAATTTCCATTCACCATAATTTTGCAAACAACTTCTAAATAAAAAAAACCCACAACATAGTGTAAACCAGAGAACACATCACAGATACAGTTACAGTTAAATCTCCATTCTGAATTTTAAAATGTATTCCTCAATATCCCAGGCAACCAGTGTGCTATATCATTAACAGAGTATAAGGGGCCATTTTATCTCAAAGCTAGAACAAACATAAGCAAATCAATACTACCAGAGCTAAAGTACTAATAGTTATTTAGGAGAAATGCTTAACAAGCAAAAAGACAGGAAAACATGACCAAATTATTACAGACATTCCTCATTTTCTGAGACGGCAATTGTGCAATGCAGTAAAATATTTTTATATGTTAGTTCAAATTTTTTTTTCAAGAGTCTCACATTAAAGAAGTAATTGTTTATGCTTCCTCTATAAAGCATATTGTCTATTGCTTTGTTGCCCCATCAAGAATGGGACAGAGTAAGTGCAATACAGCAAGTCTTGCCATGATAATGGTAATATTCTGCATATTATTTTATCAACACTGTAGAAGCTCTAAGTGAGTGGAAAGACTCTAGTAAGTCTCTAGGAGGGGCTTAACAGACAGGAGAGTAACTCTGACCTGATTAACACTACTCAGGAACAGCAGGTCATGCAGAAGATGGAGAACAGAAATGGGAGTGAAACAAGAATACAAATGGAGAGTTAACCACCTAACTGGCGTGAGGAATGAGTGGAGAAGGAACAGGAGAAGTGAAAGGCAATAAGTATGTGAGAGCTCAGCTCTACTGCGCCTAAGAACCACTGTCATTCCCTCTAAAGATCTTGGACTGTTTTGCAGTTACTTTGAATACCTTCCACTATGATTTCTTTACCAAAAGCAAATATTCTGTGTGTCAGAAGAGTTTTTAAGCAGTGAAAATAATGCCTCTGATACTACATAGACATATTTTAATTCTCCCAGACACAGGACAATTGAGCTATAAACTCAAGCTCTGACTGAAAACATAAACAATGGTGTATTGGTTTTCAAATCAATACTGCTAAGGCAGAATCCTACTGAGATTACTGCACATTCACCCAAACTGAGCACCCTTAGCACAGGGTGCTCTTGGAAAGAGCAGCCTCATCTATAAAGGATGAGACTAACCAGACAGCCACATTACCCATAAACTAAAAATAATTTAATTTCTAAGGAAAGCAAGGACATAATGAACTCAAGTTCTTCCTAAAGCAACATAGCAGCCAGAGATGGGAAAAGGGAGACATTATCCATCTGCTTCCAACAGGAAATGTGCAGGCCCTAAGTCTTGTGCATTCGGGTATCAAGGTGACACTTCTGCACTGTGAGAGCAGCAACACCCTGATCAACATTCATTTTTGAAGACGCTCTTTGTCTCACAGCACAGACACGGCCATGCAGAAATGGAGTGAGACAAACATGCTCCTCAAACACAGGAAATTCCCATAATACTCCAGTCAAAACTGACCATTTTCAGTAACATCTCAATGCCTGAAATAGCAATCAGGTGCCTAATGGCATTATGTCATGTGAGGAGAGGCTGAGATAGCTGAGACTGCTCAGCCAGGAAGATAAAAGGCTCAGAGGTATCTTTATGCACCTGCATAAATACCTGATGTGGGGATGAAAGAGGATGGAGACAGGCTCTTCTCTATAGTGTCCAGCAACAAGACAAGAGGCAATGAGCACAAATTTAAAAACAGGAAACAAAAACATAAGAAAAAGGTTTTTATATGGCAAAGGTGGTCAGACACTAGCACAGGTTGACCAGAGAGGTCATGAAGTCTCCATCCTTGGAGATAACCAACACCCAACCAAGCATGGCCCTGACCAGCCTGCTATAGCTGAGCCTGCCTGAGCAGGGGGTTGGACTAGGAGATCTCCAGAAGTGCCTTCTCACCCTGTGTTCTGTGATTCTGTATTATCAAATATATTCAGAGCTTATTTTATCATGTGGAAGCTTAATTATCTTTAAATCATCAGGCTTGATGGGGCTCTGAGCAATCTGCTCTAGTGTGAGATGTCCCTGCTTATTGTAGGGGCATTGGACTAGATGACCTTTATAGGTCCCTTCCAACCCAAGTAATTGTGTGATTGTATGTATGATCTGTCCAACAGTAGATGGCCAACCTTCTGTCTCCAAAGAGAAGGCTGAGATAACTGGGTTTGTTCAGCCTTGAGAAAAGAAGGCTTTGGGGAGACTTTATTACAATGTTCCAGTACTTAAAGGGTGGCTACAAAGAAGATGGAGACTCCCTACTTACAAGGAGTCACATGGAAAAGACACGGGGTAATGGGCATAAGTTCCTTCTGGGGAGATTCTAGTTGGACACAAGAGGTAAATTTTTCACCATGAGGACGATCAAACATTGGAATAGTCTCCCAAGGGAAGTGGTAGATTCCCCCACATTGGACAGTTTTAAGTCTCAGCTTGACAGGGTGCTGAGCCATCTCAAATAAACTGTAGTACTACCTAGAAAGGTTGGACCAGATGCTCCTTGAGGTCCCTTCCAACCTGGCATTCTATGATTCTGTGATTCTAAAGTCCCAGCAATTAAACCATCCCAAGCCTGACTGCTGTTTCTGGGAAGACGTGCTACCTTTCTGGTCATTAGTCCTTTTTAGCCTCTTGCAGTCTGTGTGGCACAGTGTTCCCAAAAAACGTTTTGTTTGGTTTTTTTTTGTTTTAAAGGTTCTAAGATGTGAAGCTGGTGATTCCAGCCATGAGCATCAAACCTTTCAAAAAAACCCAAAAACCCCCACCCCAGAACAAAAGCCCAGGTTGCTTAGCTGATTGTGTTTCAGGCAGGATGGAGACACAGTAAATCACTTCACATGTGGGATGAAACAGCATGAGAGCATGTGGCCCAACACTGCTGCCAGCTCCCCACCACCTGCACCCCAACCACACAGGTCCTGTCCCCAGCCCAGCTCCCCAGAGCCCTGGGTGGGTCCCTCTGGGTGGGTCCCTCCCTGCCATCCCACCCCCACCACCACAGCCTCCTAATGAAGCTCCC
Organism: Hemiprocne comata; assembly: GCA_020745705.1. NCBI lineage: Eukaryota > Metazoa > Chordata > Aves > Apodiformes > Apodidae > Hemiprocne > Hemiprocne comata. The sequence goes on from CM036587.1 coordinate 19,352,432, forward strand.
CAGGCAGCAAGGCTTTCATCAGCTCTCCAGCTTTCTGCACCCCCAAGGCACTCTTTTGAACTACTTAAAAAAAAACACCACAAAACAACAAAAAAAAAACCCAAATCCAAAAACAAACAGAAAGCCCAAAATAAACTTAACCCAACCCCTTTTCTCTTAGATTTCAGATAGCCAGCTTCAGCAAGGTAGAGACATCATATTGATGTAACATACCATTAAGCAAAAAGCAGTTCAGTTTGTCAGGTTTTTGTGAAGTGCTGTGGGACATTTTCTTTGGGTGCTTTGGGTCAATGAATAAACTCTGTCACTGCCTCACACAGCAGAAATTAATATTAAGGGACCAACAGTGCAGTCTACGCTTTTGAATAATTAGATATATATAAACAAGTGATATTTTTAGAATGCTATTCACTTTCCATACACTATTAAAAAAATGGCCTATTAGTTTCAAAATACAAGTCTCCTCTTTCCTGCCTAGCAAATAAATAACTGCTGAAATATGACAACAAGAATTTGTTAAGAGTTAGCTAACAGAAGGTATTTTTACCACAGCATATTAAATAGGTTATTATACTGCTATTAACTTAAGTAACGTTTGTGCCCCTGGGATAAAAGAAACACGTCTAGAGATGCTATTAATCCAAACAAAGCATTTGGCAAAGCTTGAAAATTTCCTTTTTTGGGCACCCATGAAGTTCTAGTTTACATTCACACATAAAGAGCTGGGGAGGGGAGAGGATGCCTTGCATGTGAACCAGGAAAAATTGTTAGCTAACACACTCTTTAGGATGTGGTGTTTGCTCAGCCCACCAAATCCTCTGCCATATTTTGGCCTGCAACTATCAAAAGCAGAGAGAAGCATGCACATACAAATATTTCAAATTCAACAGACTGTTTCTAAACTATTGAGAAGCAAAAACTGCTGCATGAGTAGATGGAAGTTGCAGGTGCAGAAGTTAAAATCATAAATGAATGAAGTCTTCTCTTTACAAAATTGAGCAAGTAACCAGATGGCATAACATTTTCAGAGTGAAATGAGAAATAAATGTATAGGCACCAAAAGAACAAGATCAGTGATGAAAACAATTTCAGATGCAAGTCACAGAGAGATATGTAATGTGATAAAAAAAGTTGAGTGGTTCAGAGAGGTACAATTTCTAGTAAGTGAAGCATGCAAAATTAGTGACAAGTTAATTTTGCAGATGTTAAAGCTTTCTCAGAACTATGTGCCAGTACTTTATCTTTCCATATATGATTTCTGAAATAGTTGCGTAATACAGAAGGTGCTTCATGTTCAATATATTGAGACCCATTTTAAAATACTTCACACAAATCTAAAAACATTCTACCTGGAAAAATAAACCATGCAAAAGGAACCTAGTCAGTTATTCAATGACAGCTGAACCCCCCCAACAGAAAGCAAGCTGTAATTATGGCAAGTCCTGTTACTCTTTAATATGGTCTCGGAAAGAGTAGTCTGCTAAGGGTCCTGATGTAATATAATAGCTGCCTAGATTATGCTATAATTAAAGCAGAGATGTCATTTCTATCAGGAAACCCTATTCCAGAGATTTACTGCTCAGCCATAAAAATTTAATCTCAGCTCCAAGACTTAAAAAAAAAAAAAAATCAAAATCCAAAAAAAAAACCCCTTCAGGTCTAGTTTAATTCTTTTTTTTCAGGTTTTAGAAAATTAAAGCATAGCAAAACCTTTCTTAAAGATACAACAGCTTATCAATGTGGAATCTGAATTCCCTATTCTGCCCCAAAACCAGAAATACCATCAGTAAGGGCAGAATGAATTTTCTTTCTTACTCTGTCACTTCTGTGCCTTATATTGACTTCAGTTCAGGACCTTAAAAGTCCTGTATTTGCCTGAGTACACAGGTCTGTGGCCTGCTAATGAAGTGTTTACAGGTACTAAAAGATATAATGGTTACAGTTTTTCTGAACCAGTATAGTTACATCATTACTATCCCTCATTTGGTGGTGTCCCGTCCTCAGGGGTGCCTTTTGACGACCCCACCTGAAGGGTTATACAAACCTGAGCACACTTACACACACATCACTGAATCCACCCACGGATGAATGATGGTGAAGATCAAAGCAGTGGGGCATCTGCATGCAAATACACCCAGTAACATTTTAACTACTTGCCAAGAGTGTCACTAAGATTTCCAATTGGTGCCAACTGTGATGGCCAGCTTGGGCACATTATCCTGATGAGAGGATGTTAATCACCAAGTAATTCCAGAAGGAGCAATCAGCTGTGAGCAGCTGCCCATGCAACTCACAACAAATACTTTTTTTTGCAGCATGTTACCTTTTTCTGTGTATCAACCACTCACAGAAGAATACAAAATTAAAATATTTCTTTTGTATGTAAACCATTACTAAACTCTACCCAACAGTGTCCTGTGATTTGGCTGGTGTTGGTGCCATAGTCGTTGGCTGCAACGACTAAAAGAGCTAAAATCTATGCAATCTTGGTTCAAAGCTGTTTCACTTGTTCTGATGTTTTAATCAAATAAAATCTTAGGGTCAATACATTTTTAAAGGAATAGCCTTTAGCTATAAACCACAGCAGATCATTTCCAGTATTACTTCATTGTAAAATCACATATGAATACTGCCTTCCACATCTGCAGTTATTTCACATTAGATACTTAAAGCATTTTAAAGATGTGCACAAAAATACCTTTTGTCAAATTGATAGGGTTAGTAGTTTTTTAATATAAGAGAAAAGCATTGAAGTTTCAAAATCTGACTTCTGAAGTTATGTAAGCAAAACTGGCTGGCTGAGTCTTCAATGCCACTGTAAAAAAGGGGAGGGAGAGGAGCAACATGAAACACAACACTGACATTTTACTAGTTTCAAATGTTAGCTGCTAATTTGTTTTACCATATCTGCAGCCTTCTCCAGCTTTTCGCATCATCCTTTTCAAATGCCCACCTCTTAATAAAAGGATAACCTTTCAAAGAGCTCTAACACATCAAAAATACAACATGGAGAGTTTAAAGTTTTACAGAAGATAAAATACACCTTGCAGAACATCAGCCCATACGATGGTTTGAATTAAATCTTGGAATGAAGAAAAAAGGAATCAGGTAGGAAGCAGGAACAGACAGGATATGCCAGGAGACAAATGCAAACCTTGACTAACAGAATCCTGCCCATATGGGCAATGTACATATAAACCAATTTAATTGTTTCAATATTCTCCTTTTTTTCCTGAAGTTTTACATCACCCACATGGGCCAAAAAAATAGAAAAAGTAAAAGAAGTGACTGAAAGGAAGACAAACTACAGGTGTGAAGGTATTCCACTCATATCCCACATGAAAAATTCCAGCTATTCCTCCATCCAGCAAGCCCCGTCAACAGCACCCTCAGGAGTGGGTGCTGCAGTGGATGCTCTCCAAAGGAGAAACCAAACTACAAAGAAAAGAGAACAATGGGAAGACAGTGGAAAGAAAGAATAGCTGTCTGGGGCTGCCTCTGCCACTCTTGACTGGACTGTCACAGTCTTTCTTTAGCATAGACCTTGGATGTAAAGAAAAATTTCCACAAGTCTATGGAAATAGGAAGGCAAATAAGCAGTTAAGCAGACTCTTCATAAACAGGTGGTACAATAACAACTCAGACCAGAATTGATTTGGGGGCTTTTTTTAAAAGCAAAAAATAATTAGAGCCACCATCTAAACTGCAAATAGGCACAGAAAGAGGGTGTTACACCAATTCAGTGTCCTTTTCTTGGGAGCAGCCCTGGGAGTGATGACTTAGCCAACAGCTGAACAAAAATGCATTTGTCTATTTGTGAGAAGCAATTTTTTTCAGATCACTTTTTTGTGCTCCTTCAGTGTTTGGGGAGAGACAAAGGGAGGAGAAAATGTAACAGCTGTAGTTTTGCATGTTTCTTACCACCACAGAAAAGTGTCTTTTCTGTAAGTCCCATTTAAGATCTGCATTATCACAGTACAGCAAGCTTTAATTTTTGCAGTGTTACTTGACTCAGTACAACATATATGATGCGTGATCTTCTCTTCTGTGTCAAAATTGCAAGTGACTGAATTTGAATTAAATCCCTTCTGTCACTTACTGCCCTCACAGCACCATATCAAGTGCCCTATAATGCTGACTGCATGGCTTTGAGTAAATTGTCTGCTAGCAGTAAACTGCTCAATCCCTTGCTGTCTGAGCAACTCTGGAGAGATTAACATGTTTGTTAAAACAACAACAAAGAACTCTGCAACTCAATTTATTTGTGTTTATATACCTATATATGATAGTTCAGGTAATCTGGGCTTACAAGTACTCCCCTGAAAAGCCCAGGCAGTGCATCCTCATGTGCTCAAGCCATCTGGAAAGATATTTCTTGGTTTCAATCTACTCATACTTGTAGAGACTAAATGTTCTGAAATCTGGAGATTTTATGCAGATGACTTAATATCCTGCTTTGCATATTTGATGATTCATTACCTTATTTACATAAATGACAACAAATTGTCCCAATTACTAGCACTTAGTCTGAAAAGGCTGCAGCACAGAGCATGCTCTAGGAGTGCAGCAACTGCTGTTCTTGTTTATTTCTGGCATGTCTTTGAGGTGGTCTCCAGGTTACTCTGATGGCTCCCCCAGCCTCTGCCACTAGATATTGCTCATCAGGAACATAAAAGGAAAATCCAGCGCAGTGATCAAACAACAGACAATGGTTGATGGCAATGAAGCAAAGAAAGCTGAAATAGCAGTCTTCCAAGCCAAGAAAAACCTTGAAAAGAACCAATAACCCTACCATTAAAACAGAAAGGGTCTATGAAGTACGTTATTAACCACCCCAAACTATTTTCTGCATGGAAAACTAAACTGGAGACCATGCCAAGTGCAATATATAAACATAAAATCTCATTTGAAAAAAAAAAGCTCAATGGCCATTTGTGAAGGCAGGTTAACTCAAGTTAAAATAAAGAGGACACTGCATGACTAGCATTCTGCCTAGAACCATTAAGGAAATTGGAAAAACGATGTTTTGAATGCATCCCCTATTTCCCAAAGAGCACATTATTTACTATGCTCTGCCAAACAGTGTCCTGTGATCTGGCTGTTCTTGATGCTGTGTTGGTTGGCTGTAATGACTAAAGGAGCTAAAAATATACAGTCTTGGCTCAAAGTTGTTTCATTTGTTCAGACATGTTAATAAAATAAAAATTTCACTTCAATACATTCTTGATTGATCTTAAAGGGTTAAAATAAAAATTATGCTATAAGGACTGCTTAAGCATCATTTTGTAATTATGCTATAAGGACATAAAGAGCAGACAGAGGTGTACTTAAAAACACATACAAACCAAGAGAGACAGGAAGAAAACAGACAAAAAAAAGAAGGGGAAGGAAAACAGTAACTCCCCTCCAGCAAGCCTTCCTGTGCTACTAACTGAAACCAGTCTGCTACCAGTGAGGCTTCAGCAAGTCTGACCTGAATTCCCTGCACTGAAATACAACCACCAAATCTACCATGTTATTATATGAACCATAACATAAACAGAATAATTCAGAAGCTATTAAAAATTAACGTTATAAATTCTGAGAGCAACTCTTTGTGACGTACCTCATTTTAATAGTACTTAAAGTGCCTTTCAGTGAAAAAGTCAATATGGGTGGAGGTCTGGAGTAACTTGGGTCAAGCAAATCAGGTTTCTCACCTCAATAAAGACTCCTTTGAGGAGGGAAGAATATGATCTGACTAACTTCGACATCTAACATTAGAAATAAATTGATCTTGTCCATCTCTGCTGGCCTTTAAAGACCAATTTGTAAATTATTTACTCCCTCATCAACATTAAGTTTTACAAGTGGGAATTCAAATAGCTCCTAGATAATGTATGAACCTAAAAAACTTACTGCCTTCTCCATTACATATAACAACTCTGCCATGCTAACAGCCAAAAAACATAGTAAAAACAGAGGCAGTAACCACAAAGCCAACTTCAAGGAATAACCCCTCCAGGTCTAAAGAAGAGACCTTAATTAATGTATCTTGCACATGTGATCATGTCTTCAGCTTGCCAAGTAGTATGACACACATCTCAATAGTTTTGAAGAACAATACTATACAACAACAGAGAAAAAGAAAAATATGTTTTAATTAGAAAAGGTTTGGAACGTTTTCTGCCTAAATTTTCCACCCAAACTTCCTCACATTTTCTCCAGCACAAGAAAGTTAGGCATCTTCTCTGAATAGCAGTAACTGCCTCTGTTCATCTATTGTGCAGCTAGTAAGATCATCATAGTCACATATGCCTTAGAAACACCAATTTGCTCCTAGTAATTAAATCCATCCATTTAGAGTTCTACACTGAAATTAACTGCACAGGTAATTTTAATTTTGCAGAATGTAACTACATAACAAGAGTCTGGTCCAGATTCAGGATTTACTCTCATACTTTCCAAGTACACTATGGCATATTTAAATTATCTTACAATATCTGCTGTACATCAGCCTTGGTCCCATCTCTATCTCAGCCATCGGACTCTGCCATCAGAGTTGGTTCTTTGGTTGTTCTTTCCATTTATTCTACTAAGCATCAAGTTCTACAGTTTTCAGGGTCATCTCACCCATCAGGTGCACCCAAGAGGTGCGATGGTGAGGAGGAAGCCTGGCAGGCACCTGTGCAGAGCGATCCCCTGGGACAGCCTGGGGAAGCTGTTGGTGACAAAGGCAACCTGAGGCAGAAAAGAGGGGAAAGAAGCAAAAGATTCAGCAATCAGAGGGCAGAGATTAGGATAAAAGAAAGAGGGGGGAAATTCTGCCAATTATCATGGCTGTATCACTCTAGGCATACTTTCAAGTAGGAGAGAATATATGGTAAGTTGTTACAGAAACAGGCTCCATTGAAATTCAAGAGAGATGTCCATCTGCCTCCTCACATGAATGCAAGGATCTGCCCTGGGAATCTTCCTTGTGGAGCAACTTTGACCCATCTTCTCTTTCCAAATACCTGACAGAACATTAGGGGGGAGGCCCTTCCATCCCTAGTGCAGTGCAGCCCCAAAGAACCCCCAGGACCAGTCCAGGTCAGCACAAAATTCACTTGAAACTATGCTCAGGTGACACACAAATGTGATCCCCTAAAGCCTCCTTGATCACAGATGTGATTACCAACCATTATTTCCAGAAAGTTTATAATTGGATAATCTTTTTATTTTGGTTGCTTTGAAAAAACAAGGTCAAATTTCAACATGGTGCTAATGGGCACATGCAATCTGCAAAGCACAAGTCTCAGATTGGCTTTGTGAGAGGTAAAAAAAAACCCACCCTGAAACTTTATTTAAGACCCTTTTCTTTATAGCTAGTATTATTCATGAATCAAAGTGTGATATTTTACCAATGGTCCATAAGACCCTATGAAAATGATAAACTCACCAGTTAGACTTCAGGGAACTGTGTGGTGTTAATGATTTCTAAAAAATACACACTATTGATGAGAAAAAGTCTTCCTAGCAATCGAAATGACAGAGTGGCAGGCTGGAGCAATGGTGTTGTACTTCAGGGTGATTTGTTCAGCAAAAACAACAGGTGCAGCTGGCTTTTTCCAGCCATAAGTCTTCCATTTGCAAGTTAATAGTAGGTTGCCAAGTCAACGTGTGCCACTTCAGTTTATGTTACATAGAACATTATTTTTTAAGTTGCCTAATTGTCACAGAAGTTTAATTTTAGACAAATGAAGAATTCAAAGAACAGCTAATTAAACCTTCAAAAGCGATCTTGCATTAATTTAGGAGGAAATTGCCCATTGCATTCACAGAATAACAATGAGGATAAGGGATAAATCAATACGTTTGCGTTTATCAATTACTGTTATTCAAGAATTGAATTTGGGAACTTTGATAAAGAATCCTAGTTCCTTCAGTCCTTAATTACAACTCATTAACTTTTCATTAACTTCAAGCTTAGTAAAAAGCAACAGCAAGTCTTTGATGGTACCACTGTTGGCAGCACCCCATGTTAGATGGCTTTGTGGAAGTTATTTGTGTTTAGTCAGTTGTGCCATAGCTGTATCACAGCAATACATCAATCAATTATAAGAAAATACCCCATGCCTCTTCATTTAAATTGACTCTCTGTACACTTTAAAGCTTGGCAGTAACTTTTAAGATGACACATAACACCACTTCAACTCTTAAAAAGGGACAGTGAAGTGTGAAAGACATGCAGAGATTATTCAGGAATTCCTGTGCTGCCAAGATGCCACCAATCTGTACCTAGATGAGGTTTAATGAGTGCTGAGTAGAGGGGGTTTATTCCTTCCCTTCATCTCCTGGCCATGCCCCTGTCCATGGGGCCTGAGGCATTGCTGTCCCTCACTGCCACAAGGACCTGGGGTTCTGCAAGGGGCTCTTGTTCCCAAGAGATGGGACTTGGTGTTTGCCACTGCTGAATCTCATTAAGTCCCTCTCGGGCCCATCTCTCTGGCCACTCTTGGTCCCACTGGATGGCAGCCCTGCCCATGAGGTCCCCCCAGCTAGGTCTCCTTCCCAAACTCAATGAAGTTGCCCTCCATCGCCTCCTTTAGGTCCTGATGGCTAACTTAAACACTAGAGGTCAAACACAACAGGTCCCACAAGAGCCTCAATGGAACCACCCTTCCACCAGCCTCCAGGCAAAGTCCAGCATTAACCACCACCCCCAAGCCTCACTATCCCACCATTACTTTGCCCACCCTGATCACAGCCCAACTCGAGCATAAGAATACCGTGGGAGACAATACAGAATGTCAATTTAATGTGAAGATAAATGGTGTTGACAGCCATGCCCTAATCCCCAAATCCAGCCATTCTGCCACAGAAGACAGTTGAGTTAGTCGGGCATAAATACCTGGCTATGGAACTTCACAAAACAAGCAAAAACATCTCCCATGGTAATGACAGATAAGAAAAATGGGGGAAACAATGAAAAATCAGGCCAGACAAATATTTCAATTTTTTTTCCTAAAAAAGCTTGTGCACGTTTTTACTATTGATATTGGCAGCAAAAAAATCCACCTGAACAAAACTTTTTAAATAGGCAGGCAGAAGCATATGGACAAACCACTTTTTCATTTGAACATGTGACTCGGTTACGATTATGAAACTTTTTCATTTAAACTAAAGGTGAGACACGAAATCAGTCTTTAATGGAGCTATCATAATAATAAGCATGAAAGCTGTAGGAGAGATGGAGAGGATGAATGAATGAGCACTGTCCAGGACCAACTCTTTGTACAGCATTATGTATTTTCAGAGACATTTCAAGGCCACAGGGTAAACTTAAACATGTCAACAGACAAAGAGGAAGTGAGTTTTAAGCATTAAGAAAAAAGCATAAATCCTCTTATTAAGAGAACAAACTGTTTGGTATCCATTTTAGCTATATTAATTTGAGATTATTTTTTTCCTTCTTTTGTCCAGCACCTGATATAAACTCCTGTCTGTGATAAATGACAGTCTTATGCATACTCCAATTGAGTGCATCAGTTTATAAAAATCACAAAAATTTTATAAACCATATATAAAATAAGGATGTACTTAAACTAATTTTAAGTGACAGGATCCCTATATTTCTGAAACCATATTTTCCATTATTTACGGACTTACTTAAATGCATTGCATATTAAAGTCATTCCAAAAAGATTTAAAAATGAGACCTTTACTATTAGAGGAAAGACTCCTATTACACAACTTCTCCTAGACCAGGATCAGATACCAGCTGACAAACAGTTTTGTGTGTTTGTGCCTTTGGCATTATTGGTGGATGAACTAGGTTTTTAAGCTGATGATGTGATCTGGACTGCTCCAACTTGCTTGTCGGAAAAAAAATTGCTATTGAGAAAGAAACAGCTGTCAGTCAGAACTCATAAAATGTGCAGATTTTTTAAAAGGTTAATATTTTCCTTAAAATGGAACTCAAACATATTAAATTGGCTACAGTTTCTGTACTATGTGGAATGATATTTTTTCCACAGAACCACAAGAATCACTTTTTTAAAACAGTAGATCTCTATAGAATTTATTGAAGAGGTATTCTTATTTTGCCAGCAGCATGGAAGCACAAGTGCTTTGAACCGTCATAGGTTCAGTGGTTAGACTGTGCAAGTTTTACAAATGCCTTGTTGAACTAGGTAATATAAGAAGGTTTCAAAGCATACATACATATATAGGTATATATCTGGCATTATTAAAAATGTGGTCAGATATGATTACCATAAAAACTTCACCGAAAAAGAGCAAATGGAGCTTATTTACTTATTATTAAACTGCAAGCACAGCATATATTGTCAAATTCCCTGCCTTGGAACCAACCACAACCACCAAATGTGGCTGAGCAGCCATGGGCAAGAAGTGGGGTTCATTGGGGTGGGGAGGAGAGCTATAGTCCCCTGACTCACAGTGTAACATTTGAAAGACAAATGACAGGTTGTTGCTTTTGTAAGCATGAAGTTCTACATTACACGTACTTCATAGTGCAAATGCTGACTGCTGAAAAACAAAATCTGCTTTCCTCCTTCCTTCAAGACAGACCCTGCCCTTGCATCTAACCTTCAAAGTAAGCCATAAAACATCAGATCCCCCTCTTGGGGCCCACCTTCCCACCCGCCTGGCTGGTTTAACTGATTTACCCTGAATTCACATGAGCACTAGATCTAACACAAGGGAAGCTGAAGGCCTACTCAGCAATGGGACCCTGTTTTCTCCATAGCTCGTAGTTTCATCAAGTTAGCCATAACATCAGTCTGTTCAGAAAGCCAATCTTAAAAGACCATTAAATGCTTCACACCATGATTTTAAACTTTCTCAGTGAGTGCCACAACCCATACATACTTTCTCTATGCAGACACCAGCCTTTCTCCAGACAGTTAAATTCTGCAGCAAATAGATGACAATCAGTTGAACATGCACACTTGCACAAATATGCAGTGTCACAGAATTTGGATCCAGTTTGTTGCACTGTACCCAGGACTTTGCACAAAACCTGTGTGCCTGTGGAATTTTCATTCTGTTCTTCAGGTGTCAGCAAATAATAGGCAGACAGAAGGGAACTGTTTGATCTTCATTCCCAGTCACCTCAATAAAATATACAATGTTGTTCTTTTGAGTAAACCTATGAGGCAGACCAAGTACTTTGGGGTATAGAGCTGAAATGGGTTTTCTCCTGGCATGAGGTACCTTCAAAATTTTTTTATTTTTTTTTTTTTACTTCCCCTGCAAAAAGGGCTCCTTACAAGTCGAGGACAGATAGAAGGGTATAAGGCTCCTGCCACAAGTTTGCAGGCTGCTTTCTGTGCCATCAGGGCAGCAGAAGACCAGCAACATCTAGTGTGTTCAATCACTTCTTGGTACTTCATTTGCACCCTTTTCTTTTTTACCAGGTGACAGAATAACTCTGATAATAAAAACACCCTGCAAGTTTAGCATCATGACTGTTGGCAAGATCATCGCCGCCGTTGAATAAAGGACTGCTGCAGAGGCCAGGCTGACAAACTGGAGCAAGACTTGGCTCCTACAAGCTGTCCCCAGGATTATGTTTCCCCACTAAACAGCTGTCTTCAATCACAAAGACTGCACTTCTTTCTTTCTGCATTATTAATCTTATGAAAAATGGTCATTTTCTTAGTGGTTTGACATATTCCACGTGGCTACTCAGCAACATCTTACATAGATGGTCATTTAAGCCCTTTTTCACAATAAATGCCATATGGGAAGGTTGGAGAAACAGGTGATGTTCAGTGTGAGCTGAACTAGTACTACTTCGAATCCCATGCTCTAATGAGCCCAGGACTGAAGGCATGCTACCAGCTTATCCCTCCAACCCCCTTGCACTGCTCTCATGGGGGTCTGGTCTGTGGTGGAGGATGGATGAGTTGCAACACAGCGTCACTACTAAAAACGTGCAGCCAGATACACCTGAGTAAGGGCCTGCCAACTTTCAGGACAGGCAAGAATTTTCAAGCAAGGGAAATTTCTTGAGATAGTACAGCAAGAAGAAAGAGCTAAATTATTTTAAGTGTTCCAAAAGAAAGGAGGATTAAAGACGGTCATGGAAAGGAAAGGAATGTCTCCCCAGGATAGCACTTCTTTCATTAGCATGGACTCAAAACCTGCAGTATCAGCAAATGCACTGTTTACTTGGAGGCTGCTTGCTAATCATAGAATCATAGAATGGTTAGAGTAGGAAGGGACCTTAAAGATCATCAAGTTCCAACTTCCCTGCATAAGCAGGGACACCTCCCACTAGACCAGGTTGCTCAGAGTCCCATCCAACCTGGGCTTGAATGCCCCCAGGCATGGAGCCTCCACAACTTCTCTGGGCACCCTGTTCCAGTGTCTCACTATCCTCACCCTAAATAATTTCTTTCTGATCTCTAACTTAAATCTCTCCTCCTGCAGTTTCAAAACATTACCCCTTGTCCTATCACTATGTGCTCCTGTAAAAAGCCCCTCCCCAGCCTTTCTGTAGGCCCCCTTCAGGTACTGGAAGGCTGCTATGAGGTCCCCCCGGAGCCTTCTCTTCTTCAGGCTGAACAACTCCAACTCCCTCAGCCTTTCTTCATAAGAGAGGTGCTTCAAGCCCTTGGATCATTTTCATGGCCCTCCTCTGGACACGCTCCAGCAGGTCCACATCTTTCTTGTGATGGCGGCTCCAGAGCTGGACACAGTATTCCAAGTGAGGTCTCACCAGGGCAGAGTAGAGGGGCTTGATACCTGTCTTTTCTAGAAAGTACCATACTTGCTATATTGCAGAAATTCCAGGAGTCAAAATGCAATTAATGTATTATACAATAAGAGAAAAGGGAATTTCCATTCAAATACAATTCAATACTTTTTGTTTACTAAACAGTTTAAAGAAAGACTCCAGAGACTGAAGCTTCCTAATAGAACTGGAAATTTTTTTCCTACAGCAGAGAGGCCAAACAAAAAGGAAAACAAGGAAGAAGTAGTTATGTGAAACATTTCAAATCACAAAGAAAACATAAACTTTAAGTTAGATGCAAGTGTTAGAACTCCAGAAGGCTGTCAAGAAGTGCCAATGAATTTACTTTCCTCATTGGTAAATAATGAAAAAGAAGTTTCCAAAAATAGGAAAGCAAATGTACCATTGCACATATCAAATGAAACCGGGTATAACAAGTACTGAGTTTTTACTTGAATGCAATCAGCCCAAATTGGTAGTCTTGCCACATCTCCTGATCTCCAAGAAAGTTTCTTTCAAAAAATCAGGACACCACCTACTATTTCCTATCTATCCCTACAAAGCACACAGAAATCTAAGATAATGACAAAGAAGTAATGAATCAGTTAAAGATGCCTGTATGGTCCATTATCTTCTTCAGAAGTTTCACACAATGTTCTGTTTATTAACCAAAATTGCAGCTCACCTTTAGTCCAAGATGAAATCAAATTCCAATCTCACAGCTCAATCACAGCCCTGAAAGTTTTCTTCCCAGCCTCCAGAGCTTTTAAAGGGACTTATTCTGAGTATGTTCTAAGTTGTTATCCTGAGTCTCATTGAATGTGTTCGTGACACGCTGCCTAGAACACCCTCCTCAATGATGGTTCAGGCACGCACTGTACATTGACATGTCTTTGCTCTTGTATCACATGAGTGAGAGGCTGGGATACCTCCTCAGCTTGTTTGGCTGCTTTTTAAGGGATTAGGATGAAAAACCAATACAAGTCAAGACACCATGAGTTTGCAAAATCTTGACATTTTCTGAACTAACTAGACAGGAACTGAAACACAATCAAGAAAGCAGATGGAGATGTTCTCCTCCTGCAAAATGCTTCACGTCAGGTAGACTTACAAAGGTGCCAAGAAAACAGTTTGTCAAAGTCTACAGTGCACCGTGAGGTGCTGAGACAGCCTCATCTCATCTTCAAATGGCTGCAAGCATGAACTGAGGCTTCTTAGGCTTCTGATTGACACAATTAGAAGATCTTGAGCACAATCTGATCCAAAGCCCACATCAAAACCTTTTGACTTATTCCCACTAGGGTTGAGTCAGGTCAGCCTTGATTCATCATGAATACACCAACTTAAAATCTATCTTAAATCACAGGCAAGAAACAACTAATGTTTTGTCCACCAAAAAGACCGGTATCTGATTTCCAGGACTGTCAAATGTGATTAAGAGCAGCTTGTTGTAAAGTGACATTAGGAATCCCAGTTACAAATAATAGAAAATAATTTTAAGAACAACTGAAATGCAAAAATTTATTAGCAAAGCAAAAAATAACTTACAGCCTCCTTGTTTTCCCCCTCCTTAATCTTCCTCGAAACCAGCAGTTCTTTCCAATAATGTTGTTACTGCTGAGTTATTGCCAGAAGTCACACCTAGGGGATGAAATATTACCCACACTCAAACACTACAATAGCACAGGTTCCTCACAAAGAGGTTTACTTATTTCTATGGTTTGTTTTGCAGATAATAAACACTTTCTTTTTTTGCTACAGGCTCACACAGATGACAAGCAGCCCAGTTGGGCACTGGTCTGCAGCCCCTTAAAGTCAGTTAAAAGAACCAGGGTGAACCAGCAGGGAGGCAGAGTAGCATCAGTTCAGGTCTCCTCTGAGCACACGCAGCTGGCCATACAGTACCCAAACCACAAAGGAATGAAAAGAATCAAATACAGCCTTACGGTCAATGTGGTGCAGTGAAACACATCATTGCACATCCCAAGCCCCTTCTTACTATAACAGAGTGATGCTCATCTAAAGACTAAGTTAAACAATGAGATCTTCCAAATGTAGGCACCCCTATCCCTGATTTTACTTGATCTCAGCCTCCCCAAGTAACAGACAGGCTCCCTCCAGCCTCATTTTACTCCCTTTTCCTCTGTTTCACTTGACAAGAGACTGGAGAGAGTCACAGACACCCACAGATCCTCCCCAAGACCCCTGCAGATCCTGTGATAAGAATAAGCTGTCGGGGAGGGGGTGGGCTCCACAGAGAGTTGGTTAATTAACCCTTTCCTTGTGCCACCAGCCCCACGGCTCATGCACTTTGTCACAGACACTCAGGGCAGATTTAAAAGGTTGCTTAACACTCAACTCCCAGTGACCTCAAAGGAATCTGCAAATACTTATTGTTCCTGACAGGCCATGTATTTAGATTGATAAACACAACCCTGTCAGATGAAAAAGCGAGTTTTTATTTTCACCTCAGTTAAAAAGAATGAAAAGCATTCGGCATTTCTTGGTGCCAACTTTAAGCACTGTAATTTTAAATTTCAGCTGAAACGCTCATTAAAGTGATCTATGTCACCTTATCTTTTCCACCCAGTCAGCTCCTTTAGTATCTGTCTTTAGATCTTTACCTCTTTAACATTTGTTTGTCTTCAAACTAATTTTGTATTCAGTATCTCCTCTCCATCAGGTAACTTACTGAGTCTAGTTTTGTCCTACCTGTATAAGAGATGATTTTTGAAATACAAACACTGCTTTTATAGAATCCGCTGCTGAAGAAATGACTAAAGACTAACGAAAATGCTTAAACTGAAAAATAAAGGCTATTTAATTGCATGAAGCAACCTGAAATAGACAAAATAAATTCTGCTTTTACAGAAAACACTTTTCTGCTGCAATGTCATGGGCAGGTGCAAATATGCTCAGCTATAGTAATTGCCAGAACCAGAGTGGCATTCGCAGGGTGAGTGCTCCAGTAAGTGCACAGACAATGGGATAAATTCAGCTATAAACTAACCATTAAAAAATTAAGCCAAACAATTAATTTAGAATATGATGATCACGCTCATTAAGAGTCTGTGAGCAGGGCTGCAGAATCCATCCCACTGCACTGACACTACCTAAAGCTCATGTGATGTTCTGCAGTCATCTGCAGTCACAGTATGATGTCCCAAAGTCATCGCAGAGGTACAGGAAAATAAAAAGTTACGCAGTAATGTCTTTCTCTCTATCAGAATGTTAATGGAGTGTGAACTATATCAAGTGAGCACAAGGAAGAGCATTTGCTGTAAATTTTACTCAACAGCAGTTCAAGCTATCATACATCAGGAAATGAAAATAAGAGGTGAAGAGTACGTATTTTATTATTTCAACAACCTACTGTACTAATGGAATAAAAACCTTTCCTCATAAAAAGACATTATTCTATGCTGACCTAGACTTTCTCTCTCCCCAGGAATGAACTGATACACAGCTGAGTCTACTTCAGTACCTACAAAATGAATTGTCAGTTGAAAACAACTAATATTCTTCTGCTATATTTCACAGACTTGTTTCACATTTTCTATTTTACAACTCGCAGGTTAAAACCAAGAGGCAACAGTATGTGAGAATTTTTTTTCTATGACCTTCAACACTACAGAAGTTGTCAGACACTTTTTGTCAAACTTTTGTAACATCTGCAGTTACAATACGTGTGTATCCTATTTTTCAGGAATACACATTGATGCTATTGAGCTGCTTATCAGATCAGTTTTAAGGCAGCAAAGTAAATATTCTTCAGAAAGAAAAAATAAAAGTAGTAATAAGGAACGGGTGTTCAGATTTATCAGCTTACAATATGACATGTGTTATGTGCATGGGCTTTTGGGTAAGATTGTTGTGCTTTCACTTAGAACACCTTAAGTTTGTTGTTCAAAGGCTGATAGAAATATTTCTGGATTACGTGCAGTTACTGAAATTTTTAAGTAAAGTAAATCTCTTACAGCTGTACAAATATTATTAAAGCATCTATGTTATTTATACTTTTCTTTTTTCCTCATATGGACTTTCAGACCTCCAGGGGACTGTGAGTTTCTACAACTTGAGACCAACAGCATTTCATCCAGATATAAGAATATGAGGTAAAGGATTCCTTTACTAACCCAGGCCATGCAAATAGTTCTTGCTCCTTCCTTCACGACAAATATAAATAAGGTTGTGTGCAGACACACTAAGTAAAGCCACTCTAAGGGAGCCCTGCTGTTTGTGTCGGAGTCTTATTATTGGTCTTATCTATTGGGAGGGATGACTGAACATATCCCTATTGCTGCCATGTAACATTCACCCACGCTGTAATACACATAGTGTCTTTATAAACTTTTCCCTTCTCCAGTTCTGCTTTTGATTTCTCTCCTTTCTGTCTCTCTCTTCCCTTTCCCACAAGGACTCAAATACTCTACTCTTCTAAATAATTTGAACCTGGTATTTTCTACTGCCCCTTCTACTGCCCCTGTTTCCTCCTCCCTCCAATCCCTTTTGCACAGCCCATTCCCATCCCCCTCGGCAAGACCAGGTCTTCCTCTCCAGCTGCACTACCTGCTGTTCAGAAGGGCATTGCAGCAAATGCCTGTCCTCATGTGCAGAGCCTGTCCCTGTTTTACTTGTTAAAGATAATAATTTTATAAAACCAGAGAAGTTAGCTAAAAGAAAGCCTAAGAGAGCAATTAAACAACCAAAATAATTGTATGTGCCAGGACACACTATGAAGTTACCATATAAGAAAGCACAGCATGAGAACAAAAAACACCAAACCCAAGCAACAAATGCAGTCTAATAGGTCTCCCCACTCCTCCCATCTCCAAAAGACAGTATGAAAAAGAGGGCAAAGAAGGTTATTAGACAGGAAAAATATCCTTCTAAAGAAAGGTCATGTCCAAAAAGGAAAACAGAACTCATGAGTGGGAAAGGAAAAGTTTAGATGAGTCGCAGCAGTCCAATACAGGGAGTAAGTAAAGCAAAGCCATTAGATTTAATGGACATTTTTAAAAGACACAAAGTATTATGAAACAGAGATGATGAAACAACAGGAAGCTTCACACTATAATAAAACAATGCAGAGTAATAAAAGCCATTGCATCAAAGAAACCAAAGCAGACAGAAGAATCCCAAGCTATTTAGATTTAAAAAAACATTAAGAATAATAATTTTCAAGTCTGTTCCACAAGCAGGAAAGCAGTATTAAGATACAAAGAACACAAACTGAAAAACAACGCATTGAACGAAGGAGCAAACATTGAAGCAAGCACTTAGTAACCTCTCCTAATCAGGATTTAAGAGCTCTAGTATTTTGTAAAATGTTTGAAATATGCACTGACCTACTTAGGATGTTCACAACCAATTAAAAAAAAAAAAAAGCCTGAGGTCTAGGAGCTGCTCAGTAAATCCAGCAATTCCCTCTCCGTTTAGTGCTGTGGTAACTTTGAAAAGTACTGCTTTCCCCACAAACACTATCTCACTGCAACACTACTAATAATGATTTGGGTTCCAAATTAATCTTAAACATCCCATTTCTGCCAAATATGTAATCCCCTTCAAGCCACAGAGTGTTGTGCTGCTAAAAGCTTGCATCAGCATCGGACAGCTCAGGGCACACGTTGCTGTGTTCCTGCACCTCTCCCCAGGGACACACAGGAAACAGGCGCAGCCACTGGTGTAAGCAGGGCAAAGCAGGTGCCCCCAAAATCTGAAGGCAGTCCACATACCTCCAAAGGTTAGGCCATCCTGGCCTAAGTTACCAGCTAGACAGGCAGCCAATCCACAAATTCAAGGTGCAGGCCCTATGCTGATGAGCAGGCTTGCACCTCATGCTGTCCTCTTGTGCCTGTCCCCAGTAGCACTGCGCTGTTGTCGCCTCTCGCAGGGTAGCGATGAGTCCTTCAGACCCGGTGCTCCCGCCCCCCGTGGACCAGCATAGCGCAAGGGTTGTGGCACATGCAGACAACTTCCAAAAGCAGCAAAGTCAATTTTGAGCTCTACTGATTTCTATATTTTGCCTTTGGGTCAGGTCTGTGTCTCTAAAAATAAGTTTCTAACCTCTATCAGGTGAAGGTTTCAAACAGCAGAACTGAGAACAACCACCAAAAGTGTGTTAAACTCCTGATGGAAATGAACCCAAAGCCTCTCCAGCAACGTCAGAGAGGAAGTTTAGAGGGCAACTGAAGGAAGAAATAGCCTGACATCCTGCAGGTCAGAAACCCACTGGGGATTCCGAAATTAGATAGGTAACACAGGGAAATAACTGTGTCTTACCATCTCCTGCAGTCAAAAAGAAACACCTTCAATGCTAAGATACTGAAAGAAGCCATTATCAGAGTAAATATTTGAGCTAAAAAAAAAAAAAGTAATGTTTTGAAGCCAATGAAAACTACTACAACTCTGACAAGAAAGTAAACACTCTGGCAATCTTCCTGGGTAGATGATGACAAAGCAGCAGATTAAAATGCACAGAAGTTACCTGCTGCATGTTTTTTCTGGGAAAACACAACCACAGGGATTTGCCTCCATGGCATCAGCAGAAGGGGGTGGCAGTTGGCTCTGTTGAGCCGAGTGCCTACAGATGCACAGGCTGCTGCCCTGCAGAGGACGCACAATCAGAACGCAGGAGATCATCCCTCAAAATACCAGTGTAACGCAGAAGTGACAGATGGAAACACATTATATTACTAGCTTGTTATTAGGATTGGAAACAAACATGTTTATTATCCATGCTGCAAAAAAAAAAATACGTGACTTGGCTAATTTGAGAGCCATTTCTCATTTGACTCACTACACAGCACACTCTTGTCTGAAGCGCTGACAACTGTCCTCAGGACAAAGCCTGACGCAACTAAGGCCAGAGTAGAAGCAAGTTCTGGCAGCCAAAACTTCTCACAAAAAATGTGCAAGCCACAATTTATGCTCTCCAAACATATTTTAAGCAGCAGCTTTTAAGTTACTGACTGTCTTTATGGCAACCCCATTAAAATCCAAGATACAGATTTCATCCACACAGCTACCTAATGCCTGTCCAGGTGTTATATGCAGTATCACACAGACTGCTGCACCAAAAGCAGCCTCGCAATGCAATGATTAATACTCTTCCATTTAATTTTCCCTTATGCTGGGGAATTTTTAGCACCAGACCAAGGACAGCAAAATAGGCACCGAATATTTTTTGATCATGAGAAAGTGGGACTGTCACCCACTGCATGTCTGCACAGGGAGTGCCCAGCTCCCGGGTTAATGCCATCACACCCCAGGCTCCAGCAGAATGCAGACGCACGCAGTAGGGTTTGGCCTATACGCAATGCTAGAAAAACGAAGGTGGGCAATAAGCAGAGGGAGAAATTCCCAAGCCTCCTGCTCCCCATTTCCCAAGTGGCCTTTTGGAGCCATGTGTGGCCTTGCCCTGAGGCATCACTGAGAAGAGCTCCTGCAAAGGGGGTAGCAGGAGGCTGCCAGCCAGCCAGCCCCTGGAAGGGACCCCTGAGTAAAACCACCCCATCAAGTCAAGGACACTTTTATCGCAACATCATTAAAATCCCTGGGCTGTGGTATGGGCTGCTTCTGTATATGGGCACAGAATGCAGCAAAGAGGAACATCAATTAGTTATTTGAAACGTGAGTGATTGTCCTGCCAGACACTGCAGGCTTTAAAGCTTGCCTAAAACAGTCCTGTAGCTCCCAAGAGCAAGTTTTATGCAGGCATTTCCTCTCTTGAACTTGAAATAGGCTTCAGGAACTACTGTAGGGGTTAATAACAATGTGTGTTTTCACATGGCAGCAAAGTTCAGTCAAGACTGGGATGGTTTTATCCTGGACATGCTTTGAATGCTCAAGACTGACTACTACAGAGACATTATCCTTTGTATTTATTTGCCTGTGAACTACTGGGAAAGGAACAGGAGCAAAGGACTGTCGAGATCTTACAGAAGGTCAGTAGCGGTATCAAAAGCACATCTTGTATCTTTAACCTCTGATAAAAGCTTGACCCATTAAAAACAGCAACTATTTAAATATGTGACGCTTACGAATACCTTATAATTGCAAATATTTTTTCACACATTCAGACAGTTTTCATTTAATATGCCTTTCAATGGTTGAATAGGTAAGATGTCACATTGGGCATAAAAATGATAAAATTATTTATGTATCATGTTTTTCAGCCACTATAAAAATACTCTTCCTTGGCTCTACCTAATGTTCCTACAATTCTTCTGCCCTTTTAAAATCCAAGTAGCAAAACAAGTATAAACAAGCAATAAAAAGCCTTATCTTGTGAGACACTGAGCTTCACAATATAAGATAAAACCCACCAGCATAACCCTTGTTTAAGTTGATCATGGAAATGAAAGCACTAGGGGAACCAAAAAAACCCACACTTTTTTCACTTATAGCCAAATATTTAGCTTTTTTAATTCTAAGCACACCTTAATTGAGTAGACTTAAGCAAAGTATCAATAAAATAAAGCAGCTGCCTTATGACTGAGGTACTTGATTTCATAGCAACTCTCCAGCTCCTTATTCAGAAATAATTAGACCATCTGCATTTTAGCAAAAGGTTTTGAGGCTCTAAACAAAGAAGATAAAATACCTATATGGAAATACTGTTATATGTTTTATTGAATTAAAACCTGTTTCTCTTTTCAGTTACACAGACAACACAGCTTATTCAGGTAGTCACAGCCTGTCTCCCATTGCATGAATGATTTTTTTTTTTAATTTCATGATGATAATGGGGCAAGGGAGAATCCATGGAACAAATCTGGTAGTGGGGAATAAACAGCTGCTACCAGAATAAATAATCCTGGCTGCAGTGCATTCCGTGGCCGCAGTGGCCAGGACAGAGGGGTGGGCTGGAGGCTGAGCTGGCAGCCTGAGCCCATGGTTGGCATCACAGGCACTGGTGACTGGGGCAGCCCAAAGCCCCCTGCCCGGGTTGCTGCCAACCCGCTGCATCAGCCTGAGAGCTTTACGATATAGGGGTTCTCCTCTGGAAAAGGAGCACACAGTCATTTCTCAAACACCTATCAATGCAAGCAGGGCTTTGGCTTCTTTTCTAATTAGCAGCTCTTTGAAGCCTTTCTGAGATCTGGAATGTGAAAAATAAGCCTAGTGGCCTGAACGCTGCAATTGAAGCTGCCCAAACCCAACAAGTACATATGTACCTCGTGCTATTTATCACATTTGCTGCCATGCATATATACATTCATAAAATACACTTTGTACACACACATACAGACCATGTCAAAAGCAACTCAGTCTTCAACTAACTTATTTACAGCCACACATCAAACTGAATTACCCAAGTAACATAATGCTTTAAAAATGTAAATGCATGTCTTTCACATTAGGAAGGATATTTTAAAACAACAGTTTCATCTTAGTCACTCTTCTCTACATTCAATCAGCAAACATTTTTGTGTTACAGGAATATTCGGTAATGCCAATTTAAGTATTTTTCTTACTGACTGGGATGAAAAATAAAATGCGCTGAAAAAGGCCAAATGATATACGGTAACTGCTGAGATTTTACATCAGGCAGGAAATATAAACAAGGAAAGGTGGCATAATTGTTAGGTCACAGCTGCCAATAATTCACAGACATTAGCAGTTCAAAATAGAATAACATTTTTGGTGGAAAATTGCTTTATGGGGCCTGTAGTGACCCCATGAAACCTCTTACTGTATTGCAAAGAGTTTCAAATCCTGCTTTCCAAGGGAATCTTCACAACTCTCAGCAGAACCTATATTGCCTTCCAGTATTTCACATCCACAATACACAGAAGCCTACTATTTTTAACTTTCATTATTCCACTGCATTTAGTTGGGCTTTTTCCAGTGATTCTGTTTCTCTAGTTTTGTTGCTTTTTTTCTTGTCCCAACACCGTAAAGTGTCTACTTTTTTAAAATGCTCGTGTATGTTTATTATGAAACATACCAGGCATTTGCTTGCCTGCTTGCTGGTCGTTTTAAGTGGACACTTTACAGACAAGTAAACATGGCATATTGATTCAGCAAGTGTTCCAGTAACTTCAACTCTTTTTTAAAAATCACATTCCTTTTTTGTACCAGGTCGCTATTTTTTGAAACATGTTGATTTAGATACCACAATTGCAGGAGTCCCATAAAATTACAGAGATAAGAGGGAATGGCTTTGAGGCTAGTTACGAGACTGAATGAAGAAATTAATTCACATTTAGCTTTCAAGATAGAAGAAGAGAGACTGGTATTGCATAATCCAGATTCTGCCTCAGCATAAGCGAACCAGTCAGAAACAAACCTAACAGCAGAGGGAAAAAAAACAAGTGCAAAGGCAGGGATAAGAATACATTTGTTGAACAACTGTGTCTCCACATTGACCTGATCCACGAGGGCAGACTGGAGAGGACCAAAGCAGCAAGATACAAATTTCTCTCACTGTTACACTGGTGTTGTGTTTTTGTTTTTTTTCTTTAAAAAAATATTTCCTGATTTTATTTTGAGCCACAGGCAGGAAAGATCCACTAAAACGAGCACTTTTAAATGTTGCTCCTGACAGCAGCTCTGTCCTAGAACTTGGCACCTTTAGCTCTCCAGACAACTTCACATTTTCATTTGACTTACCAAGGTCATCTTGACACCCTTCAGTTTTGTAGGTACTTGATCCTGTCATCGAGGGAAGGTATATCACAAAGGGAACACTGTGTGGACCCTTCCATTGTGCTGCTGTCCCACACTGCAGCACGCTGGACCAAATAATCCAGAAAATCTCCCTGTCTTCTTGTGGTACTTGTCCAGCAGCACCCAAGTATTGGAACTGCAATAATTAGTGGTATACCAATCGAAATATCACATTAATCAATTTATTTTTTAAATGGAAAAACTGAGATAGAAATCTCAGAACCTCTTTCAGTATATCTTTATAAAATATATACAACAAGTATATCACAGTCTCACTGATTTCTAGATTTTATTCTGCAAATGTGAATAAGCACAGTTTCTGGATACACAGGTTAAAAGTACTGAATCTGTTTTTCTGACAAATATTAAAATTGAAACATCACAACAACACTCTTTAAGTATTAAAATCACCACTGAAAATTGCATAGCAATATACTGCTGTACAGCATTTATGAGTTTATATGTATCTTCTCCAGGCTAACATGCAAGTTTAATGTTAACTGGAATTGTATTAAATTTCTTTAACATTCATAAAACAAAACCAAAATAAAGTAAGGCTCAAAAATAATTTAAAAAAAAAACCCAAACCAAAACCCACTTTTTGCTAGTATTAGTTATTAGTTCATAGGATTTGCAGGGTGGAAAATGACCCTTTTTCACTTCCCTTGCATAGACTCAGCTACAGCACTGGTATTTAAATACAGTACTAGGAAGGAGAGAGGGATTGAACCTGTCAACAACATCAATGCCACCTTTCATTTCACAATCTAGAAATAGAAACACCAATAAATAATTCAAATTCACCATCATGTAGACAACGATAATCAGTGCTGGAAGGAACCAGAAGATTGTTTCCCTTGCAAGTAACATTTTCAGCAAACCAAAGACTCAACCATTTGCTTGATTACAGTAAAATCAGACCCTCCCTTGTTACTGTGAAGCAGCATTGCCAGAAATTGGCTCATTTATAAGTTCATGCAAAAGGATTCTTGAATCTTGAAGTGAGCTACTAGATCCTGCCCTTAAGCATGAAGCTGTGTGTTTCTTGAGCCCTCGCACCATCCCACTTCTGCTACGTTAATTCAGATGGGACAGTTGCTTCACTCTGTTCAATCACTGGCACATTTCCCAGAGAAGCAGCCTTGGTGGGCAGCCAGGTATGGCTCTAAATGCTCTACAACTCAGAGTCCAAGTGGGGGGAAGCTCTTCAAACCAGCAAACTGATATCTGTGTTCCTCCACAGCAATGACACGTCCCTAGATGAGCACATTGTGTTCTAACAAAAAACAAACAAACAAAAAAAGAAAAAACACCAAAAATTGCAGGAACTCTGTTTTTTTGCTCTTTGTATTGCCTGGGTTGAGAATTTCTCCATGGTAACTTAATATTCTTCTCTTGGTCAATATGATAAATCTTGTTTCAATTTAGCAGATGTTTCCTCTTATTCTTTTCTCTAAGATTCATTATTTATTCCACGTTAATGTGTACTGCATTGCATCTACATCTGTTAACCTAGGCATATAAAAGATCCAAATCCTTTTCTACTCACCTGCAACGTCCCTCAGAACTTACAGCTTCTCCTAGCTGAGCTTTTAGGGAAAAATCATCCCCCTTTTAGGGAAAAATCCTGGAACTGCTGCCCAGGCTGGGGAGGCTGTATCCATGCAATCAAAAGTGATCGTGGCAGCTCCAAGGACAATTCAACATTACTAAGGGCTCCAAACCTGCCCACTAAGGACAGCATCACTTTCATGCTTAACTTCATTACTTCTCAGCCAAAATGAAATGGAGAAGCACAGTTGTGAGAAACACTCATATATGTCAGAACCACTAATACAATAGGAATATGAATAGCATTAATGTCTAGATGGATAGCATATGTGAACAATTCTACCTTATTTTAAAAACCTCTCACGTTGTGGTTTGTCTGGATCTAAGTTTCATGAACCTGCAGCGAAATAAAGGAACAGACTTGTACTCTGATAAATACTAATGTAAAATACAGAAGCAGTCCTAGCAGCAGAGAATGGTACAGACTCTTCTACTGATTTCTCAGTACCCTAATCACTTAATTCCTAAAGCACTTAATTTAGAGGAGGTGGGTTGAAATTCTCTCAGGAAAAGAAAAGCATTTCACCAAGATCTCAATTCCAGTGCAAGCACTTTAACCACTGCATTCATGAAGTGACATTTAAGAGAAACTACCTCCCTCTGCCTTCCCCCCTATTAGATAGCAAAGCCTTTAAAGATCCTCTGCCCATGAGCTAGCTTCGCTTCTGGCTCCCCCAGCAGGCTTGCCTGCAGTTCAACAGCCGCATCTGCCCTCTGTACCCACATCAGTATACCAACTTTTGATAGCTCCTGTTGCGACAAGTTCTGGGCTTTCAGGTAGTGGGAGGTGGGTGGCAATACTCACGACACCTCCATGTTATGTTTGTTCCAAGCGTCAGCTAGAAAGACAACCACACTGATGGAGGACTTCCAGAAACCTGGTACTCGCCTTCCAACCCATCAGCTTTATTTATAAGCTTCCCTTGCAGCTCTTCAAATTGTAAGGTCTAACTCTCAATGCAGGAGATCCTCCAGGGCTGAGCAGCTGCCTCTCATTAGGAAGGACAGCCCCATAACTACCAGCTACTTCAAGCCAGACCTGCAGGTCTCTGGTCATTGTGGCACTCAAAATCAGCACGCTTCATAGGTTCATGAAGTCAAAGCTAACAAGAAAGAGGTTACCACCTCCAGCAGGCGGTCACTATAATCAGAGCCACTATAACTAGAGCCACTTAACCCTTCTCCCAAGACAGCTACTATAATTAGTGCCACTTAACACTTCTCCCAAGATGATCCAGCACCAGGGACCAGTCAGTGAGTTCATCAGATGAAGAGTAATGGCAGCAGTTTTCCTGCCATCCTGGGGGGCATCACCAGGATCACCAATGGGAAGCAAACTGAGGTCTTCATGTAAACCTGGGAGCTCTCATCACTCCTGGCTCCTCAGGAATGAAACTACATGTTTGGCTTGGAACCATAACTGCATATCACTTGGTAACAGGGTGGAAAAACTCCAGAAAAGGGTTTCTCCACAGCAATCCCAGGCAGCAGGTCAACAATCCCCACTAATTCTGGCACAATATTATTCAGAACCCAGATTCACAACACAAAGGGAAAAGGGATGGTACTAAGTAAATCTTCATATAGGAGGGAGATTATTGACATTAGAGGCTAGAACTAGCTTAAGTGGTGAAATACATCTATTCATGAGAGAAATAAGATTTATCTCCTATGCAATCGGCAGAAAAACCTGCATAAAGACATGTAACTGAGAGATATGGCAATCTGTAGAAGTTTCTATGATCAACCACAGCACTTTGTCTCTTTCCAAACAGAACCCAGGGAAAAGTCTGCTTCTATCTATCAACCTTCCAGAATAATATATTAACCAACAAGAATGAAGACAAGCACCCTTATTTCTTTTCTTCCTATTCACTGAGTGCTCCACTTTAATTCAAGGCACCTTGGATAAAATAGAAGGTTGAAGTTTGTCAATGAAATTATACTACATTTCAGCTATAGGCCATAGAGAACAAATTATTCAATTAGTACTTAATTTAAAGCCACGCTATAAACCTATTCACATTATCAGAAAAGAAGCATGCTGTAGAAAAATTTGCTTTTCACTAAGTAATATTGTATGCAATCTTCTAAAAATTGAGTCTCTAGAGAAGTTGAACTTTACCTCCCCATTTCACCACTAAATGAAATTTAAACCTGCACTTTTACCCAGGTGTCTGCATTTGTGTATCTGCAATTTTGCATTATTCAGGTAAACATAATAATAAAAAAACCCAAACAGATGTAACACATTTGTGCCAAGAGAGGAGCCACCCCATCACTGCCAGCTGCCTGCCGGATGCCCCCATGCTGCCCTCCCTCCCTGTGTGGCTTGGGGGGACGCAGCTAGTGCCTGGGTTCAAAGTAACCTTGCAGGGGGAAAAAAAAGGATTGGAGCAGGATTGCCTCTCCATCAGGAATGTTTGCTTAGAGCTTCTAATCCAAAACAGCACAACAGTTTCTTTATCAAAGATGCATAACTAGTTTTAACATACCTACCCACCCAAAGTTTATCTCTGCAAACATCTTCCTGGCATATAACCTTTGAGCCTCTCATTCCTTGTCTCGCCAAAAGGAATTCCCTCCCAGAACAATTACATTTACAGACATACATGATTTATGTTGGAGGTGCAACACCTAAGTAAAAAAAGAAACATTTATAGACTAGTTCTGATAAACTTCAGATAGATGTAGAAAAAAAAAGCAAAACAAGACAACAAACCAAAACCAACCCCTACCTCTCAGCACAGCAAACAACCACCAAAACCTGTTCCAAAATTAGAACTTTTCTAATACATAGTTAAAATACAGCTTATACAACTCAAGAGATACATGTCTTAGTAATACAGAGAATTTTTAGGTAAGTTTTTTAGAAGCTGGAAGTGTTTGTTGGCCTAGAAAGTACAGAGAAAAATTACTTGCATATCACCTACAATCTGCACTTCACCCATGGAGCACAGGCTTCACAGAGGCTCGTTATCATCCAAAATGCAGAAACACAAATGAAGTCTTCAGAGGTCCATGTAGGACATGAAATATCTGATTTAAATGGCCAAATGCTTTCAAAATAAACTACAAATAGAAACATTTCAAGGGAAAAAATTGTGGTTTGGGGGCACAAAATAAACATAGGTGCAGCAGTTGGCTGCTGCACACAAGAGATAGAGGGAGATCCAAGTACAAGCTATAGCAGAGAAGTCTATGCAGGGTCAGTAGCAAAGTGATTTTTCCACACATTTAAAAAAACAGAACAGATGGTCCTCTAGTTTGGAAGCTCTTGAACACATGACCCAGTTACAGCCTGGCTCCTGCTCCATAAAAGCTTCAGCAACAGAGGCTGAACCTTGCCAGACTGCAGGGCTGGTGAGCTGCAAGGGAAAATGAAGGCTCAGCCTGCATTGCTCTTCCCAGCCTGGAAAGCAAAGCCAGAGGCAGACACAGGTTCTCCTTCTACCTTTGTCATCACAAAAAGGGTCATCAATGGCAAAGGATACATGTCTAGACCCCTAAAATGATGAAGGGTCCCTCAGCTACAGTGCACACGGTGAGGAAATCTACCAATAGGTTACTTTAGAGTGTAACCTCTCAGATGGGGCAGGCAGGTGCACAGTACTGCAGCACCATCAGCAGCTCTGGAACAGTAAAAATTGAACACTGCCCAGAGATAACCACTTATTATTCATAAAAAGTAACTCCCTTCCTCCTGAAAAGCAGCAATTGCTTTCTGTTTAGAAGACGCAAGACATTAGACAAGCTAAAATTATGTTAATGTAGTATGGAATGTTTAGGGTTTAATTGCTATGCCAAAAAACATGTAAGAAGGTTCCTAAAGCAGCATTATCTCTGCTACACTCTTAAATCATTTTACACTCCTGCTTTGCCTCTTGTACATCATCTGCTGGGTATGTTAGGCTAGTATTTGTACTACTGAATGTACACAGGGCCATAAAACAGACACACAGGGAACCTGAAACAATTTTGCCATGGGACACTGAACTTCAATATTCTTTGAATTGTTATGATTTTTAACTGTGTAACCTTAAGAGTTGCATCAATGCAATTTTCTAGCTGAAATATGTAGTCATCCTACACAACTTAACATATCTTCCTGTAAACATAATCATTTGTATAATTCCTCAGGCAGCCCACCCCTCCCACCCTTCAAACATCAAGGTCTAACAATGAGTGCTGTTTTTGATGGGCTGCTTTGTTCCTTGTTCAGATTTATCATTACATGAGCTTTTAGCCCCAAGGCATCATCTCAGACACACATCCATTTACTTACGATCTACAAGAACTTGTAAAGCCTTGCCTGGCATGCACAGGAACGAGGCAATGATTTCACTTAAGTTCAACAGAGGAAAAGAGAACTCACTCATCTCATTAATTTATTTTATTTCTTCAGTTGGGATCTACAACTTTCCTCAAACATTTTAATTGGGCTAAGACAGAAGTTGCTATATATAATGTCATAAATTTAAAATGGCTGTATCACACTTATTATCATAGATTATAACCTATTATTATAGTTGCATATTATAAAAAATTAAGTTTCTAATAGATGCTTTTTAACATGATAGACATCACCAACAATAACATCTGGGCACAATCTTGCATTTACAAATGTATTTAGAGGTTTTTCAGAAGATGAAGCTTAACTGAAGGGTAAACAAATAAAGGTCATCTTTCCTTTCATCATCTCATTCTCCTCACCCTTTTGGAAACTTAGACCAGACCCACTGCAATACACATGAACCGGGGCCACAACACATGGTGTTTATGAGGTGCTTTTTTAAAATGTTTATGCATAATTTGAGGGGAAAAGAGAAAGAATGAAAGACCAGGGAATAACCCAGCCATAACACACCTGGAATTGGCAGGGTGTTGGATGATGATGTTAGAATTTTGCCACCAAAGCTTTCAGTGGAAGATATCATCATGTTGACATCCTAACACCATAAAACTACCCTTTAAATTGGCACAATTCATCAGACATAAGAAATTACATACAAGATAGCGTAGTAAGGATAGAGAGTTGTCACTTTACAGATCCATAGGAGTTACATACATTTTCTTATCTGTTTGCTGTCCAACAGCTCACAGGACATTGCCATGACCTGCTAGGGAGAAGAAGCCCAGTAGTCCTAGAGGTGTATCTCAGCTCATCACATACTTATTCTGTCACAAAAGGCACAGCATGTTACACAAAACCACTACCAGCAGCTGTTGTCCAGAGAGATTAAGTCCAGAAGTTACTCCAAAGTGAGTTCAGGTTTACAGTACAATACAATGTTTTTATATATATGTGTATAGATATATATATATATCAGTTTACATGGTGCCTTTTTCACAACACATTTTATGAAGCAGTAAAACCTTTGTTGTTGGATAATTCATTGGATCTGACTGCAGTGACATACAAACAGGCCACGAAAAGAGTATTTTTACAAGGGAAAAAAAGTCTCTCCAAAAACATCCCCCTTTGGGTGTAAATTCCATTTTTCAGAAGCAGCAGAGGCAGACTCATTGGAAGAACCCACTCCAAGGAGATTTAATGGGGTGGACTCATCTGTCATGGAGAACACAAAAAACATGATGAGGTAAAGACAGACCTTTGACTCAACATAAAATAGTTTAGCCAGCTGAATGATGGTACTCACACGACTTAATAATCCTTTTCCATGCACACTTCATTCACACCTTGCCCCACATTATTGCAACTTTCACCTTACCAGCCCCCTTCACTCCCCTACTACAGAAACACCTCATGAAGAAATTTGCTGCAGCTCATCTCCTCCCATCTCTGGGGTCACTCCACTGACATCTTCAAATACTTTGACTTGCCCCATTATCCTCATTAAGATAAAGTTGTTACTTCTCAGAGATGAAGATGCAAATGGGAAATCAGAGAGAAGTGCTCCTGCCCCATCTTCCAGCACCGTGAGCTGCCTGCCTTCAGCTCTGACCTTGGCAGCCGGCTCAGCAGCTAAATGCTCCCATGTGCTGAGACCAAGCACAGCTGGGACATGCCAGACAACTGGCTGCAGGCCTGGGAGGTGAGGGAAGATGCTTCAGGCATGCTGAACGATAGCTCATTCTTGTGGCAGGGGCTCTGGAGACCACCTCAAAGTGAATCAGAGGCACCAACTGGATCGAGACTGTCTAGCTGGTTTTCCTCCAAGTTTTATAACTTGTTCAGCTTGTTTTGTCCACACGCAATCATTACTTATATATAGACTGTCAAATATGGGGCCTTCGTGGATGAAAAAAAAAGGGGGTTGTACTGCTGGCTGACCTACATT
Organism: Hemiprocne comata; assembly: GCA_020745705.1. Classification (NCBI taxonomy): domain Eukaryota; kingdom Metazoa; phylum Chordata; class Aves; order Apodiformes; family Apodidae; genus Hemiprocne; species Hemiprocne comata. The sequence continues at coordinate 19,383,743 of CM036587.1, forward strand.
CCCATGAATAAAGTTTCTCTTTCTCTGAAGTTGCTTGTGGTTGGAGGAAATATCCATGAAGCATACTGTGTTCAGGGAAACAAATTCAACTGATTCTCTGTCCCAATACAGCTGGAATTTTTTCTGAGCATTTTATTATTTTCAATTTAGTTCAAGTGGAGGCCATTATTTGCTGAGGAATTCCCTTCATAATTTCAATTCAAATAATCTAATACATCTGAAGAATAAATATAAATTAGACTACCCTAAAGAAAAAAATCTGCAGCAAGATGTTAATAAACATCCAAGGGATCGGAGCTTGAGCAGCCCCAGGAAGCCACCCGTGCTACTTGGACAGTAACCATCTCAACCATCTATGGACATGTTGCTCTGACACTGCCAGGACATCTTTTGTGGCCTGTGGACAAAGCCAACAGTTCCTGGCCTGCAAAGTTAAAAATATCTTTGTCCTGAAACAAATGCCTTAATTATTTGGCTTTTTGAAAGGCAGAAGCAGGAAGTTTGCTCTTAGTGAGAGAGTTTGTCTGAAGAGTGGCTCACTAGATGCTATTTTTGAAAGCATTGGGATAGAAATGCAGAATATTAACTTAAGAACATTGTTTACAGAATTCTGGTATAGGGTTTGTGAAGTGGATTTTTCTTTCTCTGGTTTACTAATTTTTTATATTTTTAAATACTAGAATATTTGTTAAACATAGCTCATTTGTACCTTGTTCTACCAGCAACTATTACTCCCTAGATCATACTTGAAAGATTCTAATGAAATAAGTTGCTAATCACTAGTCCAACAATATTCAAAGGGCAATAGGGTAACAACTAAGAAATTAAGACTTTAGCATCATTGCAATCTCTCTACATTCACTCGTAAGACTGCATAACACAAAACCAGTTTCATGTAACGCCCAGTTGTGTTTCCACCATAAATTTCACCTGGAAGGCCAATGTGGAGAATTCCATATATGTGTTGTTTCTTTATTGCACATATCAAGTGGATTTTAAAGAGGCAGTAATGCTACTGGGGATATTTACAGTTTTTCTTTTCCTTAACTAAGGTATAAAAAAAGCAGTGGCAATTTTTTCTCCTTCTTGCTGGTCTCCCTTCATAGACATTTAGTTAGTATTGTACTTCAAATGACATATTTTTGTGGCCTCCCTTAATTATTTTTATTATTATTTAAATCACTCCCCTTTCCTTCCTCTGCCACTTTCATTCCTTCTTCCCTGTCTATCACAATTCCTCTGTGCTAGTTTCTCACCTTGGCTGAAATTTTTGCTTAAAAATACTTCCATTTCCTTTGCCTTTTAGTCCCAGGATACTACAAAGGGAAACTGATTGCAAATTAATTGAACAAAAGTGTATCACCACAGAGACAATGTCTGATCTGGCCTCTCTTTGGAGATGGACAAAATCTAGCAAACCACATCTCTACAAACAAAACCTCATTTTTTCTACTTAGCTTTTACTCAGAGTGATATTCTGGCATATTATCCAGCTAAAAAACTATTTGATAACCAGATCCTAGCTTTGCTTATACACTATTTCCCAATAAAATATATTCATAGGATACTTTTTTTAAAGTTATGATTTATAAATAAGTGAGCACACAAAACTGATAAAACTTAAACTTTAATGTGGAACTAATTTTTACAATTCTTGCTTAATGATGATGAAATTTTATTGCTGAGACTTCAGGAAATAAATCTACGCTTCATGTTGTTCACAGACGCTAATACAAAAATACACATCTTGAGAGTGATCCACACGTCACAGGCTGCTATTTCAACTAATACATTATCAACTGAGGTGACTCTTTGGGCACAACATCAAAGTATCATTCAAAAACTGATGCCTGAGGCTGTTACTTTTACTAATATGTGTATTTCAGTATGCTATAAATGTGTCATAATTGAAACAGTAATTTTACGGAAAGTAACACTACCCCCAACTAACAAACTTTTCTTTATTTCAGTGAATCACAAACTAAGTAACTTTGAATGATTATACTAAACTTACCCTTGGCTGTTGAACAAGCATGGAAGCATTCGTTTCTCTCTTTGATGTTGGTTTTAGTGTCTGTGGACATCAGAGCAGGAAAACAGCAGCTGCTGCTGCTTCTCTTCTCAACTTCCTCCAGTTCAAAAAAAATGTTCAAGCTCCACTCACTCCTTTACTTGTCATGACCTGGGCAAGGAAGGCCCAGTAAGACTGCCCTCATGTGACAACAAAGTAATTAATAATGAGAAAATGCGATTAATTTTCCTGGACATTATCAGCATATGCTGGTGAGACCAGAGGACAAGAGACAAAACCGGCTGTGTGCAATGCAAGTCATGTCCATTTGACAGTGCACTGGTCTCCATTTGACAGAAAATCCCTTTTTCCCACCCTGTCCTTTTCCCCTTTCCCTTCCTTCCCACCCATACATATGATAACATCCTCAAGGTCAAGATAAAAGACATAACCAATCCCTTCCTCCATAGACATCAGAGAAGACAGGAATATCAGCTCAGAAATGTCTCCAAGATGTGCCTCATGTGACTATCCCCTGCATCAACAAAAAAAAAAAAAAAAAAAAGAAAAAAAAAAAGAGGAGACATCCTATTTAAGAAAACTCTGGATAGCAGCAGTTGAAGTATACACTTACTTCAGCTTTTGGTGAGAAGAAGTGTGAGTGATGACCAGTAATTTGCTGATGATAGAGGGAAGCCACAAAGTCACCACATGCTAAGAGCTCCCCCGGGAGCCCAGAGGTAGCAAAAAGACAAAGTGCCAAGGAAATAAAATACAAAGGTGAAACTTAAAACCTACTTAAGTTGTAGGCCAGACATGATTCACTCATTATCCAGAACTACCTAACCTTCTAGGCACTAAAACTCACTAGGTGAGACTCCTTATGATTCTTGGAACAGTTCCATGTGCATTAACCTTAATCACCCACACACATGCTCATGGCATATCAGTATCTGTGGATCAGCTGTGCTCCATGACACAGACTCCAGCAAACAGCTTAAACATTTTAAAACGCTGAAAAATGAGATATGGCCAAGACTGCAGTAGTGGCAGCAATGATGGAAGCACATGGAAGCATTTTATACTTTCTATCACTGGATAAACATTTTAAAAGCAAAACTGCCTTAGAATAGGGACCAGAAAGATAAACACCCTAATCCCTGCCTTGGAGCCTGGATCCACCTTCGTTTGCTCCATGACTGCTGAATTGTTGGCTGCAGAGAGGCCCCAGCTCAACTTAGCGCGGACAACGCTTACAGCCTCCGCTCTCCCTCAGCTGAGATGCTGGCACAACACATGGTGGGCAGGCATTCATGTAAGTTAAAGTGTGTCAGTCACTCCCCCGAGGTAGCTGTGTTCCTTATACAGTAGTTGACAGATAAAGGCAAACACTGTTACACAAATAAAGGCAGGATTGCCCTGTGCATGTCTCCAGCGATACAGGCCTCCAACAACTGCCAAGGGAATGCAGATAGCTATGCTGGGCTGGATGGAAGTGGACCACCCTCCTGGAAAAGGCACCTAAAATTTTAGTGGGGCAGTGCCTAGGTAAGACACCTAAAGAAGAGACTAGATTCCCATCCCACAGGATGCAGCCCCAGGAGAGCCAAGTCACAACAGCTGTGCCTCACTCATATTTTACGCTTTAGCTATTTTAACATCTGGAACAGATGTTAGCGTTATTTATCCCTGCTCACACAAAATGTATGTGAGCTATACAATAGCTGTCTTGTGGGAAAATAATGTTTTTAATATATATTGTTTTAACATATATTATCAGATATAGAATAAAGCTGAGAGCCTCTGAACTACTTCAGCTGCAGAAACTGAAACAACACAGAAACTGCTTGAATTCTTTTCTAGGTCACTAAGAATATTAATTAAGAATCTCATAAACATAAACTTATTTTTTAAATAAGATTTTGGACTGAGTTTTCAGAGCAAATGCATACAATCAGTTAATTGAACCAAGAATTAAAAATTTCTACTGAAAATGAGATCTATAACTACAAAATTATGTGAAAAGAGGAAAGTAAAGTGTTTAGGTTTTACACACACACACCCCAAAAAACCCCAAAGCTTCATTTCAGAAGTGGACATAATCTGTGAGAGGACTTAGTGAGGCAAGGCAATGCAGTCTCATCAAAGTAACCATTCTTGCCTTCATACCAGGATTTAATTTTTTGTGTTGAATGTGTAATTTATAGACATTGATCTTAAAATCAAACAAAAAAAAACATATAAAAAAGATGAAAAGCCAAGAAAACACTTTCCAAAGTTCTCATTTTTTCACCTTGTGTTCACATGCCAAGGAAAGTAACTGGGTTTTAATCACTACCTCAACTAGTCCATCCCATACCTAACTTGCACATGGTAGAGAAAACAGGTTATTAAGAACCTCTTTCGCATAGTAGCCAACCACAAACCCTTCATCACATGCCACTCAGCTGCTGAATAATAGGAGTTTTTTTAATTAAGGAACTAACATGAAACTCCAAAGCATCAAAACAACTTACAAAAGGATTAGCTGTTATACAAGCTAATCTATTAACAGTAAATAGTGGATTGTTTGTTTGGTTGTGTTTTTTTTAAATCTCACCATTCAGCTCAATAAATACAAGAGACTCTCACATGCTTCTTCAGGTAAAGTCTAGATCTGCTCCTTCATTTGCAGGGAAAACCACAAATGCATAGTGCCTTTAAGGCTCACATTTAGCTTCAAAGAAAGATGAGATCCTAGTGCTGGGCATTGTTGCACCTGGCTTCTCCACACCTAGTAAAGCCATCTAAGGTCACTTCACAGCAAGGGAGGAAACTCAATGTGTGAGGGGCAGAACCTGCAGTCACCAGCACATTCAGTGGGAATGAGTCTAAGCCAGCAGATGGGAAATGAGAGAGGAGCAGCTTACACCACCAGCCTTTTCTCCATGCACTCCAGCTATTTCACCTGTGACGATGCCCTACTGTGACCACAAAGCCCTAGACCACAAGTAATGGAGGAGGCAGGAGAGAAGCAGGTTCAAATATCCTTCTCTGCCAAGTCCAGCCTGAACCCACAGCCCAACACACTGTGGGAAATGCTGAGACAAGGTCTCTTGGTGAACTAATCAAGCTCATCAAATAAAGGAACACTTCTCGAGAGACTGAGAGAGAAGAGTAATGCTGCCAACCTAGCAGCCTCCAACATCTGCCCAAGAAGAAAGAGGCCTTGCTTTCAATTTCTGTTAATACTTGTTTCATAAAACACCTTAAAAAACCTTCATCCCACAAATTCATAAGTGAATAGTCCTGTTAAATTTGCACAAATTTGGAATGTGAACAATGGCTGCAGGACAAAAAAAAAATACCTAGGAAGCATTCCCCCCATACAATGGCATAAATTGAGCTGTTTATAACAACTTTATCTGCAATTCATTCAGAGCAAGTAATAGAGAGAGATGAAGTTTTGTACCAAGTATAGGTAAAACCAGGCTTTTCCTGAAAAACATTGTTACAAAATAAAATTAGTTCTAGCTTCATCTCCTGTTTAATCTCCTTTACTCTGCTGGTAGACTTTCTATATCCCTAATGCAAGTGAGGAATCACTGCAGGTCCACTGAGCCTCAGGGACTGCATTGATGAGGCATAAACTCACTGCAGGAAGTTAATATCTTTTACTCCTTTTTAATTTATTTTATATTGCATTCTTTTATGTCACATAAATTCATTTATTTACAAAAGTTTTTCAAAGCTAAAGCTTCATGAATTACAAACATTAAGTACATACTCAAACACAATAAATAAGAACCTTAGCACTTGCAAACACAATCAGTTATAGTAACTAAACTGTTAGCAACAATGGAAAATACCATTTATACACCTCAGAGAGCCATAACTGTACTTTCTATGTTAAAAGACAGACATATATACAGGACCAATCCCCAGCTCCACTTATGTCACCTGTCAGACTCAAGAGTGTGGCTCAGGCAGTTTTACTCAGGAAATTAAAATGTGTCTAATAGTTGAACAGGCAGATGCAGGGTGTAATTTTATCCAGTAAATGGCTTTCACCTCCTAGTGTTTCCAATCAAAACATGTATTTTTTGCTACAATCCAAAGTTAAGGGTAAAAAAATTTTCTTTTCTTGTGACAGCAGAGTGAATCCTGCCTATTAACACAGATAATAATGTTGGGGTGTCTTCCAAGGAATAAGCCCTGTTGTTGTGACTCAGCTCTTTTGAGATGCTCAGCATCAAGGAGCTTCACCACAGGATACCAAAGGTGCCAAAAATCCCTAAAAATCACTGCTAAAGTTCTCACCAGCCCCAGGGATTCATTATGAGAACTTAACTTTCAGAGAGGTTTTAAGAACTCAAATTTGGAGAAGTTTCAACCACTTGGTCCCTGATGCACAAAATTACTTAATGTTTTTAATTTACTTCACATAGGTGAACACTTCACATGACCTCAACTTCTGGTATATTATTTTAGCCAGGCTAGCATCAGATAAAACATAATCAAGTGGAAATTATTTTATTATTATTTTTACATTGTTTAAAATATTTTCAAAGGACTTCCTTTTTCTCAGAAAGTAACAGAGTAATTGCTAGTCCTTGTGATTCGTAAAAATAGATAACATTTGGTATACAAGGTGAGCACTAAACACTAGATGTCTAACTTTGAAAGTAAAACATACCCAAAATCTTGATTCAATTAGTTGTTTAAAATTGTTTTCATAGCTTTAAAGAAAAATGAAGAGACTAAAATTTATGTTCTTAAACACTTGCTAAATCAGCCTTACCTGATAAAATTTACTATCTTTACTACCAGCACTGTCACTATCATTAGAAAATGCACAACTGAGATCTCAAACTAGGCAAATCTTTGCCTTCAGTTAACTGTGCCAAAATACAGATAACTGGTGATCTATGTAGACTATTTCAGAAGTACATCTAAAAAAGCTGTGCTAGACAGCCTTTCTACATGAAGATTTATGGGAATCATGAAATCTCACCCTACCTTTTTTTCATCCATTAGCTGAAGCCATTTTTCGCTTTCCTGGAAGTGAGATAAGCAGCAGTCTGTGTGGAGGGGGCTGTTGGCATAGGCTGCCAAAGGCTGCTACAGTTGATGCACACAATTGAGAGCATACAGCTATTTCCCCCTGCTTTTTTTTAAGGGACATTTTTCTGAAACTGTTTTGCAACACCAAGTCAGCCAGATGTAAACATGATTAGCTGGCATTTATATCTCAATGAAGCAATTAATAAAATGAACTGGATATCAACCCAGTCATGAAGTACTTTCTGAAACTTAAGAGCACTTCAAGAGTAGACTAGAGAAACACCATTAATCTTTGTAGAGTGTGTCTTTATCATAGAATCATAGAATCATAGAATCCTAGGGGTTGGAAGGGACCTCGAAAGATCATCTAGTCCAACCCCCCCTGCCAGAGCAGGGTCACCTAGAGCACATCACATAGGAACGCATCCAGGTTAATATATATATGTTAATATACTATGTTAATATACTATGTTAATGTATCTTTAACACTTGCACGAGGAATTGTTACTTAATTCTGCTGTTGCAGTGATACTAATATTATAGGAAATACTGAGTTGTATTTAAAAGAAAGCAAGAATGTATTACTTTTTTTTACAAGTAAGTTTTAATCCTTTGCATTAGAAATAAAAGTGTATGTAAATAAACAATATTTGTTCAATAAGAATGGTCAGCTCCTAGTAACAAATATCTGAGAATATCTAAGGCCTAAACCAAGAGTGGATTAGACCTGCTGAATGATCTGAAGGTTTACTGAAGGCACAGAGCCCTGATGAGACACAGTGTCTATTGTATTTTATTGGTCCCCTAAATGTCTGAGCCAAGAAAATCCCATGCAAGTAAGAACATGACATGTTGGATCCTTCTCTATTTCTCTCTCTCCCAAAAGAACACATGCACACTCACTCACTGATTACTTTCTAATTTCATTGTCGTAACCAGAAGGAAAACCTGCAGATGGGAAGTTCACTGCAGCCAGGTTAAGCAGAGGGGCTCAGAGTTGGCTGGGTTTCTTTTTCAGGTGAAATTCTCTTCCAGTTCCTCACCCCACCTCCTTTTTATTGCCAGCAACCTCTTTCAAGTCCTTGTTTGTACACCCCTCCTCAATGTTTTCCTTATGCCCTCCAGACTGTGATCAAAAGCCCTGCTGCATCCCTTTGCAGGCAGGAGTCATTGCTCCTCCCTGCTGCTGCTGCCAGCCATGTCTAGGGATGCCTTTGCAGTGCTGAGAAGGAAGTAGGGAAGTTAAGAGAGAGGAGAAGGCCCACTCATAAAAAAGGGCTGAAAAAGAATGTGTTTGAGATATAACTACTGTTTCTCCCCTAGCCTCACTGTACTTATTCATAGAAGTCAACAATACTGTCACCAGGTAACCTCTGAAAATGGTCTACAGAGCAAGATCCCCTGCTAAAGCCAAGGGCAGTGTAAATAATAATAAAGAAAACCTTTTTTGCTTCTCTGGATGCACCCTATCTGTGGGACATTCAAATAGCAGATTTTTAAACACAGCCTTAAAATATTCATTTTTGCTCCTGCTGCTTGCTGTGCCTTTGCCTGGTGGTATACAGCAGCTCCCTGATCTCATACTCGAAGCTGGTCTGTAGTACTGGAGCTCAGCTCCAGAGGAGGTGGCTTGGCAAACAGTCTGCCAGGCTGCTGAAACTGGGGTAGTTCCCTAGCGAAAGCAGAAAAGAACAAAGGAGCCTGTAATGCTACAAGAGGCCTACAAGGAAACACAGGAAGAAACTCATTCTTGTTTAGAAACAAACAAACAAAAAAAGCATTTCTGATCAAAACACTGAATTAACATTATTAAGCAGTTTCTTCATTGCAGCGTAGCAGTCAGAGCAGCAACACAGAGCCCCAGAGATGCACGCAATACAGCATCCTGCACAAAAACAAATACATAAAACTTACCAGTGCTACTTTGTGCTTCTTTTGAAAACAGAAAAATAACAAGTAGTACCACCAATTAGACTTTCAAAAGACCATAAATAACTCATGTGTCCACACTCCACAATGTTTCAATGATGTTAACTGCCTTGAGGCTTCTCTAACCGGCACAGTTATTCAAAATTTACAGGAGATTAGACAAATCAGTACGATAAATGAGGGCTGGAGTCAGAAATACTCAGGAAAAATTAAAACCATTAACATAGTTAGCTCTACCGTGAGATACCAAAACCAAATCACCGCTCAAATTCAGAGCTGATGTGGAAGCTCTGTGCATTGTGTACTCACGTGTCAGGGCTTTGGCAGGCAGAAGGTGTACCAGAAAGCTGTTGCTGCTCACATCACCTATTAATCAACCAGATTCGTATAAGAATGAGAAACCATCCAGAGAGATGAAAGGTTCCTGAGGCTGCATTTTGTCTTTTTCCTCAGCAAAAGAGGATGAATAACTCTGTAAAAACCTGTTGTTCCCCTCCTGTTTCTACTGTTAGGACTTTGCAAATGAAGACTCAATGTGTATAGATGTAATCTTCGCTGGGCATTTGCTTTTTATTCCCTGACTGTTCTTACAAAGCAGACGCAGTGAAAGTGACTGCTGACTCCTCTGTCTGGGCATTAGCACCCAGGCACCAGCGACCAGGTCAACAGACACAAGTTATGCACCAACAAGCTATTGTGCCACTTTCACTGAGAGGCCACTTAAACTGCATCTGCTAATCCCATGGTTTTGCATACCCGAGTGAGACAAAGCAGGGAAGGCTGTACTTAAATACCCCCTTTCCCTTTAGATATAAAGGGGACTTCCCTGATCTAACACCAGGGATTGGAGCCTGTTGTGGAGCTTCATTTGACACAGCCTTGTTTTTCCTACTGAGAAAATCAGTGCTTACAATGTGCCAAATACACTTCCCCCATGCATAAGTACAAGGGAGATTAAACAAACTAAAACGGTCAAAATATTCTCTCATCCCCATTGAATAAGGGCTTCCATTGCTGCACAGAATGCACTGTTGGTGAGGATTACTTCCCCTTCACTCCCTTCCCTGTACATTCCTGACAGCTAGGATATATTAAACATTTTAAATTATTAAAACCTTCAGGCACCCTGCAGACAATACAAGCTGCCTCCATACCTCATAGGTCATACCCTTAAAATCTGTAACAAAGGCCAGTAACTTCTCAATGAAGATATTCCAAATATCCAATAAAAATGAAAGATTGTGGAATGGCATCCAGAATGCTCCTTGTCCTCAGGGAGGCAAGGTCAGCATAAGCCTTCCCTCACTAAACATACTGTGCTTTCATAACTCTTATTTATGTAGACTGTATGAAATCAGCCACTTACTAGATTTAAACTCCACATTTCTTCCTAAACAAAAACATAAGTGGGGGAGAGACAGAAAAAGGTCTTAAATAGCAAATGATAAAGGCACTCATGGATCACAATATATGCAGGTTTTATTATTATAATGCTCAAAGATGAAGAACTGAAATAACTTGTTACACTATCAACATCAATTAAGTGTCCAATCTCAGTTTCTGCATGCTATGTGGAAGCACGTGTCCATCAAGTACATTGTCCTAGTTTCCCTAGGATGCCTGTATTCAGGGGATATCTATATTCATTTAAAGCAATGCAATGGGACTATTTTTAATAAGATTACTCAGTCACACTGCAACAAGGAATCAAAATAAAGGGAACGCCTAGCAAGCCGGAGCAGGGCAATGAGGCTGTACACATGGCCACATACACATCTTATTAAGCCTAATTACACAAGATCCTACCCACACAAAGTATATATATAAAATCCTTTAAAAATAATTTGCTGTAGTTTCCAGTGGATAAGGAAGAGAAAGGTAAAGAGGTTTGTTCAACGAAGATTCTCTTTTCCTCTACCTTACAAACCAATGTAACTTGTACCTTGCCATGAAGGAAATTTACAGAAGACAATTTCAAGGGGAACAAAAAGATGGAGGGAGAGAAGGGGAACCCTTACCCAGCTACTGCCTCACAAAGTCACCAGCAGAAGCACTCTCATGACAGGGTTAAACCTGGCTGTACCCCTCCACCATCCTTCCTCTCTGAAGTGCATGGCCATGCAGAGAACAATCATGGGAGCAGGCACCAAAATATTTAATAAATGGCATCAGTTCTGTCACTGTACCACAGAGAGGGCTGAAATCCACCGTGCAAGTTTGTCAGACTTCGTGCATCTCGGATGAATTGATATACAGAAAAGGGAGAGGGGATCCTTACATGTCACCAACACCCTGGGGAAAGGGGAAGGCAAAGGTATTTCTAAAGAACAAGCTGGCAACAACTGGTTAACATACATTTGCAGCATCAAGAGCTAAAATGTGGAAATAACAGTGATGCAAGGGTTGGCACTGAGCAAAAATTAGTTGAATGGCTCATGGAAATACTGTGCATAAGTGCACACTTGCCACTTGTATTCCTGCGTGGGTTTGCATGATTGTCCTACTTTCAAAACATTTCAGTCTTTACTGAAACTTTTCCATATTCAAGGCTACCCTTACATAAACTGTACATTTATAGATGGCTTTGTGCCTTCCAAACTATTATTTTCACTAGCTTTTTGAATATTAAGTCCATGCTTGCAGAAATTTATCATTTAACAAGTTTTTACTAATGAAAGGTCATCAAGGTTGATGAGTTAAAAAAAATTCAACAGTCCAGTTTAATTACATCAAGCACAAGAACTGAAGTGGCCTGAATGCATGTAAAATACTCTGGGGACTCAAATCCAGCACAAGAAAATTCATTAAATTGTTAATATTGGTACGCATATGCTATGCACATTAATTCACACTACTCTTACTTATGATTTGATAGTATCAATAAAATTATTGGTATTTTCTAAACATAAATAGACTAGGTCACCCTCAAAAAAGCATGCACACATTGGCCAATATAAAGGAGATAACAGAAGGAAAAAAAAGATTAGTTAACTAAGCAGGGATTATGAGAAAATATTCCATCTCTACTTCATCACTCTTATGTATTTTGATATTGCATACATGAGCTGCCCTTTGATTATGAAGGTGAGGCCCCTTTTTTCCCCTCCATAGTGAGGTAATATCTGTTGGAAACCTCTGGAGAAAAACTGGTGGACTCACCAGAGAACTAAGTGGGATCCCAAAGCCCAGGAGCAACACAGTTTAAAGCATCAGGGTCCAGTGGTACTAAGGCTTAAACAATAAACGTCCTTAAACAATAGGTACATACTTCTGTGGGAAAAAAAAATGCTTGAAAAGCAGAGAAAATAGAGATTGCTTCAGCCTCCTTGAAGCATTTAAGAACCCAGATGACAGGACTCAAAACACAGCAGCTTGGTGCTTATCTTTTAGCAAATTCTGGGCAAAACCACAGGGTGAAGGGATGGAAGGAAAGACCATAAACAAAAAACAGAGATGGGTAATATTTCAAACATAGATTACCCAAATCACTACAGCCCCAAACATCAAAGTTCTGGGACTGGGAGAGACTGGTGCCAATATTTTGGGGCATGGGGTAGAAGGGTTTTGTACCTATATACATTGTGCAATGACTGACAGGATCCTAGACAAATAAGAGCTTCAAAGCAGTTATTTTTAACTGGAATACTATACATGAATGCAAGTTTTAAACCTACTCAATCCAAGATGAGCCCCCACTAGGTGAGTGCTTCTTACCTGTACATCACAGCTGCTTATATTCCCCACACTTCCTGACATCTTTTTTGAACAAGTTTGCAAATATAAGTATTAAGCTCCTCTCACACTTGGTGAAGACAAGTGAGCATATTGCCAGCAGGCTCCTGTACGTTTGCTGTACAGGAATCTGCAGACTGGAGTGGGGAAGGAGGAGGGGCTGAAAACCACAGACTTCAAGCAATGGGGGAAAAAGCAGATGTGAGCCTCTTGTGATGAAGGAAAGAGTAGTAAGGAGTTGCTTAAGACTGCACTAATTACTGTTGTAGTGGACTGACAGTTCCAGAACTGCTACTCAAATCTCAGTTTCCTGAGCAGCTCTACAGTAAAGACAAATATCTAGAGGTAAATCCATGTAAAAGAATTTCTTAATTTTGCAGAAGTGTGTTTTGAAAAACTGTCTTTAAAGAATTCATAAAAAATGCATAAGAAACTTATTAAAAATGGGCAATATAACTGGTTTTGCAGCTAATTCCTATCCAGATTTCAGGTACATAAGATATTATCTGGCCTTTTCTTGTCTGATGTCTCCCTCTGACAGGAGCACATCAGGACCAATTGCATTATTTACACTCCCCGGTATGAATCAAAGTCCAAAATGTCTTCTATAAGAGAGATAAAAGAACAGAGCACAGACATGATCCATCACACTAGTGAAACACAATAAAGCTCTAACCGTAGGCAGGACATCTGTCTGTTGTGCTGCAAAATGAAGCTTCCAAAGCCTCAGAAGTCTTTGAAGACTGATGTGGTAATTCAATTTGATGAAAAGGACCATATATAGTTTCTTATACAGCGTATAAAGTAAGTTTATATTTCAGTTTTGGCTTCTAAATGTTCAATCATGAAACACCTGAATCAGCAAAACAAGGAGAATGGTTCTCTACATCAACAAGTTTTCTTTTTTTGTTTTGCATAGTATCTAATAAGGAGCACATTTATGAATCCCCTCTGTGGATTTCAGACTCTTTGTGGAGTTCAGACCAGAAATGAGGTAGAAATTGAGAAAGGTTTTAAAGCAAAAGGATGAGCCGTTCAAAGGATCCCAAATTATTTTGTCTTCCCACAGAAACCACGTGATGGGCAGAACATCCTAAGAAGCCACCCCCTCCACATCTGCAATGCAGGGCAGGCACAAAGACACATGTAGAAGCTTCAAAGGTTGCAAGGGGCAGCGGGCACATTAGGGGACACCTCATCTTTGCATGTGTATGGGGACAGAAAGGGGGAAGGGAGGATGGCAACACAGATTTTCACTCCATACTTTTCTTCTACAAGCACAATGAAAATGATTACAAAAAGGTGTTTCTTTGGACTTCCAGTGCTATTAGGGAAATGAGCAAGACTTCAAATTGTTCCTATTGTTGGCAAACAGTCCCCCTACTTAATGAAATTTCCCTTTTTATTACCATATGTCCAATAGATTACATACAACAAAGATAGGCAAAAAATTTTAAGCAGGTTTTTCCTGATTCAATTTTCTACATCACAGGTAAAAAAAGGCAAACCATAATATGAATGATTTGGGGGAAAAAAATTATTTCTACCATAGTAACATCAGCCTCAGCCAGTTAAGCATTACCTTTAACAACACCTCATAAAACTGCATAACTTAAAAATACTTCTTAAGTGCAAGAGAGCAGACACTGCAATAAATATTGATGGCCAGGGTGTGTTGCTATAAGGCAACATTTTTTACTTGTCTATTAATACCATAAGAGTAGATGGTCACGCTTCAACACAGATTTCTGAAGCTCTTCTCATGATATTTATTCCATTGGAGATCTGTACCCCAGAAAGGGTAAAGGTAACTCATCCTGAAATCTGTTGAATTTTCAGGCAGTTATAGCAGACATACCACAAGGTGTCTATTATCGGTGTACAATATAATGGTTTGTTTTGTCAGGTATTGTGGTGGCAGCAGAAAAGTTTAGACTGCAGATGTTTATTTCAGTGGAATGCATACAAATGCAGCCTAGAAGCACAGTCACCTTCCTAAGGTCAAGGGATTATTTTAAAATTCTCTGCCTACATAAATTTGCCAGTGTCCCCTACACACAATATAGTCCTCCTGAAAACGCACTTACTGAAGAACGAGGATCTTGAAAATGCTTTTATTTATGAGTAAAAAAAAAATACAATTATTAACAATGCTAAAACCAGGAATTATTTAGAATTGTATCAAACAGAGTAAAGAATGCTCCTAAATTTTATGCTGTTGGTTTACACCTAGAGCATAAAGCAAACTCCTTCTGCTCTGCCAAGGAGCCTGAAGGGCACCAGATTTGTCTAACAATATAGAAGTTAGCAAGTAAACTCACTTCTACTGAGCACAAGCTGTGCTGAAATGCTCTTGCTTCCTCTCTCTGCTACCCTCTAGTGAACAAGCAAAAATGAACTGTAAGATTCAAATGCCTTTGCATAAGGACAATGTTAATCAATTCACTTCTCCAGTTTCAGCCTAAAATACAGACCTCTTTCAATAGGACTTTTGGGAATTATTTTTCCTGACTTTTTCAGTTCATAATTTAAGAAGTTTAAGACTGCAAACTAGATTTAAAAAAAAAAAAAAAAATTATTGAGGAGGTGATTGGACTAGCTGACCTTAAGGTTTTTTTCTCTCTCTAAATTAAGGATCTTTTTCCTCCCAGCATTACGCGTAGTTTAAAGCTTTTAAAATGTTTTTTAATTGTAACTTGTTTTGAGCTATGGTAAGTGTTTTGCTCACTTTGAGGGACTACTTGTCTTCCTTTTACAGGGAATGCTGGGGATGGGGGATGCAGGGAAGAACTGAGCATCAGAGAAATTGACAGAATTTGCAGTATTTTTGCATCCACTGCCAGATATAAGAAATGGGTAATTTCACTTTAACTACTTAAGGGAAGCAACCTTCAGGACAAACTGTGAAGGTTACTACACTATTACTGTTTGCTATTCCTCTACACCACTTCTAGATCCTTTCCTGCCTCTTTCTGAGGATTAAACAGATGGTAAACAGAAGCTAATGCCAGTGTAACTCACCATCTGGCTAATGGATGCATTTTGCATTGGCTCATTAGCATGCTTGTTCCATCCCAAATCCTCCATAACACTTTTGTCTCTGTCTGTATCATCTTCATAACACAGTTAATAAATGCAAAATGCATATACGAAGTTGCAGTTCATGTGAAACATAATCACAGCTTTTAACTAACCAAAACACCAGAAGTGGGACTAGACCCAACCCTCCTTAGCATCAGCTGCATTGGCTGCTACTCCTCTTTTTAATTATTATTTTATTTTGCTTGAATATTTGCAATGGACCACTGGTTCATTGCTTACCTGAAATGGACTTTGTAAGAAAAAGCAGCCATTAACTTTATTATCTTTGTTTTACTTAGAGGCGAAGATAAATAATTTTTAAAAAAATGCTTTAAAGCTTCACCTTATTTGAGGTATAACTTGGCTGGTTTTTGCCAATTATAATTACCCTGAGATGCCCAAAAGCAAGAAGGATGACGGGGCTAATTTTAGTCTGTTAAATAGCATTAAAGCAGTTCACCAAATCAGGGTTTTTTTCTCCTTGACCAATCCTGTCACCATTTAATAACACTGGTCAGAAAGTTCAAAATGTGGGTTATTTAAGCTCAGCAAATTACTGCTCAGAATTGTCAGTGTCACAATAGGCTAACGGACCAATAAACACAATGGCAAACAAAAATACACACAGGCAAGACTGAAAACAGGATTCATGAATCGTCAAGTGGAATTCAAGAACACCAGCACTGTGCACTGTGCTAATTCAGGAGACACTAGTTTCTCTCCTCAGGTATTTGTGGATCATCTGCTTTTAAGCGAAAATGGGAAATATTCAGAGGAGGTAAAAATCTATTGATGTTCACTGTATGTTATCTATGAGCATTTTAATATTAGAGCAAGTGGTTAATGCGTGAAACTTTAAAGCCAAATCCTGGTGGAAAGACAGCAAAACCTGTCAAATGAAGCCTGCACAGGAGGAGGACACCTCAGCAACCCAAGCACCACCTGCTCTCTGGCCTGTTGCTGCCCCATGCAGCACCTGCAGCTCACAGCTATGGGGTTTCAGCCATCCTAGACTTAGCATTGGTCTAAACTGCCACTAAGGTTTGAGGGAAGAGAGGCAACCAGCAGGAGACAGACAAGGTTATCACTGAACTGAAATGAGCGGGGCATCAGCATTAGATTCTTGTTGATTTAGGTAGCCACGTGACTTAGAGCTAATGGAAAAGGAAGCAAAGAGTAGAAAGAAAATTAGTGCAATGATGGAGAAGAAAGAGGAACAAATACAGTAGAGAAAATCAGTGGAGAACGGAAATTGGTAGAGAGAGGGGGAGTCTGAAGATGCACAAAAAAACATTGGTCGCACAAGCCAACAAGACAAGCTTGAAGTCTAGATATCCCCAGTATTTTTCAAGGGATAACATTTAAAACACACCAAGGATATGCTGCAAACAACTGCTTTATCCAGATTCGTTCAGATGCAAATAGAGCCTAGAACAGTTTTCAGAGAGCCAAACTTACTCAGAAAATTTTCTTTGGCAAAAATGCTGATACGAACAGCAACAAAATTTATGAACATAACTCCTACCCACCCATCAGTGAGATCACCACTTCAGTAGCGTTCTGGTGGGTTTTGCCCCAATTTGATTTGGCAAGACTATCATTACTCTTCTATACTTGCACATTGACTTGAAAGCATAATGGTTTGGCTTAAGACTACTGAGTTACTAGCATGAATTTAAGAACTCTTTTTAAAAAAGAAAACCCCTGGAGAGAGGTGGCTAATTTCAGGTGGCTCTTTCCACAATATGTTGAAGACCCTTAGTTTCAAGCTTCAGTTTTTTTGTCACTGGTGCAGGCTTTGACCTTAGTCAAAGTTTCAGAAGTCCCATCTGATCCACTGGCAAAGAGCTTCAGTTTTTCAAGTGCTGTTCTCAAGGCAACAATGCATTTCTTAATCCCACACTGGACAAATTCCACACTTCAGAAGCAAGCTCCATTCCAAGCAAAACTTGCAATTGTCAGCCCCCAGTTAAAAAAAAAAAAAAAAAAAAAAAGAGGGTATTTCTGGCCTCTTTTCTATGTACCATCTATTTATGTCTCCAAAGCTCTTTTCCAGTCCTGTGTGTTTCTACAACCGATCTGTGCCTCATGGCAATCAGCCCCAAACTCTTCTACAGCAGAAAGTGACAGGCAGCAGCATGAAAGGAAGGGCTAAGGGTCCAAGGATCTATGTTTCTCAACTCCCAACTGCAACTCTGTTTCAGCAAGCTCCCATCCACAACTATCACCCCACCCCTACCATGGCAGTAGCTGGACATAAGGCCCACTGTTGTGCCAGGATGTAAGGTAGTACATAGAAACATCATTACTCCCAAAGACCAAAAAACCCTAAACCTCAAGGATTCTGCATACAAGCATATTAACTCCAAAAGAGTTGTTATCCAAAGTCATTGCTGTTTGGACTTGCTGTCACAAACATAGTACACCTCTCTCAGCATCACTAAACCGGACCCATTGAAGGTATATCCAGCAATTGAAGGTATATCCAGCAAACAAAATGCCATCACAGGGGCAGTACCTATAAAATAAGCCTACTGAGTATAAATCCTTCCAATAGCTGATGATGTGCAGTTGATGCTGGAGTGATACACAATTTCAGGGTCTTCACTAGGGATCAAGAACTTTTAAATCAATGAGCTTAACCAATTGCCACATGTTCACAAGACAAAATTTAAGCAGGGTGTGGCTTAGGTATGACACTATAGTCATATGGAACATTTCAACATGCCCATCCCAGGTGGGGATCAGAACAAATACAAGAGGATAATTACTACCTTATTAGAATATAATGTTATGATATTGTAGTCTGCACTTAGCCTGATAACAGAAAAGCCATAAAACAACCATCCACTTAATTATTTCAACACTTCAACAATACAGAGAAGTTGAAAGATTTTATAGAACTGAGATTCATCTAAGTGGAAAATTCTTTTTTTTTTTTTTAAGCAACACCATTCCAAATCGGGCTTAACAAAACTGGGTTTTTATGAGCCAAAAAACTGAACAATTAAAATGGATTTAATGTAAATTAAAGTACTGTGTATGGTAAAACTGAAGTTTTTATTTCAGGTGATTTTAGCTTCAAGATGCATACAATCAAAATACAAAAGTTCATACAAATATAGAAACACACCACCTTGCAACTGGTGGTTCCAGTTTAACAGAACACTGCCCCTGTCTCTCACCTCACTGCTCCCCCACCCACCAAAAAAAATCCAAAGCATCACCGAAATCTGATTTTTCCAGCAGGGAAACATAATTTTGACCAAATGACATTTTCCCGGAGAAAAATAGCAGCATGAAAAAAACCCTACTCATCACTTTCTCCAAAGCTATTCCTGTGGCAAGGCCAAGAGGTTTGCCATGCTCTTTGTTGGAGATTACAGCCTTTGGCTCCCTGTCTCCTACTTCAACAAATCCCCTGTTAGAGCAAGCAGAAAGCACACTGTCTACCTTTTGCTCAGTTCATTCCCAGCTTGATGCTTCTGACTGGAACAAAATTACCTATGCCATCTGGAAACATTATGATTATCCATTTGCAGAGGGAAATCTTGTGGTTCCCTCCATCTAACTCCTTCAAAACAGTGTATGAACCATTACTGCTTCTCTGTTCAAGGATTCAAACTGCTTTTTTAGAATAAAATAAACTGAATTCAGAACAACTCTGGACAGAAGACCTGATAATAGTAACATCCACAGACTGAAAAATGTTCACCACCCACCAGGACCAGTGCAGAGTCCATCCCAAGCCAGCTCCAGGTAATGCCATTCAAAACTGGTGCAACAGGCCCAGCAGTAACCCAACTTCTGTCATTCAAAACATGGAGCTAGAAGTCACCAGCTACCACAGAAGGAATAATCACATTACTGCAGTTCTTTCTTGCCACAAAGCCATTCTTATTCAGGTATTTGTACCGTAGCAGCAGCAGCTTATCTGATGCAGATAAATCTCTCTGTGTCTTCTGATTTACAAAGGACAGTCAAATGGATATTTCCACATAGCTCCTCTTGTGTTTTCAGTAACCCAGGAGAAATCTTCTGTTCTCAGACTGGTGTGGGCTTGTAAAAAGCTGTGCCTTTCCCTGGCAATATAAGCTTCTCACTCCTGCACATTGCTATTACCCAGAGCCTTACAGAAAATAAGAAGAGTTCTGGGTAGTTTTGTTGCCTATTAACAATTTAAAGCCTGCAGTAAACATCTTCACTCCACCACCTTTGCCTGTATTTATCAAGAAGAGCAGCCAATTGTCCCAGACTGCCACCGACCACCCCTGACATTTTGGAAGATAAAACCAGACTTATCCATGAATATGCTCAAACATACCATACTCACTCACCGTAACTTTTCAAATGTTACCCTCAAAGATATCCTAGGAGAAACTCTAGAAGAAACTCCGCAGCTCTTATCAGCTAGGACTCAAAGGAGGGAGAGAACATCAAGAAGATGAAGCACGCACAGGCACGCCTGGGGAGGAAGCGGAGACGCTCCTTCTTACCTCACTGGGATGTAGCAACTTCCAGCGATTGCAGCCAAGCCCTTTCACCAAACTGGTTTGTGCCTTGAGGTATGTCAAGAAATTAGACACCTCATATGCGTCTGTTGTGGCAACACGCTGACATATATTTTAAATAATACGATAATAATATGATCGGAAAATATACATTGCATGGGCGCTTTTGTTATGCAGATGTAAATAAAACTTCATGAATATAGAACTAAGAAACCTTTCTCTCCAGGCACTCACCTTCCAGAAGGCCATAAATATGCAGTGTTAATGCATGTCTCTTCTACAACAACATTTTTCCTGAAAAAAAAAAATCATTAAAATTATACATATTCAAACCCCTCACAAATTGAAAATTTAAGCTTAAATAGGCAGCAGAAAATTTTTTACAAGAAATTCACACACACAACTCCTTTTAAAAAAAAAAAATCCCGCCTCTTGATCTTCATGACAGCTTCTTCTGTATTTTAATCATCACAAAAAATAATTTTGTTCAGAGTTGTCATATACTAACACCATTCCCTAAAACTCGATGGATCTTTTTAATATTTTTAAAGTACTTCTTTCAAAACTTGCAATTGAAATTTGTCTGAAATTTTCTCCATCCTTTCAAAACTCAAACAATAGAATCATGGAATGGTTTGAGTCGGAAGAGACCTTAAAGATCACCGAGTTGCAACCCCTCACCTCCCACTAGACCAGGTTGCTCAAAGCCCCATCCAACCTGCCCTTAAAGAGTTCCAGGGATAAGGCTTCCACAACATACCATATTCTAACTCTATAAAGTCCAAGTGTAGTATCAATGCCTGGTTTATTTTAGCTCTTTGTGCCCTGCTTTCAAACAAAAAGCCTCTACTGAGATTTAAATAAAAGAAAGAAAAAGAAAAAAAAGAAAAAAACCCCAAAACACAACAACTAAATAGAACAACTCACTTGATCTTAGAAGATAATTTCACATCCATGTAAAAAGTTTGCTGGAGACTTACAGCTCTAATACTGAGGAAATAACACATCGGCCGCAAAAGCCTGTGTTTTTTTTTTTGGTCATGAGATAATGGAAAAAGCAGAACAATACATAAATGGCCATTTGTCTCCACTTTATCAATAGTATTATATAGTATGTTAAAACAGTTAAACATAAATCACTGTGTGTGGCTATCTTAAACACTTCACCTCAGCTCATGCTAGTTATGTCATGGGATACTCAAACTGGAGGAAAATGAGTGCTAGGATTCATCTGAGCTCTAGTAGTTGTTCTTCCTTCTACTCTCCCTAACTCTTGTATGTGCAAATTACTCCCACTTACAACCTTCCTGTTTCAGTGGAAATCAGCGATGACACTTGAATTAAGCTGCTTTCCATCAACCTCTGCTTAACCTAATCACACCCAGTCTGCTCTGCAGCATCTAAGGCAGCCTTATATTAACATCAAACTCCTGAGAAGGCTTAGGAAAGGTTTTTCTTGCCATCCAATCATTCATAAGACAAATGCGAGGTGAACAGGTGCTGAATGGAGCCTTCAGTTGTTTCCCACTTAAAAACCTGAACAGAAAGGGAGCATCTTTTTAATAACACAGAATTGAAAATTTAGAGACTAATAACCATTCAGACAATACCTTTATCTTTTGTAACAAATGCAATAGCTCCTTGCTGCAACTGACTGGAAGTTAACCAACAAATTAATTCAATTTCTAATGTCACAATGCTTATTTTTTCATTGTTCCTAGACATCAACTCATCATCATACTGAAAAAACTGAAAATGCAATTTATAACTAGAGAATTGACCGAGACACTTTCACATGACCTCGCCATTCACATCACTTACCACTAAAGCTAGAACAAGTAGCAACTCACATATTGTTTGTTTGCCTAAAATTCTGCCTATACAAATATTTTAACCTTTCCCTAAAGATGCTGCCTCTCTGCTGCCTGCAGTAGGGCTTTGAAAAGCCTTGACCTTAGATGGATGCCTTCTGTCATGTTGTGACATTTCCGTCTAGGTTCTGGGAAGCATAAACCTCCACAAACCTTCACTTGCCTTCCCAAAGTAAAATACTAGAAGCATTTTGACATGACTGCACACAAATCCCTTCCCACAGTCATGCCTTGTCACCTCCCCTCTCCAGGGAGATCCAGTCCAAACTCACCCTGGGAGCTGATCCCACTTTCTGGAGGCCAAGACATGAGATGCTCCCACAAAATTTTTGCTCAGACCGCCTATTGTCAACATTGGAGAAGCTACCTAGGAGAAAGCAGCTTCTTTCTAAAGGGAGAGCAAAGCAAGAGGCAGAGTAAAAACAGGTCAGAAAACATCCATCTCCCAAGTCATCTGCCCAGGATCCCACCACTCACTTTGTCCCTAAGCTGCAAGGTCCCACGTTCCGTCAACAAGAGATTGAGGCTGGAGCTCAAGTACTTCATGCCTCACAACAGCTCCCAGCTCAGACAGAGGCAGGATTGTCAGAGCCCTTCTCTTACCTCCACACATATTTTCAAGTCCAAGTGATTGGAAGCTAATGCTCAATACAGAAAATAGGATTCTTTCAAAAGTGCCAGAAAGCTCATTTTTATCTTGTTATAATTTTATAAACTTCTTAAAATTCAAAAGTTGGAACTAATTTCAACATTAATTGCCTAAATATTCAGCCAAATTGCTTCCCTGCTCACAAGTCAGAGGGTAAAAAACCAAGCTGATGCATCTCAAGGCTTGCAAACATAATTGCTTTGGCATCCATAGCTGTGAAGTACTGACAGCGCTTCATAATATCCAGTCTGCTTGAATATTCAAAAATCTAGACTTCAGGGATCACTGGAATTGATGTACTTTTCTTTTCCTTTTTTTTCTTTTTTAAGGGTTTGGCTCTTTTACGCTGTAAACTGGACTTTATACCCACTTTACTAATGCTGAGATATTTTGACACAGAAAAAATACACATATATAAATATAATCAATAAGACATTATTACAAACTCAAAATAGGCAACAAGACTCTGACACAAGAAGAGGGTTAATATTTACTTTTAGGTACTTTTCTAAAAACAATTACCTTTCAAGTTCACTGCCAGCCTTTACCATTTCTCGGCTCTTCCAAACAGCAACCAGTGGTGCTTCCCCCCTCTTTATTTAGCAGTTAGCCATGGACTATGGGAGCAAAAAACGCACCCAGCATCTTTCCTTCTAATGCCTAATTATATTCCTGCTCGCAAAAATCCCTGTATTAAATATTTACTAAACTCGCATTTATCCATTTGCAAGTGATTTCTGTCAATCATAAACACATCATCGCCGTTTTTCAGAGCAGTAAATGCAGCAACGGTTGACCAAGCAGATAAAAATGGGCTTTTTGTATACACCTACTCCAGGTTTCTGCTTCAGGGAAGGAAAAATGAACAGTTTTCCTCTGCCGAGATATATACTGTAAACACTGCAGCTCTCTGACAATTTTGGCAGGTATAATTTACTAAGAACAGCAAAAGCCATCTGGAGTATCTTAAAAGAAATCACAGGGTTGTTCTGCTATGTTGAAAACTTCCCGGTAACTCGGAAGCTGCCGTGCATGTTTCCTACAGAATTATTTTTTTTTCTTAATTCAAGTCCTAATCAATTAGCATCTCCTTTTCCACCTCCCTGCCCCTGGCTAAAACACGACTTCTTTTCCCTAACCTACACCACCCACACTTAGCAAAGCTGTGAGTGCCTAAGTGTTCTCCCACTTGACATGTTAAAATCGTTTTTAACAGCTTAGTTTACAGCTGAATGTGTGTAATTTCCTAACATGTCCTGAGGCAGTTTCCTAAACTGTGGCATTATTCCGACAAGTCTTCAGGGACAGGGATAAGCAAGATTTTAAATGGGATCTACAGCGTCCTTCGGGGGCTCTTAAAGAGTTTTCCTTTTTTTGTGTGTGTGCTTAATATCAATGAAGGGAAGTGCTTTCATTTTTTTTAATGTAGTATTATCTTTCCACCATCTATGTCTCCCAACTAACAAAGTCACTGCCCATTTTCCTTTGTGGAAAACCAACTTTTTTATTGCCTCTTTTGTATCTTCTCAAAATGTTCTATCAGTAATTTCATAACACCTCCTTCCACTGAACACTTTTTTTCCTTAAGTACTTCCTAAAATGTTATTAGGAAGGTTTTTCTCCCTTATTATACATTTAGTCTTTCTAACAAACTACCTCCAATAAATTTTACAAGATTATTGTAAAACATTTCAGAAACGAAAAAAAGAAAAGACATTTTGTAGCATTAACTATAAAATTATTTCAAGTTTTACAGGAGTCTTTTTTTCTATTTTACTCTTATTCAGCATCATCTTATTAAAAATGACAGCCATTACACATCTCACTGTTTCAAAAAGGGGAAGAAATCTGCAACCACAGGAAAACTATACACTTTTTCTTTTTTTCTTCCCCTCCTTGAAAATGCACTGCAGAATTACTCTGAACATCTGGGCATCAAAGAGAACGGCATGTTTTTGTGTAGTACTAATAGCTCAGCAGGGTTATTTTGCCTTCGTTTTTATCTTCTTTACAAACTGATAAAAGTGGGGATTGCTTCTTTGACATATAGTACATGAACACAAAAAAAAAAACCACAAAACAAAACAAAACAAAAAAAACTGGCTCCTGCTTCTGTTCTTAGCTGAATTGTGTATTTCTTTCAAAACAACAGGGTGAACCACAACTATTGACCAGACTCGCTGTACCTGGGAGAGTCTGGTCATTTAACATTAAGATTTGTAAAAATTATTAAAAATTAGAAACATGAGATTATTTGGTTAGAATTCTGGCAGAAATTAAAATACTGCTTTGGAAGACATCTGCAGTTACAGGTGCTCTTACCTATTTCTTGGTTACATCAGTGGGATTGTGCAGCACTCACTCTCATCCAGGACCACACTTTTGGGTCCTTATGCTTTTAGGGCAGTGCATGACTACCAAAGACTTCAACTTTCTCTATTGATGTAAAGGCTGAATATGTTGTAAGATGACCATATGCCAAAGGAGGTCACTCAAGGTAACAGAAGAAATATATTCAAGGGCATACTGCATCTTGTGTGGAGCCTGATTTGAAAGACTTGGTATAGCTCCCAAGAGCAGCCTCTTCAGACAAGGGGTCGCACTGATTTTTCTGAGTGGGTTCTGACTTAGTGTAAAGCCAGCTTCCAGGCACGCCTCTGGGCTGGCACAGAGGTCTTCTTTGCAGCAAGCAGGGGCTGGTGATGTCCTGGAAAAACTGCTCCGAGTCAGAGCTGAGCAGCAGACCCACGCTACCGGATTTCTATGTAGTGTTGCTGTGAAGTTCACAAACACAGAAATCCTGCATGCGTAATAATATTGGTTCAAAAGAGCATCAGTGTAATTTCAATCTATAAAATCCAGATTTATACTATAGTAAAGAATAGAATTCCATGGCCATGTTTGATTTGAAAAGCTAAACCACATCCTTCACCACATTTTTAAACCTATTTATGTCAATAAAATCACTAAGTGAGATTTAATATTAATTCTCCAGGTACAGTGCAGAGCCACATTTTAAATTATCTTTTCTGGTTTTAGAAAACATAACTAACAAAGCATAGTAAAGAAAATGGAAAATGAAATATGGATTCTATCCCTAGATAGCCACTTTTTTTTTCCATGTAGGATTACTTCTAGCACATTTAACTTAATAAAACAAAGGTAAATTGTAGGAATAAAAGAAATACTGTTCTTACAAGTTCAGTGATAATATATCACATTTAGTAGAAGATAGGTTGAGTAATACAGACATCTGGTAATAAGCCAAATTAGGTATTTCTATATGTCATACTTTGACCTTTTCTTTTCCTTAAATCAGGTTACTGTTCTTGATTATATGCCAAAACTAGCTAACATCATTCAAGAGATAACTGTTTGGTTCTGAACTCTAAATTATGAAATTTAGTTTTATTTTCATTAATGTAGTAGAATAATTCCCCATTAAAACACATAGTTGATTAGAAGTGGACTCTGATTAACTATTAATGTAGTTGTGTAATGAAACTAAAAGAACACAAACCTAGAAACAAAGTATTAATGCTCACATCATTTTTTAAAGAAACTGCAATATTCCCTTGAGACAGAAATCCACCATTATTTGCATTATAACTACCAGAATGGTATTGCCTCTTTTCATAAGATTACAGTCTACATTAAATTTGTCCAAACTGATTTTTTACATCTAATTTGTTTTCTTACCTACTTAATGGGATTTCAGCAGAAGATTCTAATGTTTCCGATTCTTAAACTTTTTTCCTATTAAATTCTATTTAGAAGGTAACAGATACCCTAATGCACAACAGGAGGATTCTTTGACCTGATTACTACAATTAGTAAGCTTTAACATTTTTCTCCCCAGTTATTTGTTTCCCAGCAGGAGCTCAATCAATTTATTTCCTTTTGGTAGAGGGAAATATATTGCTATCTCACATATAAACATTCTTAAATGTTAGCAACTATCTAGTAGTTGATTAAATATATTTATTTATATTTTAGCTTGAACTACCAAATGAATGGAAAGAAGAAAAAGAAAACACACTAGAACTGTTAAAAAGGTTGCTGGAAAGTACCCAACAAGGAAAGCATTGGCAACCCCTGACATGGAGCTCCAGCACAGAAATAATTAACACTGGGCAGCAATAATAGGTAAATAGGTAAATAATTACTGAAAAGCAGAGGAATAAGTGAAGCCCCCTTGCCATTAGGCTTCTGGCTGTGGAGCTGCTCAGAGCCCTCTCCTGAGCGCTAGAGATATTCCCAGATGGAGACTTGCTCCATAACCTTCCCTGCAGAGTCCAATGCAGAAGGCATTGGCAAGCTCATCCATTGGACTACTGGTCTCGAAGGAGCTGCAAGCAGAAGGCTACAGCAGCATTCGTGACGCCTGCCTTGCCTCCATCCTTTGTGGATGGCTGTTTGGGGGCTGCAGCGCTCTTGCGCTCTGCAGGAAACTCCAACTCATCTCATTTCCTGAACCCACGGAGTGAGGTTCCCTGGTTCTCCTAGGCCTGCCCTAATCACCAGCACACACAGCCCCTCTCAGCACTCTTCGTGCACATTATTTAAAATATTCAACAGATAGCTTCTTATATAAAACGTATGTTCCTCACTGAGTTCACTACAGGAAGTCCTGCAGCTGAGTGGTTCAGTTCAAGCCAAGGAGATGGCACACCTGGGCTTACAGGCACTAAAAAGAGATTTGTGAACATTACTAGATCCACCACATAAGGTAAATCTGCATTTGCTCAGAAATATAGATAGGCAGAGATGTGTTAGATGTATCAAAGGCAGCATGAGAACAACAGCACAACAAGAAAATGGGCTTTACAACAAAGGATTTAATTTCAGCTATCCTTTCAATGTATTACCTCACTTAGAAATCTTTTCTTCTGTGCCTCTCCTGCAGAGAAAGCATGTAAAAATGAAACTAGGAGAAATGATCCAGCAAAGAATACAAGTACAGCCCCCAGCTATTAGAGGCAGTGGAGTCACCAGGCACGACCCAAGCTGCCACGTGGAAAGGACAGTATAAATCACCTTCACTCCCTACTTACAGTAAATCACTCTCATCCATGTTGACCTCCCAGAAATTTGTTTTGCAAAGCCAGAATTATCCAGCAAGTAATCTGATCTGAGCAAGCTGAAGAACAGCCTTACGTGCATGTATAAATAGCTCTCTCCAGAAAAGCAATCTAACTTACTTTTGCTCATCAGTGGCTCTGCACAGACTGATCAGCTCCCAGACAACTACTGAACCTGGTAAAAAAGCCCAGGAAGTTAAAATAATGGTAAAGTTTCTAATGCCTATTGGTGAGGTCAAAAATATTTGTGTGTGTCACAGAACTGATGCCAACACAACTGATAGCTAATCATCCTTGAAACATTTACTGGGCTAAACTTTCAGCATAATGATTTTATATATGCATTAAACAAGATATTGTAACAGCTCATCACAAGCTTCTTTCTGCTTCATAAAAGAATGTGAAACACAGGAAATGAGAAGTCAATTGCTTTCTCTCTGTAGATGAATGTGCGAGATGCCAAGATTGTGTAACAAATGCATGGCATTCATTCCCTATAAATCAGTATCTCCAGATCCACAATTTGTGTATTCCCTGAAGTGGCAGAAAGGCATGATATGTTTCAAGGTAACATATACTGAATTTGGAAATCAGTCTAAAATGTGGCTATTAACAGGGACATCCAGATACTCACCTTCAGAAGCACTTCATGCTTCTGAACTTCTTCCTGAAATGCTCTCCTCTTTCATCATTAAGCACTGACTTTTTAACTGCAATTTATTATGAATCAAAAGCAGCTACTGAGTGAAACAACTCTTCCATGAATGCACATATTAACAACACATCTCACTAACTGGGACTGTTAAAACATGCAGGTCTCACAAGGCTTTGCCAGTCCAGAGACAGCCAAATGGAACTTTTCAAAGTTCCGTAGTCCAGTAGCAGCCCCCCTGAGGCACTGGGAAACCCCCACTTGGGTATTTCAGAATTCCATGAACAGACTCCATAGCCAGAGTCACAGGCTACAGCTGCCAGACCTCTGCTAGGAATTAGCATCACCACATGAAAGCACCACTCTCAGTTTCAAACTCAGGGGGCAATTTCAGAAATTAAGACATTTTAAATCTATAGCAAGAGGTGCCAAATAAAAACTAAGCAGGAGTTCATTATGACTTGTTCAGAAGGGACTAATACATGCTAGAGCATGTGACTGTTTTAACGAGGAACCTGCTGACACCAGATTAAAAACCCCAGAGCATGGCCCAACTCGCTGCCCTCAGTCTGGGGCACACAGCCATGGCCAGCCTTGATGAACGCATTATTAGGACAACGTGCTGCAGGTGGAAAGCTCTGAGCCTTGTGAGATAAAACTGCCCTACTCTTTGACAGACCTTCTCTATCCTGCAGATGCTCATGACAGCCCCGAAGTCATCACAGCATACAAAGCAGAGATCAGTTTAGCCTCCAATGGGAATAGCAGGTGGTTGCACAAGGCAGAAAAAGCCCTCTTTTATGAATGCTACAAAATGTTCGTAAAGGTAAAACTGTTTATGCTTGGGTTAGTGTGACAGTGATTTGAGAGGGGCAGGAACAAGCACAATAAAATCTCACAAAAAACAGTTTGCTGAGATGGGAAAAAAGCTCCATATAGTGATAGTATCAACTTCTTCAAAAAAGAAACAGATCTTCATCTCTAATTTGCTATAGAAGAAACAGCACACAACAAAACACCTCAGCTCACCATTAGAAATACTAAGTTGCAGTTCTGTTGTCAACATTATCAGAGTGAAAAATAAGCCACACTTGGAAAATCCATGGGATAAAACCTATTCATCTTTTGTAAGGAATGAGAGTAATGACTCTCAGGAACTATGCTATGTTTCAAAAAGGAAGAAACATGAAAAAGAAAACCCCATGTTCTCACTCCACTAAATCACTCCATCTCCAGAAGGTGGCAATTCCACATCAGAGTACAAGTTCAGGCACAGAAACCAAAGTACAGGCAGCTTCATTTCCACTGAGCTGTCACATTTTTAGGCCTGTGGTTAGCACATTTTTTCCCAACAGTAATTTTCTTCAGAAACTTCTGAGCAGAAAATACATAGTAAACCACAAAATTATCTTGGAAGTACAATTCTTATTTGAAGAAAGCAAATGTAGTCCACAGACATGCTGCCAGGCAAATAAATAAATAAATATGTATGTATGTATGCTGCGGGGTTTTTTTAACTGTATAACACTTTTTTTAAAGCTAACATATTTGAAACCTACCTTTAGGGTTTTTCTTTCTTCTGGTTACAGGACTCAAAATCCTTTAGTTTAGAGAGAAAATAAAAAGAGTAAAATGAAATTTCTATCTAAGAAACAAAAAAAAGTCATAGTGCAAAGGCAAGCTTTACCTCCCTTGTTGTGCCCACATCCCTCAATCCTAACATCAGTGTTTCCACTGCTGCGTCCTGTAGATTTTCTGCTGCAGCCAGTCTGCACAAGATTCCTTCCTAACCTAAATGTTTTCCTTTTCTTCAAGCTATTGTCTGTACACAGACTCTGGGTTACAGCTGGGCTTGTTTTCTACAAATGAATTCTGCTGCTGCTAAGGGAAGAGACAACAGTTGTTATTTGGAGAATGGCCAAGTTGCAACTACCACTTTATTTTTTGTATTCCTCCTTCCATTCTCAGCTCAAGCTGCTCGCAGCAGAAAGGACTGTTTTTTAAAACAAAATCCAAATTTGAGGATGGGTACAAATTACAGTAATGTCTACATATGTGGCAATCCTCATCATTATTTCTCTACCAGTAGTACACAGCACTTGGAAAGACAAATCTGAGATTGTCCAATAGAATATACTTACCACAGCCTCCACCAGTTCAGATAGGTCTCCATATTAGCACATTTCTTTCCAGTGACTGCCTCTCCTGCAAGCCAGTGCCTTTCCCTCAGGATCAGGAAGTTGCACCTTCAAGTTAGTGCTGTCAGACAGCAACCTGCAGACCCCAAAAGTCAGCAGCCCTTGCCATCAGACACATTCTTGGCTTAGAGTTTATTAAAACTCAGCCTGTTAAACCCAAAGATGGTATAAAAACCCTGCTCAATAGATTATATTTCCTAGCTTGGAAATAGCTAACTGCTTTACTGTTAAATTAATGGCACTTTTTTCTTGGTTTTCTGCATTTGGCTGACCTTCATACTAGCCATATTAAGAAAACAGATGTGTTAATATCGAGCTATCTACAGGTAGGTTCATCATTTTTTAAACTACACACATGAGGTAGACAAAGTTCAGACTTAACAACAAAGCCACTCTTATAGCATGGAGTCCAATATGACCATAACATAACATCAAAAGAGACTACTTGAGCTACTGAGTCCATCCCAAGCAGCCCATGTTTCCAGGCAAGAGGAGGTCACAAACCACCCACTAACACACCAAACTCAAAGCACATATACAGCTCCAAACACTCCATGCCAAACCCAGGACCTACAATACAAAATGCTACAAGTCTAAGCTGCAACAGTCAAGAAAAACCAAAAGCACCACTAATGATGAACCAGTAGTGGAAATTTCTTAAGTTAAAATGCTCAGGTGATGGTAAGTGATAAACTATAATCCACGTTCCAAAGTATAACAAAGTAAAAGTAAATTTGAAAAAATCAGAAAGTAATTCCTAGATTCTAACATCTGATCTTTAACTCAGTCTAAGTTTCACTGTCACTATTCGAGAGTGAAGTGGCCTCCTAAAGTCAGATGTGAAGGGTCACTATTGCAGCTGTCCAGAGGTTCTATGCTTGAATCAGCGACCAGCCAAAAAGCTTTCTCAGTTGCCCCTTCCTAGCCAATGCCACAACACCAAGTTGGCTGCAGCTGGCAAAACAGAAGCATTTCTGTCTCCTGTCCTGGGGTGTAGCACAGGTCAGAATCAATCACTACATCCCTGCTGCACCATTACAGTACCCAGGCTGGTGGCAGCCCCTAGAACAACTAACGCAGCCCAACAATCCTGTCCTAAAAACACATCTCCCCCACACAACCAGAGATTTCCATGATATAAGCACAAATACAAGGTATCCCCTTGCACTCACATATCCAGCCTAAAGGCAGGATTGCACACAAATGTTGGATCCAATGGTAGGACTTAACACACTTGTTGTGATGGGGGCATGTGTCTGGTGACAGCACAGGAGAGTGGCTTGACACAGTAACCCCAGATGCCTTAAGGGGCTTCATGTCTTCTCAGACCAGAAGACTGAGATCACTGGGGGGGGGGGGGGTGCGCTTTGGCATGGAGCAAGAGAGAAAATGCTGCAGCTACACAGTGTGCACAAGCAGGACAATTCCTTCATTTCATCTTGGTCAGCTCTTTTCTTATTTCTGGCATTTGTCAGGGAACAGCGATATTGATCTATGTGCTCCACATTTGGCCAAAATTAGTTTGCAGTCATCCAAAACATTCTTGCTTAATGCTAAGTTAATAAAATGCAAATATACTGTCATAAAAAGAAATAAAGCTGTATGTCAAAGCAGCCACAGATACACAGGCTACTTCTGAGACCACTAGCTACTCCACACACTTACTTTAATAGCTTTGGAGGAAGAAACTGTACACAAGTAGAAAAGCTGAAGGTACATGAAGAGAAACTCTAGCACTATGACAACAACATAGAATCACAGAATGAATCATAGAATGGTTAAGTTTGGAAGGGACCTTAAAGATCAAGTTCCAACTTCCCTGCTATGAGCAGGGACACCTCCCACTAGACCAGGTTGCACAAAGCTTCATCCAGCCTGGCCTTGAACACCTCCAGGGCTGGCGGTGAATCTCATTAATTAGGGTATCACTGATCTCAACGAATAACTGCCCATCCTTTTCCTCCTGTACTGCACAAAGTAGGGCAGTC
The DNA here is from genome assembly GCA_020745705.1 of Hemiprocne comata. Classification (NCBI taxonomy): domain Eukaryota; kingdom Metazoa; phylum Chordata; class Aves; order Apodiformes; family Apodidae; genus Hemiprocne; species Hemiprocne comata. The sequence continues at coordinate 19,416,489 of CM036587.1, forward strand.
CAGACCCAGTCCCTCCTCTCCTATTTACAAATTGGGTACATTTTTGTCTCTGTATACTGCTTATAGGAAAATTAATTTTTTAGAAAATGATTTGGAGACAAACTATACTTCCACTTCTGCCCCAAATTTCAGGAGGATGGGAGAGAATAAAGGGCTTGCAGGCTCCACTGTAAGAAGCACATCTTCTAAATTAACAGCAACACAGACTGAAAAAACTACTTCACCTTTACAGGTGAAAAGCATATCAGAAATGCATCACAAAATTCAGAATGTTAACTCTTTTACATTTTTTTTAATAACAAAAAAATCCATTATTACATAAAAACGTGAATTCCTTTCTAATACATATCACTATAGCTATCCCTATGGCAGGATACTCTACTAAATCTAATGTAATGAAACTACCATCAACTAGTGCTCTCTGCACTGCCTATGGAGTAAACAATATGACTGCTTGGGTAAAATGGACATTTAATTAAGAAGCCTACAAACTGAAAAGTGCCTGGCTATTGTTTTAAGCCAAAAGCCCAGCAATAGTTTCTTAAAAATCACCTGGTTTGTAATTCCTGATAAAATAACATTCACTGAGTCTTTCTGGGAGAACACCCCACCCTGTGTGCTGCCAGCTGTCCTGAGTTACCACACTGGAGATTTAGCCACAGATTGTCAGGAGGCAGCGAGCCAATCTGCACAGCCACTGCAGTGTATAAACACCAGCATTCCTCTTGTGCAAGGAAAACTGTCTGAATGGTTCATAAGAATTATCATGGGATATCAGAAGATACAGCACAGCCAGTCCCCAACCAAAATTCACAGAGTTTTTAAGACCACAGGCTCTAATCTTTTGCCTGGCCCCTCTCCCAGCCCATCTTTTCCAGTTCACATTTATACACATGGGCTTCAACAGGCTCTGTTTAACGTTAACGGTAAATACTCATCAGTAGGTTCCTTCTTCTGGAGTTATGAGCCATCATAGGTATTTTTCAAGGACATACAGTACAAATCCATCATTAATTTGTGTGCCACTTTTTATATAGAAACTACGGGAAAGCAGATTCACAATCTCCAGAGTGTTTCAAATCTCTAGATTACTTCAGGTCCTTGACCTCAGGCTGCAGATGCAAAAAGCTTCCCCTAGATGGTGTGGGATATGTAGGACATGTAACTCTCTAAATTAGTACTAGATATACATTCAGTAAATAGTATTTCCTTAAGTTTCAGTTGCAATTCTCTTTCCTTCCCACAGAGAGAATTAGTTTATAGGAAAACCAAAACACACACTTTACAAAGCATTAATTCAAACTGGAATGTGCACACGCTGGTTCTGCAAAACAATAAAAGCAGTAACCCTGAAAACCTATTATCCAGTGAATTGTCTTAGAAGTTAAGAATGCCAGTTTATTACTTCAACTTGAAGAAAATCAAAGTCACCCGCCCCCCCCCCCCCCGAAAAAAAAAAAAGTGAAAAGTCTCTTTTTTTTTTTCTCCTAAAAAGGACTCGGTCAGCCCCATTTCAGCACACATCTGCAGTGCTAGTCTGTTTTGAAGCTGTGACTATGAAAAGATGACTTCTTACTCAGGAAAATTCTCCCAGGGACTGAGAAATGCAGGTTTCCCTGTGCCTCAGCCCTGTCGGCACAGCTCAGCACAGCGCTCCTGCCCTCCGCCCAGAGGCGTGACAGTGTGAGCTGGGGAATGGGGGAGGAAATTAATTGTAAGAACTGCTACAATAATTTCAACATCTATTATTTTGTCAGAATTAGTCTCAGATGATCTACACTGTTATCACTGAGGACGTGATAAGACTTGGGTACGATACAATTGTTAATTGAGAGATAATTTCTTCAGAAATGTTTGCATTATTGAGTGAGAAGAAATGAACCCAGCTTGACTCTTGGATGACTGAATGAATTTGCAGCATGTGGAATAAATAATAATAATTAAAAAGAGAAAAATAATAATCCCCATTCATTTTTAACCTAGGCGCATATTAAAATAGAAAACATTAGAACACAACAACCATTAAATCCCACTGACATTTTTAGGCAATTTTCAGTCCTGACTAGCATGTTGAGGCTATACACTGTTGAAAAAATTTGAAGCAAGCACACATGATCTAAAGCAGAAACAGATTAATTCCCCACTGACTAATAATCAGAAACAACTGAAGAAATTAAAAGTGGCACAAAATACTACACCACGAAATACTACTGAGCATGTTCCACAGTGCAGGGAGAAACTGGAAAGTCCACAGCTGAGATACACATCTGGTGCAAGAGGGAAGGGAGTGGGCAGGACCAGTGAAGCAAAGGACTTGGAGACCCTGGGGGGTCCCAGGAGAAGACTCTCTGGGGTGGCAGGGAGAGTCCAGCAAACTGGGGCCAGGCCCCACATATCGAGCAGCTGTATTGCTTTGCAAGTGATTTTGATGCTTCTGCCTACGGTCAGGCAAAGTGAAACAGTTACAGCTTTGAATGAGCAGGGCAGGGTTGTTGGGTTTTTTTTTTTTTTTTTGTTAATTTAGCTTGACCTCCTACAGCCAGCTTCTGAATTACAGGCAGTGACCAGGATAGTCCACTCTGAAAGGTGCTGCTGCAAGAAGCTCCCATTCAGCTAGACTGACTTGCTCCCACCAAATTCTCCTCCTGCCCAGGGATGGCTAACAAATACTGTTTTTTCCAATAAAATATAAGTGTACGGAGAGACCAAGCTTCCATCCTCTCATAAGATACCAGCCCTCAGACTCACAGACATCTCAACATTCAAAACCCCCAATTTTTCAGTTCTCCCAAAAAGAATATAATTCAATCTCTCGTTCATTCTAGACACAAAATTACATTCACAAGGAAACTGAAAAGGAAGGAGTAGCCACCTGAGGATGAAAAGATACCCAGAAGATAGGATTTCTCAGAAGATAGCCAGTAATCACGAAGTAAAAGGACAAGGAAAGAAAGGAGAAAAGAAATGGAAGAGGCAGAACTGTGCTCAACAAGAAAAAACACTGAAACCAAAAGGAAAAAAAAGGATGGAGTGTATTGTGAAAAGGACGCACATATTTTTAAACTTCTTTCCAATCCTTGACAACTAGACTATTAATTACTATTTAAGGGAAAAAAAGAAAAAAGAATAATTGTCTCACAAGGACTGCATCAAAGTTTAAACAAAAACCAGTACATTCAAGTGACTTGTGTAATACAAATAACAATATAATATAAAATGAACATGCAACCATAACACTTATTTTTAAATTTATTTTAAAATTTCACAACTCCACAAACACAAATGAGTGGTGTAAGGTAAGACAGACCAGAAGAAGAAAAACAACATTCAACTAAATAATGCTTAAAAGGTGACAAAATAAAAAAAAGAACACCAAAGCAAAAAAACAAACAAACCAAAACAACCCCAAAGGTTGAATATTCATGTTACCACATTGAAAATGTGAAACAAAATCAGTGCAGTTTGATAAACTACTATGTAAGACTGCATTACCTTGAACTGATGCTTTCAGTTACAAACTACAGCTTGTCCTTCCAAACTTGAAAGAGACAATACTGAATTCAGTATGTGTGAATTACAGAAGCATTTTACTATTTTCTATCATAAAAACACAAGAAAATATCATTACCATATAGTTATGATGCTGACAGAATGGCCTTTTCCACTTTTTAATGATCATTAGGAAGTACTTCCTCACAATTAAACTAATTCACCACTTCTTTCTATGGAACAGTGGTTAAGAAAGTTATTCTTATAGTATCCATTCTCCTGTTACTGCTCCTGTTGTTTGGGTTGTTTTTTTTTCTTTTTGGATGGAGCTCTTCCTCATTTCTTATTTCCTTTAGTTTACCAACTCTCTTGCTTGAGTGTCTTCTGAGCTCTGTGTTTTCCTTCCCCACTGAAGTGCCTGGCCTTGGTGAGCAACTCCTTGAGCATCTGAAAGTGGCTTTATATTTTAGAATTACTTGGGAGCTACATTTGAGGGTATTTCATTATTACTTTATAACTCAATGTCAAGCAAGTCAGTTACATACTCAAATGAAGAGGTCATTGAACTTTTAAAAATAAAGTCCACCTACAAGATAGCAACACTTACAGAGCCAGACTATCTGTCAGCAAATGCACAGTACTATTTTATCAGGAGTTCTTATCAACAACTGTCTGGAGTTTGTAATATCACACATTTTTAGCTGAGAGGAAAACAAGCTGCTTAGTTATCCCACTTCAATAGAAGCCCATAGAAAGAGTTTGCATCATACTGCCATAAATCATTATTACAAGTAACTTACGAAGAAGGAGAAGAAAGGGCGAAGGAGGGGCAAAAGAGCCATTTAACAATAAACTGATTTTGCATGACTGCAGGCATCATCCATATCTACTTGAGGAGGGGGCTGATGTAACACAGTCATCCCACAGAGTCCGTGAGGGTACTAAAAGCAGAATTCACAGAATTTACGTAGTTGGAAGGGACCTCTAGAGATCATCCAGTTCAACTCCCCTGCTAAAGCAGGATTGCGTACAGCACATTACACAGGACTGCATCCAGGTGGGTCTTGAATATCTCCAGAGAAGGAGACTTCACAACCTCCCTGGGCAGCCTGTTCCAGTGCTTTGTCACCCTCACCATAATGAAGTTTTTCCTCATATTTAAATGGAACTTCCTGTGTTCCAGCTTGTGCCCACTGCCGCTTGTCCTGTCACTGGGAACTACTGAAAAGAGTCTGGTTCCATCCTCCTTGCCCCCACCCTTCAGATACTTGTAGGCATTAATAAGGTCTCCTCTCAGCCTTCCCTTCTCCAGGCCAAAGAGTCCCAGCTCTCTCAGCCTTTCCTCATGAGAGAGATGCTCCAATCCCCCAATCATCTTTGCTGTTCTCTGCTGGACTCTCTAGTAGTTCCCAGTCTCTCTTGAACTGGGGAGCCCAGAACTGGACACAGTATTCCAGATGTGGCCTCACCAGGGCAGAGTAGAGGGAGAGAGTGTCCTCTCTTGACCTACTGGTCACACTCTTCCTTATGCACCCCAGGATTCCACTGGCCTTCTTGGCAGCAAGGGCACATTCCTGGATCATGGATCATTTCCTATCTACCTGGACTCCCAGATCCTGCTCCTCACAACTGCTTTCCAGCTGGTCCACTCCTAACCTATATTGCTACATGGGGTTCTTCCCCCTCCCAGGTGCAGGACCCTACACTTGCCCTTGTTGAACCTCATTAGGTTCTTCTCTGCCCAGCTTTCCAGCCTGTCCAGGTCATGCTGGATGGCAGCACAGGCCTCTGGAGTGTCAGCCACTCCTCCCAGTTTGGTATCATCAGCAAACTTGCTGAGGATACACCCTGTCCCTTTGTCCAGGTGGCTGATGAATATGTTGAACAAGACTGGACCGCGTATTGACCCCTTGGGGACACCACTGGTTACTGGCCTCCAACTCGATCCCGATCGGTTGATCACCACTCTCTGAGTTCTATCACAGAGCCAGCTCTCAATCCACCTCACTGTCCACTCATCGTAGCCCACACTTCCTCAGTTTCCTAACGGGGATGTTACGGGAGACAGTATCAAAAGCCTTGCTGAAGTCAAGGTAGATAACATCCACTGCTCCTCCCTCATCTAGACAGCCAATTACAACATCAAAGAAGACAATCAGATTGGACAAGCATGATTTACCTTTGGTGAATCCATGCTAGCTTCTCCCAATTACATTTTTTGCTTTCACTTGCTTTGTGATGATGTCCAGAACGATCTGCTCCAACACCTTGTCAGGGACAGAGGTGAGACTAACAGGCTTGTAGTTCCCTAGGTTCTTCTTCTTGCCCTTTTTGAAGACAGGAGTGACACTAGCCCTTCTCCAGCCCTCAGGCACCTCTCCAGTTCTCCATGACCTCTCCTAGATGATGGAGAATGGCCTAGCAATTATATCCGCCAGCTGTCTCAGAACTTGTGATGCATTCTATCAGGGCCGATGGATTTATGGATGTCCAGATTGGCTAAGTGGCCTCTAACGTGGTCCTCCTCTATTGAGGGAAAGTCTTCCTCTCTCCATACCTTACCTTGCCTTTCCAGCAAGTATCAGGGTGGTTGAAGTCCCCCATGAGAAACAAGGCCTGGGATTGTGAGGCTACTTTCAGCTGCCTGTTAAAGGCCTCATCAACCTCCTCATCCTGATCAGGTGGCCTGTAGTAAACACCCACAACAGTGTCCCCCATGTTAGTCTGCCCCCTAATTCTTACCCATAAGCTCTCAACACCTTCTTTGTCTCCTAGGCAGAGCTCAATACATTCCAGGTGCTCTTTTACATAAAGAGCCACTCCACCACCCTGCTTTGATGACCTACCTTTCCTAAACAGTACCTAGCCATCCGTGACAGCATTCCAATCATCTGAGCTATCCCACCATGTCTCTGTGATTGCCATGAGATCATGGCCCTGTGACTGCACACAGATCTCTAGCTCATCATGTTTGTTCCCCATACTGCATTGGTACAAATGCACTTCAGCTGGGCTAATGGTCCTGCCACCTTTTTGAAGGAAGAAGCCCTCATTCACACCAGACATTTCTCAGATGCTTCCATAACTGCCAGCCTATCACCCCTCATCTCCACTGAGACAGCCAACTACAGGACCTTACTACTACACTGTCCCACTGGTACTGGCCACCCCTCCCCTGCTGTGTGGGGTTGTGGCATGCAGCTGTCAGGCACCAGTTATGATAGAAGCATCCTAAAAGGCCACCCACAAGTGGGTTACAACAGAGAGGAAGCTGCCACTCCTGTTATAAAGTGTGTTGACAGCAATATTCAGGAACAGCAACCACTGTTTTTACCCTCTGCTGTGGCACTCTGCACCATATATGAAGTTTACCCTGTCATTGCTTCTATCAAAGTTTGCTAAAGGGCTTCTCCTCTGTCCCTGATTCTCAATGTCCTTCACAGGGACAAATTTATTATTCCACCTACATGAAGGTTTCCAGTATGAACTCTGCATGTGTGACCACTGGTCCTTTAGCTTCAGTTAATCACAATTACCCTTAAAAAAACAGACACTAGTTTGTCTGTGAAAAACAGAAGTAGATGCATTTCTATTTTTAAAAAACTCATGTATTCAAAAAAAAAAAAAAGAAAAAAAAGGTAAGCTGACCTCACAGGGTAATTTGCAGTTCACTTTCAAACCTATCTGCTTTTAATGCCTTGTAGTGGGAACTGCATCTTCTAGGGCCAGACCCTGGTACCATGGCTTGAACAGAAGCAGAGGACAACCTCCAACCCAGAACAAACACTGAACAGGTGCATGAGCAGCATGAGAACATGGGACTCCTGGGTGAATAGATTTTCAGGTAAGAGCTAAAGGACACCCTGAGAACAATAAAATAGATTATATTAGAGTAATTACACAATACATATGAGATTCAGTGACTGGGAGGGAACAGACAGCCAAGAGAGATGTACTACAGCTTGGTGCAACACAGGAAGGAGAGTTGTAAGTGACTAGTATGCAGGAAGCGGACTAAATAGAGCTGTAGACACAAATATTAAAAATCAGGCTTTTAAGAATCTTCCCTATGTTACTCTAAAAATAATTTAATTAACTAAAAATATTATGCTACAACATGTCCTTCTTACTGTAGCATCAGGCTACTCACAGTATGTTATCAGACGATATAGACACTTAAAAGCAATTAACGCTAATAAAATCATCAACTCAATTAATTCTTGTATCCACAAAGAGAAAAACCATATCCACAGGAATACGGCTGACACAGAAGGGAAGCATCAGCAGACCATTGCTCAGTGTTAGTCTGGAGTATGTCAGTGCATCACACCACTAGACCTGACCCAGCCTGTAGCCCAGAGCCACAGCCTCATGCTAAGTCCATTCTCCCTGCACCAGTTTGTGGCAGGGCCCATCTGCTGCCTCTGAAGCCTTGCACCCACAGGTCTGGCTCCTTTATCTCCTGAGCAGGTTGACCTCTTGCTGACTGGGAACAATTGGTCAGCTGCAGGGGCCAGCGCTGGCTGTTTCAGGCCACTCTGAGCCCCAGCCAGCTGCTGGGGTTCACACCTATGCCCTGGTCCTGCTTACCAGCCCAGGTGCAGCCTATGGGACCACTTTCCAGCCAGAGCTAACATGAAGCTGTATCTCACGTTGTGATTTGCTTTGCTGACGTCCATGCAAGCCATGCCACAGCACCAAGACAATAAAGGCAACTGGATAAAGAGCAACTCACTAAGCAAGCCCAGTACCCTGTTTATCTCCAGCACCATATTTAGCTCCTTTGAATTTATTTTCCGAGTTCCATATTACAAGCACTTATATTTTTTCCCTTGACACTCTTATTACTAAGCTACTCCCCAACATTTTTTTTTTAGATATGTTATTTTTCATTTCTATTTAAAAATGTCACTCAAATGCAATGCTTTGTTCTCCAAAATGTCTCTCTTGGCTTCAAATATGCATTCCAGATATGTACTATTTCTAATTTGAGGGGAAAAAAGAAAAAAAAAAAAATCTATATTCAAGCCACATCTATATTCGAGCAGCAAAACGGAGCAGACTTAAATAAACTAAGGAATCAAATTAATGTAGTCTGTCCTTTCCAAACCCAAAACCTTACTTACATGCATGTTTGTACTTATCTTTCCATTCATTTTAACTTGTGAGAACTCAATCCAAGGCTATTTACCAGAGCCAGCTATTTTAATGGCCTCATTACTTACCCAAACCCACATCTCAATGAGCTTGGGGAAGGTGCCAAAGGATTTGGCTGAACTTCTTCCAAGGCCCCATGAGAAATGGTAACTATCATTTTATTATCTAGCTCAATGATACGAAGGTCTGGTTGGATTCTCCAATTCTGGATGATAAAAAGACCAGCACCAAGTTTCTTCTTTTCCACCAATCACTAACAAGAGGATTGTGACTGCTTGGACACTCACAGGCATTACCGCTACGATCTGTATGTACCCTGTCTCCTCCAGGCTGGAACTCTGGAATTCGTGGTAAATGAAGCAAAACCCCCGGGGCATATTCAAACACCAGGGCACTTGCTGCCTATTACTTCCCTGGAACAAAAGCTCAAACTTTGCAATCACCTAGGGCAGTGGGGGGTCTCTGCCACTGCAGCAAAGTAATCCAAAGTTGGTTGCTTTACTTTCAGAGAAGACTGAAAAAAACAGAGGCTTTTAAGCAGATGGATGGGAGTGGCTGAAGTTCTTCAAAAACCCCAGGACGGGATGATTCTGGGATAAAAACTCTTCTTTGGTGCCTGCTTTCATGCAGCCAGTTGTTTTGCAGTGACCTTTACAGTATTTCAGCACAAAATTAACCCCACCCTTACAATCAACTGAGACAGATTGTTCTTTGTCTTAATTATTTATTAAAGGCCTAAAATTAGTATTTTAGGAGACAGAACGAGAATTATATAGGAGAATAAAGAAGTTTGAGTTCATAGTACCAATTTGCTCCAGTTCTGCTTTTAGAAAATAGTCATCTCCACTTAATTGCACTAAAAAGGAGTCTAAATTTTAAGAAGTTTAGCCTATAAGATTTAATCGCTGCCTTGTCTAAAGGAAAGCCAAAGCTGCACCACATGCCTTCCTACAGCCTCCTGTTTGCTGGCCCTTTCATTGAATTTCCATCACTTCTGATGGGTGAGTTAACAAAGTGTGGCAATAATAAGCAAAACACAATGTGGGATTGGAGAAAACAACAACCAGAGTAATTAAAAAGCTACATATAATGCAGCAGTTAGCTGAAAGAGCAGGAAAATAAGAATCTTTGCTTATCTGCAGAACTGTTTCAGCTATTAAAGGTGCATGTAACTATTACAAAATACATCCAAGACACACAGGGTGGTGATTCCCCTGAGATTATTTCTACAGCTGAATTTCTCCTTCACCTCTGAACACTATTTCAGCTGCCAGTTTTTAAATTTCTTGACACTTCAAGCTTTTCCTGTTACCTGACAAAAAATTACATTTATGAGGTCCTATATATGATCTTCTACAACACTGCTATAGTGTGAAATGCTTATTTCTGGTAAATAAGCTTGGCTGATGCAGGGCGAGTGGGGGACATAATCTATCTGGACTTTTCTAAGGCTTTTGATACAGTCCCCCACAGTCTCCTCCTGGAGAATCTGAGTCATTACGGCCTTGACAAGTGGTTTGTGTGGTGGGTGGGGAACTGGCTTACAGATGGTACCCAGAGGGTGATAGTAAATAGTTCCTCCTTAAACTGGTAACCAGTCACAAGTGAGGTCCCCCAGGGATAGAAATTGGGCCCAATGTTGTTTAACATCTTCATAAGTGACCTGGATGTTGGGATCAAGAGCACCCTGATGAAGTTTGGTGATGACACCAAGATGAGTGGAGAGGTTGACACTCCAGAAGGAATAGCCACCCTCCAGGATGACCCAGACAGACAGGAGGAGTGGGGTAGCAGGAACCTTATGAAGTTCAACAGGGAGAATTGCAAGGTCTTGCACCTGGGAACACATAACCCAGGAGTGCAGTTCAAACTGGGATCCACCTGGCTGGATACCTTGTGGAAAGGAACCTGGGGGTCTTGGTGAGTAACAGGCTCAACATGAGTGAACAGTGTGCTGCAGCAGCAAAGAAAGCCAATGGGATGCTGGGCTGCATCAACAAGGGCATCACAAGCAGAGATAAAGACAACATCATCCCACTCTGCTCAGTGCTTGTCAGACCACGTCTGGAGTATTGCATTCAGTTTTGGTCCCCGCTGTACAAAAAGGATGTGGACAGGGTGGAGAGGGTCCAGAGAAGGGCCACAAGGATGATCAGAGGACTGGAGAACCTGCCATATGACGAGAGGCTGAGAAAACTGGGTTTGTTCAGCCTTGAGAAAAGAAGGCTTTGGGGAAACCTTATTACATTACTTACCTTATTACATTACAAACCTTATTACTTCAAGGGTGGCTACACAGAAGATGGAGACCCCCTGTTTACAAGGGGTCACACAGAAAAGACAAGGGGTAATGGGCACACGTCAATCCTCGGGAGATTCCGGTTGGACACGAGGTACATTTTTCACCATGAGGACGATCAAACATTGGAATAGTCTCCAAAGGGAAGTGGTAGATTCCCCCACATCGGACAGTTTTAAGTCTCAGCTTGACAGGGTGCTGATCCATCTCATATAAACTATAGTATTACCTAGAATGGTTGGACCAGATGCTCCTTGAGGTCCCTTCCAACCTGGCATTCTATGATTCTATGCTACTCCTTCAAGCTTTCCTATAACACCCCAGCAAGTCATCCTGGAAGTCTTGCTACTGACTACAAGTGAAAGAGGTGTCTTCAGAAGTGTGGAAAGCACTGGATCACCAGGATGCAATCAGACCATGTAGAGCCAGCTGAGAGCAGAACCAGCATGCAACTCATGTGCATGCAATGAGACATGCTACCAAAGTAAACATAAATGGAGTTTGAAGTATTAGGGAAAAGAGAAAAAATTAATGCTCTGTGTAGAGCCAACTATTTAAAGAGCTGTTATACTACAAGAGGTCTCCTCTTTTCTACTGGAACATGTTGCAGGCAGCTCCCCCCACCCCACTTCTCGCTCCTTGTCAAATGCAGAAAGGCTGCCCAGGATTTACTACTCCACTATTTATTACAGATAAAATCAAGTTCATCTTTTTTATCACAGATCAATAGCTAAAGGATATTACCCCAACAATATGAAGTTCCCAGCATTTTCCAGCTCAGTTTTTATGACCCATTAACACAGTCATCTCACCAACTATGCCATGGGTCTCTCACATATTTATCAAATGTCCATGTTCCAAGTAATGTTAACACTTAAAAAAAAATAGTAGTTATTCACATTTTTCATTCTTGGGGTGTCTTCAGACATCTGGCTACAATTCAGTTCGGGGTGTTTTCCTCCTGTATTATGCTCCTGTATTAGACTGCTGGCGCCTACCAACTCATAAATTTGTCTCTATCTTTTTAGTATTTTGCCTTAGCAAAGGTTCAAAAGTTCATTAGCAAAATGCCACTTATCTCTCTGCTCACTGAAAAGTCTTATGACAGATAACATCAAGAAATTTAACACAATTATGAGAACTAAATTACATGGCAGTACATAGATCTTTTAAGGTTGCAGAAAACATTGTAACAGTAATTAACTGCTGTTAACAGGTTTACACTGACTCACCAACACATATTTAGACTCAAACCTGAACTGCTAACAAGCATATAGGTAATTTTTGTAAGGAGGCAGCTGAATTACTCCATGACAGGACATGACTCAGTTCGCTTATTGATTTCCTAATAGAGAAGGGAGGATTACTGCTGATTCTCTAATCACAAATGCATTCTGCAGGACTTTCTAGAAGCATTTTTCATAGTACTACATGTTGACACAGAACATGTATTCTGAAATTAAAGTCCAAACTAACCTGTACCCTCCTAGCACACGTACTTCTGAAACTCCATGAGCGACATTCCTGGCAGACTTACGCTGCTTAACATTTGAGTGGTTTCCAAACTACACTCCTTTGGAAATTACCAGTGTGTACAAGTGTCCTGATGTTTCCTGGTGATGGAACTTAGTACATAGGAGCCTATAGTACAGGCCAGATTATAACAAGTACCAATTAAAAAAAGAATGGACTGATAACTCTTCTGGGATTAAAAAAAAATATCTTTATTGTCTCTCATTAATCAAGCTGCCACAATTCTAAATTATTTTTAAAGAAAGTCCAGACTTTTTACTGGAAAAAGGCTGTAAGGGGGTGTTTCACCCAACATTTTAAAGTTCCCCAGAAATCTAACAAAGGGAAAGGAAATAAAAACCTCACAGAAATGTTCCTAGTAACTTTACATTTATTGCATTCCACCTTAGAATAACAACTAAAATGAAATAATGGTTCAGATCTATGGAAAAAAACAGTAACCAGTCATATTTATTTTAAATAACGTGGAAAAAGTGTCACAAATGCATCTTGCCATTCACAGATAAAACCTGAATTAAACATTAGGTTAAAAGCCTTTTCAGCAGCATAAATACAAATATTTACTAAAGTTTTCAATTACACCTCACAGGATTCTACAGTTATTAGAACAGCAGTTTCAAGTAAGATAAAATATTACCTTGGTCAAGTCAAAATACCTTTTATCTCATCAAGCTACTACTACAGAAAACAAAGTTCATTAAAATAATGTATTCACCATAAAAAAACACACACACATATCTGCAACAGCGACAGAAATTCTCCTAATTGTGTCCAGTTCTGGGCTCTCCAGTTCAAGAGGGACAGGGATTTACTTGAGAGAGTCCAACGGCAGGCTATGAAGATGATTAAGGGACTGGAACACCTACCTGTCTTATGAGGAAAGGCTGAGAGACCTAGGATTGTTTAGACTGAAGAAGAGAAGACTGAGAGGGGATCTTATTAATGTATATAAATATCTGAAGGGTGGGTGTCAAGAAGGAGGGGCCAATCTCTTTGCAGTGGTGTCCTGTAATAGGATGAGGAGCAATGGATTCAAACTAGAACACAGGAAGTTCCAACTCAACATGAGGAAAGACTTCTTTATTGTAAGGGTGATAGAGCACTGGAACAGGCTGCCCAGAGAAGCTGTGGAGTCTCCTTACCTGCAGACTTTGAAGACCCATCTGGATGCATTTCTGTGTGACCTGCCCTAGAATTATGGTGGTCCTGCTCTGGCAGGGGGATTGGACTCGATCTCCAAAGGTCCCTTCCAAGCCTTAACATTCTGTGATTCTGTGCAGTCTGACTGAAATAAGGAAACTCCGTGACTGAGTACTCACTTGATAAAACTACTATCACAGTAAAAATTCCTGATTGTCAGAAAAAGTTAAAGTGCTAAAGCCCTGTGCATTCACGCAGCTCTGAGAGAAGCAGAAAACAGTACTCAAAATTTCTGGAAAAAAAATAATTGAAAAGCACTCAGTGTATGTAATACAGTCCAATAAAAAAAAGACAGCATGTATATTAGGATGAACTGAAAGCCTGTAAGTTTCTAAATGAGAGTTTTAACAATTTTTAAGTCACTGGCAAACAACATCCCGAAGGAAAGCAACTGTTCTGCGTGCAAAGTGATGGAAATAATTATTGGTGGTGCCTCAGCCCTCCAGCTGTAGGATGAGCTCTGCTTGCGTTCATGGAGGTCGACTCAGCTACTTGTAGGATTAAAGAAACCAGAAAAGACAAAACTCTGGCACCAGGCAAACATTTCTGAGTTAAGTAAATTAAGCAATTTGCCTTTCTCCATGGAAATACTATCCAATGTAAAGCACAGTCCAGTGCTTCTCAGGACATTGCTGGCTGATCGAATCAGCCCCATTCACCTGGCACAGCCGACACAAACAGTTGCTCCAAAGCTGCCAGCAGTGGCTCCCCTGGTATCCTGCCTCCCTATCCATGTCAACGGTTCCTCCAAACACAGCTCTGAGCTCCACCTCCACCATTTTAGAAAATGCATGATTTCTTTTTTCTCCTCCAGAAAGTCTTTTCAATCCATCTTTAAACAGAACTGAACAATGCAAACGAGCATTGATCTCTGTAATTCCACTGCCTTTGAACTAGAGTATTGGTATCAGAAAACTAAGTATAAACATACCAACTGAGCAGTGTCTTTCCAACTTTAGATTTGTTCTTTTTAACCCAGGAAAACTGAATCCTTTGCTAGGAATTGTTTGGGCTGGAAAGGTTTCTCCACCCTCTGATGCCTCTTGCTTGGCCTAATTATGTTTCCACAAGATCCATCTTCATAAGCATTTACTGAATTATTTTTAAAGCCTCTGAAGAAGGTGCTAAAAGTTTCTAATTTTCTCAGTCTGATATGATTAGTTGTTCACGAAAAAGCAAACAAGTTTAAAAGAAAGAAGTCTCACAGGGCATTCAGAGGTAAGCAATGATGAAAGCTTTTGATCAATGGAAAAAGGCAGCGAATGGTTTGGTTTGACTCATTAGCAGCACTCGGGATCACACTGTCTCCCTCCACCATTCTCATACCTCCTCCTGCCCTTGCAGCACTCTTAGATAAAACAGACTCTCCTATGAATCTCACAAGAAGTTTGTTACATACAGTTAATTGTTTGGGACATCTGGTAACACAATACTCATTTGCAGTCAGCCATGGACAGAGGAAGGTCAGAGCAATGCCAAACCATCAGCCTCTGCACGCCATGTGAGCTGCTTCGGCCCCATTTCTGCAGCGGATCGGGCAAGTCCTGCCTACTCTCACACAACAAACTTGTTCTAATGTTGTCTACAGAGATAGAAATTCACCTTAAAAGTGTGATTTATCATTTTAGCAACACTTCCCCACCCCCACCCCCCCACCCCCCATTTTTTATTTTTCGGTTTTCCTTACTTTTTTGAAAACCAGAAGGACCAGGCAGAAAAATCTGCCCAAAATCAGCATCTGTGCAGCCACACTTGGGGAAAGAGCAAGCACTATTCCAAGAAGAAGACAGCTGAGGAGAGGAAGCTAGAGCAAGTTAACCATAGTACACCAGCCTGGGCAACCAGCTGAAGCACTGCTTTGCAGCCAACCACAACAGAAGAAAAAAATATCGCAAGAATCCATAGGGGCATGCTGCAGAGCCAAGGGATGAAGAACATCATGCTGAAGGACAGGATCAGAGGAAACCTAAACATCACAAGCTTTAAGATCAGGTGTGCAGCCTTTCAGTCTCAGCATGTTCAGACCAAAGAACCACAGGACACCTGGATTTGTGAGGACTCATCCACCCTCCTCACCATCAACTGCTCCTGTTGGTGCTAACCTTTCTCACACCTCGCCAAGAGAAGGAAGCTCCTTCCTCTACATATTTTTAATATATCTCTATTTCTCTCCATCTGCCAATTTTCCCACTCGCAAACCTTAATCCTCCCACTGACTCCCCCACATTCTGCCATTTATATGGCACTGCTGTTTGGAAACAGGCACCTACTCATTTCCTTTCATCAGTCAGTCTGACACCCTGCCTACCACTTGCCACAGGATTTTATGCTGAGGATTTTTCAGCTTTCTGCTGTAAATTGTCATTCGTCTGCCAAACCTCACATAACATCAAGCCCTGGTAATAAAGTCAATCCTCGCTCAGTAGAGCAGCTGCTGGTGTGACGTCCCACAAATTTACACATGGAACAGATTCCCTGGGGTTTCACAACAGGACTGGGCCCTGGAAGGCCCTCAAAGACCTTGGAATGTTTCTGGAAGCTCCCTGTAATGCTCATGGACTCCAAAATATCAACAACATCCTCTCATGGAAAGCTTTCCCAAAAGCAGAATGAGACACAGGAGCAGAGATTGCAGGCGGCACCATGCTTTGATGAGCACAGATCCAGGCAAGTCTTTGGTAACAGGTTTGTCACACAGAGAAATTCTGCTCTCACAGATTCAAGGTGTCACCTCCAATGCCCACAGCACTGGAGAAAGCACATGACCCAGCTGTGGGGGCACAAGATCGATCCAGACCACCATGTAGTAGCCTCACATGCTACTTAACCTGCTTTTGCATCCCAGGGAACCGACAGAAGAAACTTTACAATCCTGTAGACTTCAAAGTGAAGTGAAATCTTCCCTCTTTCTGTGGCCCTTTAGAAAAGGGCAAGACCAAAAACCACACACATCGTAATGCTGAAAATGTCCAGCTCATTTGGAGAAAGATGTTCTTAGAAGCACAATCCTAGTTAAACCTTCACAGTCAGCCTCACACATACATACACACAAACCCCACAGCTGCCATCACTGAATTGGTGGCAGGCACCTCCCTTAGAAGGCAGGTAGACCTAGCCTGAGAAACACAACAGAGAGCTCATGTATTTTTGGGTCCTAAACCTCCCTCATGCAAAGCCTTTCCATACTCTGCGCTTCAGTAATTTCAACAGTTCAGCAAAGTGTATAATGATAATGAAGCATGAAGAGATGTACCAAGTGAGGAATATTTCAGAATGTTGTAATGCCTTCATCAGTGTGTTTTGTACAGACTTTACATCATTAACTTAAAAACACTCCCCTCTGTCCCACACACTTTTTAATTCACAATGGAGATAACAGTATACTGGAGCACCCATCTGCTTTTGCAGTGATGAGCCCCAAAATATTGACTGCAGCTTTGCAAGGTCTGTGTCTCTCATTAGCAAAGACCTTAATGAAAGTTAACCTGTAAAATGAACTGAAGATCAACAAAATTACAAACAAACTCCTGGTGGTTTTGGTTGTTTGGGGGTTTGTTGTTTGTTTGTTTGGAGTTTTTCTTTGGGACCGTGGTGTTTCTTAAGCTAATTACTAATAGAAATTGCACACAAGAAAACCGTATTTTATTTTATGAGCTTTCTGAGAACAGGATTTCATTTATAGGACTCTCCACATAGTAAAACAGTTTAAATGTATTTTTATCTGATATATGTGCATTTAATATATAAATCTTTCAAAAACAACATAAGCACATAGTTCAAAGTGAAAGCTTTTTTTCCTTCTCTGTGATAGAATCATATATAAACTGAAGCAAAATAAAAAGGGGATAGCTATCATCACTTTGTCCCTATTTTGTTAGAATGTATCAAATTTAAAAAAACCCTACATTATTTCTACAATAAAATTCACAAATAGGCTTAATGCACCAAGAAGCAGGGGGTGGGAGGCTTCCTTGTTTATTTTTTCAGAAGTAGCCCATTCCAGCAAAAACATAATCTTCCTTTCACTCCATAAACTCAGAAGACCTAGGGTTACATATTTAATTAAGTACTAGTTCCATATGGGAAACCCACCTATGGATACACTAGTCCACAACTAAATTCTCCTTGCAAACACCAAAACGTGAGTTAACTATATATGTGCATATATATATATATATATATATGTATGTATATATAAACTTATGTTCATACACATATACGTACACAAATGCATGAAATCAGACCTGATATGGACTGGACAAACAAGAACTCCTGCTGCTTAAAAATTGACTGGAAAAAAGTGAAAACACATGAAACCTCAAAAATATTACCTTAGAATAGCTGCATTCAAAAATTAACTCAATGGTAGGGCATTTTATGAAAACACAACTGAAGTACAGTAGCAGCCAAGAAACAAAGTGTTTTAGGAATGTCCCAAATTTTTCCCATACATTTCTAACAATTACTTTAAATGTCAAGAAGCCCTAGCAAATTTCTTCAGCCAAGGTTAAATATGAAAAAGTAATTCATGCACTAACTTCATTTGCATTGCATACAAGATGCTGTGTTTGCACACAGAATATTCAGTTTCTTTTTGGATGTAATTGATTTAGAAGTCAAGCCCAGAGGTGCCTAAAATAAGTGTTTAAATCAAAACTGCATTTAGAACACAATTGGTTTTCCAGATATATGAGGCACTCACAATTACCACTGAAGTCAAAGAAGGTGAAAAACTTAGTACATATTAAACAAAAACACAAACATGTAATACGAGATACTCCTTTCAGCATTCACAGCTGATGCTGGCCCTAATGTAGGTACAGGGTACGTTCCTTTCTCCTTCCTGTTTTCATATGGATGGTCCTGAAATAAAAAGGAAAACTGAACCAGATCCCGAGATTTAAAAGCAGATGACAATTAACTGTTTTGTTGTGGACACAAGTGTCACTAAAGTAGTGGAAATTCCACAATCTCTTGGATTAGACTCAAATTCCCCCCAGTAGAAAAAGAACATATGCTCCGGATAGGAAATAATTTCCAACATTTTATAAAATTCCATTTTAGGCATCACTTCCCTCTTATGCAAAAGCATAACTGAAAACTGCCTTGTCTCACATCTAATAGACAGATGAAAGAATATTTAAAACCATGCACCATAAAAAGTTTTACAGTCAAAAGAAAAAAAAAAAGAACACATTAGAAGCTCTGGAAAAAAATTAGGTACTTAAGAACACATGGTAAGTTGTTTAGGTTCCAGGTACCGTAAAATATTAGTAAGTTCACAATCATTCTTGTATTTTAAAACAGGCTGTTGCAGAATTCCTTAGGAAGGCAGAAAAACTAAGAACACCACCTGCTTCCACTCATAGTCCATCCCCTCCAGCCCCACATTACCTCTCAGGCACTGCCAGAAAAGCCTGTTTCGTGTGTGCCTTCATGATTTTAAAATGTGAGAAAAATAAAATACTCAGTTGAGATAGGATTTTTTAAAGTGTCATTGGACTCTTATGAGGTGAAAAACTATGAGCAAGCAGAAACCTCCAAACTTCTAAATATGCCAGCATAGTGTTCAGATAATGAAAGTAGTATCAAGAATGGTGAAGAGTTGTCTACCAAAGCCCTTCAAAACTCCAAAACACACAAGAATTAGTCTCATGACCAAGGTCCAGTGGCTTTTCTTTTCCTTTATTTACTTTGCTAATATGACTGACCCCACCAATATAGTAAACAGCTTTTCTCACCCCTGCTACTTACTACCTTAACAGTGAAATGACAATTTCTCACCCTTAGGAAAAGGAACAGAAGTAGAATAGTTATACTTTTTTTTTTTTAAATCCAGGAATGACTACAACTTTTTAAATTAGTCTAAGATTCCAAGATGCATTTTTACAGGAAAAAAAAAATAGTGTAAGATGTCCTGTAAATCTGTCATTCATTTAATTTACGTGTGCCTTGACATCTCTTATATTAAAGCAATGAACTGTAGTCGATGACAGAATACTTTCATAGGTGATTATTTAAAGATCAATAGATCTTAAATCTAGATCTCTCTCATTATAGGTGTTCTTATGGAGCTCATTACTAAGCTTACTTTAGGCAGTTCAGAAAACGAAGTCAGCACTGGCACTGAGTGGAAGTTACATGTGGTAAAGGACATCCTCAAGCTCTCTCACACTTCTCAATTGTGTTGGATTTACTCTGGAAATCTACTACACACACCTCCTTTAAAGCATATTAAATACTACTGGAATAAGGGAAAACTAGATGTTTACAAAAATCCTAGCAACTAGTCCTATGACTGTCATATGCTGCCAGCTGTCAGTTTTTATGCCTTTTGCTCATTTTCCTCTCCCACAGACATCCCTTAGCCCAGCCACACCACGCACTCAAGTGATACTGAGCACCTGTCAAGCTGTTCTGACAAGAGCTGCTAAACTTTGAGCAATAAACAGCTAATGTAGGAACAGCACTATCAAACCACATTTAAGTCACTCCAAGTTCTCATCATGGGGTTCCAGCAGCTTTACTACTCCGCTTCTTCTGGTGCTCTCCTGGTTTTCAGACCATTTCCAAGTGTGCCAATGAAGAACACCACAGACCTCCTGAAAACTGGTATCACAGAGATTCCAGATTTCTGCAAAACTCTTACCTTCAATGGGAACTCACATTTGAGTCTGAAAAAAATAAATGTAAAAGAATTTAGGAGGATCTCAGAAGACTAAAAAAGTCCTATGCAGCATCTTTTATTCAAAACACAGTTAATAAAAAAAGCAAAGAAAATACCAAGATCCTATGAAATTTAAATACTGTGCTTTCAAGTTGACCACACAGCTGTAGAGAAAAATCAACACTAGGAAGAGGGAAAATGCCTCTAACTTTGCTGTAGGACAAAAGCATGGAGCTCTCTGTGATGGGGCAGGAGTGCTCTGAAGTAGGGAACTCTGTGGCCACCTCCATAGCTGTTTGTACCTGGCTTTGCCTTCAGAGCACACCAGTAACATTGCCTATTACAGAAATAGTTTTTGAAATGTGCGTATGGGTGCTCTGAAAACTGGACTGAGACCAATAACTCATTGTGCAGACCTCTAGCTAGTTATTCAGATGCTAATAGTCTTCAGCCACTACAGTCAAGACTGAATTTAAACCAGTACCCTAAGAGAGAAAAATACCATTTCCTGACTACCTATCTCATCAGCCATCTAATGCTTCCCAAAGCACTAAACATTTTTAAGTGCAAATATTGCTATACCTTCGACTGTTGCTATGCAACACTAGGTCTTATATTTCCTAGAAAGATGTAAAGGAAATTGGACTCTTGATCCTTAGCTTAGCTACTATTACTCATTGCCATATCTGCTATACACAATTTGGATTAATACTCATTGAAGAAACCAGGTTATAGTCTTCAACAATTTACTTTTAGAATCTGGGCTCTGCTCCAATGCATTTCTCCCCTCATTTAATATTTAATTATTTTTTGAACATGACCTGCCCTGCAATTTTAAGAGAAACCATCTGAGTTCCTCACTCAGCTATATTATAGTCATTGTGCTTCAGAATTGCTCCCACAACAGTATCAGGCATGTCTTAGGGATAATTATGTTTTATGGTTATAAAAGCATTGCTGGAATGCAAGAGGACTAAAAGTTCAGTGCACACACAAGGTTCATAACGCAGCCCTTCCTGTACCTGCAAGAGAAGGAATCCCACCCCATAAACAACCTCCCTTCCCCAACTTCTCATCTTCAGGCATTCTGGGACAGCAAATCACCATATCAATCAGCATAACTTTCAGAAGTAACCACAGGATTATTTTTTTTCTTCCTAAGGCCAGTTACTAGTAACACCTCTGGATAATCAGCTTTATCAGGCCAGATGGTACATTTTTTGGAGCAAGAGACATGGACTGTTTGTTTCACCACAAACTGGGGCAATCCATTTTGATAAAAATTTAATTCACAGTTAATACAGATTGTTGGCCTCTGGTTTTATATTAATTGACTGCACAGAGAAATCAGGTCAAGATTAGCTCTGGGTAAGACCAATAGATGCAATGGTGAACTCCTGACGCTGCACGTCAGTGTGGAATTTGGCTAACCAGAAGTTCTCCATGTCCCAGCAAGAGACAGCCTGTTGTGTGCACCCCCACTGATGCATTTGAAAAAAGGGAGCAAGGGGGCAACACTGGTAAATGCTCTCCCTTTTCACTTGGAGATACACACAAAAAGCAGAGTCCTCGACACTGGCATACAGCCATGCTGCTTAATACTTGGGCCTCACAGTACCTAAGCGAAGAAGAGTCAACAAGAAGTAATTATAAAACTGATAGAGTTTCACATAAAGTACACTTTTTTTGTTGTTTTCTTTTTTGCAAATAGTTTTAGTATAATAGATTATTTTTATCAAAAGATAATCTGCTGACCAGGATCACTGAGAGTTCCAAGAACTGCACAACACTTACATTGTATTTACAGTAATTTCCAAAGCAATTTTCAGCAAATTGGTTCACCTTGTTTCCTTCCAAACTCACACTAGGCCCTTCTTCATCACATTAGAAAGCTTGTAAATGAAACTGTCTTTGGGAAAACGTAATTTCAGAATATATACTTAAAGTTCAAACTGCAGATAGATTTGAGAATGTGAATAAAATTATGAAGAGACCTCAAAATGTTTACTTCAAGATTTGGCATGTGGCAGGTGCAAGACTACAAAAATTCTGTATGGCCCAGAGGATTATTCTATCTTTTGCATAACAATACACTTGATGCATGTTCTATTTACAATATTTTATAGTACCTGAAGTAGATAATTTAAAAGCAGAGCTAGGACTCTAATACAAAATGGACATTTTCCTGCATGTCAACTACTTTCTGACAGAGACTCTGCTAGAGTCATAACCACAGTGAGAAGGAACAAAAATGGTTTCCCACCAAGTAAGAAAAAAGCAGTTCCATTAGGCAGTTTCATCATAGAAAATTGTTTATTCGCTGAAAATTCAAGGAGTCAGGTTCCCAAGTCACAAAATAAGCACACAGCAGCATTTTTATGCTGTTCACTGATTTTGAACAGTGCTCCCAACTCTAAGCTTTGGAAAGAAATTCATGACCCAAGAAAAAAAAATGGCTTATAGTTATTAAAGAAGGAAATTCAGAGGGTTTTGGTTTTTCATTTGATCTTAGAGATTTCACCCTTCACAGTTCACATCTTCATGTTCTTCTGTAATAATGACAAGGGCAAGGGACTACTAGCATGTGAAGAACTAAGGCTGCATCATCTCCCACAGTCACCAGACTTTGAGATGAAGCTTTAGATAGCAACACAAGGCAACTGGATGAAATCTCAATAACTACCAAAAATCAATCAATGCATTTCAAGATCCCCATCACAGCCATTTCCAACAGCCACCTCCTTTGCCACCACAAAGTCTGTTACTGCTTCATGCAGCTGCAAATGGACTTCACCACCCTCTCTCCCTCCATGGGTCCCGTGCAATGGGCCAGCTCTTGTTGCAAGTTTCCAGTAACCAGCACAAAAGCAGGAAGCCACATGTTCTCTCTGTGCCACCTGGGAACAGTAGAAAAGATCAGGAGGAATAAGGGGAAAAAAAGAAAGAGAAAAGGACCAAGCCAGGAAAATAGAAGGCCTGCAAAATTTGTTGTTGACTTCATTCGAATAATGCAAGATGCAGAACATTAGGAGGTTAAAAAATGCCCCCAAATCCTCCAGACTGACTCCAAGCCTTCAGTTCCACAAAAACTGACTTTGGCTGATGCAGCTATTCAATTTCAACAGACTTACATCAGAATAAATTGAGTTTAGAAAATTCAGTGCTTCTCTCTAGTGATCTGCACTTTCTTCTCCTTTTTTTTTTTTTAATGTGGAAATCAGAATTTTTGTATAGTTTAAGATGTAACTTTTATTGTTCAGAGGGCATAATTTAGAGGATTTTTTAAAATGAGAGACGAATATAAACTTTTGAAAGAAAATCAGCAAAAATTTGAAATGGCATTTCAAAATTGTGTCTGTCCGAAACAGCACTGAGAGAAAAAGTGTTTGAAACCACTGTTAATTACCATAATTCAGTACTGTACGAAAGTAGGGAACATGACCTAAACCTGAATTTTTGTACCTGCACTCCACAGCTAAGGAAGCAGTGCTGGTTTTACCTGGAAACCATTAGGACAAGAGTTTGGAGCCCCCAACAGGCACCCAGGACACAGAATACATGACCACCCAGTACATTAGAAGGATGAGAGAAAGGCCTCCCCCCCATATACTAAGCCTCACTTCATACTGATTTTGCTTTGAATAAGTTACTCTGTTATGCACTTTGAAGAACACTACAGTGAATGTACACATCACAGCTAACATGAAATTTAACCAGCTAATGCAAAATTTCAGTCATAAAATTTATTACTTCCTGCATTTTTTAGTTTTATGGTAAAATGGCAGCAAATTATTGTTAATAACTTCTAGAATCTGACCAAAGTACAATTTGGAACTCTCAAAAATATTTTAAAATATATAAATACATTGCAATAGCAGCAAATAATCTCATCAACAATGAAAAGTGATGTACAGCTCTGACAACAGAAATCTACAAGTTAAAACTGCAGGAGAGATGGATGTGGGGGTTACATTTTGTTTCAGGAAGCCTCCTGGCAATCTTTCAGAAGCTACAAAAGGACAAGGCCCATTTTATTCCATCTATTTTTTAATTCTCTGAATACCACAAAAGGCCTCTAATGATTTGTGCAACTGTTAATTACGCCATCTTTCTGGTCAGCCTGGAAAATGCTTCCAAAGCCTGCCATATCCTTCTGTGGGGCAAGGTGCTAGATCAGTCCTCAAAGCCAAGACCTCAGCAAAACAGCTCTGATTTCATAGAGGTTAATGCCAGAAGGGACTATTCAATCATCCAGCCCCATCACCTGCATTTCACGAAACATTACATTTCACCCTCAATCCCACTTCAAGCCCAATGACTCTTTCAGACACATCAGAAAATGTCCTACACATTAAATGCCTCTATTACAAAAGCAGCACTGATGCTGTGAAGTAATGGAGAGCTGACAAGCTATGACCAGAGTCCTAGCAGATGGCGCAGATACCAGGATACCTCATTTGGAGGAGAGAAGGAAATTCTCTCTTAAGTCTTATGAGCAAGTGAGTAAGAAACACAACATCATAATAAAAAAAAAGAGGTCCCTGTACAACTTCCAAGCTTTAACTTTCCCTAAGAGCATCTCCTCTGCTGCTCAAAAGAACTTCTGTACCTCCTGAAAAGGTGAATAAAAAACCCAGAAAGAAACTCAACCCAAATATATTTGGCCAACAGCATCTCAGTTGCATTAAATCCTGACCTGGGCAGCTGAATCCACATGCACAAGATCTGCTCACAGGCACCGAGCACAGAGCCAAGAGGGATATGAGCCTTTTTGTGGAAAAACAAGCGGTCCTGTTCTCTCCGTGGCCCATCGGACAACAGGAGGACACACAGAGGCTCAGATGGCAGCCCACAGAGCAATTCACTGCTCGTGAAAGGAGGACCACAGCCACTAAGCTTTGCAGGCACATGCTTGCCAGTGCTTGCAAAAAAGGCCACAGATTGTTAATTCAGAATTAAGCAGCCAAGAATTCTGGTAAACAGGTTTGTTTTAAGAGAGTGCATCTCTGATATTTGTGTGTTATTTATGTTGAACTCCAGTGGAAAACTGCAAGGGAAAGTCTGTATTGAGAAAAAAAACAAAACACAACACCTAAATAGATAAGAAAATCAGGGATATCTGTGGAAGAACTTTTATAGACTCACCTAAGGATTAATTGGGATATAAAATTAATTAAATCGAAAAAGTTAAAAACTCTAAACCAAAAGGTATGGTTCTTCAAGGATTATATAACAATTATTTCCTCAATTTAATATGCTCCTTTTAAAAAGGGCTTTAAAAAAAAAGACAAAGCAAACAAGCAGTGCATGCAGCTCTGCTTCAGGAAGCTAAATGGTAACCACTTCACTGATTTACTTAATCAGCATAAACATGCTTTTTCCTCAGACTGTTCTCTCATTTATCTTGTGCTCCACACGGTATTACAGTGACAATCATCACTTCTGCTGGATAGAAGAGCAATCCAGGATATTACCACTGGGAGTATAAAAGATAAAAATAAATAAACAAACCTTTCTTTGTTTCCTGCCTTAGTTGCTGCTCAAATCCCTCTAAACGTCCTGTCCTCTCTATTCACTTTCCTTCAATTGACAAGGCAATTTAGCTGAATTTGACTAACGGTGTACACAGGATCTTCTTCCCACTATTTATACACTCTCCTCATTTACTAGAGCTCTTGGACAGAAATCAAGCATGTCAACATACTGTTTCCTCTTAATACTGTTCCTTCTCTCAGTCTTTGCCAATTCCCCCAGTGTAGTGAACATGTAGTGTGATGACTGCAGAGCACTTTATTATTTGCTATATTACAGCAGACAATAATACCATGAAATGTTCCTGCCACCACATTCATATTCACAACTCCCATCCCTGTGTACCTCCCTCATTCTTCTTTCTGAATTGCAGCTGGAGGAAGGAAGAAAGGTAACAGCTTTGTATTTCAAAAAGAAATTAGTGTACTCGGCACGCTCCTAGGATTAACATCATAAACTGCCTGGGAAAGGACAGGCAGATACTAGGAGTAACCTGCATTTATTATGTGTCCTTAGTTTTGGGCAAGCAGAAGCAGCTCATTTTGAGCCAAGTTGCTTACATGTTGTAACAGCAGCAGTGAGCAAGTCTCCTTTCACCATTCCTACCTCTCTGGGACAGTGTTAGAAGTGTCTTGTGGCTCCTGACCATGAAAAGATGAGAGGTTCAGAAACATCCATCATGTCTGCTCTGCAGCCCAAAGCTGAGTGTTGTCTGATGGGTCACTACGATCACTCCTGGTAGTAGCTGCTGTGTGGTATCATGCCAATGCCATCACCTTGTGGCAGGGACCAACACACAGCAGGTGGTGACCTCCAAGCCTGGGAGACTCCAACTGCTTCATCACCCACCACAGATAGCTCCACGGTGCCCGAGGTCCCCCCTTAAAGAGAGGGACTTCATTCCTCCAAATACCTTCACATAGGGCACACACACACTAACTTTCCTCCCCATTTCTGTGTACAGTACTTTATACCCCCATCTTGTGGGCTTGAACTGCTCTAACAGTTAAAGAAATATTTTAATGCAGGAAAGGGAGGGTAGAAAATGAAAACACACGCTGCCTGTTGAGCAGAAGAAACAGAGGAGATCCTACCCTTCTCTGAGGCGATGCAAAGGGATTCTCTATTAAGTGCTAATATGAGAGAAGGCTCTGGGGAGACCTTATAGTGGCCTTCCAGTACCTGAAGGGGGCCTACAGGAAAGCTGGGGAGGGATTTTTCACAAGGGCTTGTACTGAGAGGACAAGGGGTAATGGATTAAAACCTGAAGAGGGGAGATTTAGATTAGACATTAAGAGGAAATTCTTCACCATGAGGGTAGTAAGGTGCTGGAACAGGTTGCCCAGGGAGCTTGTGGATGCCCCCTCCCTAGAGGTGTTCAAGGCCCTTTTGGGTGAGGCTTTGTGCAGCCTTGGTCTAGTGTGAGGTGTCCCTGGTTATAGCAGGGAGGTTGGAACCTGATAATCTTTGAGGTCCCTTCCAACCTTAACCATTCTATGATTTTGGAGGCCAGCTCCTTTTTTTGGCTAGAAGAGAGTTTTGCCTTTATAAGGTCTTTGAAACAAAAATGAAATATTTGCTGTAGCATTTTAAAAACACTTCAACAATATAAGAGGGCTTCATATTCTAATCCAGAATCATTTCTTACACTTTTCAACTAGTTTTAAATAAAATTCCTTTCAATTTTGTATTGTAGTTAATCAACAGTATTTCTGAGGTTAAAAATTCCCTTTGCTGCCAATGTACAAAAAAGTCTAAATCTCTGTTCTCAGAACAAAAATAGTGTGGGCTAAGTATGTATGAACTAGCTTATTAAAAAAACCCACCATACACAGTCACCCTGTCATTCCCAACCAAGTGTAGCCAATTTGTGGCAATTAGCACATTGTGTACAGCACAATTCATCCGACCCTTCACTGGTCTGCCAAAGACTGGGTGTCTTCGCCTTAGAGCTTATCAGCAGTGCTGACAAGGGATGTCGCTGCATCAGCAAACACCTTCTAAAACACGCAGCAGTTTGGCTGCTGTTTCTACCTGTCAGCCACTTTTCAGTGAGCTGTTACCAGGAGCGAGAACACTTCATCACAGGTCTCCAACAGCTAATATTAAAGGAGTGGGCAGGACGACTTCTGGCAAACGAAAATCAGCTGAAGTTATCACCCTTCCCCTCATGCCCACACTGTTCCCCAGACCATCACGAGTTAATTTTAATCCATTCCTGTAAGGCAACACCAGTTTTTGTTTTCTCCCATTTCAATTGCCTTTTGCATGAAAGGCTGGAGCTTAGCCAAGAATGAGCTTGCAGAATTTTGGCTTGATAATGCAGGATCTGATTCCCCAATCCATAATTTAACTTACACTGAATACTTACTACAAGGGTATCCTTATAAAACCGGAGATGCAAAATTTCTAAGAATCACCACTTTCCACAAAAATACTCACCATATTACATACTTAACAGCTAATAACTCTAATAGCTCTTGGATGTATCAAAGATCTTTAATATAAGGTGTGTTACAGAGAATTTAACATGAGAGATGTGGTCCTTCAGGGGCTGTGGCCCTCATACACACTGCTTTTACTGATGCCTTTTTACAGATTTTCAAAAGGTTTCAATCTGCTCCTTTTAAAAGGAAAAAGAAAAAAAAAGCAACCACTAAATACAATCTAGAACTTATTTTCCTTCAAGAACTTCACAAATTTATTATAGCAAAAATGCCTGTGAATTTCTACCTTTTCCTTCCTTTCCTACTTCGATCTCGAGACTATAAGCCCGATCTTCCCTTCAAACCTCATTTTTCCTCTAGTATTTTCAAGAAATTACTGCATGGACAGCCTGACAAAGGCACCCTTGAGAGGTGTGAACAACCACAGGCAGGGATCTGGGTTTAAACTCTGATAAATTGCTCTGAGCAAGAAGGCTCTACCATATGCACAGAATAGCAAAATGCATTATCTTCTTCAATCCATTAGCAGATCTGAATAAATTAGTTTTGACAAACACAGCACGTTCTTACTGACCACAACGAAATACAACATTGAAATGCGATCCTGGAGCTGTATGGAAATAAAATACCTTCTCACAGCAGCGTTTACACTGGCACACTGGATTGATGGAAAACTAGGGATAAATTTTCAAATCACTGCATCCACACACTCTGAATTCAGTAGCTCAGCACAGGCACTGCCACAGCGTGCCAAGGGTCTGACCAAAGAATGAGGGTCTACATCTGGAAAGTGGGGCCGTGCCAGCATTACACCTCCTGTCCAGGGCTGATCTCTGCATCCCACAGCAGCCTTATGGGGCTCAGCTGCCCTTACACCCTGCAGTTCTCCCACAGCCAGCAGTGGCTTCCTTTGATTGTTAGCAGTGAAGCCAAAGGAGATGGAGGAAGCTGTTCTATCCTGGCAGAAGCCAAGCTTTTCTGATTATCTTGTCCTCAACAAAACCCAACATGCATTTGTCACACAGCTGAACAAGGATAGCACTGCAGCAGCAATGACTGACCTGCACAGCTCTAGCTCTCCTGCTTCCTACAAAGAACCCAAAGAATTGCTATGCGAAACAGCAGCTCAACATGTACAAGCATCCCAAAGAGAAGCAAGATTGACTTTAAATAAAACTAAATATTTAAACAAATGTAATATTGAAACAATAAAACGGACCATAAACAAAACTGAATATACGTTAACATAGACATGTATGACCTCATGCCACACTATGCCTCAACACTGCACCAGAGCTCTTCAATTTTTATTGTTTTTATTTGGCAGACACATAGAAAGCAACACACACAAACTCCGGAATCCTCCAAGATGGCATTTTACCAAAACAAAAAGAAAGTATTAAGTTTAACCAGAGCTTAAAATGTTCCCTCTGACACCAAACAAGGTATGTCACTGTGGGACAGGCTACAGCAGAACTGGCAGGAGGTTCAGCTGAAAAAGAGGAAGGTACTGAAATTCAGGCCTGTGTAGCCAGGTCCCCATACAGATGGAGGGGAGTGAGCAGCAGAGCCCCGCTGCAGTCCCTGCAGGGAGCTGAGCTCTGAACTGCCACACATGCCACAATATTTCACTCCTGTGAAAAGCTGTAGCTAATGGGAGCAGGAGAAAAAGAAGGCATCGACCTGTTACTTTGGCTGCCAAATGTAAGAGCTGTGCAGAGTGTGAAGGATTCACATGCGTGCAATTCGTTCCCATCATTAGGGGATCCCGTCCTTGTGGGCTGTGCTACAGGGTACCAAGTGCTCTGGGACAGGGATTCAGCTTTGCCCCTTACTTTTGGGGCTCTGCATTATGACATAGACAGACTGCTAAGATAAAGGATGGGACAGAGAGGCCTCTTGTCCCTGGCAGTGTCCCAGTGGTCACAAACCAGCTCCTGAAACAGTGCAGTTACAGATTCCAAAGGATGCACCACCAGTACAGCATCAAGGGAGACACTCTAGCCCAGCTCTACAAAAACTGTCCCAGGCGAGAAACTGTTGAAATTCTGCTGTGAACAGGGCAGAGAATGGATTTGGAATTGGATGTCTTCCCTCTAATACTTTAATTATCAAGCTAAGTACATTCTCCGACTTTCAGTCTGTGGGGACTGAAGGACATGCATTAAAAGGAATTATTTTTAAAGCATATCAATACAATAGCTGTGGCATGGTATCACCAGTGCTTCAGAAGAAAAAAAGACAAATATTCACATCTTTTATTCATATGTATTAGTGAAACAAAAACTCACATACTTTAAGACTCACATAGGATATAATATTGCATATGCACGAGGATGAAGACTGCAAGAGTTCTTACTGTTCTCAGGTTCCTGAGTACAATGAAAGAGATTGGTGGGCTCTGGAAGAAGCCTCCCTACACACACAGCACTGTATTTCAGGGCTGTTGTTTTTTTTCACATATAGATTCTTTTACTAAAGAGACAGAACAGAGAGTTACCAGGCTGGACACTTGTATTCCTTTCCTCATAGAAAGCCTAAAAGCTGTTTGCCATTATTATTGAAGTATTTTTTATTTTTTAAACTCATGTTGCATCCAGGCAGGAGAGAGAATAATACTAAAAAAAAGTACTAACATAACAGTGGTAGAGAGGGAGGATAACTCATGTAAACCAAACCACAGACTCACCAGTCAAGCAAAAGATTTTTGTTTGGCTTTTCTTGCTTTTGGATTGCAAGTGCTGCCTCTTGGGGCATAAAACTCATCCCAAAGGACCACAAATAACATCCCTCTGATTTCTGGCTCAGCCAGCAGCACAAACCAGCACTGCACAGCAGAGGGAAGGCTCCCACCCAGGAGAGACTCCATCTGATTGAGCTGAAGACCTTCCTGTTCATGATAATTTTCCTGCTTCTTGGGTCATAAGGAGGTAGTAACTGTGTAGTTATCAAAATATTTGTCTTCAGATTTCTAATTTGTTTTTAAACATAGGACGGACCTAAGACTGATCCTGAAGTACTTATTTTCCTACTGTAAATGAGGATGTGTTTGAGCCAGCTATTATATTTTTCAACTGTATTTGAGAGTTTCCTACTACATACTACTGAAAAGGCTGCCAGCTCTAAATGAAGAGGTTGAAATAACTCCAGAGA
Organism: Hemiprocne comata; assembly: GCA_020745705.1. Taxonomy (NCBI): domain Eukaryota; kingdom Metazoa; phylum Chordata; class Aves; order Apodiformes; family Apodidae; genus Hemiprocne; species Hemiprocne comata. The sequence goes on from CM036587.1 coordinate 19,447,966, forward strand.
GCAATTCTTCTGAGAGAAGGTGCAATGTGATTCTGAGTGAACAGAAACTTATAAAAATGTTTTTAATAGTGTGCTGCGTGGCTCAGGTCCATGCTGCATGCAAGAAGTATGCACAGCCCCTAGAATTTCCATTATCAGCCATAGATTATGGTACCTGTGGCAAGAATGCAAGCAGCACTGATATACTTATCTATTGCAGCCAATGAATCTGATGAAGCTGATTCAGTGACTCAGGAATTCCTAGACAGAATGAGCCCTTAATAAAGTCATAGAGCTGCAACTTCACCTAAGTAAAACACACAGAAGAGCAATAGGTAGAAAAAAGCTTCTAGCAAGTGTGGTGGGGTTTTTTTATTGTTAATTTAAGAACCTTGCTAGACTGCATCCATAAGAGCAAACGCTTGTGCATAAATATAGCACAGTAAATACAGAGCTCTGCTTTGAACAAGGTTCTTACAATGCTAATCCATTATTTCCACTTTAGGATTAAATCCTTCCTACGCAGAACCCCTTGTTAGGAACACTCACAAACTCCACTGAAGTTGCTCAGAAATACCTATTAGGAGATGGCACCTTTCAAAAAAAGCACATAGAAGCTGTGGGCAAGAAATAATACTCATTTCTTGTGAGCCTGCAGATGGAACTGAAGTTACTGATTTTGACCACTGGTTGCTATCATGCATGACGGCGTTAGCAGAGATATTCACAGCTAGAGCACTCCACCAAGATGAACAGTTCCCAGTCCAGTGTTCCCTGTTCTCACAATCCACATTCTCACCCTGTCTGCCAGAATCCAGATTTGTTTTAGATACAAGACCATCTGCTTTTTGAAAGGCACTTTTTTTTTAAATGACCGATGGATGAGGTTCAAATTCTTGTTGTAACCAGCAATTAATTTTTACAGTTCATTGTCTCTGCTGCTTACTGTCTTGCTTTAATTACTCGAAAAGAAGAACTTTCATGGGGGGAGGACTTTTCCAAATGCGTAACATTTTTAAACCAAAATAAGCATATAAAATAAAATTCTGGTGCTTTAACTACAAATAGTCTAGCTCCAGGTTCGCAACCTAGTTCTGTAATCCTGTATTGGCTCAGGTTTCTCTTTCATGTCCCAGAATAAAGGGATGTAGAAGCAGAGGGAGTACTTTAAGGGGCTATCAACAGTGTTATAAGCATCATACTTTTCCCCTCAGAGTCTTACAATATCATCTGGCTCTTTCAAAGTCTTCGCTCCTGAAGTCTGGTGTTTGCAGAAGAGCCATGCACAGTTTGAAAAAGCTCATGAAAAAAACAAATAGACTTCTATCCCTTAATATTTAATAAAAACTTTAAAAGTTGGTAGACAGATTTATGGGTTTTGCTTAAATTCTTTCATATTTTAAAACCCTCTCCATTTTCATTTCATATTTAATACCCTTTTTGAAGTGACAAGCTTGGAATAGCAAATAAACCTCCATGATACCAGTAAGAGTCCCCACTGCTACAGTGCTGCCAAGCCTCGAGCCACAAATTATACATCCACTAGCCAGGAGCACCCCGCTACATACCTCAGGAGGAGGGAGGCATCGGGAAGTGCGTCACGGAGACCAGTGGGATTTGGGGGCCCCATCACTGACTGCAGCTCTATCTGGTTTGCACCCTCCCCCCAAACCAACATCACTGTGTTGCCCTCAGCCTCAGCTGCTTTACTTACTGCCCCATGCGCAGAGGCTGAGCTTAACCACCAGTCCCTGCCCGCCATGCACACAGCCCCAAAACAGGATGCGTGCACAGGCTGGGGAAAGCCTCAGGCACCTGAAGAGCCCCACCCCGGCTACTCCACTTCAACAGAAGACCAGAGTTGTGGTGTGAACAAAGGATAGAGGGGAGCCAAAGAGCAAATAATTGAGCAAAACGCTGAACGAACCTTTCCTTCACATCCCTAGGTTATGCTGTGGACTCATTCCATCTGTGAAAATATTTCGCAATGAACTACATGTCATGTTTATATTAATTTCTCAACAGTAAATAAGTGCTGTCTGTACAGCTGCAGGCACCAGCTTCCCCCCGCCTTCCCATGCTCCGGTACCCGGCGTGCCAGCCTGGCAAGCACACACTGCTGAGAAGGGGCATGACCATGGCTCAAACCAGGCACAAATGCTACAGAAAAATCAAGCCCAGATCAACAACATTTGGAATCTGTCTCCTTTATTATTCATTCACTATCGAGCTTTTGTGGGCTTCAGCCTTGGTTTCACTGAAGCGACCGTTTCAAGAAAATGAGACAAAAAGAGGAAAGGAGAAACACTAAGGAGTAAGGGAAAGCCTGACAGCAGAAATAGAAGTGTAATACAAATTAAAAAAAAATTCTACCACATTTTTTGCTTCAGTCGCTTCTTGATTTCCCAGAAAAACCAAAAGCAGATGCTTTAAATTACTCTTCCCATAGTACTGCTTAGTGTCCCTTCATCTATTTCCTGATGTTATTCCCATTTTTCCTTCTGATTTACTAATAAAAGGAATGCAAGATCACAAATAATACAGACAGGAAAAAGTGACAGATAGCCGAGGCATTTTGTATCATGCTAAAAATAATTTTAAAGACAGAGTCCTTACTAACAATGTTCTGCTCTGAGAACAAATACAATAATCTGCTCCTCAAAAGCAATACAGTCTGGAATGCTGCCAAGCCTTCTAAAACCACCTGGTTTGGGTTGTCTCTTTGGTTTTGTTTTGGTTTTGCGGGTTTTTTTGTTTGTTTTTTTTGTGTTTTTTTTTGTTGTTGTTGGTTTTTCTTTAAAACCCACTCTAAGGCCAAAAAAGCTGTGTCCAGCATGTCAGGATCCAGGAGCATCTAAGAGCTACATCTTGGAGCTCATAAACAGCACAGAATAAGGTAAAAAGGGTTTTATAGTACTCATTTTTCCAGATAATCTGCCTCTTTTAGAACCTTGAACTGCTCAGAAGAGTAAACCTGCAAATTATTTAAAAAAAAAAATAAAAATGGCTGCAGAGATAGGGAAATGTTTTCAGTGCCAAGTTTCTTGACTTGCCAAGTCTGCGATGGAATCTAGACTGACCAAGTAAATACATTTGAACATATTACTTTTTTTAATTTTTTTTTTTTCTAAACAGAGTAGATTGTAACACTTGCTTAGAATGCAGTTTCCTTCCATACAATACAATCAGCTTATGAGAACATCTGCGATACAAGTACCCCATTACAGGATGGGCAAAGTTTACAGTCATCCCAGAAGGAAATTAAGAAAAAGGAGGGAAGGGATGATAGTGAAGTGCCATACAAGAGCTCTTCCAACCAAAGAAATTCTATGATTTGCATCTGAAGAAAGGTGAAAGCAAAAAAGAAATGTCAAAAACACCCCCCTCCAGGCATACACACAAGAGAACAAAGAGAGAAAACAGTCCAAGAGCAACACACTGGCAAAGGCAAAATCTGTAAAGTAAAAGACTTCTGACTCATTTGAAGGGCTGGGAGGAAGTGAAAATGAAATTGCACACTTGCAATGCAAACACTCAGCATGAATACATACATAAGGACTCAGAAGGAAAAGTGAAAAATACCATGTGACCCAGGAACAAACACATGCTTTGTTTTCATTTAAGAAAAACAATGGATTCAGCAGTGAAAATGAAGACATCTTTTGAATATGCAAATATGCATAAGTGATGAGCATTTAATGCAACTAGCCAAATGCGTAGTGAATACCTATAGTAGCAAGGGTACCAGCAATAGCAACAAGCAACCACAAGATTCCTTGTAACCTCCTCATTTTTAAAGGATTTTTCAAGTAGAAGCCTGGGAATGGTGCAGGGGAGGGAGAGGTATCGCAGTGCCAGGTTCCTTAAGCTTGAGTTGCTCAACAGCTCTTACCCCCAGCTACCCAGCCACTGCAGCAGCTTCTTTGGAGCTCCTAAAAATAACTATACTGGCTGGAGCTTGAGGAAAACCCTAACTCAGCACTGGGAATGCACACAGGTTCAGCCAAAGCTGGAGAACAGACATCTGCTGCATGTGCACCCCATCAAATAACCATTTCCATTTTCAGACTAGGTTGCCCAAAATGGACAAGTTCCATTTGCTACTGTCAAACTGGTTAAAAACAGTTATTGGCATAAACAAGATTCAACCTGCAGTGAATGCTAGTCATGGCTGAATGTGAATCAGCTCACCCCAAGAGAGTCTACTGCTGGGAAGTGCTCACACATAAAAAACATACCATAAAGCAAATTTCTACCAAATTAAATCCACCCCATTCTAAATACATAAATGAATGAATGAAGTGAACAATCAACTGTGGAAAGCATTTAAAAAATTATAAATATATATATCCAAATAGATATGCTTAAAGGTTAGAGTGCTACTAAGCAGATTTAAAGGGAAGGACTGAGACACCACCTTTCCATACCCCCCCCTTCAAAGCTTTGCTGCCTCCCAGCTTCCGTTAATAGCAAAACCCCAAACAGGAGGTCACTTGCAAATATTAAACCCATTTTAACAAAAAAGAAGAAAAAGGTGGTGCCTCAGATTCAAAGGAGGTGTCTTACACAGACTCGGAGCCTGGCCCTCAGAAGTACAAACACAGCAGAAAGGTGAATTTAAACTCAGTGGACCAACAGACAGGCAATAATGAATGCAAAGCACAATGAACAGAAACATCTTCCAACATTAGAGCTAAAAGCAGTGGTTCAGCCTCACAAAACCTGGTGAGAAGGTAATTCTGCTAATCAGATGTCCAGATGAGAAGAGCAGGGGTTGCTACCACCACCTCTCTATGCAAGCAGGAGTGCAGTCCCTTCAGGACTGTTGCACAGAGAGCAGCCATGGTCCTTAACAAGTTTGTTTCCTGCACAGGACATGATCAGAAGTAACTGCTACTATCATATTGGTGGTGTTCTGCTGACAAAGATTTCACAAGCAGCTTCACAACAACATGAGTGACACACCATTCACATTGCTTCACAGCAGCAGCAATCACCCACCACTGCTTCAAGTCCCCCAAAGGAGCTGCCCCAACACATCATCCCTCAAGCACCAGAACAACGTGCCACAGTCAGTGCTATCAAGATCTACCAAAGTGGACCAGTTTAACAAAATAACTTTTTAGCCCTGATCATGCAGACAAAACCCTCTCCCATGTAGTCTCCATTCCAGCAGAAGACAGGACAACAAGCTCAACAGACTGTCCTCCAAATTCATGGACCTCCAAGCAGAAAAGCCTCTCCCTCTCCATCATCATCTCACAAACAAGACAATGGGACGAGACAGGAAATAACTGGTAAACAGCATGACTTTGAAATATCATTTCCTGAGAATCAGACTATTCTTCAAAATCAGCAGCATCTTCCCTCATCTTCAAACACTGACAATGGATGTCAATCACTGCATAAATGAGCTGGCACTTGCTAAAGCAACTACAGTAGTAGACCAAAAATGTTAAGTATTTGCCCTCGGGGAATTCAAAGAATCAAAATGCATTCTTGTCAAGAGTCTAAATTAAATCCAAAGGGCAACAGTCCACCAGCAATCTACAAGCTTCCTAAACCAAAGGTCTAGGGAACTGTCCCAGGACCTGCCAGCATTATGTTAATAAAATGGGATAATTTCCTCTCAGTTCTGTCTGGTATATTCAGGTTCCAGACTGTCCAAGAGGATTCACAGAATCACAGAATAACATTCAGTGATCATTCTTTGATCCCGTGATTCAGCTGGACTGTTCTTTGTTGTACAAAATCAAGAGAATATTTCTTCATTTCAGATACATCTCCACTTCCTGCCTGTACATACAGTTAAAGCGAACTATCAGTATTTTAATTGTGTCACCCACACCACTGGACATACAACCCAGCTGGAATAATTCCTAGAGGTTCCCCTTAGACCCAAGGGACTTCTTGCTGGGGCTGTTAGGATAAGGATCCAGGTCCAGAAGTCCACAATTCTGTCTAACAGCTGATAATATCCATAAATCTACAACCACTGACATAAATATCTAGATTTATTGCCAAATATGAAAATCATAAGCAGTGTTTACTGAGGCTTAGCAAGGCTCCCTAGCAGACATACTGATCTATACACTGATAAAGTCATAAAGAATGGCCCAGTTCCAATTCAGGCACTGAAAACAGTCAAACGTCTTTCTTAGAGGGTCAAACAGGAGGTTCCAGCTATCCACCACACCTTAGTTTGCAAGAGGGAAATTATCCAACTGAAGTATTGCATAGAAAGTAATTATTCAACTGACAGGCTGCATCACCTAACAAATTTTAGCAATACGTGGAAGATGTGACGGGGTTCACAGTGTGTGAAGGAAATCAACACTGTTCATGGCGGAAGAAACAACAGTTTTCCAGAAATTTCTTATTTTTAAAAGAGGGGAGGGAGAGGACCTTTCAGATGCACCTCCTCTAACCTACATTTCACACAAAAATAGTTACCTTTTGTATGTAAAAAAAGGACAGTGGAAGGATAACTCACATCTTGATGAACATCTACAGCTTCTATTAACTCTGCCTTTGTATCATCCCCATCCATCCAACCATAACCACCTCTCCAGAGGAAACTGTCTCCCAAGCACACCAGAAACAGAAGCAAACACACGTGCATCCACCAGTACCCAGCACACCTTTTCAAAGTCACACAAAGCCAGGACAGCACGATAAGATGCACAAGAAGGGGCCAATGAAAGCAGCCCACGCCACCAGGTTTGCCACAGCTACCTCTGTGTCTGAACACAGGAGAGATGCGGGCAGGCAGCATTTTATGCAGCAGGGAGGAGGTTTCACACTTACCCAGCTCACTACAGGGGAGAGCCACGCTCCAGCGGGGCGGCCGAGGAGCTCTGCCATGAGGCATGCCGGGGCATCGCAGCACGGCAGCTGCCGGCAAGCTGCGCCTTCGGGAAACCTGGAACAGGAAAAAAAAGTGAGTCGAGAGTGAATGTGCTGAAGCCCCTTCCTGAATCGGCACTGTCAGCCTCCCACAGACACCTGCAGCATCACCACAGCTGAAAACCCTGCAACAATACATCCTCAAGGTTGACTACTTAAAACATGGTTTGTTAAAATGCAATTAAAGCTGGAAGTGTGGGAATTTAACAGCTATACACAACAGGAAATATTACAGTGATCTCAAAACCCAACATTTTTAACCCAGTAGCAATGCTCTGCTGTAGTTGTTTACAAACAGATTATCTGGCTTCTAAAGCATCAGCTGCCCTTCAGTGTTTCACCACAGGGCAGAGTTGACATATGCCTGAAGAAACTGTGAGCTCCCAGCATTTGTAATACTGTCTTTCAGCTTTATTTCACCAATACCCATTTCCAGGCTTCATCCATTTATAAGTTACTTTTAGTTATTTCAAAGAAAACATTATGTCGAGAAGCAAGAAAATGAAAAAGAACAATAGCAGTATTTCCAATCATTCAAGAGTAACAGTATGAGTTTTATGCAATTAATGCAATTTAGGTTCAAGGTGACAATACCTTGAAATAATGAGCATTATCAAAATAACACCAAACAATGTCAATCTACCAGAAGGCTGAGATATAATTATACAATTTGCCCTCTAACTTGCATCTAACAGTGGTTTAAGTGACATTTCCCAAACTTAAGGCCAACAGTCCATATTCAGAAAGTCTTGTACGCTGATGATCACAGCCTATGCTTTCTCAAAATTTCAAAAGTAATTTTAAGAACACTGTTTAACAGTGGGGAATCACTGGTTACATCTGAAAAACCACTGGCTGCATTAGTGAGCCTCAAACTATCCAAAGAGAAAGCAAAAGGCAGAATCCCAGCACCGCTGCCTTCCGTTTCTCAACAAAAGAGTGGCACTGGAAAGATGCTTTGGTATCACCTCCAACATCCACATCAAGATGCACAAGTGGCATTTTTCAGAACAAGCCCAGACAATCCATTAACAAGAACCTCAGGCTTACATCTACAGTTAAAAGGGCTGATGGATTTGAAGACATACAGGCAAGTGAGCCAGAAGAAGGATGAGAGGGCAGAGAGGCTTGCTGGTTTTGTCTCTTCCAAACTGAGAATAGCAACACTGCTCTTTTAAACCTGAATGCAATCCACACAATCACAATTTGCATAAAAGCTTTTGTATAGGCTATACTTGATTAAATTAGGCTAATATTCACTAAAAAGTTAGAAAAAATTTCTAGTTCAAAATACTATAAAACATTCTTTACCCAAAGACTGCTGTACTTTGAGGAGAACACAGTTCATTCTTCATACAAAACAGAAGAGGCTAAATTGCTTGAACACAAAAGATAACTCAAATTTAACTACCAAGTTGTGCCCAGCAACTCCGTAATAACTGCAAACTGAACACAAACATTCTTTGTTGAGAACTCATAATATCTAATCAGCTATAATTGTAAATTTTATTTTCCATTTGTAAATTACCAAGGGAGCTAACCAGAGAACAGGGGATGTAAAATAATATTCTATCTGGGGATATTTTGCTAACACATAAGCCTCCACCCACTCCTTCCCTAATGCCTGCAAGGCTGCTCTTCTTCTGAAATTATTTTAATTGTTAGCATCTCTTTGAAGGTATTTCAACTATAATGTGAGCAATGCTCTAAAAAATTCTCAGTTCAGTGCTATTTTTCCCAAACAGTTCTTTTACATGATCTAAAAATTTGGATGCTAAGATGTAGTTTCTATGATTATGGGTGTCTGTTTCTGAGGAACATCAATATGCTCATCAAGAGAGATGTTTCCAAGTTTCTAAACTTAAAAAAAAAAAACAACAAACCCACCACCAACAAAAAACACACACACACAAAAAAACCCTTCTAAGGGTTTGTTGTTTTCTCACATTAACCTATTTTGGCAGTTAACCCATCTGTCCCTTCTCCATCTGCCCAGTTCCTGACCAGTCCTGCTAAGCTGTGCAGCTCCACCAGTGAGCACAGCTCTCCAGAGCCAGGGGAGGATGCTTGCAAGGCCTGGCCCATGGCACAGCCCAGGCAGCAGCCCACAAAATGTACTTCACACCTCTCCTTTACAAGGTACATCCCTTGGGCAAGCAGATCTGGTAATTCCCATTCCTCTCCAAATTTGCCTCTGCCAACACATTTTCGAGATTCACATGTAGTTACCCCATCCCAAACTCCCAAAGTACCACCAAGAGCTGCACCAAAGACTGGATATACCAAGTACCTCAGCAGAAAACAGATGGCAGTCATATGCTGCTTAGAGCAGCCAGGCACCGTGGCTCTTAGGGCATAAGGGATACTTCTGATATCATTCCACGTCATACTTCTCTCTGATGGCATCTGACTACATTTTGCCACCAAATAAGGTCCCACTGTGACAAGGACCCCTCCAGAAGGGCACAGGCAGTGTGCAGCATAGCATCTGCCTTTGTCTCCAGCTCCAGCAGTAGCCAGGCAGATCTTCAGTGAAGGAAAACCATTGTCAGCTGTATCTATAAGCTGAACTAGCCAAAACTAAATACGATTTAACAGGGAAATAATAAGAGAGCCAAAGGAGAGAGCCTGCCTTAAGAACAGATTTGTTTATTTTTTAAATAAGCTTAAATGTGGTTCTTTGAGGTCAGCAGTCGGGGGAGCCAGTACCCTACTTCCACCAGCCTACTGCAAGAGCCACACCAAACTTAATGAAATTCAAAGGCAAACAAGGAGAAACAGACAAGAAACTGCCTCCATTCCACAGCACTCTGAAAATAATATATAGATGGGTGGAAGAATTAAGCCATAATTAGCAATCTTGTTAACCTAGGTAGTCATCTTGTGTTCTTTAGAAAAAAGTGAGCATTTCCAGGTTGTAAAAAAGCAATGACAAAATGTCACTTTTCTGAAAACAGCAGCTGACAATTTTATACAATAAATAATGCTATTTTATAGTAAGAAGTACCACATCAGCAACACAGTAAAGTTAACATATTAACACTGACAGATATTATCTCTGTTGTCTATTAATCTGCATTCCTTACAGATGGTTATTTATGAAAATAAAGCATGAAGCCGAAAGGTTATCTATGGCCATATTAGCAAACATCTGCTTGCAATTCTGATTTCATGTTTGCATGCTATTCTTGGAAAAGCAACCATTTTCGAGAAGTACCAGATGTGACCAAGTGTTCTTAATCGTAAAATATTCATTTTAGCAAGATAAAAGTTTAGTGAGAAAGCAGGGCCAGGAAAGAAATCATATTCTCTGAACACAGTAACTGCCTTATACTGCTGCTACTGAATACTCCAGGGGAAAAGTGTTCCTGAAGAGGAAAAAAAGCAGTTTATTTAGTGTGCCACTACAGATAATTACTTTTCATTTTTAAATATGAAGCATTCAAAGGAATAAACATGAACCCAATTTCAACTTTAAAGCACAGAAGTGATACGTTACATGAACTGAACCACCTATTTGCTCTCAGGCAGTGGGATTTACATGGTACCCTTCAAATTCCAGTGGCAGAAACTCAAGCAGCCTTCAAGAAAGCAACTTTAGGGATCTTGACAGACTCCCCAAAAGACCTCACCAAGATCCCTCACTACCTACAACAAGGAAGAAATGGTTAACTTTGGGCTGGGAAGGTATTACAGGAACAGGTTCTCAAGGAAGCCTATATAAGGGAATTAATGTGGACCAAATCAAGGAGGGAGGCATTAATTCTTTCTTTAGAGCCCTTCTATGCTTAACCTAGTTCCTAAAATTAAGAAAATTGTATGCAACATCAAAATATTTATTCATTATGTTTGATAGCTATATTCTTTGAATGAATAATACTGTTAATCCAAAAGAAATTAGTAGATAAAGTGTAAATGTATTTGTATTATAATACAAAAATGAAATATGCATCCATATAGCTCAATTTTTATTTTTTATATATATGCACACATACACACATATACAAAGACACATATTCTGTTCATAATCTATCACTGGGGAGACCTCACAGCAGCCTTCCAGTACCTGAAGGGGGCCTACAGGAAAACTGAGAAGGGACATTTACAAGGGCTTGTAGTAAGAGGACAAGGGGTAATGGATTAAAAGTTGAAGAGGGGAGATAATATCCCTGCCCATGCAGGGGAGCTGAAACTAGATTATCTTTAAGGTCTCTTCCAACCCAAACCATTCTATGATTCTATGGACTCCTGTCTTTGCAGATACAGTGTTTCTGAAATTAAAGAAAAAAATAGAGAAATTTAATAATGAATTATTGGAATGAAAGATTGCAAGCTTGGTCACCAACACTTATTGGCCTTATTTGAGGACTTTATTACAGAGTGTCATATTAAATAAGGGATCCTGAACAACAAAAGAAAATAAAAGCCACCCACATTACCACCACCACCCCCAGTAGTACAGACTAACTCTGCTAGGTTTGAGAATTACTCTTCTGCTGAACCCTTTGTGTAAAATTCTGAGCAATGCACTTCACTTACATCCCTAATATATTTTCAGAGGAACACAATGCCAAGTAAAGAATCAACTTTGGGAAAGCTCAGCTTTCCCAAATACCATCTTACAAGAAAATGATGCACTGCCAAGCTTATCTTCCATCAGTCAGTCTGTAGTTTTTCTAGGGTTTGGGTTTTTTTTTTTTTATTTGATTGGAGGGGAGTGAGGGGGGAGCGTTTGGGGTTTTCTTTAATTAGTTCATAGCTTTAATTTAATCCTACACTGGCTAAATGACAACACTCATAACTTTTAAAGTAAAGCTGCAGGTGGCAAAGACCTGTGTTATTAGCTGATGCTGCTCAAACACCCTTTCAAATGAGGAACACTGATTATCATAAATCCTAAGTATTAAAAAGTCATACATTATCTACAGAAAAAGAAGTTTAATCTGGAAGACTACTGTTTCTTAAAATATCATCTGAGATCCTTTTCATGTTCTAATGGTTCGAGACATTCACTGAATACATGCTTCATATTTTGAAGATCTCTCTATAGGACAAAAATATTTCTTAAACAACAATTCAGATTCTCATATGACATCGCTGCCTGTGCTGGAGCTTCCTGACTACAATTATAAGCCTCATCATGAAATTGAGCTCTGTATTCTAAATCTGCATGGTAATTTTTTTCAATTAAACTCTTCATTTAGAAAAAATTATGGCCACATTTTTCAATGTATAATACGTACTTCCTATTAGTCTCTCACTCCATAGCTTATTCTCCTCCAAGACACCTTCAAAAAGGTCTAGCAACTTTTTCCTCTCAAATATTTAACAAGTTGTTTTTTAACACTCTATTTTTACTACCTGACCCACCAGTCTTTTGGTAGAAGACAGAGATGTTAACTTCATAGATGTTTAGATCAAACTTCTTGATATAGACAGCAAATAGATGGACAGAAAGTAGAAAATTAATTTCAAATAAGAGAATTTGGAAACTAATGTGTGCTCAAGATGTTGATATTTTAGTATACCAAAAAAAGCAAAAGAAAAAGTCCAGCTATTTTTAAATTATTATGAGTTTTGCATAAAAAACACTAGCATATTCCAGAATTATGTTTTTACAAAAAGGCAGGAGCCAGCTCCTTCAAGACGCTCCTTTCGTGGTGACCACACAGCACAGTGTGTCATCCTAAGTGACATGATGTAGAAAGCAAAGTAAGGAGATGAACAATACAAGTTAGAATAACTGTAGACTAATGCTGAATAGATTATAAAATAAAATTAGATTCTAAATATTAAGGCTTCTTTGTGCACCTCAGTAAACATGAGCTGCCCAGTTCTTTCATGGCTCAGTCATCTTTCACACCTTTTGCTTTTCACTCTCTTGCCCCATTAGTTCACTTGCATTTTTAAGGCTCAGATTAAGGCTCCCAGAAGGGAACACAACATCCTCCACACAAAGCCCTGGAAGGCACAAGGGCAGCCAGGCTGCTGGCAGAGCTGGGTCACTCACCAAACCCCCACACATCCCAGCCATTGCCTCTCATCCTGCTCTTCCCAGCACTGGAACAGGATTTTTGTCCAGGCAGGGTATAGGCTTTTGTTTTAAAATAATGAGCAGCAGTGGGGGGGGAAATCTTAAAAGTATATTTTCCTCTTTTTTGCTTCCACTTCCCAAAGGCACTAGAATACACACAAGAGGCAAAGCACACAGAAGCCACTGCACATACAAGAGACAGGTCTGAGAGCTGCCCCGAGAGAAGTGGACTCTGCTGAGGGGCACTTATGCCACACTAAGCTATATAAAATGCAGCTAATTGAACTGCATAGCACAATGGAAGCTGGGAAGACCCCGTTTCCCCTCCCATCCATGGGCCAAGCAGAGATGATGCCTGCAGCTGCAGAACAAAACGCAGAGCATACCTCAAGCTACCTATGCAGGAAGGTGACAGTTTGAGGATTTCTCCTGGGACTAACAGGGGCAATATGATGGGGAAATGCAGAAACAAACATAGCAGCAATGGAGAAAAGCCAGAGAAATAGAAACACCAAAAGCCATCCATTTAATGCAAAAGCACCAAGCCAAACTGAAATCCTTCCAAGTCTCTTCAGCAATGATGCATGCATTTGTAGACAGAAGTAGCTCTTAACATACTTTCGGCTTGAAATGAATTTCTCCAAATGGAAGAGTAAAGTAGAACAGCTTCCATTTTGAATATATGAAAGCATCTAACACACCTCTGCACCCTTGACATTGTTTCAGGCAGAAACTGAGGGACTGGACACCCCAGGCAGATGTGCAAGTCACACCCACATCCAAGTGATACATTAGCTACTGTGCACAAGAACATCTGCATCTAGCTATGGCACCTTGAAATCAGAAATACAGTAAAAAAACAAACACCTGTTTTCAGTAATCAGGTAAGTTATAAAGCTATTGTAAACTCATCTGGTTTAGGTCTCTGCTATTCTTTAAAATTAATAAGGATGAAGAGTACCTTTACTGAGCTCTTCTTGCATAAGAGAGGAAAACAAGAAATAAGACAACTGAAAAACTGGGGTTCCCTTTGTGGGGGGGACAAACAGAAACCCATTCAGGATTATCTCTGACTAGCATAATCCAAAGAAGGAAAAAGATAAATGAGACTTGTGTTTCAAGTATCTTTTCATCACTGTACTTCATATCTTTGCATCTTAATAATTTTCAGCTTACTTGGTGCCCTTTACAGATATTTGATCAGAATTTTTTAAATGTCAGCCATAAAAATAAAGCTAGTAAGGAAAACTAAAACTTCCTCATTCATTAAAAGTTGCCAGTAACTCTTGAAGTCTGCTACAAGCTGGCAGCCTCCCTAAGAAAGAGACTCTTGTTCTTGTTCTGCACACAACGCCCCACATAACCTTTGAAACTCTGTTGGATACATAAAATAGCATTGATCCCAGAGCCCCGAGAAACAAGGCCCATGCAGATAAGAGGGCTAAGCCACAGATGTCCCATCAGGGACAAATCCTGTCTTGTGCGTCCAGCTCGAGTCAGGCGCGACGCAGCCGGGGACGGAGACATGGACCGGGACAGAGACAGGAGGGGCCCCGGCAGAGCAGCCACCGCCAAGACACTGCCCTCCCTCCTGTGGCCGAGAAGAGCGTCAGCAGCAGCACAGTCCGCTCCCATCCCTCCGCTGCCTTAGCACACGAATCTCCAGTTCAGTGAGGAGCAGAGGATGCTGGACCCCCCCCTGCGCTACACATCTCATGTCCCAACTTCCATTTAACCTCACCCTCCCAGCAGAAGTGTTTCTCCTCTTAATCCTCCCGCAAATGCAAGCGTAGGCAAAGAAATTTAAACCAATTCATTGTTGTGCTGGATGCTAGTGAATGGTCTAATTTACTGTGAATGATATAAAGCATTCAGAGGTCTGGTCTTTATTGAGCAATCCAGAGACCAAGCTCTGTGCCAGCGACCATAAAGCAAATCCCATGAAAGAGCTGGTTACAAGACTTGCATAATGAAATTACAAAAATACAGTAATAGGCTCTTAATAGCTACCCACTGAGACACTTGTTTTAAAGAGAAAATTTGCAACCTTTAGCATAAACAAGATAGGACCTTGAAACCAGTAAAAAAAAATTAAAACAGTTGAACTACCAGTAAATCTGCACCTACAAGTAGCTAAGGAAAGCACAGTGACCTTCAGGTAGACACAGAAGAACATTTGTCATGTTAGGGATACTCTTTTGAAGTTAAAACAAGGTTAAAACAGAATTAATGTGCTTTCTGCCTCATTGAGAAACTTTGAGCTATCATGTTGCAATTTCAATACTAATATCAGAAACTAATACACAGCCGTGGGTTGTTAAGACACCAAAACAAGACAACCCCAGTCAAACAATTCCAGTGCACATTAGTGCTGTGTTAACAGGAAAACAAACATCATAAAGAAGGATCTCTCACACTGAGACTCATCTGCCTCCAAGTTTCTGCCCTCAAGTTTTCCCTCACTGAAAGAGGAGCTCAGACACGAGGCTGCGTGCAACACCTGCCAGTTCAACAACTGTGTCATTTAGCTGCTTTGAGGATAGTCAATGATGCTTATTAGCATGCTGACAGATGATGTATCCATCATTAATACCTCTAGTGATTACAGCAGCAGTTAGAAACTTCACAGTAGCACAGATAAAGCCTGAGAGACTGCATCTGCAGACCATGAACTCTAGCTCAGTGGCATTAGCACTCAGTCCATTTTCTCATCATTGCCATCATCTGAAAAAAGGAAATAGCTTTATGCTTTCCTGCCCCCATGAATGTTGAAGTTTGTTCACCCAGCTGCAGAGCTTCAACAGGAGCCACATGAACAGCCCTCAGCAACTTAAGATACTAGGCTAGAGGATATTTGGGTTTTGGGTTTCCTAGGCTAAGGAATTGCTGAATGTCTTTCCAATTTTCATGCCAAGTGATGCTGGAAGTGCTAACTAGGGGCTGAAGAGCAGGAATTCCTTAAATCACCACTCACAGGACACCTACTACAGGACTGGTTTATGGCAGCAATATACAAGCCAACTTGAAACTCCACTGAAAGTGCTTCCAGCTAACCTGCTTGTCTTTGACCTAAAATAACCATAATCAGGTCCCAAGTTTCAAAGGAGCAGAGGTAAGTCAATAACTACATGTGGGCTTTTCTAGCTGCACAACACAGAGAGAAAGCTTCAGGAACTAGGTCCTGATCTCAGCCTCACATACTGCCTAACAAATGCTGGACTTTGGACTTACTGCACACCCATAACTTGGCATTGCCTCAGATGCCTATGCTCCATGGACACAGGATATCAAACATAACTCTCACTCAGCCTTTCCTTGCTCTGCACCTCCTGCTCAGGAAGAGGGGGTTAAGGCACTTAACTTCTCTACACACAAAAGAAACTGTCTAGGCATGAAGCTGAAACACCAAGACAGGAAGCCGACCCCTTTCTAAAATAGAATTCCAAAACCTCCTGTTAGGCAACATAAATAACAAAGGCAATATCTAACACAGAAGCACACACCAACCATACAGGTTAAATAAACCCATAAAGCTGTTTTCACTGTGAGGAGAGTCAAGCAGCAGCACAGGTTGCCCTGGGAGATTGTACAGCCTCCATCCTCGGAGTTTTCAAGACATGACTTATCAAGCCCTGAGAAACCTGGTGTGATACCACAGCTGCCTCTGCTGTGACCAGGAGGGTGCTCTAGATATCTTCTGAGGTCCCTTCCAGCCTGATTTATCCCATAGGTCCTTGTGATACATGCCACAACGTGTCATGCAGTTGGACCTTGATGCTATTTTAGCCTCTGGAAGGTACTATTATGCAGTTAAATACAGATTAGTAAAAACTGATTCCATTAATAAGACTTTGTATTTTACCATTTTTATAGTTCAAATCTGGCCCAAAATACTCTGTCTTATTGGGAGGAGGTAATGCAAATAATTTTGAAAAGCCTGTCAGCTAGATACCGCTGTTCTCCAGTATGATTTCTGAAGCAAGATGCTTGAGAAGCAATTTATGTATGAGATGTGCTGTCTTCATCTAACTTTTGCCTAAACCCAAATAATGAACTGTTCCTACTGGAAAGCAACCAGATAGTAGACCACAACTCTTTTCTTTTTAAGAACAGAAAAAGATTTCTGTTTGCAAAGAGTCATAAAACCATGAGCTAGATTTTATGATAAATATTAACTTTGCTAAAAAAATGTTAAAAAAAAAGAGACTGAATTGATTTAAAGTCCCATATTAGGGAAACAATGTTGCCTTTTTATGGCTATCTATTACATACTCACTGAATTTCAATAATCAATTGTAATTCAGCACCATATCATCTATTTATATCCACTGTCCTCAGCCAACTGCACATTGCAGGACACTCTTGAAAAGTTTGGCCAGGATTTCAGCATAGTTGGCAAATGCAAGCTGGCAAGCTCTTAGCCAATTAAAGTCTTTATAATGAATATACCACCACATATGAGACTGCTAGAAATGGGACTGGATGAAGTACAAAAGTCTTACTATCATGCTTATAATATGTGACTTCTTCACGCTTCTCTTCAGTTTTACTTTGCTGATATTATGGTAACATACTACAACTATTCCATCAGTCCTTCAACTGAAGATGTTTAAGTATTAGCTCCATCTTCCAATTATGTTAGAAGAGGATTATCCATAATAATTATCCATAATAAAATACGTTTTATTAGAATAAATGTTGCAATGGAAAGCATGTCAGCCAAAATACATGTTCATTAATACATGTTCAGCCAAAGCACTAATTGCATACTCTAAGACTAAGTAACAAATAAGTATAATCCATCCTTATGGATTTCAAAATGAATGCAAATAATTCTACAAAACTTTTTCCAGAAAACATTTCCAAGTAAACCCCATACAAATTCATAGCAATAAAGGATAGAAATATTTCCTAATCACAGAATTTAGACTCTTGCCAGACAGATGCAGTTTCCAAGGTAGGACCCCTCGTTACCAAAGCAATACTCAGTCTTAACTATCTTGACAGTCCATGTCCTTTGTGTCCCCAAGAAAACCCTGTAACTTGTCCCCACTGGCATCCCAATATCCAACAGCAATGTAATGCTGAACTCAAAGAGGGTCTTCTATTGTTCTATTTTACGCAATATTGTAAGAAAAAGTTGGTTTACCAGGAAACAGTATGCCAATTATGAGAAAAAAGTTAATACTGCTACATTGCACTTTTAAGAACCTTCCTAGGTTGATACACAATTAGTTTATAAAACAATTAGTAAATGCCTAATTATAAGCAGTCTTGCATATTATCTTGTACATTATACTCAAGTTAGGCAGCACAACTGGATTTACGCGATACAGTTTCAATGAATTCTAAAGTACAGAATTAGGTAGCAATGTGAGTCATGCAGTAACACATTTCACAGCCTGTAACATTTCTTTAATTCTAAGGACACATCAAAAACTGCCAATTAATAAATACATTTTTTTCTGTTCCCCAGAAAATCTCCTCTGAGACTTGGGACTCCAGCTAGAGAGAGGTCTGTTGGAACTGCATATCCAGACATGGTAACAGGGAGATGGAGAACACAGCATCATCAGCTGGGTTAGTGCTAACATCACACCTAGCAAAAAAAGGAACAGGAGGGATGCATGTATCTTGGGATGTGTGTTGTTCAAAACTCCTACATCTGACAGGACTATGTTGCATTATTCCAGAGTTAAGGAGTCCTTCGGCCAGTGCAAGCTGAGCTTCCTGCTGCATTCTTGGAAAGGAAATGAGCATGAGCACAAGAGACTCTGAAACCCTCTTCTGATACACAGATCACAAGAAAATTGAATGAAAGGGAAGCACCAGGTATGCAAGACTTTTGACACTGTCTCCCATAACATCCCCGTTAGGAAACTGAGGAAGTGTGGGCTACGATGAGTGGACAGTGAGGTGGATTGAGAGCTGGCTCTGTGATAGAACGCAGAGAGTGGTGATCAACCGATCGGGATCGAGTTGGAGGCCAGTAACCAGTGGTGTCCCCAAGGGGTCAATACACGGTCCAGTCTTGTTCAACATATTCATCAGCCACCTGGACAAAGGGACAGGGTGTATCCTCAGCAAGTTTGCTGATGATACCAAACTGGGAGGAGTGGCTGACACTCCAGAGGCCTGTGCTGCCATCCAGCATGACCTGGACAGGCTGGAAAGCTGGGCAGAGAAGAACCTAATGAGGTTCAACAAGGGCAAGTGTAGGGTCCTGCACCTGGAGGGGGAAGAACCCCATGTAGCAATATAGGTTAGGAGTGGACCAGCTGGAAAGCAGTTGTGAGGAGCAGGATCTGGGAGTCCAGGTAGATAGGAAATGATCCATGATCCAGGAATGTGCCCTTGCTGCCAAGAAGGCCAGTGGAATCCTGGGGTGCATAAGGAAGAGTGTGGCCAGTAGGTCAAGAGAGGTCACTCTCTCCCTCTACTCTGCCCTGGTGAGGCCACATCTGGAATACTATGTCCAGTTCTGGGCTCCCCAGTTCAAGAGAGACTGGGAACTACTAGAGAGAGTCCAGCAGAGAACAACAAAGATGATTGGGGGATTGGAGCATCTCTCTCATGAGGAAAGGCTGAGAGAGCTGGGACTCTTTGGCCTGGAGAAGAGAAGGCTGAGAGGAGACCTTATTAATGCCTACAAGTATCTGAAGGGTGGGGGCAAGGAGGATGGAGCCAGACTCTTTTCAGTAGTTCCCAGTGACAGGACAAGCAGCAGTGGGCACAAGCTGGAACACAGGAAGTTCCATTTAAATATGAGGAAAAACTTCATTATGGTGAGAGTGACAAAGCACTGGAACAGGCTGCCCAGGGAGGTTGTGGAGTCTCCTTCTCTGGAGATATTCAAGACCCACCTGGATGCAGTCCTGTGTAATGTGCTGTACGCAATCCTGCTTTAGCAGGGGAGTTGATCTCTAGAGGTCCCTTCCAACTCTGGCAATTCCATGATTTCGTGAAGCTGAAGAGTAAAATGCCAACTTTGTTTGAGTTTGAGCAGCACAGAGACATATATAGCATCTCAGAAATAAGCAAAATCCCAGAAGTTTTGTTGTTGTGATGGTTTTGTTTAAGTTGCATCCTTCATCACTCACCCACAATCACAAAGCTTGCAAGGACTCTTCTAAAATTCTACCTCAAAGAAACCCACATCTTTTTTAGCAACATTGACTGAGCACTACCATAAGGTCCCCAGAGAGGCTCCAGAGTCTCCATCCTTGAAGCCACCTGGACAACCAGCTCTAGGTAAGCCTGCTTGAACAAAGAGGTTGAACAAGATGACCTCCAGAGATCCCTGCCAACCTCGATCATCCTCAATCAAACTCCTACTGAGGAAAGGCCCCATTCTATGTCTCACCATGCTCAAAGAAGGGACATAGAAGAGTAACAGCTCCCCCTGCATAAGAACCACAAACTGATTTTAATCTATACCACATAAAAAGAAAAAAACCCACACATCCACAAATTGCACTTTAGAAAGGGGCAGTTTGAGGCCTAAGGTAAAGAGATGCAGAATACTAGAAGAGGAAGAAAGGAATACAAGGAAAAAAACCTATATGGTAACAACACAAAAGCTACACTGTATGAAAAAAAAAAACAAACAAACAACCAAAACACAAAAACAAACCACCCGTGACCCATAAGACTTTACAGACTTACTCTTATATTGCACAAACTCAAACATTGTATCAAGCGATTTGGAGATACCCCAATGAGTCAGTGAATGGTTTCCCAAGAGATGTCCAATGGGGAGCAAAAGAGGGGTTTTTTCCACTTCCCCCAACCAAGAAACTGGAGGAAAAGGAATAATATGTGATGATCATTTTAATATCTTCTTAATAAAAAAAAAAAAAAAAAAAAACAAAAAACAAAAAAAAAAAAAACCTATACAAAAAAGAAAGCTTTTGCCATTAAGGTCTATTTCTGGAGGGACCACAGCACTGTCCCAATTGATTCTGTCCCTGCCACTAAAAGCCTCTTTCTTCTCCTGGTATGACCCACCACCCGGGCACAAATAACATTATTACCCCAAGATCTGGCAGTATACCTCTGTGTTAGCAGCAAATATCTCCGTGTTTTCCTTTATTTTTGTATACATGTTTGGAGTCACTTCATTTCATGCTGGCTTGGAAAACTGATGTTCCATTATTTAATGAATTCTGAGGCATTCAAGAATACAGCCAATTCCAGCTTCCATTAAATGGAAAATGGAAGAAACAGTATTATTCAACTGTGTCAAAAAAAGAATTTTAGGTTTTTTTAAAGAGCAGTTTTGCATATATAAAATATGCATACAAGTTCCCAGACATCTTTAGAGAATCAAAATCTATAAGTACAAATCTAGAGAGACTTACAGATAAACTTACTGTCAAGTATTACAAGCAAGACCAAGGACCTCACCTTTTTCAGTCAGAAGGATTTAGATGTCTCGTATGACTGAAGAATGTGTCTTTGCACCACAGCACAACACATTCAAGGAAAAGCAATTTATTTTTTACAGAATTAAAGAATCAGTGATCCCAGGCTAGAAAGCACTGTTTTGGAAAAGCCTCAGAGGCCCAAATAATCGCAGTGAACTGGAAAGGCCATCACCCCCAGGTCAGCAATTTACATGCCAGCCAGGCTATTTATGAGGGAAAGAAGTTACCACCAACAGCCCTTTGAATGCTCAAATTGCCATTTTTGGTGCCATTGCCAGGGTGCACATGTGTACAGATACCCTGACAAACCAGTCATGTGGACTACTTCAGCAGAAGAGCCCAGGACTGAGGTAGTGCACAAAATTAATTCATCAGTTACCAGAACTAGACTAAGCTGGGTCTGCAGTACAATCTCTCTCTACCAGCTTGAGCTTCTGCCCACCACAGCAGTGTTACATGCAGGCTCAGCATAAGGAATGGTAAGTAAAATTAACCTTTCACCCAGCATCAGATGAACTCATTACAATTTGATACAAGTGATGGGTCAATTAGAGAAAGAAAGTCCACATTTTTCCTCCTTCCCTGCTAGCTAACATTAGTTCCACCCTGCTTTCCCAGTTATTTCTTCAGTTCCCTCCTCCTCAGGTTGCTTGGTGTCCTTTGCTTCTTGCTTCATTGCATTGTCCTTTTTCTTAGCCCCATGTTTGCCACCCATAGGCTACTTTCTCCTCATTGCTTTCTTCACTGCTTGTAACTGCTTACAGTCTTCTGTAAACACTGATGAATCAAAATAATTATTATTAAAAAAGCGAGTCTTTAGGACTTTTGTATCTTTAAAACAACCTTTAAGTACTTTGGTTCTCAATACATGGATACGTTTTTCCATATGTATGTAAAAAACCCATCACTGAGGGATGCAACAGAATATCAAAAAAGTGAAAATTCAGCCATGACTGAGAATTAGAAGAGGAACTAGAACTAAATATCCTTATTTTCAACTCTGAGCAAAAGACAAGCTTCAAAATCATTAACTGTCTCCTTTTGCTTACAGCAAGAGGTCACAGCAAATGTCAAACACAAGAGAGCTGTTCAACTAAGGGAAACCTTACAAAACCCAAACCATTACCAACAGCAGCCTAGACGTCATCCTCACCCCAACAAAACCACTGCCTGGACAGCAGCTATTACACAAGACTCCACTCTAGAGAGCTGCCAAGCTTTAACCTTCAGTAGAGAGAAGTTAATTTATTCTCTCAAGAAACAATTCTGCAATACCAGAGTATTAGCTTCCTTAGGAAGAGGTGCAAAAAGATAGCTTGCCTTTTTTTCTGATGTATTCCTATAGCCTAAACAAAAAGCTATACATATGGAGTAACAGCACAGTAATTTATCACAAAGCAATAAACAGGAGATTGCTATTTCAAATAGCAAAAGTAAGTAGACAGCAAGTTAGCTATTCACAAGATCTAGCTGTTTAAAAACAATCAAACCCTCACAAACCCCACGATTACTAGGAATACAAAGGCAATGCTTTTATGGAGGGGGGAGCATATTCCAGGAAAATATTTTCTTCAATGGCAGTTTTATTGTTGTATATTTAATGCTTTAGAAAACATATCCAGTCTAAACTATGGCAAATTGTCTAAACATTTTTAGAATAATTCATCTGCCATACAAGAAAAAACAGTATAGAGTTCCAGGGATGGAAGCATTAAAAATGCTCAATACTAAACCTCCTCTAATTCTGCAGTGATCTGTGGGTAAAGGTTCTCTAAAATCCACAAGCCTGAACTATGACATTACATAAAATCCTTGGGCCTGTGCACATCAGTCAGAGGTCCAGGTATGCACAGTATGATGTCAGAGCTAGTTTCTGGCTGCAGAAAGATTTGTGCAGTATTAACACTGCACCCTGTGCACTGTACATACAAGACCAGCTGTGCAAGTAGGTAGAACTTCCTGCATACATTAGTTTGGGTCTTATCAAAGGAATTTGAGATTGGGTTGTATTTCTTGGTAAACATACAGTTAAGGGCAAAAAAAAAAAAAAAAAAAGAAGCTGTTATATTTAGTCAGAGACCTTCTAGCTTGGTCACTCTATAAAGACGTCATTCTTAGAGAGCTAGATGTATACTGTGCTTTGCTTTGCACAGTTCACAAGGTCAAAAGAAAAAAAATATGGCTTTGATTTTCATCTCTAACTTGCAGAAAGTCTGTTAATTAAAAGTCTCCAAGTTTACATCTTGGTGTTTAATATTATGCAATACTTTGTCTAATAGTCTAACTATGCTTTCACAATAAGAAAAAGCTACTGTCCACGTAGCCTTTCTGAGCAACCCAAGGCATGCAAGCAATCAGCTGGTGATTGCCCTGGCAAGTATGCAATGCTCATCTGCAGGGTTCCAAGCAAGTATTTTGAAGGTATTAAGAGAGAGACAGAACAAGAAATGAAAATGAACTTAAAATGACTGATTTCAAAGAGCAGCACAAAAGTACAACATTGAGCATGACATTTAAATATTCTGAGAAACTGACATCACCAATGCTGCACCACGGGCTGAACTTTGCCAAACATGGACAAGCCGAATTCGGCTATTCTTGAAGTTAACAATAGTTTTGCATTAACTCCACAAGCAGCAGAAAAAGCTGGCCCTTGGCTGACAGCAGATCATATCTCAGGGCACACAAATCGGCAGACACAAACACCAAGCATCCCCCTGAGCATCTCCAACCCTCCCGCGGTCCCTGCGAGCAAGGCAGCGAGTCGAGGCTTGGAGACCCTGCACTTTGAGAGGTCCGAGAGCCGCGCTTTCCTCCTTAGGGCTCAAAAGGAAAAGCCTCCGACTCAAATTGCCCATTCTTAAAGGATTATTTTTTTCCCCCTCCTCCAAGAGCACAGTAATTTTGTTGTGGAAAGCTTCTGACTATAGTAAACACGAAATGCACACGCCCTCCCTTCACATTTTTTGGAGACAAGTAATTTTTGTGGTACTCCCTGCTTACCAGTAAGTAACTTCTAAGTTTGACGTATGCGTAAGTTTACTCACAAGCAGAAGACACAGAGGTACGCACGGGGACGGCCAGATCAGCCGAAGGATGCGGCGCTACGGAACAACTATGGGCCGGCCGCCGGAGCCCACCCGGGAGCGACCATCGCTCAGCCGCCCGGCTCGCCTCCCCCGCAGGCTGCCGGCGCCCCCCACCCCGCCTCGGGCACCCGCCCCGCTCCTCCCTTCTCCTCCCCAAGTTTGCAGAGGGTCCCGGGAGGCGGCGGCCGGGGCAGCGCCGTCGGGGAATCGCAGCCCCACAGCCCCGCTCAGACCCCTCCGCCCGCGGCGCAGCCACCCCAAGGTCACCCCCTCCCCCGGGAGAGCGAACTTTGAGTACCACTCACTTCCGCGGAGCAGGACGGAGGGGAGTGCCGGCTACGGCGGTCGCAGGAGAGCCGGAGGGCGGCGCGGAGCCTCCGCCGGCCGCAGCGCGCAGAGCCGGCTGGGCTGGGCTGCGCGCCTCCTCCTCCCCGACGACTTTCACTTCACCTGCAGGCAGGCCGGCTGCGGCGGGGCGGGCGGCTCCGCAGCTATCCGCGGGACTGCAGTCACTGCGGCAGCGCCCTGCCCTCCCCGCCCCGCGGGGGGAGCCGGGCTAGTGGGGCGGGCCGCGCAACACGGCGCAGCGCAGCTCCGCGCAGCCCAGCGGCCGCTCGTCCCGCTGGGGGACGAGGCGAGCCCTGCCCTGGGGGTTCCCGCAGACCTAGGGCGGGGGGAAGGGAAAGAAGGACCTCTGGGGTGCCGAGGACTGTCCTCAGCCCCTCTGCGAACGCGGAGGTCGCGCAGCTCTGCTGCGCGCCCGCCCGGCCCCCGGGATGCTTTCCTGCAGCTGCTGGGTAGGGATTGCCCCCGTGCTGTCAATCACCTCCCCGGTGAGGGGCTATAAATATTTATTAGGCACCGAATATCTGTATCAAGCTAAGCGGAGCACTTCATTCATGTCACTCCTGTGACTCAAATCTCCAAAAAACAGTTCCTACACGTGCTTTGTTTTAACTCACTCTCACACTGCCCAGGCTGGCTCCGCACCGAAGAAGGGTTCTCCTGCTACAGCCCGGTGGAGAAGTTTGCTAGCAGAGCACCAGCCCCAGCACCTGAAACCTTCCTCCCTCTTTTTTAAGGGCAGCCAAATGTTTGCTGGCTTGAGTGGTTTCCATCAGAATATATCCATCAGCAGAGAGGCGACCATCTTCTGCTGTGGGAGCATCACATTAGTAGGTAGACCTGTTTGGACAAACTGGGCTTTTATGCTCTAATTGAGCTGTGAAAAGTATTTTAAGCAAGAAGCTGAACACACAGGGAGCCCTGAAATAAGAAGCTAATCTTGGATGCAGTTAACTGTGTAATCCCTCTACCAAATGAGAATAAGAAATGACAGGAACTTTCTACAACTGCATATGTGTTTAAAAACAAACAAACAAAATGAACAAAAAACAACATGGTCTCGCAAGACAAAAAAATGTGTATGAATGAAATATACTAAATTACTCTTTTTTTTTCTTTGTTTTTCACCCTTACCAAAATTACTCTTGATGCTGGGTGGCATACAGCCACACAGACAGGAGCTCCCCAAACTTGCAATACCTCCTGCAACAGCTGCCATCTTTGTAAATTCTGTTTATCTGAGAAATTTTAGAGGTAAGAGCAAGAAAGATGAAGTCAGGCAGCATTTAAAAAACACCGATTGCAAAGGCACAAGCTTGCCTTGGTTTATTTTGACAGAAGGTGGTAGTTTTATTTTGCAGAGGATCTTTAAAATGGAATGAGCTTCTAACAGTTTTGATTTCTGTTTTTCAGCACCTCCAATTCCCAACCAGCTGACACTTCAGTCTGGAAAGTGGACAGTCTGAGTTTGACCTTTCTATCATGAAGCACATAGGTTTGTCTGCACAGCATGCTAGGAGAAAAAAGCAGCAGCTGTCAAGTTAAACACTTACACATGAACTAGAGCTACAACAGAACATCATTAGTGTATATTTTTCCAAACTTCATGCTTGCTGATGTAAGTACCTAACTGGCAGTTTGCCCATCTGTCTGAGATTTTAGAGTAGATGCTTCAGAGGGAGATCCTATCACCAGGACTTTGGGTTTTTTTGCTAAGTATGATACAGCACCCATGATAAGAGGTAGTATTAATATTTTTATTATAGCAATACACAGGGGCTGCAGCTGAACTGAGACTCCACTGGGCTTTCCACTGACCATACACACAGAGAGGGAGCGCCTGTCTTGGAGATTTACGGTCCGGACTAAGCAGATAAGACAGACAAGAGATGGCAGAGGAAACAGAAGCCCAGGAAGGTGAAATAATTTGCCCAAAACCATGCAGAAGGTCTGTAACAGCACTGGCAGCAGAGCCGGTGCCTCTGATTCAGCAGCCCGCACAACAGTTCCAGCGATGCCAAGCGTTGCCTTAAATGATGAACTGGGCACAGTACAAATCAAATGTACAAAGTGAGTTTTTAGTAAGACTGTTCATTGTTATGGTGCATTTATTTATTGAGGTTTTTTTCTTCTTCTCAACAGTGCTAAGTGCTAGCAGCAAAAGGTGTTCAATACAATTTCATGCTGGTGTCCTGCAACCAGGCTGTTTCAATGGAGTTTTGCTCTTGCTTGCTAAATCCGCCCATTTCTTGCTAAATTGCAAAATTAATGAATTCAGATTGGGTTTCTGAAGCATTAGTGCAAATTATTGCCCCTCCACTGAAGATACTTGTGAAAGGAATAATTTTTGAATGACATTTGATTTTACATGCTGGAAATAAAACTAAGTACCTTTATGCCCTATATGCCCTTATGTAAATTACAATATCTACAATAAGGGCAGCTTAGTTTAATGGTCATAATGTTACCTAAATTTTTCCAGCTTTGAATTTTTCACTTAAAGTAATCCTAAGGACTTGTTTATTATCATTACTTTTAATGCCTCTTGGGCCATAAGTAGCTATAGCAGAGTGTGCTTTTATAGAGCTAACAAGAGGGTGATTACTCCAGGCTGGGGTAACCTTGAAGGAAACTTCTGTAATGGATACAGTCATAATATTAACAATCTCATTATAATAAACTTTAAAAAAATGCCTTTTCATTTAGCAATGTTTCAGATGGCTTCATTCAAAACCAGCTGAAATCATCTACCTCAGCATTTTCAAAGGAAGCTATTCAGTCCATCTGAGACCTATCTGTATAATTTATTTCCAGAAAGGGAAGAAGGAAGCTGTGAGGGACCTAAACGAAGAGGCTGCCCTGCAAGCACCCATCACTGCCATGTGCTGGATGAAGAGGTCCTGCTGTGGAGATACTGCTTCGCAGCACCCACAGAGGTCCCGAGTGATTTCTGCTTGCTGACACCTGCAGAGTCCAAGTCCTCTGCTGCCTCACAGGGCACTCCCCAGGCCTTGCTGAATGTTGGGAGTGAAGGTCCCCGTCCTATCCAGTTATCTGTACAGGAAGAATTACTTCATCTTATAGAAAAATTCCAGTGATGTCTGCCAGATTCAGTACAGGCCCAAGACTCTGTTGACCTAACAAACAGGTTAATTCAAACCCATTATTAATAATTTTAAGATGACCTTAAGAAAGTATATGTCCAGTCTTCCCTAAATTCTTGTAAATTAATACCTTACATTAAATTACTGCATTTCCATCTGCAGACACATACTGATTTTTCAAGTACTCTTATTAAAGTAAACAATATTTTTTCTTGCAGGCAGAAGGAAGGGTCTTAGAGAGACTAGAAGTACCATCTTCCCCATTCAGTAGGATTTACCAAAAGGAACTCCTTTTTAACATTTTCTTCATTTAAAGTTAATTATTTGATAGCTGTCGTATACAGCCTCTGTAGTAATTACAAACAGCAAGGTAATGACATGCAGCTATTCACAAGTGAAAAGGAGTAAGCAAAATGTTGAGAGATATTCCACTCTAAGATGAAGATTTACTTTTTAAAAAAATATTTGGTATTGTGCTGGGGTTCTTGTGGGGGTGTGTTGTGCTTCACTAAGTATCCCATTTACAACAAAGTTGTCAACCCCGTGAGCACCATGAGAAATGAAGGAAATTTTTGTAGGTATGATACCCATAAAACTTCTGCATTCACTGATTTTACTGCTCCGTTGTCTTCCTGAGACAAACAGGAGGTTGCTTTAAGTTACCATTAAATCCAAAACTGTTCAGCCTATTACAACATGCCTAAGCAATCCCTTCTGTTTTCCAAGAGTCAACTAGAGATGGGGAGTATTAAAAAAAAACAACACAAAAAACCCCAAACAAACCAAAACTTCCCCGAAGTTTTATCACCTTACAAAATGGAAGAAAAGTCTGACACAATATTTTCGTTCTTTCTTTCATCTGTGCCCTACCTTCTGTTCTTCTACAAAGGAATATCTGACTTCTGTGAATGGGGACCAAGAATGGGGACCACTTGATCTCTGCACAGTGACGTTCATGCTGGGCAATGAAGTATTTCAAGATACCTGAATTGATTAAATATAGGATTGTGCTGCTGCAGAATTACTTAGGGAAGGCAGAGTTCCCAGCAAGATAGAGCCACTGCAACACAACCAAACCCCTGGGGAGGCTGCAAACTTGTGCTTCAGCTTCTGAGCCAAATTCATCTCCCTTGCAGCACAACCTGGCATCCACGTCAATGAAGAATTCATTTAGTCTTCTACATTGTCTCTGGCTATAGCATACACTCAATTTCATTTTTTCTTTAAGAATGATCGTTAGACTTTATTTATATTTTCCTGGGTTTAATTCAGATCCCCAAGGAGGGAGCTCTGCAGAAAAAATGTCCTTCAGAACTTTCTGTGTTTAAAAAGGAATGCTGCAAGACACCCTTTCATCCTGGCAACATTCTTCCGTTTTGGAGCAGACAATCCTCCTTGAAACTACAAGCAGAAGTTTTTAGAAAAGTTAAGAAAATACACACAAAACATTTATGTTTATCAAACAGTATTACAGGGTTTTGCAATACTATGTAGCAGACCACTCAGCCAATTTCAACAATGTTTTAAAGCCAGAGAGAGGTCTCAAAAATAATTAAATTCCTGTGAAAATCAACTGCTTGAACGTCCACACCCAGGACAAGAAAGGCAGAATCCAGCTAATTAACCTCCAGAGCAGAAGCTTTTCCCACAGTGGCTTTTCCCTGATCTACAAGGTATTCTGAAGCACCAGCACTTTCCAGGGCAGCTCTGTGACCGCCTGGAAAACACAAGATCAAGTCTGGAGCAAGTGCCCAGGTCTGGATTTGTATATGGAGGGGGTCTTCCATGTCAGCTGAGTGGACACAGGTAGAGACCAGGCTGGGACATCAGGGAAGCATCTCCAGCTCCAGTCACATTACCATCAGTATCTCTGATGTGGGTGTTTGCCACAGACTTCTGGTTCTCTGCTGTGAACCTAACCTAAAATCTGCATTTTTCTCTGCTTCTACTGGAAAAAAGCCTCTAAGTAAGTGATTAATTTCAAGGCCAAATGGATCCCCCAAGGAACTGAAATATCTTTTTGCCTTCCCCCACCCCAAGTATTTGCTTGCTCTAGTTTGAGCCAAAAGAGAACCAATTGACTCCTCTGCCTATTTTGGCACTGAACTGGGGCAAGGCCATTTTCTGCCCTTCCTAGCAATTCAGTGTCACTCACTTTACAGTTTATTTTACTTGCATGTTTTGTACACGTTGCTGAAGACAACGAAGGTGCTCCTGCTACTTGACCTTGGAATCCTCTAGTTTTGCACAAAATACATTGAAGAATATATTAAAAAATAAAAGCTCACATTAAAAAAAAAGGTTTTATGTTTGAACTCTGTACTCGACTATGCCTACTGAAATTACATGAAAATGCTGAAAGTCATAACATTTCAATAAAATGGAAAAGAACAATAACATACCAGCATTAATGGGAAGGCAAGCCAAATATCCTCACTTCTCTTCCCAGCTAAGTCAGGTATTCTGCTGCTG
Source organism: Hemiprocne comata (assembly GCA_020745705.1). Classification (NCBI taxonomy): domain Eukaryota; kingdom Metazoa; phylum Chordata; class Aves; order Apodiformes; family Apodidae; genus Hemiprocne; species Hemiprocne comata. Next base: position 19,478,321 of record CM036587.1, read on the forward strand.
GCCGCAGTAAAAGTTCATGTGTAACCAAGAGGAGAAGAAGAATAAGAGGAATATGTGAAGACAACTAACAAAAAATTTTTGTAGGACATTGAAAGCTCCTAGCTGTCAGTGTTCCTGGGGAAAGTCAGAAGTTGGGGACAAATGCTGTACCCTTGTCTTCATCAGCAGCCTTTTAGCACATAGACTTGCTAGATGCTGCTGAGGCATTGCCAGCCATGGTTTTGCAGTAGCAATGGACCAGGAACTGCTGCAGTGTAGGCAAGATGCCAGAGTGAAAGGAAAGCTTGCGTGTACATGTTTAGTTTACATGTTTGTCATTTATATGCCTGTTGCTGAGGAAGGAAAAGCAGCTAAATACTCAATCTGAAACATGGTTATGAGAAGCAATGCAAAAAAGGAAGCTCACTCTCTCCTCACCTCTACAATAGGGACTAAGTTCCAGGACTACCTAATGTGAATCCATACTTACACTGTCAGATTTTCTCCTGAAAAAAAAGCCACATCTTTTAGCCATGGGTGACTTTTGGTAGGAGGCTAAAATAATTTTAAACTCTTTTATTTTTAGTGGTTTTATTTTAGAGGTGCTGAGTAAAGTGGTAGATAGTTCTTAACATGTTTTGAAGCCTATTACAGTCTGAGCTGTAATAATGAACCTACAGGGATATCCTGTGTGAACCCCATAGGGATATCACAAGGAATTACCTCTCTGATAGAAAAAATTCTGACTGAGGAAAGAACAGTTTCCTTGCAGAGAGAAACTAAGACAACCTAAGTCTCCAGTTTGGAAAAAAAAGATAACTGGAGAATATAACCAAGGTATTAAAATAATGGACAATATGGAGATGGAAAATAAAAAAATCATTATTTGCTCTCCCTCATAATTCAAGATCTGTAGTTCACCAGTTGAAATTATCCAACTTCAAGTTTAAAATAAAGACATGGAAGCACTCAGTAAGACAATGTCTGACAGCCTGAAATACAAATGTTTTCAAAAATCAGGGTTTTTCCAGCAAATGTCCAAGGAGGACTGTTGAATACAGTGCTGTGGATGCAATGTTTGCCACAGAATTCCCTAGGCTGACAGAAATTGGTTGCATTTTTGCTCTTACTTTCTTCATAGTGATCTGCCACTGGTAACCATTAGAGACAGTATATTGCATGAGGCAGGCCTTTACTGTCATCCAATGTGATTGCTCTTACCTTATGATTAAGCAGTCCCCATCAAAACAGAAGTACCTGTGATAAAATGCTAAAACTAGTGCAGTCTTTTTTGACTTACAGAAACATACAACAGACCCATCAGGCATAAAATGATGGGCTTATACATTTATTTCTAGATTTATAGAGTATTCTGCTTTATATTTCAAGTAACTGAGCTAATGCTCTGAGCAGCAAACATCTGAAGATGGAGAGCCATCATGAAAACATGAAATCAACACTTGGATCTTCCAAAAAATAAACTCCTGTAAAACTGGCTAATGGTATGAGCTTCATTTTATGTATTCAATGATGATCTACTGATCAACATTTCAGAATGGTTTATGAATACTGACAATACCTGCTTGGTTTATAGAGATCATTGTTTCCAAAAAGCTAAAGAGCACATGAAGTATGTTAAGACTGCATATGTGATTACTATAGGAAATAAAGTACTAAAACTGTATTTCTACATAATTCACACACAAAACCAAGGTGACATGCTGTCTTTTGAATGGTGACAGTGATGACATGACTCAAAGCTTTAAAAATGTATATTAGACATCTATAACAAATAGTAACATGTTGAAGTGGCTCAGAGGGGTTTTTTGTGCCTGGAGCTAAATGGAAAACACTACATAGGCAGGGATTGCACTCTGAAAACTATGCTGTATTTTGTATTGGTCTGCAATTTATACTGGTCCTTAGATTTTTTTGATCCACAGAAATCAGTAAACACAGCATTTAGTGATGCCTGGAGAACTGCAAAAGCATGTTTGGTTATCATCCCTGCTGAAAACCACAGCTTTTGAAATCAGAAAGCAGCCAACAAACCAGCTGTAAACTTGCAACAAAAGCCATACAATCATGGAATCATTTTGATTGGAAAAGACCTTTAAGACCATGAAGTCCAATCATTGACTTAGCACACTGCCAAGTCCCACTAAACCATGTCCCTGAGCACCACATCCACACGTCATTTAAATACCTCTGGGGATGATAACTCGACCACTTCCCTGAGCAGCCTGTTCCAGTGCCTGAAGAAAGACATTTTTCCTAATATCCAATTTAAACTGCTCCTGGCACAACTCAGGGTCATTTCGTCTTGTTTTATCGCTTGTTACTTGGGAGAAGAGGCCAACCCCCACCTGGCTAAAACCACCTTTCAGGTAGCTGAAGAGAGCGATAAGGTCTCCCCTCAGCCTCCTTCTCTCCAGGCCAAATAAACCCAGTTCCCTCAGATGCTCCTTGTTAGACTTGTGCTCTAGACGCTTCACCAGCTTTATTGCCCTTCTTTGGACGTGCTCCATGTTTTCCATCATTAAGAATATCCACTCCAAAGCTTACTGCATGATAAAAATTTTATCAGTGCCCAGATAAAACTCTTTATCCAGCTGAAAGCTGCAGCAGCACACTGTGGCAGAAACTCCAGCAGTTTCACATGCTCAGCTCCCTTGCCATGGCTCCCATACCACCTGGCAAACCACATTTTGCCATCTAGGACAGCCCCCCATGCACACATGGTTTCATGGAAACACTGCATATATGCCATGCTCTAGGTTTCTCCAGGCAAACTCTGCTGATGCACAAACTGGTTTTTTTCTGTCTTTTAAGCCTCCCCGTATTTATTTTGCCATACAACCATTGCTATGGATAAATAAATAATACTATAACCTAGACAGGTCTCCTTTAAGCACCAATGATCTCTACTCTACTGAAATCACTATGGGGTGGCTGAGTGCTGGAACTACTGAAATGTTGTGCAGGCCTCCCAGAGGCAGCTAATGCAGACCCAGGTTTTGGTCACAACATGTTATTATATGTATTTATTTATTTATTTTCACAGGAGAGCAGGCTAAGATGGAAAATCTAAGAGGAAGATGAAGCCATTTGGAAAAAAAGTGTTATTAGTAAACAGAAAAGCATTGTAACTCAGTGGTTTTAAGATGACTGACTTGTAATTTCAATGTTCCATTAGCAGGAATTTTTAGAGGCACGCTTTTCCTCTTAGGTCTGCAGAGTTATTAGAATATACCAGAACTGTATGAAAGAATGCTGCACACAAGGAAATCAGAACAGCTAATGCAAAACCCTGAATTAATATTTTATTGCAAGCAAATGAGAGTTTTTTAAAGATTATGCTGTCCAGTCAAGCACCCTTCTCAGTCAGAAAAAGGGGTGTTGTCTTTCACAGACCATTCAAAGGGGCTGACTTCAGCTGTGCAGTCTTTGTTTTTAGATGCCAATGTGTTGGCTTCATAAAGAAGGAAACAAATGAATCTGAGGCCAAATAAAAAAATCAGACAAGAAAAAATACATGAAAACATTTTCTAAATTGTCTGTTCAGGATTGCAGGCAGCCTGCACTATTTTGATTATGCTCAAGGACTTAAAAAACACGAAGAAAAGAGTATGGCTTGCTGCATGAAATGAAGAGCAAAGGCACAGCAATCGCTTGTGTCCTCGGGGTGCAGGATGAAATTCACCATTACATGCATCAATCATTCTTTGCTGCAGGGCCTTCCGAGGGGTACTACATAGCTTAATACAAAGGAGAGAGACATAACTATTTGTCTGCTTGTTTATGTTCAGTTGGGTTACGGAGTGTCTTGCAAAGAATAAAATTCAGTGCACTGTCCCACTGTTTTGATTGCAAACGCACTTTGCTGCTGTTTGTGGTAGCACTCTGCTATTTAAAATCCTCTCCAGACAGACTGATATTCATTGCTATACCATGCATTGTAAATTCAGCCAAACATCCTTATGGGACTACTAAAAATTGTGCAAATATTGTATTTCTTCAGAATATTGGAGCCTGCTAATTTATTTGGATGCTATCATGTGACTTTTCCCCTAAAATATGTATTCTACTATTGAAAGGAAGAAAAAATATAACACAACAGGAGGTGATGTTCTTACAGAAAACCCAAAAAAACAGTCTCTCCAAATCCCATTGCTTATCTGCTACCTAGTCTGAAGAGAACTGCCAGTAAGGCAAACATTTGTTCCAATCAGAGTCCCTCCAGACTCAGGTCCATAGGTCATTACAGCTAAGCAGGACTTCCTCAGCAGGAACATTTATAAATACAGGCAGCCTTTGTTAAAGGTACAGGGCAGGTAAGAAACAGGAAAACAGTGGCTACATATAGCTGGCAACTGCTATTATATTATCTGTGCCTAATAGATATCACCATGTAAAAACTTCAATACCAAAGCTGTAATTGCCACAGGTGATAGGATACCTTCAGTTTTTCATTACCATCAACACAGATTTTGGTGGAAACTGTAGCCTTGGCCATCCTTGCATGGTTCCAGGAAAGCTGTTTCTTACACTATGGGACATGCAATAAAGTTAAATCCAGCCAGAACTTTCTCTGTCCCTGTGTATAGGACAGAAACAGCACAAGCAAGAGGGAAAACGATCCTGTAGCTTAAGAGTGCTTAAATGGAGGAGTCCCAACATCTGAGCCTTCCCTGCCGAGCAGCCTGTTTCAGCCAGGCTTACCTGGGTCTGGCATTAGATTCCCTTGCAGCTTCAAGGATGCCAAATGGACTGCAGAAATACCCACCACTCAATATTCAAAGGATTTTGCTTCCTTTTTCTGTTCAATAGGAGCAAAATAACAATAAGTTGTAAAGTTGCACATCTTTACTGCACTTATCTCTGAAAATCAAAACCCATTTTTAAGTCACTTTTGTCCCAACATTAAACAAAGATAATGACAAATTCTTGTAGAATGTTTTGGGAGATTATATCTATGTAAAAGTTTTGTTTTCATTTCAACTTGGGGACACAAGTTGCTATAGTTTGCCAATTTCTGTCCCTTTTATTCACTTTTTCTCTGTGCTTACTTGGTCACTTGTCTCTGTTTAACTTTTACTAATACAGCCAGGAAAAATAAATATGGCTTTACTCTAAACTTCATGTTTTTGCAGCTTTCCTTACTAAGCCTCCATCTAGTTTCTCCATTTATTACACTAATAAATTCATACAGATTTTTAAATTCAGAATTTAAAGATCTTCTAGAAATCATTTAGCCAAAGTTCGGTTTAAGAGAATATTCAGCAATATGTGAGAACTTTGGAAATGGATCTTGAGTCTATGACATTAAAAACAGGGAATATTTATTCCAGTATAGAGATCACTAAAAATGCACAAGTTTTTTCTGAAATATAGTTTTACTTCTGGTAAAATCAACAACACATGTAGTTATTTCTGTCTGCACAGGTGTCTAAATGTTGGTTAATCACTTAGGATAGCGAGGCAAACCATCATATGACACCAGATCTTCTGGGTTCCTGTAAGTACCTGAAATTCTATTTGTTGTTTGACTACCTCTGATTTTAATCCTGAAAATTTTTCCATGACACGAGACAATGTTACGTGTGCTGGTATTTCTCCTAGGGGGGGTAAGCTTCCTAACATGACAGATAAGCAGTTTATTTTATAGGTTTTGCAAAGCAACTTTTAGGCAGTAAAGCCTCACTGACCCTACTGACTTGGAATGTATTTGAGCCAATTATGTAAAAGCTGAATGTCTTTGCCAAGTCCATTACCCATCCAGCTCTTTCTGTAATCAGATTATCCAATTTTATACAGTTTCTGCACTGGCCACTTTTGGATTTGAGTTCACAGAGTGAAATTCAGGGATTTTCTTCTCTTTCCAGCCATATAAAAATGCTAATAACTTGAGAATGTATCACACAAAGAGTAAAAAGATTTATATGAGGATAGTGCTACGATGAATACCACCCCTGAGATGTGCCAGTGTTTATTAATAATAGGCTAGTTTCAAGCACTGAATGTATTTTCGGGTGACATAAAGTGCCCTAGCAGAAGGCTGCTGCTGTGCAGAGCAGCCTACGCCTTCTCATCAGAAAAGGTGACAAAATGAATCTGCCTGGTTTGATAAGACATCTCTCCACGACCATCAAGAGACGCAGTAATTCAGTGTTTCCAATTTATCTGCAGATTCTGTTAGCTTAGTCCATTATTTCCAACGTGGATTATCAATTTGACAGAATTTGTAGATAATGAAGCCCCATTTTCTCAAGTGCCAGGCACCCAAGGCATTATGTGAAATCAATGGGTTATGGGAGTGTGCTTAGTACCTCTGAAAATTAAGTCCAAAATTAATTGCAGATGTAAAATCAGGGGCAATCAATTAGTTTGAGCATGCTTCCAATGAAGCCAATGACTATAGTTTTACTGATGTTATTGGGTATCTCTCACACTCCCTATCAGGAGTATATCCAGCAATTTTAAAAATTAACAATTTTCATCTCATTTAAAGATGCCCTGTAATACGTTCTTATACCTTACCATGTAGTGCCTCTACTATCAAGGAGACTTTCTGAAATTTTCTGCATTAAGCCTTGTTCATGCCAAGCTGTTCCTGCTTATTTTTACAAATAGATAACAAAGCTATACATTTTTAAATAAGCAACTGCTGAATATTATTAGCATGTAGCATTATTACTTCAAGACCACTCTGCTTACACTGAGAAATAGGAGGGATATGTTAACATGATAAACTCCAAAGCCTTCAAGAACTATAAAAAATATTGGTCAGAGATAAGTGTAGGACACATTGGCAACATCTTATATGAAATCTACCACAAGACATGAGCATATTTCAGATGCTGCCTTAGTCCTTATTCACCTCCCTGCACCCACCCCTGCCAGAAAATACATGTTTCAAAGGGGTATAAAGGGATTTTCTTATGTTCCTCCTAAGCCACACTCTTTAGGAGCAAAGCATGGAATTTAACCCTTGGATTTGGAAAGGACGTATTTCTATTAGTGTCCTAGGAGTTCATATTTATGTGGAAAAAAAAAGTTTAAGGTCCAGCTGAGTTGTGATAATGAAAATGTCTGAATTTTTTTCATATACTCATAAATTCAAAATACATAAAGGAATACAAAGTTTGGGGATTTAAAATAATCACATCACATCTTTATCTAATTCCTTGTTACAGAGAAGTAGGCTGCTCTTGATGTTTGGGCAGAGTTGGCAAGACACCGATTGTTCAAGAGGAACTTGGGGTCTCAGGTGCAGTAGTGAACAGCCTCATTTTCAGCAGATCTCTGACACTCCTGTTAGACTTGGTTATCCAGCCCTCCTAAAAACATGACCAGTGGGAAAGTACTAGTGAGGGATTGTGCTCCTGCATTTTGTCATGTCCTGACCAAAGGCCAATTTGTCCTAGTCCTTGAAGAACTTATTGCAGCACATCACAGCAGCATGCGGTGCTGAGACTGGTCTGAACATGGAGAAAAACAGTAGCAATGCTCCTTAGCTCCACCCTGATGTGTTAAGTGCTGAGAAAGTGTTACACGTTCACGGCTTGTCTGCCGGGTAGTTTCCACAGGAAAGCTATTGAGGCACAATGAGAAGTTGCATAGGATTTCATCTATTTGTACAAGCCAGTACATCATTTTTGCAGCCCACCATGCTGACACATGCCGGGCTGCCCGGGTCAGGCATGCCAAAAGTCACCTTCTCTCCACAGAGCACCACAGAAACCAGCATCAGCAAGTACTGCACCCAAAGTCACAATGTGTCTTTTGGTCTCTCCTCAGGGCCCCGTCATCTGCTCTCCTGATTTTTCCCCCTCCGCTCCCCACCAAAAATACCCACCTCCTCCCAAAAAAAACCCAAACACCACCCCTCCCCAAAAAACCCAACTCCCCCCTCCAAAAAACCCCAAAACAGATCTATGCAGCAGCAGCAAATGTATCCTTGCACACTCACCTACAGCCACTGGTCTCAGGGAAACTCCTCTGGTTAATGCTGAGGCCCTATCACACAGCCCAGTGCTCTTATCAGGAAGGTATCACTTAGAGGAAACAGAACAGTTGATTGAATCAGCCATACTCACTCTCATTTGCAGTTTTGGTTGTTTTGTTTTCATTAGCTTTTCTTTAAACTGCTTTAGGTTATCTGTAGGTTAATTAAAGTTAATTCAAGAACCTAAATTACTTCAGATCTTACAGTCCAGTTCTATTTCTGCCTTGTTTCAAAGAACAGCTTTCATTTCATAAGAGAGAAAAATCAGAAAATGAGGCATGTCTGGCTGCTCCTTTTCACAGAGAAAGTAAACACATCTCCTTATTATGGATCTATGCATTAGGACAGGCTCATTTGAAAATGTCTCCTTGGACTGCAAGAATATTTCATACAAGGTAATTCACACATCTTTATGTAACGCACTAATGGCTAGCGTTAACATTCATGCAGCAATGGCAGAACATGTACTCTTCTGTATTTTTATTTTTTTAGATACCTAGTCTGTAAATATTCAGACTCTTCTTTGGGAGAATTTCATTACCTGTATTTGAAGGATTTTATCTTTCACTTGTATTCAGTTTGGAAGAAAAGGAAAGTCATTGCTAACTTCCCAGTTTCAAAAGAGATGAATCAGACACCATCCTAGCACTTTCCCAGGTGGCCACCAAAAAGAAGTACAGGCACAGAGGAAAAGGACATCTTGCCTTTTGTCTGTTGGCAGCTGAAAGCTTCATTTCTGAATAGCATGAGGGGGGGAAGAAAAGAAAATCCATGTCTGAAGTAATACTCAGCTGTATCTTTGTTGTGTTGATTAGGCATACAAAACACATATGGCACAAAAGTATTGGTGCACTGGGAAAACTGAATTTCTCTTAAAAGAAAATTCAGGTTATAGTTCACAATGTACAACAGTTTTATGGGAGAACAGTCCAGGAACCTGAGAAACAACTGGAGTGTGAGGTACATTTTAGGTATATCAATCCTGACATTCCTAAAGATGATCATCAGCCCTGTTTCTGGCAATTCCTTGGCAGGGATTCAATGAGAATAACCTTGCAACTCCATATCTTTCTGTTCTGAAGCTGGCATACCTATTTATTGCAGCTGAAAACTCTGATTTAGAAGCATCTTGCCTTTCTGCCTCATGGGTCTTGTTACCAAATATCTGTGTTCGTTCTCACATAGGCTTGCTTCACTATTTGCTGGCTTAATACCCAGTGTTTGAATAAAAACAATCCCCTGCTCCAGAATTATACCACAAAATACGCCTCAAGTTTAAAGAACTCAGGCTCTAGTGGTTGTATTTCCCAGCTTTTCTAGTTCATGATACAAAATTAGATGCTTAAAAGAGCTCTCTGTCTACACCATCTTTCTTCTCCATTCAAATACCCCCTCCCCAGACCCTTAGGTGTTTGACATAAGACAGGCCATGACATAACTAACAACAATTACAACTTGCTGGATGACTTTGTCATACTTCATGTAAAACTGACTGCCTTTTGTGGGAGTGATTTCCCTGAAATCGATACAGGAAGAACATTAAACATTAAAAAAGCCAATGCTCTCCCCAAAAGTTCTTTAATGCAGCTCTGCTTTCAGTGGCCATCCTTTGGTGACTGTTTACAGAGAAACTTGTTGGGTTCATAATCTGTCAGCAAGGTGTTTGCTCTGTTCCATAAATTTAATTAGGTTTTGATAGATTCATCACTTTTCATCTAAATTATTTTTGGTGAATTCTAATTGGTTCCTGCTGTGACTTGGCAGCGACATAACTGATCATATGCCTATTTAATCCACTCATGGGATATTTAACAAATTGTTAGCTATTTCACTGTGCACTGAAGTGTAGCTCTACCAATTCTTTTTTCCTGTCATGCTACTGGGGCTATTATGACAGTTCATTATGTGATTTATTTTGTGAAATAAATGTGAAGTGTTGCAAAAACAACAATGCATCATAATCTTCACCCAAAATATAAGGTCAAGAGCTTGCACATGTGAAACACCTTTCTTTCCAACATGTAGACAGTAGTTTACCTTTTCTGACATTAATGTACTAAGTAAGACATATTGCGGTGAAACAGTTATGTGATAATTCATTTTATCCTTCTAAGGTAAGTATTTAATTGGTTAAGAGGAAAAGTAATAGGCCTATTTATCAGATGTTTAGGCTTGTCTGCCTGGGGAAATAGCCTGGAATAGTATACTAACTCTTCAGGTGGACACTCCTAATCCATGGTGAAATTGTTTCTCTGTATTTAGCTTAATCCATGCTGGGAATGAGTGCAGACTGGATGCTGCACTTCATATTCACCCCCTAAATTTACTCTTCAACAAGTCCTCCACATAGATGAACTCTTACTGAAAAGAATTTAAGGAGTTCAGCAAATAGCTGTAAAGCTTAGTTCTTCCTTTATGCAGTAAACTGCTCACTCTCCTTCCCACAATGCAGCTTGTTGGGTAGGACTAGAGGAAATACCTTAGGAACATGGGAAGATGCTTTAAATAGGAGAGTACCAGAGGTACAGGTACATACACTCCCTCTTCTTCCCCAGCTGCCCAAATAATTTAGCTGAGGTGGTGTTGATCCTTCTCTTTTCCAAGCTGTTTTATTTGATTTGGTTGTGGTTTTTTACAGGCTGTAGAGAAGAGTACACATGATGCTCTGGAATGTATGGTACTCATTCCTGTTTTTCCTAGCATCAGGTGAGCTGCTTGGGTGCTTGGTCTGCAGAACAGTCCTGCAATACTTCAGCTCTCTACTGGAGAGATGGCACTCAGAGTCCCTTCTCCCAGCACAAAGAGGCTGAACCAGTGAGGGCAATGGTTTCTGGTCAGACTTGCCAGCATGAAAGGCAGTTTCTCTCCCCTAAATTAAATATCACAGTAACACTGCCTATAAAACAGTCTGAAATTTTGAAAGACAAACATGATAGATGTGTGAAATATAATAAAGAAGCCTTTCAGTAGTAATACTGAGTTTTCTCAAAACCTGGTAATTTCAGTGTGCCACAATTCACAAAATATCTGGCTTTCAAAATCCCTAACTTAGAAAACAAGGCAAAGCAGAGCTAGTCCAGCTAACTACCTAAAGTCTTATTAAACTTGGTTATAATTCACATGTTTTTGGAAACACACAGCAGCTTCTGCATATCCCTCTTTCTTTAACAGGTGGTGGTAGATGTATACACAACGAATGCAGTAAAGCACTGTCAAACCAAACCATTAGGGATGACAGACGCTGGCAGATTAAGTCATGATGACAAGGTCAGTGGGATGTGAAACTTGGCTAATGATGTCATGCCCTTGTCAGCTTGCATTGGCTAAACATGCTAAGGTTTACCAGCAAACTCTATGGCTTAGTGAGTGCTACTAAAGGGAATTTCAACCTGAAATAGGTCAACATGAGCAGGATACAAGTGCTTCTGCCACAAAGATTCTTGATTAAATCCTGGCATATCTGAAGACAATGGAAGCTCAGCCAGTGATCTCCACATGACCAGGATTTTGCCCCTTGGCTTTTGCAGATATGACATTCGATTAAATCTCTTTGCTTATATTCTGTAGATTGGTTTTCATCGTATGTCATAAGACATTTTTAGATTGTAAACAGACTCACTGAAGTCCTGTAAAGATCCCAGGTTAATGGGACCGTGGTCCTTCCAGGAGTACCTCACACATGCTAAAGAGCAAAGCAATATAGGCTCATCCACAGCGTAAGAATGCTTATGCTATAGGAAGTAGCTAGCATTAGTTTCACACCGTACAGAACAATGCTTGAAAAACACAGGCCCCCCGAGCTCTGCTTAGCACATCTAAGGGCAGTAAAAGGGAAAGAGTAAAGGCAGTTTACTTACTCCTTCTTCTGTGTGTTGTGTTATCTTTGGGATCAGTACTGGTCCCAGTCCTATTCAATATCTTTACTGACGACCTGGATGTGGGGATTGAGTCCACCCTCAGTAAATTCGCAGATGACACCAAGCTGGGGGGGAGTGTTGAGAGTAGGAAGAAGCTGCAGGAGGACCTGGACAGGCTGGGTCAATGGGCCAAGGCCAGTGGCATGAAATTCAACAAGACCAAGTGCAGGGTCCTGCACTTTGGCCACAATAACCCCAGGCAGCGCTACAGGCTGGGGGAAGAGTGGCTGGAGAGCAGCCTGGCAGAGAGGGACCTGGGAGTGCTGGTGGACAGCTGGTTGAACATGAGCCAGCAGTGTGCCCAGGTGGCCCAGAAGGCCAATGGCATCCTGGCTTGTATCAGGAATAGTGTGGCCAGCAGGAGTAGGGATGTAATTCTCCCCCTGTACACAGCACTGGTGAGGCCTCACCTCAAGTACTGTGTCCAGTTCTGGGCCCCTCACTTCAAGAAGGATGTTGAGGTGCTGGAGCGGGTCCAGAGGAGAGCAACAAGGCTGGTGAAAGGACTAGAGGGAAAGTCTTATAGGGAGAGGTTGAGGATGTTGGGGTTGTTTAGCCTGGAGAAGAGGAGACTCAGGGGGGACCTCATCACTCTCTTCAACTACCTGAAGGGAGGTTGGAGTCAGGTGGGGGCTGGGCTCTTTTTCCAGGCAACCAGTGACAGGACAAGAGGGCACAGCCTGAAGCTGCTCCAAGGGAGGTTTGGGTTGGATATTAGGAAGCACTTCCTCACGGAGAGGGTGATTAGACATTGGAATGGACTTCCCAGGGAAGTGGTAGAGGCACTGTCCCTGGATGTGTTCAAGGCAAGGCTGGATGTGGCACTTAGTGCCACAGTCTAGACAGTGTGTTGGTGTTGGTCATAGGCTGGAGTTGATGATCTTAAAGGTCTTTTCCAGCCTTGGTAATTCTGTGATCTGATGTTTCAAAGGATACACCTAAATTCTCCAAATTTATTATTAGGAACATCTTCATTCAAGAGCCTTGATGTTCAACAGAATCCCAGTGGCCGGTGCCTATGAAAAAGTTAGGAATTTCATTCTGACACTTAGATCCACGCGTAGTTTCCAACACAGTTGTTTATTTTTTAATTGCAAGTGTACAACTGCTTAATTACAAACATAGGTAGGTATTTAAATCATACTGCATTCTTTGCATTCAATGTATTTGTTTTGTTTTGTTTTTTAATTTACTGTTGTCTCCTTCTAATGAAGGAAAAAGCAGATGGAAGGGGATGGAATTTACTAACTGTAAAAATGTAGGGGCCAAAGTCTTAGAAACATTTAGGAAACTAAAGCCAAAGAAGTATAGTGAAATTTTTACAAGTACTCAACAGGCCTTACTTCTGCTAACGTTGATGACTGTTTTAATGTCAAACTGCCAAAAGACTGACAAGAAAGGTAAGAAACAGAGTACTGCTAGTGCCAGTTCCAGAAAATGTTAATGCAGATGATGTTACGGTGAACAAAATGAGACACAAGCAAGTAGCTAAGAACAAGCATGTTTCAGAAAAGGAAAATCATATATTCACCAAAAAATTATGTCATTAAGAATCCTGGAAGTGCACAATATCTGTAATAATAGACATTCAGGAGACACTTCATGGAATTAGAATTAGTGAGAATTAGATAGGAGTAATAATCCTCTAGTGAGGAGGCAGATGATGAGTGAAAAAGGAGTTTAACAGGAGTGAAAAGTAACAAGTTTGTGTTGGGCTGGCCTTTTGGACTGGCCATGGACAAGCCCATTAGACAGCCCTGGGCAAATGACACTGAAGTGCCTAGGACTGAAGTGTGAACTTCCTTCACAGAAACAGGAAGGCCTGCGTTTTGCAACTGAATTAACCCTCCTCCCATTTTCTCTGCACATACAGATAAACCTCTGAAGCCAGGAGTAACAGGGAAGACAATATGTTTCAACAAGACCACCAACTTTGGCAAAATTTGAATGATTGTGAATTATCAAAAGCAAATAGGAATTCTGGGAAAACTTCTATTGTGAACAACAAGAAAGAAGCAGAAATAAAGGTATGAACAGGGAAAGTTTCTGGGAATGTAAACATTTCAGGTAAGGTAGAAAGCAGCACAGAAACTTCCTGTCAACATGTATGAAGATGAAGCCATGCAGACGAGGAGTGTTGCCATCAGTGGGCAGAACTGAAATGTCCCCAGCCACTACATGGTCAAAAGACAGAACAAGAGCCAATAAATTATTGTAATTATCACTGTCCTCTGTATCAAAAGTTGAGCAGAGTGGCAAAGTTACAAACACAGACATACATGAACAAACTAAGGAGATATTAATACCCAGAAATAGTCAAACTAACCAGAAAATAGTCAAACTAACCAGAAGCCAATATAGGGGTAGAAAAGGTTCTGTGAAAGAACAGAGCAACAAACTGTCACTGGTAAGCTGCAGATCAGCTGAGCATAAGCAATGAATGGAAAGGCATTCAAATAGTTTCATTTAGTTAAAGGGAGAGCACACTAAAATGCTACTTTTATGCATTTTAAATTGAAATCCACTTTGCATCCAGAAGCAACTTGGCACAATCACAAGGAAAAAGGCATCTAGTTATTCAGCATATACTAATCTGTTAGAGAAAATATGAAAAAGTTGTTACAGAAAAAAAAGCAGGTTATGGTATGTAACTGCTTTAATAAATATGTTTGTGGGCCCAAAAGAGTAACAAACTTAGGATAAAAGTATATTTAGTTGCAAATTCCTATATGAACATGATTATGAAAATCAATATGAATTTTTCCTTTCTTTACTGAGGTAAAAATACTAAAAAAATGAAAATTAATACCTTAATGAAGTCCCCTTTTCCTGGTTTCAGGGAAGTAAAAAAAGAGTTTGAAGAACATTTTTCAGAAGGTGTAAAAACCTCATAATTAATCATTTCTTCAAACACATCAGGAGCAGGAAACTATAGAGTTTATAGGCCCATTGATCAAAGTACAAAAGGAACTTGCAGAGAAGATAAAGCAGAAGAGGCAAATTAAATTATTTTTGGCTGCCTTGAAGTTTAGGGAAATTTCTAGGCTGGAACCCTTCTTCATACATCAGAGGGGATATGTCAGAGGAACAATCTCAGAGTTTAGTTCATTAAAAATAATCTACAGAAGAAATTGTCAAAATTAAGGTAACAAATTGTCAGGCCCAGAGGACTTAAGAGCTGACCTATTAAAGGAAGCTGCAAGGCATTTAGAGCTGCCATGGCACTGCAGGAATGGAGAATGGCAAACACGATGGAAAATTTTTAACAGCTGCAAAGTGTACCTGAAGAGCTACAGTCTAGGAGCTGTAGGACCTATTAGTCTGACATCTGCCTCGGAATAATTGGTAGGAACTAAATCAGCAGATATTGGAAAAACTGTAGTACCGTAGTACCCTGGAGAAGTGGCTTTCAAAAAGGGTAGTCATGCCTTGCAAACCAGGCAGAGTTCTTTGATGGCATCCAACAAGACACTCAGTTAAGAACATGGGCACAAAAAAAAAAAAAAGCACAAAGGAATGGCCCTGCTGGGTTTGCTAAGTGCCCAGTGCTCTCTTTTAAAAGGTGAAAGCCTGGGGAAGAGGTGACGAAGCCACATGTGCACAATGTACCTGATGAGTACTCTCAGTGCCTCCAACAGTTTTGACTTTCAGGAACTCCTCAGACAGCCTTTATTTCTATGCATTCAATAACCTTCAATGGATTTGTCCCCTGTGAACTAGCCCAGCCTGTCCCTAGAATCCACAAAAATCCACTTTCCACATTATGTGTGACAACGAATTTTGAAACTTAACTACACATTCCATGAAGAATCACCTTGCTTTTTTAGTTCTAAGTATACCTTCTAATAGTGCCCTTCAGTGTCCTCTAGTTCATATACAAGAGACAATGAAGTGGCAATTCCCACCTGCTCCTTCACATACTAATTGGGATTTTATCTCCTGGGATTCCTGAAAGGTATTTGACAATATCCATCATCAAAAGCTCTTCCAAAACATGTGCTGCCACAAGATAGGAAAGGAACTCTTCTCAGGGATAAATAAATAGTTCAGGTTTAAGAAATGAGGGATAGGAATAAGCAACCAATTTTCTTAATTCAGGGAAGGCACCAGTAGAGTCTTACTGGGGTATGTGGTGTGCTTATAAATTACATGGAAGAGAAGGTGAATAGTAAGATGGCAATGTTTTCTGTTGATAAGAACTTATTCAATGTAATAATTAAAAATTTTTAAAAAACCCAAACTGTAGGATGCAGACTGACTGGGTGATTAATTGGCAGATGAAATTCATAGTAGATAAACGTGAAGTAGCATGCATGAAAAAAACAATCCTAACTTTCCAAACACAGTGACAGTCTTTGAGTTAGCATTTCCATTCTGGAATAAGAACTTGGAAATACAACAGTGTATGAAAGTGTCAGCTCAATGCTCAGGAGTAAAAAAAAAGTCACCAGAAGCTGCGACATTATGTTGGGGAAGGGTTTCACAGCTGGCCTGGCTTTGTACTCCTCACAGTGCATCAACAGTTAGCTTCTATCAGAGAGAAGATAATGGATTAAATTACTATTTTGGCTGCACGGGGTTAGACTTCCTTGTATGCTTAATCAATACACTCCAGCTTCTAAGTTTGGCAGCTAATAAAATACTTTTTTATCCTAGTAGAGTAACCATAGTTGTTACAGGACCCACTGACAATGAACATGGAGCCCCACCAGACTATGAGAATTCTATCTTTTCAGTGGCACTTTAAAGCTTCCCACTTGAAAGCTACAGTATCAGCTATGAAAGAAATAAGTGAATGCAAGTTACCAACAAATTGACACAGGAACAGTGCATCAACAGAAAGTCTAACCATAGCAGGTCTTCAAGTCGTCATTGCAACACAACGGCCAGTTGTGTTGGTGCTGGGATATCAATTTAGGTGCAAATGAATTCACGATGCTCCTCAATGTCAATTACAAGAAATACTGGGATGGTAGTTTACACCTTGGTTTGCCATTTCACAGCAACCACAGATTGCAAGTTATAGGGCTCAGAGGCTGAACCTTGCTTTGCTTCCACTGACTTTAGTAATACAGGGTAGCACTTATTTGGTGGCATTGATGCCAGTGAGTCCTGGTACTTTTCTGAGCCCTACCTGGGAGAAACAATCAAGGTGTTTGTGAATGGGTGCATCAATGGCAGAGGTACAGTGAACACAACGACAAGCCACAGATTTTGCAGTGGTCTCATAGTAACAAGCGTGACTGAGACACACTCGTCCAGCAGTCCCAGTCTTGTTCAGCTGCAGAAAAAAAGTCTTCAACTCTTTGAATAACAGAGCAGTATCTCAGGATCTTGAAAGATCCTGCTGTTAAATAGATCAGGCTATACTGGAACTTGGCAAAATGCTCCATGTGTGTCATCCTGAGGGTTGATAAAGACAAGGCACTTTAAAAGGCTTAAAAAGTAAAAAAAAACAAACAAAAACCCTGAGACCTCAGGAATACCACTGTAACTTACTTCACAATGTCTTCCCACAGAAGAGTTGCAAAATGCCCCTGACTTGGCTTTGTTTTGCTTCTGTTTCTTCCTGCAGAGTGTGCAACGGAACAGGTGCTGGTCTTCATAGGAGTGGACCAGTTGGGACTGGCTTGGCCATGCCCAACATCACATCTCAGGACCACTGTGCACACAGGAGCATGGTACAGGGGGTGCACACACTCCATCCCCAGGAAAGGGGGAATGGGCAACCAGGCTGCTACCCCATTCTCTGTTCCCACACAGGCAGAGGCACCTCCTCACCCTCCCAGCCTCCCCTCTGGGAAACTCCTTAGGGCAGGAGGAACCTCTGCATCTATTTGCTGGATACCTAAAGCACCTTCTCAGCCCTAACAGCACAGGAGAGGTGCACAGCACATTAATTCACAATCACCTAGAGCCCAAACAGAATTTAAAACATAGACTCACTCTAAGCAGTATGTGCCAAGTTATCCTACCTCACTTCTCCAGGCAGGTTTGAGAATCCAAGCATCACCTTCATCATAAAGCCATCATTGTTTCAATTTTTCAGCAACACAGCACCCCAGCAGCTTCAGTTACCTTTAGCTACAGTTACCAGTGTTAAGCACTCTGAAAATCAGAGCTTTAACGGCTTGATTTTGATTAGTTTTAGCTGAGATACAGCTGAATATACTCAGTGGATTTATCCCATCAATGGGAAAAGACAGCTGACCTGGAGAGGTTTGGAAATGAAGGGAAAATTTGCTAGAGCTTCTTGTTAGCTTTTTAGTAAACTTCCCAAACAGGAATTTAAGAATTCAAACAACTAGTGGTTCAGAACGGGTAGCAAATAAAATCCCACAGAAAAATGCAATAATACAAGAAAACTCCATGTCTCCTTTGCCAGATAAATGAAAAACATCCTGCAAATTGTTCTGACATGTTTTTGAACTTGCATTTTACTCTATGAATTTATGTTAAACTGCAACCCTTTGCTGGGCCATTTGCAAATAGGAAGATTGTCACATTAAATCATTATAAAATATAGCCACATTTACATTCCGATTTTAATCTGCATTTCTCTAGTGAGGCAGACAAAACAAGACTTTTTTTTTAATTAAAGTGACTCCCCAGAATGCTAATGAACACTTGATCAAGTTTAGACATTTTCATAATTCTGATGTCCTTCTTTTGCTGACAAAAAGTCAAGGAGACAGCTGACCTTCCCTAATATCCTCATGTTCAATTGGAAGAAGCACACATGGAATTGTTGTTGCTTTTTTTAAAGATTGTTTCACTTGTCAGGAGATTGACTGAAGGTGATTGGACAAACTCAGAGTGAGAAAAGTTATCATGTTTTTGTGTTCGCATTATGCTTAATGGTAGAATATTTTTCTGAGAGTACAGGCTGTGTTGGACTTAGCAGAAATACATGGTGTGCTCATTTCTGCAGTGGCACAAAGTTGGCCTTCCTTTCTATACAAGACAGACTTCACAATAAATAGATGCAGAAAATGTGAAGGTTTTCAGTACATTGCTTTGTCTTTACCACTTGACAGATTTTGTTTTCAACAAAACCACAGTCATTAGGCCAATGATCCTTCTCGCATTTTATGCAGCAACATACCCTCCTGGGGAGCAGGACACAGAACTGCAGGAGAAGGGGAGCTTGTGCCCTGGCCTTGCACATGTACAAGTGATTACTCAGCAAACCAGAACTCATTCAAGGCACTTTGCCTTCTACATGGCACAGCCAGTTCGATCCCAGCTTCTCCTCCCACCACAGCTCTTATTTCTCTGCCATGACACTGCCAGGTTAACTCCTCTCTCCAGAATCCAAGGTGTATAGCCAAAGGTGCAATATTAAGAACCAATACAAACAAGTATTAAAGTGAACCTAAAGGTGATTAAATGCAAATAATGTACAAGTAAGTTACTCTTCATAGTTCTTGAGGCAATAGCCATGTTCATGCTGGATGGTCTCCAGAGCCAAAGTGGAGAACAAACAGGCACCCAGCAGAAGGAAGCAAGCTGGTGACACCAGAGATGTCTTGAGTGATGGGGGCTTGCAGACATTAGGATAGGAAACTTTCCATACACAGGCAACATTCTGCCTCTTTCTTTCAGTCTTTGACCAAAATAAACAGCCATGTTTGCAGGCTTTTTAGGGAGAGAACGGTCCTTAAACTTTGTTTTGGAAATTTCAAAATAGAGCAATGTTACAAAAAAAATATTTTTCTTTGGTTTAGCATTTCTAAATTAAAGTTTGGGAGATTAATAATTTTTAAAATGAAGTGGCAAAGCAAAACAAGGTGGTTTCTGCTGATATTTCTATTACTTCAAATGCTGATTGGACAGGAATATGGAAACAGGCATGGAGTACGAATACCAGATATGAAGGCAGCATAAGCACGTCTGAATAAGTGAGAGCTGACACAAACTCTTCACTCAGTTTCCTAACCAAAGCATTACAGATTCAGAAACCTGAGATCTTTCTCTCTTTTTTTTTATATTCTTGTATTTCCCTGTCTCATCTTGAAGTAGAAATGACAAAAAAACCCACAACAGATGCTATTTCACTTCCCCACAATTAAAGGACAAGGGAATATTTGAGGAAAAGCCTGCCTCTCAGACTGGCAGCTGCTGATGGCAGGCAGAGAAGCTCCCCTGAGAGTCAAATACATACCCAACAAAATTTTGCTATCTGCCCAAACATGGCCTCTAAGAGGCTGCTGATAGCATACGTAGGTTTCCAGCTATCGGAATAGTCTCCGTTATAAAAGGAAAAAAAATCTACTCCAGGATTAGCCTTTTCTTCAGGCTTTGATATATGGCAATGTGGAACATGTAAAATTCTTCACTTCCTTACTTAACAAGTCATCATTTGCATTAAAACAAGCAGGGTGCTTAATATTTTACCAGTAGAGAAGTGTGCTGGAACAAGGTATCACAATAGCAAACCATTCTCAGTGGAGGAAGGACTTGCTGGTGCTGGCAGGCTCAGCTGTTAGACATGCACAGACCTTAACAAACGTTTGCAGTGTCCTCGAGTTAATTAAATGTTGAGAGGCTCATTTTGGAGAGCGAAGCCTGCTAATTCTGTGCCTTGAAAATATGCTTGTAACAATGACAGGGCTTTTTTTAGTTCTAGCTTCACATTATCATGAAGTGCAAGGTTATATCACACTTCAATTGATTAAGTGTGGATCGCCCCGGTAGACAGATTTGATTATGCTGCAAGCATGAGCTTGGGGAGCATAATTAGTAGTTTCATCCTCATTCTGCATCTCCAGCTCCACATTTAGATTATGAGCAGAGTCTTTCAGGTTTCTTAATTTATTTTTACAAGATATCACAGACCCACAGCTGTTTGGCAGCAGACACAGAAGAAGGTGCTGTCGTGGAACATATTGAACCCTTAATTATTAAGGCATTTCTTGTTTGGGTCACTTCCATTCTTGTTCAATTTATCTGTAGTCACAGTCAGCAATAGCTGTGGAAGAAATGGAGCAAAGACAGCAAAACTGTTTAGGCAGCAGCATTAATGCTGACTTTGATTGCTTTCTTCACCTGTTCACTCTTTTCTATTTAAAATTGTCAGATGGCTGGCAAAGCACTCAGGAAAGTTTACATTTGTCCAGTCATGATTTTCAGAATACATCTTTTGTCCTTGACTTTTATTCTTCTGTCTTGAAGGGACATATGCACAAAGCCAGGTTCAGAATACTGTGCTAACCTGACATTAATAAGAGATAAGACACTAATAACCAGGCCAGCTCTATAAAAAAGTCTTTCAGTGGCTAGTACCCAGTAATGCACTGTACATACGTGATTTCAAATAGCAAAAGACCAGTATTTAAATACTTTTAGAAGAGTAACATGATCATAAATAGCCCCCAAAAAGGACCAAGGATTTGGTAGGGAGAATTACTGACCAAAATGCAACATGCATAATTAGTAATTTACTAACTACAGTAAATTTACTTAAATGGCACTGATGGAGTAGCAAATTGAAATGTATTTAATAGGTTACTAGAGGTGTGCATTATTTTCTGTCAGTGTTTTCTTCCAATCTATTTGGGGTTTTGAGTACAGACCTTTGGGCCCTCTCTGTATTTCCTAGGCTATTAGGAAAACTAGTAGGAAACTCCTACCTGACCAGCAACAGTGATCTGTCTTGAGTGAGCCTCAAGAGAACTGTCTTCTGGATCTTGAACATCTACATTCATAGCAAAATCTTTCTCTAATTATTGCTTAAAATCTAGAATAACATCTTTATTTCAGAAATACCTTTCCTGATGGTGATTTGTCTTTAAGGGAAACATTACTTGGAAATCACAAAGCAGGTTTGAATATTACTAAAAGCATTCTTGTTTAAAAAAGTCATGTCAGCAATGTGCCACAGTCCTAATTACTGCAGAGAAATTAGCAAATAATTATATGCAAATAAATGAAGCTAATCAAAGTTATTAGCACATTTTGCTAGTCAATCATTTCAATTGCTTTAGGCTATGTAACAACATTGGTATGGGAGAATAAGCTAAAAAAATCAACAGAACTTTTTAACGTGAGTATGCACTGTTTATATGAACATGTCAAATGTGGTATTGGACCAGCTCACCCACTCACTATCAAACTGGAATGGCTCTGGTAATCCACAATAACCAACGTTATCATAATGGGTTTTTATGGAAGGTGGGATTGGCAGCCCTGTATCTCCTGTTTTTCAGTTTCTCCTAGAAGTGACATTTCTATGCTGAGTTTTTGCTTCAGGCTGTATTTGTCACAGGGGTTGTCTGTTTCGAGTGTTGCTGCCCAAAAGTTTATATCATTTCAGGGAAAAAGTCTTAGAGAAATCTGTTGTTTTACCCATGTTAAACATTTTGATGGCAGAAGAGACAAATCTGGCACTATCATGTTTTGACACAATGGCTGATTCCCACTTCTGTGTTGCGCTTTTTATGTCCTGTGATAAATCTGCCTGGATTTT
Organism: Hemiprocne comata; assembly: GCA_020745705.1. Classification (NCBI taxonomy): domain Eukaryota; kingdom Metazoa; phylum Chordata; class Aves; order Apodiformes; family Apodidae; genus Hemiprocne; species Hemiprocne comata. Next base: position 19,500,693 of record CM036587.1, read on the forward strand.
GCCAGTTTTAAAACTTCTGGGGGAAAAATCACATTTTGTTCTTGTTGGGTGGAGAGTTCCATTTTCTCAGCACATTTTCCAAGACTTGCCTTTTCTCTGGTCTTGCTCAAGCTGCTCTGGTGACTGGGAGGGCACTGTCCTCTTCACATGACTCACAGCCTCCAGGACGCCCAGCCAAGGCAAATTTGTCTTTCATGGGTGTTCTGGGCTTGGCTGCTTCTCAGTTCTGGAGCGGAGGTGACTCAAAGGCCAGAGGAAGGAGAAAGAGAGGAACAAGGATCCTGGGGCAGCTGAGGCTCAGCACTGGAGGAGAAAATGCTACTGGCTGCCTAAATGGATTGGGGCTGAGCCAGAGTGAAAACAGAGCCTGGGTTTGTGGCAGAAAGCACCATGGAGGAAGGATGTGAATAATTGGGGAGGGAGGACTAACTGGGAGTTCAGGAGAGCAGAAGCCAGCTGGAGAGGCAGTGCTTGGGTGATGGGAGATGGAACTTGATGTTCAGAGAGGTCCTGGGAGCATGGGGAAGGTGGCAGCAGCAAGGAAAGCTGAGGGGGCAGGTCTGGGCAGGCAGGCTGTAGGCAGCAGCAGGGCTGGGCAGGCAGGAGCAGGGCTGGCCTTGGACCCTGGTCAGCTTCATCAGGAGAGAAACAAGGCAGCTCTGAACCATCTACATTTCACTAGTTCACTATTGGAGTCTTGTCCTCACGGACAATAGGTACTAGTACAATTAAGAATGGACTTTAATCAATGCCAGTGTGCTGGCATGTTGAACAGAGGTGCCTGGATATTAATCCTGCTGACATTTGCTCACCACAAATACCTGCTTCCTTAATTGCTCTTGAGAGATTCACTCTCCCCATCTGTAGGACCAAGTTCTTGGTGAGTGTGGTTCAAGGTAGTGACTGCAGGATTTAAACATAAATACTTACAATGACAATAAAATATTTTAAGACTGTTACAATTCTCATGCACACACATTCTCAGCTATGATCGTAGGACTGTTTCTTTCGTTAAGTCAATACTAGTAAATTAAACAGGTCAAGGGAGCATTCCCAGGAACTGGACCTGTCAGGGTTGCCTCCAACTCAAGACTGGCCTGTGCCAGCTCCTGCTCTCTCAAACCCTCCCTATTCACATTTTGGGAGTTAGAACAGCCTGGGTTCCTTCCCATCAGACAGGTCAGATGTAACACCTTACCCTATGTCCTGGGGGAATTTAGGAGAGACATGGGCCAGTTCATGGCAGCTTCCCACTGTGTCCATTAACCATCCTGGGCACATTCAATTGGTGAGTCCAGATGTAGCTTTTCTATGATACTGCAGTCAATTCCTATTCCCCATTCCTCATGCTTAGTGGGGACTTTATTACTGTGGTTTATTTGTAACGTGTGGTAGGTTTTAGAAGAGCAACAATTCCACTGGTTAGTTTTTCTCAGATTTGCCCAGCTCTACTTAACCACCTAGAAGCTAGTTCAGAATGAGCATCCTGAGAAACTTCTTAAACATATTAGCATGCAAGAATGTCCGTTTAGTGGTGTATCATACAGCTTCAGAATGGTGTCATCCTTAGAGCAGTAAATGGATTGTTTGTTGTAATGTCTTCTAATATTTCTAATAGTGGCTCAAATAATTGTAATAATTGTAAATAATTGTGATGTTCACAATTGTGATGTTATTCTTTGTAGGTTGGACGTCCAACCCATGACTTAGGTCCACACTCAGAAGATCCTGATTCATACATTTGTGAGAACTCCAAACTCATTCATTCAGGTATCTCCTCCTGAGCTCAGCCCTTGTGATGTTCCTTCACTTTTTTTCAATGGGTCACCACTTCAGATATTTAAATACTGAAATATTGAATATTATTTCTCATCTGGGAGATGAGAAATACTTCATTTTCCCATTTAAGGATTATAAATGATAGGTGAGTTACTTTTTTTTATAGTCTGCAGAATCACCACATATATACACAGTGGAGTATTTCTAATATTCCAGATATGGAACGGCAAGATTTGTCCTGATATTAAAACATTTTCTCCCTGTGACTTTTTATTTATTTTACCTCATTATTCTATTCATGAAATTTTCAGTTGCTGCTGGATTCAAGAGATTGATTATGTGTGTCAACATTTTTTTTACCATTCAGTGATATTTTCTCTTTTCATTCATCAGAATTTTAAGAAAAATCGTTCTCTCTATTTATCTTTACTTGTCAGTTTAAAGAAGTCTGAATGTTTGATGTATTTCCAGCAGAAATCACAAGCTAAAAACATATCACTAAACTCAAGAAGAATCAGGATATCTTGTGCTTCTTTTAATGTAGGAAAATCACATAAAATTTGGAAAATCAGAAAAATATATGTTTAGATATTACGTAAGACATGACCACAATTGCATGTTTTGTCTTTATTTTTTCTGTTTCTCTTCTTTCTGGATGCAGACAATAATTTATATACAATTAAATATATTGATAAAGCAGATTTGTTAAATTGTAAATAATTGCCTTATACAACTAGAAAAATGCTACAGTAACAACAAAGTAGAGTAACTATTCAGAACATCTTCAACTCCTTGAAAAGGGGAAATATTTACCACAATTGCCAGATGAAGGTAATTACTGTAACAGTCCACCACTCCAATATATGTCAAAAGAATGTGTATTTTTATATCTAGCCAAATGGTTGTATAGGCGATCATTTCACGATGCTGCTATAGCTGAGACAACATCCCACAACAACTCAGATTTCTATGTCTAATAATGGTCTGCTTTGTTCAATACATATATTTGGTAATTTGGTGTGGCCTTCCTGTTTTCTTACAAAGATAAGTGGCAATGTGTTTGTTTCAGCAGAGAGGCTCTGCTCCTCAGCATTGTTTGTGCAGACTGTGCAACGTTACCCACTAAGTGTTTACTGTATCGGGCACTAAAACTCAGATTTATGCTGCATCTTTAGAGGTGGTAGTCAGCTGCAGTTGCTATTACAACAGTTCAATTTTTGTATAATACACAGTAAACCTCCATTGAGAATGGTTTTATACTCTTTTAATGCACTCCATATGCTGAAAGAAATAGTTTAAGATTAAGGGAGGTTTATGGTAGACACTTGCTTAACTTCTTGTTTCCATTGGGAAATCCCAGAGGCCCAAAACAGCCCAGTGTTAGTGTCACACACCCGCCTCTGGGGCTGGCTGCCATTTCTCTTTGCCATCACACGCAGATCTCAGGGGTTGTGCAGGCCAAAAGAGATGAAGAGTCACCACTCAGCCTCATCTGGACCGCTGCTTCTCACAACTTTGCCTCTCCTCCCTGCTTTCCCGTCCGTCTGATATGTTTCTTCTCATGCTATCTTCTCTCCTAGCCTCAGTTTTGAACTATCTAATATGAAAAAAACTGCAATGGAGAAACTCTTGCTCCTATACTTCTGCTCTTCTTTTATACCAACATCTTTTTTTTATATATTACACACAAATATGGATCTATGCCACCTTTTTACCCACAGACCTCCCATTTCTGTCTCATTTTTCTGTAACTTAATAATGTGTGTGGCAGTAAAGGAATATAAAGATTATCTGTGAAATTTTGAAAGGTGGGAAGTCAAAGTTATAGTTATAGATGGAGTCAGTATCTCAATGACAAACTTTAGAAAATCGATAGGCAGTCAATATGTCTTTACACAGAGGAGGAAAAATGTATTCCTATGTTGGGCAGATACACAAAGAACTGTGCATCCAACTTTTAAAGCTGAGCAGTCTCTCATGCAGGTGACCACATGAAAGTTATAGGCAGGGACAGTAGCACAGAGGTTTGTGAGGTACATTTTGTTCCCAGAAGAAGAGAATTGCCTGTGCTGATGGAGCAACTTGGCTAAGAGCCATTTCAGCTAGGAGAGATCACAAGAAGCAGAGCAATATACAGTCCTCCAAACTGGGAGGAAGCAGTATCACCTCTAACAGTGCAGCATAAATCCAGCTTTTAGTTTTTGATACAATAAACACTTGGTGGCTGACATTGCATGGGCTGCACCGCATGACAGCAGACGTAGCCAGTAGTCTACGTTAGAAAAGATTTAAAAATACCTGATATTATATATTACCTAATATTATATTTTTTTATTTACCTAATTTTACCTAATATATATTAAGTAACGTACAGCCAATGACAATGCTGGAAGTAGAATTGTTCAAGGACCAAGAGGAGTGTGGCTGCAGCACCCCAGAAACCTCACAGCTTAGACACCAAAGATTTAGAAGAATCAGAAATGAAAATTGCAACACTCAAGTCACATGGTGATTGGGATGTGATTGAAGGTTTCAACAGAGCAGCAGCTGGAGCAGGTCTGGGTAGGGAAACTCGTAGCCCATCAGACAGGCAGACATTTTCAAAGCTGACTCAAGATATCTGCCTGGAGAGCAAAGCAGAAGGCTGGTTTAAGGGAAAAAAGCATATCCTTGAGAAGAAAACAGTAAAAAGAAGTGTTTCAGGTATGATGAAGATCCTTCAGAAAGTTAGTAAAGTTTTGGTGTAGGCTGGAAAGTGAGGCAGCAAAGAGTGAAGGGTGGCTTGGTTGAAGAGAAACAGAACTGTGTTGTTTGAGACACAGCTGGAGCAGAATGTTTGGAGACTACTCTGAGCAACATAAAATTTGAGTGACATTCCCCAGAGACAATGAACCTCAGAGAAAAAGCCTGGATGTAACTCACTGAAGAACATAGTGTGGGAATAAATTAATATCCCAGGAAGAAACTACATTACTGCTGGTATTAACTTATGTGAAATTTGTCAAGTTAAAGGCTTCGGTGTTACTGGTTTCACCATATGGTTTTAATGTTTTTCATTCAGAGCAGCTGGTATTTTGCTAAGATGTTCAGGTCATGCCCCTATTGTCTAACCACAACTAGCAACATTAAAACACTTCCCAACCAAATAGAGTCTGAATGTTATTTCTTAACTAGCTGCACATTATTTCCTTTCTTTCCCTTTGTTCTTCAGATGCAGTTAAGAAAAGTGTAGACTCCCTTTATGAAACAAATCCCTCTTTAAACAATTGGCGTGGGGTTTTTTTGTTGGTTTTTTTTTTAAGCTTACTCACTTTGCTAGGAATGTGACTGTGAATTGAAGCATCATTATCGATGTTCTGCAGGGAAAGTAAAGTGTGTGAGAAGAAAAGCAATACAGTAGGTATTGCTGCTGAACAGTGTTGGGAGGGCCAGGCAGCCTCCCTACATGGGCTACGTGGCCTTTTGGCTGCTGCAGTGGGGATCTGACAGGCTGGCATGACTGCTCCTTCCCTCTGGTCGAGATGCTGCTGTACACTATCAATGATAGGGGAGAAAATGTGAAGTTCATCCTGCAGCAGAGAAAAATTGGTAAGTAGTAAAGAATGGGGACAGGTCAGTAATGCAGAGTGAGTGAGGTGGATCAATTTATAAAGCAGGTGGTGTCAGGCAACACATACTTCAAACATGACCAAAGCAAAATTATACATCTAGAGCCCAAAACCAAAGGTGGCTTGTACTGTGCATTCACATTCTGCAGAAAATAATTGCTCTCCAGGGGACATTGTGTATAACCAATTGAACGTGAGCTCTCACTGATATACTGTCATCTGAAGTGCCATTGTGATTTTTCAATTGATAAATACATACACTCATGACTCTGTTTAAGTCTTTAATGGAAATAAAAACTTTATTCCTTGCCTAGACATGTTTGGAAAGTTAGTGCACATCTCCCCATGACCAAAAAGAAGTTACTTGGTGGCTACAGTCCGGCAGTTTTGCTGCATCTAAAAGATTTGAGCATACACCCTGCATGACAAATTTCATGACCCCCCCAAGTTGGAAATGACCTTTCTATGCCCTGCAAATGGATGTCCCCACCTGAAAAGGCAAAACTGACAAAGCTAGAGATGTTGTCCTACACAGCTGTGAGCACAAGTCCAGGAGCTGCCCTCCTGCACCAGACTGACACAGCAGTAACCGTTCTGCCAAAAGTCAGGTTTGGTTGTGGAGTAACAGCCAAACTACATTCAGATCTATGTGGGCCAGTAGACATGGCAGTTCCATGGTTTTGCCTTGAACAGTCCATCTTTTGCTACACGGTTTCTATGAGCACACAGTTTTCTTGAGCAGTTAGACTCAGTCTGGCACTTTCCACACTGCACATTGATATTCTAGCTATTGCTGCTTTCTAGCTTTGCCTGTTAATTTTGGTGCCACTCAACTGCCTAATGTGAGCCAAAGACATGCCCTGTGGTGAATGCCATATGAAACTGTGGATACAGCTCATCTGTGGATCCCGCATGGATTTCCTCACCCCAGTGTCACCCGAGGGCTCACCCAGCACCTGTGCCAGTCTGTGCACCAACCTCCAGTGAAAAGCAGCAAGGAATACCAGGACACCAGGGAGGAGATCGCTGGAAGAAGGGTGTAAAGCCCCCCAGTGGCCTCAGTACACCTCTGTTGGTCAGGGCTCACCTCAAAACAACTGGCCAGCCTTCTCTGGTGAAATGCCTTAAAAGAGAAATCAGGAGGTCCTCAGCAAATATTCTTCCCAGGGTCCCCTGTATGCACCTTCATGGTGTGTAAAGGGGCCAGGTGGCAAACTCCAAAATCTATCTTCCCCATCTGCATCAATGACTACCTGCCCAAGTTCACCACACACATCTCTACACAGATGATCCTATGTTATCTGGTCAGAAACAGGCAGTTTACCCCAAAGCTGTGCCAGATTAAACCACAGCTGCCATTGCTCTGCCAGGAGACCTGGGTTGGCTGCAAATCCAAAACCTCCCTTCCAGGGAGGTAGTGGGTGTTTCCATCCTGCTGCTTGCCCCTGGGGTGTATTGGGGAACTTCCCATCTCCTCTGAGCTAACAAATGCCAGCAAGAGATAAAGTCAGGTTTTAAAGAACTGCTGCCTTGTCTTACAAGCACAGTAAATTGATGAGGCTTGTCCTCCTCAGTTGCTTAGAGACCCTGCTTATTCTTGGGATTTTTTGTCTGAACGACATGCCTAAATCCCACTCTGGATCTAACTGACAGTGATTTGGGAGCTGCTATTTCACACTCCATACTTCCATATTGGCTGGAAGAGGGGGCTGGCCTCCAACACCCCTTCAGGGCAGCAGCCAGAGTGTTGATTCTCATGCCGGCCTCTCTGCCTCTCCCTTATCCTCCCTGCAAACCCAGAAAGCTCCTGGGAGCAGAGGAGATCAGAAGAAACACTCTGGGATGGAGCAGCGTGTTACAGACCTGCAGCCTTCAGGCACAGGTCTGCTCAGTCAGGGCCACAAAAGCCACCCAGCTTCTCTCCCTTCAGTGTTCAGAGCAGTGCCCAAAGAAGTCATACCACACCGAAGAGGGTGGCACCCCAGACACCTCCCAGTCATGGTCTCCAGCTCTCCCTCCATCCCTCCTTTCTGGCTGTGCAGGCAGCTGGAGCACAGCTGTCCTGCTCCGACCTTGAAAACACGTGGCACTGTAAGCACCGAGCTTCATTTCAGACCACACAGCCTGCAATCTGGAAATGACACATCCTTTTCTGGATCCAGCCCTTCAGCAGAAGAGAGAAAATCCCTCTCCTTGGCCAGACTCATCCCCAACCTGGTGTTTGGCTTCATTGCACTCAACATGATAACAAACATCTGGATGGATTTCCCTTCCCATCTGGGCCATTCATGTGGTTTCCTTGTCCCAGCTGACATTTCCTTCCTCTCCTACTTTACCAGGAATTCTTGTAATCCTTTCTACAAGTTTTCCATAATTAACAAGAATTAACGAGCACCTGTCTCCTTACTCTGCCTGTAACTATCTTTCAGCTTAATAGTCCTGGTACTTCCCATACCCAATTTAGCAGAAAATGAAATAGAAACATGACATACCAGAAGTCTGAGGTATCACACAGAAACTACAAATGCTAAATGGGTAGGGAAGTCTGTAACTGAAGGCAAGGCATATTCTCTCTGCTAACACTCTGGGAATTATTCAAAATCTTAACCTTCAGGAAGCACCAAAGATATAATATTCAAAGTTTTTTTCCTCTCTAAAGAAGAGGCCTGCTTTTCTAGAGTGTTTGTTAAAAACAGAGGATGTACTATTTTATTTAGGCTTTAAGACTGCTCTGAAAGCTTACCTTGGTAATCCAGCTAAGACTATAGGATGTAATATTTAGAGGTTTTCTTGGAATGCTGTATAATCTTATCTTCTGGTAGTTATATTTAGGGAACTTAGAGATATACAACATATTATAACATAAAAAAAATACATGCAACATGGCATCAGGGAATGGCCAATGACTAGAAAGGCTTCAAAAATTCAGTGCAGGAAAGAGAAGTGGCTGTGGTTTCTAACCTGCAAGATTAGCAATAAGGATTTAGTGGTCTGGATGCTCTTGAGACAATTATATAAGAACACAGACAAAATGAAAGATATTTTGATCTACAGTTCCCATTTAGAAAACCCTAAAATTATCTACAGTATATCTGAGGTCCTGAGTGTATCTCATAGACCACTGAGCAGATCTGTAATTAACTTTGGTTCTTTGAGTGCAAAAGGATATGTGATTGATTATCACCCAGACAACAGACCTGAAAAATGCAGCTCTGTCATGGATATATGGGTATATAATGTTCCCTGCTAATTCTAGCTCAGTTATGGTGTGTAATATTTGGATAAATTGCTCACTTTAGGAGAATACTATTTTTAAGATCAGACTTTGGTGTTAGAATACACTGGATAAAAACACTCTGGAGAATGAAAGCTAGCAACAAGTGCTGAGGACACACATGGCAAAGCCCAGGATCAGAGCCAGGGGTTTCCATTCACACTAGTTACCTGCCTACTCTAACCCAGGATATTTTGGGGGAATCTTCTCAAACCATCTCTGCCTAAGGACCACAAAGTGATGTGGCTGCAGGCTGCCTGGTCTACACAGGCCTGTGTCTCAGGTGGAACAGGGACAGCAGGCTGAGGTGAGGGAGGCTTTAGTGTACCCTCCTGCCTCCTCCTCACTCCTGGTGAGTCAGACAGTCCCCAGAAAGGCCTCCAGAGGATGAAGTGGCATGAAACACCCTCAGCAGAGAGCTGGAGCAGCCCATTTACAGGATCAATCTGAGGGAACAACTTAACTCTTTGTTATTAGGTAACATTGACATTTCTACTGTATCTCTAACAAAAGAGCCTGTTCTTTTGCCAAAAAGACAATAATTTTACACACACAAATAATGAATCTTCGCCACAAAAAGTTAAATACTGGCATAAGATCCTTATACAATGCAAAGTTTTTATTCACTTTGCTGAGCATAGTTCCTTTAAAGTGTACATAGTTGCTGAGAAGGGTTCACAACTCTTAAGCATAGAAACCTCATCTCGTTTATATTACCACTAGGTGGCCCAAAATCAAAGAGCAAAATACACCACTGCTCAATAAACGATCACGATTTACACGAAACACACACAATTTAAAGACTATTATGTGCTGGTTCATAAATGTCATACTTCAGAATTATCTATAAATCATCAAGCTCCCCAGGTTAGAGGTAAATACTCCCTTGAGAGAACAGAGCTGTCATAGCCTCAGACACGTTATAGAACTTAAAGACAGATGTTGCTTGAGTGTGTGGGAGAGAAACATCCAAATGAATAATTTGTGTTTTTCTCCTTCTTAAAATCAATTGCTACTGAGTGAAGTCACCATCTGACAGAGACCAATGGAGAATGTTCAAAAGCATCTAAAGAGCAGCCTTAGCACCACATTATATTTTAAATTATTTTAACAAATCATCTGAACAAGTAACTTGTTTCATAGTGATTGCCTTTATTTATAACTGTTAGCAGCTTATGTCTTGAGGTCTAACTTTGTATTGCACATTGCTTTAAATTAAGGACAAACTTGCAAATCAAACCCATCCTTATATGAAAGTAACTCACTGATAGGTGAGACTCCTGGGTATAGATATATATCTGCAATGAATCAAACCTGCTGGCTTAACAGCACTTTGCTCTTTCCAGGTCAAGTAAAATAAATAGAAAGGACAGTTTCTATAGAACTTCAAGAAGCAGATTATGTTATCTGCTACCTTACAGCCAGCCATTATCCTACCACTGACATATGAATTGCCTCCTATTGAGGGTGATGGGACTTGTGAAACAGGAGGGTGTCAGAGAAAGAGAGAGAGACCTAGAAAGGATTTCTATTTTTTTCATAATTCAAATGCTGTAAATGTTGTATGCAAATCTCCCATTTCTTATGCTAAGCAAGAAGGGGTATTAGCTAAACTGAGTACCTCCTCACAGCAGTCCTTGCATTTTGCATGCAAATAACACTTTCACAGAAGCTATCATCTGGGCAGTTTAAATACTGGTGGACAATATTGCATGTTTTCATGACATGGCTCACTGATTAAAATTTTGGTGTTAACATGTGCTCATCAAGACCATATCTGAGCATTACTGATAGAAGGAAGCCTCCCAGGGGACAATATACAGGCTGATACCAGATTGTCACCTACACAGTCTTCCTTGGCATCTCTAGGAAAACACAGCATGCACTGGTCTTGCTTGTCTTTCCTGTTTGACAAGGTACACTCAGGCCTGGGGTGCTGTGGTGTCAGAAGCAGAAATGGAGCTGAGGCCCCTAAAATCGGTGTCAGGCTGCAGGACCTCAGCTGGACACTTCCTTGGACAAGGGGAGGTCCCTGGAGCACACACCATCATACATTTGGCCTTGGAAGGAGAAAGCTTCTGCTGCTCCTACCAAAGTGGTGAAAGGGGCTTGCCTTTCCATCCTACAGAGAAAGATCTTTATTCAGAGAGCAGTGAGGTCAACATACCTCACCCAGAATATTCTGGGCAACACCCAGAATAACACCCCTCTCTCACAACAGGCACCTCAGTTTATTAAATCAGTTACACCCTTTAAATCTTCACAAGTGCCTTGCAAGTTGCCCTTTGGGGACAATGCACCACTCTTTCTACTCGACTTGTCACCACAATGCACACCAGCTTCATCCGTAGGCTCGGAGGCATGGAATACTCATATACTGTGGGTCCTGGAGTAAAGCTTCCATCCAAAGACAAGCTAGGTGGCACCGAACACAACACCCTGCTCAGTGGCAGAGGCTACAAGCAGGAAGGTAGGAATGGCTCTTATTTTGGGGACGCTGGGCTGTAACGACAGCTTTCTTGACCCCACCAAAATCTTTCCCTGGTATTTTGTCTCAAGAGTGAAATTAAGCACTGGCAAAATGCAATGGAGCTTAACCTCCATTCTACAAACGTTGCAGGAACCTCATAGGAGGCAACTGCAGAGCTTGTGCAAACCTGCTACAACAGGCAATAAGCTACAAGATGTAGCAACTTGGTAAAACAAGTAACAAGTTTCCCTAGATACTTAGTTTTACTAGTGCTTAGATGCCTTTCACGCCTCTCATCCATTCATTAAACCTTTGCAACGGTCCATGGTGGGGACGACACGGGTTGTCCCCAGATCTACAGACACAGGAAGGGGGTGTCCTGGGCTGAACACAGAAGGGGCACGCAGGAGAATCATACATCCTCCATACAATGGCTATTTTTGTTTTCCTCTTTTTTTTTTTTTTTGTTTTTTGTTTTTGTTTTGTTTCCAGCATATACATCTAAAAACTCTTGTATTTTCAGTAGTATCTTGATAAGGAATATTGTACACTATTATTGTTTTGTATGATAGTGTTATCTTGAAGTTCCATTGTGTTATAGGCATGCATGCACACAGGCAGGTTTGCTACACTTTTTGGTTCTCCACCAACTAACTGGTGATGCTGGAAGTCTGTCTCGTTTTGACACACTGTGCACAGGTGCAATGCTCTGCAGTTTGCTCCTGGTCCAGCGTCCACTTCAAGATCCCTTCCCTGATGTTCAAATCCCTCCTTGTCTGCTTCTGCCTACAGTGACAAATAATTTGTCCTTCTCATGAAAAAAAAAAAAAAAAAACCACCACAAAAAAACAAAAACAAACACAAACACAACAACAACAAAACAACAACAACAACAAAAAACCCACATGATACTGTTGAAGCCAAACCAAAGTGAAAATATCCACTAACTGCACCAAATCCAAAGGAAATGTAAAACCCACTCCTGTGCTCTCACTGTTGGAGCTGACTCCTGCACCAGGTTGCTCTGCTGCGTCCTAACATGAATTTGGTTCTTGTGGCTGCAGGAGGGCAGATGTCAGTCTTTAAAAGCTTCCTAGTACTGTGAAACACCACAATGATAGATGTAGATGCTGGCTATAATCCACAAGTTTTCTTCTGAGATGTTTTCATCTGGCCTGTAATATTTACAAAACTAGGTATTTACTCTGTGGTTAAATTGTGCAGCCATTCAGGATTTTGCCCTTGTCATGTGTCCTCAGAGTGGATGCTGGACACTTCTGGAGCTCTAGCCCATAGCTTCTGAAACCATAAACTTCTATATGAGACAGCCACAATTTCTCACAGGATGAAGGGGATGCTCTTGGAAAGCCCTCCTGCCTGCAGCCCAGCACAGCCACCTGCTACAGCAGACTGGGGGCAAAGGGGCAAAGAAAAGGATGGAGGATTAGTTTAGGCAAAGATAGCCTGAAGACTTGCCTGGAATTGAGAGTTGCAGGGGTGAGTCATAAACGTCAGCATTTTGTATAAAGACTGACAGGTTTAGATGGGCTTCTGGTAAGCTTCTCTTTTCTGCCCTTCTAGTAAGTGTTAGGGGTAGATCTGTGAAAGTAAATATCCTGTCAGGGCCCTGACTCATCTGGGAAAGCAAAGTGCTGTAGTTGAGAGCTTCTCAGCCTGTCATCAAACTGGCTGCAGTTTTCCACGTTCAGCTGAAGGCCCAGCCTGCTCACTGTGGGTCTACAGAGCTGCACCTTCTGCAGGGAAGGATGCAGAGCACCCTGATGCTCTCCTCAAAGCCCCCCTGCTCTGTGGAACGGGGATGAATACACATTCACTGGCAAAAAATTGAGAAAAAGCTATGGGAAAATATTGTTTATGTCTGACAACCTTTTCTTTCTCTCTCATTTCAAAAAGAAAGAGCAAGCAGGCATTTACCATCTCTACATGCTAAAAAAGGGAATGTCCGTTCCTACAGTGCCACCTTCAGTTCTGTCTTACATATAGTCTCAATTTTACCTAAGCCATTTTAGTTTCCAAACAATGTCTAATATTTCTGTTGGTGAAGGCCTCAGCAAAAGCATTCCTGTGCCTTTCCCTTTGATAGTAGCTTGCATCTTTAAAACACAACACTCTTCAGATGCAGGAGGTAATACTTGAACATTGCTCAACAGTTTTAATTGTCTCTGTTGCATCCGAGCACATTCTGGACTGACAAGGCAATTGGTTGTTTGCTGGGAAGGTAATGGGTAAGTAGGAGTAGGGAGGGGTTCATCGAGATGGGGTGTAGCTAAGACCGTGGGATTTTTCCCAAACAAACCTAGGAGGTCTCAGTGTATGCTGTATGTAAGATACGGATCTGAATGGCTGTTGTGATAATAAGAATGAACACTAACAAATAACAAATACAGGTTCTTATGTCAGAGGATCAACAATGACATTATCAAACAGTTATGACAAACTTACAAAATTACATTTTATGAGCTTATCCTCTGTACTAATAAATTTTGTACCCAGATAGTTCAATTCAACTATAGTAGCTGTTTTGTCAGCAAGTGCATAAACAGAATCTACAAGGAATGTGAAATACATTATTATTCTTTTTGGTAATTACAGCCATATTTTATATGGAGATATGTAACAACTAGCCAATTTAAGTCAAAGAATCACAGAATCACAGAATCACAGAATTGCCAAGGCTGGAAAAAACCTTTAAGATCATCAAGTCCATCCTATGACCAACACCACCACACCATCTAGACTATGGCACTAAGTGCCACATCCAACCTTTCCTTGAACACATCCAGGGACAGTGTCTCCACCACTTCCCTGGGAAGTCCATTCCAATGTTGAATCACTCTCTCCATGAGGAAGTGCTTCCTAATATCCAACCTAAACCTCCCCTGGAGCAGCTTCAGGCTGTGCCCTCTTGTCCTGTCACTGGTTGCCTGGAAAAAGAGCCCAGCCCCCACCTGACTACAACCTCCCTTCAGGCAGTTGAAGAGAGTGATGAGGTCCCCCCTGAGTCTCCTCTTCTCCAGGCTGAACAACCCCAGCATCCTCAACCTCTCCCTATAAGACTTTCCCTCTAGTCCTTTCACCAGCCTTGTTGCTCTCCTCCAGACCTGCTCCAGCACCTCAATGTCCCTCTTGAAGTGAGGGGCCCAGAACTGGACACAGTACTCGAGGTGAGGCCTCACCAGTGCTGTGTGCAGGGGGAAAATTACATCCCTACTCCTGCTGGCCACACTATTCCTGATACAAGCCAGGATGCCATTGGCCTTCTGGGCCACCTGGGCACACTGCTGGCTCATGTTCAACCAGCTGTCCACCAGCACTCCCAGGTCCCTCTCTGCTGGGCTGCTCTCCAGCCACTCTTCCCCCAGCCTGTAGCGCTGCCTGGGGTTATTGTGGCCAAAGTGCAGGGTCCTGCACTTGGTCTTGTTGAATTTCATGCCACTGGCCTTGGCCCATTGACCCAGCCTGTCCAGGTCCTCCTGCAGCTTCTTCCTATTCTCAACACTCCCCCCCCCAGCTTGGTGTCATCTGTGAATTTACTGAGGGTGGACTCAATCCCCACATCCAGGTCATCAATAAAGATATTGAATAGGACTGGGCCCAGTACTGATCCCTGGGGGACACCGCTGGTCACTGGACACCAGCTGGATGCAGCTCCATTCACCATCACTCTCTGGGCCTGGTCATCCAACCAGTTTTTGACCCAGCAAAGGCTGTCCCTGTTGAAGCCATGGATTGCTAGCTTCTCCAGGAGGATGCTGTGGGAGACTGCGTCAAAGGCCTTGCTGAAGTCAAGGTAGACCACGTCCACAGCCTTCCCCTCATCCACTAGGCATGTCACCCAGTCATAGAAGGAGATGAGATTAGTCAGGCAGGACCTTCCTTTCCTAAACCCATGTTGGCTGAACCTGATCCCCTGGTTGTCTTCCATATGCCACTTGATGGCACTCAGGATGATCTGTTCCATAATCTTGCCAGGCACCGAGGTCAGGCTGACAGGCCTATAGTTCCCCGGATCCTCCTTCTGGCCCTTCCTGTGGATGGGCGCCACATTGGCCAACCTCCAGTCATCTGGGACCTCCCCAGTGAGCCAGGACTGGTGATAAATGATTGAGAGCAGCTTAGCCAGTTCTTCTGCCAGCTCCCTCAGCACCCTAGGATGAATCCCATCCGGACCCATGGACTTATTGGGATCTAAGTGGCACAGCAGATCCCTAACTACTTCCTCCTGGATTACAGGAGGGGGATTCTGCTCCCCATCCCTGTCTACCAACTCAGGAGCCCAGTTGTCCTGAGGGTAGCTAGTCTTTCTGTTAAAGACTGAGGCAAAGAAGGTGTTAAACACCTCAGCCTTTTCCTTGTCCTCCGTTACTAAGTTCCCCCCCTCATCCAATAAGGAATGAAGTTTTTCCCTGACCCTCCTTTTGTTATTAATGTATTTATAAAAGCATTTTTTATTATCTTTTACAGAGATGGCTAGTTTAAGTTCTGGTTGAGCTTTTGTATCTCTGATTCTCTTCCTGCATGACCTTACAATATCCCTAAACACTTCCTGATTCACCTGCCCTTTTTTCCAAAGTTGATACACTATGTTTTTATTTCTGAGTTTTTGCAATTGTTCCCTGCTCAACCAGGCTGGTCTTCTTCCCCACCGGCTCCTTTTTCAGCACACAGGGACAGCCTGCTCCTGTGCCTTCATAATTTCATTCTTAAAGTAAGCTCAGCTTTCCTGGGCTCCTTTGTTTTTGAGGGCTGCTTCCCAAGGGACTCTCCCAACCAGCATCCTGAAGAGGCCAAAGTCAGCCCTCTGGAAGTCCAAGGTAGAGATTTTGCTGACGACCCTCCTAACTTCACCACAAATTTAAAATTCTATCATATCATGGTCGCTGTGCCCAAGACGACCTCCAACCACTACATCTTCCACCAGCCCTTCCCTGCTTGTGAACAGAAGTTCCAGCATGGCACTATCCCTGGTAGGTTCACCTACCAGCTGTAGCAGGAAGTTATCTTCTATACATTCCAGAAACCTCCTGGATTGGCCCCTTTCTGCTGTGTTGTACTTCCAGCAGACATCTGGTAAGTTGAAGTCCCCCACAAGAACAAGGGCTAGCGAACACGAGACATCCCCAAGTTGTTGAAAGAACATCTCATCAGTCTCTTTATCCTGGTCAGGTGGTCTGTAGCAGACTCCCACTAGGATATCAGCTTCATTGGCCTTCCCTTTTATCCTCCCCCAAATACATTCTGCCTTGGTGTGTCTAGTATTGAATCCTAGGCAGTCAAAGCACTCCTTAACATATAACGCCACCCCACCACCTCTCTTGCCTTGCCTGTCCCTTCTAAAGAGCCTATAGCTGACCATTGCAGCACTCCAACCATGCGAATCATTCCACCACGTTTCCATGATGGCAATTATATCATGGTCTCCCTGGTGCGCAATAGCTTCTTACTCCTCTTGTTTATTTCCCCATGGTTCAGGCATTGGCATATATACACTTGAGCCGTGGTACAGATATCCCGACCACTTGCGTGGTTACCAACCTATTAGTGAGCCCTATGTTCTTGTTGTCACATTTATCCCTGTTTCCTGCCTTGAGTGGGACAGCAAACTGGCAGCTGTCCTTAGGCTCATCTCTGGTTTCGTCCCCATCCTCCTTCAAGCTTAATTTAAAACCCTGTCGATGAGCCCTGCTAACTTGTGCCCCAGGACCCTTCTCCCCCTCCAGGTTAAGCTTCCCCCACCTGTTGCCATGCCCAGTGTCCTGTAGGTCCATCCATGATCAAAAAAGCCAAAGTCCTGTCTGCTGCACCAGTCCCAAAAGCCAGGAGTTAAACTTCTGGCTCTTCCCGTTTATCCCCTCATCAGTCCCTGCTACTGGTGGGATAGAGGAGAACACCCCCTGTGCTCCCGATCCCCTAACCAGCTGTCCCAGGGCCCTGAAATCTCTCTTCATTGCCCCTGCAGTTCTGGTAGCTACCTCATCACTGCCTACTTGGAACAGCAGTAATGGGTAGTAGTCTGAGGGCCAAACTAGGGCAGGCAGCTTCCTCCTTATATCCTTAACCCTGGCCCCAGGGAAGCAGTTGACCTCCCTAAGAAGTGGGTCCGGCCTGCATATAGGGCCTTCCACTCCCTTTAGAAGGGAGCCTCCTATGACAAGTACCTGTCTTTTTTTCTTAACTGAGGTGGTTTTGATGAAAGGTACAGACTGATCTGGCCTCGATGACACCTCCAAGTTTGGTGAACCATCATCCACAATACCATTTGGTTCTACTTGTAGAGCCTCATATCTATTCTGCAAAGGCACCTGGAGAGGGGGAACACTAGGGACCCCCTTGCCATGCCGCTTTCGCCATGCAGAAACTTGTTGCCATTGCTCCTCATCCTGTGGGCTATCACACAGCCAGGCAGACAGGAGATAGGCAGTGGTCTGCATCATGAGCTCCACCTGTCTTTTGAGAGTGGTTCAGGGATGCTAAGTCATGGCACTGCTGGTCTATCTCCCTCTCGCACTCCCTGATACTCCTAAGCCTCTCTACTTCCTCCTTCAGCTGTGCAACCATACCGAGCAGATCATTTATCTGCTCACACCTCACACAGCTGGCGTTTCTGCCATTCTCCAGGGAGAATGACAGGCTTTGGCACTCCCTACAGCCAGAGACCTGAAGGCCCACATGTATGTGAGGAACCTCTGTTTGGGTTGCCACAGTCCTCCTGGTAGAAGCTTTTACCTGGGTTGAAACCATACTTAACCCTCTTTCTTTTCTAGCTGGTTTTAACAACCTCTCTGCATCCCCAGTGTCCTGTCCCCAGGTGCTGGAGGTGATGGTGCATGGTCCCTGATACAATGACTGACTGCATCAAAGTCTATGGCTGACAGCAACCATGTGGCATTCAAAAGGCCACAGCACAAGGGAAGCAGAAGTTCCTGCCTCATAGGCAAACCTCATGGCAGCCCCTCACTGGGAGGTTTTGTGCCCAGTGCTGACCGTTGCCAGAGGCTGTCTCCCCTGCAGTGATGCAAAGAGCCACCTCTTCATCAGCACGAGCTCTCAGAGGCAGCATGAATGTCCTCCTGCAGCCCTGCGCTGGCACAAGGGGCAGAAGCCAGGGCTGTCAGATGCCCCCAGGCAAACACCAAGGGTAAGAGTGGAAAGGACCCATTGGTCATCCACCTCTGGGAAAGGAGGTGGCATGTGAGTGGCATTTCTCCACATGAGTTTACTGAGCAAGTGCTGCCCTTGGCCAGGCTCTCATGGGCATTGCTTTGAAGGAAGGGCAGTGCAGGGTGCCCTTTCTTGATGATTTGGTGCTGCTCAGGCCCAAATGCTGCTCTGTGGAGGCACAGCTAATTCCAAAAGCTCTGTGAAGAGCCATGACTATAAAGATTTCTCTTGAGGTGGCCCATCTTTCTTACAGTCTTTGCCTCAGACTGGAGTTGTGGAGGTTTCCAAGAAGGCTGGGAAGGAAGAGGGCTGCATCCCCATGCCTTGGGCACTCCTAGGGCCAGAGGGGAGAGAGGCCAAGGGAAGTCTGGTTTGGATGTTGGCTGTGAAGACCTGTCTCTGGTCTATGTTCCTTGTGTGCTTTGTATGTAAATTTATTCAGAGTGCAAAACCAGCTTTTGGCTCTTGCCATAAACAAAGGAGGGATTCAGTTTGAGATTGAGGTATCTAAATTTAAGCACCTAATTGCAAACTTTTATTTGTTAGCTGAGTATCTTAGTTCCTACTGCAATCAGTAGAAATCCAAGCCTTGATTCAGCTCCCAAAGTATTGGTGTACAGTGCCATTAAGATGTCTCGGAGTTTTCTGGCTGGCCTCCAGTTGCTGTCTTAGAGAACCTAAGGTCTCCTGTAGGTCCTGTGTCACAACTGCAAGCCCCATCCCAATGCCTCAGGTAGCTTTGGCAATCTTAGAGTTACCAGTTCCCAGCACTAGTAAGAGAGCAACTGAATGGAGCCTCTCAGTGTCTTCCTCACCATGGGTGGACTTGGTCTCCAGATCCCACCATCTCTGCTGAATATGCCTCCCTTGAGATTTATGGAACCGATCTTCATCATCTATAATGGGAGCTTAGAAATCTCATCTATATGTACATTAGATGACTAATTTCAGTGTCCAAGGCTGAGTCCTGCCCAAAGTGTTTACCACTTGGCAATAGGCGTTCTCTCTCATGACTCAGTTCCCTGAGGAAGCTGTAAAAATCCAGTTGCAGCATGCAAAAGGGAAAGGTCTCACCTTCTCATCTCCCAGGGGGTTTATGCTGCCAAGTGTGGGTGCTGGGGACCTCTGCTGTGATTAGGGTCCAGGGACAGACTGAGCCTGAGACAAGAACAACAAGACGGAAGGCTCAGGTGGCTGCATTTCCTGGTCCCAGTTGTCTCCTGCCTTAAAGCTAGCATAGCTATGTGCATGTACAAAATGAATATATGTGACACATTGCAATTTCTATTTGCTAACATTATATGCCTACACTACCCAGCATAAGTGGTTGAAAAAGGTTTCTGGCACTGTTAGGTCAGAACTTTGGGCAACTGCATCAAAGACAGCTTCTTTTATAAAGGCATGTAGCAATAGGACAAGGGGTAATGGCTTTAATCTGGAAGAGGGGGGATTTAGATTAGATATTAGGAAAAGAACCTTCACTGGGAGGGTGGTGAGACACTGGACCAGGTTGCCCAGAGGAGTTGTGGCTGCCCCTTCTCTGGAACTGTTCAAGGTTGGATGAGGCTCTGACCAACATGGTCTTGTGGGAGGTGTTCCTGCCCATGCAGGGGGATTGGAACTAGATGATCTTTAAGGTCCTTTCCAACCCAAACCATCACTGTGATTCTACAAGTCTTCCAATGGACTGAAACATTGAAATATTTATTTTAATAAAAAACATTTAGAAACTGAACCTAGAAATGGAAGCACTTCCCCAGTCATTTCGTCCCAGCAGCAACAACCAAGGCACAAGGTGAGACAGCCCCAGCATGCATGTCTGTAATCCCTGGATTCCAACCCCCATCACAGTTTCCAAAGTGTGCTGTTTTATCCCATTGTACTGTAAGGAAATCACTTCACAAGGATTCTACTGATGATTGCATGAAAAAGTTACAATTTTTTTGCCTGCCAATAAAACAGAACTCTCCCACAGAATATTGTTACCAGTGTGTTCCACACTCAGGGTGGGGCTCCTGAAAACTGCCTCTAAGTATCATCAGCTTCCAGAGGAGTGACCTTTCTCTTCATTTGCCTCTCTACATCATAAAATAAAACAGACTTTTCATTTGTTTCTGTCTCCAAAGTATCTCATCAAAATATCCATGTATTTGTTATGAAAGTGAAGCTCTGTTCTAATACTTTCATCTGAAACACAAGATTAACAAAGTGTCCTTCATAGATGGCATCTGGTGCAAACTATTTTAAGACCATATTTAGAAAAGGGGCTGAAGTGTGTGTATCTACTGCTTTAAGGCTCTGTCATTGATAAAGGTTTCTTTGCTTTTCTTCTGCCAAGTACATTCTGAACTCCGCAGTACAAAACCCCTGCCTGCTAATTGACATGGTATTTGAGCTTCAGTTTAATGTCCTCTCAATTGTTTTTCTGACAAGATGTTAATGAGCCAACCAGAGCAGCTTTGCCTGGGAGGAAACTCATAAAACATGAATTGGAGAGCCAGTCCATAAAGAGAGATTGCTCAGTTTGTACATCTAGTCCATGCCAGTACTAATGAAGATTTCATCCAGGATGAATGAGTGCACCCATATCCTGCTGGAGACATTAATCCACCTTCAACTCAGTCCATTTGCATCTTGAAACTGTGACCCTCTCTCGGTTGTACCTTATATGTTTGCACATTTTCTGTGATTTTAACTTCTTCTGAGATTATATATTTCAAAACTATTTAATGTTGGTAAGGCTAGAAGGGAAAATCTATCCAAACTACATTGGGAATCTAGAAATGCATATTTGTGGGTTGAAAAACGTATCAGGCACATGGATTGGATCTGATCCACTTGCTGCAGCACACATGTACTGCACAGATAGCCTGAACACAAGCCACCAGATAGCCTGAACACCCCACATGTTGCCTGTTCCCCTGGTCCACCACACACCAGCAAGCAGGCCTGCCTGCACACGTGTAGGTGTAGAGACAGGTAAGGCTATTGCACCTCGCACACACCAGCTGCCTGCGAGGGAACCCACCACCACTCAAAGCCTTCATAGTGATTTTGGAAGGTTTTGGAAATGGCTTGGTGTCAGTGAGGAGGAATGGGCTTGCTACTACTGGGTGAAGTTCTCTGGCCCCTGGCATGATCCTACAGCAGTTCAGACTTGCTGTTCCAAAAGGTTCTTCCTGACCTCAAACTCTTGTCAATAAAGTAAACGAGAGAGTTATTATTGAATAGTGCCTGACAGACAACTTACGTGATGTCATCTGCCCACAGTTAATTTTTGGATGTACAGTTTCAGTCCCTGTTACAATATTTGCTATCAGAAAAGGAATCTCTGATACTAGTTCTAAAGACCCAAACTGATAGTCTGAAGCAGAGTGATGGCTTGGGAATTTTGGGGTTTTTTTTGTGTGTGGTGGAGGAGAGTTAGGACATGGTGGGAGAAGAGAAGCCAAATCTTACGTTTTTAAATTTCTCAGTAGAAAGAAAAATGAGTAGAGTGAACACAGGCACATCCGTTTAAGCACAAAAGAGCAAGGCACCCTAGGAGATCAAGAAACAGAGCTTATATAAGAGACATTACACACCTCAATATGGAATTCAAAATATTTGACAAGGCAAAGCCTGTTGAGATCTGTAAATAAACTGTGAATGTTGGTGCTCCAGGGCAAAAAATGAGAACAAGCAGGTACCAAAAGATACAAAGATGAGTTAGGTGAGTTTAAGCTCCTCCATCTGAAGTCTGTTAAAACACTCTAAAATGTTCTCAAGTTTCTCAGTGGCATTCTGTTCATTCAGCATAGCAAAATGCTGAGCAAGTGACAAGCGTGGGGCAAGCCTGACTGCTCAGAGTGTAGAAAACACACCACAGTAAAACAACCACCTTGGTATGTTAAGTGTCACTGTGGAATGTAAAGCTATCTAGTTAGTGCTTAAATGAGTGCAAGAGGAATTTACTAGCATTTTTATGGAGAATGAATACATTCTTGCTTATAATTTAACAGCAAGGTGATATTGATCAATAAGGATCTGACGGATGAGAGGGTGTCATCACTGCATCTCATTTGGGTGAGGCTGCTAAGTCAGGCTGTGCAGTCCTTACTCCTGTGAGCAGGTCTGCTCACTTTGTAGGAGAGCAAAGGTCTGTGTCCCTTCAGCTTTTATACAAATTCAAAGTCCACTAAACACAGCTACCTCAGTGGGGAGAGAAAAACTCAATAGCTCACTTACAGCCTTGCTACAGCCTGGTGTTGTCATTCCCAAAGACAGCACAAACAGCTCCTAATCTTTCAAAATGTAATCAAAGCTGGGTTTCAACAGAGATGAACTGAAAGCTCAGCTCAAGGGCAACTCTTGAAGATGGAGGCCTCCACAGAAGGTCCTGGCTTGCAAAATTCAAACCTGCTGCAACATAATACAAGCAACAATTTTAAAGTACTGACAAGGACAAACTAACAGATGAAGCTGCCTGTTTCCCTATTGATAGGGAAAATAGGATGTATCTTTACTTATAATAGAGTTTTCAGTTTTCATTTTTTAAATGTACATATTTGTCCAACAAAACATATTTTAGCATTCTATTTCTATACAAATTACAGCATCAGACAACAGACTACTAATGCTAAAACAGCACAGCATAAGATACCACAGAAATTTACCTTATTGCAGCAACATCATATTACATTCACCTAGTTAATCCATTTGGACTATCAGCAAGCTAAATACTTCTCTATTTATCATTCCTTTGCAAGAAGTTACCAGTAATAGTAACACAAAAATTAAACAGACTCACTTAACCTTCTAGATTAAGGAAAATAATCTAGCCAAAATAAAATAAAAAATCTCTAGCATTATATCAGGTAAACATCACAGACTTACTGTAATTTGTCTGTATTCTGCACAGTAGCAACCAGAGAAATGTTCCTTGCAAAGCCCATTATATTTATATAATGAGAGATACAGAAAGATGTATGCACTGAGCAGCAGAATACAATGAGCATATATTTTTGCTGCAGGACATCTGTGAGAGAAATGCTTGAATGTCACTGCTAACTTGGATTTGGTAGCCTGGCTCACCCCTTTTGACAGAGGTCAAACGGCTCAGGACTGTAACCCTGATGAGAGGAGGAAATGAGTACACGGCAGAAGATGGCTTTGTCCTCCCTCTATCCCTCCCCAAGGCAAGAGAAGCATTAAAAATGTCTCATCCCATTATGATATCAGAAGACTACATACTGAGGAGAGAAGATTTGCCAAAAAAACCAGCTTTCTCAGGTCTCAGCAGCAATTGCATGTGAAAGGCTTGACCATGGTTTGAGTGTGTAACTGAGCTGGCAGCTCTCTCTGTATTACCTCCTGTAACAGCACCTACAATTAAACTGGCCACAGGACTCTGCATGCAGTATTTCTCCAGGGGCAGAGCCTCACATATATCAGCTCCACAAATTTTACAATGTTAGAAATCAGCTACATATACAGTATTTGATAGACGAGCCCAAACACATAAACATAAAATCGAATCTGCAAGTCATTCTCTACAGGCAGGCAAGCACCCTCCTCCTGGTTTGGCCTTATTCCCCTGAGGTTTTGCAGACCAGGATTCCCAGTCCCGGATCCTCGTCCACAGCAGTCAAGTGCAGACACATCACAGTTTTGCACTGGAGCATAATCATATGCTCGTGCTCATTTAGAGTTCCTTTCCTAACATTTTGGCTGACTGAATCTGGTTTGACTCTCGTCAACCACTGAACTGATGCCTTCAGAAAACTATGCACATTAACTCTTATGTCTCTTTCCTGAGTGGTACGAGGGAATTAAATCTCTTGCTGTATAAGTTTATACTTTATGTGTTGCCTTATAACTATTGACATTTAATTTCTTTTGCCATTTTATTCACCAGTCAAGTCTGCAAATCTTCGCAGCTAACTTAAGATCATACTATTCTGAGAAAATACAATGTTTTATCATCTGGACTACCATCACTCATTTCATTTTTCACTTCTTTTTACCATATCCTTGATGTCTTAAAGGGCATAGTCATAAGCCAAAATACAGGTGATAACCCCCAGTTAACTTCCTATTTTCTCCAACATACAGCTACGAAACACCTGGACATGAAGCAGACTCTGTCAGAGTCCTCCTCTGAAAGCTTTATGGCGTGATACGCTCCTCCACATCCTGCACCATATCTGCCCTTTGCCATGAGCCTTCCTGTAGGCTGTGAAACTGTCCTCTCTCCTGAGTGTGGTGTGGTGCAAACCAGGGGGATGCAGTGAGCTGAGCTGAGGCCCTGAGCCTTCATCAACACACAGCAAAACTACACCCATGACATTTCCTACCAGCAGCATGAGGAGACAGTGGCAAAGCTGGCCCAGGCCAGCTGCATGGCATCTGTGGTAGAGATGTGACCACTTCACTCTGGCTGCCCCTGTGTCTCTCTGCTTTGGGATATCATTGACATCAACTCCTTCTTTTGCCATCTTCGGCCATTGATGAAGACAAGGATCCATGGAAAAAGGCTCCTTACAAGTGGGAAAGCTGCTTCTTCAAACTCGCTCTACCTTTTCAATAGCTTCTACCTATGCCCTTTGTATGGATGTCTGACTTCTTAGTCCCTAGTTTTTCAGATTATTTCTCAATTCCTTTTTCAAAGGCTGAGGTCCCATTTGCAGCCTTTGATTTTTTAAATCATGAAGTGCTTTAAGCTGTTACTCAAACAGGGTAGTTGTGGTTCCATACTTCCACACCAGAATACAACTGAAGTTCCTGTATTAATTTGTTCTAGTCCTGGGAACAGGTTAGGTTCAGTTTACCAGTTTATTGCAGTCAGATTTTCTCACCCTCATCTCCTGCAAAGCACAACTCCAGTGGGAGCCCCACTGACTTCTCTTGTAACCAGTGTTAATAGAAACACACCATTCAGTTCTGCTGCAAGGTCCTTGCCTTCACAGAGTGCCTTTTCTACACCTTCATCATGTATTGGTTCCATTGAATTTCTGGTCAGCTTCCTCCTTTGATGTTTTTGAAAAAGATTTTACAGCTGCTTTCACACCTTTACTTTACAACCTTTAGAGATGGCCCCTCTAAACCCTTGCTGGCCTACTTTATTGCAGTGTGACACTCAACTTGCTATACTAAATGATCTTTTCTATTTTTCTTGTTCAGATAAGACTTTCACTTTTTAAAAGATGCCTTTGGTGTCATTTTGTACTTGCCACAGCCTTCATGTTTGACCATGCCAACATTTTGTTTTCTTTTCAGTCTTTTAAAAAACTTTTCCAGTAGGTGGTATACGTTTGCTGTGTGCTTCTAAAATAGTGTCCTGAAGCAGTCTCCATGCTGCTAACACACATTTTCCTGGTTTATTTAATCTCCTGGTTTCCTATATACTATCTCACCGATTCATTGCAGTTCTACTCTTAAAAATTATGTCACCTGCATATATTATCTCAGATTTCTGTTGTTTAAGAATAGAAGAGCTACACTAATTTGAAAGATCATCTTCTCATGCGAATGACCCCAGCGATGTGGGTTCTTATGAGAGGATCCTGGTGAAGTCAATGGAATAGCATGAGAAAGGGCTTTGAGAAGCAGAACCTTGTAAACTTTTACCCTAATAAAAAAAATTATTTTTTTTTCCTCATTGCTTTTTTGTGCCCTCATTGTCTGCCTACCTTCCACTTGATTTGGGGTATTTACGCACCAGAATGATAATTTGCATCTAAATGGCACAAATTAGGCCCAGCCTTGATATCCAGTCTTATGGAATATTCATTCTTGAAGGAATTGTAATTTTAAAATTGTTATATAAAAGAAAGACATTTGTAATTAGGCATTAAATTTATCCTCCTTCTAAAGAGTAAATCTGTTCTCCATATACTTACGGAAGTTGTGTCTACTACATGCAACCTCAATTGCTTCTTTCAAATAGCTATTTAAAGAGCTGCATTAATTATCATCTCCTTAGGATTCAAAAACTGGACTAGAAGAGAAGAAAGGTTTAATCAGGCCACCCTTTCACTTCCATTACTCTTTTCCTAACCTGCATAATGGCACCTGCTGTCTGAGCTGTGGTAGAAATGGAGGGTAGCAACATCTTACAGAAGAATAGGAATCACAGAGGTGTTTAGTTTTGCCTGTTGGGATTCTGACGGTAAGAACTGTGCTTGTGAAAGGTGAACTATATTTTTTTTATTTCCTGAGTCAGAAGGAAGTGAGGGGCTGAGGTTATATCTGAACTCTCAGGCCCTGGTGTTCCAGGTGACAGTAGAGGGAAGGGGTGAGATGTATCTCAGGTCCTCTTTGGCCCACAGACTCCATCTCCTTCCTGTGGAGATCCAGACCTTGCAGAAGGACACTTGGATTTCCATCCAGTGGGGTGCTGGGATATTCTGGGGCATATAGGTTGTCCCAGGTGTTGCAAGACACCTTCAGGTACTGTGCTTTTGACCTAACCCAAGTCCAGGATCAAAGGTAGGTTGCAGCTTCTCTGCTTTGTGTCGTGCTGTTAAAGCTCAGCCTGGGAACATCACACACCCAGGGGACAGCAAAAGGAACTTGACACTCAGAGGATCCACCACCCTGCCTCCAGGCATGGGGTTCATGTCCTGCAGGGAAAGAAAAGTTCACATCAGCAGCTCGAGGACACTCAGGGGGCCTTTCTGTTGAAAGTGGTCCTGAGTCAGGAGATACCTGGGCTTTGTAGCTCCTCCAGGTCAATACATCCTGCATATGTGAACCCCTTTGCAAACTCCTGGCTTTCTTCTTTCTTTGGGAGAAATATGAAGTAATTTGTCTGAAATCAGTGACAGCAGAAACAGATAAGCCAGAAGAACTAAAAAGTGACTTTGCCTTTATAAACCTCAATTGACCTTTCCTCGATGCAGCTAATGGCCTTTGTGGTGTGCTGTGGTTGTGGGTTTTTTGTGACCCATCCTTCATGGTTGTCTCTGTCTTCTCCTATGGTTTCAACGGAGGTGGAGTCTAATCCTGTGTGCTGGCTCCTGACTTCCTTGGGAAAACAAAATCTGAAATAGCAGCTAATGCCCCACTGACCACGTGCAGCAACCAGCAAATTCCAGCTCTTATGTCAAAATTAACATATCCAAACCAAAATAACTACCACAAAAACAAGGATGTAGATCCAGCAATACAGAAGAGGTCTGTTTCTTTTTTCCAAGATGTGTAAAGGTGGCTTATATTAACCAGGCATGAGACTCCTACCAGCTATGACATGATTGATATTTGGGTGTTCCAGTCAGGTTCCCAAGCGTCCCTATGATTCTGGGCTTCAGTTTGCAGTGACACCTGCAATTCAAAAAGGAGGTGGGTTTAGCTGTTCACACAAGGCAGTATCAAAAGCATGACAAAGCAGATTACAGAAAACGTTGCTGCAATCCTGCACCTCCCTCAGGTCCCTCTCAGGTAGCTTTTGTTTATTTCTTTTGGAATTTATCTCAGACTTCTGCAGAGATAAGAATAGGAGACAACGTTACCAGGAGCTGATGATTTTGTTCAGTTTAAGATCTAACTAAAGAAGAAAAGAAAACTTTATTATTTAAGCGTCATTTCCTTTATCACTAAGTCCCTAATGCAGCACTAAAATGACTCTGTTGGGGAAGGAAAAAAGTCACTATCACAGAACTGAAGACGTTTGATCTCTCCCAATGTACAAGTGCCAGAAGTTTAATCCTGGATGTATTTCAAAAAAGAATGAAGAGCACAAATTGCCCAACAAAGCTCTTTAAACAAGGATGAATAAGAAGCTAGCAACCACAACAGATTAGTTGTTTTAATACATTTAACCTGAAAATTTCTTCAGCAATTCTATTCCCCCACTAATAGAGGCTTCATTAGGGATGCCCTGAGAAGGTACTTTTTAGGCTAATCACATTTTCATGGTCATGCTGCAGGCAGACAGTCAGGTGGTTTTAAGATTAAACTGGTTTTGAACATCAAATCTATGTGACTACAGGAATGGCAAACACAACAGATTACAACATTGTGGCCCTACCTTTTCCAGAACTAAATTAATTGCACAATAGGTCACATGTTCAAAGATCTGTAAATATTGTCTCAAGAAGCAAATCACACCATTTAATACAACGGAAAAGGATCACCTTGTGCTGAAAACTTCAAGGCACATCCCAGCAAGTTACAACATAATATCTCAGTTAGAAATTACAACCAAGTTTTGCTTACTATGGACATCCTGTGCTTCACCAGCTCTGGCAGGAGTTTTGAATACAAAAAATTAGTAAGAAATTATGTCAGATAAGCCAACAGAGGAAAAGGAAACTATAAAATTCAGTCTCTATACAATATATTTTTTCACTATGTTTCATGGCAAAAGCATTCCTTTACACCTCATCTGATTACCTGACCATGATGTTGTATAGATGCTCTATGAAAATAAATATTTAGTATTTTTGTTTTGTTGTGGTTTGGCATTTTCTGGGATATTTGCAGCACTTCTTGAGAATGGGGAAATTTATTCCAAATACATATTTGTGAATATATTATTTTGAAACTTTACACAGCCATCCTACACTCATCTTTCTCATCCACCTCAGTCCCCACTAAGTGAATAAGGGAAGACAAGAATACCCACAGAGTTTTATTCTAAAGACATCTTCACAAAGGAAATCTTACATATGTTTATTCAACTAGCTGAGTACAGCTTTTTCTGCTGATGAAAGATCCCTTAATTGACTTCATTCAAATCACCCCAGGTGGGTGATTAAAAGATTGATTAGGGATTTGTCCCCTGCCTGTCAAGTCTGACTGAAGCTCAGATTAATAGTGTCTCTCTCCCTGAGCTTGAAATGATAATGCACTGCTTGATTGACTGAAGCCTCCCTAGGTCAGATCAAATAGGACCAACCCATGCCACAGAACATCTCCCTGGCTGGCAGACAATATTAGCTACTTTTCAATGCACAATATATTTATCTTCTAATTTCCTACAGCTCTCCATGCCCACAGAATCAGAGAAAGAAAAACTCCTCAGAGGTGGCAAAATGAGAAGGGAGAAAAGAAAATAATCCTCAAAAAGATGAATTTATTCACACTTGCTTACCCTCCCAGAAACAATTTTCCCCTGGGAAGATTTTTCTCTAAACACCCATGGCATTTCTGCACTGCCCATGCAAGTCTGGCATCTTAACTAGCAGTTTCTGTCACGACCATATGCGAGGTCGTAACCTTGCATGCCCTTGTGTTAATCTAAACCTTTCTGGGAATAAAACATTTGAAACTAATGTTGTTCCTTCATTGCCTAGAATCCAAAACAGGATATTGCAACAGCAGGGAAGGTTGGGAAGCTGGAGGGGTTTATCTGAACAGAATATATGAAAGACGTCCCAGGAAAAGATTTCCACCTATCTGATACCTACCTTCTGGGGTGAAGCATCAGCCTGTTCCCAAATGAAAAACTAGTCAATGCTGAGAAAAGACCTCTATTAAGTGAAGGCAATCAAGAAGTGGAATAAAAATACTCCTCAACAGGAGACATCTCTCAAGTGAGATTCTGATTTCAGTTGGTGAAAAAAAGTCATTGTCAGCAAGGATGGCTGCAAAGAGCTGCAGTGCATTTTATGACTGGCATCACAAGCTTCAGTATCAAAAACGACTGAGTAGAGATTTCCAGATTCCAGTGGAACAAAGCCCCCAGAAGTTGAAAGGGTGGTGTGAGCTGAGGGTGCTTGTTTGGAAGAGAAAATTTATTACCAGTATCACAGCAAATTTGGGGTGAATTGTAACCATATCAAAAGCTGAGGGCACTCAGTTTGCTGGTGGCCAATGGGTGAAGTATACATGGACTGAAGCAGAGCTTCACCAAGGTAGAGCTGTGGATGGAGCACCAGTGTGGCAGCTGGTGCTCAAGAGTAGCTGAAGAGTAATAAGCATTAGAGAAAAAACTGTGCCGAACCTCAGACTCCAAATAATGTTCTTTTTTCTCCACAGCCAGCCAGCCTGACGGACTGATCTGTAGAAAGCCCCAGCTCATTCCCTGGGCAGCTGAACTGACCTCTCTTGTGCTTGAATCATTGCTCATCTGCAGCTCTGTTGAGAGACAAGCTGAGTCCTTTCTCATAGGAATTTCTGAAATACAGCCAGCCATCACTGACCTTTCTATTAAAAACAACATTAAACTTGATTCTCAGGCTCAGAGAGAGCATGAGAGAGAGAGCCTTTTTCTGCTTGAGAAAGAAATGCAAACTGCACATTTCTCAGGGAAGTAGCCATGGATTTTAACATTTGTCATTTGAGGATCCATCTCATGGAGTGGAAAGGTATTCAAAACACTGTCTTGATACCTAAATACTCAGGTGATTATTATTGTACAAGTTTTTTAGTATTGTCTCATTACTGAAATATGAAACAAGGCCAAATAAATGCACTAACAAGTAATGTGACAGCCTCCCACAGGACATCTAGCTGAACACCACAAGTACCCCTCTCACAGTGGTAGGGAGTAGAAAGCAGCTGCCATCAGAGGGAGCAGGACAAACAGCATCCAGTATTTGTGGATGAGAAAGTCTACTCCAACACTAACCCCATCATATCCCATTCCACCCCATCCCACAGAGCTGCACACACCAGAGGCATTCTCAGGGAACACCAATGGCTAGGCAGGCTGCCAAATCCTGGCACTCTAAAGAATGAATAATCATTAAGAACAAGACATTAATTTTCCATCATTTATATCCTACCAAATGCTTTGTTCTCTTTTCTACACCAGCCATTCTCTGCACATAGGTTGGCAGAGTACAACTCCACTGTCAGGAGATGCACTAAAAGACAGGACATTGGCTAGGATGGGATTTTTATCACTGTAATAAGATCCTGATCATGCTTTGTGTGCATACAGCACTAGGCACAGCAGTGCTTGTAGTATCTGCAGTGATGTTGCAAAAATCTCACCTTCCTGAACCTGCCCGAGTTACAACCTCCATTTTTTCTATCATAGAATCATAGAATCACAGAATGGTTAAGGTTGGAAGGGACCTTTCAGATCATCAGGCTCCAACCTCCCTGCTATAACCAGGGTCACCTCCCACTAGACCAGATGCACAAAGCCTCATCCAACCTGGCCTTAAACAACTCCAGGGAGGGGGCATCAACAGCCTCCCCAGGCAACCTATTCCAGCACCTTATGGCCCTCATGGTGAAGAATTTCCTCCTGCTGTCTAACCTAAATCTTCCCTCTTTCAGTTTAAAACCATTACCCCTTGTCCTATTATTATCCTCTCTGCTGAAAAGCCCCTCTCCAGCTTTTCTGTAGGCCCCTTCAGGTACTGGAAGACCCCTATAAGGTCTCCCCAAAGGCTTTTCTTCTCCAGGCTGAATAGCCCCAACTCTCTCAGCCTGTCTTCATAGCAGAGGTGCTCAAGCCCTTTGATCATCTTCGTGGCCCTTCTCTGGACCCTCTCTTACAGCTCCACCATGTCTTTCCTGTGTTGAGGGCTCCAGAGCTGTTCACAGTACTTCAGGTGGGGTCTCACCAGAGCAGAATCACCTCCCTCACCCTGTTGGCTGCACTTCTTTTGATGCAGCCCATGACATGGTTGGACTTCTGGGCTTCAGCACATACTGACGGCTCATGTCAAGCTTCTCATCTATCACCACCCCCAAGTCCTCCTCAGGACTGGTCTCTAGCCGTTCTTCTCCCAGCCTGTATTTGTGCCTGGGGTTGTGCCAACCCAGGTGCAGGACCTTGCACTTGGCCTTGTTGAACTTCATGAGGTTGGCATTGGCCCACCTCTCCAGCCTGTCAAGGTCCCTCTGGATGGCATCCCTTCCCTCTAGGGTGTCAACTATTCCACACAGCATGGTATTGTCAGCAAACTTCCTGAGGATACACTCAATCCCACTGTCCATGTCTCCAACAAAGATGTTGAACAGCACTGGTCCCAGTACTGACCCTAGAGGAACACCACTCGTCACTTGCCTCCACTTGGACACTGAACCATTGACCACAACTCTCTGGGTGAGGCCATCCAGCCAATTACTTAGCCACCAAGTGGTCCATCTGTCAAATCCATGTCTTGTCAGTTTGGAGACCAGGATGTCAAGTGGGACAGTGTCAAATGCCTTCCAGAAATCCAGGTAGATGATATCAGTTGCTCTGCCATTATCCATCATCTCTGTAGCCTTGTCATAGAAGGCCACCAAATTGGTCAGGCATGATTTGTCCTCAGTGAAGCCATGTTGGCTGTTGCCTATTAGCAGATTTTCCAGGAGGATCTGTTCCATGATCTTGCCAGGCACAGAGGTGAGACTGACCGGCCTGTAGTTCCCTGGGTTTTCCTTTTTCCCCCTTTTAAAAATAGGGGCTATGTTACCTTTTTTCCAATTGGTGGGAACCTCACCAGACCACCATGACCTCTCAAATATGATGGACAGAGGCTTAGCAGCTACATCCACCAGCTCTCTCAGGACCCATGGATGGACTCCATCAGGTCCCATAGACTTGTGCACCTTCAGGTTCTTTAGATGGTTACAAACCTGTTATCCTACAGTGGGGGGTGCTTCATTCTCCCAGTCCCTGCTTTCACCTGCTGTGGCCTTTGTGATGAGGCTGGAGCACTTGCCAGAGAAGACTGATGCACAGAAGTCATTGAGAACCTCAGCTTTCTCAATATCCTGGGTAGCTAGGTCTCCAGTTTCCTACAGGAGAGGGCCTATATTTTCCTTGGTTGTCCTTTTATCTCGAACACACCTATAGGAGCTTTTCTTATTGCTCTTTGCATCCCTAGTGAGATTTAATTCTATCTGGGATTTGGCTTCCCTGACCTGATCCCTAGTTGCTCGGACAACCTCTCCGTAATCCTCCCAGGGTATCTGCCCTAGCTTTCATCCCCCTCTGCATGCTTCCTTCTTGAGATTTTCTAGGAGCTGCTTGCTTATCCAGGCCAGCCCCCCAGAGTTTTTACCTGACTTCCTCTTAGTTGGGTTGCATCCCTCTTGGGCCTGGAGAAGGTGAGCCTTAAATATAAGCCAGCTTTCATGGGTCCCTCTTCCCTCCAGGATGTTATCCCATGACACTCGAGCAAATCCCTGAAGAGGCTGAAAGCTGCCCTCCTGAAGTCAAGGGCAATAAGCTTTCTGGGAGCCCTCCTTGCTGCCCTAAGGATCTTGAACTCCACCATTTCATGGTCACTAGAACCAAGGCTGCCCTTGAGCTTAGCATCCCTCACCAGCCCTTCCTTATTGGTGAGAATATGGTCCAGCATCACGCCTCTCCTTGTTGGGTCCTCAATTACTTGAAAAAGGAAGTTGTCGTCAACACACCCTAGGAACCTCCTGGACTTATCTGTGCTTTGCAGAGTTGTCCTTCTAACAGATATTGGGGTGGTTGAAGTCCCCCATGAGTACCATGGCTTGCAAACGTGAAGCTGCTCCTATCTGTCTGTAGAGTGCCTCATCTATACTGTCTTCCTGGTCAGTTGGCCTGTAGCAGACCCCTACTGTAATGTCACCTCACCTTACTCTCAACCCATAAACTCTCAGTTGGCTCCTTATGCGTCCCCAGGGAGAGTTCCATGCACTCCAGCTGGTCTTTGACACAGAGGGCAACACCCCCACCACATCTCCCCTGCCTGTCCTTCCTAAAGAGTTTATAACCCTCCATTCTATGCCCCAGTCTGAGGAGCCATCCTACCAGGTCTCTGTGATGCCAATAAGATCAGGAGCCTGGGAAGCCTCAAGTGTTTCAGCAGTTGAGGAGACACAGTCAAGATGCTTCTTCTCCAAGGAGGGTAACTGATGAAGTTCGATAAACATTGTAGTATTCTTTGATTTAATGTTAACTTCTTCATTTCAAGCAAGCTGGCATTGAATGTGGTTCAAGTAGTTCACACATGGCAAATGCTGATCAGCTGAAAGCCTGAAGAATATTAGCTTTAACGAGTCCTCCCAATGCAAATTGTCTTAATGCCCTGTTACTCTTAAATTCACATAAGTCCAGGTAAAACACCTCTGCTGTGACTTTATGTCTCTGTTCTAATTAAAACATACTTAGTGTCCAGTACGTTCTGCTACCACTTTGGTAAAGGCAGAAATGAAAAGTATAATGATTAATTACTAATGATTGATATTTCCCCCTTTCCTCCCAATTAACAAAGTTTCCAATTATTTGTTCAATTTAGCCTAATGGTAGCAAGACCTAAGACCATTAAGTACTACATATGAAACAGGGAGTTCCAATGTGCTGCAGCTTATTAAAGAGCATTTTACATTAACCTAAAAGCTAATAACTTTAATAGGCTTTGAATGTTCCATTAAAAATTAACTCAAATAATAAATTTTTTATTATGTGGATTTTATATACAATGCTTAATGATTTATT
The DNA here is from genome assembly GCA_020745705.1 of Hemiprocne comata. NCBI lineage: Eukaryota > Metazoa > Chordata > Aves > Apodiformes > Apodidae > Hemiprocne > Hemiprocne comata. The sequence continues at coordinate 19,535,354 of CM036587.1, forward strand.
TAGCTTAAGAATGTCCAGAAATAAGGTCTCTATAGTATCTGAATGTTTCTAGAAGCAAGATTCTTAAGCACGATGATAATTCAACAACAGCTAATCAGGCTGGCAATTTAACAATTTACCTTCTTTTGCAAATGGAATTGCTTCTTTGTGGAAAAAAAAAAACGTTTCTTCTTATATCTTCCTAAATCTGTGCTCTCTATTTACTGATTTAAGTTTATTCTTGTTGTTCTTGTGGCATGGTTTTTTTTTAAGGGAGAAGCAACTGGCTGAATCTGAGAGACTGACGTTTGTATTCTTAACACTAATTCATTATGCAGCACTCCTGCATGTCCACGGTGGCCTTTGTTTAAACAGCTAAGTTAGAGAGACCTTTAATGTTAATATAAATTTATTTGTATGGCCTTGGTAGTGTCTTAAATTATAATACTATTACATTTAAAATGACATTTTATGAAGAATTTCTATTCTATTTCAATTTTATTTCTCTTTTATCCAGCATTACCCCCAGGCTGAGAGAGACCTTCAAGCTAAAGGTTAATGCTGACATTTATGGTTCAAAATTTTGTTTATATTTGCCCGTAACCACATAAAAACAAATGAATCTCATTTCCATATCCATTTGGTAGCAACAATTTTCACCAGCACTTTGTTTGTAGAAGACAAATGCTTTATTGTTCTTACTCAAAAAATTGTGATGATAATGAGTTGGGCAACCTTTCGAGCAGAGTCAGACTGCAGAGCTCTCTGCATTTTCCAAACTTTGAAAATGTAATTGGGTTAACAAAAATCTCATTAATCTGTCATACATATTATTTCCCTCTCACAATATTGCTGATTATTAAAATATTTTGCACAGATGTGATATTTTATGATGTGCTTTTTAAATTCCTTTATATATTAGTCAACTTTAAACTCCAAATCATAACTTTGGTAGTTAATGATGCCACAAATGTTGAAATACACTTGGCCGCATTGAAGAGAACACCCCCAAACCATTCTCCATCAAATTAAGATTAATACAAAATATTCTTTGTATATTTTCTGTTTCCTGCTCAAAATCCAGTAAATACAGCAGCCTATTTCTTTATTTTAAATCATATTACCTTAACACTTTTCCTTTCTGTAATCAGAGCTTTATTATGACTCTTGTGTCCACAGTAGAATAAGAGGCTTTATTACCAGATTAGTATTTCCTCCTCATTCAACCTGCAGATATGCACAGGCTTCAATTCAGAGTTCTCTAAATCGAACAGACATGCCAAAAACTCACTTATCCCATCAGGATTAGCCTCCCATGATATATAAGCACAATAAAGAAAATAAACAAACTATTATTATTATTATATGGTTAACTTAGGTCCAACTTTTTCTTTTTCTTTTTTTTTTTTTTCTTTTTTTTTTTGTGGTAAATATGATTCATTAGGTTACTTCTGGCAAAATTAAGAAAAAATTTCAAAGAAGCAAGTGTAATTCACAAAGCAATCACTATGACATATTCGTTGTACAGTGTCCAGCTGCTGACCATTGTTGTTCTGCTCAGTCCACCACATGGCTTCTGTCAGTCCGGGGTTTCCTAGTAGCAACGGAGTTGGAAGAGAGCAGCAAAAGGAGAGAAGAGGCTGTATCATTTCCCCTGGGTTTGCTGCTACTCTTTTCTCTCACTCACCTCAGCTGCAGTGCTCGGATTTGTTGTCTGTCTGCTGTGACAAGGGGCAGCCAAGTAGCCAAATACCATCCCTAGCTCCTCCTCCCACCAGCTCTGCACTGTTTGTGGTCATCCAGGTTGATGTACAATAGGATTCAGACAACTACACTGACCCGGAGAATCTCATCCAGGTGCTGCCCCACCTGGATCCATCACAGTTATGCTTCTGCAGCTGTTCCAGGCATTGCACTTGTCTGCAGCATCCCCCCCCTTTTTTGCCAGTCCCAGTTCTAACCCATTCCCCAGGGCCAGGCATCTGGGTAGTCACAGGGCTCTGACAGCTCATCAATTGCCAGGGTTTGCTTCCAGGTCAGCATTTGCCCCATGGAGCTCAGGAGCCCCACTGCCTTAAGCAACTAGTAGCAGTGGTACAGCCAGGAGCTGCTGCACAGTGAGCATCATCTCCAGATTTTAAAAATGCCTTTTGCAAGACAAAAGTATGACAAATTAAACGAGTTTGCCTTCCATCACTGGCTGATTTGCCCTGTATGTTCCTCCTGTGCTAGAGCAAAGCATCTCACTACTTAGAGCTTACAAGGCACTGGGAGAAAAGGCATCCAAAGACCAAGGAAGACTCCCACTATAATGGCTTATTTCCATGTTGATATGCAGAACCACCTAGTAAGAAGCAGAGTCTGTCCAAGCAATAGCACCAGTATTTAGGTTTATCAATTAGCTTACCACCCTAGCAGTCTCAAATCATTTTGGAAACCTCATCCAGACCATTCAGGATGACCACCATACTTCCTATTTTTTACATAAAGGGGTAACAGCATTTAACACATGTAATTTCATTAAGTATTCTTTACCTTATTTCTTTTAAAGGAAGAAAAAATTCCTTTAAAAAAATTTAGATATTTTTCTCAAAACTTTCCTTAAATTATACTTTTTTCTCAAAAAGTTTTAAATAGGATCCTAAAAGAAGCTCTCAGCAGAGAAGCCAAGGACCCCAATCCAAACTTTTGAAGCAAAGACAGCCCAGAGGAGACTGAAGCCCCAAGACACCTTATGGAGGCACAGTTTGAGTCCATGATGCAAATTTACCAGCCTTGTTGGAAATCTATCAGCCTCTTGCTGAACCTCAGAGGCAATGGTTACTGGGGAGAATATATTTCACTGCTGAAATCTTTGTACTCCATAAGGTATGAAAAATTCAGGTGAATCACTCCTTATTAGTCATGCAGGATACAGTTTAAGCCATGACAAAGCAGCTGACATGAAGAATCTTTAATATGGAACTTTAGAAAAATGTCAGATCTGGCAAAAGGAAAGTTCATATTAAAGCTTGTATTTTAGTTTGTTTATAGCCCTATTAGGTTAAAGAAATTTAATATTTCTGAACCTGTAAATACTGTCAACAATGTACTTAGACCTATGATAAGCACCTGAGTATTCATGTGTGTGTCTAAGATGTGTGTATAGATGGATGCATTTGTATTTTTAGCCTGAATAAATCTCTTGTGAAACATATTATTTACATGCTTTGTTTTCAAAAGGGTGAATGCCACAACATCAACTCTGATACTTTGACTAAACTTCATTTCATTATTCTGATCTTCTCAGAATGCAGAAAAATAAACTGGCTTACTTCATCTTGTTTTGTTCAAGCTCTCTGAAGCACAGACTGACTGTTTTACCTGTTTACATAGTGCTTAACAACCTTTGGCAAGAGCTCCTGTATGTTATTAATGTACATCATTTCTATAGGCATGTAAACCACTGATTTGTTTGAGGTCATGTTTAGGCATACATCTACACTTGCCTGCAGGTCTTAATGAACCCTGACTGTGGCTAAACTGAAATGATGAAAAACTGTTCCTGTGTAGATATCCACCATTAGCATCAAGAATTACACCTACTCTGGTAGATCTAATATCCATGTGGAGTTTGTATTTGTCTTCTCAAAGAGAAAGATACACTTGCAAAATAAAAGATATTCAGGAAGAACAGTGGTTGGAATAACTTTTTCCTGGGAATACTATCCCTCTGAGAACTGGATGGATCCTGTAGGTTCTGTTCTATGAGGGGCAGGGGGAGAAGTTTCACTGAAATCAATCCAGCACATGCAGTTTCAGCTTTCAGGTTGAAGCCTAACAACCTTTATGGTTCAAGGAAAACCCAGTGGATGTTCATGAGATCAGATGTAAAAACGCAGTCTTCCATAACTAAATAGTTTTGAAGAGGGGAAATTCAAAATCAGAGGTGTCCCCCCACAATTTAAGTACTGCAGCAGGAAGAGAGGGAGACACCACCAGAAGATCCACAAAGAACTGCAGAAGTGGAGCTGTTCAGTTCCTGAAAGCTTCAACATGCCCCAAGCATCTATAAAGTGATATATTCTTGTGCAATAAGGAACAGAAAGAAGGAAGTCTTCTAAACCAACCAGATTAAGAATATGATAGGACTAAAGTGGACTTCTCTAAACCTTGACTTTATCACATGGGACCAAAGAGTAAGGCACGAGGAATTCAAATGGCATGTCACCATTTTGTCACCGGTGCTTTCCCTTTCACCAAGGGGAATTCCTCAGTTCCCCCAGCAGGCTACAGGCAAACTGCAAACTTTGAGACAAACTATTGGAAAGATGGAAAGAGATTGGAAAAAAGCCAAGAACTGCATTCCACCTGGAATTGCATATCTCCAGTGCTGATCACATTCTGCATGCAAATATTAATGATAAATACACCAAACTGCTAATGATGTCCTGTTCTTTAAGACCACCTTTTAGTAACATCAGCTGCAGGCTGCATCACTTTCAATGTGTTGCTGGCTAAACCTTTTTTATCTTTCCATTTGCATTAACTTTGGATTTGGAGTCAGAGCTCAGTAATACACCCTCTACTGCATGGCTCAATGCTAAATATCCCACTTTATTAATACCAGTTAGAGTATCATTTTTACATCTAACACAGCTATACCTCCTAATAATTGCCATTTAATTTTAACTTCTGTGACTGCAACAGTGTTTAAAGAGTTATTGCTTCTTCTGGTAACTAGTCCTAACAAAATGATCATTGATTAAATGTGGAACAGAGAACTCAAGCAGGATAAATTTATCCATTTATTGCTGCTACTAACTACCCTAACCTTCTTATCGTAATTACTTATTGGCCTACTTACCCAGTTGTCCTAACCTTAGAGCCTTGGCTTCCCTACACTCAGGATTCAGTGCTAGAAAAGCTGAAGTCTTTGTTACTGACGCTAAATACAACCTAAAAATGAAACAAAGAGCAAGCATTAATTCAAAGAAAACCATTCCTTTTATAGGCATTTCCTTGGCAGTAGCTGTTACCACCATGAATGCCCAAGGGCATGTGAAAGGAAGAGTATATGGAAAGAGGAAAATCTTTCCTAGATCAGCTGATACAGAAGTGAAAAAAACCTCGCAGGAGTGCGAGACTTTCTTCAAACAGCCAGTGATACTCAAAGCTAAATACTAGCTGAAGAAATTCCTCTGAATTTAGTTAGGTATGCTAATCACCAGGACAGACTGTTAGCAAGGCAAGGTGGTGAGATATTTATCTCCTGGGAGCAACAGGCAATTTATCGCCCATGGAACTTGAAGGAAAGACTTTTTTTTCTATTTATGCTGACAGTTTCAGTTCATCTTCCTAGAGTTCAGCTTCACCTTTTTAACAGGTTTTCTTGCTCAGGTCTGAGAGGTCTAGGGTGGTGGTGGCTAATGGTGTGAAATGCTGGTTACAGGCAGCTGGGAGCTTCCACCCCTGCCAGAGCTGCCCAGTCTGAAGGTGGGAGTTGCTCAGCTTCACCCATGCAGTTTCCCCGGGGACATGGCGTGTGTGGGGTGAGATATAAGACATTCAAAAGGTGCCCTGCATGGCCAAAGGAATTTATAGGTGCAAGGGAAACCAAGGGAGACCACCTGTTACCTGGGGCACACTTGAAAGAGGGAGTTACCAAATAGACCAACACCAACAGACAATCAGTCCCCTTAGCTGTGAGTGGCCAGGGGTGGGGAAAATATTAGGGGGAAATACGAGACATTGTTAGCCTGTTCCTAGTCCTCCCTCCAGGTGTCTGCTCATAGCTACTGCGAAGACAGAATTCCAGGCCCTGCTGACCCCTCACTCTGAAGCAATACAGCTGCTCCTATATTCTTATTGTGCAAAGCATGGATGTTGGATCTCAGCTGTCGCAGTGTGGAGGTGTACTACTTTTTTTTTGCTGAGACACAGTCTGGATTAATTCACTGCAGATACTTCTTTTTGCCTAATGGCAAGCTAAATGACACAGGGGTGCTCAAAGTTGAAGGGGTAATTCTGGGAAAGACTGCAAAAATTCCTGGAAAGGATCCTTTTTCTAATGTTATAAAACTTAAAGTATTTTCTGAACAGGTTCCGAGCTAGCAAGAGTGTACAATTGTTAGGGGTACAGTTTTGTATTGAAACCATAGCTTTGAGACATGCAGTAATTTCTGAGGAGCATTGTTATGGGGTAAAAACTTTTTGATACTGTAGAACTGAATATTGAAAATGTTGAGCTCAGATACCACTCACTCAGGTCCAAGAGCCCAGCTGTATATTGCAAACAGGTCAGGTTTCTTCAAAGTGATACTGCTGCAGTAACTGTTTTGCATGCACTGTCACAAAGACCACCATTATCCATACACATCTATCCATCATGAGAGGAATGCAGTTGCTTGGTCTTAACTATTCAAATGAGAAGTTTAAAAACTTTACAAGTTTTAAATTACGATGTAATTTTTACATTACAAACATTGCAAACTTTTGCACACTTTCACACACAGAATCATAGAATTAGTATGTCTTTTAACAAATTCATCACCTTTAAGAACCACACCATACATATGGCATTAAAAGTACACTGTTTGGTAAAAGTCTATCACTTTATTTCATTAACATACAATTGAAAATAACTTAAAAAAATGTTTACTGTGTAGATTCCAATTTTTGTTTAAATAAATACTATACTTCAAAATAGTGCACCACATCACTGGGTTTTTTTCGGCATGTTGTAGAGCTAAACTTCAGTTCTCCCAGTCTCTAGCAGCAACAGTAGGTGCTCTCAGGGTGTTTATAATAGATGTTCTGGGTGTGTTGAGGAATTCTGACACCAATAATGCTTTCCACATCAGCCAAAACCACATCTACTCATAAGGTTAGAAAGTACACACCCACATACCTGTATCTTCGTAAATCAAGCAATGTAACACCTTATATTGCAAGTGCGTTTAATCTTAGTCATTAAGAGAGGTTTCTAATCCTCTAATAATGCTCCCTTCAAACTGTAATGTAACCTGTTAATCTCTTTAAGAAGCTACTGAATTCCTTCATCATAAGCATCTGTTTGTAGTGACATATGTAACAAATTAAGATGGTGTCCCTTTTCAAGATCGGTGAACTAGCATACCAGCATACTAACTGAAAGCAACCAATAAGGAAGGTAATTAAGTTTAGCCAAAGCACACCTAGCTCATGCTGGCTTTTACAATTGAGCTAGACTAAAACCTGTGAGGAATTGCAAAGAGTAATGAAACACAAACACCATCATTATTATTCGTGTTCCCACTATTTAGGTGTGTGATTCATTTATTTACAGGTTCAGCACTGTGAGGAACAAGAGTTCTGAACATTGGAGAAGTAAGCACAAATTACTGTTACAATGATACAGTCACATGCATGACACTTATTTACAGGGATCAGTTGTTCTGCAGGGTTAAAATAGCACAGCATCACAGTATTTCAATAGATAATGTCCCGATAGAGCTGAAATCCAAAGGTATGCAGTACAACTCACTTTTCCCTTTCTATTTTTAAAGGCATTTCTGCTGAAGATTATGCACCTACCACTTGAGAGAAAAACACATGATGGTAATGTTGTTTTCCTACAAAATTGTTTATCCAGTTATGTAAGATAAAAAAAGACTCAATCTCATCTGTCAGTGGAATATAACATACTGAGGTTTTTAATCTCCTTATGTTTTCTAAAGGCATTTAACAGATGCTACAATAAACAACACCAAAGTTTAGGGACAAAAAGCTTTGTGAACGTGTTTCTATCACTAATCATGTTTGGAATACAGATTAAATCTTTCATACAGCAAATTAAAACAAATTAGTGATATGAAATAGCCTGAGAGGAGGGAACTTACTTTGCAAATTATTATTAATCAAAGAGCTAGCATGGTGTTCTGCCTTGGCCGAAGTACAAAGAGCATTACTGGTCCTACCAGGGCTGTACGCACAAAGAAACTGATGGCGAGTCTCTGCCTTTCTGAAAGTTGTGAACCTCACTGAAACAAATGTGGTTTTAATGATAACTATTTTTTTTTTAATGGAAACTGTGTCAGAGACATCATTCTGTTTGAAAGCATTGTAATGTTATGCTCATTAAGCGATTTTAATTGCCATGTATTTGAACATATGATAACTCCTTTGGTTTTAAAAAGACTTTTTTTTAGCAAAACAATTAATAACTGGATCTATTGTGCAAATTTTATGTTGAGTAAATGCTATATTCCTCTTCTACTAAAACATTGAGAATAGATGTTATATTTAATATATAAAAAGATACATCATAGAATGATTTGGGTTGGAAGGGACCTTAAAGATCCCTTAAAATTCCAACCCCCTTGCATGGGCAGGGACACCTCCCACTAGACCAGGTCTTTTCGGAGCCTTCTCTTCTACAGGCTGAACAACCCCAACTCTCAGCCTGTCTTCATAGGAGAAGTGCTCCAGCCCTCTGACCATCTTCATGGTCCTTCTCTGGAGACTGTTCAAGAGTATGTCTTTTGTTGGACTATATGCTCACGTACCTACTAAAAAATAAATGCAAAGCAAGTTTTCCTGAAAAGTGTTACAGCCTAAAGGAAAACAGCAAAAGGAACCTAAAAAAACAGAAAGCTAGAAATGTCAAATGTTTCAACTGCATCTATCTTGAATTAGCAATTTACAAGCTTAGAAAAATAAGGAAAAATAAAGTGCATGTATCAAACCTACCATGACTCATAGCAGCTCTATTGTACTTTCTACTTGTTTACAAAGCCTGTTAGTTGTAGCTCATGGCATGCTAATGTTATGAGAAAGTTGTTCCTTGCATCTCTGATATGCAGAAACTGAGTGAGAGCAGCTGCACAACCAGTCACAGCCACGGGCCACCGATGAAATGGTGGCTGAAGTTCCCAGTCAGGGTGACAGCTTTATAGGTTGCTGTGTAGAATACAAGATGACCCAAATGCAGAAGAATTTGCAGTCTAACACAGCTTTTAAAAATCATTAAATAATATGGACCTCACCAAACCCAGTGTTTTCAAAGGCTAGAGAGGGAGCAGGCAGCAAGGCCTGTCAGACATCTACATGTCCAGGGAGCATTATCTAAGATACTAGCAGGCTAAACAACTGCCCTGCTTGTTGGGGGGGCCCCACTTGCCTACTTTCAGACGGAGCTGTGGGCCCTGGTCCATTGGGATAGCTGATGGCCCTCTCAATGGGCTGATCTGTTTGCAGTATCTATAGCCCTGATCTATCCAGCCATGCAAGGGAAGCAGGGTGCCTTGGTGAAACAGCTTTTGTTACAGCTCTTGGCAGCTATCAGCAACCATGCAATGAACTGAATTTATTTTGAACTGAAGCATTTTAGAAAAAAATGGTCTTATAAACCCAGTCTTCAGACCCTCCTGTTGCTGCCTAAGCTTCCTTTTCCCCAGAGAGATTTTGGCTTTGACAGGGCATGTGCAGAACCAGCCCTGGCCCAGGTGGCTCCTCTGCTCTGCTCCACTCTCTGCCCTTCACCACAGCATTCCTGCCAACAGCTCTGGGATTTGCCATGCTGCCCAGGCTCACAGTTACATACAAAGTAGTAATTTGTTTAACTTGCTCATGAAAACAAGATGAAGAATGCCTTGTTCCAAATGGCCACTCAATCCCGTCATTAATAAGGGATCTAGTTCCTACCAGGGTATTGCCAGTAAAAACAAGACTTGCTGTTAATATAAGCAGTGTTGCTATGCCCTCTTGAAAAACAGCTGCCACTCTGCATCAGGGAGGTTAGATCCAACCTTTCTTACTAGGATAGATGCTGTGAAAAGTAGTCATTCACCACTGTGAGCGATGCATGCTGCAAGGGAGAGGGAAGTGGCCCCAGGATCAGAGCACAGTGATCAGCTGGCAGCAAGACAAGGAGAAGGGGCTGGAAAGGTAAGGGCAAGGTTGAAGGTAATGCAGGAGGCAGTGACAGGACTACAAGCTGGTGGGGCAGTGACAGCCCTCCTTGGGATGATGGAGGGTGAAAGCCATATTTTCAAGTAGCCAGAGCAAATAAACTTCTTTTTCATGTGCATCAGGGGCTGTGTTTTAACAATTAAAAATTGCACTATTTAGAAACCAGCAACTTCCTCCTAAACCTTCAGAAGAAAAAAGCAGAACAAAGTTTTAAATGTTTAACAGAAATATGACTACAGGACATCTCATTATTCTAAGCCATCCTTCTGAGTTCTGCAGCTCTAGCACAGCACTTTCTAAATTATGTCCAAGGAGGAGTGGGAGGCAACAATTCAGACCTCTGAGTTCCGAGGGTTGGCAAGGCAGCTAAGTCATATTAGCTAGGAGTTGGAAATGAGCAGTTGTCATGTAATTCCCTCTGCACAAAAATTGCTGAAAAGTGGTTACTGCTATTTATTTATAACTGCTATACCATTTTCCTGCTTGTAGTCACCATGGCTTCCTATTAAATGGCAGTTTTGTTATATATGGAAGTTTTATACATCTAACATAGTATTTTCAACTCTCTCTTGGGGTTTCATACTCCTCATACAATCGCTGCAGCTTGGTATTGTAAGATTGGTCCACAGCAGCTCTGCACAAACTAATATCTTGAAATCTAGTCCCTAAAGTTAAATCCCTGAAGGCTGACCTGTGCTCCCAAGTGTTGACATGGAACCTTGCCAGAGTGCCCAGGACACTGTGCGCGCTCCAGGGGAGACAGCAAAACAATCCTGTGGCTCAGGATCCTACTAACATCCTTCAGAGACCTGCTTTTTTCTTCTACCTAACAAGCCCCATGCTGCCATTGGTATGCTGCTGCCCTGCTGAGCTCAACAGGGTGTGTCTGCACAGCCCTGAGTTGTGCTGTGCACACATACCCCAAAGGCCTAGCTGAGTAACTTTCTTGTTCATGCTTTTGGGAAGCACAGAAGGAAGAAAAGTCATGAAATTACGTTTCAAATTATGTACGGGTGCTGACACTGACCTTCATACAGGCACAGCTATTACATTGTCCCTTCAAAGATTTTCTGTCTAGAGTCTGTGTAAATAGACTGCATTCAATTCCCCATCTGCAACAACTAGAGGCAAAGACTGTTCTTTCAGAAAGGTGACAAGGTTCAGGGCTTTGCTGGAATAAGCTGGCCCATCAGCACAGCAGCAAAGAGCTCAAATACGCTACATTCTCAATTCTTTTTTTCCCCTTAAGAAATTAAATCTGGAAATTTACAATAAAGTATATAAGAACAAGAAATGTCTGATTTTATAACATCCTCTTCATGTAATATTTCCCATTCAGAATTTCCTTACTATTTATCAAACTTAACACAGCTGTAATTACTTACTTTAAAAGTATGTAAGGTGGAATTATTACTTATTTACAAACTTACTTTTCACAAATTATACCATAAAGTTTGAGAAATTGAAAACAACACATAAATCAAATCTTATCAGATATAAAATTTCGAAAATATATTTTGGACTTGACTCCCAAGAGCCAAGATCTGTATTCACATTTAATCTCTGGGTGGGAAAGGGTAGTGTTAGCAAAAACATGTGACAAGTATTTGTTATGTCACGGAAATGAAGACAAAGTTATGGGTGAGATGCAAACCCCGCAGGTCAGGCCACGGAAAGGCAAGGCTTCCACACATGCTACACTTTAATCTCAGAGACACACACATCACTTCGTTTTTGTTGGCACAGTCGTGATCCTCTCTTCAGAGAGTTAAGCAAATGTGTAAGCATGCACTCAATATAAGGAATATTTAGCAAGAATAAAGCTCTCTAAAGAAGGCTTCCAGTCTGAAAAATTTTTTTCCAAGTGTTAGTCTTTTTAGTAGTGAGAGGATAGAAATACACTCCTCATCTTCTTGGTGTGTATACAAATATTTTTGTCTATTTATTTTATTGCATTTTTCCTTCCTCATCCACAATCACTATACACATCTGCATGGAAAGGGGATCTATGCATAAGATCTGTCTTCATATCACAACTTCACTTGACAAAAAAGAAGACTGGAAGTTAAAATGTCCATGTCAAGAACAAACTGGGGGAGGGCTGTCTTGGTTTTAAGCAGTCATGTGACATTTCTTACCAGAAAGTGCTACTCTCCTTTCTATCTTTGATAGTATTCACTGTCACTGGAAATAATACCCAACATTTCCTCCCTATGCTAAGGAAATAAACAAAGTTTATGAGGGGATTAAATACATAATGGTGGTAGTAAATTAGACTGAAACAAACATCCAAGCACCACATAAATCCAGATTTTTTGTAGGAAACCTGATTGTGTTCCACCAAAGATCTCCATGTCTGTAGCATTTTAAGAGCTGTAAAATGCCTCCGTAGCTAGCTATAAAGTTCTAGTGATATATTTATAGTCTGAAAGGAAAAAAAAAAAAAAAAAAAAGGTAAGCATAGCTAGCTTGGCACAGATTTGAAGATTTTTATCTCAGAGATGTTAAGGTAGTAGTGAGAGAGAGCTGATTCTGTGTTACATCAGTGTATAATTTCTTTTTCCTCACACTTCATACTTGACGGGAGTGATACAAGACACCATTAGGAGAACAAATGAGATATGCTAGAGCACAAGTTCCCTACACAGTGACAGTACCTGCTCCTTATCTACCTACTCTACCAATATCAAGTGATCAAAAGAGATTTGATATAGCTGCTGGCTGGCTAGAGCTCAGTCCAGAGAACATTGATATAAAGCTCAAAGGCTTGAGGAAGCACCAAAAGTCTTAGTAGAGATTAACTCAATCCTTTGACGGAAGTAGAGCATCTACTACTACTTACTCAGTCTCTCAGGCTGGAAGCCTAGTTGGCAGAATGATTCCCTGAAGATGTTAAGGCTGAGGCTACTGCCAAGGTTCATGTTGTATAACCTGTTTCTGGGATGATGGATGCTACAGTTTCTTTCATATATAGTCCACCTGTAACAGTTTCTGTCTTTTGTCACCTGGGGATGAGTTTAGTGCAATACATAGTGTTTGTTTCCAAACACAAACAAAAAAAAGAGTCAGATTTTCTCTGGTATTTACTCTATTGCTATTTACTCACCAAGTAATGTCATGGAAATTATAATTTCAATGGGGAATTCAAGGAGTGATGTTGACACACCGAGCTCCTGGCTCGCTAACCCCACGCCTCCTCCAAGCTGTCCCATCCCAGCCACTGAGCCAGCAGATGCCAGGCTGGGACACCAGCTCTTGGAGGGCAAGTGCCTAACTGCTCCCAGAGATGGGCAGTTGGCCTGAGAGAACCTGAGTGAAACCAGCCCAAGGAAACCTGAGGTTACACAGGACTGAGAGCTGCCCAGATAAATGCTGCAATTGCAGCATTCTTATATGCATTTAAAGTGCGTTTCAGGCACACATTGTGACTTCCAGTGTGCACACACAAGTAACACCCAGTGTGGTGTATAATCTGCCGCAGTTAGGTGCTGTTCCAGTCTAGTCATGCATCTCTGCCAAGTGAAATTACAGAGGCTTTTGTGATAGGTATATAAAACCTAGGTGTCACTGAGCTTTTGGACGCTGGTAATACAGAATGTGCTGGTGGTGTTAGCCAGAGAAAGCTGATGTATGGGCAAACAAGCTGCACTCAGTTCAGGAATCCTATTGCCCCCTCACTTCCATACATCAGGCCTGCCAAGGTAAAAGAAAAATATTATCCCATGTGTTAATTATCGCTTCACTGATAATTTGAAGGACTCCTGGAAGCAAACATAGCAGGAATTATGTTGTGACAATGCCATATAGGACAGAATGGTTAGAGAACTATTGCAATCCTGTCCAGTCCTTTCAGGCAACATCTTGCTGTAAAAGATTACGTACCTCTTCTGGATTTTTTGTTGAAAAAACTTCAGAGTGACAATAAAGCATTTTAAAGAACACATGTACTAGGGTATCTCAACAGCCCCTTTTACAATACCATATTTGGTGAAGCTTCTCACAGTAACTATTTGTCATTAAAAGATTCTTTACCTAATGGAGTCCAGATTTGTCCTGTTTGTCAATTTTGCAGCGTTTGCCTCCAGACAGAACTATATAGAACTCTTCTACAAGGAGAGGAAACTGACTACACAAATGTCAAATACACAATCCAGGAACTGAAATTTTTAGTGTTTTATATAATTTCTAACAATTTCAGATGTTACAGGGCCTTTTCAGGGCAACTGCTGTAAAATACTAGCTGAAAATGGAAACTACTAGTAATCGCATTCTCTCAAATCTTTTACATGAATTCTTGTGAGTATATACAAAAGGAGAGCTACCTAATGGAGAAAACATCCATAAATATTTACTTCCTGGTAAGTCAGATAAGCTACATGCCAAAAAAAAGACATGAAATGGAGATGAAGTTTTCAAATAGCTGCAAAGCATGTGCTGTTAGTGATACCGCTTCTCATCTAAGTCCCATTAGAATTGCAGCTTTGTTGTGCTAAATGCTCTACAGTATAAAAGACAGTCAGTTAGCCAAGGAAACTTCTTATTGACCACTTGTATGGGTAGAAATCTGAAGTAAAAGATCTTATTCTACATGTATTCAACTTACCACTTCAGAAGGATGCAGGCCACATGCACAAACATTCCTTACATAAAGCTAAAGATATTTTTTCACTGCCTTCTAGACATGTTGGGAAATAAATGAAAAAAGCAATAACTTCCTGGCTCCTAACAGCAGATCATTATTTTATTTTATAATTTACCAGTATTAGTCTCCTGTGTCTCTATTCCAAGTTTAGCAAAAATGTATAGCATGTTGTGAGATAACACTATTTATTTATTTTTAAGTAGTAATAAACACAAGGGTATTAAAGCTTTTAGACCTACTGACATAACCATCTATCAGAACAAAACAAGTCCTTCCACAACTACTTAATTTTAGGCACCACCTTTCCCTCCAATTATACATAAGAAGCAAAACAGCTGTCAACTGCTAAACTCATTCAAATGTCTTATTTAATTAGGTTTTGGTTTACAGCATAACTAATTTCCAAGGTTAAACTTGAGTGGGCAAATAATTGACAATCAACAAAAATTATAATTAATTAAAAGATTGCAGGTAGGGTTTGCAGGAGTTACAGGAATTGTGTCAGTAATTAATGAAAATATAATTTTGTCATTGCTTCTACTTTAAGCCACAAAAGGCAAGGTCAGTTCCTGTGAGTAACTTAATCCAGTGGAGCTAAAGTTTGGGAGGAAACCAGACAAGTCATACAAACACATTAGTTAATCACTTAATTGCTTAGTCAATGCTCAATCTTTAAGTCATATGGAAGACAGACAATTTGGACGTAAAATGTACTGCATTATTTATTTACAAAATGAGTACATTTTGACCAAAGGCTCTCTCTAAAAAAATATCCAAAGAAGCTCAGTTTGAGTTCCAAAGATCATGTTATTTCTAAAAGCAGCCGTCTAAACTTGAGCACAGTGTCAGCAATGCAAAGAAGTATTGCTCTTAGCCATATTAGGGTAAATTGACAGAGCTTCCCAAATCCCACCCAGAGATCTAAAACCACAGGTTTTCTTGCCCAGAAATGTCTGTTAGTTGAATAGCTGAAAAATGAAGTTTTACACTTAGTAAAGAATGGAAGTTATGTGCAGGAAAAATGCTGAATCCCTGTTCCTGTGAAAATAATACGGTCTAGATAAAGAACTTATGGAATAATTTAAAAAAAAAAAAAAGTGCATCAAGCATTACTGGAGTCTCAAAAAGGTGCTAACTTGCATTATGTTATTTTTTAATTATGTTGGTCCTTGCAAACCATTTTGATATTCACCCATGCTTTAACTCATTGATATTTAGCAATGAAAGTTCACAGGCATGAAAAATACATCTTCAGCAGTGAAATTCTGTTCAGTTTTGTCTGAGGAGGAGTGTTGCATCCCTTCTTTCATTTGCAGCTCCCCAAAAAGCATGGCAGGATAAGAACTCAGTAGCTAAAGACCGATGAGCAACAACAGTGAGCCTGATGCACTCCACCACCATATAGCAGCAGCACTGGCCCACTGCCCATGGCAGCAAGTCGGGATCTCCCTGCGCTTGGGACCTGGGTGAACATGGGAGTCAATAGGATGGAAGGCAAATTGGGCTCCTTCACAACCATCTCCTGACTCCAGCTTTCCCCTCAGCTACCCTCCCCTCCTACACTAGACTTCTTCCCTGCAGATGCCACTTTTTACACAGCTTAACTGTGCCACAGTGCTGAAGGTTCAAACAATACCAGTGACACCTCATAGGAAGAACACAACTGTTCATTCCCTACAGCTTCCAGTAAAAACTGTAGGGAATAAAATGCACATTAAAAGCATAATGGTTTAAAAATACACACTAAAAATGCCAAATTTTCTTTATGCATGCTGCATACTTTCACATAATTATGCTGTTCAGCATCGGGACAATATTTTTAATACTAAAGCTGAGTTGTGGTTTTTTTTTATTTCGTATCATTTTGCACTAACATCCTAGGAACACTAATCAATGCATATCAATGAACTGTTAAATACCTATGCATGAGTATAAGCAAAAATTAAGTTAAAAATGGTTAACACCAGGTATTTGTCCCTATTGTGAGATACTGGTCATCATTTTCTGCTTGGACTTAGAAGCCACATGTGTGCGCACTGACACACCACAAAGCCAAAATTAGAATTTTAACCTCAACAATCCTATCAACTAATTTGACATAATAAAAATTAAAGCAGACAAAAGAAACATTTGGATGCACGTGATTTTGTACATGTACAAGGAATACTGAAATACACCTTTATTCACAAGTTACATGAATGGAACAGATTTATCTTGTATACATGTAACGTACCAGCCAAGTACCTCAGGAGAGATAAACCCAGTAGCTGGCATTAGGCAAGTTACTAAGCACAGAGTCATCCACTGAGATGAAGAACAATAACACACAAATCTTCCCTTTCCCACTACCCTTATTTTGGAATGCAAAATGTACATACAAACCAATTCAACTTTTGCAAACCTTGCTATGTGTAACACAATGTGTTCAATGCACGTGAAATTTCTAACATATCCATTGCATGACACTGTCTTGACAACCTAAGAAACTCCTGATATGAAGTGTCTGACATGTCAACACATCTTCACATAAAGTGAAGATGGCATCACAAAGTTTTGTGTTGATGAGGACTCTGTGGGAGCAGACTCCAGTTCCCATTTGCTCAGTGTGGATTAAAGCATCTTCTACCTGGCTTAAAGGACCACACAACCACATACTGAAAATCAAGCTCTCCTTCTCTTATGGTCAGTAACAAAGAGTCTGTTGACCAATGTCCCAAGATGGGTCTAAGGATTAGATGGGTTATGCAAGTGATTAGCCAAGGTTAAAATAATCAGGTACTGAAATTATGAGCAAGGACAACATTTGTCCTTCCCTCATTACTGGAATGCTTGAATAGGGGACAGTAAGGGAAAACTTGCATCTACTTGGGCTTTTGCTGGGGGCAAAAAACAATGTTAGAAGCCATTTTATAAAGCTTTGTCCATGTTAGGATCACTGCCTCTACAAAACTACTCAATGAAACTCCCCCTACTGCTACTCAGGCAAGACACCACTAGCTTGCATCTGAACTCAGTGTCTCAGCTGAACTTTAAACATGAGAGCTATAAAAAAAGTTTTCACCTTCCATGTGCCTGAAATGTCTGACCTGCCATTCTTGTTACTACCTTTTACAATAGACACAGTATGTAATGCAAGCTGCAAAAACAAGTCCCTTGTTACGTGCTTCAGCAATATGCCCTCAATGTCTTTGCAAACTGGTCCAACAAGTAACCTGTTTTTTTCAAATTCCTTGAAGTTATCTGCATGCCCCCGTGACTGACTCGTGAAGTAGCATCAAAATTGCTGAGGAACCCTGTGGGAACTTACCACAGGGTTCTGCGCAGTTCATTTTTAACACTACTTTTTTGTTGATACTATGTCGATATGTTGATAAATTGTATCTCAGAGTGAACACATGCAGTATCAGTCCTTCTTTGCTTAGCTTACTCAGTGTTTCTAAGGTTTCTGCCACAAAACATTTGTAATCACAATTCATTATATAGTTGAAAATGGCATTTTTAAAAGACCTAAAATAAATATTTTATTAAAAAGTTTGAGATAGTGACAACTTCTAATGAATTATATCCACCCCAAAAACCCAAGTAGTCTGGATACAAAGTTTTTAATCAGTCAGGCACATCACTGAGATTTGGTGATGTTGTACTAATATTTTTGTGTTTACAGCCATCTGAGTAGCCATTTTCCTCATCAACTATCTCTGCTTCTGCTCCCCATGGACACATCCATTTCTGCATCTTTTCATTGCTCTCACCTCAGAACTCACCTTTCCAGAGATTCAGTGAAGTTAAGCAATAGTAGACAAGCAAGACTACTTTTTTTTTTCCCCACCATTATTTGACCTTTAAAGAAAAACATGGTTGTGTTTTAAGATAATGTGGAAAACCAGTATCTGCATTTACCAGTATTTTATAAATGTTTATTTTCATCTGCTCTTTGAGTCACATAGAACAGTACCAAATATACACACAATCCCCCCTGCAGTTCTTTATTGCAGGTGTGCTCTATCACTGCATTTCAGCTACCTAGCTCATTTTTTATTCTAATTGTAACCCACTGTCCTGTCATTTAAGGATGACTTCCTAGTATTTTTAGAGAGGGAAGACAGATTTGTAAATGCACATGCACACACACACAGTACTGCTTAACAATCTGCAAGGCATTTCCATCCTGTAAGAGGAACAAAAAGCTCTATTTCCTCACAACATTACCTCTATTCAAGTAACAAGAAGAGGGTTGCTGAGGTATCACTGGTGACAAGGCAAATCTAAAACAAGTTTGGGACTGGCTGCGGAATGGAGACTCCCAACTACTGAAGTTCAAGCCCAAGTGTGCATGGCCCAGCAGAGAGCTGGTTCAGCCCAGGTACTCTGCTTCAAAACATCTCTTCTAAGGCATAATAATATACAAAACCACTTCTCATTGGCAAAGAGATACGATAAAATCTCTCACAATTACGGAAGAATTGCAGGTATTCCATATTCTTTAAATTATTGTATTTCTTTCACGTATTCACAGACACCAAGATTATCAGTGGTTCGCATTGGTAAAGTACCATGCCCCTTCCTCCCATCTCTTAGTTTCCCCAATTAAGGCAGAAAAGCCAAATAAAGGGTCTTGAGAACCCACTTGCAGGTTTTCACAACAGGAATGCAGAGAGTGAAAAAAAAAAAAAAAGAAAAAAGAACACAAATAAAATTATATTCTTTATTCATTCCATTTTAGCTGTGAATATTCCTATTATACAAATACAGTATAAATTCCAAAATCACAATATATTACAAAATAAAAAAGTACAAACTGCATTACTTAATAAATATACCTAATGAGTTAATCAGAAAGTAGAAGAGACAGAATTTAGATTGGAAACATTTAAGTGTTTGACCCAGCAAACTATACAAATCTCAATTTAAATACTTTTTTCTTTTAAACCATAATGTAGCATTCCTGATTTCTTGATTAGAAAATGTCAAGTGAATAAAACGTTGTGATAATGATTCGCTGGTGCAACACCAGTGCCAAAAAAGAAGCAGGGCTTATACAAAAGATACCACAACCCCAGAAACAGGAACACTAACACTGAGGTGCAGCCAAGGCAATTATTGCCAAAGCAGGAGACTATTATCTAGTCACAACATTCTATTGCAAGTTAATGTTCTGTTATTACAGATAAATAATATAAATGGAGCAGAGGGCGAGCTAACCAGGCAACAAGAGGCCAGTTTACTCAAAACAGTAATTAAATACAGAAGAGTCAATTGCTCCCTGTACTCTTCATGTGTAGCTGCATTCCAGCTGGCTCAAAGGACCTGTTCTGAGCTCCAGGCAGAGAAAGCAACTGCTTTTGAAAAGCAGTCTGTTCATACTTTGCTGCACTTTTACAAAAACCATTGTTTTCGTTTTGCAAAAAGGTACCCACGGTGCTTTCATCTATTAGGGAGGGTCAGTTTGACATCAACTTCATTTGGTAAAAATATAAGGTTTATGGGTAAAAAACACAGCAAAAAATAGCTGTTACATCATAAGCCTTATTTACAAAAACTGATTACAAACGTTTTTGGCTGTACAGCTGAAAGCGAGATACTAATGCAAGATGTGGAAGATGGAGGTAACATTTTAAAAATATTGTGCAAAAAAATACATTCTTATAGAAAACAGACCGTGGGGAGGGGAGACACAAACATACATGGAGAATTGGCTCGCAAATAATCCGAGGCTAAGTTTTTACAATGTCATGTTACACTTTTTTTTTTTATCCCCCACAATCTACAGTCCTTCTCAGTCTGGGGTGCTGCTGCTTCATTAAGGATTAAGGCATCACCATCACAGCTAGCACACGTTCTTCTCTCTGTCCCTGCAGCAAAGCTCCCAGCCTGCAGCCCAAGGCGGTCTCAAGAGCAGGCATTCTGCTCAATGTACATCTTGGACAAGGACACTGCCATGGACTTGGCCAGCTCCTCATCCCGCCTGCGCTGTACCTGAGTCTGTCTGCACCAAGCCTCGTACTCTGGGTTGGGGCACATGCGGTCCAGCACAGCATCGTAGTGCCCATTGCTAAGCCAGCTCAGCCAGATACTGGGCCGTGTCGGGTCCTCAGGCCCCAGGTAGTGAACCATGGTGGAAACGGTGGGGCTCTCGGGCCGGCCGCCCGTGGTGAGGTGGATGTTCACGTTCAGCATCTGTCCCATGGCCAGCAGCTCCGGGTAGCCAGCCCAGGCCCCGTCCTGGGCAGCGCCGATGAGAAACTCTCCTACGTCGCCCTCGATGATAGGGTTGAAGTGGTCCAGGTGGTCGGCGATGTAGTGCACGGTCTGCTCGCGAAGCTCGCTGTGTAGCCGCTGGTCCCCATATACCGCCTTGCAGACGGCGCGGTAGAGGCAGTTCCCGTCGGGGATGATGTGGAAGCGGAACCGGCCCTTCTGCCGCAGGTACTTGTCCTGCTTCTCCACCTCGGCCAGGTACAGCGCCAGCTTCTCGCTGCGCTCCTGCCTGCCGCCCGGCCCCCGACGCCCATCGGCACCCCCTCCGTCCTCATCTTCCTCGCCGGGTGAGGGGCCGGCGACGGGCTGCGCCTGGCTGCCGCTCCTCTCCGCGGGGCGACAGCCGGGGACCACCAGCCCGGGCTGGGCGCCGGCGGCTGCGGCCTGCAGCGCTTGGCAGTGCTCGCCGAGGCGCAGACTGCGGTTGCTGGGCTCCTCGGCGGTCGGCGGCAGGGCGGAGGCCTCACCGTCCCCCCCGGCTTGCCTCACGCTCTCCAGGATGCCCTCCAGCCAGGCGCGGCTGCGCGGCGAGGCCGGCAACAGCTCGCCGGGGGCTTCGGCTCGCTGCACGATGCGGATGGGGACTATCCGCTCCAGCGGCCTGCGGCGGCTGACGGTAACCTGCGCGCAAGAGCTGTACTGCGGAACGCCCGCCGACCGGCTGCTGGGGCCGGCCGCGGGGCCGCTCGGCATCACCTCCAGGCAGGAGGAGAAGGCGGGCATGGCGGCGGCGGCGGCGCTGCTGCTTCCCGCCCCGGGAATGAAGCTGTCCTTGGCGGGGCTCTCGGCGGACGGGCTCAGGCCCGCGGTGTCGGCGGCGCTCGCTGCCTCCGCGGAGGCGGGTCCCGGCGACAAGGAGACCTTGAAGACACCGGCAGCGCTCGGCTGGGCCGCGGCGGCCGTCCCGCCCGCCGGGTAGTGGGTGATCACGGAGCTGTAGAGCTGCATCCTCGGCTCCCCGCGGGCGGCGCTTTATAGGCGGCGCCGGGGCGGGGAGCGGCGGCGGGGGCCGCGCTAGGGCTGCCGGAGAGGATGAGCCGCCTGGGCAAAAATAAACAAGGGCATCGCCCCCCCGCCGCCGCCACCGCCCCCGCCCCGCCCCTGCGCGCCCCGTTGCCGGCTGGGCCCCGCGCCGGCGGCAATTCCTACTGCGCCACCGGCGCCGCGCGGCCCCGCCGCCGCCAGGCCTGGCCCGGCCCCCGTCCGCGGGCGCGCGCCGCCGCAGGCGCGCAGGCCCTTCTGGAAGCTGCTGGAGACCGGGCCCGGAGGCGGGGCCGCACCGTGTTTACCTCAGGGCCGAGGCACGTTGGAATGCGCGAGAGGGCGGGGCCCGAGTGCAGGACCTCACAGGGCTGCCCCGCCCCCTGGCGGAAGGGGACGCTGTGCGGAGCGGCGCCGGTCGGCCGTCAGCGGCGCCGAGCCTGAGGGGGCGAGCGGCGGAACTGGCCTGGCCTGCCTGGCCTGGCCTCTGGTGTGTGGTGCCGGCTTCCCTAGTCTACTTCAGCTCCGCAGCCTGGGAACCGGTGCCGGGGAAGCCGCAGTCCGCAGCCGAGGCTGTGGCGGGGCCGTGCGCGCCGGCTGTTGTCGGAGGGAGGCGCGGGAAGGCTGGTGGAAATGGGCGCTTCGGCCTCGGGTATTCAGGGAGCAACGTCTGCCCTCCCATGTCAGGGGTCGGGGATGGGTGCACACCGTGAAATCGTTTGATAACGGGAAGTATTGAGGAAACTTCAAATGGGGGGAACACTTCACTGGGTGTGCTCGGGTACCGACTTGGGAGGCGCCACACAAGGTGGCCAGAGCCCACCGAAGCCAAGGTAGCCAGATCAATTTCCTATGAGACCATTTGTCAGTTTGATTTTTAGACTTGACCATCGAGTATAAATTATCGGATTTGTTCTACTTACAGTTGACTGATGCTATGTCGTATCCATGCTCTTTTTGAAAAGGAATGATGCCTCAGCCTATATATAATGTGTCATGATTCATAATTTGCAGCCGGGGTAGGAATAATATTAATTAATTTTATCTCAGTCACCAGCACAAGCTGGTATTTGTCTACCTGTAATCCTACTTTGGAAAATGTAGTGCATATATACATAAAAAGTATGATACAAATCATCACATAATAACAATAGAGACCAGGTTTAAAATACAGGTCTCAAAGATCATTGAGAATTGGTTTATTAGTGCCTGTGGTGTTCTAAGCCATGTCTTTTAGCTTTAGCTGTGGCATAAATAAAGTCATATCTAACCCTTTCTCCATGAACTATGATGTTATCTGCACACACTGGATTTAATTATGTTGTGACAGGCATGCTGACCAAGAAACACCAGTTTACACTATGATCAAATGTTGACTCATTTATTTGTTCCTACCAAAGTGTGTGGGGGGGAAGGTATTGATGTATGTAATTTCAAAGTGATATTTTACTAATTTTCTGGGTTCCATCCCATAGTCTCAATTATCTTTGGAACATCCAAGCAGACTACAGAACTCTAAAAAAAACAACCAACCAAAACAAAATCCTCTTATGTGCACTTGCAGCCCAGAAAGCCAACCATATCCTGGGCTGCATCAACGGAAGTGTGGCCATCAGGTCGAGAGAAGTGATGCTTTTCTCCCTCTTCTCCAGTCTCATGAGAACCCACCTGGGGTACTGTGTCCAGTTTTGTAGCTCCCAACACAAGAAGGACATGGAGCTCTTGGAGGGAGTTCAGAGAAGGACCATGAAGATGATCAGAGGGCTGGAGCACCTCTCCTATGAAAACAGGCTGAGAGAGCTGGGGCTATTCAGCCTGGAGAAGAGAAGGCTCTGGGGAGACCTTATAGCAGCCTTGCAGTACCTGAAGAGGGCCTACAGGAAAGCTGGGGAGGGCATGTAGCAGTGGGACAAGGGGTAATGGCTTTAAACTGGAAGAGGGTAGATTAAGGTTAGACATTAGGAAGAAATTCTTCACTGTGAGGGTGGTGGGGCACTGGAACAGGTTGCCCAGGGAGGTTGTGGATGCCCCCTCACTGGAAGTGTTGAAGGCCAGGTTGGATGGGGCTTTAAGCAACCTGGTCTAGTGGGAGGTGTCCCTGCCCATGGCCGGGGGCTTGGAACTAGATGGTCTTTAAGGTCCCTTCCAACACAAACCATTTTATGGTTCTATGATTTGAATTTTCTAAAAAATTCATTTTCCTTGTTCCATTTATGCTAACTAAAAAGACATAGCTAAGAGGATCACTTGGAACAGACTGCAACATCAAAAGTAACTGTTTCTTTGGAGCTTTAGTTGTCTTTTGGATCCATGTCCAGCAATCTCTTGTCTTCAGTCCCTGCAGCTGATTGGAGGGCTACCAGCAACACAATATGGAATTTCATTTTTCTTACAAAGAAAACGTGTTCTGATCCTCCTGGCTAATTTCGTGTTGAAGGAAAAATGCTGAAATCTTTTATGCTAGAAGCTGGATATTTAAGGGAACAGTTTTAACATCCACCTTACTTTTATT
Organism: Hemiprocne comata; assembly: GCA_020745705.1. Taxonomy (NCBI): domain Eukaryota; kingdom Metazoa; phylum Chordata; class Aves; order Apodiformes; family Apodidae; genus Hemiprocne; species Hemiprocne comata. The sequence goes on from CM036587.1 coordinate 19,559,656, forward strand.
CTGGATAAAAGCAACTAATTATATGCATTATTTGGAACCTCTTAATAAAAATGTACAGTCAAGGCAAGATAAATATCAGATATGAATCAAAGCCCAAATGTCCTGACTTACCTGCTACAGCTAGAAAGTTGCTATCTTTAGAACAAATGGTGATGGGCATTAGCCAGGAGCATTCCTGGCATCCTGTTAGAGGGGGATAAGGTATTACAACTGCTCTGAAATTACAGAGTGACTCTTGTATTTCAGAATGTTCAGAACTTTGTTTTAAATATAGCTTTTGAGATCAGTCAGCAAGTCCTTATTTCTGAACTAATCATTGCTTTGAGAGGAATATATTCTGATCAAATTGTGGTAAATTTAAATCTTTCCTCCTTGAAATGAAAGCTTGGAGCAAAGGAAAGATTCCTGTTTAGTTTTCTTTTTGTCAAAACTTGACAAGTTATATTTCCAAGTTAAAATGTGTTCTAGTATATTCATAGACAATGTAAAATCACTGGAAGTTGCCCCCCCAGAGAGTTTTAAATGTGCCAGTAGCTTTTCATTGTGGGTTAGTTCATTGTTCTTATAATACAGATTAACATTTCTTGATGCTCACCAGCTACTTTACCTACTTCTATTAATTTAAAAGAGGTATCTCAGTGGTTTTGTTTAGACTGTCAGTAAATGCCAGAGCTGACTACAGGATGGTGAGTTTAAAGTCCTAAGTGCTCTGGGGACAAAGTCAGCTCATTCTGTTAGAGAATAGTAAATGGATCCAGCACGGTAAGACCACTTCTGTCATAATACAATTCTGTAAGTGAGTGCTGAATTTTGAATACTCAGTACTGCAATTTTGTTTTGACTAGGATATTACAGAAAATCTTGCTAATGACTGTTCTGCCTCTCCAAAACCTTAAGTTTTTTGGAACAGTGGTACATTAATGGATAGGCAGCTGTTTAATTCTGATTGTTAGTTACAGTGAGGTACAATGCTTGTGGTGCTTCGTTTGAGGAAGGACACATGCATTATGTATGTCCAAATTACCATCGTGTTAGTGTTCTGAAGCTCTGCTATAGCATATTCCAGACAAGAAAATTGTTTATTTCTGAACAAAAATCCAAGCAGTATCCCAAAATACATGCTAACTATGCCAGCAGGTTTTGGTACAGCTAGCAGTTAGATTGTTCTTTTATTCTCTTTTCATTTATAAACAGATATAATGTCTTTCCTATTTTTTCAGTTAAAATGCACATAGCAAGCTTGCTAATGAGGTTAAAATACAATCAAAATCTGTTACTAGGTAACTGAGAGACACAACAAACATTTACGCCACTGTCTCAGTGTTAACAGTATACTACTTTTAACATTTATTACCTCCCGTGTGAAGTAAATGGAAAGAGAAGCTCACCTTGGTGTGTTTTACCTGTGTTATTAAATACCAACAACGTAAGGTAACCAACATTTTCCATAACTGCGCTCCCAGAGTTAGTCACACGTACTTGGCCTGGGTGGAATCCAGTCTCTCTGGATGATGGGTGACAAAATTCTTGCTGAACTGCTGCAGCACAAGCATTTCATGGCTAGTTTATGGTTTTCATCCTAGCAGCCACTAGAAATTGGTACTTCCCTAAAAGGTCACTTTCTTAGATGTCTGACATCTGGTTTTAAGAAGAACATCCTAAACCATGGTCTGCTCCAGAGAGGAATGTTCGGGTGCTATTAATACAGATCTTGTGAAAAGGAAATTTTAAGGAAGAATTTGAGTGTCTTCAGTGCAAAGGTACCTGTAAAAGCCAGGGGCACATGGTTGTGCCTTTAGTGTCTTTTGCTACCAGAAAATGGGTTTTTGATGTTTCTCTGAGCTGCACATAGAGCTGCTGTTGATTCCAGGGAAAAAAATAAACCTTGCTTTAGTGTGGCCTGGATAAAAGACAACACACAAATTGATTGCTTTCAGAATACTCCTGCATTTGCCACTTCTGTCACTTGCCTGTGTGTTGTGGCCTCACAGGCACTAGAGGGGTTTGGAAAGCAAGGAGAACGCAGTATGGTGATGACTTCCACTGCCTTCGTAGAGTTAGGTTCCTGGGCTTCTGGTTCACTTACTACAGGGTAATGTACAGTCCTTTACTAATACAGAAAGCTCTCAAAACAATCTCTGTAGTAATAAAGCATAGGCATCTCCTGTGGTTAAAGTTTCTCCTAATGTGACTGCTGTCACTGGCTATGCTGCACATTCCAGGAATTCTTCAGATTGTTTAGAAGGCAAATCATGATGACAAAAACAGCTGTGGAATAGCAGTGGTATTCACTGACGGAAAACGAAATGCCTGCAAGTGGAACTACTTTTAACTTTAATGTGTAGTAGATTCATGATTGACATAGAGGAACAAATTAATTACATCACCAGGAACATTTGTTAGTGAAGACGGGAGGAGAGTTAGTTTGATGTATTGAATGACACTGCATAAGCGTTTCCACTGCTTTTTTTTTTTAATGCCAACCTAACAGCCCTTCAGCCAAAGGGACCTTCAGCATTATATGCTGAAGCATATAATGAATTAATAGCTCTTTGTATGTAATTGGAAAATGAGATGTTTACTTTTTATTAATAATTTGAAGTGGTATGTCAAGAACAAAATTTTTAAATTAATTGAAAATAGAAATTAGGATCTTCCAATATATGGAAGAAATGCATGTAAGCTGGAACCAGAAGGACCTTCATGAATCATCCATTTTTATCCTGTGTTGCCTGCAGGTGATCATATCATAACATGTCATATCATTCCTTTCATAAAATTGCCAAGTTACAGTTAACTTAGTCAGGGTATAGTTAATGAACCTGTAAAGATGTCGCGAGCCAGCAGCACTGCCAAAAGAACCAATTCAGCTCTTTCCTACTCCCAGTCTCTTTTATTCTGACTCCAGCTGCTTTGTGATGGCGTAAGTGTTGGTATTAACCAGACTACCTACTTCACTCAACCCTAAATGTACCACTAACATAAAAAGGAGAGAAAGTGTATCCACACTTCTGAGGTGTGAATATGCTGCACAAAACAAGGGCTGTATCTTGGAGAGCTTTGCTTCACAATTAGCTTCTGCTATACTGTCATGTTAAAATCTTCTTAAAATCTTATTCGCTATATGGGTGCACTAGTCATTAGAGATGTAACCCACACTATGACATCATGTGGCAAGAGTATATGGGAACAGGGCTGTTGGTGATAAATATAGACGTGTGCTCATATCTCAAGGTCTTGGGTAGTATCTCACTTGGTAAGTGAGTCTCTAAATGTGAGCGATGACGCAGGTCAAGTCTCTCCTTTCTACTCAGAAGTGTAGATTGCATTTGTGGTGGTCATTGTGCATAGAGCCTTAAGATGCGACCACAAATAAAAGGGATCTACAATGCAGTTTCCTCTGAAAAAAAAACTAGTGGTAATAACGTGATGTAAACAAGCTTTATTATGTGTATGACATTTAGAAAGGGTAATCTTCTCAATTTTAATAAACTTTACAAGATATAACGGTGTCTGCAATGTCTATATTTTTTATCTGTTTTAGGAAATTAATCACCTTTTCTCCCTTTCATGTTGGTTAATGGCAAATTTAGGGTTGAGGAAAGTAGGTATTTTGGCTAATACCAAGAGCAGAACAGAGTTCTGACACGGACAGACTGTGAAGAAGATAGAGGAAGTGAGCAATACAGAAATACCAGAAGCAGGAAATCACCGCTCACAATTACAGGAAATATTATTAATAGATTAATCTTGATAAAAAACTATAAGCATAAAATAACTGTGGTAGAAAGAAGGTACAATACTGTCTTCTCTTGAAGTGAAAAAATGCTGCAGTGAGGTAGCAAGTAGCCAAGCCTTTCCACGTGTGGCCTTAAAATGGAAAGGCTTTGGAAACAGACTGATTCAACAGGAAGTGTCACCCCCTCTCCTCCACAATCTTGCAACGCACACATTTCCCCACCTTTCTGCCACCAGCAAGCAGCAAAAGGAGGAATAATCACACAGAGAGGCGAGTGTCGCACAAAACCACATTTCATCGTTCATGTTTTGAGAGTCATGGAATAGCACATAATTACATTAACCAGGGTGGTTGTTCCCCTGCTGAGTCCTTCCTGTGGGAAAGCGCTGTGGCTACATGCTACATAACCAGCTCAGCAAGTCGAGTCCTAGCCCTGGCGAAACGTAGGGAAAGAACTTACCTCATCACAATTAAAAACCTGCTGTTTCCATCTGCATCGCACAGAGCTAACTGTTACAGCAAGGTCAGCTCACGGCTATTTAACACCACTGTCTAACAAGAAAATGCAGGTAGAGCCATTAGAGAGGAGGGATGACATCGATTCATCCTGACTGATGTCCTACTCATATGTGTAAATAATTAAACATTTCCTAACCTAGTTTTCCATATCTAATGTACAATATGGAATTAGTTTTCTGATTTGATACGCAGCAAGACATAATTTAAAAGAGCATTTATAACAGTGAGTCCAAATCTGAAGTAATTTTCACTGGAAGAAGTTGGGAAGAGCTACACTGCAGTTAGTGAATGAATACTGGTAGCTCCGATCAGAGCAGAAACTTTACTTATTTAGTTAGCCTGAGATACAAAGTAGTGTTCCTGTTGCTTTAAGTATCTGTAGAGATTTTTAAAGAATATTTTAGCAATTTGAGAGTTTCAGTACTTATTCAAGTGTAATTGGAACATTAAAATTGTTGTAAAGAAGAACTAATTCTAAGAGTTACATTATCCAGACACAAAACTATAAACATTCTTCAAGTTGTGATTTATATGCAAGCACAATATTCTGAAAATTAAGTGTTATTTAATTACTAATTAAGAACCCCAAACATAACCAGGTTACTATATTAGACCTGAGCCCTTCAACAGCACAGAGATTTTTGTGCATGTCTATAGGATTTTGATATAAAGTTAGTGTGGTACATTTAGTATATCTAATCTTGCTGTATCTAAATGAAGTTTCTGATACTGCATAGTACCAGGAAGTACCAAACCAATGAAGATCGTGATTACAACATGAAATAAATGGTGACAATTGGCCTGGCTAGGGGAGAGACAACTGAAGATAATTTAAAGGAATTGTTACACTGAAAGAAACTTGCCAGTGGATTTCTTCAAAGATCCATCCTGGGACTGACTTTAACATTTCCTTTAATTACACTGGTACTTAGTGTGTTACTGACTCTCACTAATGATTCAGAGCTGAGCAGCATTTTTACAATAAAGGAGATTTTTGAAACAGAATCATAAGGATCATAGAATGGTTTGAGTTGGAAGGGACCTTAAAGATCATCTAGTACATCATATGGAACTGATACACTAAAAGCTTCAAAACTTTTTAAGACAAGATGGAATCGCTTACATTACTACGTGAAATTCAACACTGCAAAATGAACAATCGTTCATTGGGTGGCAGGTCAGTGCTTTCTGTTATCAGCAGGGTCTCAGCAGTGGGAAAGCATCAGGATAGGAGAAAGATCCTGTCACAGTGGACGCGTGATGGTTTGTTTCAGCTGTGATCCCGAAGTGCAAAAAATGAAATGGCAACAAGCCCCGGGAGTTACATTATCAACACACAATGACTTTATTGGTCTTGCCTGTAAAGCGGCATGCGATAGAAAGGAAGAAGAATAGCAAAGATGAGGTAAAAAGGTGGGGAAAGAGGATAATAGCTACCACCATGGGTCCAAAGGCATCCCTCTGGTCCCAAATCCAGAAGGCGTTCCACTGCTTCTCCTTCGATCGTCATGATCTCTCGGTGGGGAAGATCTTCAAAATTAGGTTACTAAGGAACCATGTTTTATTCTGGGTAGCACACCTTGCTCCTCCTTGGACCCACCTTCACTCCACCTCTGTCCCATGGAAATGTGCCAATCTCCACCTGTCTGGAGTGAGGCTTCCACGCATGCCCAGAGAGGAGTGTTTGAGGCGTGGCCAGCTTTGGAGGCGGGTAGCTTCTTAACAGAAGGTGTGTTTATGTATTATAATGACATTATAATGAGGAAAGTTCAACTGAGGCTTCATCGGCGTTGGCACAGCAAGCGCGATCCATCTTTCTCAACAGCAGTTCTTCGCTTTGCTGCTCCAGTAGAATAGACCCGTACCAGGTACCAACACTGTTTGTAGCTCAGTCCATTCTCCATGGTTTCTGCATCTGATAATAGCCTGTTCAGCAAGCCACTGCAAACTCATGTTGAAATGTTAGTCCAGATTTTGGGGGTCTAGTTACTGATGACAATGTTGAGACAATATCGATCTTCTGATCGATTCTTACCGACCCACACATGCTATTCAGCTGCAGAATCACTGTAGCTTCTGATGTGATGTAGCTTTCAAAAGGACAAATAGGATCCTAGAACACAGCAGGTGAGAATGTATCCAAAACAAGTGTTTCTTGTAGAAAGGATCCGTGGGACTTCATCTGGAATACTGTATGCACGTCTGGTTAACATTGCTTAAGGATGTTGAATTTTGACTGGAATGTGAGCAAAGGGGAATTAAAACGCTCAGAGCATGGGTGACTGTCTACTAAGAGGAGATTAACTGTTCTTGGCTTGCTTTATCTAATGAAGGTTGAGAAGGGATCTCTATAAATACATCACAGGCTAAATACTAGGGAGTGAGGAAGAGCTCATTAACTTAAAGGACAGTGTTGGCCAAAAAGAAATGGATACAAACTGGCAATGAATAAATGTAGTCTTGACTCACAGCCTTGGCTTTCAGATATGAGATAATTGCAAGTACTTTTATGAAAGGATCCTGGTAGCAGAACACTAGCAGCAGCATGGTGAAATCAGGATGGGCTACAAATGTGAGCGCCATTACAGTTTAATGGTAAGAGTAAGGCAATAACTTGGTGAAGACTTTGATCTTAATGTGCAATCAAACCTAGTCCCACTTCTTTGATCCATTTATGTTTCCTGGGGGTTTATTATCTGTCATTCTCTCCCCCTGCAAATAAAGCTCTTGCAAAAATGTGGCTACACTTTTTTTGTCCGAATTAAAGAACGGCTTTCAGAGGGCTGGAGCACCTCTCCTATGAAGACAGGTTGAGAGAAATAGGATCGTTCAGCCTAGAAAGGAGAAGGCTACAGGGAGACCTTATAGCAGCCTTGGAGTACCTGAAGGGGCCTACAGGAAATCTGGGGAGGGACTGTTTACAAGGGTGTGTAGCAATAGGACGAGGGGCAATGGCCTTAAACCAGAGCAGGGTAGTTTTAGATTAGACATTAGGAAGAAGTTCTTTACGCTGAGGGTGGTGAAGTACTGGAAGAGGTTGCCCAGAGAGGAGTGGAGGCCCCATCCCTGGAAACATTCAAGGTCAGGCTTGACGAGGCTCTGAGCAACCTGATCTAGTTGAAAAGGTCCCTGTGCACTGGGGTGCTGGGGGCAGCTGGACTAGATTACCTTTAAGGGTTCCTTCCAGCCCCACATATTCTATGATAAATTGTCCAAGGAATTAGTATAATTAATTTAAACAAAGAGCAACTCTCTTATATGAAGTTTGCTGCTGCTTTATCAGACTTGCAGAAGCATCTATATGCCTGAAGATCTGTTCTCTTTTTCCAACAAAGCCAGTGAAAATAAAATAGATGTATTGTATTTCTCTCATGTAAACAAAAACATAGGTCAGATAATGAGGAAAACATGAAAAGCATATGGCTTTAATTGTCATACTTGAATTGTGACCCACTAACTTAGAAAATTATTTGTTTCTCTGCCATACAGGACGCAGAGATTTTGGGTTGTAAGAAAATATATCAATAACTGTTAGCACATGAACCTCATTATCTTGGAAATCAGACAGAAATTTATTGAATGAGCCGACATTAATTCTTGATGACTTCAGCCAAAGGAGACTGAATGTGTAAAATTATCACAATTAGAAACTGAAGCAAAAACCTGAGGTAGCTGGAAGGAGAAAGAAGCCTCATTATGCATTGTCAGTTCCATTCTCTTGCTGAAAGTGAACATTTCCAGACCAAAGAGACAAACAGACACATCACAAACAGCCAAAGGAGCTTTGTTGTTCCATTTTAACGTAATGGACCCAAACTACTGTGGTTAAGCAATAAAGGGTATATTATTTTAAAAAGACGTTATGTGCAACTGTAAACATCAGTTCCTTAGAGGTCAAGTTCATCCAAGCCAAGTGGGAAGCCATGGTGAGACAGAGAAGCAGAAGCACTCGCTTGAGGTGCCACAGTGGTCCCTGCACAGAAAGCAGAAGCCAAAACGAGCAAAACATCAACACTCCTGGAGAGATGGGACACAAATCAGGGGAAAGTAGGATCTTGTTTTCAAATATTAAACTCAACTCATTTTGTTATGCCATAAATACTGTTCTATAAGATTTGGCACATGTACCATTCCAAATGCTTTTCCAGCAGTTTCTAACTGGGTTAAAATATCATAAAATCCATTTCAGGGAATTTGGTGAATGAAGACGGTAAACAAACCACTTTTCATTATCTCCAAAGAATCAATAGCTGTCCTCGCCCAGGCTAGAGGCAAAGACATTTCTAAATAAGCAAGATTATTATGAATGCAAGAGGTAATTAGGATGTGAAGCATCCAGCTACTTAACATAAAGATAGTTTGAAGAGTTAAGACCAGACTGTAATCAAAAATAAGAAAACAACCAACACAGGCTGAAATATATAATAATCAAAGTATTGATTTGTTCAGTGTTTTTCAGTGTTCATAAATAAATGTGACTCTTCTCATCAGATCCTCTAACGGGTATAACTTGCTCCTTTTATACATATCAAACCAATCGATGGGATTAAGAATATGAGTTTTCTTAACCTGTAATCTGATGCCTACATGTCATAAAAACATTGATGTAATTTTTTGGCAGTTCTGCCACATCACACTACAGCCCATGTTAATAAACTTTTTCCCTGTTTCCAATGGCAAATTAGACTTTTCCCAAATTAAAATGCATTCTTCTCTACATTATTATTGTTGGAAGGTGACCAAAAAGTAAGACAGGATTTACAAATGGTCTTTTTAAGCCAAGTAACAATTTCTGCCTTTCACTCAGTTACCATTATAATTTTTCTAACAGAAATAAAATGTCTGGTAAGAGTTCATGAGTTACAAGTATCAGCATATGTGACTTAATAATGAAATCTCCCTTTTTATCTTTAAGTAACATTTGTGAATGTATTTATGACTTATCTCTTGTATATTGATCTTCTTAAATTTCTTAGCAATTGTGTTTCACTAATACAAAGAGATCAATGTTTTATCCCCTTTTCAGTTTGAACTCAAGTAAGAGAACAAATCTAGCATTTTATCTTGGCAGTTTGTTTCTATATTTCTTCTGTGGGTGAAATGAGATAGTGCCCAGAGCTTGCAGAAAAGGTGCAATTAATTAAATTATTTTCATTCTTGAAAATAAAAGCACATTTTTTCTAAGCCATATGAATCCCTGGCACTTCTGTACATTCACAGAAGCTGAAATTATTTTACCCATCGTAATCATTCTAAATGTTGCAAATGGTGATTTATTCTGTTACATAAAAAAAACGCAATCTATAGCCTGGTCTGTAAAAATTATGTATCACATTGGACAGGCATAGGTGTTAATCCTAACAAAATTCAATTCTAATGAAGCAATCACCCTGTTTAAAAATCCTTACAATTTCTATTATTTAAGTCATTACTTTGCTTCTATATTTATAAAGTTGTGTCATGTTGACGTGATGTTTGCCATCTGTCTAGGTGTAATCTGAGTTCAAGCAAAGTTTGAGTGATTTTTAGGCTAAATATTAATATCTATTGCAGTCAAAGAGCACTAGAGATTATTTGTGTATTCAAACATAAATTAATAACTTTATCATTCCAGCTAGCCCATACTCCCTAATGGACTTTACCAAGGGAGATCTATGAGAAAATTATTAATAGCTTTTGGTCATCAAACTGTTGTCTCCTAACCATGTGAAAACAAGAATGTCAAAGTCTAATTTTTTTATTACCATTAAAACAATCAGGCCATGCATAATGGCTTCTACTCATGTTTAGCATCACCTTCAGGCCTGCAGTCATAAACTGCCTGAAATTTTTTCTTCTTCTTCTACCTCCAGCACCTAATCTGCTATTCCATGTTTCCTCCACATTCTCCTCTCATTTTTAGGTAGCTTAAAAAGCCCATCTGAACTTCTCACCTCTGTTTTCAAACAGGCTGGAGGAAGAAGAGGTGGACAAAGCTCAGGTTGGTCAATGTGTGGTGGGAATCATTGCGTTTGGGTGCCACAGTATATTCAACATTCTCCAAAACATGCGGTAATGGGGGGAAAATGTTTCTTGACCTGACTTTATCTGGAGTGCATGAACTCTCCAGGGAGGATCTAACCATTCACATTTACAATTTAACAGTACTTTTAGCTTAAATAGCAAGTCTTGAGTTAACCAGATGCTTGTAACAGCGAGGAGGCTGGCTGTAGGTGGGAAGTTACTCAGTAGATTAATTCGTGTTGAATGAGAAAAGGAAGGGGAATTATTTGTGGAGTAACAGTTGACTGACAGCAAATACAAGAAATAAAATCGTTCTGCCTCTTGGGAGATGGGACGAACTGGCTCCCCGAGGGGAGGTTTCCTCGGGTGAATCAACTACCGGGGTTTGCTCCCGCGGCAGGCGGCGAGCGGCCCTTCTCCCGGACTGCAGGCGGCAGCGACGCCGACGGGGGCGACGAAGGGGAAGGCTGGGGCCGGGCCTGGCGGCACGTCCGTCCAGCGGGAGCAGGAGGGCGGACAGGGGGCGGTGGGATGCGATGATGTCTCGGCAGGCGAGGGCGCAGCCGGGGAGGCCGCGGAGCCGCCGCCAAAGCAGTGCCCAACTCCGCCACCGGAGCCGGCTGCACGTGCCACTTCCAGCCGCTCGCCGGCGGAAGTGTCCCCGTCCCCGCCGCTCCGGCCGGCGCAACGGGCGGGGCCCGGTTGCCGTGGTTCTGCGGGCAGCCGCGGCGGAGGGCGGGCCTGGTAGGCCATGGGCGTTCCGCCGGCTGGGCTTCGCTTGGCCCCCAGACTCCGGAGCTGCCGGCGCTGCCGTGGTGCCTGGAGGAACCGAGCCCGAGCACCGGTGAAGGGGGGTGGCGGAGCGCTGAAGCACGGCGGGCCGCGGGATCCGGGGCCTGGCCGGCCGTCCCGCTGCGCCGCACGCAGCCCTTCCCAGCGGCGCGTTGCGGTCTGAGATCTGGCTTGTACGGGCACGATTGCTTTCTGTGGAGATCCCGCCTATTTTTACAACGACGGGGGCCGAGGGCGGTTCCCGATGGGTCTGGAGTGACACCAGCCCTTGCTAACCAGGCTCCGTTTCACGGTGCTTTCTGCCATGAAACCGGACACGTTCTGAATTTTGCTCTTGGTAACGCTGCTGGAGCGATTATGCACTGAACTTTCACCTAAATACCTGTCTTAACTAATTAACAACGTTCCCTGTATTTTGCTGCTGTTCCAGGGCCTGACAAGACTGTATCTTGTACACACTTCTCTCTTCTGTTTTGGAAGAACCTACTTGTACTTTTGATTAAAGTGGTGTGTTTCTGCACTAAAATGAAGCTAACAGGGCCCGTGGTAATTGAGACTTTTTGGCTGTGCTGTGCATCTTACAGGGCAGCCTGACACAACTGCTTCAGTGAGGAGTTTCCCCTGGAATCATACAATAGTTTGGGTTGAAAGAGACCTTAAAGGTCATCTAGTCCAACCCCCCTGCAATCAGCAGAGACATCTTCAACCAGATCAAGTTTCTCAGAGCCATGTCCAGCCTAACCTTGAATGTTTCTAACTCTGGGCAACCTGTTCAGTGTTTCAGCACCTTCATTGTAAAAAGCGTCTTCCTTATATCTGATCTAAATCTGCCCTCTTTCAGTTTAAAACTGTTACTTCTTGTCATACCACCACAGGCCCTACTAAAAAAGTTTGTTTCTTATAGTTCTCTTTTTACTATTGAAAGGCCACAAGCAGCCCTTGCCGGAGCCTTCTCTTCTCCAGGCTGAACAACCCCAATGCTCTCAGCCCGACTTTGTAGGAGAGGTGCTCCAGCCCTCAGATTGTCTTCATGGACCTCCTGGAATCACTCCAGCAGCTCCATGTCCTTCCTGTGCTGAGGACCCCAGAACTGGACACAGTACTGCAGGTAGGGTCTCACAAGAGCAGAGTAAAGGGGGAGAATCAACTCCCATGACCTGCTGGCCACGTTTCTTTTGATACAGCCCAGGATATATTTGGCTTTCTGGGCTGTGAATACTTGGAATATATCTGAATATTCAAAAAATAAAGAGTTCTTGGGAACATCTCCAACTGAATGCTATTACATTTTAAAACCTATTTTCCAAGTTGGGATGACCAATTTATTAGGTAGACCTGTGCTAGAATTTTCTGACACCATCCATTTCTAACAGGAATTCTGCAAATCACATATAAAAGCAAATTACGAAAAAGATCCAAATTGCGTTATCTACTCTTGCACAATTATATGTGTGTCTTAAGCAGTGTCTCACTGAAATGCAATGCTTAAACTTGCAAGGAAGGGTACAGTCCATAAGGAGGCACAGTGCAGTCTGCTTAACATAAATGCCTTAGCAACTTGTGATGGAAGATGATGCCTCTAGAGACCTGCAGAGGGAGATCTGTTTCATCAAAATGAGGTGCTTCTATCTGTCCCTTTACTGTGCAAGAAATTACAAAGGAAGGTGCTTCATGATACAAAACAATTATATGCTCAAAAACATTAGTTTTGTAGAAAAAAAAACCCCACACCTTTTCTTTTTACTTCTTAAATAGAATGTCTAGAGATAAGAGCTAAAATTAAATTGATTTGGTACTATTTTTAGAAGCAGTATCTCCTTCTACCTGACATCCCTGAAAGATTTCAGAGTATTTTGCTCATCTGAGCCAGTGGCAAGCTTCTTGTTTAATGCAGATATTTTTATTCTTTTTACAATAAAATACTTTGCAGAGTGTTGAATTAGGATTTAAAAACAAGTTTTGACCACTTTCTGGGCTTACATTTTGATTTCTGTATTGATACATAAGTGTGGATCTCCTTTGCAGAATCTGACTAGTTACCATCTGGCAGATACTTGAGTGTTCCTAAATCAGTTATTTTTTGAGAAAGCTAAATATCTTTCCTGCATAAATATTCTCTGCCTATATCAAATATTGAATACAAGTATCTTTTAAATTGCAGTACTGAAGGTTTGGAGGAGCATTTTTAATTTAACAAAGAACACTTCCTACATCTGGATACAAAGTATATTTATATTGAGGGTCAGTTCTCATGATGGTTTCCTTGCCTGAGACTGCTAAAATACGTGCTTAATATGGTATATTCAGATCTTCCATTTAATGAGTTACAGCTTTCTTAATGTCAGTTTTAAATTTTATCATCCACAGGAGTCATACAATGGAACGGTGCTTACAACATACATTACAAAGGTGTTATTGATACTTCTGACATGACAATATATGTTCATTTTGGCACACCTTTATAATTTATGTTTTGTTCTGCTGAAGTAATTACAGTTTTCTTCATATAATTACCTTTAAATTTCATTAGAGAACATTATGGTGCATTGTTTCTTATTTTTGTTATTGAAGGCTCTCCAATACTTTATTTAACAGTCCAATTTATTATTTGGGGTGACAATCAGCTCACATATTAAGAAACCTACATTTATGTGTCTCATGGATGTATCTTTGTCTGGGCAGAGCATCTAGACTTCCCATGTAGTCATTGCAGAACTGTCTTTGTAGTCAGTGGAGATGTCTGAAGATGCGGTATGTGGCCACTGTCTCTGGTTTCAGAGAGGGACAGGTTTCTTTTAGCCCTGTGTCATGTCTGCCACCCTGCATAAGAGGTTTTTCATACCTCATTTCTTCTGACACTAAACCATGTGTGCATGAGCAACTGAGTCAAGTTCCATTGGCTTCATTGCCTGTAACAGAAACTTACTTAGTTCTTATGTAGACACCTAAATTTAGGTGTTTTACTCTGCAAATGGAAACTCCTGCTGACAGCCTAAGATGTCCCAAGCATGGAAGTGGAGCTGTGAGCTGTGACAGGTGTAGAGACCCATGACCCAAGTAACTGTTGTAAACCAAAGAGGATACCATAAGGCATAGAAATGCATTAGATGTGTGTGTTTCTGTGAATGTATCTAGGCATCAGCATCTTGAACACAATAATGGAATGGTCACACTTTCCTTTTGACTGGCTTACTTTGTATATAAAAATAAATAATACTAAGATTTTTATTTTTAGCTCATTTACTCCCTCCAGCAAGATTTACTCATCTTCAAAAGCATCATTCAAGCACAATGTGAGGAAAAAATTGAAGAGCAGGCTTTGAATCTTTGTAAATACATACATGATTGACTGACAAACACTGACTTTTTACATAAATGGGTAAAGAGAAAAATTCTTGTTCAATTACCTGTTAATCTTCACTAGATGCCAGTTTTCATTCCTCATTTCATCCTCTTTGTGCAGATTCATATAATATTTTACTTACTGAAAAGTAATCCACAGAAGTACTTAAAATAAGGGAATATAGAAAAGTTCTGATAAAGATTTTAAAGTGGCTGTCTAAGGTGTTTTTTTTCAAATTTCCAATTAACAGAACATAGATTGGAGTATTGTAATTGTGTATTGGCATATTAACAATCATAGCTAAGAAAACTTAAATTGTAGTGTGTTATTTCTATTAAAATACTTCATAACAATATTTTAATAGACAAGAAACATAGCACACTTCCTGTGTGTATAAATTATTTACAGTTCTTTTCCCATGTATTTCTTTGGAAATACATAGCCAATGATCTTTAGGTAGTAAATCATGGCCCATGCCAGCATTAACACTCCCACGCAATCATGTTGCAACTAGTGAGCACTCAGTACAAAGAGAAATGTGCACAACGCCTCAGTTTCAAGCTTCTGATATTGTTGTGGTTTAGGCCCAACACGACATCAAAGAAACAGCCACATGGCCACTCACCCAGCTCCCCCCACACACACGCACATCCTGGGATGAGGAGGGCAAACCAAACTCGAAGTTCATGGGTCGAGACAAAGGGCAGGGAGGGCTCTTCACCGATTAAGGTCCTAGGCGAAACAGACTCAACTTGAGGAAAAAATAAGAATTAGATTTCACACTAATCAAACACACACAGAACACAGACAACACAAAGAGCAGTGCATATATATGTTACCCCTCCCTTCTTCCCGGGCCCAAATTACTTTGTTCCCCATTTCTCTCCCTTCTTCACCACAGCGGCACAGGGGGACAGGGGATGCGGTTTAGAGTCAGTTCACAGTCTGGTGGTTCCTGCTGCTCCTTCCTCAGGAAGAAGGTTTTCTTGCAGTCCTCCCCTGCTTCCCCATGGGGTTCCTTCCCATGGGAGAGAGTCCTCCATGAACCCCTCATTCATGAGTCCTTCCCACGAGGTCAGGAGCAAGCTGCTCCAGCGAGGGCTTCCCACAGTCACAGACTGCTTCGGGAACAGTCACCTCCCCTGGCGCCAGGGTCTGCCACAGCTGCATAATCCGAGTCCACTGGCAGCAAATCCGAGTCCAGTGGCCACAAAATCCAAGTCCACTGGCCATGGCTCTCAGCCCTCCTGGCACCCCCAGGGAATGTTCCACCATGTGCCTCTAGAGATGCAGGCGGACAGCCTGCCTTCTCAGCATAGCTTGCAGAGAAACTTCTGCTTGGGCACCTTCTTCCCCTTCTTCCTCACCAACCACCAGCACCGCTCTGACTCTCCAGCACAGCTCTTCTTCTTTAAGTGCTTGCTCTGGTCAGGTCTTCTATCAGTTCTTTCATATGTTTATCGCAGAAGTGCATTTATTGTCCCTCTAATGGCTCCTTGGCTGGTTTTGGAGCAGGGGGAGCTTCTCAGCTTCTTACTGGATCCATCCCAGGGGCCCTTCCCCTGCTACTGAAAAATCCAGCCAAACCAAACCAGCACAGATATGAACATTAAAAACTAAGTATTTTAAAAACTGGTGCAGCAAAAAAAAAAAAAACAGTAATAGAAAAGGAACCTGAGCTTACTATTTTTTAGAAGTTCAAGAGCTTGGAAGGCATTTAATTTTCTTCAGTGAAAAAAAGAATACATTACAGTTGTTTGGTTTGGTTTTGTAATTGCTTGTGGCCTTTTATCACACATCGAAGTTCTCGGTAATTTGTTACAAATTGAATTGCAGAAAGAGGTCCAAATTCAAACAAGCCACCAGCAACAGTTATGTGATGCACTGGCTGTTCTCAGCACAAATATTGAGGTGGGTTTTGATCATTAATGTGGTAGTAGGCTGCTGGTCTGAGCATTAATATGTCATAAACTGGTTACAGAGAATAGCTTTGCACTTCAAAACCTAGATGCATTTGAATGTTCATGATGACTAAGCGTTTAAATGATATTAAATAGAAATAAAATAATTAACACAAAAATACAATTGCTTTTACAAGTATTGGGTTTTTTTCCCCTCATGCATTTTAGCATACTCATATATAGTTTTAGGTGAGTAACATCATAGTTACTACAACATGAATGAGGTATGTTGTTAGTAGATACTAGTGGAAGAAAGCAAATATTGCAAAAATGTGATTTCTTGACTAGTGAAAAACAACTGACTGCAAAATACTCCAGCACTGTAGGATTAGACCCAAATACGTGGTCAGTGCTTCCTTGTCCATGTTATTGAGGGAAATCAAATCAAATTAAGGGATGAGCTTGCTTTCATTCACAGCAAACGAAGGGAACGTGCTTTAATTGACAGCCTGTGATTGGGTCTATTGGGAGGCAGATACATAGTAATCGCATAAAATGCTGTTCGGTTCAATAAAATTTGAAAACATCTTGATAAATTCAGTAATTGAACTCTCAGGCAGCTGAACAGACTGTGTTGACCGACGGTGTGCACTCCAGGTGGCTTTCTGCTGCCCTCTAGGGCCTGTGCCACAAACTTCCTTATTAACAGATTCAGGATGTAATTGGAACAGTAAAAATTAACCAAATTAGGAAGTATGTAACTTAAACTTCATCTTTCTTCCCTCACATGCAAATGGAGCATGCAAGTTTGTACTTCTTGAGAAAGCAAAGTCAGTGTTAAAAAAAGGTGGATAGTTCAGAAAGGTAGTGGGTAAAAATATTTAGCTATAATTAATCTACTGTTGTTTATACATGCATGGAGGTATAGAGTGGGAAGAGTGTTCTGTATATTAGCAGCATCTACTGTATAATACGGTATATAGAAAATCATAGAGAATCCTGGAAGGAGAAAAGAATGTGTTTTTACAGAATGAATGATCTCCTAGACATGTAAAGAGAGAGGAGAACAGGTGCACTTGTGAATGAGTTCAAACCAGCATTAATCATATGGATGTTTCAGAGAATAGGACAGAGAAATGTGAAGCAAAGGAGAAAAGTTCCCAGAAAAGATACGAGAAGCTGTGAGACTGAGGAATTTTAAAAAGATGTGAGAGGAAATCAGAATGCTGAAAACGCTGAGCAAGTGACTGGAGATGGTTTTGCATTTCACAAACCTTGCATAGCTTAAAGTGGGTGATTAGAAGATGCTTTAGCAGTGAAGTAAATCACCTCGGAGAGACATTTCTGTGTAATGGAAGGCTGCACATGCTGTTTTTCTTTGAAAGCCTTGTTTTTTTACTACATAAGAAGTAAACTATCTGTTGTAGGTGCTCTTTTTTTATCCCTTAATGCAACTTAAATACTTTATGCACTCAAGAAGCTGCAAAAATAAATGCTAGTAATACAAAGTTAACATTTTAGTAGTTTATTTTGTTATTCTGTACTTATGCTGTATTTTCTCCTTGTTTTATTTCTTACATGTTTTAAATACATTCTTTGAAAGTTTTTAAAATATATAGCATATGCAATTTTTTGTCCTACTTACCCAGTCTGTAGTGTTCAAATGGGAAACATAATTCCAGTTCATATGGCCATACAACATCTTTGTATCCTTTTTGTTGCATAAACATGTCCTACCCAAATTAACTATACTCATCTGCAGTTCACTAAAATGTGAGAAATCTATAACCTTTTTCAAAACTTCAGATATGCTTTAGGCTGATAAAAGCCTCTTAAGAGGTTCTAGCTAAGCCCAACACTGGATTGCTTTTTCATCTCTGCTCTCTATGCATCATTGAGATGTATAGTACTAGTGGGATCTGAAAATGCCATCTAGCTGTGCTGGCAACCACCTAAGATAGCCAGTATGGCCTGAAAAGGAGAATATGGGGTCTACAATGTACCCTCTGGGGCACCTAGGTACCTCTCCCCAGCTGGAATATCTGTTCTAGAACTGGATTATTAAGCCAGCTCTGTCACTCCTGTGTATGGAAGCACGATTGTAATTCCTTCTTGCAACAGACTGTTAGCTACAACAGTCAACAGTGATAATGCTTATTTCTCTCTCACTTCATTTGGGTAAGCCCCACTGAGGCTGGTTTACTTCATGAAAGCGTGTATATTTAAATGTTCTCCGTAAGGGGAGCTACAATCCAGGCTCCCCTGTGAATATACTAAGAGGCTGTCACTGCGTTCTTTGTGGCTCAAGTTTCTTCTCCAAGAGGAGGCTGGATGTGACCAAGGGTTGTCATTATCACAGTAGGCTGTGGAATTCTAGAGAGGTGCAGAAGCACCTCCTCACTATCTTCTAAAAGTTCTGATTTTATGGGAGTACTTTTAAAACACCTAGCTGGATCAGAAGTAGCTTGTAAAGGAAAGTTTGTAATTTCCACTGGAAATCAGATGTTAAACCTTTCATTGCTATTAGGGTTCAAAATAGTTTGGCAGCAATACTTAAGATGTCTACCAGCTTTTAGTGCTACACATTCAGACAGTTGTAGATTTTAGTGCTGTAGGCAGAATTCTTTGGTGCATCATCAGGGATTTTGGTGCAGATTTTGGACTCTGCCTCTTAAGCAGATGGCATGTGTGTACCCACTGTAATGGCGATGAAATTCCCTGTAAATACACCCGGGCTGTCAGTGAGTGCTCATTCTGGAGCCAGATACAATGCACTGGTATATGTGTACACATTGTAGCTAAAACATTGACTTCTGCCTTTAAAAAACAAATCATACTTGCAGATTGTCACTAATAACATAAACTAAGAAGCCAAAGAGTATTCCAACTCTTTATGTTGCAAATGATCTTAGTTTGAAATGGCAGAGGATGTGGTGAGAAGCAAAATGTTAATTGACTATATACTAATTATAGGATTTAAGCAAGGGGGAGGGGAAATGGGCACAGTCATGCTCCCATCAAGAAATGAGCTGTGAGGGACATTACTGAAATCTGGTAGAACTGTATCTGTAAATGTTTGACTGAAACAGCTGTATAGAAATTATGAAGTAGTTTCAAAAATTTAAGAATGAAAGGAGTGGTATTCAACATTGAAGAATAATTTCCTTTTTAAATGGTTGGTAATTGTATATAAAGACTCTTATAACCTGCAATTTGTGCTAGCGTAACTCTTTGGTAAGGTCCTATAGAATAGAATGGATCAGTTGGAAGGGACCTCCAACAATCACCTAGTCCAACTACCTGACCAATTCAGGGCTGACCAAAAGTTAATGCATGTGATTAAGGGCATTGTCCAAATGCTTCTTACACACCAACAGTCTTGGGGCATCCACCATCTCTCTAGGAAGCCTGTTCCAGGGTTTGACAACACTCTCAGTAAATAAATGCTTCCTAATGTTCATTCTAACCCTCCCCTGGTGCAGCTTTGAACCATTACTATACATCCTGTCACTAGATCCCAGGGAAAAGAGCTCAGGACCTCCCCCTCCAATTCCTCTCATCAGGAAGCTGTAGGGAGCAATGAGGTCATCCCTCAGCGTCTTTTTCTCCAAACTAGACAAGAGCAAAGTCCTCAGCTGCTCCTCATAGGACATTCCTTCCAGCCCTTTCACCAGCTTTGTTGCCCTCCTCTGGATGCTTTCAAGGACCTTCACTTCCTTCTTGAATGGTGGGGCCCAGGAGGGCACACAGCACTCAAGGTGAGGCCAAGGTGCATGATTACTTAGTAAACTTATGCCGTAAGTATATAGACACATTGGTGTGTGCAGGTGGTTTTGTACGGACATACATGCAGTGTTTCAAAAGCTTCATTTGCATTGGTGAGGAAAACTGACTGAGGTTTAAAATCTGAACACAATAATGTGTCAAAAAATCTGAAATCTATAAGAAAAAAAGTATTGTGCTACCAAAACCCCATAGTCTCATAATCAAGGAAGAGGACAGCTTTTACTAAAGCCTTGTTTTAGTTCCACAGCAAGATGACATTAGCAAATGATAGAAATTAAAGAAACATATAACAAATGTGGGAAAAGGGGAAAAGATGTGGCAATTACTATAATTAGTGTAACAGTGACAATGTCTCAAGGAAAGAACTATAAATGGCACCAGTATACTGGCAACTGGACACAGACTCATAGTTTACAACAGTTTTTAAAAGGGCTGATATAATTCTTTGGTGATTAGATAAGTGTAAGGAGATGCTTGCTGGAACCTTGTGAGTAACAGTCCTAGTCTGCACAGTTAGAGAAGCAAACAAGAAAAAGTCAAAACATTTTTAAGAGCTGGAGAAAATGCCCTAAATTTAAAAACTCATCTTGAATCCCTTTATCAAATAGTTTGAGAGTATTTGATTACAGAGTCTGAATACCTTGCCAAGAAGAGGACTTAGGGTTATTTGCCCAGGGTTTGGGATCTATACAGCATTGTCTTAAGAGGTACTGTACGTAAAAACGTCAGTCTCTCTCCAGGTGACAGGAATTATTCTAAAAACAGCTCACAAAACCTGATCTTAGTCCCAGACATGTTTCTGAATGGATGAAAAAAAAGGAAAGTAGAGAAGGCAGGTTGGAATAAACAGTGTCAAATTGGCTAGCTGATCCATCATCCTTAGGCTGCACTTTGAGGACTACTTCAGTATCTATGCAGTCTGTAGCTGATCCACACAGCAGAAGTTTGTCATCACCAGCTTCTTCTCTAAGAGTTCCGCATTTATACAAAACTAAGAAACTATTATAAGAAACTAATGCTGTTTTCCTCTGTCAAAGAGCTCGTGATTAAATGTCCATTTTCCCTCCAACTGTCTGCTGGTTTTAATTTTTTTCCAGGTCTGACATGCCTTGAAATGGTAAATGGAACTATTTGGGCCAGTAGCAACTTGTTAGTCCCTTCCTTTCTGGTGTCTGCAATTTATTACATTTGAAAAACCTCCATAGATTACAAAATCAAATGCAGTAGCTATGAGATGAAACTGCTATGAAAATGATTGCTTATTAGGGCATATTGTCAAAGGAATGATGGCAGTTTGATCTCCTGAAATCTTCAAGATTGGAAGCACTTATGGAATATAAGCATTATCTGAAATGAAGATAAGGGTGTAACAGCAAGGTGACTGACTGAAAATAAAGGTTTTTGTTCAACCAGTGGCCAAACCAAAGGTTCCCATGTTCGACCTTAAACTGCCTTTCTTTGAAATTTATAGATATAGACTGTGAAATAATTAAAATTATAGGCATCCAAATATAACGTATTATGGCTAATAACAACAAATATAAATAAATATCGAAATGATCGTTTTCTTTGTATCTCAAAACTGGTATATTTGCAAATGAGTGTTTTTCACGACAGCTGGAACAATTGCACCCTCTTGTGGTGTACATAATGCCGGCTTCAGCACCTAAAGTAGAGCTTAGAAATGGAAAGGTACATAGTAATTTGGATGACAGATTTTTGAGAATGGATTCACTTTCAAGGCAAATTCCCAATAAATCAACAACAGTAACAACTTCAGTTTATAATCTTAACTAGAATATGCTCAGATTTTTTCTTCTTCGGTGTCATAGGAGAGTATCAGTAATTTGCATCTTATTTCTTTGCAGGAAGTGCAAAAATCACAGCTGTTATTCAAAAGGCCAATTGATTCTTTTTGAGGGTATCTTGAATACCAAAGGGAAATGCGTATTTCTCAACTGCATAGCTATATTCTCTCACCTTTACCTGTTTGGCTAGAATACTAAGAGTATAGGTGGATGAATCTAGTTTAAGTTTGTTATAATTCAAAATTATGCATGCATCTGCCTGGTATTGTTGGAAAAGAAATCATAAGAGTCTACAATACATAACCTTAGCAAATATATACTAGAATTTATTAAGGCTAAAATATGCTTATTTTTTACTTAAAGTAATAAAGCTATCAGAACAAAGGCAATAAAACAGAAAAGGTGAGAAATATTGGAGCCTCCTAAATAAGGCGTGTTATAATCGCCTTCCAACCTCTAGCCCTTCTTTCTTACAACTTAAAAGTTCCCTAGTTAAGGAAGCCAAACGCTACCGCTGTGGACAGATGGTAGAGAGAACATTGCTACAAAACCTGCCACTCAAAGTGTAACAGATGACTGTAGCTACAGAAAATTGTCCCTTTGTTCATTTTGCTAATGAGTGTCCTCATTGCAGCGGGAGTCTGAATAGTTAATTACTTGCAGTTCTGGGGCTTAGCAGCTGGTGGAGCTAGAGCTGAGGGCCGGCCGAGCGCGGAGCGGCGTGCCCGCTGCCCACGGAAATGTGTGCGGTTTGTATCTTCTCAAAATAGCAAAAGATCATGGTGACGCTTGCATTTGAGATACCACTTAAAATTTAGTGACAGGATGAAAATATTTTCGTTTATTTTATTTTATGTAAAGTTTCTTCTTTGCGCATCAGCTGTTGATGCTCATGCGCAGCCAGGGGAGGGAACAAATGCTTAAGCCTATTAAGAGCTGTAACAGTTCCTTCAAAGGTCTTTTGAGATTGTTTGTTTTGCAGTAGTTTAGAGTTGACCACTGCCAGAGCAGAGTGCTAGTTAATTACTTAAATATTGCATGTGCTGTTTTCTGAGCACTGCTGTTTTCCCTGAAGCGTGCACCTCTGCCTGCAGAATTTGGTAAAAGTTTTCAATAAAAACATAATTACCTCAGAGGATTAATTTTTAATCAGAGAACTATTTCTAAATCTGTTGCTGCATAAAGACTGTTTAAAATTAAATACTGCTGAAGTATTTAATTAGAATTTATTTTAAAATTACATTCTTAAAAGTAACATTTTTGTCAATCCGACTTAATCTTTATGTAAACTACCACTATTTCTTCAGTAAAGGAAGGGGAGCCACTGTCTAATAAGAATTACTTTCCAAAGCACTTGACATTTTATTTACATTATTTCTCATAAGTGAAAACTTTGGGGCCAAAACTTTATGTCCGTTGGTGATGTGTTCTGGCAAATTGGGGATCCAAAATGTCTTTTTTGAGGAAAAACAAATAGTTATGGGCTAAATTTTACCCATCATTAGATAATTGTTTAAGTTTATATGCTGTTTGAAAATCTTGGAGTTTTATTTTTGAAGGTCTTTAACATTTTTATTTTGAAGCTTTTTTTTTTTAAAAAAAAAAGTTCATATTGTTACCAAGCAAAGCAAATAATATCCTAAGTTTTCTTTAGTAAGCAAAGCAACTGCTGTCTGAGTCTTCTCTTTTGTGTTAATATTTTAAATTGTTTCAGGAGTTAGTTAATATTCTGGTATAACTATAAAGATCTGTGCCAGCTCTGAAAGCTTTTCTATAATTTTAAAAGAAATATGTGGCAGTAAAATCTAGACAGCCATAAGACAATATATTCAAATGTTTTCAATAGCTTTGAAACCAACAAGAAAAAAAGAGTAGCTGTCCCAATAAGCTTCAGTTGCATAAGAAGTCTTTTCCATAATGGACGTGGCAAGATTTAAACAAAGGGCACGCATAATAAAAATGTAAATGAGTTTGCTTTACTAAAACTATAACTTTAAAGTCTTTTGTTGCATGTTATCCTGGAACCTTCTTACAAGGTAATCACTGTTTGCATAGAGATTTAAACCGTAGTCTTCAATAGCATTAAACCCCTGCACAGTCTATGTGTGACAGGCATGCAAAGCCATGTTAATGTTCAGAATATGAATTGCCTCTGGGTGGCTCCGACACCAAGTAGAAAACCAACTGTGTTGATATCAGAAGGCCTGATGGACTCCATGCGGCTCCCAGCCTGAAAACTTCACCGCTTTGACATGTGATGTGCTCCTCATGACACTGGCAGCACTGTCACTGAGAAATGGCACAAAGGCAACAAGCCCCCCTCCTTAGCCATGCACTTTGCAACCCCCTGGAGTTGCCTGTCCGCAGTCTCTCCTGCCTGCCTAGTTACGGACTGAAACACGGGGGGAAGTGTGGGTGGATAGGCCCCAGCTGCCTTCCTGGACACAGCCTCCATAATAAATTGACCTGAATGATGAGGGCACACAAACAGTATGATATGCATTATTCCTGTCAATAAAATGTCCCCATGTGTTATGGGCTTTGTATATAATGTACTGCAGCCTTTCTTCTAGCGGGGACCTATTTAGAGGCTCCACTTCTTTCTATTCATATTATGACTCTGTAATAGAATTCAGAAATTATATGATACTGTGTTGTATAATATTGCACCAGTGCAGCATATTTAAATCTCTGATTCCTTCCTTATGAATTCAAGGCATTGCAATCTTTCAGGTTGTCTTTGAAGGTGACGACCATGAAAAAAAAAATACGTGAAAAAGAGAATGAGGATTTCGAAGAAGAGGTTTTTAAACTGCACAATGAGATTGCTCATCTCGAAAATGCTGTGAAACAGAAAAATGTTTATTAGGTTAAACTTTAAACGGAAGTTAGATCAAGATTATTAGTTTAAAAGCAGCATGTAAGAAATGTTACTAAAAGTAATGTTAATTCTTAACATGCTCCGGAAGGACGATGACTTGTTTTTGGTCTGTTGTCTTTTCTGGTATTGAATGCTATTTTTCTATGTGTTTGTAGAGAAATTCATACATATTTATTCTAATTTTAATGCATATATTTACATATTTTTAATTTATGACAAAGGGATATTTTCTGTGGCTTTTGAGGCTTCTAGTATTGCCTAGCAATGTGGCTACAGTTAATATTTTGTGACAGATACATGCTGTAAAGTTACTGAAATACAGTAGTGTCATATGTAAATAGTGGTTGTTTAGTATTTTATCTTAAGGGAACTGCATTGAAACCTACTCTCTCTCTAGTTTTTGAGCTTCTGCAAAATATTTGAATGTGTATTTCTTCATATAATTACTTTTGTGTTTCTGTGCAAGTTTCTAACTGCATCAGTTTCTCTCAAATTAGCTGTCACTGCTTTTGGTACCTGTGCTTTATTACAGTTCTTCAAAGGAGGGTTTTTCCCTGATAAATGCAATGTACAGACTTCACCTGCAGGTTACTTCTTGTGTATTGCCAGAGAGAAATATTTATTGCAGGACTAGAAACTACAGCAATAGGGTAGAATTTGACTTCAACTTTCTTATGTCCTTGTGGATTAGACCCAGTATCACCTTCAGTACTAGCAAGATAAATTTGACACAGCAATATTCCTGATTCCTGTTTATCATCTGATTCAACGGTGCTTCTTATCTTTTGGTAGTTTTGTATGAGCAATAAAGAACCACCTGCTAAAACACTTTGTATTGGCTGTGACTAACAGCGAGGATGTCCAGAATCAGTATTAATGAAAAGCTGTGGGCACTCAGTCACACTTGGCTCTTGAACTTACTTCTTCATCTCTCTCCAACCAGCCGGCTGAACAGCAGGAAGAAGGCTGTGAATGTCAAGGGCAGTGGTGAAGGTCACAGTTCTGCCAGGACTCGCATCCCTGGTGCATTCCGCTGGGTTTAGAGACTGACCTGAAGCAAACATTTTGAATACATTAATGCAGGCATGTAATTTCATGGGCTTTCTCTTTCTCCTCTTGTTTTCAGATAAGCAAATTCAAAGCATGCAGTCAAAAGTGGAAACAGAGGAGCAAACTGTTCAAAAGGTATTGTGTTTTTTATTTTTGGAAGCTACGCTCTTGGCAGAAGAGTAATGAGCTTGGACTGTTGGCAGTGTATAGTCCAAATAATGTTAGAAAGCTGAACTATTAATGCATTTTGTTACCATTTGGTGTATGGTAGTATAACTCCCTGTAGAGTAATAATGAATTAGTGTTTCTTTCATTAATATTGTGGTTTTTATTTTCTCACCCTGTCATATTTCAATAATGTTCTTAAAACACAGTGAACCTCAATAAACTATGGTAAAATGACTGACTGCTTAAATAAAAAAAAGAAACACATTCAATAAGCTTTTGAAGGTGAGGAAAGGAGATTTGTGTATGGAAATAGCTAGCAACTTCAAGTAAGAAGATGGTTATTTTTTGTAACCTATGACCTGTTAAATATTCCACTATTACTGGACAGAGCTGTTAGTATATGTGAATTATTATTTATGCCCTTGATGAGAAAAACAGTAATAACTGAACAAGGTATAAAAGTAAACTTCAAAAAAAACAAACAACATTATTTATTAACTACTAAGTGATCTCAAGCAAAAATTGAGAGCTCTCGATGTTTTCCCAATTTAACATCTAGATATCCTTCCAGTGTGCTTCCTATCTTCTGATAGTTCCCAAATTACTTTTTCCCACAGTGTATCATTCCCATTCTGAAAACCAAGAAATAGACACAGAACTTCTTCCTCTAACAGACATTCCTTCTAAGAAATGTCTCCAAAATGCTTTGCAGATTAACTCACTTCTTTGTGATGAAATATAAGAGAAATAGTGACTTTTATTTACTTATTCCAGGATTACTAAATTCCCATACAGATTCATGTTTTTTTTTTAAATAAGGATTTGGGGAGGGGGCTGAGACATCAGATTGCTAAAATCACCCCTTAGATACCCTTGTGATCTTAGATTCATCTTTCTTCTATGACCAAGTTTCTCACTTTGAAAACAGCGATACCTACTTATCTTTACAGGAGCATTGAAAGGGTCAGTTAGGATTCTGTTCTTGAAATTCAAAATCAGAAGTAGGAAATTAGTTGGTCTGTCTAATGTACCACTTTACCGAAGAAGGATTAGGGTTGCTTCTTGTTAGTTTTTCCTCTTTTTTGGAGGGGTATGACAGAGCTCAGGAATCCTGCTTAGTTTTGAAGTTTCACTATGCTGGAAAGGAAGTGCCAGTCATCAGTCCCTATGCTGAACTTTTCTTCTTAGTTCAGTTTTGAAGTTTATATAATATTTTTAATAGTACATTTTTTTCATCTTTTCACCAACAGGAAATTTTTCCCGAAACTTACTCTTTTTCCTTTCCTTCCCTTCATCTCCATACAGTGGAGGATGTTGTCTTACATCTAGTATCTTCCCATAGATGCAACCTCAGTCTGTGGATCTGAGCAGCAGCGGAGGAACTCTTTTTCTCTGTGCCTCTTGCATGATTTGGCAGCTCTACATTAGGATCACAAACCTTGTCCCCAAACTGCCTCCAGTACAGCTAACCTTGCAGGTGGCCCTTCTCAGTCACTACCCAGCCTGTGCAATGAGCTAAATTGTAAAACTGAAGTGCTGTGAAAGATGTTTGGAGCAGTCCTTCTCTTCCTGTTATAATTTTGAGGATGAATCTAATTATATTTCCATTCCCAAACCCTCCCCCCGCAGTTCTAAAAGATTAACTACATCGATTAAAGTTTTTTCCCCCTCTCCTTTGCATATCCCATTGAAAGATGTTCTCTCAATAGCCAGAACATGCATAAATTCTTCCTTGGTTAAAAAGCTTTGATCTTTAAGAAGAGGAGCTGGGCATGAAGACACACACTGCTGTAGTGCCCAGCAGTTGGACATTGCACCAGAAACTGAGTTCACAAAGTTGATACAGACACCAGTATTCAATATGCACTGTATATGGAAAAGTTAACACTTAAAAATGGAATTCAAAGCAGTCACCAGCCAGTGATAAGTGATGATGGAACACGTTGGAAGCGCTGCCTCTTACCTCGACTAACTAGCAATTACTGATTGATTTCTTACAGCTGGGACTTGAGTCTGGAGCTTCCTCCTGTGCCCAGGCAGCCAAGCCGTGCCCTAGCTGTGGACGATTGCCTCTCTAATTCCTCTCAAAGCAGCATAAGAGATGGCAAGGACTGAATTTTTCATAAGGACTAGAGCACTTGCTCAGGGTTCTGAAAATTGATGAACCTGAGGACCTTTGAACCTATAGCTCCATATACCAATTACTTTGGTTTACACTGTGTTCTGGTGGGAAAATATTCTCTTTAAAGCTGGATACAGGGAGAGCAAGCACAGATGAGCCATAATGTATGGGCTGCGTGTTAGGATACCCTGCACAGAGGAAGGGACTTTTCTATAAATTTGTTCTTTCTTAAGGTTTCTGCTGAGTATTTTTGCTTGGGTTTTATGGGGGTTGGTGTTTTGTTTATTGTTTTCTTGTAATTCATAGTCTAATGTAAAATGCATAAATGACCTAGCAAGTCAAAACACAAAGTTGTCCCTTTCTCATGCAGTCACAGCTTTGGTATGTCGTCAAGCCCGTGCATGAGCATTCTGTATCTAGTCTCATGAATTTCATATTCTTTGTGTCCAATGGCACAGCTTGAACAGAGCTGGTGGCTTATTCTCATCATAGAGGGTTATTTAAGCTACTTTTCCATGACTTGAGATATTGTAATCAAGCCCCATAAAACTCCCAGCAGCATACAATGTTGGCTGCCCTGATTTGTGGCTGAGCATTTGAGCTTCTACGTTATTATGCTGAAGGGGAACATTTCTCCATTTTTGTGAAAGAAAATGAATGTCAGCCTTGTAGTCAACATTGTCTGGTTTTAAATATGCTCTAAATGCAAATAGGGTAAGTAACAAACTCTGCTCCTGGTGACACTGAGAAATATAGATGTTTAACTTGCAAGCTCCAAGTGACAGTAGCTCTGACAGACATCCCAGACAGCTCAAATCCAGCAGAGCTGAGGAAGCTTTGCTGTGAAATATAACTGTTTAAGGGAGTTTGACTCTGAAATTTTGGAAGAATTCTGGTTAAATTGCTCTGTAGGCACAATCCTTTGTCCTCAGTGAAACTAGATGTGCAATTTGCCTGATAGCATTTGTCTCAGGAGGATACATTGGAAGTTGCTGCAGATGATACAGACGTCTGCTGATCCTTCCACAAACTTACAACAGCACAGTGGGATTGCCCCTGTGGTTCCAAACTGCCACTGCTGTTTGACTGTGACAGGTTTCCACAGATACACACTTTTCTGAGAGTTCAAGTCAATGAAATCTCTGTTTCTAAGGTTTCCATTGTCTTCTCACCTCCTCTGACATCACACTCTACTTTGCTTATGTCAAAAGAACTTTATATGTGTGACTCTTGTGACACTATTAAACCCCACACAAAAGTACCTAACTGTAAGTGAAAATATCTGTTACCAGTTATACTGCAAAAATATGTGTATGTCCACATGTAGAGTTTTTAGAGAATTATGCCTATTTGTGGTATGAAATCCAACATTGATTCTCACCTTTATGTTGTAGCTGGTTGAAATTCAAGAACAAATGAAGGCAGAACTTGAAAATTAAAGAACATTAGGTAAAAACCTGGTAAGATACTTATGTTGGGGGGGGTGCGGTTAGCCATCATTTATTGCAAATATAATAAAATATTCAAAGCCCTTTTAATATCCCATAGGTTGAATACACTTTTTTTTTTTTCAGTAGGGAAGTTGTTCTTTGTATGAAAAACAATAGCAAAAGTACTTTACAGTTTTATTTCGTTCTCACTCTGTTTTGAGAGGAAGAGATGTAAACAATGCCACTATAAATATTTTCTTTTTTAAAGCACTACAATTTTTTTTTAGGAAGACTTGGAAAATATTTAATAAACGCAACATTATTTGAAAGGATTTGCTGCTGCTGTTTACAACTGTCATAGGCAATGATACAGAGTTTTGTCTTAAAATATTTTTGTATTCTGCATTAGTCTCATAAGAACACTGCCTTTTATTTTCTTTTTACATGATCCAGGAACTTTCCAGACGGCTGGTCCTTTATTTTACCATTTGACTTTTTTTTTTCCTAGCCTGATTTCTTACTGGCTTTCACACTGATCACCACTAGTATGTCTTTGTTACAGTAAACTGACTGGGTTTATTATAATAAAAAATAAAACACAGCTTGACTTGCAATCTAAATGTGCTGGAAAAGAATATGATACTGTTTAGAAGAGAAAAGGTTGTGAATAGAAAATCAGTACCACTTCAGTTATTTAAACATTTGCTTTTCTGCAGCTTGTCAAACTTTGTGCCAAGTCATAGCTGCTTTACTTTGTTTTGTTAATCTCAGCACCATGTGTCTTGGGCTTTTTTAATAGGGGGCCAATCCTGCTGTACTTACTCGGCTTTCAGTTTCAGGGAGCCTGGGTAAGTACTGTAGGGCTGCATTTTTTAAAATTAGAGAAAAAAACAAAATACAATGTTGTAGGGTAAGTCTTTCAAATCAGTTTGTGAAGGCAAAGAAGGAAAAACCTACAAAATAAATTGCTCATTAGATAAATTTTAATAAGCACCTTCATAATGAAAATAGTTTCTAATTCTTAGCACATTTTAAGAAAATTTCTTTAACCTGAAGGTGTAAGCAAGACTCCATTGGAATTAGGAAATTATAAATAAAAGATTTTAAAACCTGATTGTTGACATTTAGGCCACTCAGTCAGGCTATAGACTCTGCTCTTTCAAGGAAAATATTTTGGGATAAGAATGTGCCAGCAGATAATTCTAGCTATAGCTAAAAACTGCAGACTAATTTGTATTGTTGCAAGGTGGTATAACTGAAGGTTGATTTGGCTTCATAATCTGACACATAATATGAAGGCAGCTCAGACAGACTTCTGGATCTCAAATTGTAGCTGAAGCATGTAGAAACAACATTTTAAGTCACAAATGGAGTTGTGATAGTTCTAGAAATGCCAGTGGGACCTTTAACATCAAAGGTTAAGTAGTCAGGTTTAATATATCCTTAATGTATACCAAAAAAAACCCTAGAGATTTGAAAGGTTTTATTGATATAGAAGAAAGTTAAGGAGTTTTTTAAAAATAAATATTGTCAGACATGTTTACATTGTTGTTTTTGTTGCTCTTCCAAAATTAGTTCAAATCTTTACCTAAAAATGCTTCATCTAAGGGGATCTTCTTGAATTGGGCAAATCAAAAAGGATGGATATCACGAATGGCTCAGTCTCTTTCCAGTGGTGTTCTGCCCATGTTCCAGCTCAACATGAGGAAAAACTTCTTGACTGTGAGGGTGACAGAGCACTGGAATGGGCTGCCCAAAGAGGTTGTGGAGTCTCCTTCTCTGGAGACTTTTAAGACCCATCTGGACACATGTGATCTGCCCTAAGTGTTCCTGCTGCAGTAGAGGGGTTGGACTCGATGATCTTCAGAGGTCCCTTCCAACCCCTATGATTCTATAAATCTTTGTGCAGATGTAGTAATAGTCTGAGTTCAAAACAAATTAATACATAGAAGTCCAACATTTGCAATGGCTGTTGAGTGAGATTTGGCCTCACTCTTCCCTCTCCTCCTAGTTCTAAAACCAAGCACATAGTTGCCAAATCCCTAGAACATATTTGTGAGGCGGGTTCTAAGGTCTTTAAGTGCCCCAAAACACAGAAAGTAAGCATCACAATCAATTATGAAATGTGATGAAGATACTTCAACTAATCTGCAGTACCTAATATTATTTAGGATGCAGCTTTTTGTGGCCTTATTTTTCATTGTGTATTATCAAACAAACCAGTATTAAGTCAGGTAGGTCAGAGCATTAATGTGCACGGTGAATGGGAAAGAAGATTGGAAGTGGAATGCTTAACTTTTGGGAAAGAGCAAGGAAGGAATAGACTCACTGAAAACTTGAATGCATTGCTCATTGAGGATTCTTGTTGATACTCTGAGTGCATAAACATGTGAAAATGAAAGATGGATAAGCAAGAGAATAAAAACACAGAGTACATAGTGCTTAAGAGAAAGAAGAATACACAGTGAGTAGAAAAAGTAACTTGTAAGTAAGGCTAAATCTGAAAATATAAATCCTATGACATGTGATTGGAATGAAGCATTGACACACTCAAAATAGCTCTAAATTTTAAAAAGTTTTTAAGGCAATTTCATAAAGATTTTTATATAAAGATAGTATTTTCTGTATTACCATGCAATTCTTCATATTTTTACTTTATTACAATATATTAAAATGGCACTGATATAAAATGACATAACCTAATATTTTAAATCCTTAAAAATGTAACAATAGTAAATAAAAATAAACAATTAAAAAACAGAATCAGTAGTGAAGTACTCAAAATTGAATGAACAGTAAAATCCTGGAATAAATCTTAGAAGGAAAAATGTCAGTTGATTAAATGTTCCCCTTTTATCATCTTTAATGATTCTATCAATATTCCATTTAATTCCATTGCCTAGAAACAATATTTTTGCTTTCCTGTCCTTTGAGTAGTACAAATTTATGGGCAGAGCTGACTAGTAAGACAGAAGCAACTGGCTTTGTTATGACCCCAGACAAGCCAAGGAGTTGCTGTCACTTGCTAATGTTGTTGACAGTCCCAGCTTATATCCAACAGAGTTTTCAAAGAAAAAGTGTATTTTTCTCTCTAGTTATTGTATCCCCAGATCGTGAACTGAAAGACCATTTTTTTACTGTCATAAATCAAAATGCTAATACAATTCGCTTTAAATCTGAAAACAAAGAGTTGCATGCCTTTTGAATATACTATTTACAGATGACTTCTCATTTTTTCATTTTAGTAAATTTTTTTCAAATAACTATAATTCTGGGTTAATATTAGATCTTTTCCAAAAGTTTATGCCTATAGCTTTGTTCATATTTCTTGGTGGTTCCTTTTAGCAGCAGAGGAAGAAAGAAGATACTGAGATACTGATTTATGGGAAGAATGAGAGAAAGCGGGATCTGCTCTACAGAATTCATCCTCCCTTCCCAAAGACTTGCTCTTCTAAGTCCTTCTGCACACTTGCCAACTTTTGAATCCTTTTTAAGTAGAAAAACATGTAAGAGTAATAAGAAAAAGTCTTTTAACATTGTAACAGGATTTGAAGGTTTTCTTTAAAAATGCTCTTTCCTCCATTGTAAGAATTATTAGCCCTTACAAATCTATAAACGATTTCCGTTAGTTGTTTGAACTCGTTCTGCTGTGAGGTTTCTGGAAGTGTGTATAATCAAATGAAAATGCAATTTGTTATCTATAGCTACTACTACATCCTGTCACTTACCAAGGGTGTGAGGAAAGTTAAACTGTTTGGACTTCTCTTTTGCTATACATTATATTTAAACATTCTAGAGAAATAATTGCAAGGAAAATGCATATATATATATATTTGGACACTCTTCAACTTTTGTAGAGTGTTTTTATAATACAGAATAAACGTAGTGAACCATTATAAGAACAAAGGATTTTTTAATTGTTTTATTATCCTTAAAGTTAGATATAATTTAGGTTTCACAATGCCTTTGTTTGAGAAAAGATTGTTGATGTTCCTGATCTTCCTAAAACTTCAAATAATATTTTAAAAGTAGATATTTAGCCATTATTATCTAAATCAATGTATTAATCAGCTTCACTTTTTGAAGTTGGATTTCCTTCAATAGTTATTTGACATATCCTATTAATCATAGTTAGATTTGGAAATCTATGGCATGTGGTGAGAACAAGCCAGATGCTGAGATAAACTGAGCTGAAGCACATCTAGGTTAGTTGAAATATGTGTGATGGTTGAAAGTAGCATTTGATTGTATTATAACAATAAGTTGGCATACTGTTGATAATTATCTATTTGTTACTTATGGCTCCAAGTGTTACAGGCATAGAGGAATATCCTTTATTGAAGAATTTCACTTATATTAATGTTTAATGGATTCAGTAACATTTAAGTAACATACTTTGACATTTGCCTAGATGTCTGCTTGCTCTAATGCTTTAATCATACAGTAACATCTCAGCAGCAATAGTGTGAAATTTCAATCTCAGTAGCAACAATGCAAAATTTTGACAGAAAATCAGCATCCACATGGCCTCCAAAACCTTTTCCTGTCCCTTTAAGGACAAAATCTTCCTCAAGCAGGAGGAGATTTTTGTTCAAAGCCAAGAAACGACAGTTAGATACTATGAGAACTGTCTTGCTACAGAATTTCCCCTGGTCTTGCATAGAGAAGCATCCTACTCCTTAAAGATTATGTAAACATTGAAAACTAGGTCTTCACCAGAAAATTGGCTCATATTGCTGTGATGTTGAGGGGTACAGGAGATAAAGGGCTGTAGGCAATAGTTATGTCATCTCTGTATTCAAAATACTACATCCAAGTGCTTCTGCGTGCCTCGACTCTTACTGAAGGGTTATTAGCTTTTCCAGCAAACCTTTCCCAGTGTTGAGCTGGTCTGTCTGAAAAGAGTGGAGCTTTGGGCTAAAGGTAATGTGGCCAGCTGCAGGGAAGATACGAAACTGCAAAGTTAAAAGAAAATTCCAGCTTATATAAAAAAATAGCACTGGAGTGAATAATTCTGAAAATCTCTTATTCTAGTATCATTTGATAAAATCACTATTTCTGTTTTTCCAATATTCTTTCAGGTATAATTTTTGTGGTTGCAAATGTTTTGTTCCTCTTGTATCTTTTAGTATCTTGTGAATTCTCTTGTTATAAATGTGTCAAAACGTGGGCGAAGTCTGTACTAGTCTGAATATATCTGAGGAACCAAAGAAGCACTTGACTATAGTTTCACCTTTAAAATGACCTGGCTTAGTTCTTGTTAGACATGTTCTGAGGAGTTTGAAATATTGCTAACATTTATTGTGTTCCTTTAATACCTAATTCTGCTCCATCTGTCATCATCCATGGCCACATAATATTTTTAATTATTCACTGCTGCTATTTCACTATCTTTCTTCCTGTTAGCTGACTTTCTAAGAATATCCCATCCATAATAGCCATAGCTCTGTTACTTTTTTATGAGTACTCATGCTATTGCTTTCTAGTGCCTACAGCTTTCCTAATTGCTATAGTGCTTTAAACTACATCAGACATAATAGGATTTCAACCTGGTGAATTAAAAATTAATCTATATAGGGCTGTATATTTTTGTATTGATGTTGATCAATACTAAATGGATCCTGCAAGAGAGTACATGAATTCTCCCCCTCCACGCACCTTTCTAAAAAGAGCAAAGAGCAAAGCACATTTATTCCCTTCAGTCTCTTAAACAAGCAAATAAATGCCCAGACCTGACCCTCCCCACTGGCCATCACAAGGGTGATGTGGGGACGTCCAGGCCTACCCTGCCCATAGCTCTACAGTCCTGTGAGGGTGGTGCTTCTCAGAAACCATGCAGACTTTGGCATGGCCTCAAGTGCTTTCAGGATACAATCCGCAGTTAATGAGTAAAACACTAAATCATGTTGGTAAGGTTCTGCTGTATGGGTTTTTAATATTTGAATGTGGGTTTGAAGGAACACACAATAGCACATTCAATAAAGTTCAATTACCATTCAATTACTATTAAGTACACATACAGTGTTAGCTGATATTTTGCTCGGTGTTTGTACAGTAGCAGATTTGGTTGTGTAATTTTGTTTTGTACATAGAGCACGGGACACCTGCATTCACCTCTAGAAATTTTTATGTATCTAGATAGGGATTATGTTTACACTGGAAAACCCATTTTAAAGATTTGGAAGATAAGAAGATATCTGTTTATACTCTATTTTAGCTGATGGCTGCATGCTGCACTGTTGATAAAACAGGATGTATCGGCAAGAAGAATTAGTGTTTATTATAGATAAACACTGATTCCAGAGATTGAAAGGTATCTTACAATCACAGAATCATTTAGGTTGGAAAAGACCTTTAAGATCATTGAGTCCAACCGCAGGGCATTCTAGCTAGTTGCATCAATGGGGAAGTTTTTTTCTTACTGAATGTTTTTCATTATTTTCTTTGTTTAGAGCAAATAATTAATAACCAAGTAATATAATGATGGGAAGAGTGTAACAGTAGAGCAGAAATAGTGTAATAGATAATAGGATTGCCACAGTTCTCCTGAAATCTCTTCCGTAAACTTGTGTTTCTTTTTGTAGTTCCATTTCTCAGTTTCATTCTGTTTTATAACATTCCCAAATTAATCCTTTAATTCCTAATATTTAGTACAGACTGAATGGTTTTCTTCCTTACTATTTATATTATTCAAAATTTACTCCTCGTTATTATAAAACCTTGTAATAATACCATAATTAATGGGAAAAAAACATGTATTAGGGTTTAAATCTGTCCTATTAATACTGTTGAGGCTCATTCAGGTTTGCCAAATCTTTCTGAGCTTATGTGGACTAAAATGAGTTAATTGTTCTACATGATCTTTACAGACCATAAGACTGTTTTGATGCCCCTTGTATTGCAAGTAGTGGAAGCTATCCATTTATCCAAAAAAGAGGATGGTAACCTTCGGCTTGCACATGAATCTTAAATTCTAGATTTTTTCTTTTTTTAAAATGGCTCAAGTAATTGTAATTTTGAGACTTATGAAAGAGGAAAAAGTACTCCTGAAATTCCCCAAAATGCAAGATTCTCAGTCAGGTCACTGTGTCTGGTTATTTACAACACTCTTCTACATTAGGCATAAAGTGAAAACTCATCAAGCCCTCTGAGCAAGTTTATAAACCCATTGAATCTTTATCCACCTCCAGGCCTCCATGGCTGTTCAGGCAACAGTGGTTAGTTCTAGAGCCTTTTAGGTAATTCAGAATCTTGTCCAGGGTGAAATCTAATAATATGTTGAAATGCAGTAGGTAATAATTTTTAGCAATATATCTATAAGTAGGTTTTTGTACTGAGATTAAGTAGCATATATTTTATTTCAAACTGTCACCTTTTAAGATGAAAAGGAGATTGGGAGGAGGAGGAGATGTTACCAAAAGACTAGTTACAGACTGCTCTTTCCTACTCAGTAAGTTACAGTTCCAGAGTCTGAAAGCTAAATGTGTTTGAACAGTGAATGAAAAGCTCAGTGAACATGAAAAACTTCAGTTATTAGATTCTGGCTGTGCTTATTTTGCTAAAAATTAATTACAGGTTTTATTATATATCTGAAATACATGAAACATCTTCCCTGGAATAGTTATAATTATCATGCTGATATGCAACATCCTCACTTACACTACAGAGGAGCTCAACTTTCTTGCCAAAGTTACATTTTGGAATCCTGTTCAATAGGATTCATATTTTGATTTCCAGGAGGCAATAGACTTCATTTGCAAGGTTTAGATGGAGGTTCAGTTCTTTTACTTTGCCTGAGGTAGTGAGATGTTGCAACCCTGCTGAAACACTAGCTAAGCAATTACTTCCTCTGCCAAATACACAAATAGTTTTCATCTGTACTGAGAAGTGTAGCAAGCAAACTTATGTAATGAAATGTGGTATTTTTGCAAACTATTCACTTGCAAATAACATGCTTTTATAATTTCTATCACATAAAAGCTTATGTAAGTAGACAAATACATAGTTATGTGCTGGGAACACTTCATTAATGACACAGAGAAAGGATTTCCTCTAGAACAGATGGCCCTTGTAGTGTTAACCAAACTGTCCATCTAAACCAGCATTGTCTGGAACCTAATGCCCTCAGGCAAGGATCCGACCCAGTTGTGGAGAGGCACCATGCAATCGTGACAGATGGTCATGTGTTGAGGCAGGCCAAAGACCATGCATATGTACCAAGGGTGGCTGCTGAGAGCTGAAGCTCACAGTGGAGAATATTCAGTAGGCTTATGGCTATGGGGTGTCTTGGTGTCCTACTCTGAGCATGCATGTAAAAAAATGAAGGTGCATGAGAACTTAAATTGAACACAAGGAAGAAAGCAATAGTTTCTCAGGCCTTCACCCAGGTTGCAATGGATAGATCAATAGGGGACAGAAACTTGCTTTGTTAGCTTCAGACAGCTTAGGCAGAGGGCATCAAATTTAGTGCCATCATTCTGCAGTGAGTCCAGTGAGTGACAGTAATAAATATTTAGAATTATACACTTCCAACTTTTGAAAAGCAAAAAATGTAAATGCACTAATGTGCTGTTGTTACATTAGTGTTCAGTGGTTTTAATCACTTTTACATATAAAACTGAATTAAATCTTAATTAGGCCTGGCCAAGGTTTCAAACCTGAAGGATATGAAATACAGTTTAAATAGCAAGGAGTTTTCTGATCATGAAATTGATCAAGAATCCTTCTGTATTAAGAATATGCTTCAATCAGCTGGAGATGTACTTGAAAAGGAGCAGGAGTCTCACTTAGGCTCAAAATTTGAATTTTAATGGTTGCTTTCCAGATTTGAAGAGGTTTGCTCTTCTTTTCAGCCAGAAAGAGCATAATTTTGAGAGATACATGTGATGACAGAGCTTTTAGAGGCATAAATAAAAACAAAGTAGAAAGAATATCAAAGCACAGAAGGGATTAAAGTGACCTTATGAGAAACACAGTAATAGTTTGCAAAAAGGAAAAGGAGGAAGCTGGAAAAAAATAATGGAGGGAATTTATGTGTGTAAAACTAGAACTGGTTGAAGCACATAAAGAAGCTTCCGCTAGCATTAAAGTGGTTTTTTTTACCATCTTTTCACAGAAACTGTTAAAGGAACCACAGGTGCAACCGTCATACACTTCTTTTTGACTGCCACACTGAACAGGAGTTTGGAAGTACTGCTGCTTCATCAGGGAACCATCCCAAGAGCTAGGGATCTTCAGATCATGGAAAGTCTTTAGACGTGGTCTTTTCTACCCTGCTGTGTCCCAGCAGTCAGTGAGGGAAGCCCTATTATGCTTATATTTCAAGCAGCTGTAATCCATAAGAAGAAACCTGGAAATAAATTCTTGCAGCTTTAGAGCTGCTTTGCACCATTATCCCATGGCTTGAGATGCAGCCCATTTTGTGTACAGCTGCAATGGGCCTGAATCTGCTTTTACACACTCTCCATTTATCCACATATATTGCCACTGAAATCTAGGCTGTTACACCTGTGTAAAATCCGTGTGTGAGAGGAGCATTTGACCAAGTGATATTGCTTTTGCACTCATTTACTACAAATTCATATTTACAGTGAATTTAATTGGCAACTTTCATAGTATGTAGATAAAATGACTTTATTTTTAAAAGCCTGATGCTGTAATATATCTACAATACTATCTGTTCTTTAACTCTGGTGTTTGCACCTCTGAACTAGCCGGATAGCTACCAGCATGTGTATGTGAGAGAAAGTGGAATGTATCTGCAGCTGAAAAAACAAAATGATGACTTGATCTGGATAGGGTTAGGGTTTAATACAAAACAATACCAAAAGCTTGGAAGTTCTGTTCAAACAGACAGGTGGGTAATGTATTTGATTTACCAGGTTCACGTTCAGTGTGTCTGTGTGGAGACCTGTGGAAATGTGACAGGGAGTAAATGTCTCTTGGAGAAGGAAATATGCATTTTTGTGAGATGTGACGAAGCAGCAGGAGATGGCTGGGGAGAGGACTGAACAAGCATCTCATCTTTGTTTTTTACAGATTTGCTCTGTGCTATGTAGAACATAATTTGCAGTTGGAAAAGTAATATATATGATAGCCTGCTGAGAGTGAATGGAAGATTTGAGGTCACTTGGTTTGTTTCAGATTTCTGATATGGCATGCCTGGCCAGTGGTGCTCTCTTTCCCTGAATGATAAAAGTATTCCAGGGAACTAAAACAGGTTTGCGTGCTCATTAGACTTTGTCAGTTTTCAGCACTGCAAGTAGAAGAAAAGGAAGTTATAATGACCAATCTGCTAATGCAAAGTGAAACTGAAAAGATAATGCTTGAGGAGAAAAGGCTATCGGAAAAGGAACATCATATAAACCAGAAATATGCTACAAAACAAAAGAAAGAACTTACTGACAAGGTGATATTTTAATTATAACTCACTAATATGTTTATGTGTATATTTTATTTATATGTATTTATATACAGACTTTTTTTAAGACTGTGGATCTCACAGAACTACTGTGTCTTTTAACCTTTCAGTTGCTAAAGTAATGAAATGGTTGGACTTGATTATCTTAAAGGTCTTTCTCAACCAAAATGATTCTACAGTGATACTAGTAGACATTTATGTAGCAGCTTTATCCCAGGACCTTACAGAATTTCTCATTACATTTACCTGAGAAAAACAGGAGCCAGCTTCCCAGGAAGGAGATTGAAGATCCATGGCCACACATAATCTATCTAAGTTGTATAGTATGAATGCTCCATGGGCACCTGCATAGATACTTCCATCCAATCACCCAGACTAGAAACATGCCATTGCTCTGCTCTGGTCTGTGTTCCTGGGCTTTCCCAGCTCTTGTGCTTGACATGGAATTTATTTGAGTCAGGGCATCCACTCAAAAGCAAAGGTTAGGAAGCATTCTTGGACCCCGGTTATAGATGTAATCAAGAAAATCAGGTTTTGTTCTGAGTCAGAGTTCTTTGTTCTAATCGCTTGACCAAGTACTTCCAACAAACTACTGGTTTTGCCAGGGGGAACTTGCAATGATAGGTCTTGGGTTCTCATCCATTTAAGGCAATGGTAATTTTACCATTAATAGCAGTAAGATAAAGTTCAGACACATATACAAAGGACTAGATTGTATTTCATTATCCACAGTCCTTTTTTTATTATAGTTGCCAAAATGTTGCCTAACTGTTGCAATCCTTGGAAACAAAGAAAAAAAAAATGAGCCAACTTTGAACTACTGGCTTAGGTTACAAAATCTTTCAATTTTTAACAGGATACGTGAAATACCTAACAGCCCCAAAGAGGAAAACTTGTCCCAGGAATAGCACCGTGTATGAGCAACGTTTTGTATTTGTTTTTCATAGCTGACAAAGAAAATAAACACAGTTTTTACTTACTTTCAGATAACATATATAGGACCTGAGCAGCAAGCTGCTGAAAGTGCCCTGACTGCTGAAACTGAGAAAATGAGGAAACATAAAGGTTAAGAATGGCAAACCACAGAAAGGTAGAGGCCAAAATTTTTAAGATGAGCTTTGAAGACATCTGGGTCAAAAACTGGTTGGATGACCAGGCCCAGAGAGTGATGGTGAATGGAGCTGCATCCAGCTGGTGTCCGGTGACCAGCGGTGTCCCCCAGGGATCAGTACTGGGCCCAGTCCTATTCAACATCTTTATTGATGACCTGGATGTGGGGATTGAGTCCACCCTCAGTAAATTCGCAGATGACACCAAGCTGGGGGGGAGTGTTGATCTGCCAGAGGGTAGGAAGAAGCTGCAGGAGGACCTGGACAGGCTGGATCGATGGGCCAAGGCCAGTGGCATGAAATTCAACAAGACCAAGTGCAGGGTCCTGCACTTTGGCCACAATAACCCCAGGCAGCGCTACAGGCTGGGGGAAGAGTGGCTGGAGAGCGGCCTGGCAGAGAGGGACCTGGGAGTGCTGGTGGACAGCTGGTTGAACATGAGCCAGCAGTGTGCCCAGGTGGCCTGGAAGGCCAATGGCATCCTGGCTTGTATCAGGAATAGTGTGGCCAGCAGGAGTAGGGATGTAATTCTCCCCCTGTACACAGCACTGGTGAGGCCTCACCTCGAGTACTGTGTCCAGCTCTGGGCCCCTCACTTCAAGAAGGACATTGAAGTGCTGGAGCAGGTCCAGAGGAGAGCAACAAGGCTGG
Organism: Hemiprocne comata; assembly: GCA_020745705.1. Taxonomy (NCBI): domain Eukaryota; kingdom Metazoa; phylum Chordata; class Aves; order Apodiformes; family Apodidae; genus Hemiprocne; species Hemiprocne comata. The sequence goes on from CM036587.1 coordinate 19,601,378, forward strand.
TGAAAGGATTAGAGGGAAAGTCTTATAGGGAGAGGTTGAGGATGCTGGGGTTGTTTAGCCTGGAGAAGAGGAGACTCAGGGGGGACCTCATCACTCTCTTCAACTGCCTGAAGGGAGGTTGGAGTCAGGTGGGGGCTGGGCTCTTTTTCCAGGCAACCAGTGACAGGACAAGAGGGCACAGCCTGAAGCTGCTCCAGGGGAGGTTTAGGTTGGATATTAGGAAGTACTTCCTCATGGAGAGGGTGATTAGACATTGGAATAGACTTCCCAGGGAAGTGGTGGAGGCGCCGTCCCTGGATGTGTTCAAGGAAAGGCTGGATGTGGCACTTAGTGCCATAGTCTAGATGGTGTGTTGGTGTTGGTCATAGGCTGGACTTGATGACCTTAAAGGTCTTTTCCAGCCTTGGTAGTTCTGTGATTCTGTGATTAAGAAGCCTCTGTGTTGATTTAACTTCTTCTCTTTACACTTTTTTTTTCTATCTTAGAAAGGAAGCTGAGCAAAGTAGTACAATATGGAAAAAGAAACTCCAGATTCTACAGAAGAAAGACATGGGATTTACTAAGACTGAACTCCGCAGAATGCACATAGGGTGGGAAAACCTTGGTAGCCTCCATTCTAACAAGGGTTCTCAGAGCTTCCAGAGTCGCTACAATGAACCTAGCTACTGGAGTCTGAAAGCTCTGGGACAAGATGTGGAAACTGTAGATTTTACGGCCAAAGGTAGTTTGTATGTGACTGTTGCCTGGAATGGCAGGACAGGAGAACCCTGGCAGACGTCAAATGACTTGTAATATGTTCTTTGCTACTTTAGTAGGGGTGAATCAGACAAACGTTAATTTCAAGTTTGTAGTGTCCTGATAGAAGCTATTTAGTCTTGTAAACATCATCTTTCATGCTTTCTGGTATTTTTTTTCCAGAATTTCAAGTTTGTTTCAAATCCATCAAGTCTGATGTAAAATTCTGAAGAAAAATTTTCCCACCCACTGCACATTCTACTGTATTTCAAACCGTTCTTTTCCTGTATATTTTTATCTCCACTACACCAATCAAAGGTGTGGAAGTGCAGTAATTCCTGTCCTACAAATGGTGGACTGTAATGAAGGTACATCCACTGCACAGCAAACTCTTTGTCTTGTACTTCGTGCTTGTTTAGTTTGATACAATATCTCTAAGGTCAATGGATGGTCTCTCTAATTAAGTTCAGTATTCATTGAAACAGGCTCCAAGTTACCTTGTCATCAGAAAATTGTGAGAATAGGCTACACTGATAACAGTTCTATCAGTGTTTTTAGTAACAACGCAAGTCTCTGTAGAAAAAAAGTTCTGTTATTCTTAACAGGTCTACTCTAATGACTATGCATTGTGTTACCTGAATACTGGAGGATGTTTTTAACAGAGACCATTAAAATCAGTTGCTTAAATAAGAGATTAATGTATCTTTTTATATATAGCTAATTGTTGCACCATCATAGATTCATCTTGACAAAAAGAGGATTAATGGTAAGATCTAAGCATGCAAATCCTTTTTTCATGACAGTGTGACAATGTGGGCAGCAGATTTGCCTTTAATTTAGCCTGTATATTGTTATAATTTTATTATACTCATATTTAAAAAAAAAACACAACACAACCTATAAAATATGTGAGCCCTCTTGTGGCCAAAATATCTTTGATATGTCTTATGAAATCATTAAAGACTGTGTGGCCTGGTGAATGAAGTGCCTGAAAAATATCTAGAGTACATTCAATATAAAGTTGTTTAAGTACTGTATTCTAATGTCAGTTCTCCTTCATTCTTCATAACAATTAATTCCATATAAGTTTTCCTTTACAACTTTGTTAATTTACTCTTTGTGGCTGAAATGCCCATGAAGTTGAGGGTTCGTAACCAGACACAAACAGGACACAGAACTCTAAGATTTCTAATAACTTTGTCCATTCTGGTATAATTGTCATGAAAGGTGCTAGTTAATGTAAAATGGTTTTGTGTGAAAACCTCTATTATGATTCATGGGGTTTTCACTTTTGTCGTGGTTTGGGCCTAACACGACAACAAAGAAACTGCCACGTGGCCAGTCACTCAACTCCCCCCCTCATACACATCCTGGGATGAGGAGGACAAAGGCCAGCCAGAAGCTCATGAGTCAAAACGAAGGGCAAGGAGGGTTCTTCACCAGTTAAGGTCCTGGGTGAAACAGACTCAACTTGGGGAAAAAATAATAATTTAATTTCACACTAATCAGATGCCCACAGGACACAGACAACACACAGAGCAGAGCTTACATACATTACCCCACCCCTCCCTTCTTCCCGGGCCCAAATTACTTTGTTCCCAGTTTCTCTCCCTCCTTCCCCCAGTGGCACAGGGGAACAGGGGATGGGGTTTAGAGTCAGTTCACAGTCTGGTGGTTCCTGCTACTCCTTCCTCCTCAGGAACAAGGATTCTTTACAGTCCTCCCCTGCTTCCCCATGGGGTCTCTTCCCATGGGACAGAGTCCTCCAAGAACCTCTCCTTCATTAGTCCTTTCCACGAGGTCAGGAGCAAGCTGCTCCAGCGAGGGCTTCCCACAGAGTCACAGGCTGCTTCGGGAACAGTCACCTCCCCTGGCGCCAGGGTCTGCCACAGCTGCATAATCCGAGTCCACTGGCTACAAAATCCAAGTCCACTGGCCAAGTTCAACCCTCCTGGCGCCCCCAGGGAAAGTTCCACCACATTCCTCCATGAATGCAGGGGGACAACCTGCCATCTCGCCACAGGTTGCAGGGAAACTTCTGCTTGGGCACCTTCTTCCCTTTCTTCTTCATAAACCACCTGAATCTTCAACCCAGCACTGCCATTCTCCTCTCCAGCACAGCTCTTCTTTAACTGCTCAGCTCTTATCTCAGTTCTTTCCTATGTTAATCGCAGAGGTGCATCTATTGTCCCTCTAATGGCTCCTTGGCTGGTTTTGCAGCGGGGGAGCTTCTCAGCTTCTTAACGGAGCCACCCCTGAGGGCCCTTTCTCCACTACTAAAAGTCCCGCCAAACCAAACCAGCACAACTTTAAAATCTTCATACATATCAATTGTTTGAATCATATAGGACCAGAAATGCCTATCAGTCAGAGCTATCTCTTAGTTATTACTGAACTGGAACTGAACTCTGTGTTGATTTCAAGGCAGAAGAGCCTCTATTTCATTGCCACTTATCACTCTTTCCTCACAAATTCAATGCAAAATAGTCCAAATCATCCAATGTGCATGGTCTTATTTAAGAAAAATTCTCATCACCTGCTCCAATAATTTTCACTTCTTTTGAGTTGTGGGTTGTTCTTTTTTCCTCCTTCCATTAAAAGGGTCTGTTTCTGCAGTGTAATACCTTTATTTGTAAAGCAAGAGGAAAAATCAAACAGCTGTTCAAATTACCTCACAAGCTGGACCTTGAGAAATTAGGTAGCAATTTTCATTGATTAGATAAAATATCAGCACTCTGTGGTTAAAGTTATAGTAAATTTACAGACAGAAGAAGGATGATATTTTAAATTCAAAGCATGTATTCTACTCACAGATTTTTCCTCTGCATAAGGTCTGTTACTTTACTCATACATGTAATATATTAATAACATTTTAATGTGTATATATATCCGATGGATTGCTGAGCACTCCCTGATTATTTATTCTAATTTTGTTGATTGATAGTTGTTTGTTTCTTAATTATTTCCCCTGAGGCCTGAAAAAGATACAAAAAATACACTTTTTCTTACTGGGTTTTTTAAAGTTATGCTGGAGACTATTGGTTGCAGTATCGTAACCTTCTTGTTTGTAGTATTTCAGTAATTTTTTTTAATACACAGCTAGATATGTGTTAAAGAAATACAAACTATCAACACATCTGGTATTTTATTTTTATTTTCTGTTATTTTTATTTGTATTTATCACAAGCCTTTCAGTAGTTTGGAATCAGATTAGAACTGGAGTGTGGTTTTTAATTCTTGCTCTGTTATGCTGTATCTATTTTTTCCTAAAAAATTTAACGTACTTTCATACATCAAAAGAGGTGCCATATTCACAAACATACTCGATGCATTTTATCATTGCATCCTTTATAAACTCTCAAGGGACCTTTTGCATGGAGTCACTGTAGAATGAATAGAATTGAAGATTTCTAGTACTGATACCTTATAGAAGTTTTATGCACAGGAAATACACAGGAGTTGATAGAAAATAAACCAGAGAGGAGGCAAAAGTTAATTAATTTTGTGAGGAGAGAAAAAAACTAAACCTCATACTTCTTACTGGTGAAATCAGGTAGGTTTCTCATTTTCAGAATTTGAATGAGTGTAAATATTAATTGGGCAGAGCAATGGGTAGTAATTCATAGACTGATTGATTTCTTTAAATAAGAGGATTTCAGCTGCAGTGTTTTTTTACCAGCCTTCCATGTTGTTTTAAATGAAAGCATCTCCTAAGGGTAACCACTGATGCGGAAAGTGCTTTTAACTTATCATAGATTCATAGAATCATAGAATCCTAGGGGTTGGAAGGGACCTCGAAAGATCATCTAGTCCAACCCCCCCTGCCAGGGCAGGGTCACCTAGAGCACATCACACAGGAACTTAACCAGGCGGGTTTTGAATGTCTCCAGTGAAGGAGACTCCACAACCTCCCTGGGCAGCCTGTTCCAGTGCTCTGTCACTCTTACAGTAAAAAAATTTTTTCGGATATTCACCTTGAACCTCCTATGCTCCAATTTGCACCCATTACCCCTTGTCCTATCACTGGTCATCACTGAGAAAAGCTAACTCCATCTCCCTGACACTCACCCCTTACATATTTATAAACATTGATGAGGTCACCCCTCAGCCTCCTTTTTTCCAAGCTAAAGAGACCCAGCTCCCTCAGCCTTTCCTCATAAGGGAGATGTTCCACTCCCTTAATCATCTTTGTGGCTCTGCGCTGGACTCTTTCAAGCAGTTCCCTGTCCTTCTTGAACTGAGGGGCCCAGAACTGGACACAATACTCCAGATGTGGCCTCACCAATGCAGAATAGAGGGGGAGGAGAACCTCTCTTGACCTACTAATCACACCCTTCCTAATGCACCCCAGGATGCCATTGGCCTTCTTGGCCACAAGGGCACATTGCTGGCTCATGGTCATCCTCCTGTCTACCAGGACCCCCAGGTCTCTTTCACCTACACTACTCTCCAGCAGGTCAGCCCGCAACCTATACTGGGACATCGTGTTGTTCTTCCCCAAATGCAAAACTCTACACTTCCCCTTGTTGAATTTCATCAAGTTTCTCCCCGCCCAACTCTCCAGCCTGTCTAAGTCTCTCTGAATGGCAGCACAACTTGAATTCAACTGATTAACAATCATACGAGATAGATTGAGGCTACCCAGAACCAATATGCTCCATCTATATTTAAGAGTCTCTTACAACTGTGGAGTGAATATCAACCAAATACCTGCTTCATTAGAGTTATTTGGATATTTTTTGAAATTCAATTTAAGTATGTTTTTAGTTATGTATTGTAATTCGTAAGAATTACAACAGGCTAATGTAGGTTAATTTAATGTGAGAATCCTTTCACTCTGCATGCAATTAGGGATGAGATGCTCCTTAGACAAATCCTGCAGTGCCAGTTACTAGCACAGAAATGCACATCTCTTGGTGAGACGGTGAGTAAAGACAAGGCAACTGTTTTATTTTATGTAACACTTTGCTTCTACTGTAAGAAATCTTTCTAATACAGCAAGACAGAAGCCAGCTCATGCCATATGACAGTGACAATTGTGACATTTTAAATCCAGCAGTCAGATTGTCAGCATTGGATATGCTCAGCTGCCTGCAGTACAATCTTGTGTACATATCGTGCATACAAATAACACGTAAGTTGCACCCTCTCTGGCATATCATCCCTAGGTAAACAGCATCCAGCTGCTGTACTGAATGAACCATGATGGTAACTTTTTGCATTAGTTTGTCAATTCAGAGACAGACTGTAGGTTATCCCTTGTAGCCACCTGATAGAAGGTAGAGAGATTAGGAACTGTGAGGTTTGGCACATTACTCACCCTGTGGGCTACTCACATCGTAAATCCAAACACAGCAAGGAGACCTGCCCCTAAAAAGCCACATGTCCTTCTCTTATGCAAGTGGGTACAGCAGGCAAGAAAGAAATTTTGATCCTTTTTCCCTGGGAAGTTAAACAGGGGAAGATGTATGCTAGTCCAGGTACAGGAGTGCTTACTTCCTGGATCAAGAGGAGGCTCCACAGTAACTCAGAGTGCTTTGGGATTTAACTTAAATCCTCCAGATTTCAGAAAGGCCTTCAGTGAACCCTCCTTTGGATGGACCAGGTTTAGCACAGCTTTATATTGTCTCTAAATCACATCAGGTTGTGTGCTTGCAAATTAGACATACAATACACCATGCTTGATGGGATTTAAGACAATTATTTTGGCAGAACAGAAATGGGAGGTGTACATTTTTAAAATTCCTCTACTGCATGGTGGTTGATCTTAGACAGAATTACTTTTATTTCCTTCAGAGAGAGTTGTTTGTGTTTAGTTTCTTGTGTGCATTCTGACAGCAGAAGAATGAACAAGCTTGTCAAACTGAAAGCAACATTTTAAGTTTACCATCACTAGCATAATGAATGTTCAAACACTAAGTTGCATTGAAACACTACTTTCCATTGATTTTTTTTTTTCCCGATGAAAGTTACATATCACATAGAGTTGCAAATATATTCAGCTCTCAATGTAAAAGATGTACAATTCAGTTACCATCAAGTTAAAACATATTCACCTGATTTAAGAATTATTATACAGTGATGGCAATTCCATAGAATTATAGAATGGTTTGGGTTGGAAGGGACCTTAAAGATTATCCAGTGGCAACCCCCTGGCCATGGGCAGGGACACTTCCCACTAGACCAGGTTGCTCAAAGCCCCATCCTGCCTGTCCTTGAACACTTCCAGGAATGGGGCAGCCAAAATTCCTCTGGGCAACCTGTTCCAGTGTCTCACCACCCTCACAGTGAAGAATTTATTCCTAATGTCTAACCTAAATCTACCTTCTTTCTGTTTGAAGTAATTCCCTTTGTCCTCTCACTACAAGCCCTTGTAAAAAGTCCCTCTCCAGCTTCTCGTAGGCCCCTTCAGGTACTGGAAGGCCATTATATGTTCTCCCTGAAGCCTTCTCTTCCTCAGGCTGAACAACTCCAACTCCCTCAGCCTGTCTTCATAGAAGAGGTGCTGCAGCCCTCTGACCATCTTCATGGCCCTCCTCTGGATTTGCTCCAAGAGCTCCATGTCCTTCTTATGTTAGAGTCTCCAGAACTGGCTGCAGTACTCCAGGTGGGGTTTCACAAGAACAAAACAGAGGGAGAGAATCACCTCTCTTGACCTGCTGGCTTCACTCCTTTTGATGCAGCCCAGGACACAGTTGGCTTTCTGGGCTGCAAGCGTACATTGCCAGCTCATGTTGAGCTGCTCATCAACCAACACCTCAAGTCCTTTTCCTCAGGGCTGTTCTCAACCTGTTAGCCACCAAACCTGCAACTGTGCTTGGGATTGCCCTGACCCAGGTGCAGGACCTTGCACTTGGCCTTATTGAATGTCATGAGTTTGTCACAGACCCATCTCTCAAGCCTGTCAAGGTCCCTCTGGATGGCATCCCTTCTCTTCAGTGTGTCAACCTCACCACACAGCTTGGTGTTGCCATCAAACTTGCTGTGGGTGCACCCAATCCCACTGCCCATGTCACCAACAAGGATGTTAAGCAGCACCAGTCCCAATACCAGCCATTGAGGAAGACCACTCGTTGCTGGTCTTCATTTGGACATTGAGCCATATTCAATTAGCATTAACAAAATATTATATCCTTTAAAAAATCTTTTATTAATGTTGATTTCTCACTTAGCAGCTTCTATGCCTTCCTGGAAATGTATTTAATATGTGATTAGCGTCTTACCTACAGGTGGCTTGTTATGTTTATGCTGGAAGGGGTGCAAGAGTCATGAAGGGATTCAGACCTGGGTTAGATTTGCCTTCAACTTTGGCATGTAACTTTTTTTTCCTAAGCATAAATGTTTAAATATGTTCTGTGCTTAAGAATGATAACATATTTGACAATTTTGTGAAGCATAGGGTAAGACTTTTATATATCTAAAAGTCAACGTTTATAATTTTTATAATGGAAGATTGTTTCAATGGGAGAGTTTTTTAATGTCAGCAATGACTTGCTGCAGACATATATGGAATTACCCATTTTTCTCCAATATTAATTATTATTATTTACATGTATTTTATATTATTGTTTATTTTTTGAAATATTTAACATACTCCAATTTTCTGATTTTTTTTTTTCAAATGCATGCAGTAACAAGTATTTGTGCAAAACACATCAGCTGCAACATAAATATGTTTAAAGCTAGCTGCAACATAGATATAAAAAAATACTATGAGGCTGTAATTGTATGATGCTGCATCTGCATATGAACTAAAGTAATATTGTCTCAGTTGTTAGCAGGGCCAGCATAAACCTGATTCATTCAGTACTAAAATAAATGGGAATTACTTATATCAGAAATACATGGGATTCTAAAGTTGTGAACACCACCAGCTACCTAAACAGTAAGAGTTTAAGTTGTCTTGCTACCTTTTAAGACTAATACCTCAACTTCAGTGAGTACCTTATCAGATTACTTCAGGAGATGGAGAATTCTATACCAAATATGTGACCACAGGTAGAATCTTTATGAGAAATATATGTTGTTCAACTGGGATTATTGTTTGAAATTATGATATCTAATGTAATGTGAACATAAAGGCCTAGGTCATACAATTATGTATGACTGAAAATGACAAGTAGCCAAAGGTCAACATCACACTAGAAGATATTCAGGTGGAAAAAAACTTAAATTTAAGTAACAGCTAGTGAAGAATAAGATGTTGTTCAGAATGCTATAGGTAACCATAGAATCATAGAGTGTCAGGTTGGTACAGACCTCAAGGATCATCTGGTCCAACCTTTTTAGGTAATACTATAGTTTATATGAGGTGGCTCAGCACCCTGTCAGGCTGAGACTTAAAACTGTCCAATGTAGGGAATCTACCACTTCCCTAGGGAGACTATTCCAAAGTTTGACTGTCCTCATGGTGAAAAATTTACCTCTTGTGTTCAATGGGAATCTCCCCAGGATCAAAGTTACAAAAATAATGAGCTTTTCATTTTAACCGCAAAGTCACATAAGGTTAATAAAGAACAATTTTCAGTGAAAAGTATCCTGAAGTATCTTTCCTACTCTCTAAACGAGTCTCTGCAAATAGCAAAGGATGAATTGACTTTCAGATGCTTCTTTCTCAGAAGAGAACATTAAAATATCTTAGCAATTCTTTTTAAAAAGTGCAATTATTTAAAAGGAATATTAGATGCTTAAGTGCTTTAAATTATGGGTATTAATAGTCTACATAATACACTGGTGTGTCTGTTCTAACGGCAGTCAGATTCACTGTATCCATGATTACCTGACCTTCATTAAATTATTGAACTGAATTAAACTTGTTTCTTAAGTAAGGTGATACTCACGTCATAACAAATTGCTGGACAGATTTGTTTAGAGAAATATTGACAGAGACAGAGAAAGAGATATACAGAAATACAGACATGTCTGTATATATTTGCCTGAAATACATAAATATACATTACAGTAAATACACACACAGATATTAAATTCTTCATGTTCTATCCTGCAAAGAGAGCATGTATGAAGCAATTCTGGTTCTCAAAACTCCATCAAAATATTTATGCATATTTTAATTAAAATTGAGTCAAGCCCTAAAATAGTGTCTCAAGAATTAAGGTAATACTAGGTTTGACTTAAATGCTGGTAGCTGAAACATCTTGCAGGGAGTTTTCTTCAAGCACTCATTAGTAAGCTAAGCATAGAAGTTGTTTGTAAGTCTCATTTCTGTATTTCATAGTGTAGTGTTTCTTTGTTTTAAGAACAGTTTTCATTTTATTTATCTTTTCCTGGATTTCAGATGAACTTAACTGCAACGTGGCTTTCCAGTTATTTAGTCAACCAATAGCTTCTAATCAACCTTGATAAGAAATTATTTTTCCTTTAGCCCCCAATATATGCCCAGTCTACAGAAGAGCAGAGAGAAGACAAAGATTAATTTCTTAGACTCCCGAATGTTACAAAAATGGACAGTGTTTGAAGAGAATGAGTCTGAAATTTGTGATGCATAGTAACCTACCTTGCAATTGAAGTATTTCTTTCTAACTGCTAAGCATATAGTTGAACATGGTCACATGTATTCAGATCTCTCTTTGTCGTCAGATTTTATAAGGGTTTGATGTATTGCCATTTCTGTCCATGAGAAATCACAGATGAACTTAATTCCTTCTTAATACTGGATTCTAGTAATACCACCATGAACTGTGTATTCATAGAATCATAGAAGCATAGAATGGTTGGGTTGGAAGGAACCTTAATGATCATCTAGTTCCAACCCCCCCTGCATGGGCAGGGACACCTCCCACTAGACCAGTTTGCTTAAGGCCTCATCCAATCTGGCCTTGAACACCTCCAGGGAGGGGCCATCCACAACTTCCCTGGGCAACCTGTTCCAGCATCTCACCACCCTCACAGGAAAGAACTTCCTCCTAATGTCTAGGCTGAATTTCCCCTCTTTTAAGTTTCAAACCATTGCCCCTTTTCCTCTCACTACACACCCATGTAAAAAGCCCTACCCAAGCTTTCTTGTAGGCCCCCTTCAGATACCAGAAAGTTGCTATAAGGTCACCCTCGAGCCTCCTCTCCTCTAGGCTAAACAACCCCAACTTCCTCAGCCTGTCTTCATGGGGAGGTGCTCCAGCTCTCTGATCAAAGAACATTATGAGAACTTTTTTAGCCTCTGCTTTTGTTTGCTATGGAGTGGGTATCAACACCATACTTCAACAATAATGTATCATAACTGTAATACTAATGTCTCTTCTTTTCAATATCTCTGCTTTTAAAAAACAAAAACATTAATAACTATGAAGTACAACACTGTTCACTATGTCTCTTAGAATGGTAGTTAGCAGGGGTCTTGTTTTGATATACAGCATCCCAGTTTCTTTACCCAAGCCTTATGATTCCTTCTCCAGAATGATGTTTAAAAACATCTGCTTAATTCCAAGCATGTAGATAGCACTCTTCTAGGCAGTGTCTATTCTTAAGGCTAAAACCAAGTATGCACTTGTAAAAGTTTTGGTGTAATTCTTCATACGTGTGTTTCTCACTGACTTTATAGTTGCTACCTTTTGTACATTTGTATCTCTAAATGCATTAATATAATTTAAACATTTCCCTTTGGTTTTGTTATGTACTGTAACCAATGTAAACTTCTATCTTGTGCATTGCTCTACTCCTTGTGTTCTGTTTCTGTAGCTGTTCCCTAGTCCTCTTTCTGATTCTGTAGGTAACAGCTACTTTTATTCTGGGATAAGTTAGAGAGATCATGGGTACGATGGTTGTTCTGACAGACTTGGCCCATGGAACAGTCTTGATCCTGGAAACATTTAGTCATCTTTGCTGTTTTTCAGCTAGCATTAGCTAGCTATGATTGGTAAATAGCAGCGATAAGGGCAACCATAAAGATGTAACACAGATGTCACAGTACTTTACCTTTCTGATTAACCATCTCCCTTTTCCTCCTTCTAGTCAGCTGTTTGCTGAGGCTATGAACAAAGAGCTAAGTTAGCTCTGTGTGGTTTTGGCACATGATTTCAGTGACAGTGTCTAATTTTTTTCCCCGTGCAGAAGGCCAAGAAAGTAATTAAATTAAAGAGAAAAAAAACGTTCACATTCTAAAGGACTTGTATCTATTATATTTGGTGGCATTTGTGTTGCCAGTGATCATTTTATCTGACCCAGAATTCAAGCAAAGGATTATTTGGGGAGCAGGGAAAAAAAAGAGTTCTTTGTTTGCAGTTGTTAAGTGAAAGTATGGTTGCCTCAGAGACACAATTTTGTTACTCAAGACATGGGATCAGGAAGCTTGGAGCCAGGCTCTAAGATATCTTTTCTTTTTTAATAGGTAAGTAGGGATGCTTGGGATGTTTCTTACTCTTCTATTGGCAAATGAGGTGGTTTCTGTTCATGATATGCAGAAAATAGTCTGATTGGTTCAGTGACTGGAGTTTCACACTAGTTTCCTTTACTCTACAAAGACTGTCTAACAAATGACCCAGCAGATACCTACCAAGAAGGAATTTGTCAAGTAGGCACTGTTAATAATATTTCTTGGTAATCACCAATGTTTCTGAGAATTTGAGCCAAATGTTGTGATACTTTTTCTCTAAAAAACAAACAAACAAACAAACCACCTAAAAAGACAGTTAATCTCTGTGAAAAGACTTCTGAAATGACTCCCTTCCTTTTCTCCTTTCTTCAGCCTCCAATGTGTTCAGCAAACTGCCAGTCTTTTGAGCATGACCTGGAAAGTTTCATGACTGGCTGTTACCTTCTTTCTACCACAACTACTAAGGTAATTTTCACCTGAGCTTTTCCCAGATGATGAACAGAAGAAAACCCAGCATAATAGAGCCTGTGATTCTTTGGTTTTCCAGGTGCAATCTATGGCTCCATCCCCTATCTATGTGCTAAGTGTTATTTAGCAGTTTCACAGTCTCTTGCTTACAAAGTCTCAGGGGGAGAGGGAAGCTACAGGGCTTCAAACACAGCACAGGAAAACAATTTGCATTTCAATGTGATCAAGAACTCTTTAAGAATCTTCTCTGTTCCTTTTTAACAAGCCAGAGTCATATTTCAGTTTGCAGACTAGTAATACGTACTCGGATTCTTCAAACCTGTCACTCTTACTGAATATTGGCTGAATGTAAGGAAAAAATACCAATGTTGGGTTTTATTTTGAGATGCTGAAAGGTGATCAGCTCAATTGTCACTGCTGGAGTAGAAAGAAACCATGTTTTCAGCAACAAGGCTATCAGGTTTTGCTGGTGGTTTGACAGAATTCTTGCTAGCTTCAGCAGGACAACATGAAGCACAAAGGAAAAGAAAGTGATTGAGAATATTCCTTTCTGAAATACTTCTGCAATTGTTTCCTTAACAAGGTCAGCCTCTCTGCTCAATCTGTCTGATGGTGGTCAATGTTTTCATTACATGAAGCTGTTTATAGCATGCATAAATACTGGGGAAATGCCTGTTCTAGGCTATTTCAGACCTCATGTGTACCAAAGGTCAAAGTTAAGTGTTCAGGTTACTTTTTGGAACTTATTAGAGTACACAAGGTGACAGACTAGAGGATTAATTGATTCCACTCTTCATAGAACCCACCTCTGGCATCATAGCAATCTAGAGCATAAGATGTTAGTATGCCTTGCAAACTATTTTTCACTAAGTAGTAGTGGGAAATGTTTCTGTAACCTCAATTCTTTAATTGGAAAATACTTCTAATGTCTGAGAAAAATTGAGTTTCTACATGCTGCCACAGAGACTGCGGGTTTTTTATGTTGGACTGTTCTTTGTTTCCAGAACTTCTAAAAGAGAAAAAAAAATAATAATCAAAACATTAGTTAGCTAAACAAGAATATTCACTGCAACATTAATTTTACTGAAAGGAAAACATTCCCTGAACTAGAGAAGATTATTATAAACAAAGTTCTTGATTAATATCCTTTAAACCAATCCTAACTCTGATGCTTAAAAATTATTGAAACATAGTCAGAATAAATCCTTCAGTTCAGTTATGCAGAATGTATTTAAAACTGTGACTCAAAAAAAGACTTCTCCATCACATAGTGGTGTTTTGTCTTCTACTTAGAACTCAGTATCTTTCTCATTAATAGTTCATTAGATTGCAGAGAGTAATGTCTGCGTGCATAATTGAAGCTCTACGGAGATAATTGCTCTGATTGCCAGTGAATGCTATATGATGTCATTCCAGTTATAGACCCATACCACTTGATGATGTCTTCCCTACAGGCTCTCCTCAAAGAGGATATGGAATATTCTGAGGGAATTTTATATTTTCAATTACTCATCTGCCCTGAAGTGTCTTCTTGACAACTGATAAACTTCGTGTCAAACATACTTCAGTAACCAACCTTTTCTGTGCTTCTATATCCAAGTGAATTATTAAATGGTTACCAGTATTTGGACATATGGATTTTTTGTTTTGTACCCCTACACCTTCTCTTGCCATGGATACTGCTGCCAGTGGAATAAACAAGACACAAAAGGTACTAAGAAAATGGACAATTTTTAAAGAATAAAAACCCTCTGTCTCTCACCTCTTCTCAATTTTGAGTATTGACCTGCTTAGCTTTAAATGCAAGACACACTTGTGAAATGCTTTACCTTTCCTCTCACATGGGATTATTGTTGCAGGCTTTCTGTGAAGATTTTGGACATTCAGCTGTCATAGTATGCGTGGATAGAATTCAAGTGGTGTAAGTGGCTTCTTTGCAGAATGTCTGATTTCCACCTATATTATTTCTGAAGTGTTGATACATGATGCTATATATATTAAGACAGTCCCCTAGTCCTTATTCAATATTGATTGCATGAGATTTCTTCAGGTATATGGAATTTTATGAGGTGCACTGCTTGGAGTCACAAACACTGTGTATATATAATAGCACCTAAAGAAGAAAGTTAGCAGTGACTGTCTTTGGATTAATTTCTTCCATGTGCACGTATGCAGGTCCCTGTGGTCCAGCTTGCCCTCCTACTTCACCTTCTCAGTCCTCTGAAGACTTCAAAAAAAAACCACAAACAAACCTCCAAAAAAACCCAAGCAGAATGTTCTTTCCCAGAGTTTATGATAAGTGTGAGCCAAGGATGAGGAAAGGGCTTCCCTACATTGCCAGTCTTGTGTCTTTGCATTTGGATATCTGCCCATCTTAATGAACAACAGCAATAAGTAAGTACCAGTCAGAAAAGAGAGGTTATTGATATAAGATTTTTAAAGTATTAAACACAGTAGTCTGTCCAAAACAGGGCAAGGGTTTACTCTTTCAATAGTAGAATGAATTTGCTTCATTTGTTTCAAATCATCTGATCAGATGTTCAGGGAAAAAAACTCTGGTAAGTTACAAACTGAAAGTAGTAAGTCCAAGCTTTCCAAGGAAATATACTTGGAACGCTGCTACCCCAATTCAAGAAAGAAATGTCTATAGGATCCAAATTTAACTGATTTTATGTTAAGAAGATGTCCTAGGTTGAGCCAGGATTAAGCTGTTTTTCCTTTTACTGATTTTTTTTCCTTCAGTAAGCTTTCTTTTAACTAGCAGCAAGTGTTCCAGCTACTGGAGTGATAACACTGGAATATTTATTTCTGCTGAGATGCGAAGGTCAGTTTGTTCTACTTAGTGAATCTGCCACAGCAGATGCTACTGAGAGCAGGAGAGTTGTATCTATGACCCACCCGGAAGGGGAGCTGGACTAGACAGACAGCAGAACTGACCAAAGGTATTCCATTCCATATATCTATGTAAGCTCCGAGGACGGTCAGAGATCACAGAAGACAACTTCCCTTTCTTCTTCTTCCCTTCTCTTCTGTCCATGGCCGGTGTCCGGGGAGGACTCCATCCATCACCATCGACCCCAGGCTCAGCCCTGACCCTCATAACTCTCCCCACAGCCCTGTCTACTCTGCTGTTACCTCAGACAGTGGTCTGAGACATTTCGGGACTGCTCACAGCTCAGGAGAGTGCCGGGGGAGTTGCTGGGGTGGGGGGAGGCAAGAGGCTTTTGCACATTCCTGAACATACTTGTATATAACTGTACATATAATTAAAGCTGTCTAATTTAGTTTTCAATCCAGCTGTCTCTCTCCTAATTCTCTCTCTCCTTCCCTACCTGGGTGGGAGGGGAAGGGGATTGAGAGCATTGTTGTCTCTGGTTTATTTTTCAATTCTGAGTCAAATCGTGACAGAAGAACAAGCTAGAATTTCTTTTCAAGATGCTGCAGCCCTCATAACTGCTGAAAGCATAAAGGAATGTTTCAAGTCTACAATTCTTTTTTTAAACATCTTTGATTGATTTTATTGCAAGCTGTCAACTTTTGGAATGATTATTGACACCAGTTCATAAATTTTCACTTAGATACGTGAATGTGAATTTATTTTCTAAACTGGTGAAATGCGTAGTTTTGATGACACTGGCAAACCACATGGAAGTGAGAATAGTTTCAGCACCCATGAAATAATTTCTTGGTTGCATCCACATAGCCGTGGATAAATCCAGTGAACTGCATATACTGAGGTAGAACTAATTGCAGTACATGTCAGCTAAGTTTATTGTTTGGAACTTTTCCAGCTTGAGAAACCGCTCTTAAAACAAGAAAATGACACAATGCTTTACTATGTAGTTTTTTCTGTGAGGAAGTTTGCTGACATTTAATTAAATAAATAATAGCTTCTGCAATGATGTGAAGAAACAGGGGCTTAGGAATGTATGATAATCTAAATCAAGCAAATTTTAGGAAGTGAACTGTTTCCTTTATCTATTGTTGAAGTTCCTGAATTTGGGATTCAAATGCTGCAGCACTTCCCTCTATTGTCTACCTCCACATACAAGTTTATTAATAAAATATAGAATTTCTACCAAAAACAATTATCACATTCTTAGCTTCAGTATAGATTTTTTATTTTATATTTAAAATTTGTAATGGCTGATGTTAAACCTTTTTGAAGGTAAATGAGAAAATCATATTCTAGTTAACATCCCGCAAAACAAAGTATTTTGTAAATGCTCAGGAGATGTATTAAACTTCTTTGTCCCAGACAGGTGCTCATGCACCTGCCCCCACCTCACCTATATCTTTTTCTTTTTTCAAATAGAACTTTTTAAATTCTTCACTACTTTCATAAAGTAGTTACAAGTATAAACTGTAAGTACAGCCTTGCTGGTCTCACCTACACATGTAAAGCTCTGCTGCAGAGGAGGCTGTTTCCAGGGAAGGGATGGCTTGGTATTGTGCATGAAGAGAAAAAGCCCCGTAGCAGACAGTGAGTGACAGTAACACGCAGTATAGTCAGGGAGAGATAATTCAAGAGAATTACATGAGGTGCCAACTGTAAAGCATTGGGATAGACAGTTAGAGAGACTATCTTAAAGCTACTTCCCTTCCTTCCCTCCAAGAGGGAATTGGTGTGTCAGGGAAGATGCCTGGTCTACCCTACTGCTGGGGCAACCTGAGAATGTTTTGGTTCCACTTAGAACTGAAACCTAATTGCTCTTTTGTTATGCATGCTGGACAATAAGGAAACTATGAGTTAGTGTAAATATAAAATGCATGTGTGTGAATCATTAAAAGCATGGTTTAGAGCAATCTGGGCATTTTCTCTAAAAACAATTGCTCCTCACATGTTAATGACCACTGAGTATCAGGGGGAAGGAGACACCTGTCAACTCCACCACATTTCCAGTCCCCCCTCCAGTCCCCTGCCCGTGGCTGCCTGTCCCCTCCCTTCCCCAATGTCCCCACATGCTGCCCCCATTGCCCTCTAGCACCACAGCATGGTCTGCACCCACAGCCAGCACCATAAGACCTGCCCTCTGCCTGTGGTGGGTTTGGGTTTGGCCCGGGAAGCCATGGCCTGTCACTTCAGGCTTTTCCCTCCAGCAGGCCACTGTCCACACAGGCTTGGTGGCTGCTCTGAGGGTCTCCATTTCAGTCCTTCCAATACAGGGCATGGGAGAGGGCTCTGCCTGAGGCCATATCCTAGTTTGAGCCAGGATTAAGCCAATATCCTTTTTAGTGATTTTTTTTTCTTCAGTGAACTCTCTTTAAGCACACTTGCTGAAAGTAACAGCAAGTTTTCCAGCTAGTGGACTGATAACACTCGAATATAGTTACTGCTGAGACACCAAGGACACTTTGCTCTATTTGTTGGATTTGCTGCTTCAGACACTAAAGTAGCAGAAGTGTCTTAGCTACAAACACTTCCAGGAAGTGGAATCACAGAAGTGAAGCCCCCATTTGCTTTTCTTCCATCCATGGCCAATGTGCAGGGAGGACTCCATCTATCCATCTCCTTTAATCCCTAGGCCTGTTCATTCCTGCCCCTCATAACTCCCTCCTCAGCCCATCTGCTCTGCCGCTCTCTCTGGCAGTGCTCTGGGACATTTTGGAACTGCTCACAGCTCAGGAGATGCCCTGGGAGTTGCTGGGGGTGGGGGGAGGTAGTAGGGGTTTTGCACATTTCTGCACATATTTGTATATATTTGTACATATTTTCTTTTATCACTAGTATTTCATTAAAGCTGTCTAGTTTAGTTTTCGATCCGGAAGCCTCTCTTTATTCTCTCTCCTTTCCCTACCTGGGTGGGAGGGGATCGAGAGCACTGTTATCACTTGTTTAATTGCTAATGCTGAGTTAAACTGTGACAGGGCAGAATGACATCTGCAAAGTTTGATTGAGTTCTTGACACTGGGAGATGATTTAATGGTTTTACCTATCTTTTCTTTTACCTATCCAGTACCTGAAGGGTCCTACAGGAAACCTGGAGAGGGACTTTTTACAAGGGCATATAGTGATAGGACAAGGGGGGAACAGTTTTAAACTGAAAGAGGGTACATTTAGATTGGATATTAGGAAGAAAGTCTTCATTGTGAGGGTGGAGAGATGCTGGAATGGGTTGCCCAGGGAAGTTGTGGCTGCCCCATTCCTGGAAGTGTTCAAGGCCAGGTTGGATGAGGCTTTAAGCAACCTGTTCTAATGAGGGGTGTCCCTGCCCATGGCAAGAGGGTTGGTACTGGATGATGTTTTTGGTCCCTTCCAACCCAAACCATTCTATGATTCTATGATTTTCCTTTGTAAGCATGGGACAGGGTTGCCTAAATGCTCTTTCCAAGCTTGTACCTTGCTTGCTCCTTCTTGGTTGTGCACGACCTTAAAGGTGTGCGAGCGAGTGTGCAGTCCCTGCAGCCATTAATGACCATGCCTTCCACCAACAGGGGCAATGCTGGTGCAGACATCAGATTCTTCTTGGGTAGTTCCCCACCACAGACCTGCTGGTATCAACAGGAACATTTTTGGAACTACTTTTGCTTTTTTGCTAGTCTTTAAAGGTGGTAAAAAATACTGCTTGTAAATACCTGTAAGAGTATTATTCAAATTAATATTTTATTTTTAAAAGCTTTGCAACATCCAGCCAGCCAAGCAGTTCAGCCTGCCCATACCTAAGTGCCTTCCCCTGAGGACTTGGTTGGAGCTGAGGGTCTCATCTGAGTTTTATATTCAGTCCCCCTTTAATGTAAAAGTGCAGGGGAATATTTGGAATGTACAAACTGTGGCATTAACAAAATGCACATGTAATAATTTGGATGCATTAGGGCAGGAAATACTGAAGATTTGCACCTAGAGGCACCTCTCAACAACTGAAGCAACCTGTAAGGGTTCAGGATCCCTCAGAGTCTTTTAATAAACTGAAAGAGCTCCACTGGGTTCTGTCATCTCTTTACAGGGTAATCCATAAAAGTATCTGTAAAGTCATCCCACGTCCAGGTCTGCTGCCTGGTACTTGGGATAATTAGCACTGTAATGACATGTAGAAAACTCAAAACAATTATGAAACTGTGTTTCACTTAAATCTGCCATTCAGAAATGATGATGCATAGCGATCCAGCTTTAGGAATGGCAAAAGGAAGTGTGCAACACTGGAAGGTGAAATTTTGCCACAATATTTACTCTCTTCCTTGTTTAAAGATGATAAAACTGAACACCTACAAACATCTATGCTTTCCATTGTATAGCATCCACTGCTGTTGATTTTTATGTACTCAGGGAGAGTTTTCTCACAGTCCGGTGTTTGCATCTATTGACTTTGTAATCTGTAGACAGACTCTTAATGAGCAGAAAAGACAAGAATCTCAGAGATAAAACCTTGGAATAACAGTGAGCCTTTACAGCTTGTCAGCAAGAGAAAGCTCAAACATAAATATCTGATTTACAGAAGTAACACAACTTATTTTGATAGATTACATTGTTTCTGTTTCAAATTACTCTGTCAATCGAGGAAGAAGAGGTTAAGAGGTCATATTTCTAAAAAAGTGCTTGAAAGAGCTCTTTCAAGGGATTTTTTCATAAATTTCAACCCTATACTTCATTACTTATTTGTGATGGCACAGAAGTTCTACTTCGCCTGTCAAAGATGCAGATTTTTTTTAATTTTGTTTTACAAATCACCTCTAATAGGCAGAAACACGATCAACCCCCACTACAAGCAGACTGAAGTGTAGTGATTTGCCTCACACAGCTGTTAGCTCCTGACAAGTCTTCATCACATCTTCATTTTAAGTTTAATTATTTTTTCCCTGTTGGGTGAGGCTTTGCAGTTGTTTTGAGATGCTTTACTTGACTGTGGAGGATGAAGAAAATGACATGGGCTTTTTAAGCAGAAGTGAGGTCAAGTTTAAGAGTCGTTTAAATTGACAACTTTTAAAACAGTGATTACACAACAGGAGGAGAAGGGTTAGGGTTTAAAATGCTGAGGCAAAAATCCCGCTGGCCACAATGGTGCTTAAAGTTACTTCTGAAGATCGACACAAACCCCTTTGTGAGCCTACATATGGAAAATGAACCCAGTTGCTTCTCCCACACACCTTACATGCCACTGCCCACATGGTGGCACCCAGAGCAGAAGAGGACATGCTACACCCGCTGTCAACGCAGCTGACAGGAGGCACTCAGTGCCCGTGGGCACCCCTGGCCCCTCCACCACCCTTCTGGGGCCAGGTGCACCCCATGGGGTTGAAGGAGGGCCGTGGAGAGCACCTCTGGCTGCCCAGGCCTGCCATGCCCTGGCTACAGTGGCCCAGCCCTGGTAGGACTCAGCCAGTGTGGGGCTGTGGGGTGCCAGGGGGATCCATAGCCCTCGGGATGCCACCCCACCACAGCATGGACAGGACACCTCAGTTTTGATGCATTGTGCCTTGGGCAGAGGCAGTTGTGGCCCCGTGAGCAGTTTAGCCCAAAGACAAGGTGCTGGAGCCCAGGGTGGGTGTTCACTGTCACCTGTCCAGGGCAGACCAGGGCTGGCACAATACCAGGGCACGGCAGCAATAACTTTATCAGAGACATGTGACATGCATGGGGCAGCCAAGGCCAGAGAGGAGTGGCTGCTTGGCTCCAGGGGACGGGTGCTGCCTCCTGCCCACAATTGTCTCTGCTCTTCCAAGGCCCTTGAATCCCTGGCAGCCAGCAACACGAATGAATTACAAACCCGCATTTAATGTTAGTGACTCTTTAAATGGAATTTTTCATTCAAACTTTGTCATTAAAATAGAAAGGCCTTTTGGTTGTGACCATACAAGCATAATAAATTGTATATGTTTGTGATACTGAATGAATCTTGCCCATATGCTGCGCTGCAAGGCTACATGAATGAAGCATTTACCAAATCAGGCCCACCACATTAAACAGAAAAACAATCTTTATTCATGGTAACTTATCAGTTTCAATTAATCAACCTCAACAATAGAAATTCTGATGTGTTCAAGCAACTTGAAAGCAATAGGTCATCTCCAGGGCAGCCATGTTGTGTCTTTGTGCCTATGGTTTCAAACAAAGCAACATCTCCAATAAATGTACATCCCCACACACAGATGTGTGCCTATATGTATATAAACATCTAGGCACTCCGAGGGCTGTGGTATACACGTAGGGGCTGCACGTAAAAGGGTTTATCTTTTTGTCATACAAAAAGTAATTGTTTTCTAGTATTTTTTTTGAGCTCTGCAAGTTTAAACAAAAGAAAAGAAATTTCCATTGGATGACCATCCTTTCAGTTTCTCTCCTGCTATGTGAATAGCATTGTGCAAACCATTCCAATGGTATTGAAAAGGGGTAACCATTGGTTTGATTTGGTTACACGGTTTCGTAAAGAGCTCCCTCCCACTGCCTTAGGGTCTGTGAAAGGTCCGTGACCTGTTTAGAACTGCCAAGTGAAATGTCATGTCGCCCCTCCCAAATGGGAGTATCTGCATTCATTTGATCAGTATAAAAAATGATTGGGGATGGCGAGATCAGGGCTTTTGAATTGCAATTTATAGCAGTTTACAAAAATGCACATTGTTGGAAAAGAAAACATGGAAGTGTTTCTTTCTAAATTGCATTACCTGTGAAATGTCATTAGTCTTTTTAGGATATCGCATCCTATTTTTTATTATCTCGGAGAGAGACTTAAATGAAGAAGTTGGACGTTTGCTTGGGATATGAATCTCAATATATATCTACAGCCGCGTGCTAAGTTTTGGCATCAGTTCCTGGAGGAAAAGTTTCCCTATTCCTCTCCAGCTTGTGTTTATAGCTCTGCTGTCATCACTTGGTGGTACCGTGTGTTTCACCAGGACTTGTCATTTTAGTGAAATGGCACCAGGCTGTTGCTTTCCGGAAGGGTGGTTTGTCCACGTCCAGGGCTCAGCATTCTCCTACCTCCCGCCAAGCGCTTTGACCACTGCCGCCTTGTCCGGGACGGATTCACTGAACGCTTAATTTGTTTCTCTTGCAATTGTCTTCGCCGCCGTGGACGAAAAAAAAAAAAAAAAAAAAAAAAAAGCACGAGGGAACGGTTACACTGATTTCAAACGGTCCGCCCTTGAATTTGTCACCTCTCGCACGCCATTTACTCCGGGGGGGCTGCGTCCTTTCTCCGCCGAGCGGGACACCGGAGGTGCGCGGCTCCGGGATGTTCCTCCCTGTCCCTTCCTCCCCTCTGAGCCCGCCGTCAGCCTCGCACCCCTCGGCACTGCTTTGGGAGTGTCGGCGCTGTAGGTCACCGGTAACACTGTCGGGACAGGGAGCGGGACAGCGGGACCCACCCCGGCCCCGACGGGGCTGCTCTGGGCTCGGTACGGGACAGAGAAACAGCCTCGGGAGTGAATGAGCGGGGAAGGACGGGCCGGGAAAGGGGGAGGGGGGATGAGGCAAAAGCAAAGGGTGAAGGTGCCTCGGGTCTGCCCGGGACGGCGGGAGCCCTTGACTGGCCTCGGGCTGGTCTCCGAGTGAGGGGGGATGCTGGCGTTGGGACCAGCAGACTGGGCGTGCGTCCAGGGGCTGCTGTTCTTCCCTCCGGATGAAGCCTTTCACTCATCACTTCTTCCCCTCACCTAGCAGGTGCCGTGCCGCCAGCACTGCAAGAGATGTAGGCTTGCTCTGAAAACAGCACCCTCCCCTCCAGCATGGCTCAGAGCGGCCTCGGCCCGGGCCTGCCTGGGACTCGCCTCCCTGGCCTAGACTGTGTCTTTAGGAGCCCAAATGTTGCTCGCCTAAAGATGAAACCTCAACAAAATACACCCCTGGTCACGGAGAGCCCCCGGAGCGGCACAGCAGGGTGCACCTCTGCCGCGGAGATGCCGGGCAGGTCCTCGCAGGCACGGCGGGCTATAAGAGCAGCCTGTGTTCCTGCTTGGACTGATCCGGACCCCGGGAGCCAGAAGAGTTGAGGTGTCGCCTGGCAAAAGTTTGACGCTATTTCCACAACTGCGTTCACTGGGTGCCGCCAGAGATGCTCTTTGTAGCTGTCGCCGAAGGCTGAAAAGTTTAAACGGGGCAGATAAATTATTAGGAGTAAAAGACTTGAGAGGCTTAATTGGGAAAAGCAGTCCTGGTTCCAACCAATGTCCGCACAATTGCACACTGCAGTCCACCATTATTCGAGCTTCATCTACTATGCACTATATACCACCGTCTCCAAAGGATTGTTGCCCTAGAAACTTGTTTTAAATCTCCAGCTATATATCAACACCTTGTTTTAGCAGTCCTTGGCTGAATTACAGTTACACAGTTTGGCGCTTCTTTCAAATTTCCTCCCATCAGTTTGGCCAAAGAAAGGAATTTTTCTCCTTTAGAAATGAATTGGCTTAATTAGTAAGTAGATTAATGGCAATTGCTGGTGAGTTGGTTTCCAGCAGAGTTTCACCAGAGAGGGTTAATCGGAGTCAGGTCTGGAATCTTTCCCAGAACTGGCTGCCAGCCATTTCCGTCAACCAATCAACCCCGTAAACAAACGCGCCATCCGCTGAAATAGAGTTTATTTCTTACTGTCATCCCGCTGGAGTAATTTCCCCAAACAGCCGCCACCTCGCAGTGGGTATGAAATGGATCGCCCTGAACTCGGGGCTGCTAATTTCCAGGTATTTCCCCAAATACTTGGAAGTGGTTCCGCCGGCAAGAAAATATTTATGGGGTGCATAGGCATTCAATAAACACCTAACCTGCTTTCAGCAGCCTCCTTACAGCTGAGATTTTTCACTTCTAAACCTCTGATAATTCGAGGCAAAAACAATTAACATAACAGGGCGATCCGAAATACTTTTCCGAAGCCTCTGCCTGAAACACGGGACAAGGGAGAAAAAAACATCAGTATAGACTTTGACATCTTTTTCAGCCTTTCCACTTATTTTTTCTATACCGATAAAACGCATTCATACTTCGACTTGCAGCTGCATTAGTCCTGAAAAAAAAAAAAAAAAAAAAAAAAAAAAAAAAAGTCCCTGCTGAGAAATGCATATAATAGAAAAAACAGATCGGCTGGACAGCAGCGTAATTAATGCCGGAAAGGGCTGAGGCCGGTTTCATAGTTTGTCTTTTGAGGATATCAAGACGAGACCTGGTGAAAAATGACGCATGCTTTAACATTTCAGAAAGCTGGCAACTAGCAGCGCTCCCCCCCTCCGCCCCTCCTTTTTTTTTTTAACTTTATGCCTCTGAACAAAGGGGTCGGCAGAACTAGCTAGGTTGTAATGAGTTCTGTGTCCTTACCACATTAAGTGCATCATGGAAACATATTGTATCGAAATAGTTTGGAGGAGAATACTGGGGATGAAAGAGAAAGGGTGCTTTGATCAGCTCCCTGGGGTCCTGAGTGCGCGCAGACCGACTTGCAAGGACTTATTCAGCTCCAGCGAGACACACTTACAACGCCATTCAAAGAAATTTGCATATCTGTAATTTATCACATTTGTCCCCAACATTTTTGCAAGGTAAATAAAAGTTGGCTGAATAAAAAATATCAATCATCACAGAGCGAATGAGAGTGGGAGCGGGAGAAGGGCGAAGTGTTTGTTTAGCCAGACTGCGTTTGGAAAACTTTTGCTGAACGCGGGGTAAAACCCACCCCGAAGCATTTTGCACAGTTTATTTCAAGTCGGCGACCGCGCGTGTGTCGACGGCCGGAGCTCCGCGTCCCTGCACGGCCCAGCACGGCCCGGCCGGGCCCCGCAGGGCCCGGCGCTCTAGCACTCCGCGCCCCCCGCCCCCCCACCCCCCCGCGCAGTACCGCGCAGCGCCCCGTCCCCTCGGGCCGCGTCCCGGTCTCCGCAGGTCCCCACAGAAACGCCTGGCAAAGCCCAAGGGGAGAAGGGGAATGGGGGAAGGTAAAAAAATAACGCTGGGGAGGGCTTCCCCCGAGGGCCCAGCGCCGGGCCTTGTTCGGCTTCAACCATCGGCGACCGCACCGCCACCGGCATCTTCAACTTGACCTTGGCGGGGCTCCGCGCCTTCGCCTCATCTGTCACTCGCGCCCGGTGACAGTGATGCATTTCGCAGCAGTGTCGGGGCAGGGCACGGAGAGAGCCATCGGGGAAGGGACGGGATGGGTTGGCTGCAGAGCGGGCGCAGTGTCTCCGGGCGGTGGTGGGGAACAAAAGTTAAAGAGAGACGCCTGTGCGGCTAATTCCGTGAAAGGCGCGTCCCCTTCCCCCCCGCGGGAAGGTCAGTGTAGCGGGCTGCGCTCCGCCGAGGGGGGGCTGGCGGCTCCGCTCATCCCCTGTCCCTCCATTCGAGCCGTCGGGGCGCTCCCGCCGCCTCTCTCCACGCCGGCGGGTACGCTCTTTCCTGACACGTTCTGAGAGCTCCATGCTTTCCCCCTCTTCCCAAAAGTCTGCCGACCCGAGGCCACCGGCGGCGGGCAGACATCAGCGGGTCTGTTCGAGCCGCGTTGGGA
Source organism: Hemiprocne comata (assembly GCA_020745705.1). NCBI lineage: Eukaryota > Metazoa > Chordata > Aves > Apodiformes > Apodidae > Hemiprocne > Hemiprocne comata. Next base: position 19,627,331 of record CM036587.1, read on the forward strand.
CCTAGAAAGGCGCTGCCCGCCGGCCCCGTCTGCCCCGGGCCACTTCTCGCTTCTGCGGCAAGGGTCAGCTCCCCATGGCCCCATCCGGGTGGGGGCCAGGGCCATATGGGGTCCCCGCCCGTCATCCGCGGAGGAGCCTCTCAACCCCGAGGCCGGGCGGCGGCTCTCGCCCGGGACATCGCTCTCCTCGGGGCCGGAGCACAGAAAGCTGGGACTATGAGCGGCCGCCCTGAGCTGGCCCCGGCCCCGGCCCCTACTTATTCCGGGGGCAGGGCAGCAGTCCGGGTGCCCAGCGGAGATGTTTTCCAAGACAGGAACCCGCCTCCGCCCTCCCAGCGGACACCGATCTCCGCCGCCGAGATCTCTCCTCCCGGCCCTCTCACCGCACCCCGCGGCGGCGGAGAGCTCGGGGCTCGCGTCTGGGCGCAGGGCAGTGGCGGCGGAGTGTCCCCGTCCGTGCGACCTCTGCGGGCTTCCTCCCTTCGTGGAGCGGCAGCCTTCGCCCGGCGGAACCTGGACCTCAGGCCGCGCTGCTCCACATGGGGATGCCAAGGCGGCGAGCGTCCGGGGGACCGGTGTGGCCGTGGACCGTCCGGGTCGAGCAGGGCAGAGCCGAGCAGAGTGGCCGGAGCCTCTCTCCGCCCCAGGGCTGCCCGGCGGGGAGCCCAGAGCGGGGCGAGCGCGGCAGGGCCGGGCCTCCCCTGCCCTCTCCAAGCCGCTCGGCGTAACAAGTTGCGCGGGGCAGGTGCACGGGGAAAGTGGGGGGCCGCGGCGGGCCGGGGCGGCGGGCGGAGGCTGGAGGAGCGGAGCCAGGGTGGGCAGTGGGGTCCGGCGCTCCTGCGGTGCCCCCCGGGGTCCGGCTCCGCGCTGCCCGGGCGGGCGCCGCGCCCGCGGCCAGAAAGCCGAGCGCTGCCTCCGGAGCCGGCGCCACAGACCCAGGGGCCGCCCGGGGGGAGCCCCGCTCCTCTGGGTGGGGCCGCCACCAGAAGGGGCACAGCGGCGCTGCGCGGTGGCCTCTCGCGGGGCCCCCCCAGGGGCCGCCTTCTGGGCCGCCGCCGCGCCGGGGCGGCCCTGCCGTCGCTCCCGGGGGCGTCCGGCAGCCGGGCCCCCTCTTGGAGACCTCCATGCGCAACGCGGGCCGGCGGGCGGGAGACTCCCGCCGCCGCCGCTCGCTGCCGCCCGCCGGGGCCCCGACGGTAGCGGAGCGGCGGCGGGGGCCGCGGCCGGGAGCCGCCCCCGGCGCGGGGCCGTCCCTCCCGCCCCCTCGGGGCTGCGTCGGCGGGGCGGGGGACGGCGGGGAGTGGCGGGGCGCACGCGCGCCCGCCCGGGGTCCGTCCCCGCGGCGGGGCGCGCGGCGGCGCGGGGCGCGGGGGAGGCCCGGGCGCCGGACGCGCGCTGGTGTGGGGAGCTCTGGCGGGGCGGGGGGGAGCCGGACACCCCCCGGGGCCGCCGGGGCCGCCTCGGGGCGCGGTTTTGGCGCGCTCGTCCCCGCCCGGCGGTCTCCGGCGAGGCCAGTGGCGCGCCTCGCCTGCAGCCGGAGCCATTCATCCCCCGCCCCTTTGTTCGCCCTGAGAGTAACGCTGTGAATTAAAAGAAATGACAATATTTCGTATCTGCTCGCCCGGCCCTGAGAAGGGCCCTTGAGCCTGGCAAAAATCAGGCGGATCATTCATCGTGCCACCCCGCACCTGTGGGCTTGGCATTGAAAACCTCGCGGACCTCTTCCTATTAAACTTAATTATTCCCCCAAGGCGCACAATGGTTGAAATGGAGCAGGTTGGAGTCTGTTTATTGGTCGTAAATGTTTTTCTGAAGATCTTCTGAATCTCATTGTTAGCTCGTTGTTTGAGGCTGCCCTCTTTCTTTCAGACGAGAGTAGCCTTGGACTTTTCAATTTTCAATCGTAACATCTGCTTAATCGTACGGATCAAAATATGGAGACACAAAACATATGTAATGGTTGATTTGTTAAATCCTGGTAATGAGTTATTAACAAGGGAAAACAATAGGGCAGGATGGTGAGAGCCTTATGGTAACAGAGTCACTTTATGTAACGCCTGACGTTTCCCTTCTTGATAAATGGAACTAAGGTCTGAGCGCCAGGTGATAGCAAGAAAATCAATGTCTTTAGGGGCCGGCACCGAGACTTTTTTTCTATGTGAAAAATTAGGAGACATAAAATTTAATTGGCTGATCAGGGGAAAGCAGTGGTCTTAAGTTTAATTGCCAGTAGGCTTAGCGAGGGAGACAAAACAAGATTTGGGCCTGTTTGTTTGCTTGCATCCCAGCACCGAGTCCAAGTGTATCGTTGAAAATGTGTTTTATTATAACACATGTCATGCTTTACAGTTCCCATATTGTGTAAAGACAATAGTTAATGGTACATTAAAGACAAGCAAACCATGCCAACACGTCTTGGACACATTGTAAGGGCCTCTCTCTTTGCTTGCTTTAGGCAGCTGCAGTTCAGGACCCAGAAGCACAAAAAGAACAAGTTTGAAATACCAGGTGCATCCGAGAGAACCACGACAGGGATTGATATGTTATAGCCCAGGACATGAACCTAGCAATAAAGATATCATTGCGATTGTTTGCGGCTTCCACGCCATGTAAAGCGGGAGGCGCCGGAGCAGGCTGCTTTCTGGCAGTGGAGGCTCTGCCTCCCCAGGCTCCCCCGGCGCCCTCCGCCAAACCCGAGCACCTGTTGGCCAGACCCCGGCCCCGTCGTGGGAATCGCCTCCCGCCCACGCTTCCAGGTCTCGGCAGCGCGGTTTGTTGTGGAGTTATTTAGGACCATTCCCACCGGCTGCGGGATGTTTGGAAAGCGGGAGGTTTACCAGGGGACACTCAACTGGTGTTTGTTCGACCTCGCAGCTGGTACTCGGTGCCAGCTAGAGATGGTGAATGAAAGAGGGATGAGATCCCGGGCTGGGGAGGCTTCACGCCCCGCGCCTCGCAGGGCGCTGGCCCGACTGCCGGCAGATGAACGGCCCTGGGAACCGCGGCGGGACGGGTTCACAGTGCCCGCCGCAGCCCCTGCCTGCGCACAGCGCGGCTCGGGAGACACGCACGCCTTCCCATCCCCTTGCTGGCCGTGCAGGGAAGCGGGCTGATGACTCCTGTCTTTGGGGATTGGGTGGGCGTTTTGGTGTTGCTTTTTTTTTTTTTTTTTTTTTTAATGGATAATTGTCCGTTTCGGACAATTAAATTGTCTTTTCACCTGCAGCATCATGAGTGACGCTGGTCCCGGGAGGACAACATCAGCCCGCACACCCAGAGCCCGCACCTCCCTCCTGAGAGCCTGCGGGGAGCGACCTGCCCGCAGGTGCCTCAAATACACCACACACACACCCCGCACCTCAAGAGAGGCTGGGGATTTTACCTCCTGTTGTTCTTTCCTACTCCACTTTGCAGCCCCCACGGGGATGTGGGGCGAGGGGAGAGGGTGGTGGGGGCGGGCGGGCGGGCCGGTCCCGGGGCTAGGGCGGACCTCCCCCGTCCCCCCGGGGCGCCGTCGGGGCAGTGCGGCCGCGGAGGGGCGGGAGCCGGTGCGGGGTTTCAGGCGGACGGCGAGGGCTCTGGGAGAGGGACAGGGGAGCGGGGGAGGCGAGCAGCCCGTGTTCGGGTCGTGCTGGGGGGCAGCGCTGGAATATGCAGCGATCACCGCCACCCCCCGCTGACGGCCGGGTCGAGGAGCGGAGGCAGGCGGCTGGGAACGGGGGCTGCGTGGCTGCTGGTCATGCGTGCCCCACGCTGCTCCTTACTGAACCCCGCCATGTTCCCCACCAGCGAACCCCTCAAAGCTGCCGCAAAATCTGCCAGCCGGGCTTGCGGAAGCCGCCGGGTCCCGCCGGGTCCCTCCGGCCTTGGGGGACCTGCACAGGCACTTTCCTCCTGCCCTGTGCGGCTGGATTTTGTCGCAGGAGCGCGGCGCTGGGGTGAATGGATGATGAGTCGGTCAAAAGGAGCTGTCAGTCTCTTTGAAGATTGCGTTTAAAGGGACTTGCCAAGTCAAGACGGGAGAGTGACAAGATAGAGACCCTGGTGTTTTACATGCGAAGGCTGGCTCTTCCGCTTCATCTGCACCATACTAAAGGATGTGTTGAAGCATTGAATCACAAAAAAAGTGGCACGCCAAAGAAAAGGTGCCACATAACAATGATTGTAGTGTTTTAATTGTGGGGGACCGCATCACCACAGCCAATTGAGACGGACGGGGCTATACACAGAAGAAAACGGTATAACACTTCCATAACTTATAATTAAGTTGAAGTCCGACTAACATTTGACTTTCTAATGAGTGTAATGAGATTACATGCCTGATGGAAGCATTTGTGCAAAAGCGACTTTCTGTGTTTAATGAGGTCCTAATACAGGACAAGATCGAATTATAGGTCGGCTCTTTTTCTCGCTCAAAGAGCCCCGTTTAAGTTCAATGACACCGGTGCCGCCCGCCTCCCGCCCGCAGCCGGACGGAGCGAGGCTCGCAGCCGGGCAGCCCGGGGCTGGCCCGAAAAATGGGCAAATAAATAAGCAAAGCCCCCGGCCCCCAGCCCAGACTCTGCGTGCTTGTGTGGGTAAGTAGCTACTCTAATTGCTATTGGAATAGATCCATGCCATCCGCGCTAGGGAACTAAATGTGTCTAACTAGGTTAATGCAATTAGCATGCATGCAACATATTGCTCCCACTTTGCGTCAGCTTTGGAAAAAAAAAAAAAAAGAGAGAGAGAGAGATGTACAGTATATGATGAGTAATAATTATACCTAGGCTCACCCGGGCGGTTCCCATCCGCCTGGGCACCTCACGGGGACAGCTCTGCTCCGGCCGCGGGCCGGGCATCTGGGGCTCTCCCGGGGGCCGAGCAGTCGCGGCTGAGCCGCGGGTGCCACGGGAAAATCAGCACCTGCGGCGCCGGGCCGAGCCCCCCGCCCTAGCCCCGGGCCGACCCCCCGGTAGCACTTGCACCACCCCACCCCCCTCCCGGCCCGGCCGGCCCCTGCCGCCCCCTCCCCTCGCCCCCGGGCAGGTGCAGCCCAGACGCCCCCCCGCTCCCCCCCCCCAGCAGCCGGGCACGCTGAGCTCTGACTACCAGAGCGACTTTGCCACCAGTTGCATGATGGCTTTGCTACCCCCCGCCTACGGCTCCGAGAGGGAGGCTTACGGGAGCTGTTTCCCAGGCGCGGCCGAAGCCGGCAGAGCCCCAGGAAGGACCCGCGCACCCTCAGGAACCAAGCTCGCCTGGCCCCCAGCCTGGTCCCGCTCCCCGGCACTTTTGGGAAGAGCTTTGTCCAGCTCTGGGTAGCGCGCCCATCCCCGTGGCGGCTTGGGGGGGGGGGGGGACAAGGCAGCGGCGCGGAGGGGGACACCCTCGCTAGGTTGGTGTTTCGGAACTGGGGTGTTTCAGCTGGAAATCACAAGCAGAGCAGAGGCACTGAAAGGAGGGGACGTCCTACAGATAGACAAAGACATCAGTTGGAAGCACTTCAGGAGAGGACGTCAAAAGGGGTGGAGAGAAGGGGAAAGTGTCTCCTCGCCCGTCCTCCCCTCGGCTGTATAAGAGCAGCCCAAGCTGGCGATGTGGCAGAGCGGAGCCGTCCCCTGGGCGGAGGGTACAGGTTGGGGCGTTCTGCGGGCCCGCAGGGCCCCGGGGCTCACCCCGCCTGCTCGGAGACGGGGTCGACTGTTCAATGCAGGGCTTCCGCGGGATGAGGCGGGGCTCTCGGCAGCCCCTTCCCACAAATACACTTGCTCCACAAGGTACAATCCAGGTTTATTATCAACAAGCACAGGAAGAGTCCACATGAGGCAATAAATTATTTTCACAGGTTCTGGCATTATTTTTTCCAAAAACAAAGGTGCTGGTGGAATAAAACTATTGCATATCTTTAAAAAATCAGGATAAATTATATAAATTATATATTCAAAACAGACGATTCTAGTTCATTATTACTACTCCGTAATAAATAGATAAATAAAGTTGATTGCCCGTAGAGTCTGAATCTTAAATTACATTTACAATATAGGTTTCTACATACAGCATGTACAGGGCAGGGCGGGGGCCACCTGAGCCCTCACGCCACGAAGTCGAAGGGGGGCTCGTTCTCGATGTCGTTGAGGCAGGGTTTGTTGTTCACCTTTCGTGGGTCCTCGGGAGTCCACACTTTGGCTGTCCGGATGATGTTTTGTTCCTTGAGCTGCTTTTCATCAGTCCACGACAGCGAGTGACCGGCCAGAGGAGGGAGTCCGTAGTCGGGGTCGCTCGGGGAGGGAGATCCTGGGGGACAGGGGGAGAAAGGCAGGGGGTTATTGCTGGGGTCGGCATTCCTGCGGAGCCAGGCCGGGCCCTACTGGGCCGGGGCGGGCAGCCACTTACTTGTGCCGCGGTGGCAGATGATTATTTTCTTGGGCTGGCTGGGGCTCTCGCTGCTGGCGCTGCGCAGCGGCAGGTCGGACTGCACCAGCTCGCTGAGGAAGTTGATGTAGCCGATGGCCAGGCGGAGCGTGTCCACCTTGGAGAGCCGCTTCTCGTAGGGCAGGGTGGGGATGTGCGAGCGCAGCCCCTCGAAGGCGTCGTTGATGGACTGCATCCGCCGCCGCTCCCGCACGTTGGCGGCCTGCCGGAGCTGCTGCAGCTCCGCCTCGGAGCGCACCCGTCGCCGCCGCTTGGCCGAGCCCAGAGCCTGGAGCCGCCCCCCGGGGGACAGCAGTGCCGCGCCCGCCGCCCCGCAGCACTCGTAGGCGAAGCCGGGCGAGGCGGGCGACGGCGGAAAAGTGGCGGCCGGCGCCGGGCAGCGGTAGCCGGCGTCAGGGTCGCCGCCGTCGCGGTAATACTCCTGCAGCTGCCGGCTGAGGAAGTCCACGTCGGGTTCCAGTAGCCCGTCGGCGGCCAGCGCGTCCCGCGGGGGTGGCTCGGCGAAGAAGTCCTCCTCGTCGAAGTAGGGGGGCGAGGAGAAGGAATCCAGCCCCCCAGGGAAGTGCTCCAGCAGCACCGTCTCCATGCTGCTCCCGGCCCCGGTGGGGACGGGGAGGGACGGGGCGGGGGGGCAATCCTGCCGGGGACGCGCCTGCAGCCGCTCCCGCTGTCCCGCTCGCCCAGCCGCCCCGGCGACGGCCTCCCCGCCCCTGCCCTGCCCTGTCCTGCCCGCCCCTGGGTGGCCGGGCGGCCGGGCCGCTGCCGCCGCTCTCCGGGAGGAGGCCGGAGCCGGCTGGCGCGGCGGGCCGGCACGCGAGGGGTCTTATAACGACATCCTCGGGCGCGTGCCGCTGACCGCCGCCGCCAGCCAATCAGGACCCGCCGGGGGGGCGGGGGGGCGGGAGAGCCGGGCCCCCCCGTCTGGGGGACACGGCGGAGATCCCGCCGGCAAAGGGCGGTGCCGCGGCGGGGACCGAAGGAGGGGCGGGGAGGCTGGCCCCGACGGTACCCCCGGCCCAGCCCCGCCGCTCAGAGACGAATCTGCAGCCTGCGGGGTCGCTGGCACCGGCGCTCCCCGCACGTCGGGCGAGCAGCCCCGATCCTCCCCGGCACCTTCTTCCATCGGCCTCTGACCGCAACGCGCGCGGTGGCCGTGGCTGGGCAGCGCATCTTCCCCCCGGCACTTTCCTCGCTCCCCCGGGCTCGCCAGCCCCCGTCGGCTGCAAAGCCACTGTCGGAGCAGGCACAGGGTGGGTCGATGGCGCGGGGTTCCTCACGGCGGTTGAATTTAAGACAATTCTATAGTAACATCACACTAAATCACGTCGGCTTCTTGCGCCCGGCCATGCATCGATTTTGACCGCATCGGGCCCTGCTGCGTTTTTTCTTTTCCCAGTCCTGTTGCCTTCTCAGGACGAGCTCTTTTGGAGGAGGGTCTGTTAATAATTCCCTAACTGACTCTCACTGATTAAAGCTTTAAAAATTCTCACTGGGGTGAAATGGATTACCCGGCAGATTAGGGAAGGATTATCTCTGTCATTAGCGCTGCAATAGTTTGTCCGGCAGAGTCTGGCGAGGTTTATCGAAAGTGACTTTCCAGTGTGCCACCAGCACGGGCAGAGATCAAACCCCGAGTGGAAACGTACCCCGCTCTATCAGCAGAACAAGACAGGGCCAGCTCCGGGAAAGTAATAAATGACTCGACTTCAAAGCCGCTGACAACGCCGTGATAACGGCAGGGAAACGCGTGAGTCACGGGAGGGAAGGAACAAAGAGCTTTGCAAGAGCAACTTCTTGGAAAGTCATGCCTGAAGATGGGCCATGCGAAAAAATGAGGAAACCTTCAAGCGAAGCCAGAAATGCGCACACGCGTTGCCAGGCTGCCACCGGCTCGGGATGGAGAAACTGAAGGAGTCTCCTCCTCGACGGGTAATGCCACGGCGAAGCAGCTCTCCGTTCACGTCCAGCCAGGGAGCGGGACTGGGGACCTCGAGACGGGGCTGAGATGAGGGGGCGAGACGTGGGCTGCGGGCCCGGGGAGCCCTCGTGGGCCGGGATGGACGGGTACCTTCAGGCGCCGCTCCCTGCTGTGGGCATCACCTCCCGGTACCCTCCGCTGAGCCCGGAGAGCCCGGCCGGACTGCTCGCGGCCGCTCTCCGGCCCCACTCTGCCAATGGCTCTGCAGCGTGAGAGGCTGGAGCCCCGCAGGCCCTGCCGTGCTGCTCGCCCCGCTCTGACAGGGAGTCGGCACCCGGGCTGGGAGAGACCCGAGGAGGGCTCCGGCGCTACCTCCTGCCCACAGCCCGGGCAGCTGCGAGGCCGGACCAGGTTGCTTAAGGCTTTATCCGGTTTGGTCCTGAAAACCTCCACGGATGGTGCCTGCACAAGCTCCCAGGGCAATCTGGACTGCTGCTTCAGCCTCCTCGGGGTTAAAGGAAGTGTTCCCTTACGGATATGAAGTTTTAATCTCTCCTGCTTCTCATGGTGGAAAAGGTTTTCCATGTGCATGGTGTGATTCTAGGGGTGCCCTACACAGTGACAGGAGTTGGACTCAATTATCCTGATGGGTCACTTCCAACTCAGCTTATTCTATGATTCTGATTCTATGGTTCTATGGTTCTATGATTCCTGTTTCCATTCAAGCCCGGCCGCACTAGTTAGATACAGCCTCACCAGTGCCGAGTGCGGGAATAATCCCTTCTCTTGGTCACCTGGGCTGTGATCGTGTTCATGCAGCGTAGAGATGCTGCTGGCACCCGGTGCGGTCAGGGCACATGGCTTGCTCCCGCTCGCCCCTGGACCGCTCCTCCCGAGCAGCCCTGTCCAGCCCAGCCGAGGGACCCACCTTAGGGAGCAAACACAGCTTCGGCACCGCACGGGAACCACGATGCATCCCTCTCCTCGCCTCGCGGCTTCCCGGGGTGCCGCGCTGTCCACTTACACAGCCAGCATCCTCTGCCCCCCCGCTTAGTGCACCCCAGAGTTTGGAAGGTAGATGAGTGGCGGCTCCGTGGCAGCGGGTCGTGAGGCCCTGGTGAGAGGGCAGGGACCCGCCGTGCCCGGCTGCTGAGGCTGCTGTGGCGGTTGGAGCGCCGGGAAGCCCGCCCCCCATCCCCACAGCCCCCAGGAGCAGCCAGCTCAGCCACAGCCGGTCCCACAAGCGCGCTGCGCAGCCGAAGGGCGGACCCCTGTGCCTTGTCACCCGCCAGTAGCCCGGCTCGCAGTCCTGTGCACACTCCGGGGGACGGGAGCTCTGCCCGCAGTCCCCCTTTGTCCGCTCTGACTCAGCTAGGGCACACCTGGAGGCGTGCCTGATCCTTCTCCACCGCTGCCCCGCGGCCCGGCGGAGCGGACACGCCGAGCCACCTCTGCGGTTGGAGAATCTCTTTTTCCAAAAGCAAATCATGTAGTTCCTTCCCTCCCTGCCTGGCATGGCCTTATCCTGGATGAGGGCAGCCGGGGGATGAACGCTACGATTGAAGGCATCGTATTTAGAAGCACAAGTATAAATCTAGCACACACCGTACATTAAATCCACTCAGATCCACGTCACTCCTACCCCGAAACACCGAGAAAAAGAAGAAAGCAAACACTCTAAATCCTAACAATGCTGAGGTGATTTCAGGGGGATTTCCTGGCCACAGAACTGGCTCTGTTCCTCTCCAGCATGCCCAAGGAGACATCACGCATGAGAAGGCGAGTCCTTGTTCCTGCCACACTCCGGCTGGAGCCGGGGAGTTCAAAGCCGATGAGCAACCACGTCGAGTGGCCCCTGTCACCACGGCACCCACTCGAGCCAGCCTCACACACAGTCCTAGGCTGACCCACGGCCCACCTTGCAGCGCTGCCAGAACCAGAGGGGGAGTAACCTCCCGAAACAGGCTCTTTTCTTCCAAAGCTTTTGTCACCAGCCCTCTCCCAGAGCGGCTTTTTGACCAAGGTCTGTCCCTGAGGGGAAGACAGGCGCCAGAGCATGTCTCCTTAACGTGGTGGTGAAGCATCTCCCCAACGGCGAAGTGTGAAGGCTCTAGGGGGTGATGACGAAGGAGAAGCAGGATCTCCGACATTGATCTTAAGGACATGTGCCCACAGAGGTTGGGGGAGGGCCAGCCCATTTACCGCGCCCGCATTCTCTTTCCCTTCCCCAGAGCCGGCGGTGCCCGCTGTGCTCTGGCTCACGTTGGTACCGCAAATCCGCGGTGAGCCCTACCGCGCTGGGCAGCGAATGTCAAACTGTGGAGGGGGCACGACACCAGCGGGCCATAAAATTCGGGCTAGGTGGTCTGGGAAGCAAGTCTGTGCGGTCTGTCCGGCCCAGCGAGGCAGCTCCGTCAGGGCCGACGGGCATTTCGTCGTGCCGTTGGGACAACGAGTTTCCCGCGGCTGCCCGGCAGCTCCCGATGATGGGAGCGCGCTGCTGGGGTAAGCAGAAGGGAACCCGCTGTTACCAAACTGTTGGGGTATCGAAGACTGTCTTGAAACCGTTCAGATCTAGCAGATCTTTGGAAAGTTTGCAAGCAGCGCCCCAGGGGAGGTAAGCGATGCGTGGGACGGGTCTCGGCAGGGCCCTTCTCCCTCTCGCCGGGCACGGCCAGCCCTCTGCGTGTGCGCTGCGGTGCGAAGGCAATGAACACCCCTGATCCCGGCTCCGCGGCGCTCAGTGCCCGGCGCAGGGGTAGACGCGGTTCCCTCACTATGCCGAGCTCAGCCCCCGCCCCTGAGGCAATGATGGCTTTAAAGACGAACGGTTCCCATTTTGTACAACGAGAAATAAGTACAGACCGGAGGAGGTGCGGGAAGGCTCCCCTCGAGTTGCCCAAGACTTTACGAAAAGGAAACTTGTGAAAACCGGGAACCGGTAACAGCGCAGCCCGGGACATGGCAAAGCACCTGGGCAAGCACCGTCTGTGTCGCAAACGCTCTTTCAATATTTGCCCTGCCCTGTGTCTCATCCGGCCCCCTCCTGCCCGCCGGGAGGGCTAGCTGGGAGCTCAGGGGAACGAAACCTCCCCGCACCACTCTACAGCAAAGAAAATCTATGACCAGCGCCTAGCACTTCCTTATTTCAGTTTCCCGAGGGCAGAAGCCAGTGGGGGGGACCCCAAGAGGCACACTGCCTTCCCTCCAGAGTCCATGACCACACGACAAGTCCAGCTGGCACCCACCTTCAAGGGAACCATGAGTCGTTAAAGGTCCAGAGATTGTGAGGGACATGGCGCCGGGGCAGGGCTACATGCGGCCCCCACTCCCGACCCGTGGGCCCACGCAATGTTCCACCCACCTTCCCCTGGGGAATAAGGGAGAGAGCGCGCACCCTGCACCGAGGGGAGCCGGAGCATCCGGACTTGCCAGGTCCTCCGGGCCTGCCTCTGCTGGGGTGCTCGGCGCTGTAAACCTCCCGGTCCGAGAAGACCGAGCCTTCAGCTCCAGGGATAGGGCCGACCTTTTCTCGGGAAGGCGGTAAAGACCTCCTCCGTGGGCCAAGGGCTCCGCAACACAGCTGGGAATCCACGGCACCTCTGCTTCCCTAGGGTAAGAAGAGCGCCCGGCCGCCAGCGCACATCCCTTCCCGTTGACAAGTTTAATCTAGAGATCGGAGCGGGGCCGGGCAGCAGGAGCAGCCTCCGGCCTCGGCGGGGCTGCAAAGCGCACATGACCCTCGGCGATGCGCAAATCGCGGAAGGGTACCGGCACTGGTTTGCTGACTGCCCCAACGGCCGCGGCGCTGAGCATGGCGGGCCATGCCCGAAGGATCGGCTCCCGGGGGCTTCGCACCTTCCACGGGTCTGCCCCGACTCCCACCAACACCTTTTCTATCTGCACACACATGGTGCCTCCGGGCACCCACGCAGGAGCAAGGGACGGGGTGCTGCTCCCCAGCCCCTCCACCGGAGAATGAGCCCGGCGGTAAGAAGCAGCAGCGCTCGTCTTCGTTGTCTCTCCGCGCCTGCGGAGCCCCCCAGGGATGCTGAGTGGGGAGCGCGGCCCCGCGCTGGCCCTCAGTGGGAAGAAGCAGCCGGGCCCTCCCCCCCCCCCCCGCCCCCAAGCTCCCCCGCCGCCGTTTCCAACGGCCCCCCCTCCGTACGTTCCCCGGCTTCTGTTTTCTGCTCCGATTTGCCCTTAACAGTTGGGAGATGGAAAGTGGATAAAAGGTGGATTTAAGTGAGCAGCAGCGAGAGCCGAGGTGGAGAGGAGCCTCAGGCGACGGGGGCGAGGTCCACACCAGCGTCTTCTGAAGTAGCTCCAAGCTTATGTGATACTCCAGAATAACGAAGCCTTTTAGCTAAAGCTAAGGTAATACCCATGTCTTCTAAGGTCCCCAAGTCTGTTGATTTTTCCAGGCCTAAAATCCAGCTCTTATGTTGCCTGCACCTTTTTCCTAACTCTTCTTGCTGATCCAATCCATGAAACCACAGGCATGGAAAGACAAACCGGGAGAGTTCCCCTTTCATCCATGCAGACGCTAAGCAATATTATCTTCAAATCTTCATCTCCACCCAGTCAGTGTTTGGTTAAACAAGACATCTCGGGTCCATAAAGCCACAGTGGCGCAAATAACGAGTATGGCCATTTTCCCCTCAAGATGATCAAACTCACCAGCTCACCTATTTGGATTCCTTGGTTTGCTGTACTCTTTCAGAGGTTTCAATGCAGAGAGGAAGCAGAAGACTTTTGAAAGAATGGACCAGAGTTGGCCCAATAGCTACGCAAAGGGTATTTTAGCTGGAAATGATTAAAAAAAACCCAAACTCTACTGCAATTGCTGGTTTCAAATGGCACTTCATTTAACTGGAAAATACAGCATCTTCTCAGGACTTTTTACCATTTAAAGCATAACTTAAAATAAGCTTTGCTCTGTGCAACCTTGGGGGATTGAGTGTGTCCTGGTAATAAACTTCTATACAACTTTCCTGCTCTGAAGGCGAGGGGAGGAGACCCGCACGCCTTCTTGGGGGCCCCAGGATGTCCCACCGCATGCCTGGCACCGGGCAGGTCTGCGCACTGCCAGACTCGGGAGGACGAAAACCGCTTTGCAGGTATGTCTACGAGAGCTTTTGCTTCCCGCGGGCCAGCAAAGCCCCACCCACCAGCCCTCACCGCCTCTGGGCTGTGCCCCGGCCCCCGGAGACAGGTACCCGGGACCCAATGCGGCCCCGCGGGCCCGGCCCCCGGAGCAGGGACAGGCTCAGCGAGGCAGCAGAGTCAGTCGCCGACGCCCGGCCGCGGCGAGCCCTCCCCTTACTTCGCCGCCACGTGGGGCCCATAAATACGGCGGGGAGAAGCGCTCCCTCTCCGTCACCGCTTCCGGGGCGAGCGCGGCGCGGCGGGGCGACGGCCCCACAAAGGCAGCGGAGCGGCCCCGGGCCCTCACACACCCGGCGGAGGAGGAGGCACCTGCAGCCGGGGTCGGCCCGGCTGCACGCCCTCCCCTCCGAGCTGGTACCTGGGCGCTGCACTGGTAATGCACCATAAAGAGCCTCCTTTCAGGCTCTTTCAAGATGAGATCGCGGAGGTCACCGTGTCTACAAACCCCCCCTCTGTTGGCCGCTCGGGCCGGGGTGCCAGCGCGGCAAGCTGGAGAGCAGGCACAGCCCATGGGAATCCCAACACTTGTGCCGCCCGCTCCCCCGGCCCGCCCTTCTCCCCCGCTCCCCCGCCCCGAGGAGCCGCTGAATGTAACAAATGAGCTGCAATCGATCTGCGGGCACGGGGGAAAATCAAATTATATGGTGCGGCTGGGCGGCCGCGGCCGGCAAAAGGTGCGGGCCAGAGGCGGGAGGCCTTGCAGGCTTCGCTCCGCCGGAGCGCTCTCCGCGGCGCGCAGAAGCTGCCGGCCTCGGCCTCGGCCCCGGCCCCAGGCCCGCTCCCACCGAGCTCAGGCCAGCTCGGCTTCGCCTCCCGTTCCATTGAGGGGGCTCCGGCCGTGGCGAGGCGGGAGATCGCCGGCTGCGAGGACCTCATCCAGAGTCTCCTTCACTGGAGACATTCAAAACCCGCCTGGATGCGTTCCTATGTGATGTACTCTAGGTGACCCTGCTCTGGCAGGGGGGGTTGGACTAGATGATCTTTCGAGGTCCCTTCCAACCCCTAGGATTCTATGATTCTATATAAACGCGGCTTTGCCGGCCGGTGCCTCCCTGCACCAAGGAGACCTACGGCCTCCCGGTCTCGCTGCCTGCCTACGCGCAGGTTGCGCGGCGTGCGGAGGCGCGACCAGTAACTGCAAAGCACCTGGGATGGGATGGAACGGGATGGATGAGGGGCACTCCAGCAATGACGTGCCAGCAAAGGCCTGTTATCCCCTTCTGGTGCCGCTTTGAGGGCTCGTCCCCGAGATCCTCTCTCGGGCCTGGAGCTGGCAAAAGGAAGCAGCCCCGTTCCTGGCATCGGTGCCGCCTGGCCTGTACCGCACCTGCGGAGCCCGGAGCTCGCCGCCCGGAGAACGCACCGCCCTGGTGAGAGGAGAGCCGGGCACCCGCTAGCCGGGATGGGCAGCACCTGCCGGAGCCGCGGGCTGTGAGCAGGGGGGGGTTCAGACAGTCAGCTCGTACCTGAGCCCTGTTCTCGCCCTCCAGACGTGCGAGTGGGGACGGCTCCGCTTGGGAAAAACCCCGCGCAAGGCCGGCGGTTGTCTGGGGGTCCATGGGAATCTGGCCACTTGTGCCGGCCGCAGCCGGGAGGGGGCTGTGCTTCCTTTACAAAAAGAGACACAATTAAGCAAAATGCTCAATGAACATTATAAATGATGTGCAATCGCCTCGCAGATTGCTTAGCAAATCAAATTATATGGTTGCTCACGGATGATTTCCATGTGCTTTAAAACGCAAACAGGTACTTTCTGATTTAGGGGTTTTTTGTTGGTGGTGGTTTGTTGTGTTTTTTTTTTTTTTTTTTTTTCTAAAGGAAAAAGGCAGCGCTTTTAACATTGCGGAGCAGTGCCACACGCTGAAAGGCGGCTGTGTGAATATTCACGTTCTCCTTTGTTCGCCTCGGATTTCACAATAGCCCGGGGAGGGCACGTCCACCGCACTCTTGTAAATTTACCAATCCTTGACCAAAACCGCCAGGCACCTGCCTGGAAGAGCACAAAGCTGCCTACGTTACTACCAACAATTTACTGTTTCATCAGCTTCTAAATTGGCCCGACAATAGAAGGGCTCAAAGCTAATATCATTTAAATCAACGGAGATGGCCGAGTTCAAGGCCCCGCCGGCTGCGGAAGCGGGGGGGGCCGAGGCTGCCGCCCGGCTCCTCCTGCAGGAGCCGTTCAGGTGGGAGGGGGCGGGCCGTGCCCTGCTCTGGCTGCGGGGCCAGCCGGGGTTGACCCGCCAGGCCGGGGGCGAGGGGAGCTCGGAGGAAAACACAGCCGCGATGCGGGGTGGGAAATGCCGGGCGGGTGCCGGTTTTGCTGGACGGGGAGGATGCAGGACACCAAAGCGGAATGACACGGCGACAAAGCACACACGGCCGCAGAGAACAGGCTCCTAGACCAGCCCAGAAGGCGCGGGCAGCCTGCAGCAGGGGCTGGCTTTCCGGGCTGCCCGCTGGTTCCCTCGGGCTGCCCGCAGCCCCCGACGGCATCCCGCGGGCACAGCAGCAGGGCTGCCCAGCGCCACCTGCCCGCCGCCACACTGGCGGCGAGGTGTCTGGCAGCGGGGTGTCCGGTGGTAGGGTGTGCCTCCCCGCTCCTGCGAGGGGGTTTGTCAGCAAGGCCACTGGAGGAAAGCAATACGTAAGAAACATGTTTGATAAGGAGTCCCTTATTTTCCAATACAGAAAGCCACCCATGGGGAGCGGAATGGTTCCCTGAGGACAAGGTCCTGACAACGCTCTGCTCTGAT
The DNA here is from genome assembly GCA_020745705.1 of Hemiprocne comata. Classification (NCBI taxonomy): domain Eukaryota; kingdom Metazoa; phylum Chordata; class Aves; order Apodiformes; family Apodidae; genus Hemiprocne; species Hemiprocne comata. Next base: position 19,643,588 of record CM036587.1, read on the forward strand.
CCAGAGGATTGCTCATTTGAAAAACTATACAAAGGGTATAGAAAGGTTAGTCGACAACAAAACACAGCAGATGAGCGTTGATGAAAATGCTAGCTGCCCTCCATACAGTTTTTGAAAGGGTATTAAGGCTCCCTAACACTAACTTGTCAGGAGGCTCTATGATTTCGTCCTAATTTTTTCTTCCTGACAACTTCTGATGACTAAGAGCCCTGACCCAAAACAGGGTACTTTTCCATCCCAGTAAACAACCATGTTACACCATCTCTTCCATGAATTTAGCCAGCTCTAGAAAAAAAAAAAAAAAAAAAAAAAAAAAAAAAGGTTTTCCAGTCATCGCTCCTTTTTGTGGGTCAGCGACTGTTTCTGTTTTCTAATCTCCTCTCCTGATTTATTCCTCCCTGGCTCATGCCCATTTGCTCTTGTACCAGTGTGGATTCCCATGAAAGATCTCAATCTCTGCAGGATTTTCCCTCAGGTTTATATCCTGCAGCCACATTCCTTCCCAGCTCTTATTCTGCCAGGGCAAGAAAAGAAAGTTCAGGATTAGACTCCGTTTGTTACCCAAATCACCTTTCCCTGCCCTTTTCTCCATGTGAGTTAATCTGCTGGATAATTAGAACCGTAACTTTACACAGTCATTCAGGAGAGTCCTCATAGCTCCTTGGAGAATGCCGTCAGCATTTGCCTTTCTGCCAAAACCCTCACTTCATACTCAAGAGTTATATTTACCCTTTTCATGGCCATGTTCCTCCAGCAGCTCATGATCACTTTGTCATTAACTAGTGCCCCAAGGTCTTTTTCCTCCTCTGTCTGGCAAGGACTACCGAGACCACAGTCATAGCTCATGTTCTTACCATATGTCCCAAATGTGTGACCTCTTAATACTGAATTTTATTCCTCTTCGCCACTCAGGTACTCACAGTCTTCCTCCTGATGATTTTTCAAGACTCCTCCATGCTGGGATGCTCTTCCTGCTCTGTGACTTTGTCAGATGTTAGCAGAGTCCTTCTTTTGTTCTAAAACTGTTCATGAAAATTTTTCGCTGAGTCCGTAAGAGCAAAGAGATTACCATCCTGGGCCATGGCATAGGTCCATCAAGTTCCCTCGCTTGTGCTAGTGGTAAAAGCTTCGGAACTGCTCTTGCCAGAGATCATTTCTGTGTGTCTAAGAGCTCTTGACATATTTCTCTCTTCTGTGAATTTGTCTAATGGCTTTTAGAACTCAAGCAGCAAGTAGTTTTATTAAAATTGTTTTATTAAAAATTATTATATACTATTTAGTAGAGCTGAGTTTTAAATTACTAATCCTGTCTTGGAAACAGATGCAATATTTAGCAATGCAGGTAAAACGAGAGGCTTAAAACCATCTTAGGCATTCATGTTCGTCATGGATCTCCCCTCAGCTACTGTCCATCCCTAGAAGTTTCTCTCCTGAGGAGACATCCTACATCCTGTTGGTGTTTTGTTGGATAGTCTTGGCTGTTATATGATGGGAAAACTACCCTGATGATTTTTCACTAGGAAGGGCTGACCTGCCATGGTTGTTCAGTTCCAGGAGAGGACTTCCAGTGGAGATCCCTCAATTCTCACTTCTAAGTGCAGTTAGGTTTTCCTCCAGCTCAGAGTTAGACATCTTACAATTGCTGGCTCCTTGCTGAGCCTGCTGGCTCACTCTTGAATTCTTTGTTGATCACCTGCCTCTCACTATACCAGAAGCCTTCGGGCTGGGTGCCCAGCACCTACAATTTAGGTGGTTTGCATTGCAAAACCACATCTCTGCATCCATTTAGCCCTGAGGTTTTTATCTTTGTGGAGAATTATTAACCTAGTCAGGGACATGAAAAACATCTATACAAGGAGATGCTGCATTTTCTTTGGCAGTTGTCCACACAGGAACAGCACTATTTTACCTAGCCTGGTATCTCTTCTTCAATGCTCACCTTGCTGGAGGCATGGGAGAATGTTGTCCACTCCACTCTATAAGAACCTTTCTCATAATGAGGATTGTTATCGTGTCTCCTCTCAATGACCTCTTCCTGTGACTAAGCAAATCCATTTCCCTTCAGTGTGTGCTTTTTAAACATCTTAACATTTTTTGCTGTTTTCTGCTAATTTCTCTGTAGCGTTTCTTCAAGTGTAATGTCCAAAACCAGACATTGTACTCAGGCTAAGCCTCACCAGTGCCAAGTAGAGCAGAATAATTACCTCAGTGTTTTTACCCAAAACACTGCTGCTAATATATCCCCAAATGACATTTGGTTTTCTGCATAGGTTTTATCCCCCTTATAATCCCATGCATTTTATCACGCATGTAATCCCTGGTTTACATGGTTCACAACAGCCACTCAATCCATTCCTGCATTATTGCTGCCTTATCAGTTATTCCTCATTTCACAAACTGCACAATTGATCTGTCTTTTGTCCCAAGACTGCATTTTGTACTTATTTTTATTACAGTGCAGCTTATTGATTTCAGGCAAGCTCTCCAATCTGTGAAGATCAATGTGAGTCCTGATCCTGTTCTCCAAATCAACCTCTCCTAGCCTGTGCTCTCAGGAGCTGAATTAAGTACTCTCTTCTCCAGTAGCCAATTTATTACTGAAAACACTGGGGCCACAACAGATGCCTGCAGGTCCCCACTTGGCACGTCCAGCTTTGACATTGAACTGCAGATGTGTTCTCTGGTATGATTCAAACATTATGATCTCGATTTCATTTAGATCTCATTAGATGGTTTTGTTTGTAAGAAGAGTAAGACTTTTACACTAACAAAATCAACATAAATCACATTTATCCCTTTATACACTTGGCTAGTTGGTCCTTTAAATAAGGACACTGAATTAATTTGAAGTGATATGTTCTTGATTAATCCATGTTGATATGTTCTACTGCCTTCTTATCACTTATGTGCTTACAAATTGATTAATAATTGACTCTCATTATCATTCTAACACTGATGGATTAATACTTCCCAGGATCCTCTTCTTTGCTCCTTTTTGGGCTTGTAAACATATGCCTCTGGCATCAATGTCCTCAAGCAAGTCACTGACAGTGTGAGTCCTCATTACCTGTAACTTCAGCCAATCAAAAGGTGGACACTAATTAGGATAGGGATTCAGTTTCTTGCATACATGAGCATGACACGCATGGTCTAATATTATGTTAAGTACTATATAGTATCAAATACATTTATTGAGGGTCACAGATATGACACAGGACCCACAGGAGACCTGCACTTTCTGGAAGCTCAGCTGCAGCTTCTGTGCAGACCATGAGAAAAACTGCATGCATCTAGAATGGGACAGGGCATCAATATGTATGTTAAAGCAACTGCATCCCTAAGTATAAGGTGTTCATTAGTAGTCAAGGGGAAAAGACAGGTGTAACAAACTGTCCTCAGGAGGGAACTGTCTTAAGATGGAGTCTCCTGGCCTTTGAAGATGCCACTCCCATTTCATTGGCATTAAAAGGACTAATATTTTGGCAGCTACGTGTTTTTCAAGGCATTCTGACATTAAAATGGTTTAAATGCCTAGCACGAGTTTTGAAGTACCTAGAGTGCCTCGCTCAGACTGGCCCATCCTTATTCTGGCTGATTTTCAGCACTACTGAAGACACCCAATGTAGGAAGTTAATTACTCCAAAGCCTCCCGAAATCTGGAGTGCCCTCTTTACATGCTTATAGCTCTCTAATTATCAAGAGAACCTGCAGTGATTAAACCTTAGGTTGGGCATTTTTGTTTGAGAGGAATTCAGGGTTTTATAACTCAGCCCTATCTACCATGTGCAGAAAACAGCCTTTCAGTCACTTTCGGGATGTTGTAAGGATAACCACATGAGAGCTTGCAGGGCACTCTGATGTGCCACATGCACCCAAGGCAGAAGGTTTTGATGCACTATTGCAAGAATAGAAACTCACCTGAACTGCTCACAACCCTGAGCTGTGTCAAGACCTTTGACCAGACCTACAGACAGGACACTGATGGCAGGGCACGCATAACACGACAGCAAATGTAGTAAATAAAGAAAACATAAAAGATCAGATTACAGTTACTTCTCTTTTTGTTACCAAAATGATCAAGACCTCTTCTGGACATAGTGAGTCTCGAAGGCACTGCAAATCCACAGGTTGAGCTGAGTGCATACGCTGATGCTCATCTGATGTACAAGATCAATTATAGCTGAACAAATGAATGAAATACCGTACTGGTAAGGGATAGCTGGGGCATTTCCCTCATCTGTGCCTTTGTCTGCAAGCTGTTGGAAATCTGTAGGAAAAATTCCACTGCCAGTAGCTTCCAGGCTGTTTGATTTAATCCACGCCTCCATAGGCTTCCCCATAAACAGAGCCCACAAGAAGTTAGCACAGAATAGCTCAGATCCAAATGAGCTGCTGCAGTTTCCCGCCCTAGTATGAGGACTGAACCCGACTTACCCTAGGCCACCTGGCCCTGCTCACTACTGCAATGTACAGTAGAGGGATTTAGCCCTTATTTGTCATCTTTTGTCTGCAGCTTTGTTGTTTGGGTGGGGCTGCACCTGTTCGTGGGGAGTGGGAATCCCTTAATTATGGCTGTGGGACTGGGCAGCAAGAGCTGGCCCTGTGCACTGGCACACAAAGGCTTAGGGGAATGCGTGTGAATTCAGTGCCCTCTTTATGCCAAGCCAATACTGAATGCAAATCCTCCTCAGGTCTTCATGGCTCAGCTAGTGCATTCCCAGGGTTTCTGCCTTGTATTTCACACACTGGATTGTCTTTTCTTTAGAGGGCAGCGATGCTGCCTCCCTGTATTTCAGATTCTTGGGGTCTGCAATTGTTTAGAAATAGCAGTTGAGGGATAAGAATACATTTTAAAGTGTACTTTTGGCTATAGCATCAGCATTTCTCTCCTGTTACCAAATGCAAATTGAGTTTACTTTATGAACATATCCCTGGTGCTCTGAAGCGCTGTGTTAGTAAGGATAGCTTAAGTCACAAAGACACACAGGTTATACCCTCTAGTGAATCCTCAGGCATGATGCAATTCCAATCTCTTCCCTTGCTAATCCCAGTTACCTGCTGAAGCCCCTGTCCATGTCATCTCACTTCAGTGAATGTCTCATTCCCTCCCTCCCGTTTGCCCTTGAGACCTCATACCCTGGTGCCTGGAATCACCATGTTTTGCTCTCTTCTACCTCCCTACCCAAGCTTTGCCACCTCTCCTACCTCCCTATCCAAGCTTTGCCTCTCAGCATTTCAAGCCAAGTGTCAAAGGTCTTTCACTTAAATGCCAGCAGAAAAGACAAAGACAGCATGGTTGGACTCCACCTTTAATCTCCGAAGGTCCATGCCACAGTGACCTCTCAAGACTACAAATTTGTGCTTAGACCTTGCACTCCTTGGCTGATGTGTGACCTGTTTATAAAGAAGCTATAGTGTACCTGGCTGCTAAAATCGACGAAGTTTAAAGACAGAGATCCCCCAAAATCACAATACAACAGTTTATGCCATCCTTTTCCCCAGCTCTTGTCAGTTTTGATGATTCTTCACGCGAAAAGCCAGCAGGGCGGGTGGGAGCCGTGACAACCCGGCCTCGGGGCTCTGCCGCCATCTTGTGACACCGCGCGGAACGGCACTGACAGGGAATGAGCTCTGTGATGGCGCTCGCGCCGCCCGGCCGGCTCCGGCGGGGTCTTTGGCGGCGTGGCGGGCACGAAGGCCCCGAACCCCCCATCGAGCCCCCACTTCGTGCCTGCCAAGCCGTCAAAGCCTCCCCGGGCCTGGGCGAGCGGTAGCCGAGCCTCTTGGTGAGCTTCCACAGGTGGTGCAACCTGCTGTGGCCAACTACAGGTTAAACCCCCTCCAAAAGAAACAGGCTTGCCAAGACACATCAATGCCTGAAACGTTGCAATATGACTAAAGCAGCCCTCAAAATGGTGGAAATTTGCTTTCTTGCTAGTAGCGGCTCTTCCTATTTGCTGTGCTGCTGCTGCCTCAGTGGCTTGTGGGTTTCTGCCTGTGGACCAGGCTGATGGATGTTCTGCTCACACCAATGAAGTGTGAAGACTGAAGCTGGTACCAGATAACAAACTCCAAGTCCTGCTGTGAAAGACTCCTGTGAAAGGAATGAAAAGGGGGTTTAGCTGGTGCCCCTTTCATCTCATTGCAGCAGGGCACACCCCCATCTACCTCTCTCTTCCTCTTGCTCCTTGGCAGCATGCAGATGAGGACCTGACGTCCATACCTTCTTTGAACCTGTTGTAAGAACCACAAGGATAACCAGGGTTGAGAGCCAGCTGTTGTTGAGTTTATATGACAAATGAGATGTTCAGATGTAAGACTGATTGCAATTAGATTGCCACCTGCTATTGCTTTAATCTGCATCCCGGATTTTTAATTGTTAGGAGGGGGAGCTGTTGGCACATGAATGCATAAGGACTATCTTAAAAGGCTCAAAGCATTAGGACTGCATCCTAGTCATGACAAGGAGGGCCACCCCATTTTTTAGTTTTAGCCTGTACTGTGAATTTTGGTCTCATTTTTGAACAGTTTCTTCCTGGGCTTTCTAGGACTTCTGTACTCTATGCTTCCATCCACAAATTTATTTATTTACTTTAGCAAATGCAGATTATTTCATTTTAGGCTTGGCCAGCTCTTTCCAGTTTGGTTCCCAGACAACCTACTGCTGTCAGGTGGCCAGCATTCATTTCCATTCTGTCTGATTTTCAGCAGGTCCCTATCTGAGGCCTATTCTTCCTGGCTGTTACCCAGGTGAGCAGTCCCACTGCAGTCAGAGTGATAATAGCTGTCAGTAATTGGTACTTCCACAGGCTTGCAGGGTCAGGGCTTGCTTCTTCCCCTCCTTTGGATAGTGCTAATCTGCTTTCAAATCACGCTTCATCAGAGAAAGAGAAAACCAAGAATTTTGAAAGGTTTCCTATCAGGTTCCACAAAGGGATATGCTTGGGAGAAATGTGTTGATTTTGTTGGAGATACACACAAAATAGGCTATGATTTGCATAAGGAGCTACTGAAAGAGGGGAACTGAATGAAAGGTCAAGGGAAGCGTTTGCATTGATTTCAAGGAGTATTGGATCAGATCCACATGGAGCATCTGCATCCTTTGATACCCCAGCGAACTGTAGATAACGAGCCTCTCTTCTCCGTACATGCTCTACCTATGGCATTATGTGGAGAAAGACTTTGAGGCTGGCAACGGCACAAGCCAGTCTTAAAAGATAAAGTAGGTCTGTATAATCTATTTGGGAATAGCTGTTTTTTCTAGGTGATCTAAGGTTGCAGCAGATTTGGAAGCGAACGTACCCTAGAGGTCACTGCAGAGCAGCCGTTTGAGCTGCTCTATTCTGAGGGAAAGTTGTCAAAATATTCTGGAATATGAAATTAGATTTATTTTTTTTTATGTATTTTGACGTGCCTGTGAGTAGTCACTGTCCATCCCCCTCCAAAACCACCAACCATATGTCACACCTCCACAGAGCAGGATCCCAAACCTGTACCCTGTTACCTTTCTTAGATGGAATGTCACCTCTTTCATGGCACACCCTCCACCTCATATTCCCACTCAGTCCCTATACCACATCTCACCCTGTGAGGTCTTCTTGCTGCAGAGCAGCCCAACCTCGTCATCCTGTCTGCATCACATCTCCCCAGCACTCACAAGCTGTTCTCTCAACATGGTACCAACAAATGGTCTCATTTGTCCTTCTGCAGCCAGAATAAGGATTTTGATAGCAGAGAGGTTTTTGCAGCCACTCTTGTGGTTGCCACAGGCTGGGAAATCATCACAAGCACAGCTGAACACTTCTGATCAGCTGTAGTTACCTGTGGAGAGATGCTTAGTGGACTTTGTGAATACTATGGCATGGGCAGAGTGGAAGGGTTTTACTGTGTCTCCTTAGAGCAGTTAATCTGCTACCTTTGTTTTAAGAAAAGCTTTTTTACTGGCAATTTCTGCCTATTCTTGAGGCAGGTGTAGAGCAAGAAACTGAAATCTTGCAGAAAGTAAGATAAATTGGCACAGGGGTAATAGAAATGAGAATAGCAACAGGGCCAAAATAATAAGCCATCATAAGCATCTGTACGGCCGTTTTCATTTGTGGATATCAAACAATTTGCAAGAGCTAAAAGCGCTAAGCCTCTCAGCAGTGCTCATATGTCAGAAACATGCAGTTTTTTTCACCTATTGCTTAACTGCTGTCACCTCTGAATTAGGACAGAGAAGCTGTTCATTGCTCAAGGCAACGCTGCCATGCAGTTTAGGGTGTCAGAGGCTAACTCGAACTGTAAGACAAGGCAGTATTTAGAGCCTAGAGTTGGCCAAGCCACTGCCTTACAAAAAGAGCCATGGATCTTTAACATCCAAGTGGTCAGGCCCTCAGTTTGACGTCTCAGCTGATAAAACAGGAAAGGTGAAAGCAGGGGCAGAACCAATCTTATAACAGCTGGCTATAGGAGAAGACAAATTTGTAAACTGAAAGAGGGACAAAGAAAAAACATTTACCCCCTGCTTTTAATAGAGATTCATTCATAAAAGTAAAGCGAAGGCTACAAGGTCATAGAAAGTTACATGTGATCTGGTTTTGGAAAATGCCCTTCTTACAGACCAAGCCCAGAGGCAGAGGCTATTTGGGCTATTGCCGAGGAGAAGTGTCATGGAGGCCCTTTTTTCCTTCTCTGAGGGCCTAAGGAAACTCCAGCTAGACATATTGTACATAACAAGGTTTAATGGCCTTTGTTCATAATGGACCCAAGCATGAATACCCAAGTGCATTCAGGAGAGGCCGAGGACTAAGAGGTAACATAAAGCCTGAAATAGGGAGAGAACATTTTCTGGATTGGGAACAGGGTCATTCCTGGGGCAGTGAATGTGTGAGGGTTCATTTTGCACCTGGTATTCTGATTAACAGTGCGGTCAATCTCCTGAACTTCCCAAGCATGAACACCTGCTTCTAGCTCTGCTCAGATCCTAGCCCTTCATGATGCTTGCTCCTTCAGTAATCCAAGAAAATGCATAGGCATCCCATGGCTCTGTCAGAACTGTCCCCAAGAGGCTGTCACACCAGGGAGGATTGATCTCAACTCTCCCATTCCTGAGAGCTCACAGTCAGCTCTTTAGCTGCCATCCTCTACATGCTTTAAACCCACCAGCTGTGTCCTCATTCTTCAGTGCTCACTCCTTCTGGAAAAGAAAACATGAATTCTTACCTCTCTTTGACTCCAGCACCTTCCTCTGTGTTGCCTTTGTCTCAGTCCTAACACTTGTGCAAAACAGTTTGCTATCTTTTCCTTTTCCTTCCTCCAATCATAAAATGACTGCATCCATATTCAGATCTTTCAAAAATGACACCTGAGCAAAGACGACCTGGCTATGGGCCATAATTTCCACCTCCCAGACATGAGTAATGTGGCAAGACAGCACAGTCTTTGTTTCCAGAACTAAGCAGGCTACTGTCCCTGTCAAGTTTTTCTGGAAGTCACTTTGTAAACATTGTCAAACTGTGTTCAAAGGTGGGGAGCTGGATGAGCACAGCTGATGTCTGCTCTGCCAACCTCCCAAGAGCCTGCAAGGCTGAGTCCCCACAGTCACCTCCAGCACGAGCAGATAGTTGCTGACTCAGATGTGGGCACACTGTGTGTCTGATAATCTCTCTGGCACTAAGGGAAGTGGATGGAGTGTGTGGAGCTAGGAGGGTTCAGGTGAGGTGTGGTGAGGGTGAATGCAGTTAAGAAAGCCAGAGCCTGGGGGATAGTATAAAGGGATTTTTGAGGAGGAGGGAGGAAGGATACCACAGAGCAAAGAAAAAAAACAACAACAACAAAAGAGAAGACAGTAAAAGGGAGTGCAATAATGGGCATGAATTTCTCTTTCTTTTGTCCCATGGCATGCTGCCAATGCCTTCCACACACATTCCTCAGTGCTTCTAAAACCAGTCCCCATGGACACACCTGCCTTGAGACAAATTCTTTTAGTCTTGAAAAAATCTGGGCACTTCTTCAATAAAGAGCTTTGCTTTTTAACTACTTTGGCTTTGTGAATTTTGGCAGCAGCTCACACTTGGAGAGCTTTTGAGAAACCTTTCTGTAATCAGATTTCCCTGCCCTGCCCCGGGGGTCTGTGGGTGAGTCACTTCCCACAGCTGTCCCTCAGCTTCCTACTCTGTGACATGTGGCCCACCACTACCTCAAAGGGCCGGGGCCAGGCATCATTTATGTGTAAAGAGCTGTGAAATCCATGAGGTTGATGGGGTGCTGAGCGTTACACCACATGCTGTGAGGGTAGTGTTACCGCAGCTCATCACTTGGGTATAGCAGGAGGTGGGACAGGCTCAGGAGTATGGTTTAAAACACTTCACTGCCCAGTGCAAAAAGTCATCAAGTGAGGAAAAGAGGTGACAGTTCAATTGTGTGGTGATAGGATTCATTTCTTCTACACAGCAGGGCCAAGGCTGAAGACCAGAAAAGACAAACATGCTTAGGAGTACTAGCCAAGCCCTCACCATCTTGTTCAAAACCAGAAAAACAGCAAAAACCAAACAGAGGCTCCTTCAGTTCCTTCTCATGCAGGCTGCCTCCTGAGCCACCTCATACTGGAGATATTCTGGGATGGCCAAATCCTGTTTTTGCTCTGGGAAAAGTCTCTCTTCTTCTCTAGTTCCAAATAGAATCAGAGGAGATGGTCAACAAGCTTAAAAGACAATACAAAGTATCTGCAGTGTGTTGCAACAGAAAAGAGCATCACCATGGTTCTGTGGATCCATGGCTAAAATAATGGGCATTACAATTTCTGGCAAAAGGAGGGTGAAGCTGCTAGTAACACAAGAGTAACCCACTTCTTCTTTCCTTTCTTCTCTTTGTGCTCACAAAAAGCCATGCTGTGTCCCAGGCAAAGAAGTTACTGTTAGCAAGCTGCCTCACTTCCTTTCTACCTAAAGCTGTCATGAAACAACATCAGTTCATTTTAGAGACTGCATGGCAATACACAGCACAGCCAGTCCATACAGCTGCCTAGTTCCTAACCAAGCCTTTGCCTATCGAAAAGCTGGAGAGGGACTTTTTACATGGGCATGTAGGCATGGCCTAGGGAGAATGGTTTCAAACTGAAAGAGGGTACATTTAGATTGGATATTAACAAGAAATTCTTTACCGTGAGGGTGGTGAGACACTAGAATGGATTGCCCAGAGGAGCTGTGGATGCCCCATCCCTGGAAGTGTTCAAGGACAGGCTGAATGGGGCTTTGGTCAATTTGGTGTGTCCCTGCCCATGCAGGGAGTTGGACCTAGATGATCTTTAACGTCCCTTCCAACCTAAATCATTCTATGTTTCTATGATTCTTTATGAGCCAAAGTTGCCCTAACTGTCTTAGCTTTGGTTTTAATACCACAGCTGGAAAAACATATGGTAATTTTACCTCCTCTCTTTCAATAATTCATTCCTTCCTCAAACAATCACGCATCAAAACAAGTTTTAGAAAAAGCAAGATCTGAAGATCTGGACACTGTTAGGAGCCATGCAGAGTCTAATTCTGGCTTGGCTGCCAATTTAATGTATAGTCTTGAGCAAGTCAATTAAATTCTCATCAAGTCTTCCCTCAGTAAAATTAAGAATAATTACTTGCTTTGTAGAGATGCGGCAGAGACTGAGAAAGTCTTTAAATAGTTTATTTAAGATGTTAAAATCTCTTCAGAATTATGTAGAAACCTCAATTAGGATTTATAAAAAGATTATTTAAAAACACAATGGCATAAAAAGTATCCTCATTGAAACTAATTAATGAAAGAACAATGTTGAAAAACTTCTTAGATGTGAAGGATAGAAGATACATCTGCAGTTGCTTGGCAGAGTACATTCAGGTCAGAGAAGCAACTGCTCTTTATTCGCTATGGTGGAACAGGACAAAATTCTTGTAGCCTATGATACTCTTTAATAGTGTCTTCCATTTTATCATCTTTATTATTCATGATCTGACAGCACTTTGGGTCTTTAGCTGGGATCTGTCCTGGTGTGGCTGGTACCACAGACACAGAAGATAATTAAGTCCCCTGCTCCAACGAGCTTATGGTCAGAGGTCCTGAATGTCCAGCAGTTTACATCATATGGGGATGAGGCCATAAACAACTCTGTTTATAGATATAGAAATAGTTTGTGTAAATGCATCATCATGGGAGATAAGCTCAAATAAATGATGAAAAATGTCACAGGAATTCCCCTGCCAGATGCATGAAGCACAAAGTAATAATGGCACCATTACAGCTGTTGTAGTCCCAGCTGTTGGTGTATGTCAGTAGCGTAGATGTGCTCTATGTGCATACTGAGAGGTGCAAATTTCAGAGAGGAGGCCAGGAAGAGGCAGGGTAACTAACTGGCCTTGCAGAGTCTTAGATGGATCGCCTCTGGTTTTGGCAGCCCAAGACAAAGCACAAATGCATTTGAAGAAAACCTGACCTTAAATTTATTGAGGCAGATGTTGCTGGCAGAACACAAGCCAGTACCATCAGCACATCTGAGACAAAACACAATGTGGGACCATGTTGTCATAGATCTTGAAAGTAAAAAGTTGAAGTTTGAGCTGATATATAGAGAATAAAAAGCCAGAAGAGGGTACAGTAAAACCAAAGACACAGACAGCCTGCAGTTTTATACCTGCAGGTCTTTGCATATCCTCAAAGTTAATTGTTACCCTAATAATAATAATACTGTGCTCAAGAGATAATTATCTTGTACCCAAATTAATATAGTCCTTCAACACCATCTTGCACTGTAAGACAAAGAATAGAAAAAAAGGCTATCAAATTTGGCATTCTATAAAGCACCACTGAGGAGCAACCCATTTGAGCCATATAATTTTTTTCCAAAGTGATAATGTAATAAAAAGATGCATCAGGTAAGAAACCCCTACCTTATCCCCAGCATACTACTCGAGATTGCTGTGCAACCCGTTCCAGACACTATGTGATACAGCAGAGAATGGAAGAGAGTCAGACATTGCCAAAACAAAAGCCTCAAAAGAGCTAATTCAAGCAGTTCATGCCCTTTTCCTTCAGTCACTCCTCCTTTACCTACTCCCTCCCTTTTCCTCTGCTCAGTCCTGCATCATCCATTTCTATGGCTGTGTTTTAACAGGAGAGGTGCAAACTGCCTGCAGTGGGGAGGGCTGGGGGTGAAAAGAGAGCTTCTGTTCATTGGGCTTTATTCCAAATTGATTACTGGCCATGCTTGCAAAGAAAAATTATTTCCCCTCTTCCCTTACTGATACACACACAGGGGTACATACAGACATCTAAACACTTTGAGATTTATAGTGAAGCAAAGGGGCGGGATGTTCAAACACCTCGCAGTATAGCTACTCCAAACTGCAGGTTAAACAGCCACACTGTATATTGGTGACACAAGGGCCATCACTCTGATTTTACCCATGCAGTGAAAGCCAAACCTTCCTCTTTTCCCCATTTTCAAAGGAAAATACAGAACAAGGTTGCTCAGTTCAGTGTCTGGTTTCTCTGGGGCAGGAGAGCTAGGTTTTATGCTGATTTTTTGGTGACATATCAGTATAGTGCAGGTCAGGTGCTGTCCTTGAAGATATGGGTCTGTTTGTGTATTTACATATCTGCAATTAACACTGCACAAGCTAAACTGGAGCCTTACAGGCCATTTTTCTCAGTTCATCCTAGTGTAAGGATGAGGAGGCACCAGCTGCTGCTCAGCACAATGCGAGGGTGTCTCTGCGTGGCAGAGCATGGGGCAGTACAGACACAGCAAGCAGCACGCTGCTGCCAGCGACAGACACCTCTGATGACAACGTGACTGTCACCATCTATGAGGCTACATAAAAACCAGCAGCAGCGTCTGCTTCAATCTCACTGCTTCACACCTCCAGTTGCCTTGGTGCCATTCTGGTTTAGGTTGGCTGTAGTGATCACTGTCTTCATAAGAAGTTTTAAAAAGTTTTATGAAACGGTAAAGTTCTCTTGTAGAAAGTGCAAGAGAATTAAAAACTGCAGAGCTCTAAGACAGAAGGAGCAGAAGTAAATTCAGTGCAATAGAGGTTCGCTTTCTAAGGACATTAAACAGTTTTAAGACTACACACTACTCTAAGTAAATGAACACACCCTTTTTATTACAGAGGCAACCAAAGTGGGAAGAATGGAAACAGCCTGTTACAGGTAAAGCCAAATGAGATGTTGCTTAGTAACTCTCAGCAGGGAAGCATTTAAACCCAGCCATTTTAGGGAACCTGATGTTCTGACTCAAAGATTATTTTCTCTGGAAAAGAAGTCTGAAACCAGGAAAGCTCAATTTAGCAAACATAAAATTAATTTTCCTGTTACAGCAAACCATGGTGACAATGCTTGGGAGAACACAGATAAATTTACAAACTTGTACAAGGAGGAACAGACAAGGCATGTTTTCAACAAAATATCACTTTACTGAACACGCTTTTTGATGCCAATTTTTTCCCCCAAATACAGTAAACTTCACATTAATTTTTATTTTCAAATTCTGAAATACACAAGTGATAACAGAAGTCTGGAGATATTACACAGATCATATTATTATTATTATAACATTATTTCTGTAAGAATAAGTTCCTGGAGCAAACTCTACTTCAGCTCTGCTGTTGGACACAGATGGAAAAGAAGAAAAACCCGGTGCCTCCACTGGTTCTGTTGTCTGGAATAATTCTAATTAGACCCTCCTTCAGGACTTTGCTTTTATGGGTTCATAGAAAAGTCACTTGGCTTGGCGAAAGGTCTCTCATATCAGGCAGAAAAAAAACCTAAAACTTTATTTGGAGATTCATGTTATTTTTGCTTACCTGCAGAAGGATACTATGTTTCCTATAGAAGTAAAAGCTCTGGCCTGATCAGCCATGTACATCTGTATTCCTGGGTGCCACACCTACTGTTCAGCATAGGCAAGAGTCAGGTTCAGGAAAGAACTTCATTTCAGCAGCCTCATTACAAATAATGATTATAGTTACGAATGTGAACTATTGCATAGATTTTTTTAAAAATTTATTAAAAAATGGAAAAAACAGATCAACACATCAAACTACCCATGAAAAGGCAAACTGCCAAAGAGTTACCACAAACATTTGTAGTTTATCAACACTGCTAATAGCTGGAAAGCAAAGCTGCAATAGCATAAGTACTAAAATTTGAGTTATGTGTTAAAAGTGTGACAGTTTTTCACAAGCTTGTAGTACAAGCAGTGAACTGATGTTCTGTAAGCCACAGAGATTCACGTCTCACTGACCAGAGCCTGGTTTGAAGTCTAATGAAACACTGTTGATACAGAACCTCTGCCCAGAAGGTGTGGGACCATCATCAAACACATGGCCTAGATGGGCATCACACTGCAAGAGAAATTGTGTACCATTATTACCATTACAATTATGGACCAACATTATGCTGCTATCTTGAATGAAGGAACTTGTATGATCAATTAACTGTTGAGTTGGGGGGGAGGTCTTGGGGAGAGACTAGAAATACATCCTGGAGTTACCACCTCTAGCCAGTGGGTGAATATCTGCACCCAAAAAATCAGACACCAGAAGAGGAAGTTAAAAGGTACCAGAAAGTCTACGAAATAAATGGGAGGATCCAGAATTCTCAATGCGTAATAAACATTTCAATTTGAGACAGTCACTGTAGGTCCTTCTTACAGGTCGACTGAGGATTCCACCCCCTCCCCCTGAATTACTGGTTGGAAAAAATTATATTCAAAATAGCTATCAGTGGTTCCTTACAAAATTGGAAGGCTGTTTTCAAATGGGCTTCTTCAAAGGTAATTGCTGGATAACACTGCAAACAGGAACTCTACCATGATAATGGACTGCAGCGAATGCTTCTTATGTTTGCAGGTAATACTTGATCCTGCTAGAAGGGGCTGCAAGCACACTGAGGGCCAGTATTAGAATAAAAAGCAATCTTGACAGTTTGGAAAAACAGGCTAAAAAAATCCCAAGATGCAATGTGTTAAACTAAACCGCAGATTTTGATACCTTAACAGACAGTAATAACACAGATTTAGGGCTGGGAAGAAATGGTTAGGGGTGGCAGTTCTTTAGAAAAAGACCTGGGTGTTACAGCAGGTCCTGATACAAGTATGGGTCATGGGTTGGAGAAAGGTAAAAGTGCATGGACAGGAACACTGTCTATAATGCATCTAAATGGTTGAAGGAATGGAGCCTTTCTAGTCTAAAACAGAGATGGGAGAGTCAAAAATAACTTCCCAAAAAGAGAAGGGTGGCTTCTGTGAAATAAGAGAACCTATAGAAGATAGCTGTGAAGCTGCAGGGCACCACCACTGCTATGCAGGGCAAACAGTAATAAGCCTCAACCGCTGGAAAGCAAACCCAGTGCTTTCCCCAGTGTCTAACCAATAGCAGGAAGACACAAACGTTACAGCTCATTATCTAGTAAGGCCGTGGAGTCGCCATCACTGCACGTTTCAAGAACAGCTTCAGCAAACACCTAGCAGGACTGAATTAGGAAGAACCAACCCCATGATGGGGCAAATGGCTAAATCTCAGAGTCCCTTCTACTGTCTGTTGTCACAAACTGTAGGTCACTTGGGGTTTTCTGAATACATTTTCTGTCTAAACTCCAGCCCTTTGGTATACGTACACAACTACCCTCCCCAGTCACATTTGTTTCACCCCATCCTGACTGCCTATATTTGACACTTTGAACTCTACTCATGTGTTTCATACCAAGAAGTGAGACAGAATGGTCTCATGGACCATTCTAATGGACATAATTCTCACTGCTGTAGTTAGATAGATTCATTCATGGGCACAAAAATTATTATTTGTTAAGATTCAGGTCTTTGGGTATCATCTCCAAAATAAACATACCTGTTTGCAGACAACTTCAGTTCTAGTTGATCCCAGTGAGTTATCTGGTCGTCTCATGATATTGGTATTACTTTCATCTCTGCCACAAGTACCATAAGCTTCAGAAAATGATGGCCATCCAGTCCCAGAATTGTACTTCTTTTCTGAGCTATAGTGGAAATCAGATCTTGTTAATCAATAACAGAGATGTTACAAAAAAAGTCTGGTTTTAATAAGAACATTGGCTTTTTTCCTCACCCTTGTCTTGTACTACTATTAATGATGTTGGCACAGTAAAAGTTTTCTCCCTGGCTGGAACCTCTTCTGCAAAGCAAATTCCTGACCAAACCAAAATAGGAGCTATTGCCTCACCATTTCCAGTGCACTGACAGTTTGGTATTTTCTAAAGCTTGAAAGAAGGTTTTTCCAATAACTGAGCACATCATTTAGCTGAATTACACCTGCAAAGTTGCAGTTTGCAGCCTGGCTCAATACAGCACAACCTTAGAGAAGAAGAAACAAAGTATGAAAAATGAGTAAGGAAAATGGTTGGGTTGGTCCACCAGACCAGGCTCACATCTGATGATGGCTTTGGCTTGCAGTGACCCATCAAAACAGTTTGGTAAATCAAACAAATCCTGTTGACAGACAGGATTATCAACCCTGTTTAGTTGCATAGTAAAACCTAGAGCGTATTGGGGCATAGGATCAGAAAATATTTTTGGCATTTAGCATGCAGGTATGAGATAATCCCTCCTATTTAAAGTTGTGTTGGCAATAAGCACTCTTCTCTAGCCAAGAGTGACCTAGTGTGAGTTAGAGGGAGAAATGAAGCCAAGACTCACATACTAACTGGGTTAAGTGGTCTGGAGACCAACCACAACCGCTTCCTCCCGATTTCCCGAACCCAATGCTCTTACTGGCACCTAGTGGTGGATGGAGGCAGCAACACCAGCAGCAGCTTCTCTGGGATCAAGGGGATTAATTAGTCCATTAGTCAATTTGGAATTTAAAGCAAAATCTCTAGTATATATCATGTATATTTTGGTGGGATATGGATACAGTGAAGAAAAATTTGCAAATCTTACATGCAATACCTTTTAGAAAGACAAGACAAACAAGCAGGGCAAAAAGGTTCAAAAATTCAACCCAAAGAACAGTGCATGCTGCAGCATTTTATGATTAACTGCACAGGGCTGTCTTTTAGCAATGCAACAGTGGAAATAAAAAAGGATTTTCAAACACAGAATGACCAAAAGCTAGTTAGTGTGTGAGCTGTTGTTCAGTCCATTACATCAAGCCACAAAGACCCCTGAGAAATGTTCTCCTACTGCCTCCATGAAAACAGGGAGAAACAGGACACAGCACAGACACAGGCTGCACCGAAGCAAATGCAGTTTGCAGCCTCTACGTTTATACAAGAAGGTATTCAAGGCTCCAGACCTACTTCCTTCTGGCCAAAGAGGGCTCCCTGCCTTCCCTGCTCCAAAACCACACTAACACTGTGCCTACCAGCCACAGAATGCCAAAGAAGAACCTGGGGGAACACAGATGTCTGTACGTGACTTCTGAGTTTCCCTGACTTACACCTGTGCTGCTTCTTTTTATATTTTCAAAATACTTCAGTCAGAACTCTTCATTTTGTTGGACACAGGGACCTTTCTGCTCACTCATAGATAGATGTGAGGATGCTCTCCGAAACCCTGTAGTCAGGGAAGGTCTCTAATACTATGTGGGTTTTGCATCCGACCCTGACTGACTCCATTCCTTACATGCCATTCACAATACTTAAGTTTATTGTAGAGGTTTTCCACTGCTAAAGAATCAATCTTTTGAGCTGTTAAACTAGCTCTCCAAAGAAATGGTCTCTATGTGATTTTATTAACAGTAATATCACTTAGATTCCCTAATAGAAACATTTTAGTACCCAAAAATATTGCTACTCAAGATCATATTTGCCCTTTGAAGTATTTCACCACTTAATTTATGGATCAATGGACTTTCCCTAAACATATGCATTAGATTAGCCTTCGACACACCATTCCTACAGCACATGTCATTTACTTTGATCCCTATTTCAGCTGTCCTGGATGGAAGCCAGATAATCCTAAAAAGTGCTTTTTGCTGTATGAATCTCAGCTGTAGGTTTATGGTTAGCTAAAGGTTTGAGATTTCATTAGAGCACCACGATTTGCTATCTACAAAGGTTAGGGGTTTGTTCCATTATCGGCAACTCTTTCAAATGAACATTTGGTAGCAGAAAGTAATAAATTCTGGTATAAATGTATACACACATGTACTTTGAGAGCAAGGAGGAAATGCTTCATGTTTACCTGTAGTTAATGATCTAATACATTTGAAAAAGAAAGGATGTTTCTACTGCACTAGGAAACAAACATGATGAATGAATCTCTTATGAAATACCATTTTTGCCCCTCATGGTTAGTGCCTTCCAAAACATAAAGCATTAATGCAGAAAATATTTTCAGATAATTTTGCACATTCAATAATTTTCAATTTTCTTAAAAGGTTTTTTGTTGTTTTGGGGTTTTTTTTCTGTACGTTCGGGGGTTTTTTGTTTCCCTGTATCAGCCTTTAAGGCTCAGCATTATTTTATGCTTTAAACAAAAGTACCCATATTCTCTGAGAACTGGGTACTGCAAAAATTAGTATGACTGTTTGGTTATATTGTAGTTTAGTTAATAGTTTAGCAGCAGAAGCAATTCCCTCTAGTGCTCATCTCTCTTCATGTTGGCCTGTCAATATCTATTGTCTAATATAAAGGATGTCTAGATTGTAGGAACACTTGAAGGAATTGAAGGAACTCTAGCACAGCTTAATAATTTAAAATTTGTCTAATTTATCTGAATTTTCAAGAGGTATTTTTATTTGTCTTCAGGATATTCTGCAATGCTGCACCAGCTTCTGAAACAATTTTATTCAATAGCATTTATTAGCAAACCTTTACAGAAAAACATGCATTTAATCAAATGTTCAATTGCATGACAACTGTTCTCTTGGCCAAAGGAAAACAAACTGTTTACAATTATCAGCCTCCCACTTTAACATTTAATTGCTTAGTTTAGGTTTATTTTTAACGTAGCCAGTACATTTTTTCCCCCTCTATCAAGACCTATGGCTCCTCAGCTTCCCATCTGAAGCATCCTTTAAAGTATTCATAAAAATGGGCATATCAGCTGTATTCCAGTGAACTCACAGTTGGAAGTATATAAAGGCTATTTTCTAGATCAAAAATATGAGGAAATGTCTTTTCTGTTTCAGTTACAGAGACCAGAACACCCTCTGCACATCCCACTCCGAGGCACTCTGTTTCCTTTTACTTAGACTTTAATGAAGTTGCAAAATACATAGTATTGTGAAGAGCACTGAGGTTAATAGTGCAGTCATTTGCAGTCAGGTTTTTTTAAAGTAGATGTACCAAAACCCACAAAAATAGCCAAATTTAATTTAGGGAACAAGAAGGGAGTGGGTTGAAAAGGAGGTCTCAGCTTCAGCACGAGGGACCCAGCAGTAAGAACATAACAGCAGCCAGACTAAGGCAGCCCAAAGGTCTCTCTAGCCTAGTGGCATGAGAGACAGAAGATGACTATGGAGGAGCACAAGAACAGAACATAAACACATATTTTGTGGCAAGATCTGGTTTAGGGAACCTCTTAAACACAGAATTATTATCAACCAAAGAGGACAGCGTGTGTAGCAGGAAGAAAAGGCAGACCCTAATGTAGCAACTACTGTCTGCTGGCCACTGGAGACCCTCATATGCTCAAGAAAAGGGCACACCATGTACCTGTATCACCACAGGTATCCTGGCAATCTTATACATAGCACTCAGGCACCACGGGATTGCTCTTCTGACCTACGCTTTCCATTCCTCTCATGAAAAGACACTGCCCCTCCTGCCACAGTTACAGCATTTTACAGATGCTGTGAAACCTGAAGGATGTTACCTGAACAGTGGGGCATTGCAGCACACGCAGTAGTATATTCCCTGTTCTGTGTTATTCAGATAGATTCCACTAAATGGCTTTTAAAAAAAGGAAGAAAAAAAAGAGACGTTAATAATGCAGTTCTTTAAAAGCTCACCATCTGGAACAAGCATGTAGGAATCAGATTCAAAACAGGAGAAAAAAACATAGAAAGAAGGCTTCACAGGGGGGCTTTGAAGAACAAACATTAGCAGCCTAAAGAAATAATGGGAGGGTTCCTTTGGATTAATAGTGAAGACTACCCCCTGCCCCCAGAAACTTCAAGACCAGTCAGATGCATAAATCACCCAGGTACCAAGGCTGGAGTCATGACCTCCAAGGAACTTGTAGGAAGTGCAGGATCCCAAAGATCAGGGCTCTGCTACAGAGTGCCACAACTTCAAAGTTGCTCTGCAAAGGGACTCTGCTCCTCTCTGCCTGGTCTGGAATTGGGATCCTCATTTTACAGATAAAAATTTGGGCACAGTTCACATGATTTAATCCCACGGTACATGCTCTGCAGGCAGAAGCCCTGGCTCTGGGCTAGGGATGCCGGTGCTCCACGCACAGTGCTATATGGCCTCCATCAGAGAAGGAAGCAGAGTGTGGGGACAAGGTCAGTGGGTGATCTGACACATAAGGGATAATCTGACTCCTGAATGGAGTGCTCTGTAAAAGATATCCATGGCTAATCTACATATGGCTAAAAAAATGAGACTACACGACAAAAATATGATCTTCTTCCTCCCCTCTGGAGAGGTCTCCACTACTGCCACACAGATGGGTAAGACGACAGTAAAGTATCCCAGAGAAAAATAAAATATGAAAAGAATGTGAAAGGTTTTTTCATCTGCAAACCAGGCTGGGTCAGAACAAAATCCACCTGGTTCAGTATTAATCTAACTTTCATCCACAGAAAGGCAGGAGAAAACCTGTGAAGCAACTGAGTGATGAGAGCTCCCCAAAGCAGGTTCTTCTCTGCCCAGCAGGCAGAAGAGCTACCTTAACCTTGGACAGCATTAGTGCTTCTGCTTACCGGTTCAGTTCCTTTTTCTCTTGTAACATAGAACTGCTCTGGAGTCAGTTTTTTTTTCCAGTCTGTAGCAACAGCTGCTTCAGCTTGTTTAGTCAGAGAACCTGTGTCTTCAATTAGATATAGAAAGATAATTTGTATTATTTTAACACTGTTTTAATCACTTTTAAGGTGAAGCTTTCTATTATCACCTCAATTCTCCCAAAGTTTCTGTGGGTACAGACAGAGCACAGTAGGGCAGTTCAGGGACAGAAGAGCAGGGGCGAGGGCAGGACTTTGCATCTGCTTTCCATTCAGTGGGCTACATATGGAGAGCAGCTCCAGCACACCACTTGGGAAAGCTCTGAACAGAAACGATTACCTATGAACCAAGACACCATCCACTCATTCAGTTCAGCCTTCTATTCTGGATGCCCTCTCCCTGGGGAGTGTTCAAGGACAGGCTGGATGAGGCTTTGAGCAACCCGGTCTAGTGGAAAGCGTCATGGCGCATGGCAGGGGGGTTGGAAATTGATTATCTCATTCTATGATTCTGTTCTGGCTTGAGTTAACTGCTGGTCTGCTGGTGCCCCTTCCTCATCCCAGAGTATTGCTGAAAGGTTTGGTAGTTTGCCTCTTGGAAACCCTCAGAAACCAGAACATATCTCATTTCCAGGCTATCAGAGACTAGAAACTTCCACAGGCATCAGTGAAAAATGGTGCTAAGGAGTACAGGAAGAGAGCAACACCTACAGCCCAAGAGAAACAGGGCTACAGTTAAGCGGGGGGCACACAACAGGAGAGCAGCAGTCACCCATTACAGTGGAAACCTCCAGCAGTGCCTGCTGTCGGTCTGTACACACTGTGCAGAACATTTATGGTGGCATGAGCCTGACAAAGAATTAACAGATTGGCTGAAAAACGAGGAGTAAACTAGTTTTGTTTCTCCCTAATCAAAAAGTCTGAGGTGGAAAGCCACATCCACGCTTATCTCCAGTCAGCAAAGGATACATGAAAAAAAAAAAACCACAACAGCTCCTGAGTGAGGAACACTTGCCTAGACCTGTCTCTTGCAACACAGAGCTGATACTGGGGGTAAAAAAAACAATTTGAAAGTTACAGTTTAGCTATAAAAAACTATAGCTTAGCCTGCCAGCTCAAGAGAAATACCCACAGCAGGCTGACAGGCCTTTCCAACCAGCCAGAGGACACCGGGGATGGGAATGCCCTTCCCCCCCCCCCACTCCAGGTGGAGGATACCTGTGCCACCAAAGGCAGTGCGGGAGCAGCTGCTGCTGGAGCTCTGCAGCAGGGAGCGGTGGAGGAACAGGCGGATCCTGAGCACCCTCCGGAACAGAAGAGCCGCCATTCCAGCGGGGCGGGACCGGAGGAGACACCGCCCACCGTGACTGGCCGCGGCCGGCGTCTCCTCCGGTCCCGCCCCGCTAGGTTGCCTGTGTAATCCGTACGTTCAACTTAAAGGACTGCTCCCTATAGGAGTAAAGCACCCGCTTAAATACCGATACAGCATCTGCAGGTAAAGGTTTCAGTCACTTCTTACCGAGAGGCAAAGAGACGGGTTTAAAAATCGAACGATTGCTGGAGCCACGGATACGACAGAATCCTGCCGAGGCATCTGCTTGCAGCTGCTCTAGGTTGTTTTTAAGGAGAGCGAGTCTAGTATTTGCATGCAAAAGTGCTCTTGCTCTCCTAAGTGAATGCTATAGGCTTTTAGCTGTATTGATTAATTGTGAGGGTGATGAGCAAAGTGGCTACGTGTTTACACGAGGTGATTTGCAGTCACAGCTGCTTTGACTTGGCCTATAAATATCCCCATCATAGGACCTCTGTATAAGTTTGGCCTCCTGTCCTTAAAAGGTAGACCTAAACACAAGTCAGTTTGCCAGGTTAAGCTTTAATGCTGTTTTCTTTTTTTTCCAGTAGCTGCATTTCTGATTTGGAATTAGTTCATCAATGCTGAATGATATAGAAGGAACTGTTTTGATTGCATCAGGTAACAAAGCTAATAATGGTGTTTAAAACAAAATAACACTCTTTTTAGTCTAATTATTCTAGCCGAATCTTTAAATCACAGCTAAAAATGGTGCTGTGTGCTCAATCTTGTGTGTACACACCTGTTTTATTGAACCGACCTCATATCTAAGCTGGGGAGTTCAACAGAACATAAAGCACAGTGTGTGATTGGTACCATGGCTGTAACCAAAACCTCTGCTTGGATCCACTAAGCCATGCATGGAAAGGTGGATAGAGGCAAGGGTTGTAGATAATCACACTTGCTGTCTGCAGTGTCAGGAGAGAATTTGGCACACAGTTGATTTATGGTTTTGTCCTGTATAATAAGAGACAGTGGAGTGAAGCCAGAGTACCTTGATAGAAAACCTGGAGATGTGTGCCTGTGATTCCTCAGGACCATGATTCATAGTGATTAGGGGAGCAGGGCTGCTGGGCAAGGAGGAGAGGGCAAGGTCTATGCTGTAGGCAGAAGGACAATGTTTTTCCATGTTGACCATTTGGGGAAGTGAAGATCAGAGAGAGATCTTTCCAAGCTCCTTCTAGCTTACCCCTGTGGCATCTTGTAGCAGTCATTTAGCGACTGTTTTAGAGGGAATCGGAACATGTTAGGGAGCCCTTGGAGAGGAGAGACCCAATTTGACACTCCCCTGTTCTGGCAGATGACTTAGGGCTGGAAAGCAGTGGCAAGTGATGTTATCACTCCCAGAGGCCAGTGTCTCCAGCTTAACTGTGAAAGAGAGGCATTTACCTCCCATTTGTGGCCTTGGTCTCAGGCAATGTTTGCTGCTGAGGAGGACAGGTAATCAACAGAGTTCTCCCTGAAGTATCTGGGAAATTAAGGAGAGTGAGAGAAAGTGATTAGTCCTGAAATTTGCATGTTTTAATGTAATTGACATTGATTTAACTGGATCTTCTTTTAAAGACAAAATTCAATAAAAAATAAACCATCAATATCTTCCGTGCAGCTCTGTTATTGGTACTATCCCAAAATGCACTAATTTCAAGGCAGTGGGAACTGAACCAGCACAGGTCCGTTGCTGTGCCATCTTCCTCAGACTCTGGAGGGGCCGTGCACCCCCGGGAGCAGAGGAGCAGAAGGCATGAGGCTCAGCAGCCCTAGCCTCGACACGCTGTTATCCAGTGTACTGCAAGCCACTGCCTGATTAAAATGAGCATGGTAGTGGAAGAGGCAGATCACGTTCATCCCAGCGGCTGTGATCCACATTGGAGGTGGTGCACTGGCAGATCAGATCCTCCATTTTTTCCTCCAACTGAAGCCTGACCTTCAGTCTTCCGAACCAGCGTGACGGGTCTTCCTCAAGCAGAAAACAACCCCCCCAGCTGGAGGTATTTCATTTTTCAGATCTTCAGTGCTGAAAAACCAAATCATTGTCCTGTCATGCCTGTAATATTGCCTCCCATGGTTACAGCACATACCAGGCTTCGTAGCTAGGCAGAGAACCAGTCTGCATTTCTCCCCATAGACTCTTATAAAAGCCAATTAGGCTGTTACTTAATTTTCCTCCTTTTTTTCTCCCTTATGCACAAGGGTAAGCAGTTTAAAGTCTCCCCTGGCTACATTATGTAAATGTTCAAGTAAATTCTCCCTAAATTGTAATTCAGTGGGTTTGTTGTTAATAATACTGCCTGACTCCAGCACATACACAAGCTGCATACTGGGAAGGGTCACTCCTCAGAAGCACAATGCCTTATTAGATGTGTGTGGATGGAGGAGAAGCTCCTCAGCTCCTCCTGTAGCATCACTTTGCATGGAGGCAGCAGCAGCAGCATGTGTGTAGGCGGGTGAAGGCAAGAGTAGGAGGGAAGCAGTCACGGTCCAGACTATCCTGCTAATATTTATTCAGGCTCTAGCCATTTCTCAGCCCAGGCTCTGTCTTGACTGACAGCTTTGGGGACAAGCAGAGCATCACATAGTGCCTATGCTGGCAGATACTGAGCAGTCAGCCAGGAAGCGGCGAGGTGCAAAAATCAAATGAACCCTATTCAAATTCAAACCTCTGCTTAAGCAGCTTTTGTTAATAAAGCCCCTTGACATTACTACGTATGGAAGAAAACACTGGTATTTGTATTTTATATGCATTTATATGGAATCAATTTTCCTCTATGTATTTTTCCATACCTAAGGTATGTCCCATCCTAAGGGATGTTCCTGTTGAAACATATGGGATTTCAGCATACAAGAATTTGGCTTGGACCTGTCATATGTAGTGGCACTGTGAGTCCAGGTCTCTGGTGAATGAAGAAAAGGAATTGGCATGAGCATTTTGGTGGGTAGGTTGAATCTGTGGCGGGCTCCATTTTCCCCACAGAAACCCTCACTGATTTTGTAGGAGGTGATCACAGGAACTCCGCGTCATTCCTCAGCAGAGTCTTCACTTTCCTCTAACATACTTGATACAACTCCACAGCTATTGTCAAGCCACTCAGATATGATAAAACTCTGACTGGTTTGGTACATGGAGATAAATTTCCACATGGAAACAATATCCAGAGATATGCAGTAACACTCTGGTGCTGAATTCCAATGACGGAGTGGGATTTCAGCAAGAATTATTAGTAGCAGAAGTGCCAAAGCATCTTGGAAAAGGGTATTGCTGGTTTCCAGAGGCACAGAGAGACTGAACACAGATCTGAGCCTCTCTGAAGCTGACCCACGGATCCTGCCAAGATTCATTTGTGGAGTAGCCTGATGTGATTCAGGTCAAAGACATAATCAGAAATAATGATCACACAGCTTCTTGCATTGTTTGCTTTATGGTTTAGTATGTCTTTTTGCTAATCAAAAGCTATAGGATACCTAATTTTTTTGACCTCTGTTCTTAGAAAAAAATAGGTCATGTTTGTGGACTAGCCTTCTGCTGGAGTCTAAGGATGGAATTTGTTGGAGGGGAGAGGGAGAGGAGAGGGAGAGGAGAGAGTTTGAGTTGGAAGGGACCTACAAGTATGGTCCACTATGACAAATGCTTTGAGTTAGATTAGACCAAATGCCCTCCATGGGTCCTGTCCAGCATAAATTATTCTAGGATTTGAAATACTTCGAGAAATTTCTTGCAAAATGAATGAAGACATGAATTCAAAGTGAAATTGACATTTTGCAGTCACTCCTTGATAGAAAACTCCACTCTGCAATCAGGCCACCTGTTCAGCTAAATGTAATCCATTTTGAAAAGTAGACACACTCTGGGATGGACTGAGTGTATCTGCAAGGGCAGCTATGGGAAGGCTCCAGGTTATTTCCCTGGGTTGCCTCATGCCTCCCCAGTATCATACCATCCAAATTCCTTGAGCCACATGGACAGTAATAATACATTCCACAAACTTGTGTGTTATTTTTTATCCCATATACCTAAAGGTAGTGAGGAACTGGGATGGTTCTTCTTCCACCTAGTGCCAACAGCCTGAACAAAGCATTGAATGAACAGTTATTTGGCAGCAACTGCTGTAGCAGCAGCTTTCTGCAGGTTATCTTAATGGATTTATCACCCTGAACTAAGCCCTGACCATCTGTTCTACCCTCTAATCACAGATGCAGAAAAAGCTAATTCATGATTGCATCATAAAAAAGTGAAATATAAGTGATTTAAGAGTGGGTTATATCATGCTTCACACTCTGATTGGAGGAAGTTGCTTTCCCTTCAATAAACTGACTTCCCTGGTAACAGAGTGTGTGTCTTTCCCAGCAAACGGGAATTCCTGAGGAGTAGGGAACACCAGAAGGTTTTATTCCCGCTCACTCATAGAATCATAGAATCATAGAATGGTTTGGGTTGGAAGGGACCTTAAAGATCTCTAGTTCCAACCCCCTGCATGGGCAGTGACACCTCCCACAAGACCAAGTTGCTCAAAGCCCCATCCAACTTGGGCTGGATCATCTTAGACGTATTTTAAAATTTGGGATTCATGTAAATGCAATTACGAACCTTTCTTCTGTCATAGATGACCCCCAAAATATGTATTTTTAATGCATTTTCTAATCAGGAAAAACATAAACTCATGGTCCTTAAAAATGCCTTATAACTGCATTTCCTTCATCTCACTTTTGCTGTGATGCAGCCATATCTGGTAGAGTCTTCCACTCATTTTGTGCTGGTAGTTCATCTTCACTGCGATGTTCTTGGATTGGAAGATCAGCAGAAAGCAGGGTGCTGAGTGCATGCCTTGCTTCTCATGAATGACCTTAAAGTCTTTCATACTGCCACTGTCCAAGCCATCAGGGGGGGGAATGGTTCAGGTGGGAGTTCAAGTTCTGCATCACTTGTGTTTTGTGGGTAAGGACTCCTGGCAGTGTCCTCTGGAAATCTTATACTAAAAAATGGATGCAACTGGACAAGTTAAGGGGTCAAGAAGTGGTATCTTGGTCCTCTGTATTTTTTATGGGGTACATCCTCCTGCCACCAGCACCTCTTCCTAGTATGACGTGTTGTGCCCTGGGTCTGCAGCAGCTTCAGCAGAACTTTCAGCAGCCCTAAAGGCTGTGACCAGCTCACTGGGGAGTTTGATGGGGTGCCAGGGAGGCTGGGCTCACCTCTTGGTTTCACTCAGGTGAAATTTTTTCCCTGATGCCCATTAAAACTAATGACTTGGCATTTTGAAAAGCCTTTTGACTCTTGAATATCTTTTTGACACCTGGCCTTTAAGGAATCTTCTTTCAAACTTTGTCTCTAAACGCATCTTGTTTGGAGAAGTTTCTATTACAAAGTAATTTGAAACATGCTATGGCTTGCCTTTTTTTTTTTTTTTTTTTTCCTTCAAATCCTTCTTACAACTAGGAAGCACTGCTGGTCTGTAGCAGGTTGCAGGTAAGAAAACACAAGAGGTGAATATCAGAAACAGTGACAACCTACGGGCATGTCCTGGAAACAGCAAGAGAAAGCAGTCACAAGGAAACAGGGAACGTTGAGGCTGTGAGCTGTAATTTAGGTGTGGGACCAGCATGTGCTCAGGTGTCTGGTCAGGTAGTTGGCTCAACCTTTCTTGCAACAGAAGGGTGAACTGGTTTTGGAGCCGTTTCTGGTCCACAAGAAGTTTGCACCACATTTTACAGCAAACTTGCACAATGCTGACACCACAAAACAGAAAGATATTACTCACTATGGAGTCCATTGTAGAGTTTGTTATTTTTGGCAGGTTTATGCAGCATGGGTGAGGGAGTGAGAAACAGCAGTGGTCAGCTGTAAAGCTTTATGTAGACTGGAAAAGGTTTCCTCACAGGTAGACCACCACACAAAAGCTAACAGCACTGCACCTTCTAGAAGAGTCTTCTGCTGAAGAGTCTTTTTTGTCTCTTAGTCCAAAATAGGCAAGGTGATCTTGCACAGACCAAGTGTTAGGACTGCTGGAAGACAGGGTTGAAGAAATCCTCTGCTGTGCTCACTTGCAGGGTAGGACTAGGATGAGGAGAGCTGGTTGTAAGCAGTGGTTAAGTAGATGGGTGTAGCCTTGGCAAAGGGCTGCATAAGCCACAGGATCTGCTGCCTCCTTTGATACGATTGGTTTTCTCATCTTGCTGTTTTCTCATCTTGCTGTATTTCCCCCAACATTCACTCTACTTCAGACAAGAGGTGGCTTCAATTATGCTTTGCACATAGTTTCCATAGATGACATCTCATCATGTCAGTGAAACATCAATGAACTGGAAGAACAAGTTGGTTCATTAGCATGCAAATTAGCTCACTCCTTAATGAGAGAAAAAGCTTTTACTAGCTAATTGTGTCTCCAATACACTGATTTCTTCCATGTCCTACAAATAACATTTTTATGGGTCCAAGACACATATGTGTGTATGTCTCTCCCTCTACTTCTGATTCCTGCAGGTACTCTACCTCTACCTGTAAATTCTACCTGGGTGATAGTGGACAAGAAAGGCCAGATAAAGCCATTCCAAGGTTTCTGATATCTTTCAGTGTCAAAGACAGTGTTTGTATAAAAGAAAAATAATTAGGTCATTAGGATGTCTAAAGAGATGTTAATTTACTTGCAAAGTTCTGCTGTAATAGCTGTATTGGTAAAGAGTGTGGAAAAAATCATACCCCGAGTCCACACAGCTGTACTGCAAAGCCCAAGATAAAGTGTTGGAGCTGAATCCTTTGGTCATTTCCCTCTGTGCTGTTTGGGGAGAGGTGCAGCTGCCTGGGAGGAGAGGAAACACCTTGGCCCAGCTGTGGTGCTGGAAGGTTTGCTTTCTGGATGTGCCAGTAGGTGTTTGTCCACGTGTACCTGTGCTGTCCTCTGTGTTTTCAGCTCTGTGTGATGCTTCGTGTGTTCTGGATGTGTTGATGGGAACTCGGCAGTTAATGCATTTTATCTGGGCACCGATTCCAACCCCCCACCATCTGTAGGCACAGTCCTGCCTCCCAGAGCTCACTGCACTGCCAGCCCCACGTCTCAGTGGGGTGGCATTCCCCTGGTTACTACGGCTGCTGATGTCCAGTGCCTCGCATAGATCCAATGTACAGCATTGAAAGAGGTCTTTTTAAGTTCAGGGAAATAGTTTACACAGATAGGAAAGGTCTTTTGTCAAGGCATGGTAAGGCTTTGGCCATTGCTGCACTACCAGCAAAATTTGTTGAGGAGGGACTGGGCATAGATTTGGGTTTTTTCCTGGAAGGCAATGCCTGTGGTTCATGGCCAC
The DNA here is from genome assembly GCA_020745705.1 of Hemiprocne comata. NCBI lineage: Eukaryota > Metazoa > Chordata > Aves > Apodiformes > Apodidae > Hemiprocne > Hemiprocne comata. The sequence goes on from CM036587.1 coordinate 19,674,107, forward strand.
CCTAGCCCACAACCAAATGGATGTTTATCACTGTGTTTTCTTCCCAGTGGTGAAAAGATGAGTACATCTCGCCACCCTGAGCAGCACCCGTGTGCCCATGGTGTCCTGGTGCCAGCTGTGGATCACCTGGCTGATCACTCTGATGCTGGGCAGAAGCAGCCCTTCCAGGGCAGGAGTGCTGGGCAGGGGTTGTTTCAAAAGTGAGTGGGCAAAGTGACACTCAGGTCAGTTCAGGGGTCTTGGAGGAAGGACCCTGGGAGCTTGAATTCCACCTGCCCAGGCATCCTCCAGCTCCCTGGGATCCCATCACTGGCTGTGGAAACTGCTGAACATTATGACAGTGTCCAAAGAAAGGCAACGGAGCTGGTGAAGGGTCTAGAGAATAAGTCATACAAGGAGCAGCTGAGGGAACTGGAGGAGAGGAGGCTGAGAGGAGACGTAGTGAGGTGGGTGTTGGCCTCTTCTCCCAAGTAACAAGTGATAGGATGAGAGGAAATGGCCTTAAGTTGTGCCAAGAGAGGTTTAGATGGGATATTAGGAAAAATCTCTTCACTGAAAGGATTGTCAGGCCCTGGAATAGGCTGCCCAGGGAAGTGGAACCACCATCACTGGAAGTACTTACAAGACATGTAGATGATGTGCACAGCAACATATTGTGATAGCAACATGGTTTAAGTGGGGCTTTGCTGTGTTAGGTTAACAGTTGGACTTCATGATCTTAAAGGTCTTTTCCAACCAAAACTATTTGATGATTCTATCCTTGGACACTGCTCTCCCAGTATGGTTTGTTGGCTAGACATGCCTTAACAGGCAGACTACAAACACGCAGGAGCACAGGGTGACCACACACCCAGCCAACGCAGGTCTTTCAGCTCATTGTGCTGCCAAGGTTTAATGCTGGACCAGCAATTAAACGACTGACAGATGCTCTCTATTAACCCCTCCCCAGAAATGGAAAGGAGAGAGAATAAGGGAGAGAGACTTATGAGTTGGAAACTAAACTACACAGCTTTAATGAAACTGTAATGATGAAAGAAAAATAATTAAATATATACAAATAAATACAAAGCCACTATCATGCTTCCCCCAATGCCGCTCACATCACCACCAAGGCTGCAAGGCAGGCCCTGGAAAAGTTCCAGACTCGACTGCTGGAGTCAGCAGCAGACAGGAGCTGGATGCAGGTTCACAGATTCAGGAACACACAGATAAGGATCAAAGGCAGATGAACAGATGGGAGTACTCTCAAGACACCAGCCATGGACACAGAGAGCTTGACCCTCGTGATCCCTCAAATTTATACCGAGTATGATAAGTTTGGGATGGAATACTTTCTTGGGTCCATTTTGGTCACCTGTCTGGTCTGCTCCAGAGGAGGGTGGCAGGTGTGACCCCTTTCCTTGCTTTTGTTTTCAGAGCATAAGATGTTTAGCAGAACCAAACAGTGACCTAGGTTCTTAGTACCATTCTCCAGCAGTAACTATAAACATTGAGTGTTAACAGTCCTAGAAGCAGACACTGGCTGCAAAACAGGCTGTTAATTTCAGCGGGTGCTGTTACTTAGAAGAGACTTAACTGACAAGTAAAATTACTAAAAGAAAATTGGTTCTATCCTGGCTCAAACCAGGACATTGTTGAAAAAACATCCCATGACATGAGGGGTCATAATTAAGATGATGAGGATAAATACTAATGGGCACACAGGCTGGATGTCAGAATGCTTCTTCCTGTTACTTGTGGCTTGACACAAGTAATGTTTCATTGTCTGCAGAGGCTGTAATTTTGGTTTGTGCCTTGTTCCTCTGGGACAGCTGTCACTGAACAGGCCATGATGGTTACTTAACATTTGTAAGTTGCATCACTGGGGCAGGGGCTGGGCTGAAATGGAGTCCTGGGCTGTGGGTAGGGTGGTGGTCCCAGGCAAGATGGGTCAGCACCACTAAGGCCTGTTGCTTCTCTCAGGGCCCTGACAATTGATCTTTATCACAGGAATTTTTAGCCAACACCTCATGCTATCGTACCAAACAGTCCAGGGGCCCAAACCTGTTATTGCTGCCTGAACTGTCACCTCCCTGCTGGCTGTAGCTGTTGTGTGGTGGTACCTCGTTATGGAGAAAAAATGGCTTAAGAAGAATGAAAACCTTTGTAGTATAAAATCAATTGATCCAAATGACTACATCAATAAACATGACTGCTGACTGCTCATTTTCATACATCAAAGAAACCTTTGAGTTTTTAAATGGAACTGCCACTAAGCCTCTATTTTACCACTTAAAGCTCTGTAGCACCAAGAACTCTGGCACAGGATTAGAAACCCCCTTTTCACAACCAGCCTCTGAGGGCAGAGAAGGAATAGTAACTGGAGAACACTTTTGGGAGGTTGTGGAACTTTTGAAACCGAAGTAGTCAAGATTACTGTGAAAGACACTTTTTTTTTTTCTCATTTTGGCTAGTTGGTTAGTCCTCACACAATGGGAATGAAAACATGGGAATGATGGAATGAAGCTTTGAGGATGTATTCTAGTTAATCAAGGAAGATACCAGAGGTATAAGAGCTGTTCATTATTTGTTATTTCCTACATTTTGAACCCCAGACTTGTCTTTATTTGCTACATCCTATTCTTCAGACTCTTCCTCTGGTGTCTCTTTTTTTATCTACCTCTAAAATCAGGAGCAACAGAGCATATAACATGAAATTGGCTAAGTCCCTGGAGTCAAAAAGGCATCTCCTGGAAATTTGGACAGTCTAGTGAAGCATAACAGATGTCATTTACTGTTGTGCTTAGCAACGCAGGATGGCACAAAAGCACAATGGCCAAATCTTTATTGCATAAGGAAATAGTGTATCTTGGAGGCTTGGAGGACAAACCACTACGTCATGTGGAACATACAATTTCCAGAGAAGTTTTTTTTTTTCTTTTTTTTTTCCATGATGATGAGTCAATTTGGTATCTTCTGGTTGTTCACCTATTGCACAGCAATGGAGTTAAGTGTCCTGGTATCATAAGGAAACCTTGACTCATGTTAGGGTTCAGGAAGACCACAGAGCTATACAGAGCATCCTGAGATCTACATCAATACAGGTTAGGCTTCTCACTGTAATCACTCACTTTGCAGCACTCTGGAGAACTTTAAAGACACCTTACTAGACCTTGCATAGTAAGATGATTGAAATGAACTGCACTTGCTCCTTCATATCCTTTCATTCTAGGAAATCATGTAGCTAAATGTTCAGTAATTGTCAATTGTAATGCAATATTAGGAGCTATTAGGAAAAGAAAAAAAAGAGACTACATCACAAACTCTTTGCATGGAGGTCTAGTCTCATCTCTAAAGATACAGTATAACTACGAGACAAGTAAGGAATAACACAATGACCAAAGGTATGGGTGGGAGGCCACACAACAAATTAAATATACCCGGCATGTACGTATACTTAGGGAAGATAGGATGGAGACCCATAAGAACATAAGCCTTATGGTGAAGCTAAGTAGGAAATGAATGTCCTATGTCTCTTCTGCTACAAAAACTAAGGGATATTAAATGAAAGTAGCAGATGACAAGTTCAGAAAAAAATGCAAGGAGATGCTGCTTTGGACAACTGTAAGAGCTATTAAATACATAAGGACATAGCAAGTCCCTGAGCTGCAAGCTGCTGAACACTACCAAAGTACTCTGGAAGTGTATAAATGTCTTTGTTCTATGTTCTTAACCTTTTCTATATTGACCATTGCTGGAGATGGGCTACTTGGTTGGACAGACTCATTGCTGGAGCCTGGACATCCATTCTTACGCTTTTGTCTCGTACTTTGCTGCCATGGCATATGCCATCTGCAGGCTTTGAACTACATGGGGATTTTTTTGCTTATCCTCAATCTTCTGAAGGAAAATAGGTATTGCCAATGAGTTGTTGGGGAGAACACTTCTGTATAAAACAGCAACAGTGCTATGAATATAATAAACATATTCATGCACTTTTCTATCTTAACTAAGTTAGCACTTCAGCTGGTAAATGTCCTCTGCCTCTGCAGAGTCTCCATTTTGGCACTCTGCTGATAATAAGCTGGATTTATGGGAGCAATGGATCACATAGGAGAAGAGGTGCAGGTTCATGCAAAGAAGCTATGGATGAAATAACGTCACGATTCAAAACCCGTATTTGCTAACAAAATACTTTTTTATTTATTTGTTTTTCCCTAAAGCCAAGTTTGATGTCAAAAATAACAGCATAAAAGTTCCTCTTGGATCTGAAAAGAACACCTGTTTTGCTCGAAGAGCCTTGGATTCTCAGGATCCAGAGTTAATCAGCAATAGAGATTTACTGGAGGAAGAGTTAATTTCAATTTCTACTAAGCAAGGGAGTCCACAGTTTGAGGGAGCAATTTCTGCCATTGCTGTAGCTTAGCAGTGGGTAATCAGAAACTATCTGAAATACGTTAACTCTATAAATTACACAGCAGTTGTTACCTGCTAGCATAAAGATGAAACAAGTCTAAGTTAATCTCAGTGCCCCTACCGCTCAGGGATCATGGGCAACAGAAGGGAAAGCATGGAAGTGCTGGTACCACTGCTGCCAGCAATCTGTACTGCTTCTGCACCTGCTTGGGGAACAACAGAAGAGTCCATTTCTGCAGCGAGGTGTTTACCAGAAGCACCCCTCAGGGACAGGTCTCAGACAAAAACTGGTCTGAAAAGCCTGGAATTATCCACGTACAATCCCCTTAGCCACAATGGTTCTGGCACACACAGAAAAAGTAAAGGCAGAGAAGTGAGCAGGGCCAAAGTGTTAAGACTCTGTCGTACCAAAAGCTCTGTGGCAACTTGAAATGACATTGACGGTGCCACCAATTTCAGCCTGCTGCTTTGCTGGTTCATGTTCATTAGAAAGTTAGAAATAACATCTGACCTTTCAGCAACACAGTCCAGTTTTGTATTTCTTGTTATGTAGATGTGATATATTAAACATTGTGTTTTTTAAATTCCAAATAAAAGCCAAAAATATTTTTTTATGAAAATGAATGGCAGGTGGGTGTGCATGTGGGTGTGTGTGTGGTGTGCCAGTTCCAGGTGCCATGGAACAGACCCTGCCATAAGCAGCAAGTCAAGCAGGGCACTACCTAAGTTCAGCACTGTCAGTATGAAGTTGGGTATGTCCAGGGAACCAGAGGAACCAAGACCATGGTATCTCCATGCCAGCTTCTCTCAGAAGCCTAGACATCACAGTAAGGATGACTTAGAGGTAGCTTTTTCAAATCTGGATCTACAGTCCAGATCACTGTCCTGGTACAATCATCTACATACTCTCATTCAAGAAGCTGAGCACGTCTTACTTGGTTTTCATTCTGCACAGCTGCTGGCCATGCTGCCTACTTCTGTGCAATTGCTGTGGTTACAGCTGTGGAGGAATGAACCTGGTTTCAGTCCCTGTCTTTGCATAAGAGAGCCTTTCACCTTGCAGGAGGGTGCCTAACCAGCAGCTGGTTGTTCTGGGTAGGGTGCAGTTTCTACATCTTACAGCAGACATTCAGTAAACTGTAAGAACATTTCTGGCAGTGGGCACTGACGACCCAGACTCTCTTTTCCCAAAGGAAAAACCTCATTGTTAGCCCAATATTAGGCTGAAGAGGTCGCTCAACTTTTCAGTTTTTATAGCCTATGAATCCTGTGCTCTTCTCTATATAATAAAGCTTCAAAAAGCAGGATAAAGAGAGGTTCATGCCAAGACTATATCCTGGCAATTAGGTAGCTGCAGACTGCTTTGCTTATGCTTAGGAAGGCATCAGCCTAACTCCTAGGTCCTGAGTGACTGAGCTGCCCACTGAACTATTATGTAAAGGGAAATATGAGGCCCTTCCCCATCTGCTCTTTAAAATAAAGTAGGGGATCACTTCACTTAGGCACGGCCCAAGCCAAATGGTGCATGCTAGGCATGTCCTGGGAATATTTACCCAGCTGAGCCCTGAAGAAACTTTTGAATATTTTGTTTTCCAAGTCAGACCCAGAACAAATGCGAGCTAGGCTGCTCTTGTCAAGGCTGGGGGAATTCCCCACCAAGGGCATGGGCACAGCTACAGGTCCCTGGGAAACATCACATTAAAAAGTGTGGCATCTCTTGACTTGACAACTGAACTGCAGTTTTCAAAATAACAATTTGGGATTTAAGTGGTTTTATTTTACTTAGATCTCTTACATTTTGTAATTTCGTAAAATACTGACTTTTATTAGAAACAACAGAAATGGCTTTGCTTTTCAACACCTTCTCACACAGAATGAGCCACACTTTAACATTTGAGTTCCAATACAAAATAATGAAACTCTAATGTAGGAAAACTATACAAAATGATAGTTAGTAGGAAGTTAATTCTAATTTTACTTCCATTTACTGCACTTTCAAACTTGCAGGTTTCTATCCATTCATTCATTCCTGTCAGTGACAGCATTATCACTTTTCATCAGTCCCCTACCTCCTGCATAGCAATGATCAGAAACACATCCTCAATTTCCACTCAGTTCTGCTAGTGTATTGTGTATTTTCTTTCCAGAGTTCTGATGTCTAGGGTACTGCTGAACATAAGGAAAAAAAATGAACGTGAGGTCATATAAGTGAATGTGGGGAACACAAAATGTTCCCCGAAGAGCTACCAGAAAATCATGCTGCACATCAGAGGAGGAAGGAAGGGGGTGGTGGGATTGTGATCATAAGCAGTCATGAACCAAAGCAGACTATAGAAGTGATTGTGCTTACAGAAACATTAAAAACCTAAAAGACCACATACCTCAAATTACTTGATTGCATTTTTGGTGGGCAGGAAGTAAATGCTTTGTTGTTGGCATTCTCGTTTTCTGAAACTCAGTTTTGCACAATGTTGTCTGCATTGGCCTAGCTTCTGTATGGGACTTTTGCTCCCTTTTCCACAACGAGAGTAAACTCGCTTGATAGTGGTGCCCACTGAAGTACTCCAGTACATTCCTGACAGCTTCACAGAAAGTGTTTAGAGTGTTCTAGCCAGTGTTTTACCTTTCTTAGGTGCACCACCACACTTAGGCAGCACCACGTTACCCAAGGCTGCAAGAAACACAAATTCCCTGGATAACACTGGTGCCTTCTCAGAGTCTCTTTTATCTTCAAGTGAAAAATGAAGAATTTAAGGGCAGAGTGCAAGCAATAACTTTTCAATCATCTGTTTTCTCTGTGCCAGGACAAACAGTATTTACTTTCATCCAGAGTATGTTATTATCTCTAATTATTAACTCTGCCAAGTTCCAAGAAATATAAACAGGATGTTTTCTACAGAGGCTATCTTAGTTCTTCTAACTCTCAGTTTTTGGGTTACTTCACACAAAAAAATTGTCAAGTTGTTTTTAGGCAACTTGTCATTTCACTAGATGTCACATTTTCTTGCTGCATGGACATATAAAAGGAGTTGAAGGAAGATAAGAAACAAATAACATAATGTGCTTTAAATAATTTAAACCTATTTAATAAACATTATAATCATAGAATGTTAACACATACCAAATACTCTTGATCTACTGAATTTTAATCTTTAGTTTTACAGTTTAGTCATAAAACAGTACCAAAAAATGAACACAATTTCTAAGCATTAAAGTTGGATACCTAACATATAAACCTTCAGGACAACATATCAGATATGCTTCTGTTTGATAGCTGGACTTGAACCCCCTTATGTTTCATAAATATTAGCACTGCAAAAATCTTTAAAGTAGTTATTTTGGTGACATTTGTCAAGCTTAATACATTTGTTTGTACTGATCTGCCTGTGCACTTCCCTGTTTCATCAAAAAGCCTGGCTCAAACATTAGATCTACAATATACTCTTGAGGAGGAAGCAGAAGCGCAGCTATTCCTCGAGGAGAGTCACCAACCAATTTAACTTCATTCCAAGCTCTGTTATATTCACCACGAACTAAACTACAGGGAATGCCAATTCTGTCTGCTATCACCTAAAAAGGGAAAAAAAAGGAGTTAATCACAGCTGATACATGTAGCTTGTGCGTTATTCAGCAAGGCCATGAGATGCTTAAAAAGAAAACAAATACCTGAAAGGCCAAGAGCTCTCTTGAAACAGACTTTGTAAATCTCTAAAGTGTTCCAAGCTGTAAATCTTTTCTGTTGGTTCTGCTTAGAAAGTGTAGGCTTTTAAATGTTATATTCCATGCACAACATGAAAAATGTTAATTGTAGCTCTTTTCAGACACTGATACACACATGGATGAGGGGACTGAGTGCACCCTCAGTAAGTTTGCAGATGACACCAAACTGGGTGGAAATGTTGATCTGCTTGAGGGTAGGAAGGCTCTACAGAGGGACCTGGACAGGCTGAATCAATCAGCCAAGGCCAATTGTATGAAGTTCAATAAGGCCAAGTGCTGGGTCCTGCATTTTGGTCACAATAACCCCAAGCTACAGGCCTGGGGAAGAGTGGCTGGAAAGCTGCCCAGAGGAAAAGGACCTGGGGGTGCTGGTTGACAGCTGGATGAACATGGGCCAGCAGTGTGCCCAGGTGGCCAAGAAGGCCAATAGCATCCTGGCCTGCATCAGGAATAGCGTGGCCAGCAGGAGTAGGGAAGTGATTGTGCCCCTGTACTCGGCACTGGTGAGGCTGCAACTCGAGTCCTGTGTTCTGTTCTGGGTCCATCACTATAAGAAGGACATTGAGGTGCTGGAGCATCTCCAGAGGAGAGCTACCAAGCGGGTGAAGGGTCTAGAGAACAAGTCATAGGAGGAGCAGCTGAGGGAACTGGGGTTGTTTAGTTTGGAGAAGAGGAGGCTGAGAGGAGACCTCATTGCCCTCTACAACTACCTGAAAGGACGTTGTAGTAAGGTTGGTGTTGGCCTCTTCTCCCAAGTAAATAACAATAGGACCAGAGGAAATGGCCTCAAGTTGTGGCAGGGGAGGTTTAAATTGGATATTAGGAAGAATTTCTCTACTGAAAGAGTGGTCAGACAGTGGAACAGCCTGCCTAGGGAGGTGGTTGAGTCACCATCCTTGGAGGTATTCAAGAAACATGTAGATGGGGCATTTCAGGGCATGCTCTAGTGGCTGAGGTGGTACGATTTTTTTAGTAGCTGTTTTTTGGTGGAGTGTGTGTGGTTGTGTTTCTTTAGGGTTTTTTTTTTGTGCTGATGGTTGGACTCAGTGACCTCAGAGGTCCTTTCCAACCACGACGATTGTGTGATTCTGTAATTTGTTTATCAGCCAGTCCTTCAGATCGCAAATGAAGTCAATACCCACTGTACCCAGCAATGTTTTTTCTAGCTGGAAGACTTTTCTGAATAACATTTTAAAGAATTGTCTATTCAAACACTGAGGTGAGGGTACACACATACCTAGTATGAAATATTAAGTGTAAAAATGCAGCATTTTTATCAGTGTAAATTTAGGATAGCTGCTTCACGCCAAAGCCCACTCCTTGCTCTTCAGCCCTGCGAATGTGGGAAGCAATGAAATGGGAGGTGTGCCTGCTAGACAAAACACCTGCCTGTCCTCTGTGCTGCACTATTACTGGCAGCCATATAATGGTTTCCAGCTACAAAACTGCTTTCTTAGAATGCATCTGCTGTGAAGCAATGACATCCTGAAAGATTTTTAACTTGTTATAAATGGAAGAGAATATCCATTGCCTAGACTGCTGTGGCTTTAAGAAAGATGATCTATCCCTACAAAGGTTTTAGGACAGTGCTGCTACAGCACAATAAATTCATGCCCTCAGATCTCCATAAAATATTTCAGGAACTTTCTCTCCCTATGGATACCATAAATTTAAAATTGTGCTCTTTCTCTTGCCTATTGTTTCCTAGGTCCTTCCCATTTTATATGCTAGGCCCTTGCTTCTCTTTTGCTTTCCATCCAAGAAAGAAAAAAGTCCAGCTACCCAACAGCCAAGGAAAAATGATGGGACTGATAAACAAGCTGTACCAACACATCTTCACATGAAGACAGAAGAAATTAATCTTCCTCATCTAAGAAACCTGACATAGAATACTGGATAGATACGGAATAAAAATTGTCCCAACAAGTTTATTTTTGCAGAGTGGAAAAAAAAGGAAGCTGCATAATTAAATATTTTACAGTTCACAGAAAATGCAAAATGTTTTGACTCCAAATCAAGTACTTTGGCTTTTTGCCATTTATCAAGTATTCTGCCAATATCACTTAATACAATTTAATGACAAGAATGTTTACAGAAAGAAGCGATGCTGGCTTTCATTCACTGGGAAATCAGCTTTGCCAGTGAAAAATTACTTAAGTGTATACAAAAGATTTTACATTAATATAAATATTATATTATACTGATGCAAGTAGACCTTAGTTTATAATATCCATTTAACACAATAATGTTATGTTGTAAAATAAATGTTAACGTACCTTGAAAAGTAAAGCCCTGTGGCAGAATGTCCCTTTTTTGACTTTTCCAATAGGCACGACGTTGCATTTCAATTCAAATTCTATTTCACTTATGTGAAGTTGCCAGTTGAAGTCATGTAGTTTGTCTCTTTCAATAGGACCACCCATCTTGTCTGCAACAAACCTGTTCAAATTTACACTGGGATCAATTAAGTCTATAATTCCTCTTGTTTTTATCACAAAAATATGTAAAAATGAAATGTGTACAGGCAGTAAGAGAATGACAGGTTAAGACTTTTGCTCTTTGCTTTAATTATTTAATTTAGTAACTTGTATTTTAAATATGCTTGCTGCTAAATACAGGTAACCATAACTCAAGTAATTCACATTTGTCACAGACCTAAACCAAGGTGAACAGCTGTTAGCAGAGATTCTCAAGAGGTCTAGTACAGGCACGAAGTCCTCAGAGAAAATGACCATTAACAGTGTAATTACTGAGGAAGTAGTTCAGAAGCTAGTGTTCATCTTTACAGCTAACAGATTATGTGAGCTACATACTACAATCCCCAGCCCTATCATTTGTTTCAAATAGTAATAAAGGCATGAGAATATATATATGATAAAAATAAAGACATCGGTAATGATCCCAACTTAGGAAAGCAACTACATCCAGAAAGGGCACTTCAGCTTCTACATGTGCTTTCTTATTCAGTGTTAGGTTTACAGTTGGACTCAATGATCTTATATGTCTTTTCCAACCCAAGTGATTCTATTATTTTATGATTATATTTATGCCAGTATTTGGGGGTGAGGAGCATGTATTTATCCATTAAAGAGACTGGCTCAGTTAAAGAAACAGAAGATCAGACTCACAATCTGTGCAAACACTGCCAAAAGCAACGTCTTTGGGGTGATCATGCACCCACAGGATCAAGTCCCTTCCTCCTCATACACACACCTTCACCTCCCCTATGCATGGCCTCTGTATTTAAAGACCTTGCTTTTCAAAGTGACCTCAACCACAGGCACAAGTGTTATTGAGGGCTCTCCCTCTGGACCAGGAGATGCAGAGCCGACATGGGAATCACAAGCCACTGCTTCAGTCAGGGAGCTAAAACCTGCATCACCTCCCTGCAGTGACCGTGAAGAGGCTCTGTCCTCACCGCACACGCAAGCTAAGTCAAAGGCTGTATTTCTCAAAACCGAGGGCTTGCGGAGGGCCTGGCTGCAACAGCATCGGCATGGGGAGTTACCACCGAGCAGGCTAGACATGGTTTCTTGAAGTTGGGCATTATTGGATCAGCCTGAAGAAGTGGGGGGCTCCAAGCAGTCTCTCGCGCTGCTTGTGCCTACAGCCAGCCCTCGGTAAAAAGAGCAAGGCCCCTTGAGCCGGCACGCACCCCACCCCTGCGTGTGTCTGAAAGCAGGGCCCGCACCAGCGCCTGCTCCCTCATCTACCCCGGCTCCCTCCCCAGCCGGCACAACAGGAACTCTGCTCCAGCTGCCAGGCTGCCGAGGGCTGCTGCAGCTGCCGCCTCCTCCCCTTCCTATGCAACACACGCTTTTCAGGCAGCCGCTTAAAATGGAACATACACATAAAAATCCCCACAGAAAACATTCTACTTAAATTTCCTGTGATTGCTTCGCTGGGTCGTGCGCCTGCAAGTATTTCGTTGGTGTGTTTGAAGAGCGGATTTGAAAGAGCATTTTATGGATTCCACCTTGAGGAAGGCAGCATGATTTATACACAGCTGGAGAATTAAGGATGAGTATCTGTCCTGTCAAATTTTGCAATCAACAGAAAAGTCATTCCTCACATCACATTAGATCACTTCATTAAAAATGAGAGTTGGTAGAAGAAACAAATTTAGTGACACTCTGCGGGATCTGACGCCGAACTCTGCAGATTCAGGAGGCTGCCAGGAAACTGCTAAGATAGTGAAGGTTAAACTAAGGAGAAGATGAAAGCAGACACACTGCTTGGCGGTGACAGTGATTGGTGCCCAGGCCGAGTAGTCAGTGTAACTAATGAATCACACGTTGATAACAACAGTCTGAACACGCACCATTGCAATATACCAGCACTGTTAAATCATCGGGATATTAGTTACAGTAGCACCTGAAAACTACACTAGAAAAATGTGTCATGTTTTTGGCTTTATGGGAGAACAAAATAGGAGAGAGTTTCCATCCCAAGAGGTTTCCAAACCAACTAGGCAAGAGAGACTGTAAGAGAAAGAACAGACACGACACATGTAAGTTGCATTAGTCTCAGTATTAGGCCATGGTTTTAGAACTTGGGTCTCTCCTTGATGATACAGATGCTATATGCACCTGATGTGTTTGTTGGAAAGGATCAGTACAGATACATAAATGTGAAAAAAACCTGAAATTGTCCATATGAGTATTTTCAAAATCATAAATTTGTACCCTTTTGTTACAAGTGATATTTTGTTAAAAAAAAATTAAACTAATTACAACAACTGTTGTAATTAGAAGTTGTAATTAAACTGTTGTTTTACCAATGTAACTTATTCACATTATTTGTGTAAATACAATTCCATACTCACTGTGCAAGAGCCACAACCTTCTCCCGGGTAGTAGTTAGTGGTAGAATTGTTTTAGAAGCATTATTAATGTAATCCAGTAAAACGAAGTCAGGTGGTGGTAGCCAATGTGAATCTATTTCATCTTGGACTTGAGATATAATCTGAGCAATTTCTTTCATTTTTTCCTCTTCTTTGTTCTCCTTCACTTTTCTTACATAGAAAACAATATACACTTATTTAGAATACTGTAATCTCTAAAGCCCAAATTCTAATTCAGTAGTTCTGCAACAGGACATTTTAGACAAACTGATTTTGGGGGGAAAGGTAGGGGAAATATTTTCTCTTGACAATGCATAGTCCAAAATATACAAAGCTGTAGAGAATATTTGTGGAACATGCCCTTAGGAGATGGTTAGGAACTAAATGACACTAGCTCCATATGGATATTGCTGTAAATTCTCATTTTATGTTTGCCTGTGGCTCTGATATGTTTTTCTCATTTGTGAATTATCTAGGGAGACACTTACCTACATACAGCTACCTAATAACAATAACAAGTTTTTAGAGAGCATATAGGAAACATTTTTAGACAGCTACAGTTTGGTTGCATATGGTCATGAATTAAAAATTATGACCTCCCATGAGTTTTTACTTGATAGAGATCTGGACTTCAAATAAAGGAACAAGTGGTATCAAGAGCATGGCTGAACTCTTGACAGGACATGCCAAGCAGCAGTCTCAGTAGTTGCAAACCCACGCACTTCAAGCATTATACAAACTACAACATGGTTTTTCAGACAAAGATTTTATATGAGATCTGGTTTTGCTGATGTTTTCCATTGTACATGCTATATTTTTCACTAATGTTCAGAATCTAAAAAATTACTGTGATCCTGAACAGGCATCATAAGCACCTAGCAGAGGTATAAATGAAATGCTTGTTCTGCTTAGATTGAATACTGTGCATTTCACAAGTTATGCAGCAACTATAAAGTCAATATCTTACCAGAGGCTAAAATCTCTACAATCAGACAGTTTAGGATTTTTCATTTGTGGAAACACATGAAACTTGTGCTTTGTAAGCATTGTGTCATTTTTCAGCATGGGTCCTGAATAATTCTAATGTGAAATGTGACAAAATTTATTTCCTTTTTTAACAGTACTGGCTTATTTTTTAAAATCCATATTATTTCTGGCATTCTTGGAAAGAAAAAGAAAAGAAATAAAGGACCAATAGAGTACATGGCTCCAGGGCACACTGTCATTATAGTATTGTTTTCAAATTATTCTTAAAATTTTACAATGAACAGCACTTTTAAGACAGAAGGCATTGGACAAAGTGGAAGGGCATATATCCTTATCAGAAGTCTAATTCAAGCAATCTGTCTTCAGAATACTTTGCAAACTTTTCTTTTACCTTTTGAGATTTATCATATCCACAAAACGCCCCTTTCATGGATTTCATAAAGCACATTTTTTTAGAAGAATAACCAATTAAGATTTAATCTTCGAATTATAGAAAATTCACCACCCTCTTAAATAAATCATTTGGGTTATTAATTACACTTATACTTGAAAAAAGGAGACAAACAGTTTTCTTTATCTAATGTGACTCTATTTAACTACAGCCAGGGGACCTTACAATGCTAGGTTAAACAGCTTCCTACTTTGCCATTTATACATTTATAATTATGGTTAAGAATACCCTGCTTTTTTAAAAAAAATGAATTATTCCCACCTCTCTGGTGTCTGGCTTACTAGATTTTCAAAAAAACAACTTCTACAAATGGCATAGTAATTTTCCTTGACCTCTGCCCTTCCTCCCTTTTTTCTCCCAGAACTTTTCCCTATCAGAAGTGCACCACTAAATTATAGCGCTATAGCAAGAGAATTTGTTCCCTTTTCCTAGCTACTCAAATGACTCTTGAATCATTCTTATTCTCCTTCTTTCCAGTTTCCAGGAAGGAAAGACCTGAGAAGAATGGGTTTGAACAATGGCTTGTTTGTTTTTTGCTGCTTTTTAATTCTCTGAGGCATGACCATGTTCTGTTCCTTGGTGGAGTGGTTGACACAAGGTCATCTTCCACACCGATCTTTAACCTGCTCCTCAACTCCTCAGTTCACCATGTCTGTGTAACAATTATCTCATAAGGAACTGTGGAGTTGCTGTCTTACAGCTCCGTGCTATCTGTAAGCATTGCAGTAGACTTCTGCTATCTTTTTCCTGTCCTCTCATTCATCCCCATTTTACTAACCAATGGGAATTATGACAGCAGAAAAAAAAAAAATCACCCCCCCTTCCCAAAGCTCTCTTACTACTCCTAAGACGTACTTGCTGCAAATGCAGAGGAACATTGCAAAGGAGAACCCGTGGCAGTTAATAGTCTCCAAGCTGTTTCTAATTCCTGTTGCAGCTTCACTACTAAAGTTGAATGGGTCACCAGAGAGACAGTGTGAGAATGAAGCATCCTACCACCAAAAGACAGCCACGACATCTATTTTCTTACCTTTTTTTCTTAGCTTAAATGCCTTGGCTGTCTTTAGAAAATGAGTACAGGAGCATTGGAAAGTATTTCCTTAAATGCTGTACTGGGGCACAGCAAGGAATAAATGTACATTTATCAGTCTACATTAAATATTATCTTTTATCCCAGTCAATGTGTATATCAGATATGCAACTGTTTGATCAAAAATGTTGCTATCTGTCTATGCAAATATATGTCAAACTATCAGCTAGGCACTTCCTCTACATCTAATTCAAACACTTCCAGCAGACAATTACAACTGCCCTTTCTCTTAGGTTTCAACTACAGTTTATACGAAGTAGTATCACTTTTTCAAAACAATGGCTTTAAACTGTGTTCAGTAGTACTTTGCAAAATAATAATGAGCAGAAACATATGATCAAAGGAAAAAAAATATGTAGGAAATAGTCTAAGCATGTTTGAGACTTGGAGACAGATACTGACCTTCAAGTAACTCCCATATATCTCACAAATTAATAGTAATCATGATGTATGAATTATGGATTCAAAATGAATGACAATGGGGTTATAAATCATACAACTTGATCATGACATCCAAAAGTAATTATTTCATACTTGAAGAAAGAAGCCTTTGTATCCCTACAAGTTTACTACAGGAAATTGAGCCAGGTATTTATTTTTTCCTAAAGAAAATATTTTGCTTTCCTAAAGTGTTATGGTTGCTAACAGAGCAGTCATTTATGGTGTAATTGACATAAATTACATTAAAAAGCAACTGTCCAAGGGTACCCTCATCACACACTGCAACAAACAGACATACTATTGTGTCAGAAAAGGTCTCTAAGCTCTGCACAACTGCTTGAGACTATGCAACATGGTCTATGACTCCAGAGAATCTTCTGGGATGAAGGAATCCCCCACTGGTGCAGAGCAAACATAACTGGGGCTCAGTGTCTCCCCTTCCCTGCTGCTCCTTTGAGTGAACCAGGGTGGATCATGACCAGAGTATGCTGGGCATCGGGAGGACCTGGTAAATGAGCAGAAGCTACAACAGGCCTAGTAAGACACTCAAGAGGCAGTATCTACTCTTTTACATCCAGAAACAGGAACCTTCCACAATGTGATTAATATGATTAATTTCAGATATCTACTCCAAAAGGATTTAAACTCAATTCCAGAAGTGCTTGAAGTCCAAGTACCTAGTCATATGTAAATGTCTGCCTTGTAAGTCTTCTGGATAGACTTATCTCACAATTTGACTCCTAGTTTAAGTCAGAACCTCAACCCTTCACAGTCAGTAGCTATTATCTGTCAACAATTTGCATGTGAGTTCTAAACCAACTGATACATATATAAATCAAAGTACAATACCTTAAGCCTTTTTCTCTAGTGCTGCTTTTGCTCAGTGAAGACTGGTGTCTGGATAACTCCTGCTTTTCCTCCACTGGAGATACCACTGAACTATTGAGACCACAAAGCAGGTTCCAATTTCCTCTTGATTTCATCTCTCAAGCACACACAAATACACACGTACAACGAAATATACGAACGGCCTATGAAATCAACCATTATTGCTATCTATAAAATGCCTGCACAGAAAGTAGCATATCATATCCTATTTCATGGATGAGCTTCAAGCTAAAAATTGCAAACGTGGTACCTCTGCTCCTACAACAGACTTTCTGTCTCTCCCTTTTTTTTTCAAAAGCAGCACTGAGCATTTCATAATGCCCACCACTGACTGGAATGAATAGCCCTGAGGGATGACCAAGGCTCTCCCTACCATAAAGTAAGGAGAAATAGGTAGTCAGAACTGGAACCCACAGAAACCAGCATAATAAGTGGTCAGCTAAGCTAGCTAACAGAAAAGCTGAGGGGAGTTGTAGGCTACATCGTGTTACTACCAAACACTAGACACCATCTCATTGATGGCAAGGACACTCTATTTGGTCTGGTTTTAGAATCCTGAACATTCCCTGTGAATTAGGCATGGACACCTGCTTTCTCTGAAATACACTGTTGTGCTCATGATTGTCCTGCTGTTTTACATAAAGCATAGTCAGAAGACCATGGTTCAATTTTATTTCCCCAGAACAAATCTGTTATCAAGACAAGGACTATAACTTGGGTCTCTGCCCTCTCAGATAAGTGCCCTAACAGCTGAAGTAGAAATCTCTCTTCATTACACCTCATCATTAGTGAAGAGCTGCAACAAACCAAAAGAAGACTGCTAAACCCCAAGTATCTTGTGATCAGCTATCTGCTGGTGGGAGGGACAGGCTCAAATCCTTTTTCTATAAAAGAAGGAAACGAATTTCCCAGTACCAGATTAGAGGGTTTGACCTATCTGGTATGAATAGACATGCCCACCAGATCAGTTCCAGAGAAAGGACTGTTGGACTGCACCTACTGTATGGCATGGATCAGAGCACGCCTTGCAAGAGCGAGGCATTTTTAGGCTTGTTGCTGTCAAAACTGGGACACATTGAGCACACCATCTATGGAATTTCATTGGAAGAGATTTAGTCTAGAAGTAAAGATGCATGTAGGCAGAGTAGGAACTTTATTTTGGGTCTAGAATCTAAACTGAGAAAGAATTCCTACCCCCATTGCCCTGTGATGTGGTTGTCAAGCTGTAAAATAACATTTCACAGCCTCAAAGGAATATTGAAAGGAAAAACAGCCAAATAAAGAAAAGATATTAAAATACAGCATGAGGAGCGAGGACAGATAACTACTAAGATAGATGAAGGAAGATTACTGCAATTAGGAGGTGAATCAAAGACTCCGAAAACGTATTTAACATTGTACTTGAGCATTTGTACTCTCTTAGGAAACTGTCTATTTTAAATTAGAATTCTATTTCTAATGCTAGAACAGTAACAAACATTGACCGCTAGTAAATCTCAAAATCACACCTTGCTTTTTCTCTGCTGCTTTTTCTTGAAATAGAAGGTGACAAGATGGTCTGTTCGTAAGATGAATCTTGTGCATTCTCCTCTACTGCAAGACTGAAACGGAACAAGATATTTTTGCATGTTATTTGCAGAATTAACACTTGCATGTCAAGCTATGAAAACGAAGTCCTGATTTTTAAAGGACAGTGATGATATTCACAGGAATATAAATGAAAGAAATAACATAACCGTTAATAAACCAGATATTGATTCAGGGATCAAAAATGAAGTACAGAATACCAAACGACGGACACAAGAGTAACTGGGGAGTAAGACTGCTGCCAAGGTACAAAGGCAAGAAGCTGTATCAAAGTCAAAGAAAGAAAACTTGATAGTTAAAGACAACTTCAGGGATCAACAAAGAGCACAGAAGTTTAATTTGTCATAGATATTCTCAGACATCTTTATGGTGTCATACACAAGCTTAAAAGGGAAGCTAATGATACTGTAAAGCAAATATGTGATGTGTTGACAGAGAAGAAGGTTTTGGACTTGCAAAACATTGGTAGAGCATTCTTTGATCTGTGAGACTGTTTACAGGAAATGACTCCCAGTTAAACAACTCCAATACCAACTTCCTGCATTCAAATCCAAGATTGTCAGGCTGGACTCAACTTAAACAGAGAAGAAAAGGACACAGGTTCTTCATCAAGCCCAAAAGCTTGATGCTTGGCTTTGTGCTGCCTCTTGGGATATTGTGCTTAAAATTCAATGCATTTGTCTGTACAAGAAGATCATAAAATCATAGGTTTCATTGTCTCATGTTTACATTCAGCTTAGGTGACATAATTACTATGTCAGATGACAAGCTTTGTTATAACTAATAAAACAGTGGGTGTCCCACCATCAGGAAGGGTGTTAAAAGGTGCAACTCAACTGAATAAATCTGTTCTGTCTAGAGGGAGAAAAAGTTACTTTTCAAATTCTTACTTTATAAATTACATTCTTTTGCCTTCTAGGACATGAAGCACAATGCTGAGATCTCTCTACTTTATATATGTATGTACGTATATACTATTTAGTTTGTCCTGGAAACAGCAAATGTTGGTAGATCAAACATGACTCACTCTTCTCGTGGTTTAGCATTAATGAGGATTATGGCCCGACGGTCAGTAAGCTCTTGCATACTCAGTTCCTCCAAAGATAAAAATTTCACTCCAGGTTTTATCTACAAAAAAAATTTAGAAGAAAAGAGAAGGTGTTCTGTTCAGTTGAAGATGGAAAAAAAAATATTTAAAAGATACCTAAAGAGTGACTGAACATTTCTAATATTTAACAGAAGACTTACATAAGAACTTACAAAGCCACTCAAAATATGTGAAATTGGTTTCTTCATCATTTTTTTTAAAGTTTATAAATAATTTATCTTGTAATTATTGTTACTATGTCATTCCAAACAGTTCTAGAAAAAGGAAATATTCCTGCTTCTGAAGGCTTTACAACATAGGATAGAATTTTCAAAAGCAACCAAGTGCTTTAGGAGCAGGTATTTTGCTGATTTTCAGTAAGACTGATGTTTCTAATTCATTTGGGCTTTTTGAAGAGTCCTCCTCAGATTTAAGCTGAACATAGCACTAACAAGTGATACATAGTGGAGTCATTCTTTATACATAAATAGTGCTTTGTGAGAGAAAGGGTCACAACCAAAGTGAAAACATGAACTCTCTCCTTCTTTATGTAAAACTAAACAAACAGAAAGTCCATAGGTCATTCAGCATCATGTTAGCATCAAGTATTTTGCAGTGAAAGAGACTAGAACAACTAAATCTGAGAAAGGACCTGGAAAGGAAGCTTACAGGGGATTGGGAAGAAGTTTGCAACTGGGGGGTAGCATGAAGATGATGAGATTTCATCCATGAAAAAGATAACAACAAGCAACTAGTATAAAGCTGGGAAACTTCAGGAAAAAAGCGAAGTATTTTATGTAGCCAGAGTCAGCTTTTGCTCTAGTACTCTAACTTTTTCTAAATTAAGAAGAAAATTTTACTCAGATTAGTTTCTATAAAGTAGCTTACCTGACCACAATCATAGAATCCATCAGTAATGATGTTACTTGATGATAAATATCCTATCTGGCTGTACTTTTGGGAAAGATTGTTATCAAGTAGCTTTTCCACAGCAGCTTCACTGAAGTTATTTTTGCGCCCTGTTGATAGATTAATTTCTTCTAGGATGTCTAAAGCACTGTTAAACACAATACAAAGACTAATTCATCATTAAATACCAATCACTTGTTATTCTACATTTCAGAGTTAGTTTGTAGCACTGCCAAGGCCAAGAGAGATTTATTTCCAAGTGCTAGGCTGGTGACCCCTGGACCAGCAAAGAGCTGGCTATGCTGCACAGAATTCTTTTTTTTTTAGGGGAGAAAAATCACTTGCAGTGCTTAAAAGCAATCCCTTTAGGCAGTTAAACAGTTATATAAAAGAAATGCTGACAGGATGCCACAACCTTTTGCGCAGAAGTGTGTTAGGTACCACAGAGAACCTGAGAAAAAGGAGGATGTAAAAGCAGAGTAAAAGGAACAATGTTCAGAGCTGACCATATGATATGGTTTGTATAATCTCTCTCTCTCCCTCTCTCTCTCTCCAACTTGTGAAGCAATTTGAAGATGCCATTACGCAATGAATGAATCCTTCTGGTTTAGGACCATCACTGTGTTTGGGGAGGGATAGCTGGCAGAGATTTGCAAAACACTGATGAGCTTGGAAACACCAGGAGTTGTGTCAGCAACACCAGGTGCAGGGGTTTTGCAGCACGGACACGTATAACATAAAAATAATCATGTGAGGACACAGGAGGACAGGAATTCATTCCTTAAGCTGGTTTTGGTGCTGAAACCCAGATACTGATAACTTCTGACCTGGGAAACTTAGGAAGAGCTTACTAAGAAGAAAAATGAAGCTGAAGCAGGAGAACATAACATAGTGCAATTTTGGAACTGTTTAGGAATGAAAACAACAGGAAAAAAGAGGGAGATATATCCACATATGTATGTATATATTCAAATTTATATGCACATGCAGACATTCTTTGCATCCTAAGGAATCAATTTTATATATCTATATATAATGAAATCCACATTTAGACTGCCCATTTCTCTCTGTGAACTACACAGGGAGCCTCAGCTGTGGACATTTACAATGTAGACTTCTGAACATACATCAGATGGATTCCAGAGAACAAGGTTTTCAGGCAAGGCAAATGACAGCCTTCTCTTTTAGAAGAGCAATGGCAGAAAATAGTGGAACAGGAGGACAGGCTATTCATCACTCAGCATACTGCAACCAAGTCAGGTAACCAGCAAGTAATGCAGGGAAGAATTTTAAAGGGGAAAATGAGTAAGAAAAGCCTAATGAATATAGAAGTGTTGAAGACAGATGACATTACAGGCACAACAGCACGTTATCCTCACATGGGGGAAAGACAAGCCAAAAAGGGACAAATATGGGTGCACCAAAAATTCTGTGAAGACCCAAAAGCAAAAAGAAGAACTTATAGTGGGAGGTTCCCCTGCCCATGCAGGGGGAGTTGGAACTAGATGATCTGTAAGTTCCCTTCCAACCCAAACCAGTCTATGATTCTGTGATTTTATGGTACAGAAATGGAAACAATGACACTTCCAACAGGGAAGAAAAAGTAAGGGAAAAGACCAAAAGACCCACAGGCAACTATACAACTATTCAGGGACTGAAACAAAAATAAATGTTTCATATGCTGCAAGTAAGAGAGGAAAACGTAGGCCTATTAATGAGTGTGGGAAGAAAACTTGTAACAGATGGCACAGAAAAGACTGAAGTGTCTGATGCCTTTTTTGCTTCAGTTTTCCTAAAAAGGTTGCAAGCAGATGCTTGGCAGTAATATTAACAAGGAGGTGGAAACAGTTGGCTTAACATGTCTAGAATAAGTTTGAAGAGACAAAGTTATCAGTGCCTGAGGAGACTTGCTGCATATTACTCTATGAATTAGTAAGAACAACCTCTGAACTACTTAACTGTATTTGAAAATTCAGGGAGGACAGGCAAGGTGCCAGGAGAGTGGAGAAGGGCAAAGGTAGTATCTAGATTTGAAAAAGGAAGAACAAGGAAATAATAAGAGATCATTTAGCCAAATTTCAGTGTCCAAAGGACACCATATCTAATTATTAAACAATCATTTTGCAAGCAACAAGAGATAAATGGTAAAAAGTAACCACTATGTATTTGTCAAGAATAAATTATGTAAATCCAATCTAATCCTTTCTGTGATCAAGAGTAACTGACTTAATGTAAAGGCAGAAGAAGCAGAAGCGAGGATACAAGCTGACTTTGAGATACGTTTTGACTTTAATAGGTCTTTTAACTTATTCCTCCTTGAATACATATGAGCAAGTCAGGGAAATGTGATCTACATTAAACTATCATGAAGTAGTGCCTGACTGGCTGAAAAACTATGCTTAATGTATTATTTTCAATAACATGCTGTCAAACTGGATGGACACATAAATTAGAGTCCCACTCTGATACTGTCACAAAGAAGGGATTAAATAACAACAGCGCTAGATATACACACACAGAAAATAATTATTAAGCTTTATTTGATGATGATATGAAGTACCTCATCAGTCTGGGAGATGGCACTTCAAAATGGTATAAATAAATTCCTGGATGTGTGTGGCAAAATGATAGAAGATTTCAAAACAAACATAAGTTTAACATTTTTACTTTGTTATGAAAAGGAAACTGAGAGAGAGACATGGACCATGAGAAAATTCAGTAAATTAAACTTAAATTGCTATTAAAAGGTGCTTATTCAATCCCACTGAAATTAGGACATGTAGTTGAATTGATTTGTTTAAGGGATATTTAGAACTCAGAAACCCCTTCCAATTGTAAGGGTACTTCAGCACTGAAACAGGTTACCTCACAAAGTTGTGAAACCCTCTCAGAACTGGAATTTACACTTAACAAGCAAAAATATGTCAGTGTACCTGATTGAGCCTTACAGTGGACAGATGTGTAACATCACCTCTGAGGTCCTCTCCAGACCTAAATTTCTGAGACACTCACTCTGCAGAATCCCCTCATAGATGAATCTTAGTCTGTGCAGTAATCAGAGAAGTGTCCAGCAGAGGGAGCAGGGCAATTACATATATTTTAATTCAACAATAACTAAGCGAGTCACCTCATAAAAGGAGCCCTGTGCCATCATTCTTATAATCTAAAACAGCTTTTGTCATTCTGATATTAATACATGAAACTTGGAGATTCTAAGATGGAATAAACTAGAGTCTTTTACGTAACACTTCAGCACACATGCAGTTAACCAGAGTTTGTAAACCAAATTTAGCCCATGTGTAATAAATACAATTTACTGCATATTGAACTTGGCCTGAAACATTCATTTCAGTTTCATATGTATGGGACACTGTAGTCCCTAATTTTGACTGATAAAAGCACATCTTCAACATAAAGCTTTACTCAGTCACAGAAATAATAAATGTTTTTATAATTACAGACAATTCTCTCTTAAGTTCTTAAGACTTTTGTTGTTTAAAATCAATACCATTTCATCTGCAACATCTGCGGTGCAAAAGTAGTTCCTGCTTACCAGAAAGTATAGCTTAACTTTGTTATTCTGCTATAAATATGTAAAGATCAACTTAACAGACTTCTCTCATCAAAATCTTCCCTCTGCCCCTCAATAGTATTTCTACTCACCCTAGCCTGCATAGTTCAACAGCAGTTAGTTCATCATTTGCACAGACCATAACAGCCCAACAGGCATTTCTTCTGACTTCTTCATCCTTGGAACGCAGCAATTCAACGAGTGGTCCCAGTCCACCTGCATTTCTTAACTATAACAAAAATGAAGACATTGCGACTTACATGTTTCATCTGTCCCTGCAAGAACAGCCTGTGAAATTCACATTTAGAAACATTCAACATGAATGCTATCACAGACAAGCTATGCAAGGCAAATAGAAAGGCATTCATAGGGATTCTCTGCTTCTGTCAACCCTGCTTGGGCTGGAGCTGAAATAAGCTTCAGAGTGGTTCAAGGCACACATCCCCCTTGGCTCTGGCTTGCTTTTCCATTCTTAGATTGCAGTGTGGAAACGGAACATACTATGCAACCCAAGACTGCCACAGAGAGTTACACAGCTTTTTCTGTGTTCTCTTGCCTCCTAGCAGCTAATTTGCAAAACAATATATTTGAATTTGTATCGTATTGTATGTATGACAATCTTATTAACATCCTGTTCTCTTGTGTGCTACAGTATCTTTCCTATACACGCTGAAGGAAATATTGCTCATTTGGATTTTTGAAGAGAAAGGCATTTAAAGGACACTGAAAGAGGCAGATTAATTATCTATGTCCCTTATTCATGTCCTAATTAACAGCCTTGACCCATGAGAAAACCCCAGCTTAGGATCTGTGAATGCACATAGCATCCTCCTTGTTTATGAAAAGAAAATAGTACGACCACTGATAAATACTGAAAAGCTCAACTTGCTGGATGCCACTGATCAACAGATAAAATGTATTTTGAGTTTTGTCTGAATGACATTTACTCCATGCACATCCAGTATCTTAGTAATCAAGGTCAGACATAGCCATTCAGGCCTTGAAAGTGGGCAACAGAACAACACTGAGGGAGAGTTAAAGAGGACAGAACTTCTCATATTCAAAGTTCAGCTGACAGTTCCAGCAGAAAGAAACTCAATGTTCAACACCCATAAACATGGGGATTAACATATAGTCCTGGTTAAAGCTCAGTGAAGCCACTTAATTTGGTGCAAGCAAATACAGCAGTAAAAATACAAATTAAAGAAAACCCCTTCCAAGTTCTCATGACAAACTGAGCTAAATTTAGTTGAGCAAGCCTAGGATTGAAGTGAAAAATTAGTTACTACAGAGACATCCTGGGACTTTTAGGACATGGAAAAAACACAAAGATTCTAGGTAAGTGTAACACCAACTTCAGGATCTAGAGATGTTATAAATAACCACAACCTTCAAGAGTAGTTTTACCTCCGTTCTTGCATCAGCATCACAACCAAAGACAGCCACAGCAAACGCTGCTTTGCTTTGCACTTGGCTGTTGGTGGAGCCCAAGGGTTGTGCAAGTGCCCTCAGAACACCCTGGCTCTGGGTATTTACACACAGGGGCACTTGCTCAGCCAGATTCGTTAGCAATGTGGCAGCATTAGCAATGGTTCCATCTCTCTGAGCATTCAAGGTATTTACTAATGGCTTCATTCCTTCAGCCTCAACAAAAGCGCTGGCAAAATGAAGAAGAAAAAAAAGAAGCCTTTGTTATTTTATGACCATCTTTTGTTCTTAGTGCATTATATTTACCAACTTAGTATTGCATTTCAAGAATACAAAATATTGCTTACCTGCAATAAATTACAAGACTAATGTCTATATTCTAAATTATAGTATGAAATTGAAATTAAAAATTGAATGGTGATATCCCTCTTTCTGATGCCTTAACTATATTTGATTCACAGTGCTCAAGAGGCAAAACCTAAGTAGAAAAACCAGTCACAAAATTCTTATTAACTTATTAGGATGTGGATTCTTTCTTAGGTTTCAAACAAGTTATTGAAATCTTGCATCTTTTCAAATAATCCAAAATTTCTGTATCTTTAGCTCCAGGCATATGCCTCTGCAGAGATTTATCACCTCTCCCCCTCATCACTCTAGCACTATTTCTAATGAGGTCTATAGTGCCTGGAATATCACGTTGTTCTTCTTGCTGTTTGTGTAAATTTCTGTGATGGGATACTTAGGTGGCATAAACATAGTCCAGCAAGCTTCTTCTTTCTTACAGAGTAGGTGTAAATGGTGCAGTTCAGTGCAATGTCACAATTATTGTGCTGGCTTTATACAAGCTGATGTAGACAGCAGGAACACAACAGACACATCAGCACTGAGTTCAGGGCTGGCTGTGACTGGTTCCACATCAACTAGTCTATTAGCAGCAGATCCAGTTCAAATATTCCCCCTGCTCTCAGACAATCACTGCAGCCATGGCTGAAGGGTGCTGCCCCTCAGCAGTGCTGGGACAAATGCTGGGGTGGCCAAGTTCTGAGCTAGACCTGCAAAACAACCTGTTTGCAAATAAAATTGGGGAAGACTGATGGGATTTTTTAAAGGATGATTTTGTAGATTTAGGTTAGATAATGGCCAAGAAAGAACAGTTAAATAAGCACTACTAGGGAAATAGCAGCTTCAGGCAAGAGACAGCAGAAGGTGCAGGCAGCTGCATTATTAGAGGATACATTTGCCAGTGACTAGAGTCTAATGTGCTGCAAAACTAGTAGTCATGTTGGCCTACATCTCAGTCACAGCAGAATGAACTGGTCTACGAGCACTTTGTCTTAACACTGCTATTCTGCTTCCATCACTCATCAGGAAAGTGCCTTTCAAAAGAAAAAAAAAAGTCAACTTCATATTAATATCTGTGATAAAGAATACATTTAAAAGCAGCTGGTGACGTGGCTTATAAGGATAGTAAACTCTGACTACAACTGATGCAGACCCTGAAGAAGGAACCTGGCCTGGCTGAGGGGGAACCACCATGCTCTAACGAATCTGAAAAAGCACATGTTTCTGGGTTACCACCTCATTATGTATTCTTTGGTTTCTTTGCCACAGGCAAAAGAGACTACTGATACACGTGTAGTTTACATCCTTCAAACACCATAGGATATTCCATAACTTCAGATTTCTGTTGACCTTCTTGCCAAACCTGCTTTCTACTAAGCAAAATAAAATGATAATAGACAAATAAGTTAATGTTCATTTCAGTGGTATTTTTTCCAATGTCATTATAAACCAGCACACTATAAAAATTGAAATGTCTTCCTTCTGAGTTTGTATATAAAATTTGATCAAATGATTTGACGCATATGTCCAATTTACTATCTGCTCTTAGTAATTTTACATTGGGATCATCTGTTTGTTAAACAAAAGTTGGCAAAATTGTTAGCAATAGAAATGTGCAGATGGCAATATGAATTTTCATTGCAACTGCTTTTTATACCCCCTTTTACTACATTTTGTCTATATCAAAAACAAACTCTCCACCTCCATACAAGCATATCTAAGCATTTAAACAACAGAAGCATATACATTTTTAATAAGTTTTGCTAAATTTCTGTCAAAACATTAGTAAGAGAAATCTGGAAGTGAAAATCTTACTTCTATTGTAACAGCGTCTTACCAAAATCTAATCTGTTGGTAACTTGCACAGTTACACAATAAACACGAGCTTAGAAGTACTGCATACACAAAAACAGTTACGCCAAAGACTGTCAAGGCATTAATAGAAATAGAAAACTTCAGGAATGCTGATAGTCACATCACTCTTATGCAAACAGGACAGAAAGCAGAATATATGCCAACCTGTGCCATATAATCCCATCACATGGGCAACAAGACGCAGCAGACCTTACTGTGAACTCATCTGAGTGCCTAAGTACCTCCAGACCACATTTTCAGACAGGAGGCTGCAGATACTCCTGAGCATACCTGGAATGACTCAGCAGAGGCTAACAGGGTTTGTTCATCTGATCTCTGCCTCAGCTACAAGGCGATGGCAGCACAGGTAGTGCTGGAGCATGGGTGTAAGGAAGGCTGGCAAGCAGGCAGTAGTTCCCAGTTTGGAAAACCAGGGAAAAGGCAGAAATCCGGGGACTGAAGATGAGTAGGGTTATTAGCTTGGATGCAGCATAAAGGTATAGGGCCAGTTTGTTGTTGGCTAATTAATCCTCCTGGAGCACCAGTAACTTTAACACAAGCATTCCAGTTTCTGTTCAGAAGTGAATCCCATGTTTTCAGATGTCCTGCACTGCACTCCTCAGGGAGTCTTTAATTAGCTGGATTTCCCCTTACCTGGGTGTCCTCTCTCCCCTTCTCTCCTGGACCAAATAAAGAAGAGCTGAAAATGTTTTGTCAGGGGCTTTGTTTGTTTTTTATTTGGTTTTGTTTGGTTTTGGGTTTGTTTGATTTATTTCAGTACGGACCACCTTTTTTTTCTAGGTTCTCTGGTTAATAATTGTCTTCTCTTCCCCATGGAAATTTTATCCAGATTTCCAGCTTCAGGAGTGCTGTAGCTCTATCCAGGCTGCTGTATGTGGACATGTTGACTGCACATGTAAGGATCAGCTATACCCCACATATGTACCACAGGTTTACCGGAAAACAACATCACGTTCACAGCATGTGTAACAATGACATGATGTACCTGCTGGCCAAGTGTGGGAGAGACTCACCATACATGCCACAGCCATGCACAGTAAGGCATGGCCATGAGCTATCAGATTTACAGCACTACACACGATGCACACACATACCTTATCCAGCAAAAAAACCAAAACCAAAACAAACCAAACCCCAAACCTCCAAATCAATC
The DNA here is from genome assembly GCA_020745705.1 of Hemiprocne comata. Lineage (NCBI taxonomy): Eukaryota > Metazoa > Chordata > Aves > Apodiformes > Apodidae > Hemiprocne > Hemiprocne comata. The sequence continues at coordinate 19,702,874 of CM036587.1, forward strand.
AGTTTTTTCTGTACAATGGATACCCAGAAATTCCAGTATTTATGGGACAGATCCACTACTCATGAAATGCATCACTGCATCTCACAAGTGTAGTACATCCAATAGTCCTGTAATAAGTATAGAACTTACTGTTCCTATACTACACCCAGTAACACATGTATTCTGCCACAGGAAATCCTAATAAACATGTAGTCCCTAACAGACTGATTCTAGGATGATACATGGAACTGAATGATGCAGCCAATCACATTATAAGCAGATTTACAAGAATTTCCATAAAGCCAGCAAGTACACAAGTACTTAACAAAAGAGCAAGGTGACAGCTCCTTGTGTGTTCAGAGCTGACCCTGGCAAGGTACAGAGCAGAGCCAATTTTCTCAAGTGCCACTCAACTTCAAAAAGGTTGAGAACCACTGATTTAGAAGATCATACATATTTATTGCAATCCTGTGTTCTGCTTCTGCGCAGATTCATTCTGAATCACAGTTTCATGAGTACAGTTTAATCAAGTAGCACAATGGATCACAAGGCGAAAAGAAATCTTGTTAGAAGTGACAACAGCAGGTAACGAGAGTTGAAGGTAACCAATACCTTTCAGAATAAGATTTTAAAAGGGCATGAACAACTGATAGCAACGCTGTGTCCTGGGAACAGAGACAGTAAAGAGGTTATGAGAGAAGAAGGAAGAATGGGGAATTCACAGTTCAGCTCACTCCTACCCCGTAGCCCTCCGGAGAACACAGAAGTAGTGCTGTCACCCTGGGCACAGAGCCCCAGCTGCTACAGAGACAACAGCACCTGACCTCAGAAGGGAGCTTAAAGAATTGATATCCTTATGTTTTGAAGGTGCTGAAATACTGTAACATCAAGATCTAAGTATGGAGGTCCTTGTTCCTGTCCATCTTGGGCAGAGATACACACTGTGTAGGGTTTCTTATTACAGGGAAGCAAAAGTCAGAGGCAGAATCTTTAACTAGCACTGTCTTTGCCCAATGTAGCTCAGCAGTAACCCCTCTCTCTGCCTCCAGAACACACTCTGCTTCAGACACACCCTAGTGAGATGGTGAATTTTATCAGTGCTCTCAATAGAGGACTACATCCTCAAGGAAGAAGGGAGCCTTGGTGTAGTTGAAAAAAAGTATACACTATTTCATGTGGAAAAGGAGTAAGTTACATAAATCCAAAGCTTTTTTTCCTTCATGTTGTGTAAAGATTCAAAATACACCAACTTCTTTAATCACGAAGAGAAAAGACTGGGGAAAAGGAAAGAAGACAGTGACAAGGGAAAAAAAAAAAGACATTGCATTTGCAACATCACCATGTGTTTTTGAAAAGCTGACTATCTGAATTACAAACAAACAAGCAGGAAAAGAGACAAGACACGCACAGAAATCAGAGAGCTGAAATTCAAGTTAAAATAATTAAAATGTTATGATTTATAATTACATGGGTATGATCATTAGAGTGCCTTGACCTAGCAGGGTTGGGCATTTAGGTTAACCAGGGTATACACGGTTCAGGTGCCCTAATGACCTTAACTATGCTCTGCAGTTAAACAGTGAAATTCTTATTACAATGGAATTACTTTATCCAAGAATAGCTAAAATATTTTTCTCAAGTGTCATAGGAAAGACAAACATTAAAAGGTCCATTAATAAAAATTTAAATTATTACTACTTTTAAATATACATTGTAAGAAGTTATTAGGATTATTTTCTCAAAAATTCTCTAAAAGATCACTCAAGACTCAAAGGCTAAATGCTTAGAGTTTGAGAAAAAAAAAAAGTAGAATCATAGAATGGTTTCAGTTGGAACGGACTTAAAAGTTCATCTAGTTCCAACCCCCCTGCATGGGCAGGGACACCTCCACTAGACCAGGTTGCTCAAAGCCCCATGCAAACTGGTGTTGAACACTTCCAGGGATGGTGCATCCACAATTCCTCTGGGCATCCTGTTCCAGTGTCTCACCACCATTACACTAAAGAATTTCCTCCTAATGTCTAACCTAAATCTCCCCTCTTCCAGGTTTGATCCATTACCCCTCATCCTATCACTACAAGCCCTTGTAAAAAGTCCCTCCCCAGCTTTCCTGTAGGCCCCTTCAGGCACTGAAATGCCACTATAAGGTCTCCTCCTAGCCTTCTCTTCTCCAGGCTGAACAGCCCCAACTCTCTCAGCCTGTCTTCATAGGAGAGGTGCTTCAGCCCTCTGATCATCTTTGTGGCCCTTCTCTGGACTTTCTCCATGAGCTTCATGTCCTTCTTATGTTGGGGGCTCCCCAATTTAACACAGTACTCCAGGTGGGGTCTCACAAGAGCAGAGTAAAGGGGGAGAATCACCTTCCTGGTCCTGCTGGGACACTTCTTTTGATGCAGCCCAGGCCACGGTTGGCTTTCTGGGCTGCAAGCAGCATGTTTTCTTTACTGTTTTTACTGCAAAAATGAACTAAAAGTTGACAACAAAATGATTGCCAAAAGTTTCACAATATAACCTTTTTTTAAACAGTTACTTCAGAAATACATGTGCATTTCACTGAATTGCATATTTTGCTGCTTTAGTTGTCTGGGGTGCAATAGGAAAGCCCAGACATTGGTAGAACGTTGCGAAAACAACCACCAATAAAAACTGAACCAAACCTGCTGTTTTTATATTTAATTTTTATGACTGCAAACTCTCTGGGGCAAGAACCACCTCTTTGTTGGCATCACATCGAGCATAACTCTGGTCCCTGAACAAGCCGTGGCAAGAAAGATAACAGATTGTTTAACCAGTGCATAGGGAATGGTCCAGCAAGCTTTTCCTCCTGAAGAGGTCTAGCCCAATGGAGAAAGCAACTATCAGTGTTGAAAGAGCTGAGAGAAACCACAGAGACTGTCCCCAAAGCCCATACCTAAGCAACCTCCAATGGAGGGGAGATAGAGGGGAAGAGCAGTGGTGCAGCTTCACACCATTTACCCTGGACTGTGCTTAATTTACACTAGTGAGATTGACACTTCATAAAAACAGTAAAGTATGTTTGGTTTTGCTTCTTCTATCACAACTGAATGTAAAGTGGTTTATATTAAATTATATTTGATTCACTTCTGTGCTGTTCACTTCCCCATTCTGAGGATTTAACACAATTTGTGCTCAGAAAAAAATCAATTTTTCCCTCCTCACAAAGGCCATTGGACTCCTTATGGACTTCATTTTCCAAATGTATTTGCAACTGCATGTTTAATTTCTGTTCAAAATTACTGTGATTGTGTGTGAGGTGCTTAGCTAGCCATTTATGCCTGTGCATATCTCATTTTCATACATAATTGCATGTAAATTATGCATAAGAATTATGCATCTAATTACACACACATTTTTAAAAATCAACTCTCTCTGTGTTAAATCCCATGACTTCTTTTTCACACAAGGCATTTTTAATCCAGCTTTACTCTGTAGTTTCTGAGACCACGTACCATAACCAGAAGTTTGAAAAACCTCAAGAAATATACTCCTTTTTATCCCTTAAATTATTACTATTCTTCATTTGCCTTGTTATGTCATCAGAAGAATCCCATCCAATAAATGTCTTCTGCATTTACCAAAAATTTCACTTTGCAATGTAATTATTTTCAAAAGCAATAGTGACAATGTCAAAATTAAAGTCTATCAGTACGTAGATGATGTGCTGATAGGGGGGCAAAGTGAGGAGGATGTAAAGGTGGTTTATGACGCCATAATTAGGCATTTGGCAGACATGCAAATAGAAATCCCTGAGGAGAAAAGGCAACCACCATCCCAAAAGGCAAAATTTTTGGGAATAAGGTGGAAGGGGGGAACCTGGAACATTCCTCCCAATACCTTGTCTCACCTGAGAGCAACAAAAATATGTGATAAAAAGTGACTATACTGTTGTGTATAGTCACTCGTATTTTGTTTGCAGACTAATATTAGTTCCGTTTTCTTCACTATACCAGGGAAATTAATGTCAGTATATTCATTCTGAGTAAGGGAATCTGGCACTAGAGACTCTGATCTACAGTTCGGGGCCCCTTTGTGCTACAATAAAAATACTGATGTTATCAACAAACCATCTTCATTTTTCATTTCAGGAACTGAATGCTGTATTCCTATTTTTTGTTTTTGTTGTTAAAACATCAACAAACCAAGAACTCAATAAACCTCACAGTCTAGAAGCAATAAAACCTTAAACTGTCTGGGTTAGCAAAGACTGTAATACTTGACTATCATTTAGTGATACACAGAGATTTTCTGATGTCTCTAACTGAATTCATCTGAAAAAGTTACATAGATCTCAGCTCTAAAAATGTAATATGACTAATTTAAAATACTATGGGGGCATTGGTAATGAACTATCTGTTCATGATATCTGAGCCTTTCAATTACAGTATTTTTTGCAACCTTTATTAAGAACTTCTGACACTTCCACTATTATGAGAAAGGCTTGAAAGTCAGCAACAGACATCGTTTTTGCCCCTCAAAAATCCCATGTAGGTTGCCAGAATAAGCTCATGAAAATGACATTATACCCCTCTCTTTTTTTTCTGATCCAAGAAGTAGCACATGCAAAAATCATTAACTCAGCACAAATGCTGAGAGTCTGGAATCCACATTGTTACAAAAGCAAAATAACAGGGAACATTCAGGAGTTGCCAGAGCAGCCTTCATTAAGGTGTAAGGGGAAGAAAGAAAAGACCAAAGAAAGGTCCTCAGAGCATCTCATCTGAACACAGGGACTGAGAAGAAAAGTGACTCCTCTTCATCTCTAGAAGAACCAGCTGAGAAAGGACAAAAAACTGTGCCAAGTCAGTCCCTCTACAAACAGTACTCAGACCATGAAACCTGACCCCATCTTTCACTTCTGAATAAGCCTTTTCTGGACAACTGTGAACTTAAATCTAATGCCAGCAATGTGTTTTGCTTTGCTAAAGGTTCAAGCTCTTATGATGATTCAGATTGGAGAAATTAAAGCTTTTAGTTTTCTCTCTTAAAATTAAATCTCTAAGAAGGTACACATACACTACCATGTTAAGATAAAGTTACTGAAGTTGCAAGACTAAAGGTTTAAAGTTAATTGTGAAAGCTTATTTTTACCCCCTTGTGTGTATGACAGTCAAGTTAGACAACATGCCACAGCCAGTGTGCAAGTTAAATTCACAGCAGGGCAGAATTAAGTTTGCATGATCAGCCATAAACCTGCAATTCCCTTAAATGCACTTAAAATAAATGACTTTACACTATACAAAAGTTAAAACATATACCTAAATAATTTGTATTTAATTTAGAAATGTATTACAAAGAAAATGCGCATGCAAAAGCACCAATACGTTTTTCTGAAATATACTAAAATGTAAAATAACCCTTGCCACTTTTAATTAATAAAAAGTGTAATCCTTCTCAGCACACATCACTGTGGTTGCTGGGATACACACTCCAGAGAAATCACTGTACCTGTGCCACTACATAAAACACAGTTTTCTCTCCCAAGCTTAGGAGTCTCCCTCCAGGAAGAAAAACATTTCACCTGATCGCACAGAAATCTACCATGGGAAGTTACAGGTGACAACACTCATGCTCTGAGTGAAATTCCAGCCTTCCACAGGGAAGATAAATAGTGATCATACTGCAAGGCTTTGAAGGTAGGAGAGTACAAACAGCCCAAAAGATTTTGCTATTAGGGGTAGAACTTCTATATAGTTACCCTTATCCAAATTTAGATATGCTCTATTTTCAGTCTGAAACTATTTTGGATATAATTAGTTTCTCATGTGCTTTAGGATGCTGTGACATGAGATTCATGTTATGTAGAGATGAATGCTCTGCATTGTTCTGTCTTCGATATAATCAGACAGGCAACAGAGTTTAAAAACAAACAAGAAAATGCATTAACAGCTGTACTGAGAAGAAAATGCAGTTATGATGTCTGCATCTATAGAGGGACTTTTCCATATAGCCACACCTTCACAAATCTAAGAGAGAAAACCAACAGCTGTCCGAGTGAAACACACTGCACCTGCCAGCAGAGCATGATTTAGGGTACTGTCCATTGGTTGCACGGCAGTCATCTGATGTGATGTTTAAGTCATAGTGGGACCCTATTTCTGAATGACATCCCAGCATTAGGCCTTGATTCAGCTTTTCTGCCAAGGGAGAAATTGATGATAAAACATCCTGCAGTTTTCAGTTGCAGTCAGTGCATACCCTGTAAGGAAAAGCTTGCAAACTCTGGGGTAATGACTGTGTTGTCATTTTTCTTTAGAAAGCACTCATCACACTTTGGATATACAGTAAGAGAAAGTCAAACCGGGAATCTGTTCATGGCACGAGTTAAATGTTTGTATTTGCATAAGGCTCAGCAGAATGGGTGCTTATGTAAAAACGTCACAAACGACAAAACCCAACAAAATCCCTTTACCTTGCAGCACAGTAGCTCAAAAATTTAATTCTGTCACTAGGGGTCAGTATTAAAACATATTACCTTCACACAATGCAGCGAGGGGCATTCTATTGTCGATTCCCTCCTTCAGAAATACAAACTTATGTTATAAAGAACTGTTAAACCATTAAAAAGACAAAACCTGTACAATGGATTATTACCTATTTCTGTTCTTAAATGTAGCTCTTGTACTATAAATTTTTGTTCCTATTCTCATGCATTAACACATACAATCATACAAGTGTGTTATCTTACATAATACCGACTCTTCAATATTGATCTGCTTACGTGAATTTGGTTCCATCTATGGTCTTGAAAGAGAAAAGCTATGATTACATTTTCCATTTTCTAACAGGGAAGATTGCTACCTAGAGATATTACTATCTAATAGTAAGAATTACTTCCTAATTATAATAACAAACATCGAAATGTAAGAAGACTGTACATTCCTTAAATTTATTCCTTCAGAACCATACCCGCCTTGAAAATAATAAAAATCTGTTGTGGATGCTGAAAATCTCTGTTTAAGAAGGAGAGAGACTCTCACTACAGGTGAGCATTATCCACACAGAACAGGCTGAGGATTTATTTTGGGTCATTAGATCAGTATATGAATTTCAGTTTGGAATAGATGCAACACCCATTGAAGTCAAGGGAACAACTGATTTTCTCCTCACTGTGGACTGCCCATAACCAATGAGTTCCCAATCAATCTTCCTATCCCCAACCTATCCAACAGATCTTGGAAATCTTGATACATTTGAGAAAGCACACATTCAGATGCTGTGATAATGCCCATAATTGCCTATATGGACGTAACTTTGCTAATGCAAATAGGTGCACTGCTTCCTGTGAATAATTAAAGAATTAGAAAGTTAAATAACATACAGCTTGCTGATTTTGGGATGACACTTAACTATCTTGAATACAGACATAATACTTAGAAATACGTAACATGACACTAATTATAAACCCCAGGAGAAATATTCTGTCAGATCGTTAAGTCTATGTACCACAATTTCCTGCAGCCCTTAGTAGTACAGCTGAACTAAAAACATCCCTTTCATTCTTTCCCCAGACCAAGCTCTAACTGAATGCTATAAATTTTGCACTTAAAACAAACAATTTAAGACAAATATTATCAGGGCTGTTAATTAGTTTTCGTGTCCAGTACAAAGCTCTAAATTTCAAAGCATGTGTTTTTCTTTAGTGGTAACTCCATTAGGTGCCCAGAATTCAGACATTGCCAGATTTATGATGACAGCTCTCAGAAATGGCATTTCTGCTGTGACAACAATGAAGAGAAGAACTGGTCAAATTAATGTCTAACTAGTACACTTGAGAACTTATTTCTAAGTTACTTCTAACTAATATAATATCTATATTTAATACTATTAGCTTACCCTGAATACATGAAAAGCGAAAATAACTGATTACAATTTAAATGGGAAAAAACAGGCAGAGGCTGAAGTAAAACGGTAGGTCTGTAGTTAGTTGTATGTCAGAGAATAATTTACGTTTCTGTCCCATAGATGGCACTGCTGTTTCTTTGTTCGGGTGTAATTTTTCACCTTGTGCATAATGTATGTTATTTAAGTGACTGTGCCTACATTTCCCGATGCTTGGACACATCAAAAAAAGCCAGATTTCATAAATTCTATAAAATAGCATTCTGCTAGCCAAATAATTGTATACAGTTTTCAATAAAGCAAGTTAGTGTTCTGGATTAAAAAATGTGAAGTGGATGCAAACACCCAGCAGAACATCATTCTCTTCTGCCCAGAGCAGAGCACGGAAACAAATTCTGACACGTATCAAGGATACCTCAGAGCTACACGCATAGCAATGTAACAAAATTACTTTATTGCATGTTAGAATAAGTACATGGTGTTTAAACTGCAGTATACTTTGCAATTTTATTTTTATTTAACCTAGTTATTAAACGTTTACTAAGAATTTATCATCAATATACAGTAGCATTAAAATTCTGTCATTACTTTGTGATAAAATTCTGGTAAAAGCACCATCTGGGGGGTGTCAGTCTGCAAACTGAGGCACTTGACCACCCCATTTTTTTCTATGTGCTACTGAACATGACACAACATCAGCTCTGCAGCAAAAACCTAAATGATGAAATAATTTAGAAGTTATTTATAGTATTTTTATCTGTTCTGGCAGAGATCATGTTGAAAATCCATGTTTTCCAGTTAATCTGAAAAGTCAAACTGTTTATATGGGACTCGTGTTCTCTTCTGCTCTAGATCTTTGGTTAAAATAATACGGGGGCCAAAGTAATTAATTCATTTATTTATTTTTGCCAAATTGTGGTTGCTTGGGGACTTGTGTGAAATGACAAGCTGGTCTCTGTCCCATTCCTTGTGAACAGGTGTTCTAATTACAAAACCTCCACCATATTTGACAGCGTTATTAGCTGTCTCAGTTGAGAAACAAAGGATTGATTGGGTAGGGGTATAGAACTAGCCTTTCATTGCTGTGGTGAAGCACTTAAAGGTCAAGGTTAATATACATTAGTAGGGGGTAGCATTGCCCACTGCCTATGCTATTCTTGTGTTATTAATCAATGGAAGACTTTCTCCTTATGAGCTAGCTATTGTGGGAGCCTTAATTACACTATTTGTTTTCACTTGTATTTTTTTCCATATTATATGAAAAGCAGTCATCAATTCTTGACCAAATATTCCTAAGAATAACAAATTTCCAGAAAAAAATAGCAGTGTCTTGTATGCTGTTTACATCCTGTACAAAACTAAATGGCAAGGTACTCATCCTTCAATCAATATAATACATGCAAAAGCACTCATGAAATGAAATATGGCCAAACACATGTATATGAGTCCAACATGACTGAATTTTTGGCTGGCCGGTAAAAAGTGAAAACATTTATAGTAAATAGTCTTCCCCTTTACTGTAGCCATTTTGTTCTTGCCACATAAGGTCTACCTGCTACTACTAGCTTTATGGTTTAATATTCTTGGAGGGTTTATAACAAGAATCTAATATATAACCCATAAAAGGGCTCTAGTCTCATTAGTCTCATTTGGGACCAGAATACTGTAAACATAATTACACTGCAAGGTCACATTACTATAAAAGTATATCAGCATTTTCCTTACATATACACTTATTTTCAATGGTTTACAAGACATACACAAAAATATTCCAGAAGGAAATATGATTATGGTGACTCAATCTGGAATCCATTTTCTCCAAACTATTTTTTTTCCTATTATGTGAATGTAAAATAAATATGGGCCAGATACTCACTCAGTGAGCTAGAACTATACCAATCAGCTGAGGGTTCAACTCTATTTATTCATTTATAGATCCTAGTCAAATTGGACCCTTCTATGACTTATTAATGGTTTTGATTTTGAAATGAAGCTTTGAAGTAATTATATAGTCACATGGCATTCATCCAATATACATATTTAACGCAAATTATTGCTTCCTGATTTTCACAGAAGACCTGTGATTAGATTATCTGGTGCTTCCATATTGTACTTGGAGCTGGACTGCAAAGAGAGAAAAGTATATCAAAGCCACCTTCACAATTTCCAGACTGCCGAGCAAGAAACAAATACAGACTCTATTACGGTGCAGAGGAACAGAGACAGCTATTTCCCTGCCTGAGGTCTCAGAGAATTATTCTAGCATTTGAGCTAAACAATGTCCTGACTATCTCCTTGGCAAAAGAAACTGAATGAGCTGGCATAAGCTGCTGTACCAACTCACAACTCTTCAGATTCCCTTTTCACAATGTGAAACCTCAAAGGGCTGCGCTACAAAACCCAGCCCTAACGGAGCTGAAAGTTTGACCCCTAGACTCCAGTACCGTGCTCTTTTCACGTATGACTCCCACTGACACCAACTGAAGAGTCGTGCACATGAGGAGAGCAGAGTATCAGACTGAAAAACCTACTCTGTGAATCTGAGAACAGAGCATTATTCTCTTGTGCCAAATGATGGCTCCATCTGGTAACATTAAGCAAATACCGGTAACTATTAGAGCCGAATCAATAAATTCAAACAAATAAATTATTTGGTGAGTGATTTTACTTTTTCACTTCAAAGAATGCCTGTGAATGGATTACAACTTTCTTAAGCATATTCCAGGAAACTTTTAAGGAATTTTATTTTATGGTTTGTTAGTTACATGTCATTGCTCATATATGTCAGACTGTTCTGTTTCTTTCCCCTGAACAGAACTTTTAATAGAGTTGGGATAACAGAACTCTGCAACTGACAGTAGAATTTAGTTGATACAATTATTTTGGAACTTATAGTCAGCTAACCATCTTTTGATAATTATTTTGGATACTGAAGTTACACTTTTCTTTTAGAGAGGGCACTATAAGCATTCTCTGTTACTTGAGAAACAATAAAAAGAGAGTACGAATCTTAGGAATATCTGAGTGCTATCTCCCTCAAAGACTGGGTTTAAATCAGTCAAAAAAAGTTGCATGAACTATCACATTTTAAAGGACACCTTACTGATTTTGCATTTTCAAAACGTATCCCACATCGAATGTCTTAAATTACGAGTCATACTTTCCTCATAGGTTCTCCTCACAACGTGATTTATATCTCTGCTTTCATTACATCTGCTTCACACCTTCCCTTGACAAAGCAAACATTAGTAGAGAGAAAGTAACTCTTGTAACACTGATAAGAACCAACCTTATTCCAGATGACTCCTAAGAACCAAAAGATGCCTTACAGTCTAATTTAAACTGACCTGCCTTGTAGGCTAAGGACAAGATGAGGCATTCTGTAAAATACAAAGTATTATCACTGGTGTTCAGATTAGTGTTTTAAGTAATAATGTAATTATTGCAGACTCACCTTGCATTACTAGGACTGGCTGCTGTCAAATTAGCTAATGCTGTCACTGCAGCTTCTTTCACCTCTTCATTGTCACTGCTTAGTAACTGTACTAGCTGGGGAATCCCTTTGAAAGAAATAATCATACACATGAACCTTTAAATAAGCCACAGCAGTCTGAAAAATTATAAAATTATAAAGGGAAAAGCACAGATTCTCAGTTCATCCCTTCCCACCTTACTTACCCTGGCGTCCAAATGCACGCTTGCTGGCTAAATTCTCACTCATGGCAGAAACAGCTTGGGAAGCAGCAACTTTAACTCCATCATTATCAATTCCCAAAAGGTTTACAAGACACTTCTCAACCTCTTCCTCATTTAAGATTTTTCTGTTTTCAGCTTTAAACGAAAAATACCAATAGCATTAATCTGCATTCATTTTCCAAATCAGTAAAAGGACATGAATTTGATTTCATATAGTTGTTTCCAACATAACACTTGCTTTTAATACCATGGAAATATTTTGGTAACAAAGATAATAGCAATTCAGAAATATGCACCTGGTTCAAAACCCATTAGGCTCCAGTGAACTCTGAATCAAGCCTAAAAGATGCCTATAAAATAGAGCTTTAAACAAACATACCATAACAGAATGCAAACTTTGTTCTCTGTAAAAGAACTTGGTTTATTACAAAGAGCCTGCAGTGAAACTTTCTCAGCCAGAAAGGCATTGGCAGCATGGATGCTCTACAGCTATTAGGAACAAACATTTAACTACATGCAGAATGTGAAGTGGATTAGTTACATACTTGAAGTTGTATCTAAATGGTAAAGTTTTTGAATGTATCAAAGAAATTCAGTAACTGAGAAGTCCGTAGGACTTGGACACATGTGGAAATCTTACCAGTGTAATGCTTTGAGGGATCATTCCCTTATTTGGAGTGTTATCCTATGAATAAAAGGTTTAAAAAGGAAAGAAAAAAACCCCTTAAGTATCCTTTTAAATAAAACTGAATCTGCAGTGAATAAAAGTAAACAAACAGAAGTCCACAAAGCCAATGAAAAGAAAGTTTAATTGAAAATCTAGTTACAGCAGAAATGACTCAATGCACATGAGACAGTCAGCTGTTTCCTCCTCTCTAGCTCAATTTCAAATATTTTTAGAATCAGCAGAGAAACCCAATTGAAATCACAAAGCAAAAGATGCAACAAATAAAAGAGAGAGGATTTTAAGTGTCAGCAGAACCTTGGCCACAACCTTGATACGTATTAGCCAGCTCTCCAGAGAAGGCCTTAATTGGGATTACAGATTGTTTTGACAAGTTATCAAAGATGCCACTGGCCTGTTGCTTGCCAAAGTGGTCCACAGTCCCCAATAACGATGTCTAGAGGTTCTTCATGCCTCAGTGGTTTGGTTCTTGTACAGCAAGTTACTTACTACTATACAAATTTTCTTAAAAATTACTCTTGCATTTAAAGGCAGTCATAATGATGGGTAAGCATTTCATTTTAAAGGTAGTTTATGCCTATATGAAATACTACTATAATTAATTTGAATGAGCAGAAAGATATTTGAAATAATTTGAAAGAGTGAATTAAAGTACTTTAAACAGATTAAAGAATTTTTCAATCGTGAAAAAACAGGTTTGGGATTTGAAATTTTGGTAGAGTTGCTCCTATATTTAGTTAGCTAGACAGATTAAAATTATTAATATTTTAAGATCCAGGTGCCAATTCTACTTAAGGGATGAAAATTTTCTGCTGATCTTCCCTCTGTTTTTATGAGTTGTTTCATTTGTTTCCTTTACTATAGAAAAGAACGTACAATTGAAGAGCATCCTTTGTACTTAAGCACTTCTCATGTCAGTGCCAACACCTTATTTGCAGTGATTAATTTCTTTACCCCTAAGTAATTTGAATACGTTGGTTTAAAATGAAGTAAAATACTGAGGCACACCCAACAAAGAGCATCTGAAGTACTGACACTTCTATCCAGTTTTTCATGCATTGACCCCACCATAAGCCAACCTTTGTTTTTCAGTATGTTTTCCTATATCAACTTCTTACTCCAAAATCAAGACCAGAGTTCTACCAATTGCCTACTCAGCTCACTGTCATCACCTTATGGAATTATTTGTACCAATTTCAAATAAAAAAAGAGTTAAATAATGTTAAATAGTATCATGGCCTCTCACTGATCCTGACTTGAGATAACCCAGATAAATAAAAACCTGTATTATGAAAATGCATATATTCATCAGGCTACAGAGCATGCTTAGTGTGCTCCCTTTTGAAAGGATTTGCATTTAGATACATGTAAAGAATGGGGAGAGCTTCAAACCAGAAGTTTGCAGAGTGAGGCCAAACTCGAGTCAGCGCGATCATCACTTTCTCCATATGCACTCCTTAACATTTTGTTCCTGCTGGTGTCTCTGGCATTGTCAGGGGAACGTCAGACCCTGCTTAATCAACAGTCCAAATAATCCACTCACAGGTATTCAATAATTTATGGCATTAAATTATATTTTGCATTCTGAAATGACTGCCTTATTTGCTGGACAAGGAGGGAACCACAGTAAAATTCACTACTGTAATTCTGAGCATACAAAATAAAATAATAGCTTAATTAATATATTAAATTCAAAATTATATTACAGAACAGAACAAATTTTCAGGGGCAAGGGGATAATGATTATGTATAGAAATATGATCAATTTTAATTTACTTAAATGGAGCAGCATCCTAAAGATGCTATTTAAAATTGAATATAGTGTTTGTACCAGGTAATTCATTCTGATATTGAGAATAGCTCTTAAGGGATACATCTGTCTTACAACAACAACAATAAAAGGTTACAGGAGTCCCTTTCCGAAGGGCTGAAAGAGACATAAAACAAAACTGTTTGCTATGATCATATCTATCAGGAAAAAAACAAAACTAAACTCCATGTGTCAACAATAACAATTTCAAAACCAGACACTGCTGTATACTCAGCTGCCAGGATTAAGAAAACACAGATAGATACACACTCTATCACAGCAGAAGTAAGTTCTTCATTTCAATGGAAAGCTGTATTTGTTTCCTCAAGTATGTGGGAAATTATGATCACCTGCAATCACGATTATCAAACCTGAAGAATGTGGGCTACTATATGGCTATTGCAAATGTAATTAAAAAGTCATTAAAAAAACCTTAGAGCTGTGTTGTACTATATTGGATTTACATCAAGGCAAGTATTCGTGTAGTATACATTAGTGTTGCAATTTGGATAGACTATTTAGAATATTTACAACCAGACTCCAAACAAACAAACGAGAACTGCAAATATTTCAATTTTCTTTTTTGCACTCAAACTATTTGTTATAAAGGCCCTAATGCCACTTTCCTTTCCACTGGAAGGCTGACTTCAGACCAGTAGCTCTAAGCATCTGAAACAAATTCAGTACTCCTGGGGGGAATGCTGAGCAGCAAGTTTACTGGACTGTTATTTCCACTGTACCAGTACAACATGCTGCCCTTTGTCTAACTGGTTGTCACCAAAATTCTATGGCTTGGAAGCAAATATTTTAAGTCTTCCTTTGATCTATTTTCCCAGCTTGCTGCATCCACACCAACTGTCATAGGCTGAAGGAGAGAGTAAACTTTTATAATGAAACCACATTGACTCCATTTGTAAAGAAATACGACAGGAAGATGCATCTTCACTGACGGTAGCATCCCATAATATAAGATCATAGGCAGTACTGTAATAAATTATGCATGGTTGCTGCCACCATGCTTTAAAAATGTTGTGTTCAGTCATGCTACTGCTAAAAGCTGCTAAAATATTAGGCCCCAAAAACTGAAAAAGGTGTGAAAGAGGAAAAGAAGGCTATGCTTATTTGAAAATAAATATGAAAAAGGAGTAATATGCAGTAGAAAGTAGTAGGAGCAAATATAAATCTGCTTAGCATACTACTTACAAGCCTGTCACAGGACTATAAAAATGATACTGACAGTTCTAAGTAGCAAATAAAATAACAATACAGGAAAGTACACAAAGAATATACTGGCATAAGATGGTCCCTTCCTATCTCTGATACCTAAACAGTAACGAAAATAATTTTCAGTGACTTGCAAAGCTTCCAACAGATAATGGAAAAAGCGTACACAAACCCAAAGACTACTAGGAAAGGTATATACCACTCTTTTCATGTGTCATTTGCAATCCAAATAATAATCCAGCTATTCAGGACATCAAACTAAGGAAGGTGAGAAAAGAATTGGAAAGATAGGATGGGGTGAGAAGAAAGGTCTGAAATACTGTAGAAAGTAGAGATTATTCTAGTCATGTATTAAATTAGAGAACATATTTGTAAAATACATTAAATTAAAGCCATGATTCAACCATGAGATGACAGAAATATGGATGAAATATTTAAGCTCTACTGTCATCAAAATCCCTTCAAAGAATTAAAATCTTCTATAGACAGCAGTATGTTATTTCTTACATTGCTTTTTACTACATAGCACTATTAGGCATATGTTGCAACTTAGAAGCCAACGTATGGAAGGAATTTCAAACGCAGATTTAGTTAAAGAGCATTTCTGTGAGCAAAAGTGATGAGCATGCTCTGTCTTATTCAGAATTAAAAGAAAACTGTATAAAAAAGAAGTATAGGATGAATAATTACAAAAAGATGACAATGAAACTATTTAAGTCTTCTGGGAATATTAATCTGCAAGTCATCTGAAAGGCTTTTTTTCCTGTCTCTGTTAAAGGAATTTGTATTTGAAATTGGCTGACATTTAGATAAGCAGTTCTATGGAAAAGGAAGGAAGGTTGCAAATAAGTCTTAACTGAGAGCAATGAGAAATACTGTCTGAAAAGGTGGCTTAATATGGAGGTTAACTGGCATCACTACACAAAAGATAACTATCGTATTTTCAGAGCTCCACTTTGCTTTTTGAG
The DNA here is from genome assembly GCA_020745705.1 of Hemiprocne comata. Taxonomy (NCBI): domain Eukaryota; kingdom Metazoa; phylum Chordata; class Aves; order Apodiformes; family Apodidae; genus Hemiprocne; species Hemiprocne comata. The sequence goes on from CM036587.1 coordinate 19,719,096, forward strand.
AACAACATTTTACAAGAATGTATTACATTTAAAAATAAATTCAGACAAAATCTTAACATCCAATTGCTGCTTTGATTGCCAAGATTCACCACTGTAACTCATTCTTGCCAGTGTTTTCCTCAGCCCAAGTACTACCCTCAGCCAGATAAGATGGCCTCATTCTGGATGAAAACATACTTCATAATGAAATTCACATATATGGATTTCTAAAAAGTCACATACAGTCATAAGCTGCTTTGGTCAGTGCCTTTGCTGCGTTCTTCTGAATATCAGGAAAAGAAGAGGCTCCTGCAAATGAAAGCAGCTTTTTTAGGCCTCCTGTCTGCTGAACCAGTCGCATAGCATGCGCATCTTCCAGACAATTTCCCAACACGGAAAGAGCTTCCACTTGTAGATCGCTGAACTCCTAGTAAGGAAAAAACCCCAAACAACCAACCTTCAAATCAGGATTAAAATATCTTTGGTTTTTAACTTTATACGATATTTAACTTTATACAATAATTGTTGTAACTTTCTTTTGGACAGTTTATTCATGCTGCATAGTACATCTTTTCATACTCATGTTTTTTGTATAATTTCTTTGATGTGCCCTAGGATACAACACGATTTATCAAAAATAGTAAAAAACCCCAAAAGTTTCACATTTACATCAAAGTGGGTAAGGCAGGTATTCTGAAAGGAACTGACATCTTGAAATTTAAAAAACTCCACAAATTTCTCTATGCATTATATTTCCCATGGTGACAGCTGAACTCAAATGAGTCTCATAATAACATAAACAATGAAATTTTTAAGTAGGAGATTAAAGGCCATTGATATCAAAGTCAGAAAAAATAATAATAAAATCAGTGTTCGAACGAGGAAGCAGCATCAGAGTTCAGCATATAATAAAAAAAATTGAGATAACATCATATAAAAAGCTATATGGTGATTTTTTTTCTGATATTTACCAACAGTTTGAGAAATGGACAGTAAATATAAAACAATATTACTAACAGCAATAAAGCAATAAAACAAGTATAAACATTTTGGCGAATCCCTTTGCTCCCTTTCTTCGTAAACTAGTTATCCCAGCTAATCCTATTTCTATCATAGTAAGCTCCAAATAAGGAGCACTTTCTTTTTTTATCACTCTTCTATACCATGAATAATATTTCTCATTAGTCATACAACCATTAGCAGCAAGAACAAAAAACTTTAAAGTAAACTGTACATTGGTTTCCAGTATCTTCATAAGACAATCCAGTCCTTTATTTTCTTGCAGTATTTTTCTGGTTTCTCTGTCTTTGCTAATTACTTCTAAGGTTTTAAGGGCTAATGACTGAATAACTGGGTATTCAGATTGCAGTAGTTCCAGCAAGGGTGGGATTACATTCAGTGCATGAACTGCAGCACAGCTTTGAAAATCCTGCAGTAAAATATTCAACAAAGAATGTTAGTGAGAGAGAATATGTTAACAGTACATCATTTCCTGACTTTACAGAAAGAACACCAAAAACCCTATTTCAAACATACAAAAATGAGTCAATAACCCAGAACTTCCAGTTCTGAAGATTTCTTTCTTTTCAGTTAAGAATCAAACTGAATACAATCAAGCCCCACCAACATTAAATTCCATTTTTTTTCATGATTGAAGTACACACTACAGAATCTAGTCCTGTCTAAGGAAGCCTATTTACTCTTGGATTTGCCATGGTTGCCTCAACATACATGTTTCTTTGCGAAAGTTTTTAAAATTTAGTTTCATCATTTTTATTTACCTCAGTGGAGGGAAAATAGTTTATGCACTCTACTGTGGTTGCCTGGTTATATCTTCTTTTGTTTTAGTAACTATAAAATTACACTTTAAAATTTCAACTTTAAACAGTGTATATGCAGCTTAATAAAAAGACAGTAGTAGATTATATTAAAATAGAAAATAAATAAATAAATTACAATTTGCTTTTAAATAGCTTATTGCACATGTGCAGCATGCAATTATCCTTATCAATATAAGCAAGCACCAGGTGCAGTTATCCAGATATACCCTGCAACAAAGACAGCGAGATAGCAAAAAAGGAGAAAGAGTAAAATGTGATTCTGAATAGACATGCTCTGATGCCCCAAAAGAGATAGAGTTATAAAGTGAATTCATTACTGAATTGATTCGCATAAGCCATGGAAGAGAACTGCCATACAAATGCACCATTCTTTTGCTAAGCAGCATATGGATGACATTAGTGCAGAGTGTGGAAGTAGCCAATAACAAATCTATTCCTCCCAGTATGGAAAGTAGCTGTTGACAGCATTTGCCTATCATTAAAAAGACGTCCCAAATAGAAACTATGGACTTGCTGGCCAAAGCAAAGCACAATTTAATTTACAGGATTATTTCAATCTTTTGGATAGACAGGTTATAACTCTCATTACTGAGATTAACATTTTTCAACTAAGACAACTAAGAAAGCAAATCCATATGTAATTTAAAAAATCTGAATCTGATTCTGATCTCACACCGCTATACAGCCTGAATAACATGAAGCATTAAGTTAATCAGAATTAGAGTCAAATCAGCTATATTCATAACTAATATAACAATCAAGGACTTTGGTGTAATGTTCTCAAATGCACTGATGAACGTTGGAGAGTAAAGGAACAAAATATTTTTAAATTATTAACCCCACAGAAAATGGTGGGAGGAGGATGGGAACTGCTTATCTGTCTCTGTAATTTAAAACAACAACAAACTTTACCTGCATCAGGAGGTAGATACATTCAACTGAATTCTTCTTCACATCAGGATCAGGACTAGCTAGCAGTCTGACAAGTGGCTCCAATCCACCTTGCTCAAATATTTGTACTTTAGTAGTATATTCAACAGCCATTTGTGCTAGACACAGAGTAGCAAAATCATGGATAACTACATCTTCTATGGGGAAAAAAGAGAAATATTTTGATCAAGTTATATCCAGTACAGTATATGTTCACTAATCCAGTGGTTAAAAAAATTATTTGAAGTCAATAACCTATAGCCATTATCATAGCTAACATCTCCATAAACATGTTGCTCCATCTGTACATAGAACAGTATTCTGTGAGTAACACAGCTACTCCTATAAAATCAATTACCTATTTAATATGTAGTATGACAAATCATAAGTTACAAGGAAGATTTCAGTAAATTGTCCAATCAAATGGAAATCATAAATTATTTCTGAGAGCATTTTTGCACAAGGAATGAATACTGCAAGATACCTTCTGGTGCCAAGCGTGATAGAAGTGAATTTGTAACATCCAGCTCCCTCAGTAACTTCTTGACATCATCTACAATGAAATAAACACAAATATGTGGTCTTTCCTTTGGCAATCTTGGCTGAGGAAAGAAAAAGATTCTGCTCCATGGGGAAATATACTTATGGTTACTGCTTGAGTGACAAAAAGATCTGACCGAGAACGACATGCAACTGAAGCCATATCGAGATCATAATGGGCTCCAAAAACATACAGCAGATTTTCAAGTACCAGATGACCTTCTTTGACATTTGATATATACTAAGTTCCTCAATACTCAATTGAAACTTTATTCAGAACACTTGTCATCTAGGAAGCTCTGATTAAATTTTTCAGAGCTGTAGTTGTCAAAGAAGTCATATCCAAATAGCCAAAATTATTTGTGGTTAAAATTATCAAACTAAAAGCAATCCTTCCATTATTTAATTTTCAAGCCATCTGATTTTATGCTAACACAGCACACATTGCAAGCTGAAAACATGAACTATAGAGGTCTTACTAAAAAAAACCAGGAAATACTTTCAGAATGCATTTTTATTTTTGTGAATGGCAAGCTTGAAAAATGACAGCCACTAGATAGAATAACCAAAAAACGTTGAGACAGACTTTGTGTGATCTTACAGGGCTGTGTTGTTACTAGCATCACTTACAGTGCTGAAGTATAATAAAACAGGTATGAGCTGAATATACTTTTAAAGAACAAACAGTTAAGAAGTGAATATAAATGGAAGATAATTCAGATACACATCTGCGCAGCAACATTGGAAGTCAAGGTCTGAAGGGATAATTATATGCTAGTGCCAAGCTGAAAGTAAGGTAAAGAGTGTAAGGTCCAGAGCAACATGAAAAGCAGGTAACAGCTGATTAAAAGACTTAAACAGCAGTTAAAATACCACCATGGAAGACAACTGGGTAGAACATCTACCAAAATAATACCTGATTAATTATATTGATTAGATGTATGTTTATAAAGGAATGTAAAAATAACAGCCCTTGAAACTCAACCTAATGTCACTTATTATATCATCATCAGGTTTGTCTCCCCACCACTCACTGCAGCTGGATCATTTGGCACTCAGCCACCCAGCACGGACATAACACATCCATTCTCACCTTATAAAAAGGTACAAGAAAAATCTATACTGTGGTTACATCATTTAATAATGGTACGGCTCCAGCTCCTGGCTCCATTGCCAGGAATGCAATGTTTCCGAGAGATACTCAAGACTGCTTGAGTACAAGCTCAGATACAGATAACAAAACATTTTCAGCAGCTCTGACCTGCCAAAGAAGCTGCGTAAACATGCATGCCAATGCTTGATAGCAGAGGGCTTTTTTTCCCATAAGTACTTGAGTTAGCTACTAATTTAACTAATTTTCTCCCTTATCACTGTAGTTGCACTCATGCCTCAAGTAGCAACTGATATTTAACCACAGCATTTTCTGTGGATGATAAATACTACTTTTTCCTTCTCTTCCAACTTTTGTAAAAGAGAAGAGCGTGTCATATCCACATTGGCAGGCATCTTATGTAGTCAGGCTTTCTCTGATAGACATAATTATAGTATTAAACAGTTTCAATTTGGCCCTGTCAGAACAAAAATAAGGGTTGTAGGAAAACTAACTTATTTTGCAATTTTTTTTCAAAATCCGTGGAGTTCACTCTAGTTGAATTTGTTCCTTTATTCTGGGACATTAATATAGGATTTTTTCACATGGGCCACCTATTACTTTGATGAGCACACTCATACACATTGAAAGACACTGAAAAACTGAGACTCTTACGATTCGCAGCCATGACGCCAAATACCATGATGGCATTTCTGCGTACAATGGGATTTTCATGTGAGATGAGTTTATGCAGATGTTCCACTGCTCCAAGACCAAGAAGTGTCACTTTGTTTTCATCACCTGAAGAGTAATAAGGTTACAAGTTCTGTAAAAATGCAACAAGCTCACAGTTCTAACGTAACAAAATGAAATAGCTCCCAATCTTTTATCAGACTGTAGAATTGAAGAACAAAGGCCTGGACAGGACCTTGGGAGACTGTCTAATCTATACCCCAAATAAACGTGTCAAATGGTATCAAAGATCAATAATGTCTAGGATTAATTCACATTTGTAAACCAAAGGAAGCTTTAAATAACAGTTAATTCATGCTGTGGATCTGCACTACCCCTCAACTGAAGCAACTACCAGGATTTGGATCATTAAATCCCACCTGAGAATGGAGCATTTTGTAGCTGAATAAGCTCTGGCCATGCAAAGAATAGAAGCATTTTGTATGATTGCAGCCCTCTGTTCCTGCTCACTCAAACTCACCCAAAACCCAAGAAACAAAATCCAAAACCTACTCCTATTCTCAGTTCCCACAGCAGCTTTATAATTCATTTTCTAATGAACCATGCCTTTCCTTTCTGGTTACAAGTGAGCAATGTGAGAGGAAACTGGAGAACTATGCTCATTCTTAGGCCAAAATGCAATTAAAAGACAAGAACTATTTTTTGTTGAGGGATGGAACTTAATTTACTAGTAACATTCAAGAAATAAATTAACTGCAAAGTGAAAACAATTCCTTCTCTTGTGCCACAGGCAGTTACAGTCTATTCTTCTGGAAGATTACATGACTATCTACATTAACCATTTAAAGGATTATTCATTTAGTAGAAAAAAGAAAATTAAATATCTGTCCTCTTCCAATGTACCATATGTCACTGGACAGCAGGGAAGGAGTCATCAAATTAATGGTGTGTGGTTCATAGCAGTCTCCCAACAGTCCGAATCCTCTCTTCACATAATCAAAATGTGGTTGCATGCCCCAGCCAAGCTTGCCATATTAAGCTGAACATAAACATCTTCCAGAGCCCAATGATCCCATGCCAGCTGTCAAAGCCTTCAGCTCTTCTCTCACAAGTTCAGCAGTATCAATAATTGCCATCAGTACAACAAACAGCATATAAAAGCATGATTTTTAAAGAAAAGACATTAAATGGAACTTAATATTAAAATAAATTATACCAAGAATGCTAGCAGGGTATACCTGCCGCGATTGAGAGTTCTTGTTAACCCACATATACCAATTCTAGTGGCTGGCATGGAATGAGTAGGATGCAACTTAGGAAATCATATGCTATGTAACTTTGAGCCTCTTATACAGTTGCCTTCTGGGTACCTGCAACATGATGCTTAGTTATAGCATCACAACAATCCATGGACCCTTGGAAGATACAGAAACTTGGAGACTTGTTACATTCCCAACACATACAGAAATAAGCTTGATAAAGGAGGCTGGGCAGTCTCCAATAAATCATCTGTCACAGAAGTACTGACGCAAGAGATACATGCAAAAATAACACAAACAAGCTAAAAAGTAATTTTAAGTGAAAATTGAACCTTACAACAACTACACTAGTACAGAAGTTTCAAACTGTAACATGAAAAAAGGGAATTATTTCCCAGATGTAGGTCTGTTGCTCCTAATAAAGCAGATCTATCTTATATCTAAACGAAGCTCTATTAAACGGAGAATATAAAATTCTACAACAAAATGATAAAAATTTCCTTCACACAAACCACAGGACTTCTTTAAAAGTGCAAATACAGGTTTGACAGATATTTCAGAAAACCCTCAAAATACTGACAGCCACCTCTGAGACGAAATGAAAACTGCAGTGCTAGGAAAATAAAAAATTGCGAACTACTAACAAAACCTAAGCAATGCAAAGGAAAGCTCATTGCAAAAGGACTAACCTTTTGATGCAAATTTATATAGAGCCTCACATGCTGTGGCCAAAACTTTCTCTTCAGGAGAACTAAGCATTAGCACAACTGTTGCTGGTGTTTTGCTTTCGATCAGTAAAGGAACAAACTACAAACAAAAGAAGAGAAGGATTAGTATGATTTATACTGAGCCTTGCCTGTGTTACAGCAGACTCCCACATTTCATTTAAAAAGAAACCAACAAACTAGTTTGAGATCTACACTGAGTTAGAAATATTAATGAGTTGCTCCTTTTTGGAGAAAATAAATTTTCAATAATGATTTCAGACATTGTTGAAAAATAATAAAGAATAACGGTCTTTCAAATACATTCTTAATTTCATCTAGTATGAAGATTTTGGGAAAACCTTGACATTCGCTGTACATCTAGAAGTCTTGAAGGCAACAGACTATGTAGTTCTGTAAAGATGTAAAAGCATTGCTGTGGCTTTGGAACCAAACATGAGAAGTTGTTACTTTTGAGCAGCTGTGCACAGAGCCTATGAACCTAGAGGCTGTACAAAGAAGAGGATTTGGTTACTCTGTGGCTTTATGTGGTTGCTTTAAAAAAATATCAGGATCATTCCTGTGCCTTCGTCAACTCAGTTCACAAGCTCACCATGATCTTGTACTAGCTGAAGTATCTCCACGATATAATCCGCGCCTAGCCAGCTAGAAACAATACAAAGGCTTCATTTCTGCCTCTGACCTCTCTCATTCAGAAAGAAATCTTCCAACAAATCAGGCAGTTTTCATCCTCTTAATAGGGTTTCTACCCTCTTTAGGACTAACGTCCCTTGAGAAAGGCTTTTTTTAGAAGATTCCCTTTCATTCTTTAACAAAACTAAAGAATTTCTGAAAATTCTACCCATTAAAAAGTTTTAAGCTTCTTTAGATTTAAAATAAATTTAACATGGAAAAACGGTCTTCTGTCCTCACACTTTAGGCCTATAGAGTATCTGTGGTACATACAGAAACTACTAGATCCTGGAGTCATGCAGTCTCTCAATATCAATGTATTTATCTTTAAAATACAGCAGATTAATCCTTCAAGACAGCAACACAAATTATTTAAAATATTATTACAATGTATATTTAAACCATATGTATTTTAAAATTTGTTATTTGTTTTACTTAATTTAAAACCCCTCTATAGCTACATTAGAAGCACATGTTGCTGAACAAGAGGTACACGAAGATTACAAGCAGGTGAGTTGTCAAGCAAAGAAATTATTTGGAGTAAATCTTCAAAAAAAAGTTAAAGCGTGTGTTAGAAGGAAAATGAACAAAGAGGAGACTTTTCTTCTCCCTCCTCTGACTGTTCAAAAATAAGGCAAAATATGATATTAGTATCCAGACTTGTAAATTAATATTTTTAGTAGGTTTTTATAGCTAAGTAATTTCAACATCTTCCATGAGGAATATCACACAATTTCACAGTCTGCAAGATAAAAACACAAGTTTCAGTAACAGCTAAGAGGTTTCCTGGCTAATGTGGTTAACTGGTCTCCTAGCTTCAAGCAGGTCTGAAAACCTGAAGACACTGTCCACCTTCATGCTTGCTGTGACAAGCTGAAGGCATGGGATCAGTCACAGAACAAAGCTTCTTTTTAAAGAAAATATAATCAGCTTACTATACCATAAGTCATTTTGCTTAATAATGACTCAGCAAAAAGAATTAAACCAAACAGTGACACAGTGGTCCAAGTTACATCTTAATGATGAAATTCTTTATGGGAACTTTTGGATTGTAAGAAGGCAAAAAACAGGTTATCACAGCAACATTCATTCATCCCTTCTACCCATATGCAACGTATACAGGATAATTAAGACATGACTTAAAGTCCCTTTAGCCACCTTCATGCTTCTCTACTTCTGCACATTTGTGTCCTTGCACCTTGTTGGTGATTAGACATTGGAATAGACTTCCCAGGGAAGTGGTGGAGGCACCATCCCTGGATGTGTTCAAGGCAAGGCTGGATGTGGCACTTAGTGCCATGGTCTAGATGGTGTGGTGGTGTTGGTCATAGGCTGGACTTGATGATCTTAAAGGTCTTTTCCAGCCTTGGTGATTCTGTGATAGACAGAACATGATCCTCCAGGCAAGTGCTATGATTTAAGCCCAGACATATCTTCTGAGTCCGGCCAAACACTTAGCGATGGGATAAAACTATGATTTTCACTAAATTTTTTATTTAGTTCTCCAGAGAAAAATACAAAGATTAATCTCAGCTGGAGTTTAATAAGAAATGAAATATGAAATGGCTGTTAAAACTCAGTTATTTATTTACATTGAACTAATACCAAAGATGCTATTATGTTGCTCCATTTTCATTGCCTCTTGTGTTCACAGATAATCATCAAACTACAAATTCAATGATAACTCCTACAACTTAATGACAGATTGGCACATGAGCAGAGTGAGATTCATCTGATCCCTATCCATTTGTATTAGATTCACTACTGTCTGAAATATTCAATAGGCATTTTCCTATTAGAAACAGTTTTGTGCTGAAAACTTAGTAAGAAAACTCATGGAAATCAACGTCTAAGTCGTCAGAGGCCTGAACAGGTCAGTGATTTGCTGGGAAGAAACATTGCTCCTTAAAACTCTGATAGCACTGGATAAGACTTTTGCTTATCATAATGTCAGCACAGCTAGAGTTCCTCCCTCCAACACAGTTTATAAGCAACAGCATTTCCAACATTCAGTTTCTATTAAGAAAAAAAAGTTAAATGAAAAAGAAAGCTATAATTAAAAAACTCCTATCTGTCTTTGATCATGTTTTTTGTGTACATTTGACTTCAAAGCCATTAGAAACTGCAGAGTATTTGGTGGGTTTTTTGGCTTCCATCAACTTAACTTAGTTGAAATTGAAGGTAATAGAAAATATGTTTCCAGTCAGAACAAACACCCATCCTGTCTCCAACAAAGGCAAGTAACAGACTTGGGTAAGCAGACTATTAAACTTTGCCTATATTCCCTCCCTTCCCAGCACTCTGCAACTTAGAGCAGTAGCGAGCTAACAATTTTTAATCTGGTAAATAATTTTAAAAACCATCTGTATTTTAGCCATCCTTAATATTCTGAGACACAAGTATCACAGTTTAACAGTCACAGAAATAGTTGTCTTTTCTTTGTTTAAAAAAGTATAACCTGATAATTTTGTCTTCCACAGTTCATTCACCCTAAGAAACAGTGAAATAAATGACACTCACTTGCCTTCTCTGTATTTTCATAATTTTGTACATTTCTATGACATTCTTCTACACAGCCATTTCCTTTCAGGGATGATGAAACCTGCTTTCTTTGATCTTTCGTACTACAGAAACCAGTCTGTCTGTTCTTGCTGTCTTTTTTAGTGCTTTTCTATAGCTCAACTGTACCTGTTTTGAGATAGAAACACCAGAACTGCTAATGGCATTCAATATGTGCACGTGTAATGCATTTCTTAGTGACATGGTGTTTAGCCTTTTATTTCTGGAATTTGAAATGTTGTATTTATCCACTACTCCCTGCTTCGTAACTGGCTGCCATTTTCATGGAAGTATCCACATTAATTCCGATAAACTGGATGACACAGGTCACAGAATAAAACACCATGTCATTCTATTGGCAACCCCTCTTTGTTATGAAACCTGAACAGTGATTTGCTTTTTCACCTTTGCTTTCTATTTTATAACCAGACATTATTGCCAGGAGAGGAATTTCTGTTTACCTCTTTGTGTTTATGGGAGTGAAGAGCCTGGTCTAAAACCTTTTGAAAAAGCTAAATAACTGTATCAGCCAGATAACCATTATCCACTTGCTCAATGACTCCTCTAAAGAATTCAGATAGATTTCAGAGATTGAACTTTTCCTCTATACAAACAATATCGATTCTCCCCCAATACTACCATATTTATCCATGCATTAATTTTTATGTGTTTGTAACTATTTCTACCAATTAACACAGCACAGAAGACAAGTTTTCTGTAATTATTGACGCATTTTTTTTTAAAATTAAATTTTCTACCCTCCACTCCTCTAGTACAAAAGTGTACACTTTAAATACCATAAGTAATAGCACTACAATTTCAGATTTTAGTAATTTTTTAGTTAGAACAAGACCTGGGCATATACTACTTACTCAGATGTGGACAATTTTTTCACATTTGTTTTAGTGATTTGCTATGTAGCAAATGTCTTTTGATACAAAAATAAGTAATTCTGCTTTTCTTTTATGACTTCAATCATCTAATAGTGTCTCTAAGAAGCATTACTGATATCTTTGATATTCTTAACCCCTTTTCCTTTACCTAGAAAACCAGAATTAATATATACCTGGTCATGCTAATTGTTTCAGTTCTGTCATTGTCTTATCTCCTATACTAACAATATCAAACCAAGATATTCCACTGAATCCCAAACAGTTGATGGTAGAAGGCACCTCTGGAGATGATCTGGTCCAACTGCCATGTTCGGAGCAGGGTAAGATAGAGCTTAGAGCTGGTGCACAGGCCGATGTTGAGTATGTCCAAGGATGGAGACTCCATAACCTCTCTAGGCAACCTATGCCATTTTCCATCATTCTTACAGTAAAAGGGTTTTTTTTTTTAAATTATGTTTAAATAGAACCTCCCAGGTTTTAGTTTGTGCCCATTCCCTCTTATCCTTTCACTGGGCACTACTGAGAAGAGCCTGCCCTGACTTTTGTACTTCCTCCTATCAGGTATTTATACACATTGACAAGACTCCCTCCAAGCCTTCTCTCAAGACTGAACAGTCCCAAGTCTCAATCTCTCCTTATATCACAAATGCTCCAAGCCTTTGGCAGACCTGTAAGTCCAGTAAGTCCATGTCTCTCTGGTACTGGGGAACCCAGAACTGGACATAGCACTCCATGTGTGGTCTCACCCATCAACGTTGGGTGGAAGACAATAGTCCCCTCTCTCAGGTTGCTGGCAACACTCTGCCTAATACAACCCACAACTGCATTAGCTTTCCTTGCCCCAAGTGCAAATTGCTGGTGCACATCCACCAGATTCACCAGGTCCTTTCCTGTCAAGCTGTCTTTCAGCTGGTCATCACCCAGTCTGTACCAGTTATTCCTCCAACAGCTACAGGACTTGGTATTCCCACTTATTTAACTTAATGAAATTCCCGTTACCCGATTTCTCTACAATCACTCCTCTCAATTTCCTAACTTCTGCAAACTTGCTGAGGGTGCACTCTGTTCCATCATTCAGACCACTCATGAAGAGGCTGAACAGTACTAGGCCCAGGATCAACCCCTGGGGCACAACCCTAGTGCGTGACCTCATGCTGCTGATCACAAGCCTTTGAGTCTGGCAGTTAGCTAGTTTACAATAATTTACACTGTCTATCTTGTCTGTACCTGTCAGTTTGTCTATGAGGATGTTATGAGAGACAGTGCTGAAAGCCTTACTGAAGTCAAGTCAAATTCCTATTTGGGCATTAATTGCTCAAAAGACTGTGTTTCTATGAAGACTGAATTTCAGGAGTTGACAGTGCCACTTCATATACTCTACCTTTTAAACATCAGTGTTGTGAATTAAGCCATTTTCAAAAAACTTAGATATCTATAGCTTTCCTTCAGTGATAATACCTCAGTATTTTCCCTAGTGGTAATCTGAGGCTTCCCTTTTAATGTCTCTGCGCAAGCTGATGGTCAAATAGTAGTATTTTCTACTCCAAACTTAATTAAGATATCATATGAGAAGTTCCTATCAATCTATGTCAAAGCTAGCATATTTTATCTGTTTGAATTACTGTTTAAGGTCATCCATATAGAGATAGAGGCTCACAGCAACACTATTCCTGGAGAAGCCCAATTCTCAGAACAGATAATAAAGACAAATCATGCAAGTCTGGAAAAACAGAGTCCTCAGGAATACTTTCTGTAACATATTAGCAGTGGCTAGGCTAAGAGATGTGTTTTCCACCTAGAAATCTATTAAAAATAGTGGTCATCTGCAGTCCCATGTATTCTCAGAGCATTCCACACGCACAAAGGCCCTCTTTTATAAGCCTGTCCACATTATCTCAAGGCTTCTTTTCTTGGACTTGACATTTTCATAAGCAGATTATCAATCAGAATGTAATAGCTAATACATCTTTTATTTTGTCTGCATCTCATTTCCTGCCATCTGATATATCCAGGTGAAATTTAAAGTTTTGAGATTTTATTTTACCTGATCACTATTAACAATATTCTCATAGGTAGAAGATGATCTGCATTGATAGTTACAACTAACCAGTTATCTATTTTCATAGTTAATACTGTTTATCTATGCAACATTCAGGTTTTTTTTTCTCCTGATAGGACTGCAAGAAGAGATATGCTAGCCTGAAGTACAGTAAGGGTGAAAAACTAAGCCAAGAACCTGAGATGCCATCTGGAGTTCATTCTTTCCAATTCTTTTCTTTTTAATAGTTTTACTGACCCTTTCTGTAAGTTTAATTTTTTTCAATTGTTGAATGTCTTTTCTAACATTATTCACAGTTTACTGTAGTAGTTATGAGGCTGTACCATACTTTTCTCCAGAAACTCTAATGGCATCTTTTGGATCTAGAAATTGTGCTGCTGCTTCTACTGATTTTCTAGATATTTACCAAAAAAGCCAACTTTTATTATTTTGGAGAGGGTTAGCTCATCTGTAAGCCTTAAATCTACTGTCATGCCTTTCAATTTCTTCTCTTAGACTGAAAAGATAATTATTTTTAATTATTCAGGCCTGTTTTAATTAGTCCTATCCACATACACCTTCTTTGTGTCTCCTCCTGGTTTTCTAGGTTTTCCACACAGAAATGGCTTTAGATCAATTTATCTTGTCATGTTGAAGTTTTATGTCAAATCTCCTTTCAGAGAGACTTACTATTGATTTGAGCTTCTAAATTATGTTTGTAATACTCATCTTCCCACAGAACAGCTGGGCAAAACCTGCTATCAATTGCTATGCCTCAGTGACAGCATGGCTATTGGATATCACTGTCTCAGTCAAAATTGTTTATTTATTTAATATTGAAACTGTGACATAGCTTTTGCTGATCCATTTTTCTGTGACCTTTGAAGAAACTCTTTCAGTACCATCACTCTTTACAGACAAGCCCATTGTTTCTTTAAAACAGAGTACTGAACTTTGCATTTAGTTTCACGCTCCTCTGTGGGACTCATGAGGTCCTGATTTTCATTAACTTAGTTGTTATCCGGCACAGAATTTCTATTACGCTCTTCTCAATGTTTCTGCCTTATTTCCTCTACTTTCTGAATAAACCAATTAAGCTTTAAAAATAACTGTATTTTGAACCCAAATCTTTTGGGGGGTCTCCTTGTACCTTGTGAATTTGTAGATACTCTTGAAAAGCTTGCTAGGGTCAGACCCTTAATCTCCACCTTTTCAAAAGAAGTCACATTACCACCATTATTCCATATTTGGCTTCAGCTCTTTCACTTCTCACTGTGGCACTTCAATGACACCAGAAAAACTGAACTGCTGCTAAATACTGGACATCTTTGCAAAAGATCCAGAATACTATCATTCAAAATATCTGTAAAACATTGTATTTAGTAAAAAAGCTCTGCAGATCCATCTAGGCTCTTAACTCTTTCATTCTTAAAGAAAGGGAGAATCTCTACACAGTTGAAAAGACAGGCAGATTTCAGGTGGCTCTTCTGCTTTCTCCTTTGATTTTTACAAATGGAAAGCTAATTCTGCTCTTCAAATAAAAAGAATCTTGGATTGTTTCATATGTTACTATTTGCAAAGCTTGCCAAAGAAAACAGCCTTCACAAAGAACTACACATGCCCAGTCACTCTGGTTTGTAGGCTGTCCAAGAAAAGCAGAAGCAGAATCATCTCCAAAAGACATTTTTAGAATAATGTGGGTAAGCTAGGAGAGTAAGGAACTATGTAAGGATGGTAGAGCTGGGCCTACAATTGTGTAATGTTGATTTTATAGTACATAGCAGTTTATAAACTTACCTCATCCTTGGGTGGAGGCTCTACTTCCTTCTTTACTTTTTTACCCATTCTAAAACGAAAAACAAACAAAAAATTAAAGCAGACAAACAAACTCCCTTCTGTGTTTTAGGAACAAGTTTACGAGTGATTTAGGAAAGCTTCTAAAACAGACTCTCTCATTCATTTGACCCACCTAATCAGTTTGAAGATTTCTTTGACACAGTAATTTCTGTGAGGAAAGTTGTATCTTATAAACAAAACTAATTTCTAACACTTGAACACATTTGGTAAAATACATCTGTCAACAAAATACATACATGAAAAGAAAGATCTGAGACATCACAGGCTCAAGTTGTAATGTGGTACACAGGACACACTTTTCTGTTTGTTTCATCTGCATCTATAAATCATATATGAACCTGAGGTCCTATTAGGGTACTTCCCCATGTTTATCTACATGTTTTGTGTCGGCAAACATTTTATAGAACTGCAGAATGTACAAATAAGTTTTATCTTGAAAATGTGGTTCAAATCCAATTTGAGTTATCATATTTCACAGAAGACAAAAATCAGGTCTGCAGGTATTAAGAAACAGTTCTGCACAGTACAAATTTCATGTGGATGTAATACCTCATGTGGACCTAATTTCATAGAATCGCTAAGGTTGGAAAAGACCTCTAAGATCAGGTCCAACTGTCAATCCAACACTACCATGCCAACTAAACCATGGCCTGAAATGCCACATCTACACGTCAAGACATCTCAGGTGACTTGCAAAATTTCAGCACAAGTCTTCCAGTTAAGCTACAGGCAAAAGTAAAGAGCAACATGACCCACTAGCACTAGCTATGCACAGAACATAAGGCAAGCTATGACCAACTTAGGTTTGTTTCAACACTGGGTAAAAGTGAACTGTGCACTGTTAGTACCCCTTAGTAACTCTTTGGTTAGCTCTCAAAGAGAATCCACACATTCACCCGCAGCCAGGCCTGCCTGGACAGCCTCCCTGTGGCATAAGAGGCTGCTAGATTATTTTCTAGTGCAATATGAGCTGTAGCCTGACTAGTTACAAAAATCAGGACTATTGTTTGCTGTGTAAACAAAAATTTGGAGCTCTTACTGAAGCCTCTGAATTTTTTTCAGGTGTTGTTCTCCTACCAGCCTCTCAAATAAATTGTAACACATCAGTGTTGGAACCAGTTGATTAGCACATCCTAGAAATTCATCTGAAATGTACAACTTCATAGGCAGGTCACTAATTATAGTTTTGAGAGGGAGACCCATGCAATCAAAGATTCTTCAGCTCCAATCTGCTTTACCCTTCTGCATATATACATACACACATATGAACAAATACACACACTAGAATTCAGTGTTTAAGAAAGTGTAGCTTTGGCTAAGGACAAAATAACTTATATAAGAGAATGAATAAGACATTATTGACAGTATATTCAACAAAAATTATGGACATACTACCTTCTGATTTATGCAGTGACTGTAAAAAGAAAGCATCATGCACACACACAAGAATCAGATTTAAAATCAGATTCAGGAAATCTGGGTTATTTAAATTGTGTTAAACCCTGGAATAGAGATACTGACACTTACTTAGAATTATTCAGTTCAGCTCAATTAATTTCAGATTTTTATTAAGCTAAAGTTATAAAAAGCTATTTTAATTCTGAATTAGTTTAATTAGGTTTAAACCAATTTTAAAAAGTTAAATAATGTCAATGTATTTATAATGTTGTACAACAGATTCAAATTATACATATTCCAAGACCATGAATAACTAAAGCCTTTAGTTGTAAAGTAAGCCTTCAAGCTGTATAAATACATCCAACTTCTGAGAATATTTTCAATAAACTTACATACTTTCCTACATGTTCAGCAATATTTGGTTCCTTGGTAATAGTAAAAAAGCAGTTATGATCTGTAGCAACAAGCACAGAGAACAGGACAATTACTTTACTGTGGATTCTGCCTCTCAGTCTGTTTCTTTGCTGCAGTTATTATTCTGGATTTCAATGCATTCTACCATCAAATCTTGGTGTTAGTTTTGTTTCCATGAAGTCCTCTGTATTCAGCAGCCATTATCTGACTTGAAGCAATCATGCACATGGAGTTCTATGGCTTACTGATAACTAAAAATGTGTCTTCTGCATTTAATTTTAATTATCACAGATAATCAATGCATACAGGTATTGAAAGGCTACTGACCCATAAAAGAACTTTTTATTCAAATACATTTCTCTCCAAAACTCCATGTTGTCTTTTTCTCAGTAGGTTTACAGTACATATATCTTTGCTTCTCAGTTTACTATCCTAAATATTTAAATTCAGAAAGAAATAGTAGCAAGCTTTAGATGTTTAAATGTGATTAAATGCTGGGTCTATGTTGCCTGAAAAACTTACTTTAAAAACTAAAACTCTATCCACTAGTAATTACATTTAATTAAATTAATTAATTCCTGGGGAAACTGGCTGCTTATGGCTTGGACAGGTGTGCTCTTCACTGGGTAAAAAACTGGCTGGATGGCCAGGCCCAAACAGTTGTGGTGAATGGAGTTCAACACAGTTGATGGCTGGCCACAAGTGGTGATCTCCAGGACTCAGTGTTGGGCCCAGCTCTCTCTAATATGTTTATCACTTATCTGGACAAAGGAATCTTAAAGGTCTTGTCCAACCTAAACAATTCTATGATTCTAAATCCTAAAGAATATTTGCATTTGAGTAATACTCTCTACTTTGTGTTCAGCAGGTTTCTAGAATCATAGGAGCATACATTTCCACGTATGTTTTTTGAGATTAAAGGGTTGACTGGTTTAAATCATGTAGAGCTAGAGGTAATAGAGGACTACAGATGTAGCCAATGCACAGTCAAGAAATCTATGAAGCTATCATTCCATAATACTTCCTGTCCTTCACCCAGAATTTATTGCCTTCAGTGGTAGACAAATTAGCCAGCTTTACTTTGCTCCTACCTAGTTTCAGTGCACTGGTCTAATCAGGTGTTGACACCCAGACAGCAGGACAGTCATTAGATTTAACTAAATCCTCATTCTAAAACTACAATCCTCAACACTCTCCCTCAGCTCTGGCTATTCTTGGTGCCAAAGCTCAGCAGGCACTTCCCTGTTTCACTCTGAACTTTGTTAGGGCCTCCAGTTTTACCATACGACCAGAACTACTCCAGTGTGTCTTAAGTTGAATCCAGAAGCTATGAGTAGTGTTCACTAAACTAAATTAGGCGTCAATACTTAAGTTAGTCACTCTCCTTGATAATCAGTGGTGATCTAGTAACATATTCAACAGCTCTTAGGGCAGATTCATCCTAAAGTAGTTATCTAAAATTGAAGTGCACCTTAAAAATAACTATTTTTTTCTCAGACCAAAACCAGAGTCTAGAGTTGCTGGATCATTTACTGACATTTACACAGACATCCAAAGTTAGTGAGATAAATTTATTACCCTTTTTCTCCAGAGGAATCCACATGCCAGGCTCGGTCTGGCAGATACTATCACAGTAGACTGAACACTAGCAGAACTAAGCATATGACAAAACACAGTCACCTTGTCTTTTTAACAGCTCCTGAAGGAATAGGCTCATCTCCAGAAGCATCTCTGTGACTTGAACATTTTGCCCATAAGTGGAAAACTATTTTGAGGAGGGTCACAAATGTGGACTATTTAGTTCAAAAGTGAAACCCTCTAACCTCTTGGCTATTGTACCATGAACTGACATCTCTGCCACGTCAAATACAGTAAGGAAAATTTATTTATTTTTTGAAAGATTTGTTGCAGATGCCTGCCCAAAGGAGCAGATTCAAAGTAATCGGTTGTAAGGTATTTATGGACACAATCCCTATCCTTACTTCATTTTACTGTCTTGCTCTAGAAACCTCTCTGCTCAGTGTGAATAGTTTCTTTGATTGTAAATCTGAGATATCCACTTATTTCTAGTCACTATACTTTTTTAATACAAGATGATGGCTAACAAGTGAGCTTTAACCAAAAAGAGTCTGCAAATCATATTTTGAAATATGAGGGAAGTCTTACCATGTTTTTTCTGTTCAAAATACTGAAAACTTATAAACATTTCCTTTACAGTACAGCATGTAAACCTACACTACCAGAGTCCTGTTGCATACGCTTACAGACCATAATATTTTGTAGTTTAAAGTCAGACAATGCATTTAGAAAACATTACCTGTTCCATTGTGTCCTCTGTTTGCTGAAATCTTAAATAACTGACAAAACAACCTAAGACCCGGCACATACTGGATGTTAGAGAGACACGAGGCAAAGAACAGGAGTAAGTCAAAGACACAGTCAGCTTTAGAACTTACCTCTTAGTCAAGGAATCAGAGGTCTCTTCTGAGAGCTATTCCTCCTATGGAAAAGCAGTGCAAAGAGAAGGATTTTAGAATAGCTTCTAGCCAGTTATTCATTACATGATGCACTTTGCTTATTAACTGTCAGTTAAGTTCAAACTGACAGTTTGAAGCTGTGTTACTACAACTTGGACATGATTTTAAGATTCTTCCCAAAAAAGATGCACAAGTAAGATTCTTTCTGCCTTCCAAGTGATAATTACATAATCTCAATTTAATCTAGCTATTCTCACAGAAATTAAAATATTTTTTTCTGTTATAACCATGTAAATTGCCTTTAAATTGGTCACCTTCATTGATTATTTCAATTGATTTCTATATGGACACTCTAATTCTGCTGCCTTCCAATGCAATCAAAAGGAAGATAGTAAAATTATAATCATAGCATTATCAGACAATCTCACTCCTTTCTTGAATCCATAAACTAGTATGTCCTTCACATGCCATATCCTCTCATCATTCTCAGATAGCTTTGTCATAACTAAGAGAACAATGTAGAATAGTCTTAAAACTCCCTTCTTTCCTTCTCCCAAATTATTCTTCTGGCTTAGTCCTTAAATATAGATCGACAGACTCCCCGTACCCAGTGTTGTAATGCCAGTGCAAACATTAATACATTACAAAAACCTTGGTTTCATAAAAGAGAGTTAAAAAGAGATACCTAGTCCAATTTAATATTCAGTTCCTGAAGATATATGCTGTATGAAAAAGATACATTATATGAGAGACCATTTAAGTCAAGACCTTTGAATCTGCCCACTGTTTTATTTGTGCCCATGTGTATATTAGGAAAAAAATGATCAGGAATAAGTCAAGAATTAGCTACTGTGCAACACATGTTAATTAACCAAACTTAACTAGAACCTGTTCCTAGATACAATATAGTATGTTCTATTCTGTTTCAGCTGGACAAAGTTCCTCCCACTGCAGAAAAAAAAAAAGACTAGACGTACCCTGATCATTCTGAGAGTTCAGTTAAAGATTACATTTTTTCAAATTATCTGTATGTTTATAAATTATACACACACATAACAAAAGAGTGATTTAAAAAAAACTACTGAGAGATGTGGAGTGGAGTGTTCTGAAGACAAACCGTCGAAACCAAAATAGGTTTGTGGTAAAATTCCAGGTTGATTAAACAGCTATGAGAGAGAAAAGGTGGGGATTAATTTTTAGCTAAAAAATAATTGTATTATTTCTTTAACATCTCAGAACTTTTAAAGTAAACTGATACTTTTAATTTGCATTCTGATATGACATTAATATTCAACTGAATGTTAATTTAAAGTCCAAGGGTAGATGCTTAAATTTCTTATGAACACAAAGATTCTCAGGTATTTGATTCCACCTGATGTTGTGAAAATATGCAAGATTTCCAATAAAATTTTTACTCATGTGCAGCCTCTGATTGACAGCAGCACCTTTTTTCATACTGTCCAAGGACCATACTTCACTGTTTTCTGAAGCTGAACACCTTGGTACACCTATTAAGAGGTGTACGAAGTCAGGGATGTCTCAGTGATGTTAAGATTCTAAGATGTAGCGGCAGAATGTATTTTCCAATTTGTACAGTGTAAAAGATGATGCATAAATGTTAATAAAAAGAAGTAAAAGGAATTAAAGAACATGATAGCATTCTTTCCAAATAACAAAGAGGCCTCAGCACAAAAAAATACCTTCAGTGACTAAGAACAGTCTTCCATGACAGACTAGTATCCTGTCTCCAGAGTGGTCAGAGCCAAAGCCTCCAAATAAATGCATTAAACCAATCCCAAAACTCAGATTTCCTCCATCTGTTGCAAATTTTTTATTTCCCTAAAAGTACAAAGTACTTAAGGTCCTTAAGTTTTTATGTTCTTCCTAACAATAGTAGCTATTTTTACTGCCCACATAAACGCTTAATCCTTTTATTCTTCATTCTTAGTATGCTGACATGCTACGGCACAGGTCCAGTTGTCAAGTGTATTGTATAAGGAACTACTCCTTAGATTTTAAAAAATCGGTAAACAGTTTAAATGTGTTACTCACTTCAGTGCAACATCCCCTTGTTCTTCTATTACTTCAGTTAAAAGGTGCCCTGACTTGGTCTTTTCTACTTTCTTTTGTAACTCCCTGTACATTCTGATCTATCACGTTTCTAAGCTGCCTTAATTATTTTTTTCCTTATAGCTTTTCCAGATACATGTGTTTCTTGCCTCAGAGTATCTCTGTGACTACCGAGTCTCTCTTAGATATGATTAACCTAACCTGAAATATCATAATCAATTCTGGAACACTACTGATTTATTCCAGTGACAGTATAACTTTTGGGGTATTAATTTTTAGCCAATTTTCTCAGCAAAGATTTTCACTAAGCTATCCACATATGGTAATTTTCCCAGTTGATCACAATTCATTTAGGTTCACTACTGAAAAGCTTATTGTTCCAAATATTCCCAACAGTGTAAATTACCTCACTTTCATCAACAATGAATTTTATCTGTCACAGTGTTACCAGTTCACCTAACTAAAGAATAGCTCTAAAACCTTTCTAGCAGTCTTCTTTCATCTCAACATAAATTATTTTCTCTCATCAGAAAATTTTGATTCTTCCGCGTTACTGCTCATTTCCTAATTGTAATGAACATATTAAATAACATCAGACCTAGGATCTATCCTTGGAGAACCCAAGCTGTGACAACGTGAATGAAGGGGATTTTTAGAAATTATGTGTGTGGTTTTAAATGTCTCACTGAGACTCAAAGTGAAATCCCTCATCCCATGAGAAAGAGACTAAAAAAAAATTGACTTAATCTAAAACAAATGAGAGAAAGTAGTTACACAACCACTGCCTGAGCAATAATAGCAGGGCAGTTTTCATACAGAAATCAAAGATAGTCTGCCTTAGAAAGAACAACATTTTCAAGACTAGCAAAAAAATTAAAGATACACCAAAGTTTTTAGCCAGCTGTGCCTATCTGCATGTCTTAAAATTAACACCTCCTTCTGCCAGTTTCACATGGACATGGGGTGAACAGGACATTCTGAATGATCAGACTTGCTCCCCTCCCCCGTCACAGCCACCACATCACGTTAATCCCACCAGACACCTATCACACTACATCTTAAACACCATTAGGTATTTGGTTCCCACCTCTCCCGCTAAAAAGCTGCTCCACGAGCTGATAGCTCAGACAGCCAGGGACCTTTTTTAGTTTTTAGTCTACATTTATTCATAACCAGTTTAATGTGTTTGTGTCACATTCAAACATTTGTCAATTACTTTCTTTGCTGGCATGTATAAAAAAGCATTATTTCTACTAAATATTTACACTATACAATATATATATTTACTATATTCTATTCATACTATATAGTATATTACATATACACTAGATACATTTACATATATTGAAACAGAATACGTTTTAAGATAACAACATCTCCCAGATCAGCTTTCATTTCATTAGGTTACAGAACTCTTCTAATTTCATCCAAAAAAATGACTCCTCATTCCCCACATTATCCTCATAAGCCTTTTTTAAATGAACCTCTTGAAAACAGGGATGACCTCAGCTGACCACAGCATCCCAGATGAAGCCTCTCCTGTCTTGTACAAAATTGTATTTCGTCGATGCTGGAAATACCTCAGCTGTATTACTATCACATTTATGACCTTTATGTT
Organism: Hemiprocne comata; assembly: GCA_020745705.1. NCBI lineage: Eukaryota > Metazoa > Chordata > Aves > Apodiformes > Apodidae > Hemiprocne > Hemiprocne comata. Next base: position 19,742,149 of record CM036587.1, read on the forward strand.
CTATCAAACTGCAGGGGCAGTCCTATCATTTAATTGTAACTGCTCATTTACCAGGCTTTAATATGTTAACAGTTAAAAAAAAATAAAGTAAAATTAAAAAGAAAAGAAAAAAGAAAAGACATTTGTTTCAGTTTGGGACAAAAATACAGGTAGCAGGTTTGCAGACAAAAGTAGGAATGATAGGACATATAAGCTCATCTTGGCATTCATCATGTTAGCAGAACATCAGACAATCAGAAAATGGCATCACGATAAAAATAAAAAAAAAATGAAATGAAACAAAAAGAGAAATGCTGCTTCCATCAAGAAAGGTGAGAAAATGAGCTTGCTCACAGTTAATGAACAATAGAAAAACAGGTTAAGATAATAAAATATCAGACTACTTTATATAGATATAAATTTCAGATTAGCAATAAGATTATAAATTATATATAATTCTACAGATGATGCTCCACTGCCAGAAAATCCATACTTTCTTTTGACATTCCTGTCTGCAGATGTCCCCAAACCTTCCAACAATCAATAAATGTTGATATTTCCTCCCTTACAGCTTAATCACCTATTAGTATTCTTTAGGATGCAACTTCTGTATTTAAAAAAAAAAAAAATTTTTTCCTTCTCATCTACTGGCTATACAATTTCAGGTCTCATACCTTTCAAGTTACACTCACACATTCTACATGCCTATCTGTAGTGTACTGTTCACATTACCTATCCAAACTTTTAAATAAAATTATTTTCCTCTCCCATGTAAGTTTCCTTTCGGGAAGTCCACTGCAGGTCCTTGCTTTCCAGTTCACATCCAAAAACAGTGGTCAAAGTTATCCTCTACTGAATTAGTCCACCTGTGTCTATCCCTGCTTTTGCTGACACCAGCTCCTAAGCTCACAGCTTCTAGTAGGAAATAGCGTCAGGAACCCGAAGTGCAGGATTGGCTCTGCCTGGTTTTTAACGTAATGTTCACTGTGATATCCTTCAGCTGTTATTAAATCTCATAATTCTATTATAACTCGTGAAATTGTCACTGCTTTCCTTAAAGGGGGAGTTGTTGTTATCAAGCAGACAATAAGTTTTTAGAATTGTTGTGGTTGGAGGAAACTTCAACATATGCCTTTAAAAATGATAATAATTTAAAAATAAATATTCTTTTTTACACTTTGACTCATGACTTTTGAAAGTCTGCAGGCACGTGGACCTCAGCCCCCTGCTAAACCCGTAAGGTCCCAACCCCAAACAGGGCCCGCTGACCACAACGGCCGCCTCCGCCGCACCGACGGGGCACCGCCGCCCCCCAACCCCGCCTCCGCAGCCTCAGCGCTGCAACCGGTGACGCGCCAGCTACACAAACCGGCTCATTTCTGCTTACTTCGAGCTGACAGCACCCAAGCGCTTCGTCCTGGCTGTAACTGCCCCCTTCGCGCTCTTCCCTCAGGCACCGCTGCTGCTCTTCGCCACAGCCTCGCCGCGGAGACCTCCCTGACCTACCGCCTCCCTCCCCTCATCTGCTCCGGTTCCGCCACCCATCGCCCTAGCCCGCCGCAGCCCCTACTCACCCGGCCACCGCCACCGGGCCGGGAGCAGCCCCCCACTCACCCGCCCGCCGCCGCCGGGCAGGACGCGCCGCCCGGGGGCGATCACGCCACGGCGGCGCTCGGCGTTGTTTCTCCGGTTGCTGGGAGACGTCTGCGGCGCATGCGCCTGCCGCCGCGCGGGGCAGCGGGCGGGAAGGTGGGGCTGGCGGCGAGAGGGGAAGTGCGCGCTTGAGGGGAGACTGAGCCCACAGCCTGTTCTTCCATCCCCTCCTCTTTCCTGGTTGTTCCTGGGCAGCGGCTTCAAGCGTGTTAGTTTCGTACAAATTTACAGAGTCCTCAGAGAGTGGTTTCACTATGACACATGCATGAATCCGTTTCTTTGCAATCTATCCTAACTCCAAAGTGCTAGTAACACATCTTTGAGGGAAGCGTTAGGTCATTAATACTGATGGGCTGGGGTAGTGATGAAAAAATAAATCAGATATTTCTTAAAGCTAAAGGAAAAGTCTACTTTTTCACCCAAAAAACACTAAGCATTTCTGAAAATTAAAAAATGTATGGTCTGTTTAAAAAGTTGCCATATTCGTGCCTTCCTTTTGTGTTTTTTTTTCCTTGTTTTACTGTTTCCCTGTCTATTTCAGATACGTATTTCAGCACATTCATGCAGAAAACACGTATTCAGATATATAATTTAGTACATTCATTAAAAAAGCAGTTGGGACCAAATGTATAAAACAGTTACACGACTCAGCACGAGGAGCAGGCAAACCTCTGTCAGAGCATCACTAGTTGTGGCCCCCCCGGTAAGACATCTGCACAGAGCTTTGTCAGAGGGCCAGAAGAGTTACATCCTTTCTATTACCAGCTCTGGGTTGATGATGGAGAAAGCCGTGCTGTACAGATAATTTTGCTATTCTCAGAACAGTAATTCATTGTACTATTCTCTTCTGCCAGCCAGGGCTATTTTGGAAGGAATGCTAAGCCAAATTCTGAAATGAAATAACATTTTCTAGCTTGAAATGCTGCTTAATTGCTATCAGTAACTGCAGAAGTAACAGGAAACAGGCAAATTTAATAATTTTGGGGCCTCAAAGTCAGATAATAATAGGTAAAAAAATTACAGCTGCTATCAACTCTCTCCTGTGATTGCTTTTTATCAGAAATGTCATTGCTTTCTCCCCAGATTTCTTACAATGTTGCACTGAAAGTATAAATTTAGTTGTATTTTTATAAGCCATATCAATCTGTTGAGATCCTAGCACAAACACATCCTGGCCTTAGACTATGATAACTGTGCACCATCATAACAGAAGAGATGGCAGGTCATTTTTAGGTGTAAGCAAGCCATATTTGTGAATGTGTCTCATTGCATTTCTAACATCACCACTCCCATAGACAACTTAAAGAGATTTATGATAACCTTCACTGTAAAGCAACTGTGATGAGAAGAGCCATTAATACTGACCGGTATCTCAGCAGGCAGAAGAAATCACACAACTTTTAAGGCCAGTTTCTGACTGCCACTCCATGAAGTTTGGCTGATTGATCTCTCGTGCTTGCAACTCCTAGTAGAAGCTCATACCGTCAGGGAGGAAAGGGAAAAAACTGCAGTAGCTTGGTATAGGCAAGTCATCTGCTTTGCAAACTTCTTAACGGATCTTTATTTGTCTGAACAGCTTCAGGCTCCACAATGGTGGGCAGGTGATAGAAATGTAAAAGATGAATGTAAATAGTGAATGCAAACCTTGTTTTTAACTCTGTGCTGGGTCTGGCTGCTAGTTTTCTGGAGTTAGTTTTCTTCATAGCAGTTTGTGTGTTCCTGTGTTGTAAATTTGTGACCAGAACAATGTTGAGAGCAGAGCAGCATTTTAGTCATTGCTAAGCAGTGCTTGCACAATGTCAAGGCCTTCTCCGTTTCTCATGCTGCCCTGCCAGTGAGTAGTCTGAGGGTGGGCAAGAGGCTGAGAGAGGACTCAGCTGAGAGAGCTGACCCCAACTCACCAAAAGGTTATTTTATGCTACATAAAGTCAGGCTCAGTAATAAAGCTGGGCGTGTCTTTCCAAAGTAGCTGTTGCTTGGGGACTGGCTAGACACTGGTCTGCTTGTGGGAGGTGGTGAGTGATTGCCTTTGCATCACTTGTTTTTTAAAAACTTTTTCTTCATTTATTAAGTAGCTTTTATCTTGATACACTATTTTTTTTCTCACTTTTGGTTTTCTAATTCTTTCCCCCATCGGGCTGTGGGGGGGCGGGGGAGTAGTGATTGAGCAGCTGGCAGGTGCTTAGTTACTGATTGGGATCTACTCACCACGAACCAAATTATTTCCATGACTGGAAAAGCTTTTGTTTTTCTTGTCTTCAATGATGGTAGTTCTTGTGGCTATTTCAAACATAATTCTGGCCAAACACTAGTTGGTTAGGTCTTTATTTCTTATTAATCATAGAATCACAGAATGGTTAAGGTTGCAAGGGGACCTTAAAGATCATCAGGTTCCAACCTCCCTGCTATGAGCAGGGACACCTCACACTAGACCAGGCTGCACAAAGCCTCGCCCAACCCAGCCTTAAACACCTCTAGGGAGGGGGCTTCCACAACCTTCCTGGGCAACCTATTCCAGTGCCTTACTGCCCTCATGGTGAAGAATTTCTTCCTGATGTCTAACCTAAATCTATTCTCTTTCAGTTTAAAACCGTTACCCCTTGTCCTATCACTACCTTCTCTAGTGAAAAGTCCCTCCCCAGCTTTCCTGTAAGCCCCCTTCAAATACTGGAAGGCCCAGGTCTCCCCGAAGCCTTCTCTTCTCCAGGCTGAATAGCTCCAACTCCCTCAGCCTGTCTTAATAGCAGAGGTGCTCCAGCCCGTTGATCATCTTCATGGCCCTGATCATCTTCGTGGCCCTTAATGGTCATATAAAAGACATATGATGATGCAGAATCCATGTAAAAAAAAAAGAGGGAAATTATAATTAGGTTCATGATCACTGTGTGTTTCAGTACACTTCTGAAACAATGGGCTCAGTTATCCTTGAAGACTACAGTGTCTCATGCAGATAGGACACAAGTCCTATCTCAAACTCATAACCAGCACTCTCACCAATTTTGTCAAGAGTATGCATCTGTATTGTGAAGTGGACAGGCAGACATAAAGAAGGACAGTGACAGTTGACAAGCAGAAAGATGAGCATGCTTTTTCCTCCCCATCTCTGTTATTCATGCCATGTTTACATACCTAACCTTTAGGACCTAGAAGCACCTCCAGCTGTGTCTTTTTGTGGCAATGACTCCACATGAGGTGAGATTTGACAACATCCGTTCTGTGTTTCTTAGTCCAGTGTTTTCTGCTCAGTCGCGTGCCTGGGAGTTAAGGACCATGAGCACACTGAGGGCACCTACCTGCTCCATAGTCTAAATAAATGTGGTATTGCTCCAGGGAAATGAATTCTGCAGAAATTCTCTTTCGTGTCTTTATTTTTATCTGTGTTTACCATGGGTAGAGGCAATCAAGCACTGTGTGACAACCATATCATTGCAATATTTGTGTTATACTTTGATACAATAATCTACATATATCAAGACAAATACTTTAAAATTTAATTTTGTGAAAATACTCTGAGAGTGTCACTAAGTAACAACACACTAATAAGGAAGCAATGAAAGAGGGCTAATGAGAATAGTTACAAAATGTCATGAGAATTCACAAAACTGAAAAGTAGTCACTAATGACAGTAATAGTTTATTGAAATATAATTTATTCTAACACTAAAGTATACACAAACCAGAATAATACAAATTGTATTAAAGATAGGAGATTATGAAATTAAAGAGCTTTCTAGAGACTAAATACCTAATAAAGTTAATAAGGACTTTATTAACTACACATTTTAATGAAATTTAATTACTTAGCTTTTGACAAAGCCATTGTAGAATTTGTATGTTTCCTATGAAGGAACAAAGCCAAATATCCTATAAATTGGATTAAATTAAGGCTTCAGCAAAAATGAATAAAGTATGGATTTAAAAACATATTTTAAAAAATATTGTAGAACAACATTTTAAATATTTAATTTCTCCGGGGATTTAAAAGCATAAGCTACAGCTAAATCAAAGTACTTGTTGAATTTAAGTGTTGGAAATTTGCATGTCGAGGTGTTTGGAATTATCTTTCTAGTGTTACTGAAAGCACCACTGGGGGAGTCATTTCTCATCTCCTGAAACATCAGAAGTGAAATTACTGTTTGCTGGATTGCTTGTCTGAAATAATTCTTTTTTCCATTAAAAAAAAAAAAAGAGACATAATTTATGCTTTAAGAAATACCTGATGACATACAGTACAAACAGTCTTGTCATATAACTTGTTTTATATCAGTCTCAAAAGACACTTAAAAGGAACTTTCCTTTTCTGACAAGAAGCAGCTGGCTTAGGGAGTGATGAATTTACAACATATCGTCTTGGCATTTCAGTTTGCTGTATTACTTCACACATTAAAATAGTCAATATCAATGTAAATGGACCTCTTTCTCTAGGAAAAAATGGAAATCAAAACAAAGAACAAGCCTTTCATTCTTTTGGCTTGCAAGTGAGATTTGTAAGTCTTCATTTTTCACAGGCACCCTGCCTTCACCAAGTGTATGGTGTGGGAGTACTGAAAAATATCCTCCCAGTGTAGCTGTATATTCTAGTCAATTTTTCTTCGACATTAAAACTAAGTTAAGGGATGCTTATTTTTAGCAAATGTATTGATCATAGTCTGTAAATGGCAAATTGCATAGTACTAGCATTTGGAAGCCGATGACTTGCAGCCACAGCTTGTACCTGGATCTACAGCCCAGACCTCTGACTGCTGGTAGTGGTGTATAACATCAGTGCATGTGTGCACATGAACTTGCTGTCTTCAGAGGCACTCAGAAGAGGACAGGAGGTTCAGCAGTGAAAGTTTTAAGCCAGGAGTTGAGACTATAGGTTTCCTGTGTAATCCTAAATAAACCACATAAAATGAAACCAGTTTGGTTGTTTAACCGGAATTACTAAATATCGTAGTATTTCTATACTTGAATTTCTGCCTGTAAAACCTCATCCTATACAGTGTTTCGAGCTGAAATTCATTAAGGTCCTCAAATAATGTTGCTGGAGCATATAAACGTTACAAAATTAGGAAGTGAATGCTTAAGTGGTATCTGGTAAATCAATAGGTGGCACAGTTGTTTCTAAGGGCATACGTATCCTAAGAAAATGAGATTGTGTTTTAAGTCACTATGACTACCACATTTTTTGTTTTTGAAAAACAGTAGGTTTGGAGTGACCACAGTCAGCTAACATGAATGAACATATATAAGTTTGTTTTTTATCTAAAGTGGTATTTGAAAACTGTAGATGTTATCAGAGATGTTAAGGGATGACTGTAAGGAATGACTGAAGGGAGGGATAACTGAAGAAATTACCTTTTTGACCTCACATCTAACACAGATCAGATGATTCTGCCAAAATATTTTCAGTCTCTTAGCAAATATATTTTAAAACATGATTTGTTTTCCCAAGACATAGATCCTTTTTAAGGCTAAAATGAATCTGTTCTCAGTGTCGTCCTGGACATGTTAAGTTTGAAATCAGGTGTTTTCAGAGGCTCTAATCTATTGTGCTGATGAAGGAATACACAGATTGTGTTTTAAAAAATGGACAGCTTTCTTGTCCAAATTTCAATTTACAACTTCAGTATTCAAAGATTAAACATTTGATAATGTCCTCAGGACAAATCGTGCTGTATCATTTCCATTCTTACAACAGCATTGATCCTGGGAAGCCTAGCCAAAGGCTGTGTTTCCACAAGGAATGACAGCTCTGTTCTTATAATGGATTTGAAGGCTAGAGTCACGAAATATAGGAGACAGTTTAATGAATATTTTAAGGTCGTTTCAATACTGTAGCATTCAAATGGAAATTTTTCTTGGTCAAAGTCTTTGCTCTTTTAATGACAAATTTACAATTCTCAACATTTGAGGATTCAGTCCCTTTCTTTTCCTCCTTCTGTTTCTTTCTGGTTTGGACAGGAAATTGAGCATTTTTTCACTTTTCTTCAGTTCCTCTTCAGTTCCTCTTCATTAATGTGCTCTGTAATTTACATAACTCTCTCAACTCAAAAAACAGTATTGAGTACAGAATTAGTTTCATTTTCCTTTTGCTTACCATGCAACTTTTAAATACTTGAGGCAAAATAGGTCTGCAGCTGAGAGAAGAAATTGTCCATGAAGGGATTTTTTTTGTTTGTTTATTTTTTTTAGTTTGGAAATCAGAAAAGAAAAAAACATTTTAAAAATTAAAGTTATACACACAAGTCATACAAATAAATTTTCCTGAGAAGGATACCAGTTTGGATGAAAGTCCATGTATTGCTGTGATTTTATATTTTTTTAACTGAAAATGCCCTTTACATCTAGAAAATGGGTTCAGAGATGAGAACTTATATTTAAAAGCTATTTAAACTATCAGTTGGTATATTGCTTTTAAATATTACTTATCATATTCCTCAATCTTGGTTGGGTTATCTCTCTCTGTCGTGCTTTTTTATATTTAGCTATGAGAGTATGTACATCGCCTGTTATTACTGAAATATTTTTCAGTCAGATATATGTATTTAGAGATACCTAATTATCTTCACTGTTTTCCTCTCTTTCCCCCTCCTAGTCTGATAGAGGAATTTTTGTAAAAATCAGAGCATCTATTTACTCCCACACCCTACCAATTTTTAAGGAAACACTTGTTCTGGGGTGCTTTTGCCAGGCTCAGACCAGATATGAGAATCCAGCATCTTGCTGGCCAACCACTTAATGAGCCTGTGGGTAACTTGAAAGTTGCCAGCACTGCTGTCTCTGAAGCCTGTTTGTGGTGCCAGGCCTTATTGTTAGAATCCACAGTTTGAATTAGATCTAGATATAGATCTAGACCTGTCAGCCAAACTCTTCTTACATTTTGTTCCTAGAAATGCTAGACGAAGTGGAAGAGGAGCACAAAAAGCAAGACAAGGGATGCTTTAGGTCAGTGACCTTGAAACTGCATGGCAATGAATGAGGTGCTTGTTTTAACTTGAAATTATTTGTAATTTCACACATTTCCTGGCTTGATTAGTATCCAGTTCTTGTTTTGGCATTATTTGTGTTGAAAATTGCCTTGGCATATTGTCAGCCTACCAAAATGTCACCTATTTCTGGGTATTAAGAAATTGGTCATCAGCCCAGACACTTTAGGTGTTTGGCAGAGTTCATTCAGGAGTGTTTGGTAGGGCGTCTGCACAGAATTGCTTCAGAGCTGTGTTTAATTTAGGATGCTGAATAAGATGCTAACTAACATGCTCTGCAACACAGCCCTCCTTTGTCTTCTGCTTTTCTTATGCTCAGTTCAGGGTGGCTGGGTCTTGCACTCCCTTTGACTCCAGAAGAAGTGTAATTTTTTGAGTTGCGATTTCTGAATAGATACATACTAATGCACCCTTTCACAGAATCACAGAGCCATCAAGTCCAGCCTATGACCAACACCACCACACCATCTAGACTATGGCACTAAGTGCCACATCCAGTCTTTCCTTGAACACATCCAGGGACGGTGCCTCCACCACTTACCTGGGTAGTCCATTCCAATGTTTAATCGCCCTCTCCCTGAGGAGGTGCTTCCTATGCTTACATCAGATTGAGACTAAATGATATGTGGCTGTCTTTTGGTACCTTGGGATCTTGTTCGTCTCACCATTGGGATTCAGGTACTGTCTGGCAGAAACCAAAGCAAGGGGTGAGAAGGGGAAGGATGCAAGCTGGAGAGCTCATGGGTTTTTTGCCCCTGACATAGGACACATGCAGCTGAGCACACTCACACCAGGGAGCTCAGAAGCACTCCTGGCCCCCTGGTTTAAGCTAATGCGGGTTTGGTTCTGTACCAATTCTTAGGACTTTTGTTCTTGAGAGTCTGATGTTGTGCAGCATTCTTTTATTGTAATGTAGATCAGGATCTGAAAAGTTACCTATTAACTGCATGTCTCTGTGTTTTGGTGATTATTTAAAATGATTTCATTATGTGACATGTACTCTTAATAGGTCAACTTTTACAGATAATCTGTTGTGGCTCATTTTTTTGCAAGTGATCTGAGATAACTAAATAGATAAATGCATAAATTTTATATATTTCCATAATATGCACCTCATGCCTTCACTAACCAATCCAGGAAGCCACTGTCAAACACTTCTGTACCTAAATGCTGTTTTTAGGCCAGGTGGTCCAGTCTCCTTTTCTGTTGTGGTTACCTTGAAGTAAAAGATGCCATCACAACCCATGTGGAATTATTAGCCTGTGTTTAAATACTGCTGGTTTGCATATTGTTTGTATATTTTCTATATTGTCTTCCCTGTGACATGTGGAATTGGTCAATATTCCATTTATGTATGCTAGAATATCAAAATAGACACACACATCTAAGGTATAATCTTGTGTGTTTAGAAGCAGTTCCTCTTTCCACAACAGCAGTTTATTTGCTCATAGTGCCGAGCCTCTCTCCAGACAGCACTCTCCCAGAACCTGTCAATATCTGGGCTACATTACTACTTGCTACATGTTGTATTTTCTGCTACTTTCTGTACATGCTTTGGATCCTGTCACCATCCATCAGAGACGTGGAGATTCTCATGGGATCTCGCAGAGACAAAGTACAATATCAGGTGCTAAAAGACAAACAATCACTAGGGCTGGTGTATGGCTTATGGAAGATCAGGCAGAACCCCCTCGCTTACTAACCAGGTGCGACTGGGTTTGGCCTTCCCTCCCCTAGTATGAGTCATACAGCAGGTACACCCCTTTGTCCTGAAGGACTCTGTCGAGAAGATCTAAAGGTGATCCCAAATGGTGAAATAAAGACGCAAACGAGGTCAGATGTCATGTACACACCAACATTTATTGGAGTTGCACAACAAAAGTTCAAAATCCCTAGAGCAGCTAGGACAGAAAGAAAAAGACAGGAAAGTGAGGAGAATAGCAAGTGATAGGATAGTTACCACCACGGTCCAGCGACATCATTGGATGGGGAAGTGCTTCACTGTATTGACAGTGTCACAGCTTTTTATAGTCACAGTGTCTCCAAGGTGGTCTTCATGGGGGTCTCACACGGTGACTTTCTCCCCACGAGTCTTCCTCAAACCTCAGGGCTGCAGGCATTCCACTTAGAAGGGAGGGGGGTGGGTACTGAGCTGTCTCCTTCCTTTGCGATTTCAGCACCTTTTGGCCAATTTCGAAGAGGTAAGCCATTGTTTGGTGCCAAGGTTCATTTCCATTTCTAAGGCCACGAGCTTGCATTCCAACAATGTTGAGACAACTTGACACCACAAGGTTAGCTTCTCACGGATCCTCAGTCCATTTCTCTAGTCAATACTCCCTAGTATTGTCACCTATACCTAGGTTCCAGTGCCTGGTATGCATGTAGCTCAGTTGTTGGTAAGATCTAGCTGTGAGGCTAGATATTTGGGCAGTGGCTCTTAATGTTTCTTGGTTTTGGAAAGTCTTACACTCCAAAAAAGGGACTTGGTGACTTCTTACATATATGGTAATACAGGACATCTGTCATCTCACCTCTGTGCCTGGCAAGATCATGGAGCAGATCCTCCTGAAGGCTTTGCTAAGGCACGTGGAAAACATGGAAGTGGTTGGTGGCAACCAACATGGCTTCACCAAGGGCAAATCATGCCTGACAGATGTGGTGGGCTTTTATGATGGAGTCACAGTGTCGGTGAACAAGGGAAGAGCAACTGACGTCATCTACCTGGACATGTGCAAAGCATTCAACACTGTCAACATATGACATCCTGGTCTCAAAATTGAAAGCATATGGATTTGATGGATGGACCACTTGGTGGATAAGGAATTGGCTGGATGGTTGCACTCAGGGAGTGGTGATCAATGGCTCAATGTCCAGATGGAAACCAGTGATGAGTGGTGTTCCTCAGGGGTCAGTACTGGGACTGGTGCTGTTTAACATCTTTGTCAGCGACATGGACAGTGGGATCGAGTGCGCCCTCAGCAAGTTTGCTGATGACACCTGTGTGGGGTGGTTGACATGCTGGAGGGAAGGGATGCCATCCAGAGGGACCTTGACAGGCTTGAGAGGTGGGCCCATTCCAGCTTAATGAAGTTCAACAAGACTAAGTGCAAGGTCCTGCACCTGGGTTGGGGCAATCTCAAGCACTTTATGAAACAAACAATACTTGTATTTACAATTACAATTACTTTTAATCTCTCCCTAAATTATATTCTTTCATTTTTCATGTGCATTACTACCCCAGAAGACATTGCTTGTATGTAATTTTACTGCTGATGTGTTTAACAGCTCTATCTAATTTGCCCTTACAGGAAGTAATTTTGGTGATTGGTTGGGTTGGTTGTTTTTTTCCATTCACTGTGCCAGGATTTCAGATGCGGCAGATAGACCCACACTTTATTCTGAGCTCTTTTTATAAAGAAGATGTGCTGGTTTTGTGATGATTTGCTTTCTAAACATTTAAATGCATACACTAGAACTGTGCTTTTTGTTGCTTGCTGGTTGATTGTGGTTGCATGTTAAACTTAGGTACGGAGGAAGAAGCTTTCTTTCTTGCAAAGGGAAATCAGATTTTAAAAGCATTTAGAAAATGATGGCTGGTGTCTGCTGGCAGACCATCCACCCTATTTTAATTTTTACCTACATCAAATACTATTGGATGTCTTCTAGTCTGCTGATATCAAAGTGTGTATTTAATAGCTTCTCACATACAATTAGGCAAAGATGACTGTGGATATTTTTTTTTTTTTTTTTTATCAGGGCAAGTTTTGAGACGTATTTCTGTTGCAATCGCTGGTCATGCAGCCCATGCAGTTAAGCAAGGGGTTAACTGTTTCTCTCCTTGTGACAGTTCCTCAGTTGCTATAGATTAGAGGAGCTGATTCCAGCAGAACCAGATCTGTTTCCAACAGCTCAGGATATGATCTCCTGAGCTATATTAGAATTAAACAAACTTGTTCAATTAGCAACAATTACTTTTGACAGTGAAAGGATAACAGGATTTTGCTCACAGGTGTCTGTCTTTGATCTTAGTCCACTGAACCATTTAATGATTCTGTTAGGTTTGGTGCTGCAAGTATCAACTAGCCAAAAACAATTTTAAAAAAATTAGTTCTATAATTTTCAAAGGCCTTGCCATTAAATGTTCATGCCTCAGTCTCTTTGCATGTGACTCAGGAGGCAGCAGCAGGAAGAAAAGCTGCAATGAGAAACAGCTAAAAGAAAAGAGGTGCACAGAGGAGGCTGAAATGGATTGCTTGATGACAAAGCTGAAGCAGGAGCAGTCAGAGAAATAAATCAAAGGATGATATTGCTTATTCTGTTGGATTTTCCTATATTCATGCAGGATGCAGGGACATATGCTTAGGATTAAAGCTAATGGGCCTTTCAACCAAAAAATCATTCTCTGGGGTTTTTGTTTTTTGTTCTCAGAGCTCTTGAATTCAACATTGAAGTCATTAGCAATTACACAGGAGAAGATAAATCTTCCTTCAGGTCTCCCTGACTGGACCTAAAGAATCTGGATGCAACATTTCCCCAAATGACAGCTTGATACCACTTCTTATCTCTCGCTGCCTCAGTTCTGCTGCATAGTGGTACAACAGAGTTCCTCTATTTTCCCCTCTAAAGTGTTTGTAAATTTATACTAAAAAAAAGGCTCAGAGTAATGTAGGTACTGAAGACCAACACAGACATACTGACATTCTTTAGAGCAAGTATTATTTCATAGTTGGCATAACTAAAACTTTTTTTTCATTTTCAGGAATATTCCATGCCGAAGTCTATTTGCTTCCTTCACTGTCAAAAACAGTAAATGTGAGCACAGTAACTCGTAATGAATCATGCTTATTACCAATTAATATCTGATAAGAATGCAAGATTATTAGTAAATGGAAATTACTGGTAAGGATTTACATATTCATATACATTGCATTTAGGGTGTTATCCATAATATTCAGTCCTGTCTTCTCAGAATAACACAGAAACCCTATCACAATTATTAACTGTATGTATTTCTGTTATCATTCTGACAGGTTTATCAGAACAGCATATTTCAGATTTCTGTAAATTATAACAAGACATGACAGGCAGGCTAGATAAGAAATTATAGACATCTTAGTGAGGAAAAATTGGAATAATTCTATATTGTATTTGGTAAGACAGGGATCATGTTGGAAAGAAAGACAAGGAATGAAATTACAACAATTTCAAGGCCATAGACAATTTAAACAGAAGATTCTACTTATTTTTCCACTTGGCAACTATTATATTAGTTATAGCATAGGGAGATCAAATGGAAATAGAAAACAGGAACCTCTTTCACATTGGAGACGACTGTAATGGGTATTTCAAACAAAACCTAGCTGTTTTTATTTGTCCTTTTCACTATGCTAATGAGACTCTCTGGGTTATAAAGGGTTTCACTTGCCTATTGAGCTTTCTGCCAGTTTAGAAATTGGCTAGTACTATATAGTTGTATTGTATGTTTTAGCACCTGTTGTTATGGTCATTACTCAGGGATAGTGACAATTGCCCTTTGGTCTTTTGTACATGCTGTTCTTTCCAGCTTCTCTATGGCTTATTGTTTTTCGTGCTCTGAACCTGTCATCTTCCCAGCCTGAATAATTTTCTTGCTGTAGGACAGTTAGTGTCTCATCAGTCAAATACTTCTCTGGGGAAGTGATTTATTCAAAGCCGTGGGGTTTTACAAAACTATTAAGATCACTTTCCTGAATGACACAAATGACACCATTACTAAATATAATACAGAAGGATTTATTGCAATGTCTGCTTTAGAATAAACTGCAAGTTCTGTGCAGTGTATGGTATCAGGTATCAGTGCTCTCCAGTCGCATTTATTTCAGTACCTGTGAGAATGCTGTGCTAGGCCAGGGGACAGCAGGAGCACTGAGTGATGGGCTAATGTGGAACTGAGGAACTGGGCTGCACTCAGAGAGTGTATCCCCTGACAGGACCTCTGTAAGAAGGAGGCTCCACTAGGATGGCGTGCACTTGCGACAGCTTTCTTGCTGCTCCATGATCTAATGCACCAGATCAAAGGTTCTGTATAAATGCTGAATAAACGTGTGTGTTGGATCCCCAGCTGCAGGAGAACGCCAGGCGGGCGCCAACTGCGTGAATCCTGCGAGCAGACTGAAAGACTTGGCAGGTCTGAAGTCTAAATTCCGTGATGTGGTGGATGTGATTGCCACAGGCTAGTATCTTGTACTGTCACATCTTTCAGATGAAAAAGGCTACAACCACATTGTGCTTACTGTGCCAGAAGCGACATACAGGAAGAAAACGAGTTGAACACCATCAGATGTTTTCAAATTCTCTACTAAGGAAGCAAAGAATATAGTAATAATTATTTTTTTTTAAAGAACTGTTATAACAAGTGATCTAAAACCAGAAGAGAATCCTTTACTACATAGTGAAGTACAATCTTGGGTTAAACATTATGTCACATTGCTTTTACAAAGCTGCTCATAGCCATCAAGTTCAAACTGTAATTAATATATTGTGCTGAATAATGATTATGTGGATGTATTTGGGGGTATTCTGGTGAGTTCAGTAAGCAAATGTTTTGACTGATACAGACAGTATTATTTAAGATTTTGCTAGTGGTTATATTTGCATGGAGTTATGCAGTTATTGATGGTCTAGCACTTCATAGTCATCTTGTGGGCAAAGCTTTCTGTAATTTTGATGAACAGTAGGTAGTTTTTTTCCAAATACCGAGTTTGTATTAATATTTCTTGTCCTCTATCTTATTTTGAACTTTCCAGTAAAGAGTTTCAAGCAAAAAATGACCAAAGATATAGTATAGGAAGTGACTAGTCCTCACTTCCTTTCAAATGAGAATCAAATCCACATCTCTATTCCAGTCAGTGGGTTTGAGTTCTCTTGACTCTGTATTTTGAGGTCCAGCCACAAAATTTTCTGACTTCCTATAATGCAGAGAGTCAAGTACAAAGCTAAGTTAGAAGTTATATTGGTAATTCTGTCTACTGGAGCTATTGTTTGTCAGACTACTTTGAAAATTAGGATATTTTTTTTTTCAGTGTTGATGCATCAGTCCTGAATTTATTTATTATCTTTTTATTTAGGATAAGGTAAACCAAATGTCAGGTTTTAGGCATCTGATTGTCAGTCCAAAATGGACAGAGGCAGTGCAAAAGGAGATGTCTTTGTAGTTTTAATTCTAAATACAGACTTGTTATCTAGTAAGTGCTTCCACTTCCTCCAACAAAGTTGTAGACAGGTAGTTGAAGACAACTTGCAGTTTGATGTCCAGCTTGACTGGTATAATTCTTTACAATCATGGTCTAAATGCACTTCAAAAGAATGGAAAGAGCAAGAGAAACAATAAAAATGTATATTTCTCCAGTGAAATATACCCCATATGTCTATCACAAATATCTATGGGTTATAACTGATGAACAAGTTTGGCTGCTAGTTGGAAGAGCAGTAGATGATATGTGCTAAAGAACAAAACTTGGTTTTTTGGAGAGAATTATAGGCTGTCGTGCCAATGATGGCAGGGTCTGGACTCACTAACAGTGGAAGCCCTTTCCACTCCCATGTGCCAAGTGCTGATTCACCTAACACTTGAAACTGAATACCTGATTTTTTTTCATTTGTTTGTTTGTTCCTCTGGATTTCTTACAATTTTATTTAATCATTTCAGTGTATTCTATAGGATTAACTCCTTTGCTATTGTTATTGCAGAACTTTACAAGTTATGTACAAACTAGGGACCAGGGGCTCAAATTTAGTTGCCTGCATATAAAGGTACTCCATATCTTTTCAGACAACCTAGAGGATCTCAAACATCCTCAGGTAGCTGCCAAAGGCAGTGTATGATTGTTCTCTTTTTATAGTGCTCAGGTAGAGGCCAAGGGGATAGGTGGGAAGCTAGGACATCTCAAATGGCATCACCAGGGGCTAATGTACAAGTATGTGAATCAAACCTTTGAAATGAACTTTAGTTCACAGATTTATGTATCTACATAGAGCACAATATCCTGTAGTCCTCTCCAAAAACACAATCAGCAAAACCCCTAAAGAATACTGGACTGAAAAACAACTGAAATATTAATTACAATACTTTGCAGTTTTTTTATTGTTGCTATTGTCCTCATGTCATCTTGGCAACCAAGTTTTCAAGACTTGCTTAGCTAAATGTGTAGATTTCTGCCTGGTGAGACTTTGAAAAACACCTAGGCAGGATAAATAGGCTGCAAAAAGGCACACCTAACTTGTATTTCTGGAAATGAGACATTTGCCCCTTTTAGGCATTTAGAAAAGTGCATGTCCTGTAGTATCTTAGGGAACCTACATGCTTTGAAAAACTGCTGTAATTATTTAATTGAAAGTAAGTAATGTAAATTTAAATTTAAATGTAAGTAACTTAAATTTAAGACATACCGGATTAGAAGTACTGGGGAATATGTAGGATATAAAATCATTTTAAAGACAGAGACTGATGAACAACATGAAGCTTCAAGTTACGCATCGTCTGGCAGCTTCTTCAACAAATCACGATAATTGAACTCTGTGGGAGAAAGTGGGAGGCTGGAAGGTGTTTATGCACCAGTTCAGAAGGACTGGTCATGGCATGTGATTTGCCATGCAGCTCTGCCAGCGCAGGCAGATCCCAGCGGCAGAATCTGACGAATGGACACGCAAATCCGCTGTGCTGTGGGGGGAGATAAGCAGTGTTCTGATGGGACACAAAAAGGCAGTCATTTCAGAATTGTGGTCAGGGAATATCATAGCCATTATATTTTTCTATACTTAGGGGTTTTTTTTGGGGGGGGCTATGTATAGCAGATGGCCTGAAAGCAGCAGTTTTGAATTAATCAGGAGGCAAGATTATGAGGATCTAGATGACAGATTTAGTGTATGGATGCAAAAAAGCTAGGTATGAGAAGTATTACAGTGGTAGGAGTAGCAACCCATGCACATAGGCTTGGAATTTAGTTGGAAAGTACTTCTGGGGTCTTCAAATCCAGCCCATTGCTCAAAGCAGGACCAGCTTTCAATTTGCAGCAAGCAGTCTGGCTGAATTCTGAGTACCTCCAAGCATGGATTTCTACTCTGTCTAGGGAGCCTGTTCCTGTGCATAAGTATCCTCCCAGACGATTTTTTTTCTGTGTACACTCAGAATTTCCTTTGTTGTAACCTGACTGTTTTCTCCTGTCCTTTTCCCTGTGAATGCTGTCAAGAGCCTGGTTTCATCCTTTCTGTAAGCCCAGTTAGGCCCTTCAAAGCAGCAACTGGATTCCCATGTAGTCATCTCTTCCCTAGGCTGAACAAACCCAGATACCTCAGCTTCTCCTTCTATATTTTGTTTTTGGTCCCTTAAACATCCTGGTGACTATCTGCAGGACTTGGTCTACTATGCCTGTCTTCCTTGTACTGGGGTTGCCAAAACTGGACATGACTGTCAAATTCTGACTGTCAGTTCTGTCAGCCAGCTGGCTCTGCTGCTGCTAGTGCAGCCTGGTATGGCACTAGTGTTGCTACTGCACTCACTGATGTGCAGAGCCAGAGAACAGGGAGTCTGCAGAGAAGTGGTCTTTGGAACTCTAGTTTCTAAGATCCATTAACAAATTCCAGATCCCATTAGGGCTTTTTTATATCTATCATTATGTTGGATAACTCATTTAAACGGACAGCTGGGAGTTCTTCTAGCACGGGGTGAGTGGCCTGAATTGTACAAAGTGTAACTGCAGTGCTCAAGGATAATAAGTGGTTGTTCATACATTATTTTTTTTGTGAACAAAACCCCAAAATAATTAATTCACTGAGGCATACAATGCAATGACATTGTGAAATCTGCATAATAAAAGTTATAAAACCCCAACAACAAAAAAAAGTGCATTGATTTAATATGCAGAGCATCAATTAAAAGCTGTATTATTTTAAATCCATTTTATCTGAAGTTCAGTATATGATAATTCGATAGGTCCGTCCATGACTAGAAAGAATCAAAGACTTTGTTTAAATAAAGTTCTCCATATAGCTGTGTAACATAAATTTATCAGTGAATATTATGACTGTAAATGACAGGACATGCAAGTAAAATACATGAGTAGTGCAGTATAGGTAATGGTGATTTTTTTTACAGGATGCAGGCAAGAATCATGTATATTAGGCTTGTTTTTCACTTACTATCATGAAATTGTTGAATGTCTCTTGAAAGATGCTGCAGACCCTCAGTTTCCACTGTACGGCTTTGTCTTTAATTTCAATATTTATTTTAAAGGAGTATGTGAGCTCCTAAGACTCTTAATATATTGTAATAAACGTGCCTTAAAATATTATTCTTTTCCAATACAAAACAGATGGTACAGATCCCTGAGGTATACAGAGAAGTTAATCTAAAGCAGTCTTGATCTGTGTCTCTAGTCCTGCCACAAGTTATTTTCTTTTGTAGGTTAATTCGATTGCAGACTGAAATCACAAGTTAGAAGTCAGAGATATGTGGAAACCTTCATGTCCACTTTTTAAATTCTAACCAATAACACTTGGTCAAATCTTTTGTGTTCTCTTTTGACAAGGACCATGGAGGATATGTCTTGGGCTTTGCATCAGATTAATTTTAGGCTTTATTGTGATTTCCTCTATACTGGAGTACTTAAAATCTGCAACAGCAGAATTTGCTAGGCTGTTAGAGGACAACCTTCTGATACTATCTATCAAGTGCACTGGGACAAACCCTGGAAGTAAATGTCTTTTTTTTTCCCCCAGTTGCTCTAGTTCTGATTAATGCTAGCAAGAAATCAGAATCAGGCCGGAAGAATTATGGTGGATTTGAGTTCACTTATGTATTTTTTTGTATTCCAGTGACTCTACATTTAATGCTAGGTGATACACAGAGATAAAAAAATACACAAAATTTAATCGGATAGAGGGCACATTAATAAAATAAAACTGCACTTTCAGAATTTAAATAAACCATCAGTAGAAGCTGTATGATGGAATTTAAGTCTTACTGAGCAGAGCTATGAAAACTGACAACTCTTCTCAGCCCATTTCAGAGTCTGCATGGTGGCACATTTCCCAGCAACAGAGGGATGAAAATAAGTGTTCAGGTGTAAAAAATGTTGATAAAACTGTATGTATTTTTTTAAAGGGCTACAATACCTGTCCTCTAGTTAGCATGACTAAGCATTAGAGGCTACTGCCTGATGGCAAAGAGTGCTCTCCTATGTCCACATCAGCAAGTACTTTGGTGCTATAAAAGGAATAAAAGGAATAGTTAATGAAGTAACCAGTACTGAGGCCTGTACATCTACATTATGTAGAGGGGCTTTACTTTGAGGCAGTTTTAATTTGGTCCCCTGAACCACCACAATTTTCACCATCACATGTGTGGTTTGCAGCTATATCTGAGGCTGTGTTTCAGTCAGCAAGCAGCGTGCTGCCAGAAAAGCAGGCCTGCAGAGTGAGGTAGCTGGTGCTGAGGACCACATTCTATGTGTTTCAGAGGGTTTACTTCAAATTAGATCTCATCTGGTCTTATGTACTGAATGTCCATTAGTAGCTGCACCACATTAGGAGAAACTCTTGAAGTACATTTTCCAGTTCAGTTTCACCTACAAGGAATCCAGTTTAGGCTCTTTTGAGACTCTGCAGCAGTATGAATCAAAGAGAAAGCAGGACAGCCAGGAAATCTGCTTCAAATGCACAGTTTGATCTGCACTGACTAGCAATAATGCAGACATACTCTGAAGCAGCAAACACTGTTCCAGGCTCATGTGTCCCCACTAGGGACTGAAATGCAATTGGTGGCCATATGGAGCACAGCCATCAGGTTAGATTTCTCCAAAGGAAACCCAGTTAGTATAAACACTGTTCTGCAGATTGCACCAATGCGCAGTAAATGAGGACTGTCGGGCTTTGCATTGCCTCAAAGCACAACGCTAACAGAGATGCAGTTGTAGCCTTGATTTTGTGGCAGAACATTCAGTTCTTGGCATCTAAAACAGAGCCGAAGCAGACCAAGCCTCTGCACTGGGACTCAGGAGGCAAAGATGAGAATTAGAAGAATTTCTGGAGGTGGGTTTGAAAATTAATCTGTGTGCAGACATGACAGTCCAGTACCCTTACACAGCCATAGGCATTTAATGAGATCATACACCAAGAAAATTTGCCCTCTGATGAGGATTCATCAGGAGAATACCACGGGTGGAGCAACTGCCCTGGGCTTCTGAGCCAGTGTTCCCTCTTCCAGCCTGGAAGATCAGGGGCAGCGCCCCCTGAAAGAGAGGTAGTAGTTCATTCCAGAGTTTTGGAATTGCTTTAGGGTTTTTTTGGTTGGTTGGTTTTTTG
Organism: Hemiprocne comata; assembly: GCA_020745705.1. NCBI lineage: Eukaryota > Metazoa > Chordata > Aves > Apodiformes > Apodidae > Hemiprocne > Hemiprocne comata. The sequence continues at coordinate 19,763,090 of CM036587.1, forward strand.
TTGCTGTTGTTTGTTTTGGGGGTTGGGTCTTTTTTGACTACACAGTTGCCATTAGGTCAAGAGTAATTTTCAAGGATCTTCAGGAGCTTGTGGGAGAAGGTCGCAGGTGTTCAATAGCCTACAGCTGTAATCTAAACATGTGGGTTTGAGTTTGAGGATATTATAGCTGTCATTGAGAAGACAAAAGACTTTAATTATAAATTCTGTTTCTTAGATACTTTAAAAAAAATCTTATTTTAAACTAAGCTCGCTTTGGCTGTTTTTCAAATATTAATCTATCATTCTTTACACATTACAGGTTTATTCCAACAAAATATAAATGGCCCCAAGAACAACTGTAAGTAAATAAGAGGAGTATTCACCTCACAAGCAAAATAAATACTTTTTCTGTATCTAGACCAAATGTTAAAATTTAATGCATTATACCTTTCAGCTAAGGAAAGTCATTGGTAATTTGGAATGCATTCCTGACCTAGGCCTCTTAAGAGACATCAGGACTATCCAGAGAAGAATTATGTATAATTATAGAAAGTAATGGGCAGAGACAACTGTAGTAGCGTCAGTAATGATTAGTAAGTAGTTTTAATTTTATCTAATGGCATTTTCTTGAATTCCAGGTTGTTTGTTGAAGATCTAGACTTCAAGTCCCACTAATAAATTCCTTCCTCAGATCATGTTTTCCAGTTATTCCAGTGAAACCAATCCAGAAAAACATATTGTTTATTTTACTTGGTAAAATTCTGAAGAGTACTTATATACTGATTTGCAGTCATTAAGAACTATTTTAAAAATACATTTGTTTTGATTCATGCTGCTATTTAGAAACCCTTCATTTTACAAACTTGCTCAAGAGAACATAAGAAAAGGTTTTTAACAATGGGAATATTGTATTCTGAACAAGATCTTTGGAACAGTTAATGCTACGTTTTGAAGCAATTTGTTTTGTTTTATATTAATCTGCATTTCTGCCCTAATGTTTGCTATTTAGTAATTCTGTTTTCTTCTTTAGTAGTACAGATCTGTCCCATTAAACTAAAATAATGAGACACCATTCACTGTTAGAAATTGAGCAAATTGTTTGTGTACAACTATTAAGTGGAGACAAAAGTAAGCAGAGCAATGCTAAAGCCAGGCACTAAAGTTGCCTCAAAACCGTAGAACTTACAGAGACCTGATTTGCTCACACAGAGTGCTTTATAAACTATTTTTCATAGAGATCCCAATGTTTTTCTGGTGGGAATTAATGGCAATGTGTCTGTTGCTTTATAGAAATCAGGATTAGATCTAAGTACTCAGGTAATTATAAAAAAGATACATAAAGTAAAACAAAGGAAATTCTAATTCTTGATTGATACGCTGTGGCCAGCGTTTAACCAGCTCACTTACTAATCCCTGTCTGCTAATAAACACTAGTTTAATTAGTTTAATCAAATGCCTTATTCAGAGTGGTGATAGCTGAAATTGTAAATGTGTTGGGCAAGGTGTAGGGCTTTCCTAGACACCCAGCGTGTGAGTGTGGTCAGGCCAAACAGATCTCAGAAGTATTTGGTATTTGCTTTATTGTTAGTCCCCCCATCCTCTCAGAGAGTTAAACCTGGCACAATTTATTTATGTACTTGCCTATTAACTTCTTAAAATAAAATTTTAAAAAAGAATTATCAGCTTTGTCCTTATAAGAAGGGAAATGCTGATTATGTGCATATGAAGCAGAGTACAGTTTGTAGGCAGGGCTGTGTGGCTGTACCAAGTGATGTGAGTGCATGTGCTGCACATGCTGGCCTAATGGTGCAGGAAGCAAGGAAGGAAGGATAATCCGCATTTAAAAAAATGTGACAGAGACAAAAGAGAACAACATTTGGCATCATCAGCATAGGATGAATTTCAGACGCTTTTATCTTTGATGAAATGGTGCTTTAATTGTTTATCTTTGAAATATGTATAATTTCTGATGGCTGTTTGTGTGGAGAAGGAACAACGTTGAGCACTTAATGCAGTGGATGGAGAGATCTGGGATTTCTCTGTCTCTGATTCCCTGTGTGACCTCCAGCTAATCATTTCCTCTCAAGTTCTCAGTTTCCTTATCTGTAAAGTGGAGTTAATAATCCTTTCTGTCTCCCAGTATGTAGTGAAGTTAGACAATTCAATTAATAGTTGTAAAACTAATTTAGCTTCTGGGGCAGCAAGTGATAAAAAACTGTAAGGAATTATTCATAAATGTGGTAAGCCATCACTGTCCAAATCTGAAGAACAAATGTTCTGCTTCATATTTTTCCTAACTTCTGTTAACTTACTTGCATCACCACTTCTCTTTCTTTTTACCCAACATATTTTTATTAATGTGATATCCTTTCATATGGAATATTATATTAGCTAACTGCTAATATCAAACAAAATTAAAGGTGTGGGCCATATTTTCCCTTGGTAGAACACCACTAATTACAAGTCTGAAATTGAGACCCACTGAGCTATTAGGTAAATTTGCCTTAGTATTTGGTGTGGTTTTATTTATTTATTCAAACCAAAATAAAATGTTCTCAGTGTTTCATACTGGTAGCAATTTCATATATTTTGATTTTCCATTGTAATAAACATACATCCTAAAGACTGCTAGACTGATTAATTTACACAAGTCATACATAGTTGAAGCTTTCAGTTTACTATCTAGCTGCACAGGCTTCTGTAGAAGTAGACAAAAATCCGTTGTCTCCTTAAATTACTGCTTCTCCTCGTGCAGTTGTGTGTATGGGAGAAGGGCTAAAAGCAAGTACAGTATTCTGTTAGCTGCATGGCTTTAATATGCAGGTTACAATAAACAATAATATGAGGTATACTCTTGGAAACTGACTTTCCTTGAAATTATAAGGCTTTACAATATCTTAATTGAGCTGCTGCATGGATGTGAGGGATGAGAACAAGTTAGAAAAAAAAACCACCTTCAGAAATCTGGCATAAATTGAGCTGCAAAGTTAGTGACAAAAACCATTATTGAATTTTTTCCCTGCAGAAAATGCATTGGTTACTAGCTGTGATATTTTTTCAGGATTAATATTATGCTGCTTCATGACACCCACATAGATACCAGCATACTCTATGTGCACCTACTTTTCTCATAAATGGTCTAGAAGGCCCTGATGGTCAAGGCTGTCAACACCTGAAGTGTCTTGTGATGCAGAGCAGGGTAACAATGCTGAGGGTTGCTGGATCTGCTGAAGCTCTTTGGTTTCAAGGCTGATTCCATATCAGCCCCAGCTTCAGCAGGTGATGCATTGTAGGAGCACAGACTAAACTGTAGTCTCACACCCATGAAACATCAACTGAAGTGGCCAGAATGCAAAACTATGACCAGATCTAAGACACAAGTGTGACTCCTATATCCCAAGGTGAAGGATGGGGCTTGGTGCAAGAGCCTGAAGTCCCCAGTGAAAGGGACTTGCATCATTCCTGAGCTTTGAGTGACCAGAAGAGAGGTCACAGGGGGTGGCGGGAGAAAGTCAAGCTGTTGTGTGCATCCAACACTTATAGCATCAAGAGAAGGAATAGAATAATCTGTGTTCCTAGTACAGTGGTACAATGTTGGGTTTGTCTATAGCAAACAGGTATGCAACATTTCAAACAGCTAGCTTGGTGAGAACATAGAGATTCATTGTGCTACATGTGTTGTGCCTGTAGGTCAGCAGATGACTGTGATGCAGGGCAGAGAGCAGCACAGTTATCAGGGTCACTGATGCTTTCCAGTCTAGAAATTTTTTTCCCCAATTACTTGTAGCTTTGCACATCTCCAGCAATTGGGCTGAAATTGTCCATCTTGCATGGAAAAAAGATTCACCCAGTCAATTTCTCTGCTTGTAAGACTTGTAAATTCTTGTAACTTGTAAACTCTTATAAAATCACAGATTGCTCATTCTCATTAGAGAAATTTTTCATTTGAAACTAAAAAAGGTGAAGATTCTGCTTTCCCTAGCATGCTCAAATGTCTGACAGCTCCCAGGACTGCCAAGACTTCACAAGAGCTACCTACCACAAAATAAGTGAGCATCTTCTTTCCAACCTGAGGATACAGGAGCAAAGCTGAACTTTCTTTATGATGATCTACACTTTGGAACAGGTGAGGCTGAGCTTGAAGCTGATCCTGTCCTATGTGAAATCCACTGAAAACCAATAAATAACAAGACACACAGAATTCTGGGCTGAGAAGTACTGAGAACTGAGAGTATTTTACTGGGAAAGTTGTAGGTTGATTGCAAGCTTGCACTGTACACAGTGGAATAGGAAAGCATGGAGCAAAAAATTCCAACAAGCAAAAGGGAGACTGGTAGTCTAAACCAATGACATGGGCATTTACTGGGATAAGAGCCTCAGAAGCCTGTAGAGCAGTGACTTGTAGAGGATTATGAGATGCTGCTGGGCAATGAGAAGTGGAGAAGAGGACTGGGGTAAGAACAGGCTGAAGGGACAGCAGAAAAGAGTTCAATTTTGGGAGCAACAGGAAGAAGCAGCCATTCCAATTAAATGGCACTTCCTTTTCAGAGACTGGGAAAGAATACAAGATTTTTAAGTCTTCTTTTGTCACTGCCAACAAAAATCAACAACATCCATGCAAAGATGTGTGTCCCATCCTATTCCACTCCTCTGTCAGTCCATGCACAGACAAACAAGACTGCAAATTACTCCACTAATTCAAATGGCAGGTGGCTTTGGAGTAGATCTAAATGTATTCTTCTACTGACCCATTGAGGGTCTCGGTAAGAAACCGGTGAGTTTTCTATCTTTTCAGATTACTTTTCAGAATTTTTTCATTTAACATTTACAATCTAAATTCTCTGTAATTTACATTGCAGATCTTTCAAAGCTAGGATTAGATTTAATTTACCCTGCCCTTATCCTCCTCTGCATATATACAGTCTTTAATTTCATTATTACATACTATATTTTTCATTTAAAAACTGTATTTTTCTGGTCCCAGGATATACAGCATTCAGCTAACGAGCAGCTTTCCAGTCTCTCTTATGTTCTTTCTTCTGTTGAAGCAGTTCCACCTTTTATAAGTGAAATATTCATTGGGTAGGAGTGCCTCTGTAGCCCAATGGCTACAGTGTTCACCTGAGATGTGGAAGTTAAGGCTCAAGTCCCTTTTTCAATGACTAATTAATTATTTACATAAAATGGACTGACTACAACAGGAGAGAAGGAGAGACCCTTTCCTCTGTAGCCATTAGACCAGATGGTGGGGCAGTCACCAGAGAGGTGTGACTCCAACACAGGTGTTGGACAGCAGTGAGAAGAATGCAGATGTGGACTTCAGTTTCCTACATCACACCAGAGGGCTGTGACTACTAGTCTTTTAATTTCCTGGGAGAAGGCTAGGTGGTTTTGCTCAGATACTTCATTCTTGTCCAAAGTGATATAAATATTCCTGCAAAAAAAATGATCTTTTTTTTTTTTTTGCTAATAAATATTTCATGGCAAAACAGTATATTAGGAAAATTCTCACTCAGCCCTGTAAATAACATTCCAAGTCATGAGGGATTCTGAGCTTCTTCTCTTTGCTTAAAGACTTCTTTCTCTCTGGGTATATCTAGTAGCTTGAGGCAGCTGCTGCACCTTTGGGACAAGCTTAGGTACAAGAAGAAAATTGATTGTTACCCAAAAGCAGCTGCATTCCAGTATAATAATGCAAATTGTGTTGTGGGTGATCCCCTAAAAATTCTGTCCTAATATAGACTATTCTGTAGAATGACAATATGAACCAAAACTTTAAGTTTACCAAAATACTGTGAGGTTTGTTTGGTTTTTTCCCCCTTGAAAAAACCACTTTAGGTAACACTCAGTTTGCCAATCTAGATAGGTGCATGATCACCCACTGAAGTATAAAAATAAAGCATCTATTTTCAAAGTCATAAAATGAAAGCATTTGAAACAGAACTGGAAAGACAGTACTTCCTGTAAGGAAATTAATTTCTCTTGGTTGTAGCACTGACCTGTCCTTACTGTTCCCTGTAATAGGAACCAAATGCCAGATGCCTGATAGCGTTACTGTTTCTAGGTTGCCTCATCAGAAATAAATCTTTCCCATGTGTTTTTTTAAGCAGGCTGATCTTTCTTCATAGCCTGAGCTGACAGTTTCCAGTGGCTCAGTTATAGCCTATATACAGATAGGGGCTTTGGAAGGGCTTCATCTCCCCTAACTTTGGATGGCAACAGCAAGAGCTCTCTGTCAGACTAAGCCATCCTAATCTCCTTTTATATTCAGCTGAGAGGAAACAGATATTTTCAGCCCATGGTCCACCTGTCCTGCTCTGGGATGTGATGACTGGATCTTCAGTGCCTAGAGAGGCATCCAGATGACTAGTTCAGATGAAGAAGACAACTCTTCAGAGTTGAAAAAAACCTTTTCTGAGATAAAGAGCTCCCTGTTTGTTGCTATTCTACAGATTTTAGAAACAATGTGCTTCTAAGTACAACAGCAAAGCTTTTAGAGAATTACAGCCTCCCAAATTAAAAAGAGGGACAGAAAGAGAGAAAAAGAGAGAAAGGAAGGAAGGGAGACAGACAGAAAGATGATGATCTTGGGGCGAGTGCTGAAGAAAGATGAATTTTATTGGAATTATTAAAAGCAACTGCATTTCTTTAAAATATTATAATAAAAATTGTATCTTTAGATTCCAACACTTGCAAAGGAAAAAAAAATAGGCATATCTGAATAAACATTCGAGAGCATAAATGTAATGACTTCAAATGCCAATGTTCGCCCTGCTAGAATAAGAGAAAGAATGAATGACAGCAATTAATTGCAGTGACATATTTTAATTTTTCAGATCAGGACATCTGTAAAATGATACTTGCAGAGTAACTACTATGTGAACTCACAACAATAATAGAAAATATGTTTGAAATTATATATTTCAGCATATGAAATATGAAGTATGATATGCTTCCGGGAGCATTTATTTTCTATATCCAACAAAAGGTAATAACGCAGAAAAATTGGGATAATTTTCTGGATATAATTGAAAATTCTGAAACTGCACCAAAAGTTCCTGAAATGAGAATAAAGTAATTGGTCTGACAATTCAAAGAAAAAAATTAAACCTTCTTTTTTTTTTGCATTTTTCCTCAGTACTATTTCATAATAGTTATCTTTCCCATTTCAACCAATCTCTGGAAAATGGCAATTTACTGAATTTCTCATTTAATACCAAGAAAGCACAATTTAATCTGTGAGCAGAGAAACCATTCAGCTTTATTATAAGATATTAAAAAACCGCCCATGGTGTAAAGAACAAGATACCCCCCATTCTGTGAGAAGTGAATGGTAAGGCTAGTTGCATATAGGATGTTTTGGTTTGAGCAAGCTCTTTGCTGATTTTTTTTTTTCTTCCTTTCAGTGAACTTTTTAGCGGCGCCAGTGGACTGATAATAACCAAGGTCACTTCTGGCTGTCTGCAGCCTCCCCCCCCCTACGGGGGAGCAGATTAGACTGAAGGCAGAATCAGCAAACCAGACTATTCCCTTCTCATAATATTTTCTCTATTTGGCTTTCAGCATAGGTAATATATCACGGAAGTCAAGCCTCTCGTTTTCCTTCTTCCTCACTTTTCTGCTTACTGTCGCTTCTATTGCCTTCTCTTTGGCTCTCTCTCTCTTTGTTTTTTTCCATTTCTCTTCCCAGCCGACACCCGAGGGCCCCGTCCGTGCACCCGGACACTCCCCCCTTCAGCTGGGAGACCGTGAGAGTGGTCAGGGGAGGAGGGAGGGGGTAGGGTGTTGCACATCCCTTTGCAAATATATATTCCCTTGTCACCAATAATTGAAATAAATCTGTTTCACTTTTCAACCCAGAGAGCCTCTCTTTATCATTTTTCTCCCTCTTTCCCTACCTTGGGGGAGGAGGGGGGAAGGGGTGAATCGAGAGACTGCCAGCTCGGTGCCAAACTGACACATTAGGATCATAGAATGTCTTGGGTTTTAAGGGACCTATAAAGGTCATCTAGTCCAGCCCCCCTACAATAAGTAGGGACATCTCACACTAGAACAGGTTGCTCAGAGCCCCGTGAAGCCTGACCTTGAATGTCTCCATGGATGGGGCCTCCACCACCTCTTTAGGTAACTCATTCCAGTGATCCACCACCCTCATATGAAAGAACACTTTCCTAATGTCCAACCTAAATTACCCTCCTCTAGCTTGAAACCATTACCCCTTGTCCTATCGTTACACACCGTTGTGAACAACTCTTCCCCAGCCTTCTTATAGGCCCCTTTCATGTATTGGAAGGGCGCTATAAGTTCCCCCTGGAGTCTTCTCTTCCTCAGGCTAAACAACCTCATATTCTACAACTATTTAATAGTAAATTTCCTGGATAATTTTTGCTTTTGTGATATCAATTATTCAGTCAAGATTTAAAGAGATGACAAAATTATTTAGAATCTTCAAACTTTCATAGCAATTTGTAACACAAATGTAAGTGCTTCAGATGTTTCAGTTTGATCTCAGCTATCATCAATTGATTATTCAGGTTCATTAGTTAGCCAAATTATAGAAATGTCACTGAAGTTACCTTATAAACGTCAAGTTGAATGTCATCTGACAGCTGAAATTGTGACATTACTAAAATGCTTCATATGAGGGTACTTTTTGTCACAATAAAAATGTTTTCTGCCCACTGAGATGTCTGTGACTCAATGGTGCCTAATTTTACGTGTACAGAGGAACCACAAGGATGGTTTCTGCTTTTAAAGGCTCCAGAGGAAACAGTTTTATGCAGTACAGTATGAACATCTTCTGTAGGACCTCTTCAACATTTCCAGTTGCAGACTTAAAAATAAGTACTCCATATCTTAATATTATGTGTGTGACTTTTGATGAAATGAGAGCAATATGTTAATGTTCCAAACTCAGTGTTTCTTTTTATACAGTAGTACAACCCCTAATTTGGGGACAAGGGGGTTAATTCCACCTTAATTACCTAATTGTCTACCCACACAAACAGGCAGAACAGCAGCACTGCACTTGACTGTAAAGTGGTGGAGTTTTTGATTCTGCTGGCACATTGGAAGGCTTTTTGACCATTGTGCAAATTACAGTATAATGCAATACTTTAGAAGAAATAATTATACCCAGCCTCTGCAAGCCAGGAGTCACACACTAAAAACTTGAGCCTTTTAATTTGGTCACCTGTAACGAATGAAATGCAGTTCTTCCAAAGCTAATGGAACCAGAGGGACAATGATGATTATGACTGTCTTAATATATTTTTCTGCTTAAAAACTGGGGCCAGATGTGAACAGAGCAAAAGGATGAAGTACAATTTAAGTGCTAGATGCTGGCTTACAGGATAATATGAAGTAAAAACCACAGTTAGTATATGAGTAGCTCCTCAGTGCATTGTGTGTCTGAATATCGACTCCGTAAGCTGCTGCTTCAGCAGCAACATAGATGTTGCTGGTATGGCAGGTAATATGGACTCATTCCCTGTTTCTTTGCAGAGCCTTCAGAAAGGGTAAAGCATAATATTATTGTATGTGTAGTGGGGGGCTGGGGGGTGTGTGTGTCTCTGTGGTTCTCTTTACCATTTCTTTAAAATAAGGCACAAAAAAGCTACTTTGTTTAGTTGTGGCTAAGGGGGATTCTGATCAGTCACGTACCAGTACGGTTCTCAGGTTTTTTGAGTATCTTTTCTTTTGACATCTTTGTAGCCAGCACTGCAGTAGGTTCCCATATTGCAAGAAGTGGAGGATATATTCTCATTAATTTAGTAATATTGAGTTGTACCTTATTTGGCCATTAGCACTTTTTGAATTTAATAGCAATTTTTGGAGAATGAGGTGCCCCAGTTTGACCTTTTGCAAGGGAGGGATGCACTCAAGCCTCTGAAAATGCAAAAAAGCAGCAATGCTTCAAAAAGTAAAAATGGGACATGGAGGCAATGTGACAGGCTGGTCTTTAACCATGCAGTATTATCACAGTATGCATGATATATGTCAGATACCAGTAATCCCAGAAGGCAGCCAAAATTTCCACACAGTAACACTTTTATGATATGCGATTCTCAAAATCAATGAAATTCAAGTGAAATATGTCTAAATTTAAATTCCTAAGACAAAAGAGGGAAAGAAACAGAACTCTGCACTTCACAGAAGGAGCAGGCTCAAGCAAATTTCAGGTTATTCCATTTCATTCTCACAGATGCCGAGCAATTAATCCATACCTTTAATGAGAGAGATTAGGAGATGGAGAAATACAGTGTTCCTGGAGAAACAGAGGGTTCTTAAAACATCCACTCACGCTCTCTGTATATCCAGTGGCAACTGGAAAACCTCCAATTTGAATACAAATGTACTGAAAGGGAACCCATTACAAAAGACAGTGTTTTAGAGGTATAGTGCTAATGAGTTGGCTCCTGGATACTATGGCCAAAAGACACCTCAGAGCACGCCTAAGGCTGTGATTCCCAATTAAATTAACCCTGCCTATCTTCTCTCCTCTCTTGGTGCTCATCTGATCCACAATGTATCCATTTATGGATTTAAACAGGCAGAAAGATTGTTGGTTTCCTGAACTGGATGACCTCAGGTTGAGACACACCAGTGATGGCACAAGGGAGGGAAAGGGGAATAGGCAGGTAGGGGTGAAGGAATTGTGATGAAATTGCAGCATGAATGAAAGTTAAGAGAAAAGATTGGTTGTGACATATTTTATACTTGCAATTACAGAATCACAGAATGGTTGAGGTTGGAAGGGACCTCTGGGGGCCATCTGGTCCAATCCCTCTGCTCAAGCAGGGCCACCTAGAGCCAGTTGACCAGGAACATGTCCAGAAGGTTTCTGAATATTTCCAAGGAAGCTTTTCTTTTGCAATTATATCAAGAATAAAATTGTGATTTTAATATTAAGCTTTCTAGGCATAAAGTGAACTCATGTCAAGATGACAGATAGATGATATATTGCTTCCGTGAAAGGAATTGGTATGCCCAAGTGGTCTTCAGAGAAATGCTTTGAATGCTTGCTAAAACAGTGTAGATCTGGAACTCAAAGAAGTTGGGTTTCCCCTCTCATGGAAAAATACTGACAACTGAGTATCACAGGATCATACAATGGTTTGGGTTGGAAGGGACCTTAAAAATAATCTAGTTCCAACCCTCCCTGCCATGGGCAGGGACACCTCCCACTAGACCAGATTGCTCAGAGTGCCATCCAACCTAGCCTTGAACATTTCCAGGGATGGAGCTTCCACAACTTCCCTGGGCAACCTGTTCCAGTGCCTCACTGCCCTCATGGTGAAGAATTTCCTCCTAATGTCTAAGTACTCCAATCGGAAAAACTATTTCCAAGGACCTAGATTTTAATCCAGACATCAATGCTCAAGAACCCTAAATCAAGTCCTTCTCTACCACCAGCAATTGTCCCTGTAGGTACAATGAGCCCTGCTGCTGGTTGAGCAAGAATTGAGCCCAAGGGGCTGAGCTTGCAAAATGACATCCTTCCTAGTAGGTAGGGTAAGCGTTGGTGTTGGCATCCACAGATATCCACAGATATCGATGAAGTGAGCCTCCTCTACAGAGAAAAGGAGTGCATCAGAGAGGTCTTTTTTTTAAAACTCTCTTTAAAGGTTGTGTGTCATCCAGAGAGACATGCAAAATGGATTGTCTGATTCCAGCCTGAAAGGGGAAGACTTGACAGTTGTTAACAAAGTGATGGCAAACCAAGTCAGATTATAAACAATTTAAGATGGTTGTATTGAACAGCCAACCATCATACCTGAGATGCCTTGGCTGAAATTCAGACATCTCAAAAAATTACTAATTTGAATCATGTAAATAATCTCATAAACTAAATTACTCTCTAAAAAGTGATTAAAAGGGTTGAGGATTAAAATGCATTAGTAAACCTAGTTGCTGTGGATCAGGTCAGCAAGGCTTTTGACAATGATGTGAAAAGGAAGCTTGAAGTTAAGCCCACAAAAGTAAAGAATTAAGGCTTTTCTGTACATGAAAAACAGTGACCATCACTGAGTAAAGAGAGCCAGGGTAGGGCAGTGACTTTGGCCAGACCATACTACGTGCCAGGATGAGGACCCCCCTGGCAAGGCATAATGCAGTGCCTCTTGGCAGGAGGCAAACGTGGAGAGAGCAAGCACATGATACCAAATAAGCCCATATTGTCACAGTGGCACAGTTGGCAAAGATTTGTGCCCTGTTTGCCAGAAGATACTGATTCATGTTCCTGACTGCCATTAACTTGTACAGCCAATTTATTCTAACCTCTCAATGCCTGTTTTCCCCATCTGCTGAAAATCAGTTAATTAACAAGTTGACTATAATTTTTTCCATGCTTTAAAAAGTTAATAAGATATATAAATGTCAAATAATACTAGTAACTTCCTTTGGGATACTTTATAAAACTTCTAAAATAACAGGTTCTGCCTAGGAAAGGACACGTGTGTCCCAACAGTTATAGCTTCAGGTTTCTGTCAGCAGAGCAAGGCCCAGCAGGCAAAATGTCCATTTTGGAAGGGGTCAAAATAGTAGAAATTTCTCTCTATCAGGAAGCTAAGAATGCCCCAAATAGCTGTTTCTAGCATTAGAGGTGGAAGGCACAGGGTTTAGTTTCATTTCAGACATTAAGGCTGCCTGCAGCTCGCTCCCTATTTTCCCTCTTCCCATGGCAGCAGTTTCCCATCTCCTGTGCACCAAGGTCAAGGTGTACCTAACTCCGTAACAGTTCCAGTGCTCCCTTCCTTTTGGGCTATGGTCTTTCCTTTGAACTATTTATTTTCCTTTCCAAGGCAAAAATGTTTTTACCAAGGCCAGTATAAGTAGATCTCAAGTCACCCAAACGGTATCATGCTTCTTTGGGCAAAATTCTCATCAATTAGAGTTGCTGTCCTGAGCGAAAATCGAAAGAATCAGTTCTCAGGGGTCATTAATCACATTTTTGTCTCTCTAGTACCAGCTCAAAGTAATTTTACTGTAGAATAGCTATTTTTCAGGTAGTCCTTTTTATCTGCACTTCTACTCTGGTGATAAAAATATCATTAGTGACACTTCCCTTCTGCTCCATTCCCTCCTTTGTGTGCATTTGGTGCAATGACTGTCTATTGAAGTGGTCAAAACATTGTTACAGTGCTTCAGTACTACATGCAGCGCAGAGCTAATCTTTCTAAAAGGATTTTGTGTGTGACCAGAACTCTTTACTGAGGTCCAACCCAGTCAGTTGACCAGGTGAAGTCAATGAGGGTAGCGATTATGCTGCTGAACTTTTAGCACCAGAGATGATGATACACACACACAAAAAAGATAAATCCTCAAATTGGAGGCTGAGTTCTGAGATTGATCATTAATTGTAAACTTGACAAATTTCACTTAGAAATTTTATGGACATTTTATGGACTGCATATTTATGGACAGTTTTCAGGATGAGATTTTAAAGAACAAAATTTTCCACTCCTGTGGGAATTGGTTATGAAACTCTCCAGGACAGTGGTGGAACTTTTAAAACTGGAGTTTTAACTCCAGTTTCAACCATCAACCATAATCCCTTATGTTCATGTTATTTACATAGCTTTAAATGTTCATCTGTAGCCTATATCCATCTTATATTTAATGTATCTATCCACTTTGTTAGACTATTGCCTAAAATAGTTAAAGTATATTTCTTAAAACACTTAAATAAGGGAATAATCTCAGAGCTGCAGTACAGAGAAATTACTTACTTTCTCCTATAAAATGCTAACTGCTTTTGTAATAATTTTTTTCTTTTTTCAATTTTTAATATTACTCTATCAGTAATTATGACTTAGGTATTACTACTATCATTGACTAACAAGTGGTGTGGTGGTTGGAAGTACATGAAGAATTTAGTCTGTAATTTCCTTGTGTACCAGCTGAGATACTCTAAAGCCAGACAGCAGGTACTTCCATGGAATGGTGCCTTGGAGATGGCATCTGTGATACTCCTAAAATGTAATGAAGAGCTGACCAGTGTAGCTTTCTGTGTATGCAAGACTGGGAATTGCATTTCCCTCTCCAGCTTGTAAAGCTAACCACAGCACAGACCATTCTTTTACCATGCCCTCTGCTCTCTGATGTGTCAATACTATTTTCTTTGTAAAAACCAAATTAATGCACAAAAGATTCCATAGATTTTTAAATAGTTCCTCATGCAAAAGGTATTCAGACTTAGCTTCTTTCCTACTTTTCCTTAGAGACAGTTGGAAGTAACAATAATTCAGACTTATTGAAATGCTTACAGAAAGACATCTTTCTCCTTGAGAGATTTGTTTCAAGCTAATACTGCTTTCTGCCAGTGAACATGACGAAGGACAGAGCCAAGAGGAACCTGGTAACTGACAGAAAATATCCCAATAATGGATGAGAAAGCAAATTAATAAAATACTGACGTGATAAGTCATACAAATTGTTTCTTTGCTCTGAGCGGAAGGGGAAACATGACTTGCTATCTGACAGAATAGGTCACTTTGATAGCATACTTCATGAGACCTGCTGTCCCAGCAGAAGCTATTTAATTTCATTTATAAGATAATGCTTGTTTCAAAAAGATTAGTCTCATTCATGCTTTCTCTGCTATTCTTTTTAACGTATCTAATCTAATGCCTAAACTTCTCAAGTAATTTTCTTGTCACAAAGAACATGTAGAAGAGGAAAGAAAACACCCACTGCTTCTTCCCTCCTTCCCTTTTCATTGTATTATTTACTTGCCTCTCCTTCATTTCCCTTTTTGTCAGCTCTTTCCTGCAACAGTTCTTCTTTCTGGCTGGTGTATTTGTATATGTGTGTCCACACAGTTGTGCAAGCAATAAATGACAAGGAATAATGTTTTCTTGTAAATTTTTCAATGGTGTCTTCACACTATTCTTTGATAGTCAGATAATGATCCTGAAAAACAGATTTCTCTCTGACAATTAGTGAAAAGAGCTGATGTGTTTGCCATGTGTAAGAATGGCTAAAGCCTCTCCTTTGCAATGTTCAGCAGCCAAAATAATAGGGAAGAGGACATGCAAATATCAGGTTATGTGGTTATGTTAACTGGAGTTTTCTTTGCTTTGGAAATAGAAGAGACCCCACAGTCTGCTACAGGTTTTCTTTCCTCCCCTGCAGGGACCTGAACAGAAAGCACGTGGTCTGTAAACCGCTATCAGCATGGAAATGGTTTCCTTCCCCATCACAAACATTTAAGCATGTCTGACTTTTATTTTTGTTTTGACGATTTTCTGTCAGTAAATATTTGTTTTAAATTGAAAAGTAGGGTCTGCAACAATAAGCATAGTGTTCATCCAGTGTCACTCACATTCTGCTTCTTGTATCCAACACAGCCTTTAGGACTTGGAGCCCCTCCCTACCACGGGGCAGTAGTTTAAGATATTTCTTAATTTTGATCTCAAATCAAAATAGTTGTTCAAGGAACTGAAAAAGCACACTGTAACACATTAATATTTAATTTAACGACATCTTTATTCATCTCGCTTCAATGCAAAACAAAGCTTCTTGGCTTCCTTGTTGTGTTCTTCGAAACAGGATGGGAACTCTGCCTTAATTTCTGCAGGACTGTTCAGTACCTAACATCGCAGAGCTGCCATTTACACCAATATGCAAACTCTTGCAGTGCGGCACTTTGCAGTTTGCAAGCTTCTCAGCTGCCCTTCCTGCCTGCCTTGCAGAGGAAATGTGGCTGCAGCTTCTTGAAATAGAGAAACAGTGACAGCGTAAGAAAGTTTAGGGCCAAACTAGCTGTGGTTTGTAGTGGCTTTTGTTTCCATTTTCTGCCACTGTAACCCTATCTGCCTCGCACATGCAAAACCATACACTTTAGAGAGAGCTTTAGGCAAACATCAGTTGTTCACTTGTGATTTCAGTCCTCTTCCCCTCACTAATGAATTAATTACCAAGCCTATTTTATAGATAATCACAAACAAGATGCTCTGCTGTTATTGATCATTGTAACTTCTTTGATTTTAAAAGAACTATGCCTTTTTATGAGAGAAAAGGAACTAGATGGGGTTGAGATGTGTTCTGTGCTTAGAAAAGGCATTCCTTTTTGCCTATAGTAATTTAAATGGATGATTCTATGCCCTGCCTTCATCTGTGTTATGTCAATTGTACATCCACTGTCTGCTGGATTTTGCTCCCATGCAAAATAAATAGAAACTGGATCCTTGAACATGTGGGGAAAAAAAAGAAAACACGTAACAAAAGTAGTTATAAGCAATGTAGAACGTGCTAATTACCAATCATAAGCTATTATAAATCACATATCTATACTGTGTCGCTTTAAGCTTAAAGTAAAGCATGACTCATTATTTGACCATATTTTTGTCACCAACAACAAAGCAGGGGAAGCCTACCTTCATTTACTCGTCAAAACAATATCTGAAATGAAAATGGTGTTGGCCCTAGTCCTTGCTGTAACTGCCCTCCCAAGTCCTCCGCTACATATCGAATAATTTTTAAATTTGGAACAAACAAATTCATCAGGCTCCTGACTACAATGGTGCTTTTTTTTCTTTTTCTTTTTTTTTTTTTTTTTTTTGCTATGGGACCTCTGGCTTTCTCCAAAGGTGAATTCCTAGAAATTATCATGCTTCCCTATTGAAACTGAGATAACCTAAAGCCTGTTAGCTCTGATAACAAACCTGGGAGATGTGCTGCTAAAGAATGCTGTGAAGTTTTCTATAACATTGTTTAATGATCAAAGCTTTGCCTGCACACAGGTCACATTGTTTGAACAACACTTATAATCCCTACTAATTAATCTCACACCAGGACTCTGGTTACTGACACCAAGCCCCATGTGCAGACTGAGCAGCATCTTATCGTGCCCGCCATCGCCAGGAAGTGCCACCTCCACTGCTAAAGCTTACCCAGGAAGAAGCCTTGGGCAAGGAGTCACCTCCTCAGCTCTAAAATAGCTGCCATTATTTTGTTTTACCTGCTTAAAAAAACCAGAATGGGCAAAGGACAAAAATCTCTTACGGTAGAAGATGGCATATATGCAAAAAGGTGCTCTTATGGTGTAGCATTCTTTTCTAAGACCAGGAAATAACCTACCTTTGCTAGTTAAATTCTTTAGTATAAGCAGCTGCAGTTCTCTCTCCACTTGTGTAACTATTTATATGAGAAATTACACTGCTCATTTAATTACAAAACATTAAAAAAACAGAATTGTGTAGGTCAGACCTCATACATGTATTTTTGAACAAGTACAAGAAAGAAGAGCTTTAGTAAACTGAACTCAGCCATTACCACTGCCTTACATAAAGCAGTGGCAGTCTCCTGGCTTGCGGGTGCTTAATCACATAAAAAATGAGTCCGGTCACAGGTTCACAACACATGGCCATATAGTCAAAAAAACCTTCCTCTTTATTCAAGTCTACAGCATTTTATGCAGTTCCTTGGAGATGTCACTAGAATCTTTTTCGGTCTTTTGCTTAAGCAGCTCTTGCACCATTCTTCCTTCTGCTCTCATGAGTTTCATGTTCTCTGAAGTCCTTTGAGTTTCATGTTGTAATTACAAAATAGTTAAGATGGATAAGGTTTTCTTCACATAATTTCAATTTTCTCCTTCTCTGTTCTGGTGTTTATCAAGCTGATTAGTTGCATTTGTTTTAGATAAAATGATATTTTAAATGTCTATTGACATAAGGGAAGATTTTAATAAATAAAATAGATTTAAAGAAATTACTTTGTCTAATTTCCATTTTTATACAGAGTATTTCTTGGAAAACATGTATTTGTTATGCAAATCAAAAGAATTTGAGACAAGAGTGTTACCTAGGGTAACAATTTCTCTAGCAGAACCATATAACAGTTTACTGAAACCTAAATATTTTAAGTTTTTTACATTAGAATAGAAGATTTCCTTAAAAGGAGAGACCTGATAGATTCTAACCTTCTAATAGTATATTAGGGTCCTATTACCATTTTTTTGTTGTTGTTGATTGAAATAGTAATATATTACAAACAAGACATAAAGAAGAAAGAATGTAAACTCACATCCATCTTGGAGGACAAGGAGGAGAATCTGAGGAAGTACAGGCCACTCAACTGGAATACATTCCCTGGGAATGTTATGGACTGAACTCTCCTACAAGCTGTTTCAAAGCACAAGGAAAATGAGGAGGTGACTGGGAACAGCCAGCCTAGAATTATCAAGGGCAAATTATGCCTGAACAACACGATTGACTTCTGTGATGAGATGACTTGCTCTGGGGTGAAGGGAGGAGCACTGAAAGTTGTTTACTTTGAACCTAGCAACGCCTTTCATACAGTCTCCCATTATCTCCTTACAGCCAAATTAGCAAGGTATGGATTCTAAGTGGATGATAATATGGGTTGAAAATCAGCTGGACCACTCTGCTCAAAGACTTGTAATCAATATGAAGCAGAACTGATGACTGGTTGTACAAGTGGCATCCCTCAAGGATTCATAGTGGGATATCATAGTGGGGATAATACTGTTTAAAATCTTTCTTGACCCGGGTGGTGGGATGGAGTGCACTCTCAGCAAGTTCATAGGCAATATGACATGGAAGGGAGCAGCTGCTGTTCAAAGGGATCTGGAGAGACTGGAGGATGATCTGACAGAAACTCAGAACTGGCACTAACACAGCTTTACAATGCCTCCAGCAGAAAAATGCTAGAAAGTACTATAGCAACATTGAAAGAACACAAACAGAAAGCTGTCTTAAAAGAGACCCCTCAGGAACAGTGGCAACTGTCTAAAATAGAACATGTGGGAACAACTGTAGTTCTTTAACAGTTCTTCAGCTATTGTAGCTCCTGTGATTAACCACAGTAAGGAAGAAACACCAACGTGGCATGTGGTAAGGAAGCTGTATTTCTGGGCTACAAATTGAAAAGGCTGCTCAAGTGCTGTAGCAGGAAGGAAAATTGCTCTGAAATTCTACAAATAATAACACCTAGAGGAAAATGGAACTTACAGTGTTTTTTACCCAATAAGATAAGCCCTGCACCAAGCATTTTTTATTAAAGATGTTCAATTAAAGAAATATGGCATTTTATTTCTTATGCTATTATTAAATTATGTCCCCTATTATGTTTTAAAGGTTTTTAAAACCAAATACAGAAAGCTTAAAATCTTTTCAATATGAAAAAGAGCATATTTTGAAAAAAAATTAGCTTTTAGACAGGCACGAGAGCAATTAATAGATTATTCAGTGACTTTTATTACTTGATGTTAAGCAAAATGCCTTTCAAGCTGAAAAATAAACACTAAGATGTATACACAGAAAATACTTGTTAATCTTACATGTATTTTATACCATTCATAAAATATCACAATTTTAATAGTGAAAGCTATTAATTTGGACCTATTTGCTGAAAAAAAAGTTTGTATATTGTTTTATATACTGCCCTCTAACCCCCCAGCGGGAGCAACAGTTCTGCAACATCCTAGCTGACTACACCTGATAAAACAGGAGTGTGGAGCAACAGAGAGATAGTAGAAAATTCCAGTTACTGTAGAAAGCTTCATGCAAACAACTTGAAAGTTCAGGCTGTAGTCACTCTGAACCTAGAAAGGGTTAAAGCCTTCACTACAGAAAAAGGAAGAGGTTAGCCCTTAAAGACTATATAAGCTGCAAAACCTGGCAGTTGTGGCTTGTTAAACTGCTGGGAGGTGGAACTGACAGCTGTGCTGCCTAAGTGGGGGGAAGTCATAAAAGGGAAGCAGAGGGCCCCAGAGGGAGTGGGATACTTGGGTTTTAGTGTTTCTCTACCTAGGGAGAATGGACTCTGTTTGAACTAAAATGGACACTGCTACTGCTGGATGCTGATTGAAGGGAGACTTCTAGGTGGCTTGTTTACAGAGGGTTGAACAAGGTGAAAAGAGGCTGTCCTGGCTTCCACAGCTTTTAGAGTTGTGACTGAAGGAGCTATGCCTGGTTGTACCAATTGCCTAAGTCTGGACTGGAGTGGGCTGTCTATTTTTTCACCTTTAAAAAAACCAAACAAAAAACCATGACTTGGGTTAGATGCTTAATCTCTAACTGGGGCTGATAGTGTCTTAGCAGGCCTTTGGTTATGTACTGTGCTTCCTGTGGAGGAAAAGAAAAGGAAACTGGTAGTGATTAAAATGAAATGTCAGAGTCCTTTCTGCTTAAGAAATTGTTGCATTGATCTTTGTAAATTAACTGCAATAATTTTTATTTTGTATTTTAAGTTTTGTTCCATAGTTTATTTGGAATATTCTGTAATAATGTGAAATTCTGTGAATCCTGTAGCTCATGATGGCTCATCTGAAAACTGGCAGGCGATGCCAGTAAACATGTGTAGCCAGTAACCATTCCCATATACAAATTGTATTTGTTCTGAATACATACCAATTAAGGAGTCTGCATTTTAAATACTTTCTAGATACTACTTTTCTATTTCTCCTTTTCTGTTTTACAAATGAAGGAAAGGCTTTTCTTCAAAATATGTGATCTGGTCTTTATGTATTTCCAATAAAATAGTTTATAATTTGACATCTTTGCAGGCTTCAAGCTCTTGTAGAAGTTTAACTCACTTCAGGTATTATTTATTTTCATTGTGTCAATAAGATGTTTTTTTAAAACTTGGCAGTATTTTAGAACTACAGGCTAGGTTTAAAGTAACTCAGCTTGGCTTGAAGTGACATGTGCCCACACCAATTTATGGAGTAATGGAACAATTTATGAGTCTGCCTTAGCTGAAATTAGTTTCTATGGCAGTCAGCCCAGGGAAACTCTGTGGGCCTTCTGTTCTTTGCAGCTGCAGAAAATAATTGTAAAGGGAAATTCTACCTTCCAGTAGCTAGGCAAAGCCTCGCATCCTATGTGATATCCCTTTCCTTAAAGTTGGAGATCCTAACTCACCAGTAGGATTGGTCTTGATGACCAGTGAAACAAAAAGCAAGTGATTCATATACTTTTTGTTGTACTGGAATAAAGTAACAAATTAAAAAGTTTTATGTTTAAACAATAACACTAAACAAAACTTTGTGGAAAGCATCAAAAAGAGCAAATAGATTTTTAGAAGTGAGCTTGCTAGTCATGGTTTATCTCAGGGTTTTGTTAAAATTCAGGAAGAGAGCTCACACCCATGTTTTACTGACCAAGTCAGTAAAGGACAGCCATTCATTAGCACAGTTTTCCTTGATCGTTCACACTTTCCCTCCCTCCCCTGTCCCCTAACTTCCAACTGAGAGCATCTTGCACCAGAGTGGGGCAAAGCAGAAATTTTAGTACCACAGGCAGAAAAAAACTGAAGCAGACAGGACAAAATAGTTTTCTCCAAGCTGATCTTGCAACTTGTTCCAAGCCCAAAGGATCTTCCTTTTGGTCTCCATAGAAGCTTCCAAATACACTCTGTTCTATTGAGGATAGTAAACTACTTCACCAGAGGCAGAGCATGTTCTGTTCTCACAAAATATTAGCTTAGTCCACTGATGATATCACACTGATTTAAGAAAGTTTCCAAGTACTATGAGCTGACCCAGACTCTGCTCCCCTATTCAGTCCCTGTGAGTGTGAAAGCTTTACTTTCAGATATCAAAAAAATCTGGACACACTGAAGGAGTCTCAAACACTTGTATATCTATGGGGTGTGGTTTTCTTTAAAGTTGAGTAGGAATTGCTGGTCAGGATTTGAAATGCACAGTAATTCAGATAAATTATCTCCTCTTCTATTTTCATAAGTGTTCTTACCAACACTGGAACCTATAGATCCTGAGTAGGCATCCAAGAGCCAGCTGAGGATCCACCACTACCTCAGAAGATGATGTACTGTCATAATTGGGCCCTTCAGTCTCCTGTCAGTGCCTGGACCATCACAACAGTGTCCAAGTTAGTTTGCTCAGGGCTTATCTGTGAAGTGAAACAAGACGTTTCACCTGAAATTCAGCATGAATGTAGTTGTGGAGATACATTGCTCAAGAGATGTCTCTCTGTAGGCATTACAGGAAACACTATACCAGGTTTGGTCTTAGCTCCAAAGTTTTTTAATATTGTCCCAGAAGGTCTTTTACCTCCCAAGGATGTCTATGCACCATGAATGCTGACTACAACATCTACTCACAGTGTCATGCTATAAAAAACTGTTGACTGAAATACAACTTTCATGTTAGGCCAGGCTATATGAATACAAACCTCCCTCACACAAAGAAGACCTTCTCACACAGAGAAGACCTAAGCTGTGAGCTCTCTCTCTGAAGAGAGCCTGTGTCCAAGACTCAGCCTCCAGGAAGGATTAGGGCTACAGTTAGGATTAGGGTTGAGGGAAGGAAAGCCTGCTGCTGCAGCTGGAAGAGGGTTACAAAGGAGCTTCAGAGAAGAATGGTGGGTGGCAGAGGGAATTTGGAGGGGGAAATATTATGGTGTGGGCACTGATGGGATGTTCTGGTCTAAGGCTCACCCTGTGGTCATGGTTAGGGCTGAGAAAAAGAGAAAGCTAAGAGAAGGGCTAGAGCTGCACTGGGAGAGGGCTTGGAGAGGGCCATCAAAGTGAAGGGTGGGCTGCAAAGAGAAACTAGTTTCAGGAACTTTTTGCTGTGTGCAATGGCTTAGAGCAATGTGTAAGGCTCAGCCTCTGTTTGGGCTTCAAGTTAGGGTTGGACTTGAAAGAGAGAGCCAAGAACTTCAGCTTCAGTGGGACTGGAAAGAAAGGGATAACTGGAAGTGTAGACTGCAAGGAGAATTTGGTTGGTGGAAGTTTTTGGTTTGGCCTGGTAGGTTCTAGTCCAAGGCTCAACCTTTGGTTGGGTTTATCGATATGGCTGTGTGGTGCATTGACCTTGGCTGGATGCTAGAGGCCCATCAAGCGACACTATCACTCCCCTTCCTCAACTAGATGGGGAGAAAAATATGACAAAAGGCTCATGGGTCAAGATAAGGAGATGGAGGATAAGGAGAGGGAGATCACTCAACAATTACCATCAGGGGCAAAACAGACTAAACTCAGGGAAATTAATTAAATGTATTGCCAATCAAATCAGAGCAGGATAATGAGATATAAGAACAAATTTTAAAAAAACTTCTCCCCATCCCCTCCCTTCTTCCCAGGTTCAGCTTCACTCCTGGCTTCTCTGTTTCCTCCCTTTGAGCAGTGTGGGGGGACAGGGAATGGGGAGTGTGGTCAATTCATCACATGTTGTCTCTGCCGCTGTCCTCCTCCCACTCTTCCCCTACGCCAGCGTGGGGTCCCAAACACAGGAGACAGTCCTCCACAAACTTCAGTGTGGGTCCTTCCCACAGGCTGCAGTTCTTCATGAACTGCTCCAGCATGGGTCCTTTCCATGGGGTACCATCCTTTAGGAACAGACTGCTCCAGTGTGGGTCCCCCAAGGGATCACAAGTCCAGCCAGCAAACCTGCTCCAGCCTGGGCTCCTCTCTCCATGGGTCCACAGGTCCTGCCAGGAGCCTGCTCCAGCACAGTCTTCCCACATGGTCACAGCTTCCTTCAGGCATCTGCCTTCTATGGTGTGGAGTCCTCCATGGGCTGCAAGTGGATATCTGCTCCACAGTGGACCTCCATGGGCTGCAGGGGGACAGCCAGCCTCACCATGGTCTTCACCACAGGCTGCAGGGCAATCTCTGCTCTGGTGCCTGGAGCACCTCCTCTCCCTCCTTCTTCACTGACCTTGGTGTCTGCAGAGTTGTTTCTCTCACATATTCTCACTCCTCTCTTCCAGCTGCTGCATTTGAAGTACTTTTCCCCCCTTAACTATGTTATCCCAGAGGCACTACTAACTGATATTGCCTCTATTAGACGTAAGGGGAAGCTTCTGGCATTTCCTCACAGAAGCCAGCCCTGTAGACCCCCCATTACCAAAACCTTGCCACACAAATCAAATCCAGGCTAGGCTTAGGATTAAGGTTGAGAGGGAGAGCTTAGGGTTGCAGCGAGAGCAGGGTTAGAAAGGAGGTGGGCTGCAAGGGAAAGTTACCTGGGAGAATGTTTGGGTGTGGGCATTGAAGGTGGGCTGCAGCATCTGGTTAGTTTTACGTCAGGATTAGCGTTACGACTAGAAGAAAGCCTAGCATTCCAGCTGGAAGGGTGTTAGGGCTTTGAAGGAGAAGTCTAAGCTCAAGGAGAACTTGGCAGGGCTGCCTGGTCTGAGGCTCAGCCTGCCATTATGGTTGGAGTTACAGCTGGGGTTAAATTTGACAACGAGAGAGCCTAGTGCTGAGATTAGAATAGGCCTAGAAAGCCTGGGGTGCAGGAAGAACTTTTTGTTGTGGACATTGCTGGGCAATTCTGGTGTGAAACCCAGCACAGAGCTAGTGTTAGGGTTAGTGCTGGAAGACAAAGACAGCCTAGAGCATCGGTTGGAGGGAGGCTTCAAAATAGCTGCTAGTTAAAAGGCTAGGCCATAGAGATGACCTGGCTGCAAGAAAATTCAGGTGAAGGCACTGGCTCTAAGGTGGGGCCTGGTCTAAGTCTCAACATAACTGTTAGGTTTAAGGTGAGGTTTGAGGCTATGGTTCACAGAAAGAAAGAGACAAGAGCTGCAGCTGGCTTGGGGCTAGAAAGTGACCATCCCAGGGAAGTGTGGGCTGCAAGGAGAACTTGTCTGCAAGAACTTCCTGATGTGGGCACTGGCTGGAGGCCATGTCCAAAGCCCAGCTTATGGTTTGTATGAGGGTCAAAGTTCTCCCAGGCAACCGGTGACAGGACAAGAGGGCATAGCCTGAAGTTGCTCCAAGGGAGGTTTAGGTTGGATATTAGGAAGCACTTCCTCACGAAGAGGGTGGTTAGACATTGGAATAGACTTCCCAGGGAAGTGGTGGAGGCACCGTCCCTGGATGCGTTCAGGGAAAGGCTGGATGTGGCACTTAGTGCCATGGTCTAGATGGTGCGGTTGTGTTGGTCATAGGCTGGACTTGATGATCTTAAAGGTCTTTTCCAGCCTTGGTGATTCTGTGATTCTGTGAAAGTTAGGGTTGAGAGAGAGAGAGAGAGCGCCTGGGTCTGCAGCTGGAGTGGAGCTAGAAAGGAGCTTTGAAATGAAAGGGTGTGGTGTAGAGAAAACCTGTCAGAGAGAATATTTTATTGCGGGCTGGGGGTCCTGGTCTGAGCATCTATGTTAGTGTCAAGGTGGACATTCAATCAGAGGCAGCCCAGAGCTGCAGCTGGACGGGAGCCTAAGAGGGAACATGCCAAAGGAAAAGGTGGACTGTGAAGAGAACGTGGCCATGAGAATATTTTGGTGTGGGCAGTGCTTGGGGACCCTGTGCTGTGGCTTAGCATAAGATTAGGTTTGCTCTC
This sequence comes from Hemiprocne comata, assembly GCA_020745705.1. Taxonomy (NCBI): domain Eukaryota; kingdom Metazoa; phylum Chordata; class Aves; order Apodiformes; family Apodidae; genus Hemiprocne; species Hemiprocne comata. Next base: position 19,788,348 of record CM036587.1, read on the forward strand.
AGGGTTAGTGTTGGAACTGGGCAAGAGAGCCCTAGAGCTCCAGCTGGAGGGGAGCAAGAGAGAGCACTTCAGAATCTAGGCCAAGATGACCAGAAACTTGCCTGGAAAAAAGGAGCAACTTCCTTCCTCAGCCTTGCCTTCCCTATAATAAGCCTACAAAAATGTTTGTTATTTATTACACATTTGTAAACCAAAACGCTTCACTTTACGGATTTACTCTGGAAAGAATATGGAAGGCACATATGTGACAGGCATTAGTCATGTTGATGTGTGCAGCATTCTGCAATACTCAGATGTCATGCTCTAAGCACAATGTAAGGAATAGAACAGGTACTGAACTCTTCTGAAAGTCTGACCTCAAACCTATATTTAGGCATCTATGTGACCTGCTTCTATTCAAAGGTGCTGACTATTCAGCCGCTTACATTGACTGCAGTAGGGATTTTTTATTGTTGTCGAATCTATTTTCCAGAACAAAAATTACAGTTTAGTCTTTTTGTAACTCCTAAGTATCTCCTTGCTCTAAAAAAAGAAATAAAATAGCATGTCAGAAAATTAAATATAGCATCTCTGTTATCTCCTACTCTCTGTGAGATGCAGATGAGGGACTGTGTAATACGTGCCAGTAACTGCTTCTATGCAGGAGGGAGATAAAAACTACTAGTTTGGGTTCCAGCATGGTAGATAACATTGCTATTGAGATTACAAAGGCAAAATAGAAATGGAGAGGATGAGACACTTGAACAACTCTGTTTGGTGAAACAAGTTTTTAAATTTATGAGCAGTTGCCTAAGTCTATGTCAGGGACCTGAGCTCACCTATTGACCTTAGCTGCCCTGAGCAGCCTCACTTGGGAGCACACTCTGCCCAGGACCTCCACTTAAGCTCAAGGAGGGTTCAGTTCAGGTCTTTGCCTGAGCTGTGTTGTAGGCGTACCTGTCTCCAGCAGTATGTTCTGGCTATACCTTGGGCCTATAGCTTGCCTGCTGTCCTGTTCCTGACCCTGTCTCCTGGATGGACCCTGTGCCTATGTTGTGTCTTCCTACGTGGACCTGGTTCATTACCTCAGCTTCCCTAGGATTGCTGATGTGTGCTGTCGCCTGCACCTGGCCCTGTCTGTTGTGCATGGACCCTGTGGGACTGGATCTTGTTGCTGAGGGCACTGCTTGGGCTGGGATGACCCTTGGCTGCTGGTTTGTCCACCCTCATGGAGCAGCCCTGACCTTGCTTCTCCCTAAGGATCGATCACCTTGCTGAATGATCAGCTGAGGAATAAAGCAAGATCTACAGCAGGTAGGTCAGGTTCTGTGATTCAGAAGGTGATGGATTACTTACTGTAGATGCACAGATGTAGGCTCTGCATTATCTGCGTGCATTGACCCTGAACAGTGACCACTGTTGTCATTAAGGTTCCTTATTATACAGCAGAGGAAAGTGTATGTTGTGTGCAATGCTGCGTAGTTGGGCAGATGTACTCTTTGCAGGATGTCCTGTATCACTGACCACATCCTCTGTGGCCATGGAGACAGTTAAGAAACATTTTATATTATTTTGCTGTATGAATTGAGGAGTGTAGTTTATAGGGGTGCAAGACTTTTGCAGGAGATGGAGTTTTCAGTATTTGCTGTATGCCAGCTGGAACAGAATCACAGAATCATCACAGCTGGAAAACACCTCTAAGATCACTGACAAATTGCTCTGTTCACAGACTGAAGCGAGGTCAGGAAAAGTTGGCAAAGTCCAAACTCACAGAGTCCTCACTCCTAAAGGTCTCTCTATTGAGAGGGGAACTGGGAATAAATATTACAAGAATTGCACAAAATAACGTGTATGATTAGTTAGATAAGGATTAGGCCGATGGTAGGTATGAGTGTGAAGGTGGTGAGGAGGGCGGTGGGCAGGGGACGAGAACCACTTCTTCCCGGGGCGGGCGCTGAGCTGAGGTTCGTGTCCAAAGGCCCATCTCCCCTCACTGTAGACAGCGAGGGCGACCCCATTCTCTCCAGCCCTCCCTCGCGCCTCCCCCTTCCCCCACGCCATGCCACCCGCCTTCCCCCCTACTCTCGTTTCCCGCTTCCCCGCCCTTCGCCCCTCTGGGGGTCCAGCGGGGGCCTGCGTGAGGGGCCCAGCTTCCCCGCAGCGGCGGCGGCGCAGGCGCGAGCCCGGGGCGGGGGGGGCCAGGGGGGGAAGCCAGGGCCTGGGCATGCGTAGTGGGGCGGCAGGAACCGAAACTCCGCGGCGTTCCCGCGCCGGCCGCGGGGGCGGGGCGCGGCGGCGCGGTGCGTGGCGGGCGGTGGCTCCCCCGCGGCGGGAGGGCGGGGCCGCGGCGTGCGAGCGGGGCCATTTCAGCGCGCGGCACCGGCGGCCAGGCCGGGATGCGCGCGGCATCCCGCGGCTGCCAGTCCGCCGCCCGCCCCCTCGCCCGCCCGCGGGGCCACGGCGCCGACTTGCCTTCTCCTTTCTCTCCTGCCCTCCCGTCGCTTCTCCTCCGCCGCCGGCAGCGCCATGGCGGCCCCCAGCAGCATCGTGCCCGTCATGGCGAGTAAAACCAAGACCAAGAAAAAGCACTTCGTGGCGCAAAAAGTGAAGTTGTTCCGGGCCAGCGACCCGCTGCTCAGCGTCCTCATGTGGGGGGTCAACCACTCGGTAAGCGCCGCGGCTCAACCCGCCAACCGACTGCCTGCCCCACCGGGGCATCGCGGAGGAGGGGGGCGATGCGGAGGGACTGGCGGCACCGGGGAGGCACGTGCCGCCGGGAGCCGTCCGCCGTTCGTCGTCCGCCGTTTGTCGTCCTCCGCCCCGGCGGGGGCCTGTAGCGCCTCACCGAGCGCGGTGGGTGCGGGCGGGGGTCGTCGGGGGAAGCTGCGGTGCGCTGCCGGGGCGGGGGTGATGTGGGGCTGCCGTCGGTGCCTGCGTCCCGTCGACCTGCCGCTCCGCTCGTGGAACAGCTACCGGGTGGTGCCCGTAAGGGGATGGTGTTGCTGGTGGAGCCGGAGCTGCTCCGCTCCTGCCGCCACCCGCCGGGGGCCGTTGCATAAATGTACTGCGGTGAAAAAAAAACCCCAAACCCTAGCTATTAGCCTTTAATTGGCCAAGTTTTTGCCGTCTTCCGTGCAGTTTGCTTAAAGCAAGTGTCTCTTGACGGTTTTGTGCGCTTGGGGGAGGGGAGGAGGGCCGGTTTTTGATGTGGTAAAGCAGCAGAATTGCAACACTATCGGAGTGCTATATCACCCTGCAGATGATGGGCTGCTGTGTCTTCAAAAGGGTCCCTGTACCGGCTGCGGTAACGCTGAACTGCTGCTGGTAAGCGTTGAAATTAGGAGCCTGGTAAAGATGTCACATGGTTTGGGCATTATGAGGCTCAAGTCGCAGCTTTACATCTTTAAATAGCTGCCATGGCAGGTTAAAAGTGTAGAGCCCAAAGATTGCCTAAAATCGGGTATTGGGGCAGTTAAGCCAAAAACTTCCTCCATCTCTAGGTGGTGCAAAGTCTGTACATCCAAATGGTAGGTTTGTGTTGTTACTTCTGATCGCTGCTGAAAGCCTTCTCAGAATAACTGTCAGTGTGGAATTTGAGGTTAGACTACAAATTTTGTAACAGCTTCATGAAACAGGCAGAACAGCCTGTGGTATTAACTTGGTATTCCTTTTGTCTCCTACCCATCCAAATCCTGTGAGGTTTTTTCCTTTGTATAAGTTTTGGTAATTTTTTTTCCCAAAGCCTGGAGGCTGAGCATCAAGGCAAGCCCTGTTAGGTCTGTTTTAAGCAGCACAGTGCTTGAAGTGATGGTCTAGGAGGAAATGCCTTAACCGTATGTGCCTTATGGTATAGATGGCAGAGGAGACACTCTAGTGAGGTTAAACGGTCTGCTTAAGATAGCCCTCTGAGATGGTAGGAAATGGTGACAAAGGTTTTCAGATTTTCTGTAGGTGAGTTCTAAGCTGTGACATCCTGTGTCCTGAACTGATAAGAAACTAGTTTTTTATTTAAAGAGAAAAAAGCTCACTAACTGTGGAAGTGCACAATATGCTGTTGGTCAGAATTGGCCTTAAATACTTGAGTTTCTTTTGCTCTGTCTTTAGAGGCTAGCATTATTTATAGAAAAATTCCCAAATAGGCCTCTTTAATGAAAGCAAGCAAGCTGATAATTACAGGGTGAGAGGCTTCTACTCAATGGAAGTGCACTAGGTATCGGCAGTCTCCCTGGGGAGAGCAGGAGAAGGTCTCTGACAAGAACTGAGGTCTTCCTGCTGCAACAGCTTGTTGCTGCATGTGTTCATACTGGAAATACCACTGCTTCCAGAGGAAGGATCTCTCCAATACCAGTAACAACAAAGTAAATAGTGACAAACACAACAGTGTATGTGACTCTTATGGTCATGTGCTGTGGGAGTAGTATGTAGCTGTTCCCATTAGAAAATGTAATAAAGAAGTGTACACATTCATGCACATAGAATTAAAAATTGTCAAGTAAAATCCTTTCACTGGGGGGGCTCAAAGAGCAAACTCGGCAATACAACAGGCTCTGAGAAATGCAGCTTCATGTTCATATCGAGATGATGGTTCTAGGTGTGAGTATCCACTCTGTTCTGCAGATATTCTTCCATTTCTTTACTGCGCTGCAAAATACAACCATGAATAATACTTTTGACCCCCATGGAAGCAAAAGCCTTCTGAATGAGAGGGCATAAGATAATAATTTAATGTGTCCAAATCTAAACATCTTAGCCAAGAACATGGCGTTGGAGTGTTGCAGGCTCCTCTGTTAGATGCTCACCCTGTCAGTTTGTAAGGCTTGATGTGGCACTGTCCAGCAAATGAAAGTATGTTCAATGTGGTTGGACTTTATCACAATAATTTATAATGGGAGAAATAAAAATTACATGTGGATTCATTAAGAGCAGGAATTAAGGATCCTTAAATTTCTTAGCAGAATAAACAGAAATCCATAAGGAAAGGCTAGACTAGGAAATAAGCATAAATCATGGTTCATTATAGTAGTAATTAAGTAAACTTAGAGCATAGTAATAATTTGAAAAATCTAGTTTTAAGGCTACGTCCAATGTGGTATATACCAGTTAATGAGACAATAGCAGTCTCTTGATTCTTACTGTCTTGGGAGATAAGCATGTATTGAAACAGTGAAGCTGAGATGCAGTTTCCACATTTCTGGCAGGATATAGTGTATACTGCAAGGAAGCACTTGGTGAAGATGAGAGAATAGCAGATCTTTCTGCAGGCTTTTTAACTCTTTGATCATAGGGCCCAAATACTGCTACACTTGATAGTCGAGTTTTGGAGGATTTTCAGATTTTAGAAAGATAGTATGAAGAGGCTCCATCTAAAGAAGTTACAAGAACTGTTCTTTTAACTCCCTGTCCACGGAGGAAACTTGACTCTAGAAAGAGAGATCTCAAGCATTAATGTTGCTAAGCAGAGGGTGTACAGCCAAGGTGTGAATTCGTAATGGAAAGAAGGTATCTGTAACCCAAGGCTCTTAAAAATTCCTCCCATCCTTCCATGAAGCTGTAACCAAATTGCTTTGGTGATCCCAGTTGGTGTTTAGGTAGAAGTAGAGAGATAATGCAAAATCCTACTTCATAGTGCAGTCAAATTCAGTGATAACTTAGAAGAGCATGTGAGGGGAAAACAGGTAAACATTGCCCAAATATCTTAAGAAGAAAATGTGCTCATATTCAGAGCTGTAAATTAGTTCCTTGGTATGTTGAAATAAGCTGTTGAATGCACTTTCTACTAAGTGAAAGCAACCATGTCCCATTCTGCAGATGAGATTATAATACTGATGGCCTGTAGCAGCAAAGGCTAAATGTACATGCACTTGGATCTTCCAGGCATCTGCATCATTACTAGTTGATTATCTAGGTGTTTTACCCTTCCTCAAAGACAGTCTGGCTGTGTTACTGAAACAAATACTTAAACTCAGTGGTTAATATGACTTAAAGCTGTATTTTTAGCTAGTTAAATGAAATATTAATACTATTACATTAAAACTGATGTAATAAATAACATTCTAATATTTACCTCCATATTGTCACTGCTGCTGAATGCCCAGTAACTGTGGGAAGGAAGGTGATACATAACTTTCTGCCTAATGCTTTTGGAAGTAATTCTTCCCTTCTTGCTTTCTGTGCCAAAAATGAAAGCCAGGCATTCTGTGTTTTTTGCAGTCTATGATGATCGTCTCAGGCACAAGGATGGCGAGTCTGCTCTTGCTAGTGTTGGTAGTCTGCCTGTGTTGGAAGCTTGTTAGGAAAGCTGGGAATCTGTAGGGAACTATGCTTTAGTCCTTAAAACATCACCCCAAAGATGGAATAAAATTAATATAAGTGGGTTTTTTTGGTAAATAATTTTAAGGGAAAGAATGGACTATTGGAGACCTCGCCTACTGCGTCAACCATTGAATTAAATATATCTAGAAGAAGAGAAGGAATGCCTAATGAAGTTACTGAGCATACTGTACAAGTTTAAAAAAAGCAACAAACCCTGCAACCAAAACCAAACATCACCACCCTCCCCAGCCCCTGGAATCTGTAATCGCCATCTGTTTCTTGGGTGATTACAAGCTGATCTAAAAATTTAGCAGCGCTTGATTTCTCAGTGGCACTTGCTGTCTAATAAGCAAGTGGAACAATAAGAATACATGGATCAAATTACTTTTTTCCCCTCCATCATATTGCAGAGTACCTCAGAAAGAGTGCACTTTCTGTGTGGGAGGAATTCAACAGATAATAAACTCTGTGACCTCCTTCAAATACTCACATGAGGCACTGCAAGCCTGATGCTACTGTTGCACGCTCAGCTGTAATCTGGCTTGGTGTCTTTAACAAAACAGGAATACCACCAGGACAGAATTATAAAAGGAGTCAAAGCCCTGGGACTCCTCTATCATCCAGTGCAACTCCTGGATTAATTCACAGTTGCAGCTAAAAGTGAGGAGGGGGAAATCTGACAAGTAAATGTTTTTTTTCCCCTTATACCTACTAGGATGTTTTTGTTCATGTTAGGAAAGCTTCTGTATCTCTATAGAAAGCTATAAAATAACAGCTTTCAGTTTGGTGTTTTTTCTTGGCTAGCATACCTGTCTTTCCTTATCCAGACAGATACACAAATAGTTCAATTATTCAGGCCTGTCCTTATGTTTTAACATGGCACTGGAGAGCTTGTTAGGTAAGTGTGTGCCCTCTCAGTTTGTGGCATAGATCGTGTTTCTTAGTACTGACTTATCTAGCCTCTTTCCTAAGAGCTCCCTATCCTGAAACACTGTACATCTAGGAAAATGACGCTGAAAAAAGCTTATTGAATAGATAATTAGAAAGATGAAGCCTGAAATAATTAAAAGCTAGGTTATGCCCTCTGGAATAAAAACTGCTGACTTGTGTTTATGATCAGTTTCTTTTAAAGGGGGGGAGGAGGATCCACAATAACAAACCCACAGTACTACTAGCAATATACAGAATCACCAAGGCTGGAAAAGACCTTTAAGATCATCAGGTCCAGCCTATGACCAACACCACCACACCATCTAGACCATGGCGCTAAGTGCCACATCCAGCCTTGCCTTGAACACATCCAGGGATGGTGCCTCCACCACTTCCCTGGGAAGTCTATTCCAATGTCTAATCACCCTCTCCGTGAGGAAGTGCTTCCTAATATCCAACCTAAACCTCCCTTGGAGCAACTTCAGGCTGTGCCCTCTTGTCCTGTCATTAGTTGCCTGGGAGAAGAGCCCAGCCCCCACCTGACTCCAGCCTCCCTTCAGGTAGTTGTAGAGAGTGATGAGGTCCCCCCTGAGTCTCCTCTTCTCCAGGCTAAACAACCCCAACATCCTCAACCTCTCCCTATAAGACTTTCCCTCTAGTCCTTTCACCAGCTTCGTTGCTCTCCTCTGGACCCGCTCCAGCACCTCATTGTCCTTCTTGAAGTGAGGGGCCCAGAACTGGACACAGTACTCGAGGTGAGGCCTCACCAGTGCTGTGTACAGGGGGAGAATTACATCCCTACTCCTGCTGGCCACACTATTCCTGATACAAGCCAGGATGCCATTGGCCTTCCGGGCCACCTGGGCACACTGCTGGCTCATGTTCAACCGGCTGTCCACCAGCACTCCCAGGTCCCTCTCTGCCAGGCTGCTCTCCAGCCACTCTTCCCCCAGCCTGTAGCGCTGCCTGGGGTTATTGTGGCCAAAGTGCAGGACCCTGCACTTGGTCTTGTTGAATTTCACGCTGTTGGCCTCGGCCCATCGATCCAGCCTGTCCAGGTCCTCCTGCAGCTTCTCCTACCCTCTGGCAGATCAACACTCCCCCCCAGCTTGGTGTCATCTGTGAATTTACTGAGGGTGGACTCAGTCCCCACATCCAGGTCGTCAATAAGGATATTGAATAGGACTGGGCCCAGTACTGATCCCTGGGGGACACCGCTGGTCACTGGACACCAGCTGGATGCAGCTCCATTCACCATCACTCTCTGGGCCTGGTCATCCAACCAGTTTTTGACCCAGCGAAGGGTGTACCTGTCGAAGCCATGGATTGCTAGCTTCTCCAGGAGGATGCTGTGGGAGACTGTGTCAAAGGCCTTGCTGAAGTCAAGGTAGACCACATCCACAGCCTTCCCCTCATCCACTAGGTGGGTCACCCAGTCATAGAAGGAGATGAGATTGGTCAGGCAGGACCTTCCTTTCCTAAACCCATGTTGGCTGGACCTGATCCCCTGGTAGTCTTCCACATGCCGCTTGATGGCACTTAGGATGATCTGTTCCATAATCTTGCCAGGCACCGAGGTCAAGCTGACAGGCCTGTAGTTCCCCGGATCCTCCTTCCGGCCCTTTTTGTGGATGGGCGTCACATTGGCCAACCTCCAGTCATCTGGGACCTCCCCAGTGAGCCAGGACTGGTGATAAATGATTGAGAGCGACTTAGCCAGTTCTTCCGCCAGCTCCCTCAGCACCCCAGGATGAATCCCATCCGGACCCATGGACTTGCTGGGATCTAAGTGGCACAGCAGGTCCCTAACTACTTCCTCCTGGATTACAGGAGGGGGATTCTGCTCCCCATCCCTGTCTACCAACTCAGGAGCCCAGTTGTCCTGAGGGTAGCTAGTCTTTTTGTTAAAGACTGAGGCAAAGAAGGTGTTAAGCACCTCAGCCTTTTCCTTGTCCTCCATTACTAAGTTCCCCTCCTCATCCAATAAGGAATGAAGATTTTCCCTGACCCTCCTTTTGTTATTTATGTATTTATAAAAGCTTTCGTAAGTTATGGGAGTTGATAACTTCTGGGTTTATTTTTTTAATACACTCTTGAATTATGATATGTTGACTTGCGATATTGGTTGTCAGCACAACAAGTTGGTTGGAAACTCTCATGAGACAAAGGGTTACTCAGCAGTTGTGTTGTTAGCTGTGTTGCTAGTATTTGTATTTAGTGCTGAATGTAACTACTGCAGTTGTGCTCCAAGTGGCTCGTCAAAATGATGGAGACAAAGTAAAACCGAAGTTACTGGTCTTAGCATTAACTCTAGATTCCTAACTGTGAGCTTGGAAAAAATAACAACAAATCTTATTAATTGTTTAATAGATGACATGGGAGAAGGCTCTTTCTAAGAAGCAGGAAGAAACAATGTATTAAAAAGCATTGATTACAGCAGAGCAGGTAATAAAGCAATTAAAACTCTTTAAAATAAAGGCAGCTGGGCATTCAGCCCAGATATTTGTATATAGAAGGAAGTAGAACAGGAAGAGCTATTTATTGAAAACTTCATTCTTTTTTGGGTGTCAAGCTCTGTGTACTGCAGAAATTAATTTTATAGTGCTTTTGCAACTGAGTGGATGGACTGGTAAAAATAAAAATGTTAACCTAATCATAGTCAATATTTACAGGTAGTGAACATTCCTGCATGAAAAACAAATGGGAGTGGTATTTCATGTCCTTCCCTGAACTACTAAGAGGAACATATACAATAGCTCCTATTAGGGCTGAGATGGGAAGAGCCATGAGAAAAGCTCTGACAGCAGTTTCAAGGCTACACTCTGTAGTTTCTTCTACTCTCCAAGATATGGTGCTGCAAAGGCTAGGGGTTTTTTTGCCTGTAGGTTTTTGAAACTGAATTTCACAGCAGGGAGTGCTGGACAACGTTCAGCAAGGCAAACAGGCGGCACAAATTTGTTTTGCTGACTCAGCTTCATCATCTTATTTGAGTATCCTGCACCAGATGCCTCAAGAAAAGAAAGAGTCTCTAGGGGATTAGTTTTTAATTCCTTGCTCATTAAAGCAGACACTTAGGTTATGCCCATTGGCAGATGTTCAGATGTTTATTTTCATCCTGGAGTTTCAGGGTGACAAACTTTGTTTAATGTAACTGACTCACCCCATTATGCAGTTCCTGCTGTACAGGCCTTTTTTTATGCTCTTCCTTGAAAACATGATGTGCTAATTCCGTAGGCTAGCTGTACATTATTCAACTTCATGACAACTTCAGAGTGAGGTGAAACTACCTGTTTATTTACATATCTTCAGTGTAATCTTGCCAGAGGTGAGTGCTCAGTTAGAGTTGTAGTCATGTTGACTTACAGGTCTCTTGATTTGTTGAAAGGGTAGTCATCTTTTTTGAACTATGAGGTTTTAAAGGTTTGAAAGAGGTATGCATTCATCTTAATTTTCTCTTGACTTTTAAGTGATTATGACTGCTGTTGTGTAACGGACTGCAGCATGAGTACTTCTGAGGCCTTTTTCCATGTTTTTCCACTTTTTATACTTGATTCTTACTATTTAGATGTCTAACAAAGGTCCTGATTTATCTTTTTCACTGTTGGTAAAGCACAAATTTGCACTTAGCAAAATAGCTGAAGCAGTCTAAGAAATTGCTGCCTTGGCTATGGGTTGATAATGACAAACCTTGTTAGTTTTCATGGTCTGCATCCTGGTATGTGGTAAAATGAGTTAGCTTTGAATTGTTGAGATGGTAACTTCTTGCATATGGTTTGCGATGTGAACATCTGTCTTACGATCTTCCTATAGAGTCTGGGCTGTTCTATAAGAAGCTAATTAGATTTGTGTTGAGAGATTTCTTAATAAGGGTGTTGTGGAAGTTGTTCAAAGTAGCTGAATGCTGTAGTGATGGATGTCACAAACAGAAAAGAAAACATTAGCTTCAAAGAGTGGAGTTGAATAGTTTGCACTAGAAATACTTAATGGCCATACACCTTTTAGAGTACGTATTTTTCATCACTTGGTGAACAGCTACCTTGTGTACTGAGGCAAGGTAATTAGTCTAATACAACTCTTTGTGTGCATTTTAAGTTCTCAAGGCAACCTTATTATTCTTAACACAGCTGTAAATATATGCATGATCCTTTCTGATTGCAAGAAAAAACTGAAAAAAATCACATTTCCTATGTGGCATTATTAGAAAGCCTGAGGAGCTCGTTGGTGAGGCTGAGACTTACAGAACCACCTTGCAGCTGGTTGACTTAAATCGTTTAATCTTTCACTTTTGCCAGTCGCCCTCTTGATGTCTCACTCACAGGCTGTTTTGCCTCTCACAATTCTGTTATTCTTGTGTTTGCATTTTATCAATCAAGTCTCTGCCATTCCATTCTTCCTGGTTAACAAGTTCAGCCCTGTTTTTCTTATCAATAATTACCCAGCTCCAAAGCAATAATCCAGCAAAAATGAAACATTTTGAGCAGTAATTCCTGAAGTTCATCCAGCCTCGCAGACAGCTGTGCCAGCACAAAGAATGTGGATTTGGTGCAGAAGCAGAACAGATGGGGCAAAATAACTTCTTTTTAAGGAAGTGCCAGTTTAAGCTACCATAAGGTTAGTTGAACCACCATCATAAGGTTAGTCAGCGTAAGTTAGTATAAGGTTAGTTAAACCACAGCTAATACCAAGCAATACCAAAGCCAGCTACAACTGGGGCTGCTGGACTTGTTTTCACTCTTTCTCTAGCACTGTTCTGATCCTGTGTTAAGTTCATTTGGAGAGTTGTATTGGAGGCAAAATCAATGCAGAAGAGTGAATAAGGTAGGGTTTTTATAGAACAGGCCATAACCACAAGTGTTAGTCCCAGCTTAAAAGAGGAGCTGTAAACACTCTGCAGGGAGAGTGGAGGGAAGAGACTAATGTATGTATACTTGAAGGTTGATTTTTTGTAGTTGCTTTGGACAGTTGGAGGGACTGATAGCTCTTTGGCCAGTGATGTCCTATCTACAGCTCAATTTCGTATTTGGTGGTCTGGAGTCACACTGTTGACCGTAGTAAAAAAACACTTGAGAACTCCCACTGTGGACATGCCGCTTTCAACATGGAGACTTTTCTCAGCTGTTTTAACCTTTTGAAACAGTACTGTATTTTGTAAGAGACACAGCTGTCTATATTGTACCTGTTGGTTTCTGGTCATATCATCAGTCTTTGTCTTTGGAACATGCTGAACCATCTAACCTCATAATTTGCTCATCCAGGTAGAAAGTCAGTGTCTTCAGAGAAGTTATAAAGGCTTAAGGGGCTGAGATTTTTGAAGTTGCTTTTAGAGGTAAATGCCAACATTTGGAAGACCACCTCAATATTCTTGAGAATCCTACCCTAAATGTTCTCTTGTAGGATGCCAAGCCTGTGGCAGCAGCAGTCACTAACTTTTATTTTTTGGAAGAGGGAGAGAGAAAAATAGCCCCCTTGGTTAAGCCTAAGACCAGTCAAAAGGAAGCAGCTTCAGTAACAATTTTATTATGCTGAACTAAAACTGAGCAATATCTGATTTGCTTCTGGCACCAAGCCTCAGTAATTTTTACTAAAATAATTGTTCTGATACAGCACCCTTCATCGCTCACATGTCCTATTGCAAAGTAGTCTTAAAGCTCTTTTGCGGAGTTTAGTTTGCTTTGCTTGTGTTGCCCAGTGTTTTTTAGACCCTTGCTAGATCATTGAGGTACAAAACCTTCTTTGGTACAGCTGGTTGTGATGTCAGGGTGTTGACTGTGCTTTTATTTGTTCAGTGTACTTGTTTTCTCTCTCAGTTGTTGTCTGTGGTTAGAGAATATTACTGGTGTTACATATGGTTTGGCCCTCACTGGGGGTTGGGTTCTGGATGTTTATATCGGAACACTTTTTAGAGGAGCTCAGAGAGAAATACTCTTAAGTGTGTAATTGTCAGGGCCTTTGCAGCATGCAGATCTGATGTATTATAGTTGCCTGGGGCTGAGCAAAAATAAAAAGATTGACATAACAAAAGCAAGCTTGCTAATGTCTGAGCTTCCTGCTTCAGTCTTTCTAACTTTCTGTATTTTGATCTAAATCTAGAGCCTGGTCTGGAAGCCAAATTGCAAAATACCAAAAACTGAGAAGCCACTTGAGTGAGGAATGGGATATCTGTTTTTATTTTAGGCTTTGAAGCTATGATCCTAATATTGCTTTTTGCCTTTTTTTTTTTTTAAATGAAGGCCCAGTGGTAGACAAGTTTACTTCTGGCTTCTTTGTCCTAGAAACAGTGACCCAAACACTTGCATTCAGGGTAGCAGTTCTAAAATTTGTGCCTTTTTTGAGTATCCCTTTTATTTTCTTTTGCAAATTATGAAAACAGTCACTAAGATGCTGTTTGGATAGATCTCTGGAGTTTGAACTTGCCATGTACTAGCCCATTTCTAGTTTTTTTCTATCTTTTTCAGTCCTGAAAGAAAAATCATGATTTCTTCCAGACTTCACTCAGACAGCCTAAATAAAGACATACAACTCCAGGTTTAAAGATGGTATGCAAATCAGTTTTTCTTTCATAAAGTACTATCTGAGACTGTTTGGTCCAAGTACTGATAATATTTAAAGGCTTATACTTGCAATGGATTGTTTTTTTACGGTAAGTCCTTGAAGAGGAATCGCTTATCAACACATTCTGTCTCAGTTGGCTATTCAAAAGAGCTGGTTTTCTTTCTGGGAAAGACAGCAGCCTGAAACAAGCTGACTTCACTGGAAAGCCCAACCTCCTCCTCCTCAGTCACCACAAACTTGCAGTTGGAGGACTCAGAAATGACTCACTGGAACTGAGAAGCAGTGTCAGACGCTCAGTGAGGTGCTGCAGCTCAGCACCACCCTCTTGTGCAGCAGCTTGGGGCTGATGCAAACTGGAGTTTCCCTGCTGCTCTTGATATTTTTCTTCTCTCTCCCGATAAGGGTATTGAAGAGAAATTTTCTGGCATAATTATTCTTTTGGGTCTTAAGCAGAATTGTCAAAATTGTCACTGAGTTTTCAGTCTGACTCGTGCTTTACTTGTAGACAGTGATGCATAAACCAGCCTTCTCCTGTGCTTGCACTGAGAACAGGACCAAATAAATGAGAAGTTTTCTGGATATTCCCTCAGCCCGCTGAAGACAAGTGGTAAAACTAATTTGCAGAAACAGAAATCTTAATACTTGTTAACAAACACATGTACCTGTTTGTGGGCAGAATGCTCTTCAACGACTGTTTTCAGAACCTCTTGTCCGTTTCTGTGGATGCAGGGAGTTCCTGATATAGCAGTTTCTCCAGCTGTTATTTTGGGCTTCAGCTTATTCAACAATGCTGCTTTCTCTTTCCTACCTACAGCTGCAGGCGATTGAAGCTGGTTATTTCATTTGAGTGAGCAATGTCCTTCAGGCTGTGTTGGCTCAGGGATGTTAATAGGGTTCAGATATCTCTGGGCTCACAGAATCCTGCATTCCTCATCCTCCTCATCTTGTTCTATTTCAGTACATAAAAGCAAAGCAGTATTGCAGTCATGAGTATCTTGAATCTTGCTGGTGCCTTATGACTTTTGCTTGGTGTGAGGTGGATTTTTTTCCTTATTCTGCCCCATGTCCCAATACCCCTTGTCAGTTTTTTTTCACCCCACATACAGCGATTTTCTGAGGTTGGTAGTGGTGGTTTTAGTTTGCTTTTCCAGCTAATTGCTCTTCAGTTGTTGTTTTGTACTTTCAGAGGAGGTATATTAGAAGTTTCTCCTTGGAAGGTGTAATTTGATAGGATAGTTTTTAATATTTCTAACTTGTTGAGGAAATCTAGGCTTTCATATTTAAGTCATCAACTTTTTCATTTTCCTGTGAGGGGCTTCCTAAGGTTTTCTGGTTGAGCATGACTTGCTTCACAGTTAAAGGCTGAGCACCTTGGAATTTACTGAAAGAACTTGAATGTAGTGATTCCTCCTGTGTGATGTGTTGGTCACCTGAAAGTCTAAGAAGGTCCACTGGGATGTGAATGATGGCAACTCTTTTACAATGAGTTTGTTCTTGATAACTAACCTTAGGTCATGTGCCTGAGGCCTTGTCCACACCATTATAAATGCCCTTCAAAGTGCAGAGACTCTTCTTTCATGAAAAGCTATCTTTCTAGCCCTTCTGCAATAGAACATAGTTAATGATTGGTAGTTTAGAGGGTGTCCTTGTGCTGCTGAAGTGGCTAAGCCATCCTTGTTACTTGGCATGTAAAAATGCTTATTTATCTCCTTAAGAGTTACTGGGGCAGGAAAATATTATTGTTTTTTAGCATGGTCACAGAATACTGTACTATTATTGTGGCAGCATATTGTTGAATAAAAGTCCAGAAACTAACTCTATTAAGAACAGAGGGAGTTGAGGGGTATAGAAATATGACTAGCTGGCAGACAGTAATTCAGTCACTTAAGTAGCTGTTGCTATGTGTATTTCCCTCAAAAGCCAGGCTAAAAATAATATAAAAACTCTTTTTAACTCAGGGTTTAAGGGAGCCTGTGTTACTTTAAAGTATGATCATTTAAATCAACATGTGTTACTTCTTGTAGTGGAGTTGACTAAGGGCATAGAAATCATTGTACTCAGCTGGTGGGGAGTAACACCTTAACATGAAGTAACCTACTTGCTCTTATTTGTGGTGCCACAGTACCCCCTTTCTCTTGAATATAAACATAACTAATATTCCAGGGTTGCTTGTTCTTCAGTAAAATTCCTATTGTGACAAATATTAGCCTCTTGATAAACAAAAACAAAAGAAAGCTGGATTGTTTGTGTCTTGCTGATAGCTGTTCCTCAAAAACAAGTGTGAGGGGGAGGGTTTGAAACATTCTGTGAACAGTGGAGTTACTGGTCAAAGTCTTTGAAGAGTTGACTTGGGAGATTAACACATTTCTGTCCTGTCAAGCGGTGTTTATATTTAATAAATAAAAAACCAACCCTGGGCTCTGTTAAAGGAAGAACATAGATTTGGTTGTGTAGTGTTCTTAAGATGGAAGCTGAATAGCTACTTAGGAAGAAAAGGGTTTTACTGCAAAGGCTTCCCTGCTTTTCTTCACCTGCTATTGACTCAAATAGTGGTGCAGGCTTGCATGGGTCACTTGGATAATTAAATGTAATACTGCATCTTCAAGTAGGTGGAAGAAGAAACAGAGCTGAGATAGCTCAAGGATCATGCTTTACTACATGTTTTCCACTACTTACCATTGCTTTTCTAGCTGACAAGTTTGAGCTCAGAACTTTTTTCAGATTCATGCAAGCATGCTTTGTGTCATTTTCCCTTATTTGATATTTTGAGTTTCAATTCCTTAGTCTACAGTTTTCACAGAAGGTACTGCAGTGTGTCACCTCCCCTGACACGCAGCTCTGCTGAGGAATGCAAATACTCAGCTTTCCGGATACTGCAGAGCATGTCTGAAGCTCTGCTCTATGATTCTGATGTGCTCCATTTTTTCCATACCAGACTGCAATATGGGCTAATAGTAATTGTCTGGGTGGTCATGGTTTTCCCTCTTCTCACATGCTTGTATAGTTCTGTGGCTTGTAACCATACAGGGTACTCAGTTTATGAAAATGGTCTCTTGGTTGTTGAAATGTATTTAGTCCAGGAATCCTAAGCCTTTTTACAGTACTGTTGTTGATGCAGTTGTGCCGTACAGTAATCTCTCTACAACTTGTGCCAAACTTCTTAATCACTCTTTGAAAAACATGCATGTCTGACAAAACGAACTTCCAGTATTAGCCAAGTCTTCAGAAGTATCTAATGGCTTAGAGTTTCAGATAGGGTGGACAAAAAGCCTCCAGTCCCACCTTCTGCATTTGATGATGTTTGGGATCATTTTGCCATAATGGCTCTTCCAAACTGAGGCTTCAGAGACTGTCATTTTTTAAAACAAGCCTGACAAACCAGGAATGAAAATACTCAGCTTTTAGACTCCTTGAACACAGAATAAACAGTGTGCAGTGAGTCATAGCACTACCACTGCATAACTTGGGGGAGCTAGCAATTTTTTAATATTATTTATTTTTTAGGGAGAGACTAGTCAAAAGATTGCCATTCCTGAATTTTACTGTATCTTCCAGTACACAACAGGTGATTTTTCTGCCTGATTAACCTATCTATTACTTTGTGCAGTGTTTTCTGGAGCCTTGAGATACTGTGTGTCTACATGTATTTGCTTAAGTAATGCAAGGAGGAAAGTGCTCTGGAGAATCTGACTGGGGCTTCTGGTGGAGTTGGCAGGATTCACTGTTGCGCTGGCTACGCGTTTCACAGCTGCCTCTGTGAGCAGTCAGCTTTGCAGCTACTTGGAAAGGCATGTTAACTGGAACAGTGATAGAAATGCAGTCAAACAGATCATGCCTTGAGCTCTGCTCCTAGGCTAGTCACACTGGCCCAGGTTATGGGCAGTGAAATCTCTTAAAAGCATACAAGGTTACAGTATACAGCAGTTCCCAGTGACAGAAGGGGAGGGGCAATGGGTACAAACTGGAACACAGTAAGTTCCATTTAAACATAAGAAAAAACTTCTTTACCATGGGAGTGACAAGGCACTGGAACAGGCTGCCCAGAGAGATTGTGGAGTCTCCGTCTTTGGAGATATTCAAAACCCACCTGGATGCAGTCCTGAGTAGTGTGCTTTAGGTTATCCTGCTTCAGTGGGAGAGTTGGACTAGATGATCTCTAGAGGTCCCTTACAATTCTGGCAATTCTGTGATTCCGTGACTGATTAGAGGTGCTTATGTTCTGAAACATGATGAAGTTTTTATCTAAAGTTTTGGAAAGATAATTGCCACCAAAAGTTTCAATGAAATAAAAAGTAGTGTGAGATTGCTTCAAAGTGAGTTAAGCTAACAACCCGAGGAAACTCTCCATAGCACCACTGGTAGTATTTATCTGGCTTATGACTGCAGAATAGTTGTGTTGCTTTACCGGAAATATAAAATATTTCTGGTGTGAATAAACATATTTTACGTAAGTGACCTTTTCCTTATCAATTAGGACCAACGCTATGAAACTGAAGGTGTTCAATCTTGTTGACTTTCCATAGCGAATTACTAACGAACTATTTTAATTACTTATAGGCTCTTTTTTTTTTTCCCCTCTAAAGGGTGCTTAACGTCAGGAAGCATGAAATAACCAACCTGAAGCCAGTGAAGCTGCAGTGTAATGACTTTGCAGGAGCAGTTAGTGGGCAAGACAGCACATTGGAAGTTGGGCTGTGTGATTTCTTGCTGCAGAGGAAAGGCTGTCTCAGTCTAAGCCAGCTGTGAACCAGGTCCTCTTCTGGGATGTATTAGTTTCTCCCCCTGTGCCGAGGCTAGTGACTTTGAAACTTGGAAAGTGTAGATTCTGGTGGTGATAGAGAGGAGGAGCAATAGAAGAAAAACTGAAATCTCTTAAGTCAGCTGCTTCTTGAAGTTCCTGCTTGTATAGATTTTACCTTCAGAATTACCCTAATAAACCAGTTTATTCTTGAGCTTGCTGTCGTCTAGCAACAGACAGCAAGTGGTGTCTGATCATAGCATCATAGAATGGCTTGGGTTGGAAGGGACCTTAAAGATCATCTAGTTCCAACCCCCCTGCATGGGCAGGAACACCACCCACCAGACCAGGTTGCTCAGGTTTCTTCTAATTAGCTTCACTGCTCTTAAAACTTAATCAATATTGCACTTTCTATGTCATGAAAGAAGCAGTAAAATCTGTTTACTCTGATATTGCCAGTTTAAATACCAGTGTCTTCACAGAAATGTTCTTCAGACGCATTTGCAGAAAATGCTCGTCAGCTGAAGTGTCAAGGAAATGAAGATGCAGAGTCTATAAGATTTTGTAAAAAAGACTTTTTGGAATCCAGATAGTCCACATCCATAGTAGCTTTCAGGGATCTTGGAAATGCTTCTGTTTGTTACAGTGGGAGACCCTGACACCAAGACTAAGTCTGTTGCTGAACCTAAAAATGAATGTATTAGACTTAATCCTTCTTAGTGTTCTGTCTTTAATGCTGTGGATTTTGCAGTAAGCGGTAAAGAAGTCTCAACGAACTGTTCTCCTGTATCTTTGTCAAGAAATAAGCAAATTATTGTACTTTTTTTTTTCAATTCTGAGACTCCTTCCTGGCATAATGTGAGACTATGGAAAGTCTTTACAGAAAAGAAACTGTATCCTTTTTTTCCATGCTTAGAGTCTCTTCCATTCTATTTTGGAAGGTGCATCACTTACACTTCTGTGGCTGTGTCTCTTTCCAGTCTAGGGCTGTGTTTTAGTAAATCTTTCCCCTGAGGGACAATTTATGCTTACTATGAATAACAATTTGCCGGATAGGTAGTGCTATATTAGCTTGTTTGCATCTATGTGTCTCTAGGGAATCTGACTATACGCTCCCAGTAGGAGTCTTGGAAGGAATAACTTGTAGTTCAGTTTTAAATATTACTTCACTTATTTCCTTTCAGCAGCAGGAGTTGTTGGTCTTGGTTCTATTCTTTCCTTCCTTTTTTCACTGCTCTCAGTATTGGACCCTTGGCCAAGCTGTCTACTTACCAATTCAGCAGGAAAAATACCTTTTTAGGGTAGAGGAGATATTTTTAGGAAGTTAAGTAATTGGTTTCAGGTGGGATCTGACAAGTACCAGAGCCAGTGCAAAAAGTGTAGGCAGAGCTGCCTGGCAGGGTGCAGGGACTTAGCTGGTCAGTAAGTCTGTCTCCCTCACAACAGGACCAGGCTGTTGGGTTTAGTGTCTTGCATCCCTTCAGCTTAATTCTTTTCAGTTTTAACTTCACTCATATTGTGTATACTTGCAGACTCTCACAGCAGTACTACTCTATAGCTGCCTTCAGCAAGCAGGTATAAAATATACATGGGCAAAAAATGAAGTGTAAGAGGCCTACTTGAAGTAACACTGTATGTGTTATATGGTACATCTAGTAGTTAACTGGCTTACTAAAAAAACAAACACAACTTGTGCATCTACTGCTGATCAACACACCATTTTAATTTGTGTCTTTGTTCAGAGACTGACAGAAGTTTTTCTCTCTGCCACTCTAAGACATGCTTCCAATTTAAGTGGTTTCTCCCCTGAGTGACCTATTTGTTTTTTCTTATGTGGTCTTTCTGCTTAAATGTGTCCCATCAGTACAGATTGGAGCAGATCAGCAGCACTGCCTGTGGTATCAATAACTCTGATCAAGCCCTTCTGAACTGTCTGGTTTTAATAAAAGGAGGCCCCATTCCTACTGCTTAGTTTATGCTGGCTCTAGTATTTGTCTGGTCATCCAGTAAATCAATTCAGCTTGCTAAAAGACCAGAGAAGAGTCTGGCAAAAAGTGTGTTTTGGGCTTTTGTTCTCATTTTTGCTGGGTTCATAGGCTGAACTGACTTGCTTTCTGATCGAGGGGGTTGGTAGAGAGGGGAAGAGGAAGTGAGACTGTTCTCATTTGCCAAGTGGCAAACTGGTAATTCAGCTCAGCTGTGAAGCAGAAGGCTGAAAACCCACAGCTGGAGCTGCTCTGACTGCTGGGTACTGGTTGGGTTGCTCTCCACCAGCTGAGTTCAACAAAAGGACTGTCAAATGCCAGAGGGGTAGGGGGCTGGATCTGGCTGTCAGGCTGGCTTAGATGGCTGCAGAGCTACAGTCATAGAAGATGGTGGGCAAAATTAACACTGTGCTGTACAGTAGACTTATTAGTTTGAAACAGTTATTCTGACAGTGAGTATTTTGACTGTCTTACGCTGTTAGGCTTCCACATGTCAAACCTGATACCTGGCAGTACTTAAGTCTCAAAGTGCTTTCAAAACCAGGTTATAGGCTGTGCCTGAGTTACAGTGCATCCACTCAAGTATTCTAGCTCTTCTTTTTCTTCACTGATGGCAGGTCTCAGTGTGGGCTTGAGGACTTTTGAGAGTTGAGTTGCCTCCACATAGGACATGTGCATCAAATACTTCCAGAGTATTCTGGACCTGCTATTGTACCAGAGGATTGTATTTTGAGATTTTGGGTTGTGGGTTTTTTCCTGCTTCCCTTTCTATCATTGTTTCTGCAAGAGTTGTTTTAGTCATGGCTATCTACCTTGATGTATTTTTAATTTTTTCCCTGTAACCTGGATATTCTCTGATACCTTAGGTAAATAAAATACTGTCATTTGAAGGTCTCCAGAGAGAATTGTGCCTGCATGCATGTGCAGGTGCTTATGGGAGAAATAACACTCACCAGCTTTTATGGTGTGTGGCCAAACATTGTGATGTTGTATCATAAAGACTTGAGTTATTGTGATCTGTTGTAATGCTTCTTTCTCCTTTCAGCATTTTATGCACAACGCTATTGTAAGAGCTGTGTATCAGTGCATGTCATGACTGATGGGCAGTGGATTTGAATGAGATTTTTGGACAAGAATTTTGACTCTTGGCTCTATTATACTTGTAGATAATACTGTTAAGTGCTTGAGAGTGTTCATTGTATCTTCATAGGTTAATGTTCCAACTGGAAATTCAAATCTTGGATGCTAGCTATAGTTTGTATTAGGTGTCACTAGTGCCTTGCTTTCCTATGGTTCAAGAAACCTGGAAATGTAAGGGTTAGCAGCAGCTTTACAAAAGGTACCAAACATATCTGAAATTTAGCTGACATTAAATAAGTCTGACTGTGTATGTCTGAAAAATGCAAATGTGTTGGTGGTGAGGTAGACAGCTACTTTTTTATGTGCAACAAAAGAAAATTGTAAATTCCAAAAGTGGAGAAGGGCATATTCAAATACATCCTTGTAATTTCAGGGGACTTAAAACATAATCAGTGGTCTTGGCAGATGGCCAAGGGCACAGACTGCTTCTGGAACTCTTCCAGCTGCTAATGGACTGTGGATTCTGGTTAAATTTAACTGTGGCCGGAGTCTTGATCTCTATGCTTCTGTATGTATTAAAATGTATGTTTTTCTAATTATTAATATTTCATTTAAAAATCTGTTTTAATACTCAAAGGCAGCTGTACAGTATCCTCATGACATAGGTCTCTCCTGTACATTAAACACAGTAAAGATGGAAACACCAGCATTATGTGAGTGAGGGGATTCAGTTCACTCCATCACGTTTTCTAGGGCTCTACTTCAAAAACTAACTGTCCTAAAAGCTTTAAACTACTTTTTTGTTGGCAGACTCAGATCCTCCCAAGAAACACTGCTGCATTAGAGATATGAAGTCTGTTCTATTGTTGACATAATTAACTGGTTAAAAAAAAACATAGAATTGTGGTGTGGTGAATGGGGCCTTTGACAACATTTCAGACTTGTAGTTTGGACACAAGCCTGCTGGATAAGTTGCTTGCTCATCCATTTTGCTACAGCTGAAATGGTTGCAAAGAAAAGGAATGACAGGGCACTCTCGCATACTTCAAGATACGTTGGTGTAGGGAAGAACATACTAAAACAGGGTGGTAAGATGAGATTATTCTTTTCATTTAATTTTGAAAAAATTCCCCATTTCTTCCAAAGTCAGACCCCAAAGAATAAATACAGAAGAACTGCCAGGCTGATGTCAAGTTCAGTTCAAGTGCAGGCCTGTTAAAATACTGAGAAATGCTTGTTACTTTGATACCACAACTAGTTTGAGAGAAGGGGAAAGTAGATAACTGTAGTGTTTGTATGATTATGCAGAATAGGTGGCTATATATTGGGTTAGTTCAGCTCTCTACATGGAAGTACATTAGGATTTTTTCTTCATGCATTATGGGTTTGTCAGGTCAAGGAGTCAATCTAATTGAATTTGGGAGCAATAGGAGGTGAGGTAATACTTCCTCTGGAAAACATCTTAGGCAATTGATGCAGAAACATAACTGCATACGTGTCTACAAAAATGAATGTCTGTGCTTCAGTGAACTTGTAAAGAATTGTTAATGAGAACACTTCAAATAAGGCTGTATCTGTAAGAAATAGAAGTCACCCCTCCAAATGATTTGAGGAATTATTTAGGTTCTTGGTTCTTGCTTAGGTTGTTTTTGTTCCCAATTATTAATATATAATTTTAAAATACAGTGGTGTAACTGCAGTGATATCTTACAGATAGGTTTTAGTGCCTTTGAACTGCCTTTGTCATTTCTTTGGTATTGTTAAATTCCATAATAAATTTGAAATGTTTTGGTATGCTGTTACATATGCTGTGTTGTTACAGATGTCTATGGATTTCAAATAATTACTTTTTAATTATGAAAATATCTGCTGCATTTCTTTATCCAGTCTTATTTTTGGTCCTTGCATCAGTTAGCTTGGAAATACCTGGAAGTGAACATTCAGAAGTCTGTGTAGCGAGGCTTCTAAGTTCCTGATGGACTTAATAGTGTTTCTGATTAGACTCCAGTAATACCACATTATATTCTTAATCAAGACTCCTGTATGTTTGCTATGCATTTTTTTATACTGAAGAGATGAAACAAGACTGTATAGTGAGAGGAGGCTACTGTGTGCAGGTTACCTTGATTACCTTGATTCTTACAAAGTGGGAATGTGTATTGTGCAGAAAAATTATCTCGAGACTAAGGCAATGAAAACTTGAGGCTAAAGCTAAGGGAGGTGAAACGAGGGAACTATGTTCTGTCCCTCACTGAAAAAACAAGGTTAAGTGACTTGTTAGTTACCATGATATGCTGAATATTAGAAAACTTATTTCAGCATGTTTTAAAGCCGATGTTCTACTTCTAGTCTAAAGAAATACTCAAGTACTTGACTTCCAAGTGTTAATGTCAGCTGGATGTTAAATATACCAAGTACTGAAATGTTACTTTAAATACTAGGATTTTGGGGGAAGACTAAAGAAATAAAAATGAGTTTTATTTTTAGTATTTCCTTACCTCCATTGTGGCTTGTGGGTAAATTGAGGTCCTGCCTTCATACTCTGGAACTACAAGGTAGACTGTTTTGAAATGCATTTGCCTGATTCTAAGCACCATTTTCTAGAAACTGATCAGAAAATTTGTTCTATAGCTAATGCAAATTTAATGTTGTGATGTAAATTATAGATATTCTTATATTTCCTTTGTATAAGAAGTGATGCACAGTCTGCAGCCTGTGGATGGGAAAATGAACAAAATTAAGACTGCATTATGTTGTTCAGGTCTATTTTTTGTAGACTTAAACTCTTATTTTTCAGCACAACTTTTGTTTTATAATTTGAATGTGACTATTACATAAAGGCTTTCTATGTATAAGATGATAGTTACTTGGCACTACAATGTGTCTGCATGATATACATAAACTAACAGCTGAAACAGTGGAAGAATTGTTGTTCTTGGATGTAGTTGTTAATTTTTTGAGGAGAGTTTCCCCTACCTGTCAAACCAGAACTGACCCTAATAAAGATGTCATGATGTGTCAGGTAAACCTAGCAGGTTCCTGAGCAGGTAACACAGAGTAGTCCTGTCCTGCTAGTGTTCTAAAGGAGCAGCAAATGTGTATTTAAGATCACTTAGTGCTTCTAAACTAACTACAGTTTCTGAATGTGAATCTCATAATTGTTTAAGATTATTTCTCTTCTTCGTTTTTAAATCCTGGATTTAAGTCCTGTTTTGTGAATGTAACTTGGGGAGTCTTCCCCTCTCCCCTCATTAGAGCACCTAACATATAGTTTGATGCTCCTCAAGGTAGTCAGTCTCTTCAGGTTGTGGAGGATCTTCTGTCTGTGTGTTCTGCCTTCACAATACCTGAGAAGGGATATTCTCCAACACGTGTATAGTCCAGTACTCCTTGGAAAACCATTGGTTTGCATGAAGCAGGGAATTTGGCTGGTACCAAAAAAACCCAGCATTGTACCCATCTCCCAGACTGGCATCTGCTTCTCCTTACAACGTACATCACTGGTGGGGGAGGACGTGTGGGCTGGACTGGGGAGGAAAAAACACTTATTTCAATTATTTGTAACAATGGTAGCTGGAGGAAGCAACCTTGATGGAGAAATATCTCTAGATAAGTGTGGATATTTCCAGCTTTGTCTACATAGTATACTTTTGCAATTTCGAAAGTCTTAAGTTGCCTTTTGTCTGATCAGAGCATTTGTGTTTTAAAAGACACTTACTGCAACTATTTCCTTTCTGATGCAAAATGAAGGTAAGGTGAGGTTGAGCACAGAAAATACATGAAAGGAAGATTATATCTGCAGTGAATGGACTAATGTCTGTAGTGTGCTGGTGTGGATCTGGCTACTCTCACTCAAAATTGTTTCATTTTAAGCATAAAAGCAACAAATAAGTGTCCCTAAATAATAAGGATATTTAAGTATGGTTTTCTGTGCTTACAGAAGTGAGTTAAGACTTTTTTAGTAGTCTCAGAAAATCCATTCTCTTCCTTCAACCCACCTTTTAGCAACTATTGGAAAAATCCATATTTTATAAAAAATAAAGTACTCTAGTTAAAATTTAAGTTTGGGGTATGTGGCTCCCTTCTGTTTTGGGGCAAGAGGGAGGATAGGAGGGGACCATTTAAAAAGCAAACAAAAAAAATCACCCCTTCAGCCATAAATTGCAACTTTCTCTTAGGTGTTGCAGTTGGTTTCCTCATGCACTAAGTAATTCTTGGCCTTAGGAATGTTCTCAAAGTGCTGGAGTTACTCCTCTGTGCTGGAGTCAGTACGTCTTTGCAGCCATTTGACTTGTGAGAATGCTGGCATATATAGTTGCATTGAAATAAACACTCTATTAGGCATGTCAGCATTCTGCTTGATGAGTTGAAATGGCTACTGTGGCCCCAGAAGACAGTGAAAATGCATTTCTACTTGATGTGATGTGTGTGGAACATGCAGTCAAAAGTCATATTTGCTTTATAAGGCATCTTAAGGCTATTTATAAAGAACATTTTATAAGGACTACACTGGAAAATGAAATATTGAGCTATATTCTT
Source organism: Hemiprocne comata (assembly GCA_020745705.1). Lineage (NCBI taxonomy): Eukaryota > Metazoa > Chordata > Aves > Apodiformes > Apodidae > Hemiprocne > Hemiprocne comata. The sequence goes on from CM036587.1 coordinate 19,814,463, forward strand.
CTCCCCAGTATAGCTGTAAAGCTTTTGGCATTGTATGAATTGTCCCAGCTAGTGTATAGCTGTACTGCCTATATCTATAGCACTTACTGCCTGTTGTTCACATCCAGTTACTCAGTGAATGTGTCTTAGCAAAACAAAAACATTAAGTAACTTGCATATAATCAGTTTTAGTCATAAACTGGCTTCATGTTGTTTTGCTGGGTTCACCCTGGCTGGACACCAGGTGCCCACCAAATCTGCTGTGTTGCTCCCCTCCTCAGCTGAGCAGGGGAGAGAAAATACAAAAGGTTCCTAGGTGGACATAAGGACAGGGAGAGATCACTCAGCAATTACCATCACAGGCAAAACAGACTCGACTTGGGGAAACTAGTCAAATTGATAATCAAATGAGAGAAGGGTACTGAGAAATAAACCAAATCTCAAACCACTTTCCCCCCACCCCTCCTTTCCTTCTGGCCTCAACTTCCGATTTCTCTACCTTCTCTCTCCAGAGGCACAGAGAATGGAGGTTGTGGTCAGTTTGTCACATGTTGTCTCTGCTGCCCTTTCCTCCTAAGGGGAGCATAAGGGGAAGCTTCTGGCAGCTTCTCACATAAACCTCTCCTGCACTTCCCTTACTACCAAAACCTTACCACACAAACAAAGTACAATTGTTTACCAAAATTACTGTTTTATGCAATATATCCACAGGTAAATTTGAAGCAGTTAGAGGAATCCATTTGAAGTTGGCGTTAGCAAAAATTTGAGTTTCACTGGGGCTTCCATTGCAAAATTGTGTATATGTAACAATACAAACGAAAGGATCAGATTAAAGATAAGCAGTTACTAATTCCTCTAGGAAATGCTTCAGCTCACAATCTGTATAAATCTGATCTGCAGACTTAAATACAGCAAATGTCTGCCAAAAATGAACTTAAGTCTGCTCTCTCCTGGACTTCTCTATTTAAACCAAGACCCTGACTTGCTAGATTTTTTGTTTGTTTGTTTGTTTTCTTAAGACTAGTTACTTGCAGTGGCATGAGACGCAGTGTTACCCTTCCAGGTTCTGTGGCACCCTGGTCAATAGTAGGAATGCCATTAGAAGGTAGACTTAAATTGAAAGGAAAGTGAGATTCTCATACTGGCAGAGATGATCTGGGTCTCAGGAGCTGCAGAGTGTTAGTCACAAGTGGTTTGGCAGCAATACTTGATTATCAGCCAGTAATTATTGTAAGCAGTTCACCTCAGCTTGAGTTGCTGTGCTCTGGCTGCTTCTAATACAAGCTATTAGTTTAGCACTAGCTATGGTAGCACTGCTGTCTTGCAGTTTCTGGGGCTTTTTTGTTTGCTTTCTGTGATGTGGCATTTTGGGGGGGTTTATTTTTGTTTGGGTTGGCTTGTTTTTTTGTTTTGTTAACATTAATTCTCAGACATACCAGTTACCAAAAAGGATGATGGAGATATTTTTCATGCTGTCATTTCAGAAGGTTGGAAAGAGTGGTTCTGTTTATCTGCTCTTGGCTTGTATACTCAGAAATCCTTAACTCTGTATTTTAAACCTTTTCTGATTAAGAAGAAACTTATCCAAATAGCAGAAAACAAAAGCTCAGCTCCTCCCCACCCCTTCTACACACTTCCCATAAGAAGTTCATACACAAGCATAATTCCTCAATACGTTTGTCCCTCTCTGGACTCTGCTCTTCCTCTGCTTCTTCTGGGGAGCCTGACATTGACTTCCTCCAAAGTTGCATCTTTAACAGAGAAGAAAATAGGTAGCTTGATCACTTGCCTAGGGAATAACCTGTGTGATTAAAAGAGGAACAGGTTAGATTTCCATTTAGTGCCACACCATGTATGTTTATGAGCTGCTGACTTATCTATATTCTCTTCCAGAGGAATACTTTTTTGATTCACCTACGAAGGGATTTTGTCTTCCCCTCCTCCCTGAACTCCAGTATGCTCCAGATTCGAGTCATCATGTACTTGAAATGAAAATCCATGCTACTGCTCATATATCTTATCCCACAACTGTAAATTCATCAGTAGCTGACAGCAGACATGCATTTAGCCTATCTGCAAAGACTTCTTAAAATTAATGTGATAACGTTGAGATAATGCTAATGTTTGTAACTAATCATATATTTGAGCAAAAATGCACTGTATTTTCCTCTCATCTCTTCTTTGAAAAGATATGTCCCAGATCAGTCGTGTTTCTATATAAACCCTTTTTAAGCCTTTTAAACCTAACCTTGATTTAGCATGTGTGCCATGTATGATCGATGTAAAGGCACTGTCTCTCTGTTCAGAGTGGTTCACAAGTAACACACGACTGCTATGCACTCATTTCCTGTAATAGTCAGGGTTTGTAAACAAAATAAAGTGTTCTTGTTTGTGAATGGTTTTGTGTAGTTTGTCAATAATCCACATGGACCCTGTCTACAAGGGTATGTCAGGCAGTTTGAATTTATTGACTTCAATTGAACTACTCTACAGTCTGGATAATAACACTGTGGGGTTTTGGGGGGTGTTTGATCTGGGTGTTATCTTAAATTCACATATAAATTACTTATGTGGAAACTGGATTTATAAATTAATTATGTGGAAACTGGATTTATTCCAGTGCTGATCTCTTGTAGTAAGAGGAGGAGTTGGTGAACAAATAAAGTTCAGCTACCACTTTATATATAAAAAAACCAAAAAAACCCAAAACAAAGAAACCACCAAATAAACCAATCTGGCAAAGATGTAGGAGAGCCATAAAACTAGCTTTATCAAATCCATGCTTCTCTGTATTTGCCTTTTTTGTCCTCCTTTTTTCTTTGGTTTTTGGTTTTGTTGGGTTTGTTTTTTAGGGGATTGAGGCATAATTTAAGAGTCAATGGAACTGTCTGTGTAACATGAGTACTGTGGTGTGGACCAGCTGTGCTTATTGCACACTTGTCATCACACAGTATTGCTCAAAGAAGTGGTAGGTGAGAGTAGACTAGTTTGTATTCTTTAAAGGGAGATTTAAGCCTCTCTGATCTTTTGTACATCATAAGATATGTATAAAAATCTATCTCATTCAAAGAGATGCTATTAAAAAAAAAAAGATGGGGGGGGAAGAAGCTTCTTAAAAATAAAGGTCTTAAGAGCAGTCTGGTGACTAATTCTCTCAAGGTGATGTGGAGCGTAATGAAGGAGATGGAGATATAGGACATGGAGATTGTATCTGAAGCAGAGCCCCAGTGTGTGCCATCTAGCAAGAGAATTACAAAAGGACAAGAAAGTTGGATAGTATGAAGGAAACTGGAAGCAAGACAACTGCTTTCAAAATAAAAAATAGCAGAAGGAATGTTCAGATGAATTTAAGTAAAAATCAAGAGACTAGTAGTCTGAATATAGAAACACACTGAAAATTTTGAAGTTAACAAACGGCATCAAAACTGATAATATGCTTCCTTCCTACAGATCAGAAGGTTTCCAGGTTGCCTCTAGGAATTGCTGGTGATTAGGATGTTAATGGAGCACATGTAGTAGATACAGCCTCTGCAGAGAAATTAAATTATTTGTGTCTTTGTTCCGCAGAGAGGAAACTCTGATCTCTTCTTTGAACTCTTCTTTGCTACGGACTCCTCAACTGGTGGGTCTAATACAGTAGAGACAGGAGTTTGTGAAGTAGCTGATAACATTGTCAGCACCAAAATACCAGGACAGGGTGGTATTCACTCTGGTTCTGAAAACTCAAAGAGGAAATGGCTGAATTGCTGATGGTGATACGTGAATTATTGTCTAAATCTACAGTGGTACCAGGGGTACACAGAAAGCCAAGCATGATGCCAAAATTTAGGTATGGGAGACTATAGCACTTGCAGGGCTGTAATCCTCATGTCTGAAACAGTCAAATAAGTACCTGAAAGCAATGAATCGAGAGGGACAGCCCCAGCTTTGCATAGAAAGTGATGGATGCTAAACAGGCCATAACCATTCGGGAGTGAGGTCTTAGTATTAGATCAGTATTCAGCAGGAGTCAAACAAGCAATTGTTGTGAGTTGCTAGAAAAGGAATAAAGACTAAACCAGAAAATGTTGCTGTACTACTGCGTAAATCCAGCCTGCATCCACATTTTCAATGCAATGTGCAGTCCCTCCTGCCGAAAGGTATGGTAGAACTTAAAGCTCAGTTGAGGGCAACAGGAATGGTCCGAGATACAGGATGGCTTTGATGTACAGACTTGACTAAGAGTCAAGACTTCTCAGACTAGAAAAAAGGTGACTGAAGGAGATGTGGCAAGTCTCAAAAATCCTGAGTTAAACTGAAGACTGAGTAGGAAGTGATTTTTGCCTTTTTCCATGAAAAACGTAGAAACCAAGTTCAAAACCATGTGGTTCTTCATGAAGCAAATTTGAGTTTTTAGAGGTTATTTAATCTTCAATCACAAATGATTGTGACAAACTATAGACTTGCTGTCCACCTTGGAAGAAGAGCACTGATTTTTAAACTATCAAGGTAATAGACATCTGCTTTGTCAATGACAAATCGTTCCTGCTCCAGTTCAAGATTAATGTATATTTTCTTTATTATTATTTCTTAAACATCTTAAAGTACAGCAGAAACTTAGTTGAATTCTAATTAATCTTGCTGTAGTAGATTTGAAACAAATCTAAATAGTGTTACCTTTGTTTTTAATGTTTTTCTTTTCCTTTCCTTAAACGATTTCCTAGCTAATTCTTTGCAGTTTGTTTATGTATTTCACATTTGTTATTAAAATAGTATAAATAAAAATACTACTGATGAAGATATGTTGCAATACGTAGTTACTTGTATGAGTTCACACAGGGGATGCTACTCCTAATAGAGCTTAACTTTCCCTTCATCAGTTTAACCTGTGAAACTTAATTTTATGTTGGACACAGTACAAAAGGCTCATCGCTGAGGGTGGCAACTGATAATCAAGACCTGTGCTTAGCCTTTGCTTTACCATCTAATCTTGGTGCTTTCAGTTGTCCACCTGGATAATTGCAATGATGAACCATGCTTTCCCTTGGAAAAGGACAGAGGGAGGGAAAGCTCTGCTGAAAAGTTTACTGTAAGAAGTAAATCTTGCTCTTGTCCTCAACACATCACCTCAGCTAAAATTAAAGGTTGTTTCCTTGATTCAAGTAATGTAATCAGCAGCAGGTTAATAGCTTTTTTCCAATCACAGGGTTTTTAGAGTTGAAGAGTTTCAACCCTTTATCCCAAGTGCTGCATCATCCAGTGGTGATGGAGCTTGCTTACATGGACCACTGGCTTCCTTCACTGTATGTGTGTATATATATTTCTGCTGCATCTCTGTCTCATTCTCCTTTTTGTAAATGTAACTAAAATCTGGTCTTGCATGGAGTAATACCATTGCCATTTACTTTCTGAATTAAAAGATGTGTAAGTCATTTACAGTTCTGAGTTTTTCCTACAGCTTTTAGCTGAGGAGATGGGTAACTTCTTGTGTGGTAACTTCTTTTTTCTGTGTTTCTTAGTTATTATTTTATTTGCAATTCAAACATGTTACCTACACACTGAGGCACTTTAATCCTATCCTATTCTATCATCTTTGGTTTGCCCTATAATTTTGCTTTTTAGGGTTTGTTTCTGTGAGCAAGCATTCTGTGTCAAAAGTTCTACTGATGTGTCTACAGATTGAAATTGAGACACAGTGCTTTTACTTTAGTCACTTGAATCATCTAAATGTACAAAGGTAAAATTTGACTTGTATCTTCCTTGACTGCCTGTGAGTGAAAGGAGTTGTTCCTGGCCCATTAGGGCAACCAAAGGCATCAGTTGCTTTTGTGAGCTCATCAGCATCAGGCTTCACTGACATGGACATAGAATTGTAGAATGGTTTGTGTTGGAAGGGACCTTAAAGATCATCTAATTCCAACCCCCCTCCATAAGCACGGACATCTCCCACTAGATCAGGTTGATCAGAGCCCCATCCAACCTGGCCTTGAACACTTTGAGGGATGGGACTTCCACAGCTTCCCTGGGCAACCTGTTCCAGTGTCTCACCAGAGATATTATTGGTTCTGTTCCTTGACAAGGTGGTGTCACAGGATATTGCTGAATTGTGGAAAAGTGTTCCATTTAGTGGTCCTGAAAAAAATACTGTCTGCATCAGCAGACTTTTAATCTCTAGTTTTATTTGATGATATATAAGGTGTGATTTAGGCTCATCATTATCTTGCCCCTTAATGCATACTTCATACTCTAAAGCAGTTAATTTATGGTTGTACAACACCTTTGCCTCACAAAGGGCTGCTGCATTATGTTGTCAGATGGCAGATCATGTTTCTGGTGTTGTAAAGTGCTTTAAGGCTTCAAAGTGTATAAAAGAACCTGGGCTACAGTTCTAATACTTGTAGTTTACTTACTCATATGCTGAAGTATCTCATTAGGTCCAGTAATATAAGGGTTTATAATAATTTAGGTATAGGTTTTCACAGTAATTTAAAAAAAAATTTAAGGGATCAATAAGAGCAGTATTTGTTGACGAGGGTCATTGGAGGAAGGTCACAAGACAGCTGTATTGACTTGCAATCAGGGAAATTAATCCTCAGTGACCTTGTTCCATTTTAAGAGATCGTTAAAGATCTGTAACACTTTTGAAGAGACCCTTTGATAGCTTTTGTTGCACAAATTTATTCAGTTATTCCTGAATTAAGACTGTAACTGTCAGTTAAAAAAAAAAAATTATTGATGTATATAAATCATGAAGTCTATAGGAGCAAAAATCTTACCCAGGAAATAGGATAGTTAATCTTGTCATCTTAAGAATGCACTTTGAAACAAAAGGCGCTCTCGAGTTAGCTGTACAGTAGCAACAGGAAAGGAAAGCTAGGTTTTCTTCACCCCCAAGTGCCTGCACATGTGGGAGTGGAGACTGAAACTGCTAAGCCCTGACATCTTGACCTTCCCTCCTACCCATAGTTACAAGTCTTTTAGCTTAGTATGCCACTACTGCTCACCCTTTTCTTTGCTTCAACTGTTCTCTGTTCATTCGTTTTCCACACTTGTTCCTCTAGTGATCCCATTGAATGTAAATGCATATAGCTTTGTTTTTCTGTCCTGAATTTCGTACTCAAAATTACTTAATACTTAAGATTTAATAAATTGAAAAATACCTCAGGCAGAAGGTGGGTTTAATAAGATGTTTTAAGGTTTTTCTTAGGCTTCTTCGAAGATCAGGGAGCTAAAAGGAATTTCGAGGGACTTCCCAGATACTCAAATGTATTTTGACTTCAGATTTTAGGTGTATCTCAGGAGTAATCTGCAAACTAGTTGGGCAGAATGCTTATGTACTGTAATATTTGCTGCTTGGGGGCACACAAATTATGTCAAGCTGCATTGCTAGCCAACCTGATTGGGCTTTAAAAAAGTATAGGGTCCCATAAGCTCCTTTAAATCCTTGGAACAGCAGGAAACTATCCTGTTCCTCCTCTCCATTTACAGGTTTATGCAGCTCATGAAGAGCAGGCAGAGGGGAGGCGTGCTGGAGCAGGTGGGAGGAGGCAGCAGGAACATCCCTTTTTGGTACTGCTTGGGCTGTTATATAGGAGCCATAAAATGTGATGAGCCATAGTTCTAAAATCCCCATGAATTTTCAATAATTTAGCACCTTCTGAAGTCTGAAATTAAACTGTTGCTAAAATTTGAAACCAGACGCTAAAGTAAGGAAGTCTCTCTTACTCTTTTTCCATGCATGAATGCAAGAGTGGAAGAGACAAATGGAGAATAAAATAAAGCCTTGTTGAGACATGGTGTGGTAGAAGAAATAAGAGCTCTTTCTGTGGTTAGAGAGTCATATCTGGGCAAAGTTTGATCCAGTCATTCAGTAGCTGTCAGCCTTGAAAACTCTGCACTGAACTCCTGTGTTTGGCTTAATTCTGATAATTTGAAGGAAAAGCATTCTAGTGCAGATTTATTATAATCAAGAAAAGGTGACAGGAAATAATTTGTATGTACAGTCTTACATGGTGGCTTCTCCGGAAGGCTCCATGTGTTCAATGAAATTAATTTCATTAAATTAATGAAATTCATTTCATTCTTGGGTACTGGATTGGGTGGAATATACTGGTGGTGGCTAAAGGGCAAGGGAGGAGGTACTGCAAAACTGCCCAGCAGAACTGCCCTCAATAAGGAGTAGGTATTTTTAGACTCCAGAAACATTTTGAGAACCTTAAAAGAAGTGTGTTTAAGTGTAAAGGAAGAGAAAGCCGTGCTTGTGTTCTTCAAGACTTCTGTGCAAAATTGATCATAGTGTGTCCTCGTGTATTAGTTATTGACTGCTATGTGCTGGGTCAGAGGAGGGGCTGTGGAGACATATACCTCAGATTCAAAATGTTGTGTGTTGAAAATATCCATTGTAATGAATATGAAATGTCAAGTTAGTCCTAAAGTAACAATACCAACAAATCCTTAGAAAAAAGTCAATTAATTTCCTGATAATAAAGCAAGTTAAGTTACTGTCTTCTGTTCCCCTAAGGGAACAGGGCCCCCATGGGAGGGACCATGTGTAATCAAAAGTAAGGTTTAAGCCTGATGCTGTGCCTGCAAAAATTATCACTTTGAGATTTTGTTGAGTTAGGACTTTTCCCAATAATGTTTTGCAGCCCAAATACAGCAGTAATAGCTGTAAGTGCCTCCCAAAATGAAAAACAACTATGGCTTGTTTAGAGAGAAAAACAACAAAAACCTACCAAAAAATAAGAAAACAAGAGTTTCATAATGGCTTGGAAATTTAAGTCCTACTTCTTCAGCTGAGAGGCAGATGTAAGAACCAGGTGAGGTTTTGTTCCTGAAGGAGCTGATTTAAAGGTCAGCCTTTCCTCTCAGAGAGCAGGCTCTGCCCTCCTGCCTCAACAGAAGGTGCCCATCCAGTTTTCCAGATGGATGAAGCATTCTGATGGTTTCTTTCAGTTTTGGGAGGTTGTATGAAATATATTCATGAAGCATCTAGGTAACAGTGCTATTTTCATAGCATGGGGATTTGAACATATTCAGTGAGAAACGACACTAAAAGATCTCATCTATTTTGTCCTACTTGTGGCTGCACCAGCAGCTGCCCAGCAGGACTGCTTGGCTGCTGATTCAAAAACAAGCAACAAACCATCCAGTACCTTCTTTCTGCTGTCCTTCACTTCCTCCTCCCCTTTCTTACAACAATCAGCCCCCAGTATCTGTATCTCTAAAGGGTGATTTAAAGAAATCTGAGTGATTTCACATCAAGCTGGGGGAGGGGGGGCAGTTTGCTCTTGCAGAGATCCTCTTCTCTGAATCTTAAATATACTGAACATTTGTAGATACTTCTGTTGTTTTGAGGATCTGACTTAATCTTGCTGCATGCAGATTAGCTATTGAATGCACAAGGAGAATGTGGCCAGAAGCTCAGGCCTTTTCCTAGTGGAGAGGCTGGGTTGCAAAAGATAAAATAGACTGAAAAAGAAAATGGACCAGTTTTTAAATAAGTGTTTCTCTAAAACCTGGAAGAAAATAATCATTCTGTTTAAATTCCCTTCAGATTCCTGATACCTACAAAGCAAAAGTGTGCCCAGGTGGCCAAAAAGACCAATAGCATCCTGGCCTGCATCAGGAATAGCATGGCCAGCAGGATTAGGGAAGTGACTGTGCCCCTGTACTCGGCACTGGTGAGACTGCACCTCGAGTACTCGCTGCAGTTCTGGGCCCCTCACTGTATGAAGGACAATGAGGTGCTGGAGCATGTCCAGAGGAGAGCTACCAAGGGTCTACAGGGCAAGTTGTAGGAGGAGCGGCTGAGGGAACTGGGGTTTACTCTGAAGAAAAGGAGGCTGAAGGGGAGACTTCATCGCCCTCTACAGCTACCTGAAAGAAGGTTGTAGGGAGGTGGGTGTTGGCCTCCTTTCCCAAGTAAATAGCGGTAGGACCAGAGGAAATGACCTGAAGTTGCAGCAGGGGAGGTTTAGATCGGATATTAGGAAGAATTTCTCTACTGAAAGTGTGGTCAGGCAGTGGAACAGCCTGCCCAGGGAGGTGGTTGAGTCACCATCCTTGGAGGTATTCAAGAAACATGTAGATGTGGCACTTCAAGGCATGCTCTAGTGGCTGAGGTTGTTGGGTTTCTTCTGGGGTTTTCTGTGGGTTTGTGGTTTTTTTGTGTGTTGATGGTTGGACTCGGTGATCTTAGAGGTAGGTCCTTTCCAACCATAATGATTCTGTGATTCAGCATCAGCTGGCTAGTTCCATGTGGAAAATGTGAAAAGGGCAACACTGTCAGTTGCCAGGTACATGAAAATAAGACCTGGTTAAAACTTATTCAGCAATTGATTTTAGCTTCAAGCTGCTATGGGTTCTGCAAACCTGTGGGATAGACAGTTTTGTGTAAAAACAGATGCCAGCCAGATCCTAGAAACTGAAACTTTCCTATCCACAATAAGACCTTTTATAAATTACCAGGATTTAGTAACTTCAAACCAATGTTGCTTTGCTTTAAAATTCAATAGTAACAGATTTTTGTGTTCTTGGAGCAAGTAAGGATTTTATATAGTAAATGTGCCTACTGAGTATTCTGGAGACCTCTGTAACAGTGGAAATTATTTTGGTGTCTTGAAAAAAGTAGTACATACTTGTACTTTTTGAAGATAGTAACTCTTAAACTTTTGCAACCATACCATTTTAGATACTTATCAAAAGATGATTACACAAAACAGATGGTGGGGCTAAGTGCTCATGGTAATACAACAGGGAAACAAAATGCAGCAAGCAATGGTTGTCAGTTTGTTATGGATTTGCATAGGATTTGTTTTGGCAGAAGGCGTGTGTTCGCCTGGTTGCTAGTGTTGCATGTCTCTGTCTAGCAATGGTTGCCATGAGCTTACAAGTGTAGTGGTTGAGTCCAAGCTTTTAATATTAAAGAAACATTCTTGAACACATAAATGGTTGCTTAACTTCATTTGGTGTAGGAAGATGAAAGCCTGGTAAGAGCATAAATATGGCTTATATACTCCCATTTGATATGTGTTCACCATTGTTCAATATAAATACAGTGAGAACTGCACGGCATAATAGTGATTCCTATGAGAACATGTACCATGGCTTCCCTATAGAACATGCCATGGTTTGATTGAAGCATGGTAGAAAGCATTGTTACAGAATTAGATATCTAAGGCTTTATCTTGTTTCCAGTTAAATCAATAAGACTAACTGATCCTAATGGAGTTTTGTTTCTCACTCTGCCCATTTGCTGATGGGGTTGGGAACACAAGGGACTCTTATTTTCTCCCTGTCTCAATGTAAAAATGATTTCTGGCACTACCTTCTTGTCCCATCGCTGACTCTGCTGCCAAACAGACAATTAGCAGCTTTGTCCAGACCCAGAGTTTGGACTTGAAAATAAAGTGTGGCTTGGATGTGTGTTTCCCTTATTTAAAGCAGAGATGTGAAGGCACATCCCCACTGCATATCCCCCTTGGCTACTACCTGCCTTTGGAAGGTGGGCTCTCTACTCCACCCTCTTCAGACCTAGTGCTCACTAGATCTCTTCACCTAGCCATGAGGATTTCTTGCAGTACTTCAGGAGGTGAAGTGTCTGGTTGAAGAACAACATAAATAAATGAGCAGATTTTCCTTAGAGTTTTAAAATTAATAATTTTTGAAGAAGACAGCTGCCTCTTTAGAAGGAGATGCCAATGAGAGCATCATCTAATGCCTTCACCCCAGTCAGTTACTCCAGCAAGCAGTCATCCTTTATACAATACTAACTCTGTAGTCATTTGAAAAAGCTGTGGAAATGTGGAATTTAACAGAAACATTAAGATCGATACAAATGCAGTATGAATAGAAATGTGAGTGGTAAGGATCATAGAAAACTTAAAGAAAGGGTTAGAAAAATGGTCTGTGTTGATAACTAAGGACACTACTCCTGGCTGTAAAATGTGAGGAATGTGTTGTTTATATCAAAAGCAAAAGGCTAAAACAAAGGCCCTGATGACTGGCTGCCAGAAGATGCTGCATCCTGGCAGCAGCAAAACAGGGATGAAGCTGTAGCACATCTAGGGATGGGCTATTGTAATGGTCCTGGTGAATCTTGCTGAACTTTCAGAATTTGTCTTAGCAGCACTTATGATAAGCGGATGGTAAGACCAAGGTTAAGAGCATTGACGTTGTTGCCTGAGTATGTTAGTTCTGAAAGATCTCTGGAGGACAATTTGCAGTAAAACATTTGAGGGCTCTTGCGTCTTCTCTAAGTGGTATCCTTCTGCCCTTGTGGTTGCAGCATTACACAAGCCTACTGAAAGCAATGATGAATGCCAAGTGGTATAATAAAGACATGCCAGATGTACTGGCATGTGAAGCTGCCACATCAAACTGTGAAATAATTAAAGCGGGTACAGGAGCTTGCAAAACCTTCAACTTCCAAAAAAAAGATATACTCTAATTTGTGAGGGAGAGAGGAGGGGGTGGTTCCTGAGGGACCAGTGAGCAAACACCAACTGTGGACCTGCACTTCCAAGACACTGTGTGGCCAAGTATAAGAAAATAAAGAAAGGAAAGCCATCTCTTCCTAGAAAATAACCTTTTTTTCTTGCTTAAAGCAGAGTCTTAAGTCAAATCTACTGAAGCATTGAACAAAATTTAATACTTGTGTGGAACCAAAAATGCTTATATTCCTATAGCAGGATTAGAAGTATGTAAAGATAATTTATGAACTCTAAGAACAATTTGCAGCAAAGGATTTGAGGGCTCTTGCATCTCCTCCAAGTGTTACACTTTTGCAGTTATTAAAAAATATTGATAAACATAGCTACTTCTTATTTGTTTGTCATCATCAGGACTTGAGAAAGGAGAAGAAAAAAAAAGATCCAAAGTTCTCTAAAAAAACTACTGGACATTGTTCTGTACAGCTCTGGGGAAGCCGAATCAGGAAGTTTTACTTTCCATTTCCTCATATATGAAGCATTTTTATTAAAAAACCTGGAAGACCACTGAGCTGCTTTAGCAAACTGCCTACAACAGGCTCAAGACTTGCTGGTGAAAGAGAATTCGCACTCAAGGGTTATTCAGTCCAGATGTTTGGTCTACAGGTGCAGCTGGACTTCGGCTAACCACTGCAGTTCAGGTCAGGTCAGTGTGCTGCTGCACAAACTGAAGCTTAGCCACTTCATCTAGGGGGAAGGAACTTGTGCAGACTGGTTAGTGGTGGTGGGGTTTAGTATCTTAAATTCCCATAAGCTGCACATTTTAATCCAGATGCATTAGAACTTAAAAAGCAGAAGGTTTAAGTTGTTTTGGCACTGCTCATTGACCAGGTGTTTCTGAATAGAAATTTTACATTGTAATGCCAGCATCGTATTCTGTTATATTTTCTCAGCTGAGTCTTACTGCAAAATTCTTGTCCATGCAAAGTAGTTTTTATGACAGCATCTGACTCAGTTTGGAATGTGGGTTTTGGTTTTTTTCCTGTAAGTTGGAAAGGGTCAGACTGTACCGTGGTTCTATTTAGGATTGCAGTCACTTTACACTGGAATCACATGCACTGGAGATTACAGTTCTGTGTGGTTGCCCTTAATGAATTTTGATATAATTTGGTTACTGACTGTTCATAGTGCATGTTTTTGAGCCATTAAATGGAAGTTGATCTTTACATTCTTTTTACAGTGGACAATTTGGATTAAAATAAAACTGCAAGGGTTTTACACAAATCATAAATAACAGCTGTAACAACTTCATCGTACCTACTTAAAATGCTTTTTTCAAGTGTTGAATGTTTAGAAAAACATCCTTCTGTGGCAGGAGAGTTGGAAGAAACCTACTTTACTGAGCAGCACTTAAATATTTTAACATGTAAATTAGCCTAAATTCTACAGTTGCTTTTGGAGTGATAGAAAAAGAGCAGAAACTGGACAAGCCTGACTGTTCATGCAGCCTCAGAGCGCTGTGCGTGACAGTTAATGACACCATGTTCCTCCCGAGATGGGAATGACTAGTACAGATCCAGCTACAATGAAAAAACATCCTTGTGTAAGGAGGCAATTGAAGCTTTTCATTGAAGAGTTCAAACTGACAATAATTTCCATTGAAATCTCATTTTAAACCCTAAATATTGAGGCTACAGAGGAAACAATAGCGAGGCAGCTGTAGCATAACCTTTACTCAATAAGTTAATTGTTTTTTAGAATATAGTGATTTGTTCACAAGTTTCTGTGGCAACTTAGAAACATCAGGATTCAAAATTGAGAGTTAAATAGCTTGTAGAGACTTGACATCTAATGGAAGTGGAGTGGAACATCAGTTACTGGTTGCTCAGTTTCCTGCGACAGGAATGGGTACTGCTGTGACAGTGTGCGTGGGAATGCAGCCAAAGATTTCAGATTGGGGCAACAGGTGATCACATCATCTCCTGCCCTCCCAGTCTGCCCCTTCAGACACCTCCTCAAAGAAAAGAATAAGCTGTCGCCAGATGAGAAATTGGCTGCCCAGACTTTCCTTTAAATAGTCTTTACACACAGAACATACCCCAGTGAGTAATCAATTTGCAGTCCTTGCTCACACTAGGAATGGATAGAATTTATGCTTTCTGTCCTAAATATCTACTACAACGAAAAAAAAGGATGTTAATAATTGTTCTGATACCTGGCTGTGGCTGCTTCTGAATTATGTGCATAAGGTTTTCTCATTGTTTTTAAGCATCTCAGAAGTAGAGATTGCTGAGCAACAAACACCTGAGAAAAAACTTGCTGCATAGCACTCTGTGCTTGAAACAGCACGCGATTCCCCTTTTTACTGTTTCCTTAGGGGTTGAAAATGCTAATTAACCAAATGATATATCACAGTAATGATGTTATCTTTGCTGCTTTCTAATTCCTTAGGAAGTTTTATCAGTGAAGGGTTTAAAAGTCTGTAATCTGTTGGCTTGAAGTTTGCTGCTGTATTAATATATTAGTTTGTACCAGAAGAAGCATAGCTAATGGGTCTTGTTCCTTCTATATACCCTTCTCTTCTTCCTTCATTTTCCTCCTTGTGCACCATATGTCTCCTGCTAGATAATAAAATATGGGATGCAATAAGGGAGAGAGAAGTTTG